>CM072168.1:11756701-13229421 GCA_036850595.1 Rhyacichthys aspro
GACAGGCCACTATGGTTTTGGGGATGTTTTTTAGCTCTTTACCATGCTTTGGCTGGACAATGGCCATGTAGCGGTCTGCACTTATAAGTGCAAACAGCCACAGAGCTATGCAAGGGTAGAAAATAGTGAGAGCTGCATTGATCCTGCAGAACATATCTCCAAAGGGCCAGTAGTCCTGGTGGTGGTAGGCCATTCTGAAAGGAAGCAGCAGGATGAAGACAAGGTCCACTACAGCGACGTTTATCATGTAGATTGTGACTGAGTTCCTCTTCTTGGTGGTCAGAGAAAACACCCATAAAGCAGTGAGATTAACTATTACTCCAATGACAAAGATGAAGGAATAGAATACGAGGCCTGCCATACGGTATTCCACTGGGGCTGGCTTGAAAGTGACTGCACTGGCCTCCACAGACATGTTGGAAATGTTCCAGTCCAGCTCCATAGTAAAGCTAAAACGATACAACAGAGAGTTAGAAGGATACTGTTGAGCTCAAAGAGTTTGTCATTGTACAAAGAATATACCTAGAGAATACCTAACACTTCTACTAATGCTATTTATTCTCCCTTTTCATTTGCAGTCATTATTTGTCACCATATCCTAAACCTAGAACAATACAGAACTCCCTGTCAGCTACATTTAAATGCACATTGACTCCGGCTTTTTTGACAAATGACCTAATTCCTGTTTGTCACAATGTCTTTCTGGTATTAGAAGGTAACAAATGTTGAAACAGTATAGGACTGTAAAATAAAATGACAACTCAAATTGCATCATGTGGAATTGACCTTTAAGTTGACTGATTTCCTGCCTTGATATGAAATCATGTGATGTGTCTTTCTCTCGGTATTCTTGATCAATTATTCATAAAGGTAAACTCATAACTGTAACACTAGACAAATAAAGTAAGCAGTTTCAATACTGCTACAAATCTTCTTACAAGTCTCAGAACACAGCAGCGAGAGGCAGTAAAACATATCAGCCAAATTACTTCTTTTCACCTTAAAGGTCAAACTGACCATCTTTCATGGCCAGGACGATGAAATGATTGTACTTACCTTGAAAAAAATCACACAAACATGTTGACAGGCTTACACCAACAGGTTTATAAAGTGGTAAAGCGTTTTATATGACCCATCTGACTGTGACAGACAAAATAGGGAAGTGAACACTTTCTGCAGGGGCGATGAGATGTAAATGTGGCTAAAAGCAAGCACAGTGTAAAGCCCCTTCCTCGCTTCCTGTGTCAACTGTGTGCAATGCAGTTTCACTCTTTCAGATTCCTTTACAGTGTAATGGAACACAAAAGGGCTCGGGCTTTCCACAGTCTGCAATTACACCCCCTTAAAGAAAATGATGTGCCATTAGAAGTGGGAGTGTGTTTGGCAGGCAGAGAGATGGCAGATTTAGGGCGAGTTATTGATTGGAAAAGTGGGGTCTGTCACAGCACATTAGTTCTCAGGGGAGTAATCCACAGCAGGTTGTAGTGAGAAGCATCTGCTGCTGGAGAGAAGTAATTAAAAACAGGATGTTGAGGCAGTTGCCATATAAACAGGAAATAAGATGGTGGTAATAGACACTTCACGCTGATGCTGTGAGATGGTTTTACACTGCGATGACTTAATGGATGCAAAGCACATAGCTCAGGTGAAACACCCAAGGTCAGTGTGGACAGGAATTGAATACAGATGAATGTATGTGATTAATGTGTATGTGGAGATAGTAACATCCATGAGTAACAGTCTTGGTTTTTGTGATCTCCAAATGGGCACTTTTTAAATTCTGTTGTTAAACTTTTTGTCAACTTCATGTTTCTCACTGATAGTAACTATTATATGGAATTGTAGGGGATGACCTTTTGGACTATATTACATTTAATAGTATAACTCTAAAAATGGTCCATACTTTTGACCAATAAAGCTGGTTATTATGGTCACACAAATCCACTTCATTTCATTTCCGACAGCAAGTTTCTCAAGACCGCTTCCCACACTGGACAGCCATAAAACTTTGCAACTTTCAGTTTATCACATTTCTTAACTGCTTAAGTTTAATTGGCCATTAAATTATTTTGTAGCAGTGGTTCCCAGCTTTTACCTTTACTTTAAAACTCAAATCTTATTCATATTCCAATCCTGAGCTACAGTGATCTATTGGCTCGTCCTCTCAGTGTGTCTTAAAAATCTCACAGCAGATGGTACTTTGTGTTCATTGCAATATGTTGTTATGACAACAGTCTGTGGGATGTTTGTCCTGTCTTTGATACTTGTCACGTTGCTTCTTTAAATTCCATTTACATAATAACAGCTTTTTATTATCTTTGACCAGCAATAAACAGAGCAAAAGCATAGTTTGGCAAAGAAAATGAATTCAAATGTTGCAATTTTCTGCAAATAGTATTAATGTTTACTCTCTAATATTTACAGAGATAAGGGATTCATGCCCTCTAAAAGGTCTATTGTCGTTCACAACAATTTTTACCCTGTTATACACTTCCCTCTAGTGACCAAATAGGATCACTACAAGATGATTTTTGACAATAAAAGCATCATCAATCACCCCCCACCCCACCCCACTGCTATTATTACATTATAAATGTAAAACATGTTTCACTAATGTGACTTTTCACCATTGCAAAGTTGAGACTGAGGGGGTAGATTTCTAACACCTCTTTTTTTTTAATGTTGTATCTGTGGCAAAGGTGAAAGGGAAGTATTATGAACCAGGATATGAAATGGCCCTTTACAAAATTATTTAAAAGGGAAGTGTTTAATAACGAAAACAAATGTACAGCTATCTGAGCAGCAATGGCCTAAAAACAAGAAAATTAAATAGAACAAAAGCAGTCAAACAAAGACACAACAAAAGTAGCAGAGATAGTGTAAAATAAAGCAATCCTTCAGCATGAGGTGTGGTACAAAGTAAACTTGGCCCAGTCTCTGACACAATGTGCAAAATGAACCAAATCAAACAAAGTCACGTGGCTGCATGTTTCTTAATAGAAAGCAAAATACAGAGCCGCACAACTAAACCTTAGGACAGTGAGAGTGAACTCCCAAGCACAGAAACCTTTTTAAGGTGTGGCAGCAGCAGGTGGAGGCTCAGAGTTGGCAGAGGATTGCACGGGGAAGAGGAATGGAGTAGAAAACAGGCCACTAACGAGGATCACAGACTCAGACTGGGTGTTTTGCATGAAATAAGAAGTAACACATACCGAGGAGTGAGACATTACAACATGACAAAAGTCAGTTAAGGTGGAGGCATTTGGGGGGAGGTGGAGGAGGAGCCAGGGGTCAAGAACACAATCATGCAGTGCTTTTTGCCTTTATAAGACAGTCAGTGTAGACAGACAGAAAGAGAAGGGAATGACACTGTGCAAATGACCTGAGCTGGAATCGATCCTGGGTCTCCTGAGTATGTGGTATGCATTCTACCAGATGAGCCACCAAGGCGCCCCAGTTCAATGTTTTTTGAGATATCTTTAACTGAATGTCAATAAAAATCCCATATTTACATAATCATAACCTGTATTAAATGATAATATGTCATATAGTGCAACCCGGACACATACTTCATAATATAATACATACTACTTAATATAATACATACTGTGTCAACTATGCATCACCATACTGATATATGATCACGGTGAAATAGATTGCATCGACTGTGCAAGTGATAAAATGTTTACTTCTGTGTGGTCAATGAACATAAAACTGATATGGCCATACAGTTACGTACACTTACTCTGCCACAAACCTGTAAATATCTGTATTAACCAGAGCCACACAACTCACATGGCAATATGATTATTCTAACACTTTGTAAATAAGGGATATTTTTTTTTATTCCTTTTTTGGTTATTTTCTTTTCTTTTTTTTATACTGCTTTTTGCACATACACTGATGTAAAAAAAAAAAAAAAAAGCATAAATATGTGGAGGCAGGAAACCTGTGAAGTCAAAGATACCTGCACGGTTTAATTTGTGATAAATACATTTGAGGTGAAACATCAGGGAGGACTTGAGCATGGTTAAAAACAGGAAGCCATAGGAAGTGTCTGAAATTTTTCACTAGTACAATGACAACAACAGTAGTTTTATGTGGACTATTAAGTACACTGATGGAACATTCAATATGGCATAAATAGCATCTAGGCTCATTTGTTTGGAATTGTTGTACTGTATGCAGCCTATATTACACCATATGTAGCATAACCATTGCTACTTTGATGTTTATTTAGCAGCCTCTATTTTGCATAACTTTAAAGCAACAAAACTTGAGGTATGTCATCAAACTATTACAATTAATGAACATTTCATTATCCTGAGACATAACATTTTATTTATTTTCATTTTATATTTAGACAGAAATCTTTGAAAAAGAAAGGAAAATCTCACATTGGCAGTAAAAATTAAACCGGACACACCTCCATACAGAACTTTATACATAGTCTTTACATAAATGTAGAGGTGTGTGGATTTCCAGCGGCAGGTTAAAGATGGTGGTCTCCCTTTCAGACTGGCCTATAGATCCAGACAATGAGCAGCTGCTTCAAGTGTAGGCTAGTACGTTTGTTGTCCATTTAAGTCCAAACTGATTGGCTTGATGTGTGGGATCTCACAAATTACTGTGTCCCTAATGTTGCTACTACAGTTATACCACTTTTAGTCATATTTTACAGACCTCCTATCTGTCAGCCTCTCACTCGGCGAGCCAATAGTAGAACTGTTTAGCTGGAACTTGTTTCCGTCTACTACATCCTTGGAGGAGCCTTCAGGTGAAGTCCTCACTGCACTGGAGAAGGAGATACTGACTTGGAGCTTGAGCAGCTTGAGCAGCTTCCTCTTGTAGCCTTTACATGCAAAGAAGTAGATGAAAGGATCCAGGCAGGTGTTGAAGTTCATTAGACATACTGTGATATGCAGTGAAACCTGGAAGGCTGTGAGCTCTGCACAGCTGGGTGTGGATGCCAGTTTGCGGATCATATACTGAAGGATGTCGATGTGATATGGGCTGTAGCAGAGGACAAATACAAGAGACACACAGCAGATCACGCCAATAGCTTTGCGGCTCCGGCCTGATTTTTCAGTGAGATGGTTAGACTTGGCAGTGAAGTGCAGTTTGTAGCACAAAATAGAATAGCACACCAAAATTGTGACCACAGGAATGACATAACCTAAAAACACTGCACCAATGAGTACAGTGGCAATGTGGTCAACTTTCTCAAAGTTGGGGTATTCCATACAGGTGATAGAGCCGTCTGGTTCTTTATTGGTCATGTCCATACTGAGCAATGGAAGGGTCTGTGCAAGAACTACTAGCCAAACAGCAACACAAATGTAGCGCACATGGCTGACTTTCCGCAGTTTTGCAAAGCGCAGAGGCAAGACCACAGCAATGAAACGGTCAACGCTGAGGCAGGTCATGAAGTTGACCCCTGCGTAGGTGTTAATATAGAAGATGAGCCCTGACATCTTGCAAATGACCTCACCCAGACCCCAGTGGAAGCCCATAGCATAGTAGACGATCCGGACCGGTAGAGAGAACGCGAACAGGATGTCTGAAATCACTAAGTTGAGAGAGTACAAAGTGGTGGAGTTCATCTTCTTTAAGTTGGGACGGATGACGTGCAGGGCGAGGCAGTTCCCGAACAGCCCCACCAGGAATACAACACAATAGAAAAGTGGCATAAGGACCTTGGCATAGTCTCGGTGGGCGTAAAGTGTGTCGCACAGAGAGTCATTTGAAAACGGGGTGAAGGTCCTGGGAACTGCAGTGGAGGCCATCTTGATCAGGAAAAAATACCTGCTGAACAGAAATTGTGTTACTTTGTGGTTTGCTTTTTGCATTAGATATGGTCAAACACTGATTTTTTACTGAACTGAAACTTGTCTGGAGATTTTTTTCTCTCAAAAAGGAAGTATAAAAAATACTACTCTGTATTTTCAATTCTCAATATTATTTATGCATTTTTTTACTTAGCACTTTACGTAGCATCTTTAATCACTTTGAAAAGAACAATTTTACAGTATATCGACTGCACATACCTTTTAATGATTGCTTCTATACCTCTAAATGAAAACATTTGTGCAAATAGTGCACTGAAGCTTATTTTCCTGTTGGTATTGGGTTGTGCTGTGTTAGTGCCATCTGGTGGTTACTAGTTGGTGTAGGATGTAGAGAAATAAACAATAATTGCTTTTGGAGCCTTTTCATCATTTTGCAGTTTGTGGCCACATGAAAGTTATTAAAGCCACAACAACTAACATCCTCCGACAACAAAATGGGGCCAAAAAAACTATTAACCTATTTATAAGTAGGTTAGGTGTTAGAATCAAAGAGCTGATCCTGTTCGTGTTATAAGTGTGGCAAAGGAAGTACAAGAACAATTACTGTGATTGTGAATGCAGCTGTGGCACTCTCACCCTCAAACTGAAAAAAACAGTTGGTGTTGAGAGACAGTTTTGTATTTGAGGAAGTCAGCTTCCCCAGGGTGCACTACTTTAGAAAGAAAGCCGTTTGGAAACTCACATTGTTTGGCTAAACTTATAAAGCGGTGTTTAACTACAGCTATCTGCTCGAGCACATGGCACAGAGGAGAGACATGCTTCCTGAGACCAACTACATTTCTGAAATTCTTTTCATCCAGTGACACATACTTATACAAACATTATACACATTTTTATTGACCATTATAGGTTTGCTTCCACTTAAACAACTTGTTTTTGTGCCAGTTTTCACTTTGGCTTTATTTGGAATCATCATCATCAATATGTTTGTGTCATTTTTTTACCTTTACATATTTTGTGCCTTTTTAAATTTTCCTCAGGCATATTAATGCATGGCACATACACATAATACATAAACAAAACAGTAAGTAGCTTTTACATTATTCTTATGAACTTATATTGTTGTTTTCCTTATGTTTCTCCTTTCTAGGTCATTTCTACATCATATCTACCACTCAAAAAAAAGTTTAACCAAACTTACCTCACAGACGAAATGTGCTGTTCTTCAGAATCGGCTTAAGTCACACTGATGCTGCAAACATCAACTTCTGTTTATCTCCCGAAGTGTCCAAGGCACGACTAACACCACATTAACGTGACTGAAAGATCAAGATCCGTATCTGCTCCCCGTAACCATGGTGACAAAATATCCTGTTGCGTCGCTGCCACCCCCTTTCACTCTTTCACTGGCTCTTTTGCTACACCTCTCAAACTGTGACTTTTGAACCACCTACTCCATACACTCCATACGTCATATTATGGAAGACTGTAACTTTTCTGATTTAAAACACTGTCCTTTTTTTTTTTTTTTTTTTAAAAGACAATAATTATTAGACATACTGATAGGATTTGAGCACATGTGGCATGCTGTGTGACCCAAGGGAGGATGTGGTTTAGTGTGAAGAGATTCAAGTATCCAACAGCACTTTTATTAGTGCTTTGGTATCTTAGTAAATTTGACATTTTTTTAAAACTGGTGTCTTAAGTGGTTTGATATTTTTTTAAACTGGTGTTTTTAGCAGTTCAAAAAAAAATGTTACATTTAATTTTATAGTCCCAGATAAAACACACAAACTACTGTAAACATTTTGCAAATCCTTGGTAATCAAGGCTGGTACTGAGTAGTGTTTTCTGTTGCATTGAGGTTTTCACACCTCCTTCACTCCCATGTAGAATATTACAGCTGTGAACCAGGGTGTTTTTCACCGAATTACTTTGAAGCACACTGTACCAGGAGAGCATTTACAAAATCGCATGCATTTAACCTTTTCTCTTGTTTTTTTCCTCTCTGCAGATTTCTTCACAGCACAGTTCTACCTTTCAATGTGTTTGAAATGTCCTACATAAAAAAACAAACAAACAAACAAACAAAAAAACAGCATTGCACAAATTACAAAACAAAAATGACCAAAAATAATACTATTCTGTTTTAGCACAAGTAGTTCTACTTCAAAAACAAGTCCAGTGATGGGGCAGAGGAAGCAGTGAGACTTCCTCATGGACTGGCCTTGTGGCTCTGACTCATTTGAATTCAGACAACCAGCTCACGTCCAGCGCTGACAGACAACGCCGATCCCCTGTGAAGGCTATACATAGACAACAATAGAGTCAAATACCAAAGACCAAATATTTAAAGCCATGTACCTTTTTTAGAATTTGCATCCTAATCCAATATGTGTGGAAAGTATTGTTGATCTGTGAAGTGAAGTATCTGGGAAGTCTGGTGCACTGTGTTAAATAAAAAGTGTTACTCTACATTTACAGGAAACTTTGAGGTTACATATTTTGAGGCTATCTATTTGATGGTAAAAAACAAAAAACAAAAAACAAGTTGCAAACAAAACAAAACATTTATTTTCTTAGTGTACAGTTTGGTATCTAATCATGGTGCACACATCCTATAATAATAAGGTTTGTTTAAGAGAGAAACAGAAGACCTGATGAATATCTATTTTCATATACAAGTATTTGCATTCCCATGAACAACCCTTTTGTCTTGAGTGAAGTTTGTGCCTGTATGTTTACCATGTATTCTCGGTAAACACTGTGAAGCGCGTTAACTGCATAGCATTAGGTGGCGTGTCCGTTTAGCATGTGGTTAGGATAAGATTGCAACAGTACAGGAAACTCATGTTTTTTGTTAAAAACGTGGTTTCGTTGAGTAAGACGTACACTGTGTATTTTTTGTGTTTGAGGTTATGCAGTAGCCAATCTTTGGTTGTTTACGTCCTAATTAAGTAAACTGTGAACTCCTCCCTGACACCTGACATATTCCCCCAGCCAGTTCACCCCTCAAAACAAAAAAACAAGCTCATTCATTTGTAGAACATCAAATGCTGTTAATAAAGAAACTGCAACCTTTGCATCAAGTAATGTTCTGTAAAATTTCAAAGACTATGATTGGAACTTTGATTCTAAAACATGATTACTACATTTTATCTTTTTATATGCTCTTATGAAAATATTCCTATAGAAACCATTGACAGCATATGTAAACTGGGCAGATTGTGCCGTCTTGTGGCCAGATCAGAGAATGCAGCTTTAAGTTTTCACTGACATGCCATAGCGCAGCAGTCCTCACTGGCTGACTGTAGATGACACATTTCATATTCCACAGTCAAATAAATAAATGCAATAGAATACAAACAAATATTACAATTACCTAAACAGATACTGAAACACAAGAAGAAAAAGGGGGAAGGGGGGGGGGGGGGGGGGAAAAAAAAAAAAATTTTTTTTTTAAAATTTTTTTTTTTTTTTTTTTTTTTGGGGGGGGAGGGGGGGGGACGAAAAAAAAAAAAAAAAAAAAAGGAGGAGAAAAAACCCCCCGGGGGCCTTCCCCCCCCCCCCAAACCATATTTTTTTTAAAAAAAAATATTTTTTTTTTTTTTTTAAAAAAAAAAAAAAAAAAGGGCGGGTGTTTTGAAAAAGGGGGGGGGGGGAAAAAAAAGGGGAAAAAAAAAAAAACCCCCGTTCTTGCCCGGTTGTGTTGTGGAAATGCTGTTGCCAACGAGCAGTGTTGAAGTGACATTTATATGAAACAACATGAATTTATGTAATTTATGACTCACTAATATACTTCCTTTACACCAGTATTGCATGTTGACTTGTGCGGCTGACTGTATGTCTTTCATGTTATGGTGAACTAAAACCAAAACACATCAGTTGTTCTGTTTTAAACACTTAAAGCAAAACCAAAATGCATTTATTCCAAAAACTCAGGAAGTGTTAAAGGTTACATTTAAATATAGGGCTGTGCAGAGAGTGCACTGGAAACTAAACACAGTAGAGCTGCACCTGCTGACATGTGTAAGGCTCACACAGCAGCCACCACAAGGCACGGGAGCAGGCAGGAATGAGGCCTGTGGGAGGGTGTTCAGGTAAGGAAGTGGTGATGTTATTTATGTGCTCCCACACACAAGTCAGATGTGGGTGTCAAAGACAGATGAGCGTGCCATGAAATTATTGGCACCACCCCAAATCCTCTGAGCAACGCCTGAGTGAACTGTGTCAGTGAGTCCACATTGTGTTTTATGAGGGGCCTTCATTAATGATGATGCAACACCATGTAAAATATATCTATTTTTATAAAGTTACTTGAACCAGTGAAAGTTTAAGATGTATTTTAACTTACACTCTTTTTGGGTATTTGGGTATTTTGGGTAATATGATACACCAAAACCTTTGACAATCCTTTGACAAGTGTCTACATTCATGAAAACTGGAATACCAGAGGAATTCAGTGACATTAGTTCTAAGATTATTACAAAAATCCTCTCACAATGAACAAAGGAATGCAGCTACATCTTTGCTTTGATGGTTATTGGTCTCGGTCATATACTCAGCTGTGGTTTGCCGAAGGTGCTTCTGCAGTGTTCACCTGGAGGAGGCAGGACAAGTGTGTAGGTAATCCTTAAACATGCTCATTACCCACTTCTTGTACATCCTAGTGGCAAAGACCTTGGTGAATTGATCCAAGCAGCAGTTTATGTTTATCTGTGAGACACAGTGATAAACCATAATGAAAACCCATTACCTCTAAAGTCACTTTAAAAGCCCTGCAACTTGTTATGTGACTCTTCCTTGACATAAGCTGTTTAATAGTAATGTGGTAAGGGCTAAAACAGCTTTATCCTCAGTGTAGTGTGAATTGATGATGGGTGGACAGCAGAATGGCAAAGTACAGTCAAAGAAAAGGAGGTAAAGAGTGAAGTAAGAAGGAAGTACACTAAGTTGAAATACTCTGTCCTGGTGTTAATGCAGCATACGTCACTGGAATAAAAGAAGAACAATCTGACGGGACACCAGAGGCCACTCAAGCCTGCAGATTTGCTTAGTGGGTGTCTCTGACATCATGTAGGGACTTTTTCCTCTTTCACGCAATGGAAACCCAATGTCATCGTATCCTGTAATAATTAAATAAAATAATAATTACGAATATATATAAATTAATAACTTGTTACAAAGACAGCAGGTTCTTCAGCTTTGTCTGTAATACCCTGCACAAATAGTGTTTAATCATTTATTTTAAAAACACAAAAAGCTGTGTGTTGCAAATATATTTATAGGCAGTGTTGGCCGTCTACAGAAGAAATCCCCGACCAGCCAGACAAAGTGACGAGTGTATGAATGTGCACCCCATCAGAGAGTGCCAGGTTAACCAGGTGGACAGAGGTGGAGTTGAACTTTTGTTTCCTGAGGCAGAACATACAGAGAACCAGGAAAGAGAACCACTGCAGCTGCTACAAACACATCACAATGGCTCGGATTTAGATTGGTTTCAGTTGTGTTCTCAGCCATGACACAAAACAAGGAATGAAAAGATTTCTAAACCAATGGAATATGTATGATTCTGATTCAAACTAAGTGCAACTTTAGATGCCTCAAGTTGTGTCTGATTTACAAGTTCAGCCTATTTTTTGGCATCAGGCAACTGTGAATTCAGAAGCATCTTTCCTTCCAGATTTTCATAACAAATTTATTGTAAACTATGTGCATTAATCATCATCACTGTCATTTTCAGTTACATTTTCAGTCATGGGTGTTTCTTGTTACTCAAAAGGTACAAAGAGGGACATCTAAATATACCCTAACTGTATCTACAATAGATATCTAGAATAGAGGTTTCACAATTACTGTTTTGCTGGAGTTTTTGGTGGGAGTTTCTGTTTCTATTATCTAAGTAGATGAAATAATTGTGTAATTGTGTTATGTATTATCATAATACAAATGAGTCGTGCTGCTGCAAACAGGAGACACAAAAGAAGGATGTAGGCAGTTTTTTTTTTTCATCCTCTCATCAGAAGATATGCTTGGAAAAAGCATATCTTCTGATGAGAGGATGAATCACCAAGAGTTTGAAAAATGTCACCTCTTGAAGTATTCAACTCCAACCACCTAAAATAAAAAAAACGTGTGAGGATGTGAGATGTAAACATGTTATGCAAAGGAGAGGTTAAATTCCGAGAAACTGCACATGTGGCAATGCAGTATTTACTTCTGTAATTCTTCTTACCTCCTACTTCTGAGTAAATTTATAAGCTCACTTTGCACATTTGAATGTTGTAAAATATATTTGAGTGCCTCTTACCAAAAATGTTCACAGTGTTAAAACTACAGCCATGAGGCAGTGTCTCATCTTTCTCACCCACCAAAGCTTTCCTTTGCTGTAATTGAAATGGATGGCTGCTAGATCCTGCAAAAGGTCACTAATTGTCACCAGTCAAATGCAGTTATAATACAGTTCACTTAGATCACAATAAGAGCTTCATGGTGACATTGTCACCTGCAGGTTAGGATCCTGCTGCACTTCAGGCCTGCATTTCATGCTCCATTAATTTTGTGCGTGGAGTTAAACATCTTGTACCATAAGAACGTTCTGCTGTAAAAGAACAAGACAGTCGTTTGTTTAGTGCACACTAGGAGTCCTGAGGGTCTCCAGAGTTGACTATACTAAAGGATCACAGACTGCAGCGGAGGACGGGGATTGTCATTTCAAATAACATCAACATTTTTTGTTTGTGTCTATTTTTGTAATATTGTTAAGTAAATATGAATAAATAAATGCTGTGTTGTATAAATACAGTGCCCTCTAAACACTGTGACTCTGATCTCAGGTTAAAATGTTAGAAGTCAAATGTAACATTAAAGGTCCAAAGGCCCAATCTGACATTTTGCTAATTTTACTGGGCCTGCCATTAAATGTTACTTTTTAATATATTTTTGCCCACAGCTAATAAATAACAAAGAAAAAAAAGGCGAGTATTTGTCAATTAGTTTAATATTTGGTAGTTCTGCGGCTAGAAGTAAAAGTTTAGTTAATTAGTTAGATACTATTTTAAGACAAAACTAAAAACTAAATAAAAACATCTGGACTGTATAAGATTTTTTTGCTTCCCAAAAACATTTCTAATGGTTAAAATCACACCTGCATAATAGTGTGTTCGCAGTTTTCCAAGTTGATGGGTGTGTGACATGAAAGGTCTTAGGAAATTGAAAGTGACGACCCAGCATGGAACTTGAATGGAAGTCACTTCTCAGAAATGTGACCTTTTTCTGGTTGTTTAGTCAGGGGTGGGCTAAAACAGAGGAGGAGGGGGGAACAAACTGATTTGAAGAGAATTATACAATAGTCAGTGGTGCAACTCCTGCCCATAAAGGAGCACCCCAGAAGGCATATCGTTTTAAAGGCACCCTCGTGGTGCAGGGGGACCAGTGGTGTGTTTGTGAGGCAAACTGGGAATGACTTCTGGTGTCCGCTACATGTGTGGAATACCCAGCAAGGTTCCACAGCAGTGCCTAACCAAATTTACCATGTTTTTTGCTGCCAAAATGAATTCTGTATGAAACTTCACCCACACATTTTAAATTTGGTCAAGCTTTGGTGCATCAAACCAACTATGGTACTTTGTTCTAAGTCCTAGACAGGCTTTGTCATTGTAAACACTGACTTAAATTTATACTGTTTTGATGTTTGTAACATTTAAATCACCATCTTTTACCCACAACATTTTCTAATGCAGTAAATTGTTGTAAATTGGTAAAGTGCAGGCTTGATGTTTACTGCTATAAAAGAAAGTACCACTAGATGGGGCACAATCCCTACCAATTTAAAACAATCCCCATTTTTCAGTAGGCTACATTTGATTAAATAGTTTAGGATTTTATTTTGGAATTTTTATTTTTGTGGCTCTTTCTTGAATAATTCAATGTATAACTAACAGACAGAAGAGTTGTAGTATTGCGTGCTGGTGTGCATGCATGAGAGTATCAACTTTACTACACCACTGTGTGTCTGTGCACATAAGTAGAGTGTTGGACATACCGCAGGGGTCCCCTGCATTGTGAGGGGGCCTCATGTGGCTCGTGTCTGTTCTCATCATCACCACCCCCCATAATGCACAAGCCACCGCCTTCTCTGCTTAGGCCTGGTGCCCTGCTCCATCAGGCTTGCGTGAAGACTCCCTGTTCACACTTGACTTCATGCTTGTCACCTTTATCACTGATGAGCTATTTGTTTTTCACCTAGCACTGTAAACTAATGCAATGCTCTGGACTTACTGTACTTTTGCTCAAGTAAAGCAAAAACTATGTAATCTGGATATTTTTTTTCTTTGATTGATTGGTTAAATGTGTATGACAGTTGTTTTTGCCTGAATCTTCAATAAAATAGTGTTTCACATTTTTGTTTCATGTTTAATTAACTGTTCAAGGGCTGTTATATATATATATATATATATATATATATATATATATATATATATATATATATATATATATATTCTGTAAATTCTGTAAATACTGAAGAAAACTGTGATTTTGAAAAGAAGAATCGGAAAGCACTGGATTTAAATTGAAATAGTATGGCACTATTGAAGCTGCGAGAGCTCTGTTACACTGTGTCTGGTAAGGTGTAAATATATTGTACACTCAGAGGTGAGTACTGTATATATGCTCTTTAGAAAAACATCATGGTAAATGAGCAACATCCACTCAATTGCTCAATGAAAGGGTCAGAGGTCATGCAGCATATGGCACCTATGGGGTTCATAGGATTGTGAGATTTCTTACAGGGTTGATACTTGCCGTAACTACAGTCACTTTAGGGGTCCCTAAATTTAGGTTCTAATGCCACAGCACAGGCTGAAATCTGTCTCTCTTAATTTGTTACATTGTTCTCTCCCTTTTTTCTTTTTTAACTCAACAAAAAATTGCTTTAGTTTTCAAAAAATTATTTATAGGCTTTATATTAAATATTACCCCAGTTATGACCATTGGATGTGGATTGTTAATGGCTTGTTTTATTTTGTTAAACCATGTGTTGTTGTTTGGTTTTTTTTAACTTAAATGATTTTCTATGTGTTAGAAAATTATTTAATGACTTAATCATTACTAATGCAAAGTGTTATTGTACCTCACCAGCTGGAAACTGCTCCATCTCCATACTGCTGCAAAATCTTACCACGCCATTTTATGACCCCCGAGAGACAGTGAAAACATCAGAAGGTCACAACCACAACAATAGAACCCACTGGTGTATTTCCACTGTCTGTTCCTCTTGACTGATGTTACCCCAACATGTACATACTGGGTCTAAACAAAGCTTGAATTCATCTGCTTTGGCTGCTTTAGAAGATGTAGCCCTGTTCAGAGGCCTGTGCAGTGGCAGGTTTTGAGGTCATCTGAGGCAATGGTCATATTTTGAACGTCATCCAGACTGTTGTATTATTGTTTTATTCACAAGGCACAGCTCTCTCCATTGGGGTGCAGATTGACAGTTGCCGTCATTGGAGTGATCAGTCTGTTTCTTCGACTCGACTAAGGCTATTTGATGTATATTAACAATAATTGGTGCCACCGCCACAATGATGTTTAGTAAACCTTTGTGCCATTTTCCAGAAGGATGCCCATGAGGAATTTTTTGAGTAGCTGCTCGCTCTAAAGAGGCATTCAGACTCATGACAGATGGAAGGACTGCTGTCTTCTGGAGATCTGAGATACGCCAACCTAATCATCATCACCTCAAAGGACATACAGTCTTCTTCATTGTCTTGCTGTCTCTTTCGATGAGAAGAAAAGCTATAATTCACCACATACACTCTGGTTCCATTACTGTAACATTTATGTATGGTGTCTTAAAGAAGCAACACAGGATGGCATTTGTTATTCTGTTAGTATAGCTGCACAAGTGATGTCAGTAAAATTATATTTCATGATTATGAAAAATGAGTGATTTTAGCACTTCCTGAATGAAAGAATTAGAAGTTACAGTAGATGAGAATTTGCAAAAAATGCTTTTCCACTAAAACACATGTAATAGATGTCTAAAATGATTTATTGCAATTTAGAGGACAAGTTTAAGTTGTTTTTCATGTATTTGGCAATTGATGCTGAGGTGGTATTGTCCCAAGTTCCAGCATCTAGCCGTGACTCCAGCAGGTTTGGTGTCTGGCATATTCTACAAGTGAATGAGAGGCAGATGTGTGGTGACAGCATTACACTCATTAGTCCGAATCAGTGTCATACTGTGACAACTTGAGGCTTCTCTCATCACTCAGTTCTTACTCCATTCAGCCAAGACCAGACTCCACCAGACTGGACTCATTTAAAACTGTTAAAACTACTCTTTGAGCTAAAAATTCACTTAAAATATTTATCCACAGTTTTATTGCTTTGACTGTTTTCACTCCAGTTCATAGTTTGACTGTTTCTCACTTTTTCTCTGTATTGTTCTTTAATAAGTTACATGGTCAAACTTACCTCTTTAACCCAGCTGTGTGGTCAGCTCTTGCCCCAGAGGGCCTATATCCCCAAGTTGAAATTGTGATATCTATTTCAGTCCGCTAGAGACCAGACAGCCGCTCTTGTGGCTCGAGAGAATTCCCTGTCCAGTGATTACTGTTAGTTACTCTATGCTCATATGCTTTAGCATCTTCAGTGTCCAAACTGCTTAGCATCTGATGGGTCGCTCTAAGCCATTTAAGCCATTTTGCAATTATAGATGTATGGCTGCTGGACACAGAAACAGATGTGCTTTGATCTATTTACGGTAGGATAGATGGGGGGGTCATAACAGCTTACTTTCATGGTGGGTCAGAGCACGCACCTCTGACATCCCTTGTCTTTCAGTTCACTTGACGAGAACTTTTTTTTTTTGCTGATGAATGATCACTGGTTATTATTGTACAGCAGCTGCCATGTTGGAGAACATCACATATTGCAGTTAGACTATAAATAAAAGTACATTTTACTTTGACTACTAAAAGAAAATAAAGAAGGTAAAGTAAAATAATTGTACGTGTTGTGTTACATTTGATCCACTGTGCAAAGACAGGCATGGGAAGACTGAAGGTTTGCTCAGGTTTTTTATACAATAAAGCCAGAACATTTAGTGAGCGCTGTTTATGCTTTCTACATGTGCCATCAAAGCATGTGCAGAGGTGAGAACTTGCTGAATGGAAATTCGGCCTCTCCTGTTGCACTATATAAAAAGGAACAAATTCAAGCCCCATCTGTTTAGGTACCAAATTCACCAAGGGGCAAAATAGTTAGTGTTGAGCTACATTTTTAACGCCTTGTCTTCTGTTTTTCCTTCAGCTTGAAGTGCTTTGGGTGGTGAAAAATGGAAAACAAATGTTCTGTTGACAGCTTTCTTATGCCCAGGGTGTGTGAGTATTTATATCATAAAGGTGCCAACACATCCTGGTTTTACAGGCTGACCATTGCTGGGGGGGAAATCGAGGGGGACAAAGGGGGGTTATCCTGTAGCTCATTCTGGTAATTATGAGATCAGTGATGAATAG
Source organism: Rhyacichthys aspro (assembly GCA_036850595.1). NCBI lineage: Eukaryota > Metazoa > Chordata > Actinopteri > Gobiiformes > Rhyacichthyidae > Rhyacichthys > Rhyacichthys aspro. Next base: position 11,774,013 of record CM072168.1, read on the forward strand.
GCCTTGATAAGTCTGTGACAAATTAGCTTAGAACTAAGTCTGCTGTGGTGTGAAATTCTTATTCAGACAATGAATATATAATCATAGTGGGACATCTACAAATGGGACCTGCTGGGTGAACTACAGGTCCTGCAGGTACATGCTTGACAACTGGCCTGCTTTCACACTGCAAGCAGAGCATGCTTCAGTAATATTCTGTTGCACAATCATCTTTCCTGCTCGTCATTTGTCTTACTGTTGCCACTTAGTTGGTATTAAAAATTCATGGGTCACTTGTATGGCATTTAGTGCTTGTCTCCAGCGTACTATGAGCCCATGCTAACAAGTCAGTTATGAGCACTTCTCACAGCAGCAGCAATGCCTTGGGCAAATTGTAGTTTCATAATGTTTATGGTGTCAATCGCAAGCCTGATGGGAAGAATTATAATAAATTCTCCACCATTATGAATAATGGATGGACTCGTTTCCCAAATCAGATGAGATGTACAGCATAAAAGAAAAAAAAAAAAGAAGTGCATTCTAAAGCGCTGTTACATTGCTTAGTGTATGATATAGGCTATAGTAGTCGGCAGCACCTCTTCTGTCACAGAGGTGCGTTTCCCTGTGTTCTCAGGGGGAGTTCGATGCTGACATTGTGCTGTAAGCAAGTCTTTCCTGAGGTGAACCATGTGTACACAGCTTTAGGTCCTCTCTGATGTAGGTGCTACTCAGCCTGCCAGAGTCGTGTTGCGAGGCCACCATCCCACTGGGTTTTACGGTGCTGAGAAGAATAGGAATATTCATTCACAAGCTTGTGCAAACTCATGATACACAATATGATACAAATATATGAAAACAACATTTTTAAAAGCTTGAATGTGCTCTGAAAGAAGTGTTTAAATGAATGAATCAAGGATACTGATACAGTTATGCTCTAATGAACCTGCTCATTAATTCAGTTAAATGAAGTGAGAGATGGGAATCAGGTTGAACTGAACAGAAAAAGTGATTCTCAAAAATATTTCCTGTTATTTGTGCAATCTGCAGAAACATCTTGGTATTGACCAATGACTTTGTGCTTGTTTTCAAATGCATTACATGTCACACCTTTCCAGTGTAATGCCATTTTTTGTTTCTTGGTGCAGATTGCTTGTTCTCATGATTGCTGGGTCAGTAACTTGGCATTAGATTGAGTCAGGGCCTCAGTGTGCTTGTGTCCACCAGCTTTGGGTTTGAAAATCTAATGCCTCCTGACACGATCTGCTCCATCAGGCCAGACCGCATCATTCAAGTAATCCACAAGTCTCCGGAGCCTGGAATTGCGTGAGGGCTCTCATCTGGAAACAGCCTTAACCTTGTTGAATTCCTGTTGAAGAATGTTAAAAACTAATGAAAGGATTAAACTGCTTCTTTGTCGCGTTATATTACAGTAAATTTCTTTGGATTGGTCTGTAATACATACAGTATGTAACATATTGAACAGACTCTATAAGCCCCTCTAAAGCAGTGGTATGCAATTAAATAAAAGAGATACTAGAAAGACATCTGGTTGTTTAAAAGTGACAATGCAAATAGCGTTCAAAGGCCAAAGTTTATGTTGGTTTGTTTGCTTTTTAGGCTGGTACATGGTCTTTTGCAATCATCCTTACAGACACACAACTGAATTGTTGCTTAACCTGTGCAGTGACCCTGCCACAAGCTATTGGCATCCTTCTAGCCCAGACTACAGTATGTTCCTTTTGGGCACCTCTTTGCTGTTCATCAACCGAGCTACACAGCCACGATGGGATATCCCTAAACCTTGAGTTAGGACAGAAAAAAGTCAGCACCAGTGCTTACTCATCTGTTAAAAGCGGAGTGATCTGCAAAGTTTGTATGAGAGGGTTTTTGACGGTGCCCTGCTGCTTTGTCAGTGTAGCACATGCTGCAGGCACTGGCATCCCCTATTGCCTTCCAGGTCATTGGCCAGGCACAGCAGGGGGCGAGCCTCTAGCCCCATGACACGTCCCTGATTCACAGCTGGATCCGTAACAAGGTATCATAGCAAATGAGTCGGTAAAACATCACTGGTTTGAAGTCCATGAAAAATTGTCATGATATCATTTGTAATTTGGACTGGACTGGCAGAGCAGTGTTGGCCCCCATCTTCCCCACACCCCAGCCTGACTTCCAAACTGATGCCGGAGGGATTGGATCCAAACTAATGTAGAGAGGCAACAATTAAACATCTTGTGATTCTTAACCATGTGGGCCATAGGTGTTGCACCCTTAACATGGGAGCTTTTTTGACACACTGTCTTATTGTTGCATTAAGCTTTGGTTTCTTATTGCTCTTGACTCATTTGTACTGGTCATATGTCAAATTGAGGTGTGTTGCAGTGATAGCAGTGACTTTTGGGTATTGTGTCTGTGAAAGCCAAAACTGCCTCTTTGATGAACTCAAATGAAACAAGTTCTCCTATTCATGTCTAAAAGTATAAACTATATTTTAAATGCAGACATTGGCAATCTATCAAACCTAGATTCAACACCTGTAGGACCTTTATTCCATCAGTAAAACAATTTTAAACCACACCATGTATTATGCAATAAAGTTGCTAAACCTTATGATCCTTAACCTTTCTGTTTAGAGTACAGTTGCTTGTGAGGCTGTGTGCTGGTTTGATGGATGCAAAGAATGGACAAACATCACCTTCCTCTAAAACCACAATGGAGACCTTGGATCTAAATGTCATGGTTTCATAACGGATACACTGACATTTGTGTGATGGGATTTAGCCATGGGTTAATATAGCCATTGCTGGCACGCTGCATTGATGTCCATCTCTCTCAGCTGTGAAGTCTCTCTCACCATTTTTGGTACCCTCAAAGACATTTCTTTTAAATGGTTGTATTGGATTCAACGCTGGTTAAAGCCAATTATTTTATCAGAAAAAGTGTTTGATATGTAGGTTTGCTTTATATGATGTTATTGTGCCTCGGGAGCTGTTCAGATCATTCATTTTTGGTGAGTGTTGAGGTGGGGACTGTAGGGGAAGGCAGGCAATCAGCATTAAAATCAGAGCCATGTAAATCTAATCAATTATACAGTTTTTCAGATAAAATGTTGGTAAATCAAAACACATTTTCCAAAAGTCACAGTATAATGAGAAATTTAAATTGGAAACAGAAAGCATTTGTTTATTATAAATGCCAGGGAGAGGTGGTGACTTGCCATCCATAAATTTCCTTTCATATTCTTTTTATCTATGACTACAGCTTTGGCACTCGTTCAAGATTTTAATGAACCCAGACTTCTGAGGCATCAAGGCCCACTGATGCATTGTCCATTTGTATCAGGGTGGGGGGACAAAGGCAAAATGCTTTTGTCTTTGACATAATATTTTATATTCTATTGCCTTACAGGGGACCATTTGGTGATTGTAACAGTTGAAAACAGATTGACAAGAATAAACACATTTTGGTATATTTAATTAACTATCTACACTGCACTAGTATGTGCATGTATGAGACTGAGTGGCAAAAGGTGACTTGAATCAAAAAATAATTTTCTGAGCTCTATGAGCAGACACAGAACCCCCCTGCTCTGGCGCGACCTGGTGTCGGCTTCTTTCTTGGGCTCAGAGGTTCCTAGGGGAGACCAGAATGGAAGTTGAGCATCTTGCTGTGATCCAAAGAAAGTGTGCCAAATGCTATCAAAACTGGATTAGTAGACAACAATGGTGTTCGATGAACGAATGGGGGAGGGAAAGAAGTAGTTTCCAAGAAACCCGTAGATGGAATTTTCCAAACCGAATTATATATATATTTTTATCTCATGTAAAAAGTGATGTGCACACAGGCCTTGTACAGTTACAGTGAGAGTAAAGATTATTATTACAGTAACAATAAAAACCAGTTAGTCTTCAAATACCGCCTGTGGCCTTCAACCTTCTCGGTAATATGCTCAAACCTTCCCTCTGAAAGGAACAAAGACTTAACTTATAGGTTTTCCCTTTCTGATCATCTGCTGCTAAATATGTTTCTACTAGCGACATAAAGTAACAACACTACAGCAGCACATTTTAATATACTCACACCCCAAAGTCTGTCCGCTGAATGCTGACATTTGGAGCAAATCCCCTGCTGACTTAATCATGGCAAATATTGCGTGTCATTTGTGCACTAGAGTCGGACCTGGCTGATGGTAGTTGTAGTAATTCACCACTGCTGAGAGAGAGAGAACTCCTGGGGTGATGTGCTCCAATATCTGGTCTCTCTCTCCTTTTATACCTCCCTGTTTCTGTCTGTTGTAAGGTTCAGCCTGTCTCTGTTCCTTCAGTTTGAAAGAGCTAACACGCCACTCTTTGAAGACACAGACCATCTGTGACACAAAGAGAAATTTCACATGAAGTCCAGCCATCACACTTTCCACACCTCACTTTAGCTTTGCCACGAAAAAACAACAAAACAAAAAAGAAAAACTATTTACTAATTTAATTTTTATTTATAAAAAAAAATACATTCACAGATTTGTCATGAATGCATAATTTTCCTTTCCAAATGTATAATCTGTTCCTGTTCATGCTACTCTATGACAGTGTTTATTCTCCCATGTGTTCGCAGTCTTCCAGAGCCCGCCCCCTTCCTTCTGTGGCCAATCAGAAACCTCAAATCGCTCGGGGGGGAACACAATTGTAACCAATCGCTGCTTCCCGTGTTTGAGGAATCATGGCGGCGCACATAACCGGAGTTGTCAAACGACTTCTGCCACAGTGAGTCTGTCCTTACGCGTGTTTCATTTCTTTCTCTGCTCAAAAACTGACGGTGGTGCGCTTAAAACAATTGAACAGTTGAATTACGCTATGTCTGTGTGCGGCTGGTATTTCTGCCTGCGCCGTGCCTGCTCCTGAGCTAAAAACACAAACACAAATTTGGATCTTGGTGTGGCTACTTTGAAGGCAAATAACATTGAAATAATACAAGCCAATTTTAGGAGGCTTATACTGAGCATAGCAATCATTCTGTGTGTAAGCTGTAACCTAAAAGACGTGTTAGTCCTGTCTCTTTCTACAGCTGAGTTAATTACCACTGAAGCTGTTTTTACTTTAATTGAAAATGAACAAACGCATCTGTTCTAGTTTTTACTCACCGTTGTAATCCGGGCTATCTTGTGCACTTTGACCGGCTACAGTTTTGTTAGTCCAAGCAATACTGTGTAATTTTTGAGGATTTACAAAGAATTGGTCTGCATACATTGCTGCAAACTCATATGTGGTTGTTGCACTCCAATAGGTCTATGTGTGAAACGGTGTTGATGTGGAATATATCAGATGAGATATATGCAATGTTATTGGTGAGTGTGAATGTTAAGTGTGTATGTACATCTTTTGTCCATGTGTTGTAAATTATGTTTGTTTGCATAAGTAATGTTAAAAAGAGTGAGACCCCAGGAAGAATAGCATTATTGTGTACAAGTTTTATGCAGGTGTAGATATAAAAATAAAGGACACTAGATAGTATGGTGATTTTTCTAAGTTTACAAAATGCAAAGTGAAAGAACAGAAGACAATTCTAAATCAAATCAATATTTGCCTCAAAACAGCAACAGTTCTTGTGTGTCAGTTTGTGAAGGAACTGAGCAGATTCTGTTCAAACATTTGATAAATCCCAGACAAAATCAGGCCAAACTGGACTTAAACCATAAAATCTCAGAAGGAACTAGGCTAAACCAGTTCATGTAATCCCAGACAGGACCAGGACAGACTCCATGATGTCGGGATCAGGTTTACACCATCACGTCACAATTCCTTGTTCTGGGATCACTCTAAAAACGAAAGGTTTAAATCTCCACTTACTTTTCCATTTGTGTAAATTAATAAAAAAAACAAAACATTTGCATATTGTTGACAGCATTCTTAATTTACTTCATATCTTCACACCTGTCTAAAACTTTTTCACAGTACTGTCTATATATATTTCAATGAGATGGCAATGTGCACCCTCACCTATAGTAACAAAGTGGAGCATCTGATGAGGAGGGTGCTTTGGATGTATTGCAGTGGGGTTATTCTTTCTGGTTTATGTTGAAGATTAAAATACATTTAAAAAAATGATTTTTAGGCTTTGGGTTTTCTGATAAAAGATTAAGTATTATTTAAAGTTGCACTTTGTATTTTCAGGCACAGATATTATGCAGTATTTTCAGCTCTTAGTGGGTGCTATGGATTCTATCTGTTCCGTTTTCCATCATGCCCCAGAAATTATGTGATGCGTAGGCCTACTGATACATATTTAAACAGACATTAAATCATCAGTTACACTTGTGCATAGTTGGTATTGTATACACAAAAGCATACATTTGAGATAGATTTGATAGATTTATTATCCAAATTGAATAACTGTATATTCAGATTACACCTCATTCTTTGCTTGTTTTGGCGACTGAGTTAATGCCAATTGTTCCACTTATGTAAAATTGTGACATGAGCATCCTAATAACTTCAGACAGTTTGAGTGTCAGTTGTAAAAAATATGTGGGTTTAATATTGTAGTATGTGTCTATACTAGTCAACAACATTGTGACATGTGGCTCTAATTCAAGACACATGAATTTCCAGAGGCACAAAGCTGATGATCCTGCCAAAGTAGAGTGTGAAGTGACTGTCACGCCAGACTCTTGTGTCTAAGTGTAGCATTGGACTAAAGAGATTGATGACGATTCATAATACATTGTGATATTGCCACAGCGTTAGAACATATTTATGGGCAATATGTTGACTAGTGCAAAGTAGTGTTTATACGGTTAAATGCAGCTCCTCAGAAGGCTGGGACCCGGGAGAGGAATGTGTGTTCTTGTTTTATAGACAGCCTAGAGCCTGCACCCTGGCAATGGCGGCAGGCTGTTCTTTGTCACAAACACCCTCATGTCAAAGATTCAACAGCATCCTGGAGGAAGCATTGACTGCTGCTATGAAGTCGACAAGTGATGAAAGTAGCCTAGAGGTTGTCAATTAAGAGAGCCAAGGCCTGGACCTTATAAGTTAATGGGCAGTTTCCCCTCTCAGGGCCTGCTAGGGCTTTATAGCACAGCTTATAAAAAGCCCAAGTGTAATGCACCCCTATAACGTTTTCAATTAAGAGAAAGGGCATAAAGCAGCGTAGACACTTGGCAGTCATGCAAGAATGTTAATAAAGTGGCATTTGGCATAAATTGGGAAGAGAATTTTCAATTGCTCCAGTTGTTTTAAAGCAGCAGCTACTGTGCAGAGTTTTATTTTGATGGCACTTCATGCTGACTAGAAACATTACAGACTTCCTGGTGTCTTCCCATTACCAGTTCTTTTAGCTAGGTCATATGGATGCACAGTCTGATGTTAAAAGCCCTTCGTTTCCAGTTGTAAAACAGATTAGAAACAAGACAAGGTGCGTTGCATTGCAGTATACATTTATAAAAGCCATAAATTTAAATTAAAACTTTTACAGTCAATTAGGCAAATGTAAGCTTATTCTCCTAATTAATTTTCTACTGCTCATTCTCTGCAGGATACAGTGGGCTGGCCTGTCCCAGGTAGGAGGTGGATGCACCTGGGCAATGACCAATTAAAGGCTGGCACTTAAATAGACAGTCATATTATTCCCATGGGCAATTTAGAATCACAAATTGTAAAAATTAACTAACTATGGACTGTAATGGTGTCTGCCCTGCCCTTTACTCATCTGGTGTCCTCAGTGCCTGAGCTCTGGCTTCAAGTAGAAAAATAAATGAGTGCTGAAATAACACTACTGTGTTGACACCTCATTTCCCTGTTGATTGGTAGCTAGAGGTGTGTGGCCATAATCCAATCAAGCAAGAAAACAACCATGGGGACTATGTAACCAAACCCATGTCATGGGATGATCAGGAAGCATGCTTTCCTAAAACTCACACCACAATATCATATGCATTTAATTTATTTGTTATTTAGCAAGAGTCACTGCGTTTCTAGTTTAAAGCAGGGTTTATAGCTGCCTCCCACTCCACCACCCACACAAAAACTAATAAACTATACATTAATGGGACGGGTACTACAGTTTACCATTTGGGATCTGTGTCTCAATAAATTGCTCTTTTATTGAACCGGTTATTCTTGCTTTTGAAATTTGCTACAGCACATTAAGTTAGCACATGTTGCAGTAAGAAAACAAAACTCTGGTGTCTGGTGTGGGGACCAGCTGAGTAAACGAGCGGTGTGGGATGGTAGAAAGAAAAAGCCTACACTTGTCCCGTCTCTGACCAAGGTGGATCCATACGGTCAGCAGATGGATATGTTACTCTGTATCCCCATAGGAAAAAAAAGAAAACAACCAAAACAAGTGTCTGTGCACCAGTGCTGAAGCCTTTGATCAACAGCACTTCTTTGCCTTAGGAGATAGACTTCTTAGGAACCCCGAGTGCACATGGAATCGCATCTGTATAAACATGGCCATGTGGAATGTGTGAACAATTCAACAAAAGAATTTTGTTCTTGAAACGTGGGGTGGACTTGGCTAACGGGTGGTTTATGTGGTTTAGAGTTTGAGCATGGTGGTCAGATTAAATGTGAGGTTTGGGAAATATACTTTATTTTTTTAATGAGAACTGGGAAACTATTTTTTTTAATTTTTTTATTTTGTAATGTGCCCACTTAAAATTTTGCTGTGTTTTGTGTCTTATCATAACACGTTAAACTACCCTTTGTTAATCTATTTAGTTTATATGCTCTTACTTTTTTGAATATCATTTCTTGGTAGTTTTTCCCAGCATTAGAAAAAAGGTTTTACATGGGCGCATGTGTGTGGGCACAATGTTGCTAATGTTCCTCCTCTTTATAGACTAATAAAGTATATGCAAAGTCATTTACATACATTTTTACAACATTATTATTAAAGTATGTCTTGATTTCACTTTGTCTGCCAGGTTTTGTCTTCTCACGGCACTGGGGTTGGCTCATTGCCATGGTGATGGTTTGCTAGTTCCAGGTTGATGAGGTGTAATTTGCTCAGCATTTCCTGTCTGATACACTGCTCCATAATGAGTAAGATGTGTACTTTATAGTATTTTGTTAACAAGGCAGGCTCAGCACATTGTTTGTATGTGTGTGTTTGAGATATTCCATGTTTGTTTAGATTTAACTAGATTTAACAGCTGAGCCACTTAGAGCTGCATTTCTCAGAGGAACCCCTAGGTGTCTGTATTGATGTAGATAATTCAACATAGACTATGAAAAACAATAATGGTTATTCGCAAAGCAAGGTATCCAAAACAGCTGCTGATTCTTTAAAAAGTAATAAAAAGAAAAAGAGCTAATAAATAATTTTGAAGAATGTTTTTGTCAATATTTTGTTTTTCAATTATATTTCAATTATTTTGATTTGTTGTGGTGGAGAGGAGCCTCTGTGATTCTTTTGGTATGTTGGGCATTAGAAATGTCTCTTAACTTCATCTCATCACTGGCACAAGTTTGCAGACAGGCAGCCTCCTGTTAGCGCTCCTCTTCATTAGAACCAGGTTTCAGTGGTACCACACACATTCAAAGAGCAAGGCCATCTCCCTAGCATCAAAGGAGACTTGTACAAAGGGTCGACTCAGTGTCTGTCTTCCCATCAGTGTCTACTAATGATGCATGCCGAACATGTTTTCAGCATTGACACCCCTCTTTTTCCGATCATTCATTTACATTCTCAATTTCTGCTACATTTCCCTCTCCCTTTCCGCTTCTTGTAGTATTTGTTTGGCTGCTGGGTTTTGTTTGTTTATTGTTTCCAGATGGCAGACGCAGACTTCATTTGTGTGGCTTTCAAGTTCCCAGAGAGCTTTTTACTACCTTGGCTCAAGCGCTTATCCTGTTTCCTCTAGCCAGGCTTTATGATGGGCCCTTTATATGTAGCAACTGGAAACAACTGTCACTACCAGTCTGCATTGGATAAAACTGAAAAAAAAATCTGAAAAGATATTTTTTTCATCTTCATTAGTAAGAGATCATTCAATTCTCAGATGAGGACAATTAATTTCTCTGAGAAAATGAATATCGTGTTCATTTGTCCATACTGTCATCAGCTGTCCTACCGGGATCTGTGAAATATACTCCAATACAATTCTTTGTTGACTTGGCGGTGTTAGGCTGCGTGTTCACTGTAGTGAGAGGCTTAGTATTTTTTAGGACCTTGCTGCGTCTAGTCTGGGCATCATTAAGCACTGTGACATCACTTATTTACAGGAACCCAGGAGGGCGACTTGCCCAGTAAATGTGGGGGAGGACCAGCGAATGTCTTTACTCATCGGATGCGGTTTTAAGATGGAGCAGTAATCAAAGCTCTCAGCTATATAAAACCACCCCTTCTCCTTAAGGAGGCCTTTTTGTCCTGGCTGCTGCTGAATGAGTGATTACCCTGGCATTCCATCCTGCCTAATCCCATTTCTAGAGGTGATTTAACACACCAAGTTACGGTGACCAAAGCCCTGCACTCACTCGTCAAAACAACTTACTGAAAGGCGTGTCAACTTCTTTGGCCTCAATGGCACAGACACAACTAACAAGTAAGTAAGCCAACTGACTGCCAACACAACCATTGTAGATGTACAATAGTCTAGTTAGCAATGCGGATTAGTTACCAACTATTTAATGGCTTTCTGCCACAAAACCTCTACCATATATATTTGGAGTAACGATATAGGCAGTGCACTTGTGACCCTGCACAAGGGGATCCAAGCTAGAGTGAAGGGATCCGACTTTAATGTTCACGTAATCAGTGGTGTTTGTGTTTTACCACTACTGAGCGCTTGGCTGGCCAGCTAATCTCATCAGGGTTTGGGCTTTGGTGCAGGGGTGAGGGAGAGGACAGTCTAGCATGACCCACATCTTTGTGCCAGGATGGCTACAACTCTCCACTCTGTAGCAGTTCCACAATTTACTACAAGGCCTTTTGCCAGGGTGTTTACTACGAGACTGTCTGGCACACGAAGATAATGCATTGTCACTTGCTGTAAATTGCACAAGTCACAGGTCTTAAATGAAAACAGGATTCCATTGCGGTTATTGCTTCCTTAATTTTACACACCAATCTACCATATAGGTAGAAAGAACTGTGCGACCCTCAAGCCAAACGGCACTTTAGCCATTGTTTCCAATTTAGTGGAGAAAAAAAATGCAATGTTAAAAAGTTGGTGCTATACTTAGATTTCTTACTTCACTAATATTTATAGTAGTTAGCAAGGAAAGCCTTTCATCACTCTTGAGAAGATTGTGTTGAAAGACTGCACATAGATCTAATTTGAAATCACAATTTAAGTTACCTATTTGTTGAGGATTGTACCGATTATTTGCCCCCCTCCTGACGTTAGTCCAGTGATGAGGCCTGTAATCAATTTTCTGGCTAGAGCAAAGAACCCGTGTTTAGCCATCTTCAAACTTGACTTATTGGATAAGGCCTACTGACTTAAAATCATGGGTTTCTTTGTCAAATTGATTCACATACCAACATAATAAGATTTAGTAATATTTTAACAAAAACTCATTAGAATCATGAATAAAACATATCAAAAATGTATATTGCCTACTATGATACTATAACTTGTTTCTTCCACGTGTCATATTGGGTCATATCAGATTTTGTTATATCAGGTTGCGTATAATACTTTGTAATCTCCCTCCTGAAACACCCTCTGTTATACACATTGTTGTTTTAGAGAACTGACACTGTTGCACTTGGTCTGCTGCACCCATGGGAGGTCAGCAACCTACTCCGATCTCCCTTCAACTCTCCATCCAACCACTACACACATCTACACACAGGAACCAAATCAGCAGCTGGCCGTTTGATGGTCTAATTTAAACCAGTGGATATTTTTGAGCCATTTTATCCCCTGACGTCGAAGTGAGTGTGTTTCTATGGACACAAGGGCATAATAAAGGAAGTTGATTTATGCGAGGGATGGCTGGTTTTCCTATTTTTCTGTTAAGATATATTTTAAATATTTAGTTTTCCATTTCATCACAGGGCTGGTCATTGATATGGGTGCCAGGAACAACTTCACCACCCTTTTGTGAATACCTTTTTATCCTCGGTTCATGTTCAGTAAAATGAAACATGATATGAATACTGGTGTGGATTCTTATGCTGCATGTTGAAACATTTGCAATTTGAGGAATTTGAATTCTTTTAGAGTAGCAATTTATTATAATTTTATCATAGTGTATTCTGTTTTCATAGTTTCTTTTAACTTCATTTAACTTCATCTGTGTTGAAGTGCAAATACTCTATGTCATTAAATAAGTAAGCTACTTCTTTTAACCATAATACATAGACATGCTTTAAAAATATTGAAAATGGAAAATATTGCATCTGGCTTACAACTGTTCACTTTTTGTCTAAATAGTCAAGCATGTTAAAATATGCCTTGCTGTGATATTAAGTGTAGACTTGCATACAAACAAAAGCAGCATGCTAAGTTAGCTTATCTTTGATGTACTCCAACAAACAAAGGGACTCACCCAGTAAAAACGAGACTTGAAATGAGTTTGTGTTCATGTTTTTGATCTGAATTTATCACATGATGCCTTCTCCATTACAATCAAGTTTGTCTTTGTAGTTTAAGCTTGAGCTATAAGAGCAGTATTTGCTATTGTTAAATTTTCACCATGAAAAGTGAACTGAATCAAATGGCAGGATAGGCCAGACCACAAGCAAATTGAAACGCCTTTTAGTCCCATCTTCGATGATGCGGTACTTCCTCAGGCTTTGTCTCTAGTTTGGGGCACAGCTGTCAGGTTAGGTGCTATCCACACTCCCCTCCCAAAACCTCAGGCCACGCGCTGCTGCACCCCAAGGACTAAATAGGAGCATTAGACACACCATGTTAAGGGATGCTGGTGTTGGAGCTGTGGTTGTGGATGCGTGTCTTGTCCCTTGACCATTATGAAGTGCACACAGCCCTACAGCTGCAAAACTTATCCCGGGTTCTTTCTAAAACAAAATAGCTTTATTCTTTTGTGTAAAGTCACATTGTCTTGTCACAGGCTTCTGTTGAGCCTGGTGACCCCACTCTGCCTTTATTTTACCACACCCAGCTGCAGGTCTGTACTAGGAAAATAACCACAAGGCCTATCTACCCAGATAGTGTAGTGTTTCAGATTTTGATTATGCACCACCAGCATCACACCTCAGCAGGGTATATCCAAACATGAAAATTAATTCACAGCTAAATGCTGCTATATGCATTCTGAGAGAGAGAGAGCAAAGAAGAAATCAAACACAGGTGAACTAGTCCCATGCGTTAAAAAAGACAGCCTTAAGGCAGATGCAGAAATGTTCATTAATGTGCTAAGAAAATGGAACAGTGCGCCCATCGCAAACCACCCAAAAAAATCACACCAAGATAGCCAGCTCATCTTACAAGCACACACACTAAAAAAATGCAGTGGTTCTACCAATAGAGTCATTTGATTTGTAGGAATTTAAAATACATCTTTGTCACCTTTAAAATAAGAACAAAATCACCATAACTCTCTTATTTTTACTGGAGAGCTGCATTGGTCAAGCTGTGACGAAAAAGTTTAATCTTGGGTACTTCCTGGGATTATTTAGCAATAGTTGCTGTCCAATCACTATTTAGACGTTCTTTGCGAAATATAAAACAGACATTATTTGCAATTTGCATGACTTAGTGTTGACTTTATAGATTGCACTTGTCTTTTCTGAACCTTTGCATGAAAGTACTTGAGCATGACTTTGTCGCACAGCAATGCAAAAGGAATTGCCCCCTGATGGTTTGGAATGCACCCAGCTGGCCTTTAAAAGGTGATAATTGGAAAATACAGGATGAAGCCACAGTCAAAGTGGAAACCTTGTGGGACAGGGAGATAGCCATAGCAAAGCTGATAAAGTCTGAATAGTATAGTTGTGTCATATGGTAATATTTTAGAATATCAAGAAATGGAGGGCACAAATTTTACTGCAAATTTGGTGGGGAAAAAATATTCTAGAATTGGAACCGCGGCTTTTATGGTAACATGCAGCTGGACTCTGAAATACACGTTGCAATGATTTAACAACTGACACAGCATTCCTGTATTTCTTGGGAAGGAAGTGAGTGGGAAGGTCACAAGGCCTGTACAGGAGCTCTTCCCTTTGCAAAGCTAAATTCAAAGGATTTCTTCACCCGTCTCCTTGTGTTAGACTAGCTCACTGTAAACCTGTGCATCCGGTCTCTATTACTGTGTACACTTTTGAGAGAATGTCAGTGATAAGACTCTTTTGAAGTTTAGCTTTACTGTTTGACCCTCTGTGAATCGAAGCCAGTGACTTAAATTGAGGCAATCCTTGGGGACTATTTTTGACAGTTTACTGTAAACTCAGTATTGCTTTGAAAGTTTGACAATATGGCAAACACATGCAAAATCTCTCAAAATATCTTAATGACAATATAACACTGAAGTTGAAAAGCCAGACTAAACATTTTTTCTTAAAGAAGGAAAAGAAAATCCATTTGATGGTCCAAAACATTGACATCCAAACTTTGAATGCCTGCACTTGTAATACCCTAACACTTACTGCAGTTTTTCAGTCTTTTGCAGTAAGTGTATTGCATGTGGTTGTATTCCAGTAAAAATAATTTTGTTTAACCCTACTAATAAGTAATTATTTTTGTGTCAGCTAATAATTTCCATATCATTTAACACTTTGGTCATTATTTTTCATACCAGTCAAAACAGTTTGCAGAGTGTCATCTGTCATGCCCTATGTCAGTCAGCAGATTTCCATACACAATATGCCCACACCCATTCAGCACTCTGTTCAGGAAAACCTTTTTAAACTCTAAATGGAATCTCTCTAATGACTTCCTGTACCTGTTGCCTGTAATTACTATCTAATATCATGCACTGGGCCTGGCTCATCCTGTCCTGACTTTTAACTTCAGTTCTTAGGTCACTTGATTCCTGCTGTTTCTACTGAATTAAAAAACTGCAGTGTATCAGGCCACCAGTAAACATTCAGCTGTATTTTTATTGGAAATGTAAATATTCATCACATTATATGTATGCAATAAAAAATATGAAAAATACAGAAGCCTCTCTGTCTACCCCAAAAACCTTGCACATACAGTAGTTCAGTACAGTCCTAATAGTCATTTTTGTGCCTAACATTCCCTAAGTTTATAGTTTTATAAATATTTGCCATTGTATTGTGTTGTACAAGTGTAACAGATGGGTGGATTTCCCCTTCAGGGTGTCCTTTACTTAGAACTTAAACTCTTCTCCTTTCAACCATAACAACACCCCTCCCCATGAACATGTCCAAGACCCTGAGGTTGTCCCATCCAACTGCTGAGGTGTGCTTTCTGGCAACAAGTTTTCAGAGGTGAACATTCTTTACTTTCTTTCATTTAAACCACAGAACAAAAGAATATGTTCATCATAATTTATTGAATGGAGGCTGTAGTTGATGCGCTTGTGGTCTTTTCACACGTTTACAAGTAATTTAAATGTTGATGACCACAATGTTGTGGTGAAAGCCAGTACTAGAATTCTCTCCATGTGGTGCACAACACCCACTGTACACATGGCTCTGCCCGTGTCACAATCCCAGCTTCCTATTTGCATCACAGCTTTTTCTATGAGGAAATGTGTTGTTGATTTAAGAACAGTGGTGTGGGACATCATTTGTCTTTAAATGGTTCAGTGTAGGAGAACAACAATAACAATTACTTTTTTTTTTTTTTGAACATTTCCAGGTGGAAACAAAATAGTTACTCAAATGGTATGTTGTTAAATTAACTTTAACTAGGGAAAATGGCTAATGACAAAGACAAAAGTCGTATTGAACACAGCCTGGTCTGACGCTGAAAATGGAAGCCATCTAAGGTCCTAGTGGGCTTTCAGCTAACAATCCTTTTTATGTGGGGTGTGAGGAGGGGCTGTGGGCTGCTACAGGGGGTTTTGGCCTATATAATACTTCCACGGTTTTGGTAGTCAGATTTTCAAGAAACTTCCTGGTGTGTCAGGATCAATCGGGCCTAAGCCAGTCTTAATTAAAGGCTTGGGGCTGGGCAGAAGTTGAGGGCAAAAGGCATCCCTGTCGCTTAAAAGAATGAAGTGTCTGTCATCATGGCACTATAGGGAGCATCAGCTTTATTACTTAAAATTCCTCTTAAAGAAGGCATACTAAGATTGGAAAAGAGAGGTATGGTATTATGTTTGTAACGTTTACTCTGCTTATTTTGCCAATAATAAATCAAATTTGACACTTTCTCTTTTACATGACTCAGAAATTGAAAAACAATTAAACATGTTAAAGTCATGTCCCATGTTTTATTGCATTAAAGCAGATGTTTTAGAGATCTGTAAGCAGGTCTGGCTGGAAATGACATGCAGTTATTTTATTCAGCCACTTGGTGGCACAGACAACTTGCATGGAACAGAGATCTTATGAGCCAGAGTGTGAGTGTTGTGTGTGTTTGGGGGGGTCCATTAATTAAAAGGAATGTGATCCAAAAGACTCAGTCATGACACATCATGTCCCACAAGAGAGGTAGTCAGACAAAATCCACAGATGTCCCTTTTTTCTCTGTGCTGTTTGCCCCAACTTCTATAGTTTTGCCACAAATCCAAACGTCAGACAGACAGTGCCTTAGCATGTTTTGGTCTCCTGAGTGGATCTTTCCAGTACACCCATCTGTCAGACTTTTTCCAAGGTCCAAGGAGGGGTACAGGGGCGTGCTTGTGTCTATGCTGAGAGGGGTGGGGGCCCAAGACCAGACAGAGTACACATATCACATTGTAGGGCAAATGTCCCAATAGTCTGATCTTGTGTCTGATCTGTTTCTCTGTTCAGATCCATATCCAGGCACACCCCAGTCCAGACTGCCATTTCAGTGTTTTGTTTTTTTGGACAATGCTCATTCATTTATTCCTTTGTTGCTGTCTTCTATTCTTAAGAAAGATTTTTCACTAATGATTAATTCGCCTGTTGTTTTTTTTGGCTATCAATATGTTATATATATTATTCCTTTAAACCTGTGGGGGAAGCAGAGGATGGTTATTTTTCTGTCAAGATATGTGTGCCTTGTGATGTCTTAAGCAGAAATTTACTTTATAAACATTAGCCAGAAAATAATAATAAACACTAAGCAGGTCCAGGTATTACACTGTTTCTGTGAATAATGGCATAAGACTTGAACTGAAAACTTCTATCTGTAGATTTGAATTGTCCACTGTAAAACATTTGTCTTAATCTTCATAATTTGTAATTTACTGTTACTGTTTTTTTTTTTTTTTTAAACTGGTGTTTGGAAACCTACCAAGTAGATTTAATTACGCAAGTGTACCAATAAATACAGGTGAATTCTTTAAAGACCTCTTAAAAGTAAACAATCCTCATCATTTTTGGTCACTGTCTCTTTTCTCTTTTTCATTCAGCCATTACAACAGGTCCCTGACATAAGTTGCAAAGAAAAAGACCCAACCTCTCCACCACCTCTTTTCTCTCGCACACTGTAATCCTGACACTGAAAACCACCCCTCAGAGAACAAGTGTCAGCCTCAGAGTAGAGCGTGCAGTCTGTCCCCCCTTTTACCCCTCTGGTTAGCATGTTAGAGAGTGCTAATGTTGATGGAAGTGACAATTTACTACACAATGATCAGAGTGATGGTGCTTGTACCGCTGCCTCACAGCCTTGCTAAAGAGATAAGTGACTGATCTCAGAGCAACTGGGACCTTGCAGATGACAGATAGGCACATAAAGGGACAGTTACTTTGGTGAAATCTACTGTAAGCTTGCTTACCAGATGTTGTAAGCATTCTGTGCTCTGTATTTGACTTGCTAATATCTTCTATTTTTAGATGTCAAAGCTTTGAACCTGGATAGAGACCTTATCATTTTACATGCATACTGTACATAAGAAGCTCCTTTATGTTAAACGTTGCTCTTTGAAAGGAAGATCCAAAGAAACTCAGTGGGGGGAATGCTAGAGTTGTGTGAAATATGATTATGTTTTATTTGTGGATTTGCAAGTGGCAAAGTGCACACACTGGATATTTTGGGGTCTGCCAAACAGATTCTGAAAGCTTTGAAAACAAAAACTGAGTTTTGATTGACCACCTCACAGTCCCTGGTGTCAGGTACTGAATCAGTCTGAAAACATTATCATGAATTAAAGGAGAATATTTCATGTATCCAGCTCAGTGATGGCAAAGTTTAGTATCACAGATGCTTACTCCATCTGGCCTGTTCTCTTCACTGTTAACTCCATAGATTCCATGGTGGTTTATGTTTGATTTCAGGGGTGAAAGTCATCTAAACCTGTATATTTAAGATACCTCTTTGAATTTTATAGCTACCTCAAAAGTGAATTATACGCTGCCCTACTTTTTTGAAACACTGTGTTAAAGGGGCCATGGGTCCAATCCAGAACACTGTGATATTCATCTAAATTTACACGAGAACCAAGTTGTCAGGCCAACGTTCTCCCGTTTCGTTTACTACCACTGTGACCCTCTCACCCCTGAGCTCAAGGCTGTGATCCTGCATAGCCAGCATAATGAAGCAATATAAGCCTGTTATTTGCCGCTTTACAGCTTGTTTTATGAAGGTGAGCTGACAAGCAGCTCCCAGAATGGTTCCTGTCACTTTAACAGAGAGCATTACCAAAAGAAAAGAGGAGCTGGGGAGGGAGGGCAGGGCCGGACGGAGAATGGGCCGGAGCCTTTATGTTAGCCTGGCCGGGGCTTTGATGGGCAGAGGTCTGGCTGCAGGCTATCACTGGTACATTTTACGTCTTCCACCTTTTGTTGGAGGACATTATTGACGTTTGACCTATGTTCTTATTCCCACCTCCTCTTCACTAATCAATTACCACATCGATCCATTAATCAGACAGGGTGATGGCCAGTGAAAGGGCCAGTGGGCATGTGTGAAGAATTGTGGGATAGGCCTGAGGCTATTGTGGAGGAGGGCCTTCACCAGTGGAGTGCACTGTTCACTGTTTAGCTTTACAAGTAGTACAAGCCTTTCATTAGAGTCATATTTGTGGGGAAAAAATAATTGGAAAGATCCTTTACTAGATTCTGGAATCACTTGCAGAAATACACTCCCACGTTCCTTTGTGTGACTATTTATAATAAATGAAAAACACATTTGCATAAAAGCAAAAAAAATAAAAAATTGCCAGGAAGCAATATTAATGACAAAGTACTACTTAGTATGACTTCTCAAATGATGGCTCAAATATAAGCAGCTAGTGTGCCATTAAACACAAAGATGCTTTTTGAATGAGAGCAAACATGTTTTTGTCCGCCTGGCTGTTTCCATGGAGGTTAGGCAGAAGCATAATTGTGTTTATGGCACAAACAGAAATGGATCTGACACACAGACAGCCAACAGATCAAAACGGAAGCTGCGGGAGCGGAACCCAACATGCTTTGATTAGGTTTGGTTTGGTTTTGGTGTCTGGTATGTACACACAAGAGGCATCACCCCAGTCCATCTTTGCCCTTGCCAAGTTATTTGCCAAGACAGACAAAAAAGATTGTAGATAGAAAGTTGGACTGTGAAGTTGTTGGCTGTTTTGACCAACCCCTGTCAGGCTGACCGGGGGCCAGCAGACAGTCACCCAGCGCTTGTGGGTTTAGTCAATTGAGAAGACACCTCTTGTGTGGATTTTTCAATTCTTCAGCATGTCATTTGGCTGAGAGTGCTATTGTCCCATGGCTCTTTCTCCTTGGTCCTTCTGCCGAGACGAGTCGTGTCATCCCCTCATGATCAGCACTTTTGTTGCCTTTGTTTTTGGCCCTACCTCAGAAGTCCATCTTGTCTTTTATGTCCCTGCCTTTCATGCATAAGGGAACAGTTGTGGCCTGTTGTGGGGCTGTTCCACTGCATTTCCACCAGTGGGGTTTCCTTTCATTCTCTTCAAAGTACTACAATGGGGCTCTGAAGGCCTGAATGGCCAATGCAGAGTGCACAATCCTACAGAGCCCGCTCATTTTGTTTTGCCAGAGTCAATAAAAATGCTAAGTTAAAAGCTAACCCCCTTGTGCCCTCCTCAAATGGAGTGACTTGTTTGACCTTTTTAAACTTCCCTCTCAATTAACTTTTAATGATAATTTCATTGATTTTTTGAAGTCAATGAATATCATGTAAAGAGAATGCTGTAGTCAAATACAATGCCCACAGCATTACAACTCATAGTTAGATCTTTCATCTTTCTCAAATTTCCATTTACTGAGTTGTATATATTTCACCGCTCTGAAAAGTCAGATTTTTCTGAATGGCATAGTTGCCCAGGCCTGGTATAAATGTGTTCTGTGACGATTTTACAGCTGCAAGAAAGCTGCTGACTTTACAGGTTTACTTCACGGGATAACAGGTAGACAGACATTGACTGTTGAACATAACTACCTTGACTTCATCCTCATTGTATAGATTAAGGCATAAAACCAAACCTAATGAGATTGGAAAGGGAGAGAGGACATTGATGGGAGGAGTAGGGGGTATTGTTGATAGTGGAAGAGACATTGTCATCGGAATTAGCTTGTTAAAACGAGATGTAGGAACCATAGTGAGATGTTTTCATACATTCTGAAGTAATGCCTACCTTACACACTGAAATACAACAGAAAACAAATGTTTCAAAAAAGCAGTCATGTTTTGGTCAATTATATGTATGTGTGCAATAAACTATAATTTCTTGGAGAGTTTAATTTCTGAAAGCCACAACATTAGCTTCATGTCCTGTGTGCATGTCCCTGTTAAATTTGGTGAAGGTTAGAAATGTTTGTTGCAGGCCAAGACGAGAAATTAAGCTAAGAAGAAAAAAAAAGTATTCACATTTTTTTTCTTCCTGTCATGAGTGTTTCTGCTTAATTATTCAGCAATTCTCTCCCATCCAATTGTGTCCTCAGACCAGAGGCAGTGTAAACTACACAAACATACTGCATCATGCTGAGAAGAGGACCATGTGTGGGGAATGCTTCAGCCCTCTCTTCATTCTAAAAAACAAGAAGTGTCAGACAGGCAGGTGGACATGAGGCTAGGTAAATATTGATGACTTTTTGACCGTTTTATTTCCCACCTGCCGGCAGCTCTCTGCTGATGGAGGGCTTGTTTATGCTCCAGCTCTATTGATTTCCACCCTACTCTTTATTCATTGTTATTTTCACCAAATTTAATCTGGAATCTTAAACACAGCAAACCAGCAAATGTAGTTTGCATATTAAGAAGTAGCTGATTATTGTGAGCTGGCAACACAGTTCTTTAATTTTGTGCATTTTAGACACAGCTTCTGTTTGCATCACCATGTTGGAGATAATTTTGAAAATCTAAATATTGAAACGGAGGCTGGTGTCAGGCTGGTGTCTTGTTATCTTGTGTAATTTGTGTGGTTGGATGAATATTACCACCTGAATTAGGCTGTTATTGTGCCAGGTGGAGGCCAGTGGAGTGATACAAGGAATAACGTTACCATAGTGAAGCAATTACTACAGGCTTTCATAATGAAACATTGACCACCACTCCACAATAAACACTAGCTTTAAATCATGTCTATTATTAAATTATATCTTTATTCAGAGATATTTTATATTTCTAAGTGCATGTGGTCTTGTGTGACTCATACATATTTCTACAGTGGTACACATGTCTGCTTGACAGTTTCATGAGATGAGACGATAAAATTGGAGTATTGGTAGAGAAGATAGTTGTGTACTTCACTACAGAACATCAGTGGGTAAGCTTTTGGACTGAACATCAGCTCCTACTTTGCCCAAGAACGTTTTGCATTCAACAAGCAAATTTCTAAAAATACCAAATACATGCCATTGAAGATAAGTAAAAAGTCAACAAAAAAACACAATGGAAATAGGATACATGCCCATTCCCCCAACATTGTATGTCACAGTCTACTTTTACAGTAACTCCTCTGGTTCTTCCCACATTCCATCTCATAACCATTTTGTTTCCTTCCCACTAGTCCTGGCTCTGCTGTTAATGAGAACCAGTCCTGTTTGCACCATATTAAATCCCTAACACACACTTAGCTCTGATCTCAGACCAGTAAATGTTGTCACTGTGGCCAAGTCCCAACGCTTTACAGCTAGTAATATAACCACACAATGCCATGTTATTATAACCTTTCATGTAAAACCAAATTAAAAAAGTGCTCATACAGGTGTATTTTGCCCTTAGAATGTCATCGCGTCAATGTAGGATCCTTAAATTGAAACGTGTGAAGAGACCCTCTCTCCTGAATGAATGACTATGAATATATGTAAATGCAAGTAATGTTCATACCATATAGTGCGGTGATTCTACATTTATATACTCTGTGCTCTATCTTTAACCCTGTCTAAGGAAACCTAGCATCGTCACTTAGTTACATTCCATTTTAATTTCTTTTTGCATTGTTAACTAAAATCATCTATTTCTTGGAACCAAGTATTACGTTTTTTCTCTTCTTTCAATCATGTGTTTTGTGAATATGTTTTCCTTCCTTGATGCTGAAATTTGTACCTGCGAGCGGTGAAGTTGAAATGCTGCAGGCAACCTAAATTGTTTGTAACAGCCTGCTACAACCACAGAATCTCAGCACAGATTAGTCCTGACGGGGACTGGAGGGCATGTAGAGGCCTAGTTGACAGGATTAGGTGGCTATTGAAGTGACTTTAGCTCCTTTAACTCTGACAGACAAGACACCATAATAAAGTCTACTTTATTACAAGTATCCCTTGTCTAGCTTTCTTTCCTTTGTCCTCCTCAGGCAAAGAAGGACCCTATCTGAATGTATGATCCCTCAAAGGGTTTTGGAAACTCAGAGAGAGTAGTTGTAGGAGATGTGGCTACTCTCTGTAATTAGATCTATCCAATACAGAGCACTTAGCTCGTAATTAAAGCCAATTGTTTTAAAAGCCAGATTGACAGAACAAATAATTGTACATATTGTACATATGTACAATGATGATGAGTGGTGGTGTGTGCCTTTGTGAGGGTGTGTGTGGATTGGGGGGACATGCATGTTTGTGTGAAAGTAGACTTAAAGACATATAATCATAACATGGCATAGTTTTTTTTCTATTCAACACAAAACCCTATTTTAAAACTCAAACTATCAAACCTTTGCCTTATGCCAGAAGTGACCAGTTTTGTCAGCTCATGCACACATCATACATGTAATTATACAAAACTAAGCACCTCTGTGCAAGAAGTACACAGTACAGCACCGTACAGCACTGTGTTCACTGACAGCTTATAAATACAACAAATGATGCAGTTTCTGCAAGTTGTACTACACTGGTCAGGTTGCTGCAGCACAGTTTGGTACTAGCTTTTGGGGTTTACAATATAAAGTACGACATTTAGCTTTTCTATGCGTAATAATACAAACCTCACACAGCACTGTAGTGTAGATTTTTTTTTTTTATTTACTTCTTTTTGGAATATGTCCAAATTGTTAAATAATCTTTAAGGATTGTTGTGTGCAAGCTTTGCCAACCGTTGTCACCCCATTTGCACTTTCTGCCTGGCCTCAATATTCAATAATGTGTCAGAATTAGCATATGAGTGGCTGAGTGTTTGGGAGTGTTTGTCCTCAACAAGAGTGCCAAAGTACAGGTCATTGTCTCTCATCCATTTCAATAGTCTGCTGAAAGGCAAACATAACTCCCCAAATAAAACATTTCCAGTCTCCCTCTCTCTCTCTCTCTCTCTACCCAGGCATTTCCTATGCTTTTTTCTCATTGTTTACATAAAAACACTACATCCAGTTTAAATAATTAAGGGGGCTTTCATACTTACTTTCACCACTGATTGTTCTCTGTGCTAGATGTGTGTATATGAGTATGCTGTTATCTATGCCTATGCGCACCTGTGTGCTTAGGTATCTTTTTGTGTATATTTGTGTTGACAGGCCAAGCGGTGGGATCCTGCCTGCAGTCTGGCAGCTGTATGGAGAAGGATGTCGTCATCACCATCAGTGCACTGGCTCCTCGCTGCGCTACATACCTCGCAGAGCCGTTCTCTACTGCCCTGGCAATGATGAGCGAAAATTGAGGAAGCTAGCCTCGCTGGATGTCGACTGTGCTGTCTTAGACTGTGAAGATGGTGTAGCCCTCAGCAAAAAGGTATACAAACAAACAGATGCACATGTATAATGGAAAACCCACATCATATGAACAGGTCAGCACACTAGAACACTTATTCTCCCACCCTTTTTCAGACAGGTGCTCAGTCTTCAGACAGGTGCTTGGTCTTAATCACTGAAAGGAAAACTACCTAAGTAAGATGTTTAAAACAAGCACATTTCTCTCCATTATGAGAGTATAAAAGCAGTGGTTCCCCCCTATGTAGGCCCTTTAAAACAAGGTGACCATGTCCCACTGGGCAAGCAGCGGGAAAGCACCAGATGCAGCAGGTTAAAAGCATTCTCCTCCCGCCCACACGACCTCCCCATTGGCCAAGCTGAACTGCCCATGAAATTGTGATTGGAGAGTGGGATAAAGAAGAGGCCCGGGTAAAACAGTTAACAAACAAAGGTTTTTAAGTCATGATAATAAAGATGATTGATATGGCTGGAGGCTGTTCCTGTAGTCAAGACAAAGACAATAAGATGATGCCTCTGTGACTGACAGGCTAAAACTGTGACCCAGTGATCGAGTTGGTGGATGCCAGCGCCTGTCTTTATTATCTGTTAGAGGGGAAATGTGGAGAGGAATGTAGCACTGAAGCATCCATTCAGGCTTGAGAAGCATTCAAATGCCTGACTCTGGAGCTGTCAGCCAGTGACAAGTCCATGTCTCTATCCATTTTCAACAAAAGAAGCTCACTGTTGAAGAAGCTATATTGTTGGATTTTTACATGCATTTGTCTGTTTTGAATATTACTCAGTTTTTTTGTTTTTACATGCAATTAATTAAATAATAGTGACATGGACCTAGCAGCATTTGGTGTATTTTAAAGAGCATGACATTATTTCTAGCACTCTAATGTCAATCAATAGAAGTACCCTTCATTCAGGGTAGTTGTATTGAAATGCCAGTCTTTAAATCTGGACCGTTCTTTAATCTATACATTAATAATACCCCTTGTAAGCATACTCAGAGTCAATTTTAGCTGTTTTTGCCTGCTAAAGCGTCTGGCACAGTGTGTGACTAAACTGTGAGTTCAAGGTCATACTGTGTAATATAAAAATTAGTTATTTACTCAGCAACTTAATGCACTGTTCCTACTGGCACCCTTTCTTCACCTCCCACACTCTCAGCTTCATTCTCCACTGTGGCAATTGGAAATCCATGGGGGTTGTTGTGAATTGTTTGATTTCTTCTCTTAAGATCATTCACCAGATGTTTTGTATTGACCATTTTGAGTAGAACCTAAATATGTTGTACAGTTGTCCCTTGTTTATTGCCCGCAATAACCCGCAATAGGTGAAATCCGCAAAGTAGTCAGCTTTATTTTCTACAATT
Source organism: Rhyacichthys aspro (assembly GCA_036850595.1). Lineage (NCBI taxonomy): Eukaryota > Metazoa > Chordata > Actinopteri > Gobiiformes > Rhyacichthyidae > Rhyacichthys > Rhyacichthys aspro. The sequence goes on from CM072168.1 coordinate 11,799,444, forward strand.
ATTATATATATTTTAAGTCTGTAAAACCCCTCACCACACACTTTATACACTTTCATTTTCTCACATTTCTCTCTTGTTTAAACACTCTCAAAGTTCAAACCTTAGCATCTTCCTCTGCCTTTTGGGTGCAACCGCAGGTGCTTTTGTCGGTGCAGAACGTTTCGTCAACATTGTGGGTTTTGTCGGGGAGAAAACTTGCAAACATACGCTGAACGCATTCTGTACTGTACAGGAGACATGGCACGGAGGAGATTGATTGACTATGGTCTACAGTCCCTCAGCCAATCGGGATTCAGAACACAATGCGTGAGTTCTCTCTTAGCCAATCAGGACTCAGAACACAATGCGCGAGTTCTCCCATAGCCAATCAGGACGCAGAACACAATGCGCGTTCATGCGCTGTAAAAAAAAAAAAAGCATGCAAAATTGCACTAAAAAAATCTGCGAAAGGTGAACCGCGTTATAGTGAGGGACAACTGTATTCATATAATAGTGAAAGTTGTCTGAGTAAAACACTTTTTTACAAAGATCAGTCACATGCACAAAAGTCTGCTCAGAATCTTTTCACAGTTACTACAAACAGCTTTCTGCAATATTACATAAACAGTCTTTGATGCATGAGCTGACATCTTCTTTAGCTTGTGTCTGAACACTTCCTTTTGACTTTTAGTATTATTATTAACAAATATATATATTTTTTACAATATGTTTGTTTTGTATTGCCATTAATCCCATGACAGTGCTACCAACCCACTATCTTGTAGAACAGAACCAGCAAGTATTAAATGTAATTGTGATGTGATTGGCACACAGGCTGGTCTTTGGAATGTCACTTTATATGCAATTTTTTCATGCAGACGTTAGAACATTGCGTTTGCCATCAATGTCAAGACAAGGTCATTTTTGTTAGCCTTGCTTTTTTTATCTAAAAGACAGTGAAGTATATACTGTCCTAACAAAACAGGATCCTCGACCACTGTTCCAACAGCAGGCGACAGTGGGTCAGGTTAAATCTGAGCTTAGTTAGCGGTCATGCATGGATACACCTTAAATTGGAACCACAGCTTTCCTATTATGTGTTCATTAATGTATTCTTTTCATTATGTGTCACCTTCACCCTTACCGTCTTCGAGGGGCAAAAGATATTCATGACAAAAAGTTCTTGGTGAGGAGATGAGAGGGAGAGTAAAGGGTAGGAGCCACCCAGAGCTTGCTAACTGGCAGCGCAAAGCCAGAGGGGAGGGAAGACAAGGCTGACTGCTCTAACACTTTTACACATATCATCATATCTGTATGATCAGTGGGGTGGAGGAAAAGGGAGGGCAGGTTGAAACCCTAGAGCGGAACTGACGGCTACACCTGTCCTCTGGTTGTTTCCCTCCCTTGCCCGTCACTCTTTTACAGGGTCCTCAGGGTTAAGATTGTTTATCTCTCCCTCTCATGTTTTCTCTCTGTCTCTTGGTGCCCTATGGTCCAGCGTTTCTCCCGGTGTCTCTCGTTCTCTCTCTTTTCCCCACATGGGTCCCTCTATCCTCCTGGACTCCCCCCGTCTCCCTGCCGTAGAGATTCGCTCCTAATCCCTGGAAGTTTGGAACTAATGAACTAACTGCTGAGCCGCTGCCACGGAGCTTGGTCCCAAACTATACTGTACTTCACACTCGATTTCCTCTCCAGATGGCATGGTGGCGCGGCCGACACGGCGGGGAGCACCTCTTACACACCAGCACACGCCTAAGAACATACAGCCACACACAACCTGCACAACAAGAAAATGCACACATGTGCCCCCTAAATAGACATTTACCTACACTCAACACATCACACTGTTAGTATATTCCGTATCTTATATCCTAATTACTCTCATTCTAGAAATCAGCCCTATCGTAGACCATTAAAACATGTTGATCTGCTTTCAGTTTCAATTTGCTGACATAGTTCCAATACTTTGTAAATGCAAAAAACAGCCTGATGATGATCTAACAGTCAATTAAATTATTACTCCATATATCCAGTGGGGAGCAAAGAATGGCATAAGTCAAATGGCCCAGCCCTGGAATGAGCAATGCAATATATAGTGTTGTTAATATGCAATATGTTGCTTCTTAAATATATAATGTATATTTTAAGAATTCCAAAACCAACACTCAAACCTGTTTTTGATAAAGGTGACAGCATTGCCTCTGAGCCTAGACAGTAAATGAAAATGATTTTCATATCATGCTGATAAACCATTGTTAACAACAGTTTTTGCAGTAACATGCACAATCCTTGAGATATTTCCTGGTTGTAGTTCTATTAATATAACAGCGAGGGTCCATGGATGAACTATGTCTGACTCAGAGATTTTCAACTTAACATAAAATATGCAGCCAACTGTCAACTGATCCAACCTCAGTTCAATGCTCACTGTACTATTCCCGAGGACACTAAAAGATCTGCTCTCCATTTAAGTGGATTCAAATGACTAAGCTCTTGACAGAAAGAACTCTTGGGAAATAATGTTAACCAGTTGAATTATGAATACTGAATATTTCCATTTAGTGTGTGGGAGTGTGTGTGTTTACATCGTTGCATATACATGTGCTTGTGTGTGTGTGCTTAACACCTCAAAGGGCCCAGGAGACTTGAGAGAAAATCCCAGTCAGGCTGCCAAGGCTCACAAATGGGATGTAAGCCGCTCAGCCATAAAATAGACCCTGTCCTAGCCAGAGCAGAGAGACCCGGGGTCTCAGACCTTCACTGTCTGTCACTGAGTGCTTGTGCTTAGGTGTCATGTGTCAGGTATCGATTGGGGGCTCTTGGGAGAGTATGATAGGTGAATGTGAGGTCAGGGTGCACAGGAGAGTGATGACGGCAAAGTGATTAGCATTCACTGCTTCTGAGCATGTTTGGGGTGGAGTGATTTTAAAGGGTTATGTGTAAAAAATGTTTTCATATTTTATCATTCATTTTGCTTCCTAGTATTATTGGATGATACTTTCAAAAAATATAAGTCTGGCAGTTTTGGATCTAGTGTGTAAAGGCCTAGAACTGAGGTTGAGTGAAGAATTTAAAAAAAAATGTGGAAAGCCCAAGAACAGAGAGATCCTCTCTCCTTCTCTCATTATCCTGTTACAGTCTGATGTTTTCACTGGCAGAATCACAAGCCTTCATGTCTCGGTGTGTCGTGGGCTATGTAACACACCCAAAGGAAAAAAAAATCCCTGTAGATGAAGTGATGATGGAGAAGTGGAAGAGGAGAGCAAAATATCACAGAATGAAAGGAGCAGGAAGGAATGTGGCAGATGTGGGTAAAAATGGTCAGTGCTTTGTTATTTAAATATTCAGTAACTCAGTTAAAATCACTGTTCACAAAAAACAAAACAAAAAAAAATGCCCTTCATATTCCAAATGACTCTTTCAATTAATATTTTGTTATTTTTGTGAAATTTATAGAACATTTTGATCATTTTGCCTTATTTGACAGAGTTAGAGTTAGCAAATGAAGGAGAGCGGCCAGGGCAAGAACTGTTAATCAAACCCAACTAAGTTAACATTAAGTTATGGTTTCAATGGCCCTAAGTCACTTTCTTCATTGCTGGTAGTTTATGAACAACTTGACAAAAGCTTTAAATGTAAATGTAATGTGTCTAATGCTTCTTCATAGAAGTTTTATAAGAGTTTATACAACTTTGCAGGGATTTGTAAAGGAGATGTAAAAACATCAGCAAAATATGAAAAATTGCATGGAATAAAATTGTAAAAACATTGTATCAATTTAATTGATATATTATTGTTAATATATTTTTTTGAATGCTTGTATTCACTTGTCAAGTGAATTCTCTTAAACATGTAGCTCGTAATCAACTGTCGCTCTAATGAGAACTTTTCATGGCTCATTAATGCCAATATGTTTAAATGATGGATAAACAACTTTTTTCCTACTCCAGCCTGTCAGTTTAGACCAGCTACGACAAGCACATTTTATGACTTACAGATTTACCCTTCTCTATTATGTCTTGTTGTCTGCTCTGACAGGATAGCAGCTTACACAGTGTGCCTCCAACTGACAGAGTGAAGGCCTAAATTTTCCTCTATGTCTCAGTTATCAACATAGCCTGAATTAGTCAGTCATCCTGCTCCAGCTTTCTGGTGTGTCACTTGTCAAAACCTATCCACAGTAACTTGAAGCCTGCTTACACACACATGCACCTACTGACAGAGAAAGATGAAGAAACCTGTAAACAGCCACGCGTTAGGCAGCTAGTCCTCACCTGCATTACTCTACAGCTCATTTTAAATGGCATTGCAAGTTTCACAGCAGGATGCAAAACGCCAGCCCTCAAGAAATGGATAAACAACTCTAGTCATAGTGACTCATGAGCTCCCACACTTTTCTCTGGAAAAGTCTCACAAGACACTTCAGCTTGGAATGATCTTGCACTCTACCATTTGGTTAAATATGTTACTTTTCTGATAACCATGTTCCAGATGTGTTATAACACCTAATGTCAGGCATGTGATTCAAGCCACAAAAAAACCAAAACAAAAGTCCATCTTATTGGTATCTGTTTCTTTTTCATATGAATTGGGTTGTGTTTAGTCACTTGAGATAATAGCTACACAAAAACTCACTTACCAGTTCTGAGTTATAATTCACTTTTGACCCATATGATAAAAGTATGTAAGTAAATATTTGTTCAATTTCAACATGTGTAGCCTGCAACCAGTATGTTCACAAGATTTTTTACTGCTTATACTTTGCTGCTAGGGGGAGTATAGTACACATTTTTCTTACTCTTTTTTTCCTTATAAACTGTATTGTGATTGAGAACACACCTCTCTGTCTACTGTCTATACATCTACAGTGGCTGTGTACTACGATCTAATTCCAATTGAATGAAGAGACTGTGAAAGCGTGTCCAGAGGCGATGTTTGACGTTGCTTGTTTTAAGCTGCATGGTGGCAGAGCTGGATGTCCATGATCTTATGCTGGAGAGGAAAGGGCCCCTGCTGTGGCCTGTACACACTTTGGTTTGGACGCCCAGTTCAGATGTGGTTTCTGCGAGGCAGTAGCCATGCTGTGTCACATATACACAGCACTCTGTAGGATCCTGGCCGCACTGGCACAGGCTGTGTGTTAAGGAGCTGCCCCGTCTCTCCTGGAAGGTCAGACTCTCTGCACTTGAAAAGCTTCTCATGTGCATCTATGCGTTGAACGTCCTGCCTGCCTAGCAGACTGCTTGCTTGCTGGCCTTCCTGTGTGTCAGCTTCTAATGATGAGCATGATGGGGGAATCAAAGAGGAGATGAGCTGACGTTAGGGCTAGCTCTCTGTGGGACACCAGGTGATTGGGGAGGGAGCTTTGAAGCAACTTGTTGGATGGCTGTCTATTAATGTAAAATATCTCTTTTTCAAAGGACTTTATTCAAGCTCAGAGAAGCAGCACCCTTAGGGGTCAAGGTGTCCAGCAGAATAATCTTACATGTGAAAGAAAAACATGATATTTCACAATGTCCATATCCTTAGCCGACTCTGGCTCTACATTGAAGTGAACTATTTTAAATACCAGAAAGAAAAATTAGATTTGGTAGACTTTCTATTAAAATAACCTCGACAGTGTTGTAAGACATGATGGAAGAACAAAATGTCCTTTTTGGTTGTTTCCATACCCAAAAGGAATGGAATAGACAGAGCTTTAGATTTGTCTTGTTCACATTGTTAGTTTTTCATGTTGTTATTGGCCATGTTTAATTAAACAGGCCTTGACTCTAAGATAAAGAATAAAGCACAAGAATAAAGCATATTTTTGGAAGAACTAAACAGTCTATCATCAGGCAAAAAGAGATGTCCAGAAGGCAATGCTTACAATGTTTTTTTCTTCCCAAAGAATTTAACACAGTTTTTCAGTGTTCGGTTGTAGCCTGTGACACAGCCATCTCCAGTGTATTTGATCTCTGAATGTCATAAACCATGCTTTTTGATCATTTTTGCTCCCCTATTTATTTAGTTTGGTCAGGGGTCACTGTGGCTCCTGGCAGCCATCGGTTACTTCAGATCAAATGTCTCCTGTCACTGAGAACTGTGCAATGACAGACAGAATTTTATCCACCAAGTAGCAGGTTTATGAATAGTGAATTATGGCTTCATAAATCGCTCCATCCGTTTTAAGTTACCAAGATACAGTTACAGGTCCATCTAGGCTTATGAGGGCGACAGTAAGACAGAGCAAGACAGGGGTTATTACCCAACTTGAGTATGAGTTAAAGATCACAGCGCTCACATCATATGGTGTGACAATCCCTCCTGTCTCATCCTATGAAGCAAAAGAGACACAGATGACATTCTGCAATACAGCCTGCTCATGACCCCTATTAAATGTGAGCAAATCTTTGATATGTACTTTGATACCATATTTTATTGATACTGGAGGGGTTTCCATAATATCATGTGCAGTTCTGCATTCCAGGAGATCACAGTAAGGGCTGTTTAGTCTTCGAGCCTGTTCCCTGACCCGAAAGGGGTGCCCATAAGCTCTAGTTCTAAACCTCGATTGATTCATCCTGTTTGGCTTTTACAAGAGATGGGCTCCTTAAGTTATGTCTGTCTGCAGCTTTTCTTTAATGCCCCCACTCACATAAAGTCAGGATTTAGTGGACTAATAATAAGCCTGCTTAGATAGTCTACCATAGTGTTATTGGGTAATAAAAGTAGAGAAAAGGTTTCAAATTGACATAATCTATGAGATTTGACTACAGAATATGGCTCCATATGTGAGTGTGGATTTTATAAAGACTCCTGTTGTCTATATATGATACATGAGATATATTTTAAGTAAAAGGACTCCATATTTTAAATCTAGATCGCCCAGCAACGTGGCAATCTTCAAGAACAATGGTATATGTTATGTCTTAGTCTTCAATCTGATATTGGTCATAAATTAGTCCCAATAGTTTCGTCAATTAATGATCAATCAGTCAAAATACCCAACAAAAGGTCACCCTAGATTTATAGTTTTTTAACACTACAAACTATAAATCTAGGTGGACTGCATTCTTGGCACCATTGTAAAAACAAGCACTAATACTTCAGTGGTTGATTTCACAACATTTTACATTATTCAATAATGTAATTCCCCGCACACCCACACTCTAGGAATCTGTGGTTCCAGTCTCTGATATGACCTGACAAGTCCTAAGCTACTGTTTCCTCATGGTGCTTAACTGGGACCATATTTCTCCCTGAGCACCTCTATCTCGGCTCAGGAGCTGGATTTTTCAGCCCAGTCCATCTCTGTTTCTCTCTTTTCGTTTTTCCCAGCATCTGGTTTGAATCTAGCAACGTGTGCTACTGTGTTACTGATAGACTCTGGGTCTAAAGGCTTCTCTTTGATTTTTTTCTTCTTTTCCTGTTCATACAATGCTTGTTTAGAGAGAACACTTAGGTGAGCTATCCCTCCTTTACCAGTGTGTGACTCACTGTAGTCTGACTGCTCTGAAAACCAAGGAAGACTACAGACATGTTGACATGTTTTCTGTTATTTTAATTGAACAATATTTGCTTAATATTTGCTTGCTTATTTTATAATCAAACTAAATAGTCAATATCAATTACAGAGTGATTTATCTAAGGAGTAAAAAAAAACATTTTGTAATTACCATATGCTGTGTTTTATTACTCATAATAACTTTCTATGTTTGGTGCTACAGGCGGAAGCAAGGGAGACCATTCCCAAGATGATAGCAGAGCTGGATCTCGGTCGAACAGAGAAGTGTGTTCGGGTTAACTCTGTGTCCAGTGATTTGGCTGATGCTGACCTACAAGTCATCCTACAGGCTGAGGTGCTGCCTCCTGCTATCATGCTGCCCAAAGTGGAGAACACAGAGGAGGTGCAGTGGGTAAGCTGTATTAACTCTACAGTGCAAGAAAGAAACAAAAGAGCCACACAAAAATGGTTTGAAAATATTGTACAAACATTTTTCCTCTTTTTTTCCTCTCTTAAAAACACTTTTTTAAACAAACAAACAAAAGGCTCTCAAAGACAAACTCATGAAGTTGGAGGAAACCCCAGGAATCTTCAAAGCAATCATAACAAACTTTGCTATTTCCTAGTAAAAATGGGAATCGATCCCTGTGCCAGAGACAGAGAGTGTTTTTCTTGGCTCCCACTCAAAAAACAGATGGCATTTCTTCAGATTAACCCCAGAACACAGATAGCTTTCTTTAACAACATGTGTGCCTCGTGACTCTGAAACCACTACTTATAACAACAATACCTTTCATTTGGACGCATAATCATTCTCAATATTTGTCGTTAAATAGTTATATGTCTTTCATCATAGTTTTTGTACTTAGTTCAACTGATCCAAAAATAAAATACTGTATAGTAATTGCACAAACGTGCAATTTGTCTATACAGTCTGGGTCCGTCCCAAGTTTATTTGGGATTTGCCGTCCCTGTGGCCTTCTATAAAGGGGCGCTGTACGGATGTCAGGTTCTAAAAGGTCACGAGATAGTGACATCATTAATGCAGGCCCTTCCTACCAGCTCCATATGGTTTAGTTTCTTGTAAGGAACCAGCCTACTGCCTGGAATGTCTCAGTTCAGCTGCAAAGTCATACTTAAAATTCAAAATGAACAAATTGTATTTTAAGTTTCTTTCCCACCACCATTGTAGCTGTTTGCTTTGTGGCTCCAATTTTTCTATTGAACAATAAACCTGAAATTATTGGTAGAAAGCGACAAAAAGGGTTAACAGAAAATGCTAATTAGTTGTGAGAGGGTAGCCTGTCTTTTCTTTAGGATTACACACACACACACACATATAAATATGTTCATACATGGTCTTGGGGCAGGAGCAGGAAGTTTTTAACTAGTGGATTTAATTAGAACACGTCTATTTCCTGCCTGCTGCCCTTTCTTTCTTCAAAGTATAATTGCTGACAGGTGTTCAATGAATTTCTCCCCACGCTCAGCCATTTTCCCTTTTTTTCCATGTCTCACTTTAAAAAGACAATTTTAGGTTGCATGATAAACAGCACATAAAATGAAAAATACGTCTCAATATATTTTCAAATCATTACAGTTTGACTACTGCAACAAACAATATATAAACACTTCCCTAGTGCTTTTATATAATATCAAAGTGTTTTATTTAGTTCTTTCTAACATACTGTCTTTGTATTGAGTGCATGTGTTTAAATGTATGTGGAATATATGTGCGACCAATCTGCTTTCCCTTTTTACAGAAATCCCCTCCTAATACAAGTTTGGGTAGTGGATGGGACATGCCACTACAATGGCATTTGTCTTAGTCAAAACAAGGGCAGAATTAAATTTAAGACATAATTTGCAGGATATGTAGCCAAATATTTGTGAACAAACCTGGCTTCTTTTAGTGCTCGTCATTAAACTTTATTCATTTTTACTCTGAGCTGTTTTGTCTTAGCTGCCCTCTAAAAAAATATCCTGGATATCAAAGTATCAATACACTGTTGTGATTTTTTATAAAGCACTATGCCATTATGCCAGTATGCAGCCATAGCCATAACTAGCTTCTGTTTATCATTCCCATAAGTCTTTTTTTGGATTTTTTTTTGCATCATATGCTGCAAAAGAATATTGATACACATACATTAACTACCTACATTTTTATGGAAACAGCAATGAGACAATAGATTTCAGAGTTTCTTGCAGTGCTTTATTCATTCTGCCAACATTTGTTTCTTCTCCATATGTATCCTCTGCCTTACTGATGCTTTAGTTAGCAAGAGCAGCAGTAAATCCACACACTTGCTTGCTCCTTTTTGTTGATATTAGCACAAGAAGCTCCAGACTGATTTGTAGCTAAAAGATGGAGTTGCTTGTTTCCCATTGTGTGAAAATCTTAAGCTAGGCCTTCCTCCTCTCCCCCAGCCCTTGTGTGACTGACAGGCCTTATTGGGCTATAACAGGCGTAACTCCCACTTTTGTCTAAGGACAATTCTCACACAGATTCGGAGCCGGGTGCATTCTTTGCCCGCCACACTATTTGGTGTGCACTGGGACTCAATGCAACCCAGTCCTTCTTCTACTCCTCCTCCTGTCTCCTCCCCTCGTCCCTTTTTCTCCGCTTCCCCTCTGTGAAATGAACACTTCAGCAGGCCGGAAACATTTAATCTGGCCTCCTTTTGAAGAAAATTAATTGAAACTTGTCCCACTATAGCCTCTTTTCTCTGGCTCCATCTCTCCCTCCTTCTCCTTTCATGATTGGGCGGTGAAATTGTCAGAGGGCCTGTTTGTTGAGGGGCTTTGAATGGCTAGAAAAGGAGGTTGTTTCTTCTTCTTCTTTTATATTTTTCATTTACCAGTGAATAACGTTTAAATGAGGTACTAGTTTGGAGAGCAATTGACAGCTAATAATTTCTGTACAAAATGGGGGAACAATGAAGAAGCTCCTGAAAGCTCCTCTTATGCAGTGTGAATTGGGCCCTCGACCTGTATGATAGCTACAGTCAAAGATATAGCAGAAGGACAAAACATGACACCACTGTAACCCATTCTTATTCTAAGGCCTATGGTCAGTAGTACATTTTATCCTCTTCTGATGCTGAAAGCGCCTTTAACCTTCCTTTGTTGAACACTCTGGGACATGTCAGGTAGACGCTAATGTCTAAACCTGTCTAAGGTGGGCGTGAATGGGACTTTTTTATAGAAGCGTGTCACATCTAGACTCTGACTCACATCCACGTTCACCAAATGAGTCTTCAACACCACAGCGATGTTGAAAATGTGCTTTTATGTCTGCGTTAACACTCATCACAGCAGGTGTTGGAAATACTGGGAGTATGTCAGGCCAATAGGTGGAACTGCCGGCCCCTTCAGACCAAGCATTTACTGGGGCAACACTGATAAAGTTTGACGTACAAACAAATTACATCTAGCGTCTATGCATCCGCATAGACGCTAGATGTAATGACACTTCAGAATGACTACGGCTTTTCAAGACATTAGTGGAAAACATGAAGTTGTCATTTCTTTGCCCCGTAGCAGAATCTTAGCAGCACATCGGTCTTGTAGCTGCTAATCTCACTGTGTAACAATCAGCTGGCTTTCCCCTGTGACAGCCCATATCTATCCAGGTTCCTATGTCCCAGAAATAGGTTTATCTACACCTTCTTTTCACACTCCTTCTCCAAGCCCCACCCCTTCCTGTGTTTTGAAGGAGGGGGGAATATTATGCTAAGCCCCCAGTGTTAGTTTTTATGTTGCCATAGCAGCCTTGCTCCCACAGGGTTGTGACCTCAGATGATTACAGTACAAAGCCTATTGGGTCTTGAAAACCTCTTTGAAGATGAAAAGTCTTTGATGGTTTGTATTTATGCAAATCTCTCAGATATTATTTATCCAACTGAGTTTGAATGAGAGATGATTAAAATTGCCCCTATTTTCTTAAATCTTTCAATGGAGGCCCCTGTTTTTTTGGTTTGGAGAACAAGAGTTGGTGAGTGAAGACGCAAGGCTTATTTCGGTATTCATTTAGGAAAATCACAAAGCTTTACCTGAGGTTATTGGTGGGAGGAAGGAAAGGAAGGGGGACATGGAGTTAGACATTTCTGCTCTGAGGTTTTTTTTCTTCCTCTTTTTAGACTGGCTTTCAAAGGAAATATCTGACGGAGGGGGCTTTTGTGTGTTTCCAGATGATAGATTTTGGAATTTGGGCTACCCCACTGGCAGTCCAAGGCTCACTGTGAACTGGTCTGTTGGAAAAAATTGAATGCTTTGGTCTTCAAAGAATTAAACTTGGTTTTAAAGCCCTACTTAGGTGAGCTTGCATATTAGCAGGAGTCGTGGGGAATAAAGGCCCCAGCAAAGTGTCACATCACACTCTGATTGTGGCTCCGGTCTCCCTGTTCGCCGCCATGGAGGGTGCAATGCAAAACTGAATAATGTAGGAGTAAAACACTCAAAGACATCCCATATCTTGTTTCTTCTCCCCTGTATTGAGAATTTTGTTTCTTCCCTGCTTTGCGGTGTGTGTGCTACATTTCCATGCAGAGACTCTCAAGGGAGCTGTACTTGTGCAACGTCTCTGTCTAAAAGACTTCAGACGAGAGGGAACCCCGGTGATAATGTAAAATATTTCATTGCACCTGCTTTTCGTGCTGCTCCAATTCTCACTCTCCCACATTATTTGAACCCTCACTCATGTGTGTTTTTGAATAAGGACTCAAATGGGAACAATGCAGGTAATAAAAGTGCCAATATTTGTATCACAATTGATTCAGGCTTCTTTCTTCTCCCATATATCATTCTTAAGCCGTGGTGGATTTGAAAGGTGTGTCATATTACTCATGTTTTTTTTTTTTCATTTCTTTTCTCTTTGAAATTCTGACATAAAGGCACCGTAACACAGTATGATCTTTTTCTATTCCTTTTATTCAGCTAATAATGCACTGATAAGTCGACTCTACCTGGTGGTTGGACCCCATTCTTTTTACATATAAGAGCAGACACTTGAACAGAAGTAGCGCTTACTCTAACATGACAATTCAAATGGATTGGAAACCACTTTAAACAGCCATGGACTCTGGCACATTTTGTTCATTTAATAGGTGCAAGTGTACAGAAAGAACCAGAAGTGAAATGACAAATATTTCACACTGAATCTGCTTCTAATGGAAGATAATTACAGCTGTTCTCACTGGCCTTTCAATATTTAAAGCTTCAACTTTTGAATGACTATTATGTACTTGATTATATTTTCATAAATACCAATCTAGCCACAGGAAGTCACAAGCCAGAGTGCTTTTTGTGCCGGTCCCAAGCCTGGATTAATACAGAGGGTTGGCATCTGATGTAAAACTTTTGCCAAATTCCAAATTACTTATGCTGAGGAAACCAAAGAAGGTAGAAGAAAGGAGGATACAGGGGATAGGGCTAGATTGAGGCAGATGATTGGCTGTGGTTAAAAAGAAAAAAAATTAAAATCTATATACAGTGATAGTGAGAAAAAATCTTTGTTCTTTAGAATCTGAGAACAGCATCAACTAATGACAACAAATAAATGTGTGAATTTGTACAAAAAGTATGACTCTAAACAATACTAACGGAAATGTAAATGTTTCTTAAACTGTCGTCGGAACAGAAAAGAAAAAAACATTCAAATGACAAAATTATGAGTTAAAATTAAACATCATTACACAGATTTTTACACTCTGAATATTGGGTATTCCAACCACACTAATTGAAAAAAAACCCTTTTTACTCAAAGTGTTTTGTCATACACCTTCACGGAAGTCTGATGTGATAATAAATGCTTGTGGCATATTAAACACTGTTTAGAACAAGTTAATTAATTGCAATTCTCTGGAGGTTTATTGTCTCCATCTCATATAAACAGTCAATACAGTTAATGAGTTGAAATGTTTCCCTTTGTGTTTAGTTTGTTGACAGGTTTCAGCACCACTTGAAAGGACGGCCACTGACAGAACCCATTCGCCTGGTCACCTTTGTGGAAACCGCTGTGGGCCTGCTCAATTTTAAGGTAAATTACAAACAAATCCTCCAAAAACTGCCTGCGTAAGACATTTTGCTGTTTGTCCATTGTTCACTTTAGATTAAAGCCCCCATTGGTGAAACGGAGCACACCACGTGTCCAAAAAAAAAGAAAGCATTTCAAAGTGTTCGGACAGTCTATCAAAAAGCATCCTTTTTGTTTCCTTTCTCTCTGTCTGCCTGTGTCTGTTCCTCTCTATCCCTCTCCAGACACGCTGACAGTTTTTAATTAGAACTGTATTAATATAATCATAGTGAACGTTCCTAATAATATTTTGGCAGGCATCAAAGCTATTCCAGCATGACCTTCAGCTACATGGGGAAAGGGCATGATTTGGGGCATTTGGGGGAGAAACAAGCTGTCCTTATTCCCTGTTCATTTGTCTTTTACTTTTCCCTTTAGTTCTGTGAGTGTTTGTGTTTGAGTGTGCGTATAGATGTGTGTATTTTGATGGCGGGAGGTGGCTTTGTATGTTTTCTTAAGAACACCTTGTAACTGTGCCCAGAATGAGCCCCAGTTATACACACACACTCACATGCACTCACATTAAAAACTGTGGCGCAGCTAGTGGTGAAATTAATTTGGAATCCAACAATGGCAGGAGACATGTTCCTATTGTTTCATGTTCTTCACAAGAGACAATCACAGTCCGTCCAGTTATTTGTCATTCACTGATGATTGTGGCTGGTGATAACTTTAATTGTATTTGTATTAGACTTGGGAAATTTCTCACAATGAAACTGTCTATACTGTTAGATGTTAAAGAAAATGTTAAACATTTTGTTAGATGTGTTCTTGTTAAGATTCAAATACATACCCATACTTATTCTCTCCAGGAAGTTTGTGAGGAAGTGCATAGGCTGGCTCCCAAGGCTGCTCTGCATCATGATGGTGTTGTATTTGGCTCTGATGACTTCTGTGCCAGCATAGGTACAATTTCCTTTATATACTTGATTGCTAAAGTTTTTCTGCTCTTAGTAAATTAACCTGGATTTGTGGCCATACTAAATTAATGTGTAGTAAGTGGATGTGATTCACATTGATTTTTTTTTCCAGTCATTTTATCTTTTCTTTATTCTGACATGACTTTCTTGTTGCCAGGTGCAACACGAACCAAAGATGCCAGGGAGCTACTTTACGCAAGGCAGAAAGTGGTAGTAACCACCAAGGCATTTGGACTGCAGGCTATTGATTTGGTCTATATTGACTACAAAGATGTAGATGGACTGAGGCAACAGGCCCGAGAAGGAGCGCTCATGGGATTTACAGGTAAAATGATCTGAAGATCATTTGATTACATCTAGTTCTGACCTTATGATGTGTAATTGCTATTCTTCAGTTCTTACTGATAATTATTACTAACCTTGCATAGCATCTGGAGACTTTCAAAAACTCTCAAATATACATATTGTACTGCTCTAAGCAAAGTGTTTGCTCTCAACCAATAGTGTGGCAGCACTGACTGCCATGGGCCTGTTTTAGATTTAAGTTAACTTATACTTTATTGTCCCTGTAAGGACATTGGTTTGTTTTCTGCATTTAACACCTACTTACAGGGAAAACAAGCAAACTACACAGAGAGGTCCAGACCAGACCAGGGCTAGAACTCAGGACCGTCTTGTGTGAGGCGGCAGTGCTAACCATTTTGCCTCCATGCTGATGTATGGACAGTTTTACCATTACTAAACAACATGGTGTTGCTCTGATTGGATAAAATTGCAGTTACTCACAGATGACAAATCCAGTCACTGACCAGGTATTTATTTAAAGTACCCGCTCTTTGCATTCACTTTCTATGGAAGCCCCCTGGTTCTGTGTTACACACATAGAACCATCTGGCGAGCCAGGTTAAAATATTGCTGCTACTGCCTCACTTTTTTACTAATTGGGTCACTCACAATATGAATGTCTTTTTCTTTATTAGTCAAGAGTGTTGTGCCTTTAGACAGGAGTCTTAACATCTACTATGTGTCATTGTAGCCAGGCAATGCTTCTGCAGTGAGTGTGTGTGTTCTGCAGGCTGCATGTTGCAGACCACAGACGGCAGGACAGCCTGTTCACAAAAGGATATACCAGACATTTGTTTGTTAGTGTCACACAAATTTCACATTTCCCTTGTTGTCCGTGTCCATGTAATGCAAATAAATGCTTGATATAGTTTTGTTTTGATTAGAATAGAGAAAGACACAAGATATTAATTATTAAATTCTGTGTCCTTGTACGTTATTTCCACTCAACATTACACTTAAGACAATGCTTCTAGCGGATGTCAGCTAGAAATCTACATTTAACATTCAATGTGTTGAAAATTATCAGCCATATTTGCTGATGCTGCATGTGTATTTGGACGTATTAAAACAAATGTCATTTATGCCATACACATGTTCATCCTTTCAAAGCCTACATTGAATATCAAATGCCCATAATGTATATAAAATGCCATGAAGATGTAGGTGTAATTTTTAAAACAAACTGATGAAGAGAACTGATATGTTAAATAACCATTTGAATCTGAACTAGTGGCCTTGTTCTACTCTGTATAATCTTTGTTAATGGCTATTTGTGGGCCCAGTGTACTTAAGCAATGATAGGGTACAGCCAAAATCCTCTACCTGTGCAGTAATTGACCTTGGCACTCCTTAAGCTGTGTATTGCACCCATTAGCACTGAGTGCCAAAAGTGCTGGTAAGACACGAGGACACTGTGTTCTTACTAGGCAGGTGGGAATACATCCTTGACAAATAGAAGAAGCTTATTTATTTGGAAAAAATTAGAAATTAAGTTGACTTTATTAGCCATCATTAATGTTGTGAACTTTGTATTACTGCTTTAAGTTTTTGTTACTACTCAAAATGTTACAGATAATGTTCGGCTCTCAGAAACAGGTCTGCCAAATAGTCGTTTCTCAGTCATCACACTGCACTTCAGTCCTCATCATTCGTCCAAGAGCACTTTGCTAAATAGCTGTCCTCCAATGAGATACAAGCTCCACATGGCAGGCTTTGATTGGCTGGAGGGCATGAATGATGTATTTTAGGAGAACCAATGGCTTGTAACTGAGGGCACCTGAGTCACCCTGCATGTCTGTTCACTCTGCTGTTGTCCTACACGGTCAATGCCTGTGGAAGACAGACATTTTTGTGCCATCTCAGTGGCACAAACTTAAGTCATTATTTTCTTCTCATTTAAAGGTTTCTGGTCGTCTGACATTAAAGTATATTATTTATGCTGTATCAATTGCCTTCACACACACTTTGTTTTTTAAGTAAATAGTGTTGTGAGGTTAACTGAGGTGAACAAAGCGGTTTAAAGGGAATTCTCTCCTCCCCTTTCCTCTCCTGTCTTTCCTTCTCTCTTTACTCACAGGAAACTTTTTTTTTCTTTTTTTTTTTTTTATTCTTCCAGCCTGCTCTTTATGGATTTGTTATTGGTGACAGAGCTAAGCCTTAAAGTGTTCAGTTCCCGCTGGCTGAATTTGAGCTATAATTCTAACCAGACATTTCATAACCTTAACTTATCAATACAAGTTTGATCTTGACATGTATTGTGTGGGATTATGTTGCTCCGCAGTGTGCTTACATTTTTCTGAGGAAGAATTATGAGCAGGCGGTGGGGACAGTGACAGAGGCTTTGGTCTGATAGATTCTGAAATAAAGTCTCTTCACTACTACACTGACAGCTACTACCTACGATTGTGTTTAAATTGCCAATATGAATTTAGTACAAAACTTTGATTAAAAAAAAAAAAAAAAAATTCTTTAGAAATGTGTGAATCTATTTTAATATATTTGAGGTTGTTTGGTGTGTATTTAGTATCACATGCTGTTGTATTGATTTTGCTTTTATTATAGTACGAATGATCTGCTCTGTCTTTGTACTGGGCCATACTTATGTCATTACTTGCAGTAAATTTTACCTGATCATTTTTAATTTCTTCATTTTGTAATTATCATAATCTCTTTTTTTTTTCTTAACTGGTTTATCAAGCATGCTCTTTTTTCTGTGTAGGCAAACAAGTAATCCACCCTGGGCAGATTGAAGCAGTGCAGGAGGAGTTCAGCCCCAGTCAAGAGAAAATCCAGTGGGCCAGCCAGCTCATTGCTGCTTTTGAGCAACACCAGAAGGAAGGAAAGGTAGAGTACTGATTTACCTCCACACTTTCACGATTGACTTAAAGAAAAAAAAAGTTTGAGCATATAAATGATTTTAATTCCTGTTATCGCACATTTTGAAAAAGTATGATAGATTAAAAACTAAAAGTAAATATAGTAGTGTAATTCAACTGAAAGTCTCCACACTGTCCCCATATCTGACAGGCTTGTCTGTCGACATGGCATGGTGTCTTTTTCCTTTGTGTTCTCTTCTACACCTCTGTAGTTTTAGAGAATACATACTGTACGCCCAGGGTGACTCATAGAGACAACACAGGAGATGGAAGAGGAAGGGGTTGGAGGTTTTGGGGGGTCAGCCAATTAAGTGAACAATATTATTGTTCCTAATTTAGTGCATGGTTGGATTCTGTGTGTTGAGCTCTGTGGGCTATCTGCTGAGGTAATACACAATCTGCCCACACCTCTCTCCCTGCCAGGGCTGCTCCGACTAAGCACTGCCCGAGGGAATCATCTCCTACCCATCCCTCTGCCATTCCCCATGTTTTAGGTGTGTGTTGGAGGTGTACAGCGTGTGCGGTCGGTCTTTTTGTCATTAAACAAGACAGGTGCTTGCTTTTGATAATCCTCACCTCTAGCTATTGATTACATTTGTTTGACCTAATATTTGTCATAGAATCAGTCTGTCGTAGCGTTTAGTGTTTAGTGAGACGCTTCCTTCACATTATAATCGTCCATATCTTGATAAATAATACAGTTTGAGTTTATTTTATCAATAAAGCTATAAATGATTAGCGCTTTTACTACCACCCACCAGTATCTGTATATTTTCTTAAAAAAGACAGGCTGTTTTATTTGTTGACAAAGTTTTATGGCTCAGTTTGGTCTGATTTAGTGAAAGCTTTGTGTTAATTGTGCTGTAACTACAAACTTAAAAGAATACTACATTAACTGCAACTCTGAATCTTTGAACAAATGATTTTGATTGCAATTATTGACTATGATGTATATGTTATTTAAGGATAGCCAAAAGTAATGTGCCGTATCTACATTTAAAGGGGTCAGAAGTCAAATTTTTAAAAAAGTGGTGATGGTTTTAAATGATAAAAATTTCTTTCTGACTTGGTATTACAAAAAAAACGTCACCACCAATGCACCTAGAACACATTTGATAGGACAACGTAAAAACTTTTAAGATTTTTTTTTTTTTTTTTTAACAAAGATATTACATTCCTCCTGCATCTCTACAAATAACTGAGTGACTTAATTTTGTGCTTTCTCTTTATGCTGGGGTCCTCATACAGGGTGCCTTCACGTTCCGCGGCAGCATGATTGACATGCCCTCTCTGAAGCAGGCACAGAACATCATCACTCTGTCGGATGCAGTCACAAGGAAATAAGTGACTTGTGGTGAGGACCTATAAGAGAAACAACACTGCTAAAACCACGAATGGAGGAATCAATGGGAACTGTGCTGTCACAACGACTGAATTTTACCTGCTGTAAAGTGACAAGGTGGTCTCTAATTACCTGAATGGTTTTCACAGTGATGTGGACATATGGTAATAATATAAATTCACACTGGGGCCCAGCATAGCTTTTTATGAACGATATATTACGAACATATCCAACAATTGCTGATAATGGGATTACTGCTCCTATTTGACACTTTCTTGGCACGCTTTTTATTGAATGTGCTATCATGTCTTCTCTCTCCAGTATGTTTTTTGTGCCCATGCCTCTCCTGTAGGTCATGATGAATGCTCTCAGATCTTCATGGTCCAAGCATCTGGGCAAAAGAGTAAATAAACACAACAAGCCACTGTGGATCTATTCACTGAGCCCTACAGTTTTCCAGCCTTTTATACCCTTGCAACCATCAAAGTTGCAATGTTTATTGTTGCCATTATTTTTTTTCCTGTGTGTGTCCATCTCTTTAGCAGCTAGCTCCGTGGCAGTTGCGAGGGCTATGGTTTGGATGGCATGTGACGACCTGGCCAAAACATTAACACTGCTGCTCGTGTTGTTTACCCAATCTGTCAGTAAACCCCAAGAGTTCCTTTTTATGTAGCAGCGTGTCCAAATTCTGTACGCATTAACAGAAACCAACTTCTAAATGAGGAGACTTGACTAGTTTGTTGTGTTGTCACAAACAAAAAGTACAATGGGGCACTTGTGTGCGTCTGACTTCCACAGACACTGAAGTGGGTGTGATGTTGGAGTGAGACAGATTAGTAGCCATGTTGCTCCAGCAGACCAGGACCGAGCCTTTGTCTCTTCTGACTGCGGATGGGAGGATAATTGGGGGGGTGTTGAATGGTTAATAGTGCCATTGGTGACCATGGTAATGAAAGGCGAGCATACCTCCCCCATGCCCCACCTCACCCCTCGCTGTCCCCCCTGTCCGCTCTCTTACTGTATGATCTATTGTGTCTGGGGCTGGACGGAGGACGGTGTCGGGCCAGAATCCGACAAAATGTCCCTTAGACCTAACCTTGCACTGTCTTTTGTCACCTGATTCTCTCTCAGGTTATTCTCATGTTGTGAAGTCATATTTGAATTAGTTGTTTTTATTAAGCTCTACTTTTTTGAACACCACGAGGACTCAAAACTAGTTTGTTGTGACTCATTAAACAAACCTCGGAGGAGATGTGTCATATAAACAGGATACATTCTGTTTTCTAATAAGTATGGGGCAATTTTCCTGCAAGGCTGTGACTATGAGCGAGGAAAAAAATGACACGGATGATATTAAAGGCCCATTCCTTCAAGTTTAGAGCATGCCATTTGTAGACGTGGCTGCAAATATCCCCTCACTCTTCAACAGAGACTCCCTGGGTGACTTCAGCGGCGAAGGGACTACAGGGTCTGATGGGACAAATTCCCAAGCTGCTCAGCACCAACAGGTATCCCCCTGCAGACAGGAAGAAAGATCTCAAAGCAGAGGAAGCTGTGCAGGGCTTCACGCTGGGATGAAGTCAAAAAAATAACAATTATAAGAAGGATCAGGAAATGCGTTACAATATCCAAACAGGCCCTTTTGAATCAAGTGCGTCACATAGAGTATATTCAGATTTATTATTCTTTATAATGATTTGCATGCTTTCTCACCCCTTCCCCCTGTCACACTGATACATTTGCCCCCTCTTATACATCTCATTTTCACATTCGCAGCTTGGTGACGTTTTAAAAAACTACAGGAGTGACTTCTCCTCAGATTAGACAAAAGCTTCCCTCCCTCAATCCACTGTGTAATTCTACATGACATTTCTATTATGTGTGGAACTGATATCATCTAGTCAGTCCCTTTTTAACGCTCACACTTTATTTAAACACATCTCGCCGTTTCCCTGAGAGTGGGAGAGTAAATTACAATTAACACGATTATAACCTCACTAAATTGTGTCAGGAATCAATTAGGCTGGGAGCAGTGCATCGCGCAGGCCTGTAATGTGTTGGTTGAGATTGCTTTTCATAAATGATGAGGGGGAGAAGGCACGTATGCAAAACACTGTCAGAGGAAAATTAAAATGAAATGTTTTACATATTTTTCCATTAATCTAAATGAGGCCCGTGTGGCTGGGAGTCTTTTTTTTTTCTAATTCGCGCCCGGGGATGTCCAATAATAATGACTTGATGTTTTAATAGACTTCTAATGACGATATATGACAAACTAATTGCAGCATCAGATTATTCTAAAGCCATAAAATACCTCTTTATTGTAAATGCAGTGCAGTGTATTAGAGTATATCCGAAGCGCATATTTAAAACAGATTGTTTAGGGCGCATTTAGTTTCAGCCAATTAATTCTGTTTCAATATTTAGCTTTAAATAAATCATAAGACTTTAACTCCTGGCTAAAAGCTGACCGCTTTATTACTAACAGCACTTCTTTCATTTTCTGTAGCCTATTTCAAAGCCCCGAGGCACACTTTGAAATGTTTCCTGTCAGCTTTGTCTTGTATTCAATTAAACCCGTTACTTTCTGTTGTGATAAACATTTTTTTCATTTTACCAGGCGAAATTAAATCTCGTTTAAAGAAAATGAGCTTTAACAAATGACTTTGGAGTGCACCTGATATGAATTCGATTTGAAAATAAACCGCATACATTAATTTTACGCATGCGGAATGGCGTTTTTTTTTTAATAATTCGCAAGCCAAAATACCTTTTATGTTTTTCCTCTAAATTCACATCATGTTTTTTGCGCACGCACGTCCAGGCTCTTGATTTCAGAAAGCCACCGCGCCCTTTGCTGTCTGTCTGTCTGTCTGTCTGTCTCTCTGCGTGCATGAGTGATCCGCATCATCCGCACATGTGGACCATTACTAACTTCATTTGTGGACAGCTTTTGTGCTCCGCGTCACCAGACTTCATGCCTGTAATTCAGCCTTATTTAACATCATTGCAGTGGACCATACATCTAATTCCAAAAAAACCAAAACAACCCACCTTCATTCAGGTCAAATTTTGTTATTAAATCTATTTTTAGTTGCATTGTGAATGACAGTGAAGCTTAGGCCTTTTTTGTGGCTTTTTCTAAAGGCCATCGATGATTTAATGGTAAAAATTGTGTTTACATTTGCTGAAAACCTGAATCTTTATTTATTGATGGAGAATGTTTTTTTTTTTGTTTTTTTTAATGCCAATTATCGATGTCCGTAGCGTCTATAGGTGACGTTACCTTGCTTTCCAGGTCTTGCTCTTGTCCCCCTTTACTGTCCCTTTCTTTAACGGGGCCCAGATCAAAGGCATGGACACAAAAACTACAAACCCACCCGCTTTGTCTGCTGTTGCCAGGAGTGAGGGGGAAGAAGGACTGAAGAGGAGGAGGAGCGGGTGACATGGTAATGAGACTCGTTACAGCGCGCGACAAAAAGTCTGTGCAACTTTTTCTTTTCTTTTTTTTTTTTTTTTTTTTTTGGACTTTTTTCACTTGGTGCCCATCTGTCGTTACATACCAGGCTTTTAACTTTGTCTGACTTTATTGCGCTCTGGGTGAACAGTGAGTTTATGAACTATAGTCTGCGTAATTTCTTGAAGTTATTGTAGATTACGCAGAAAATATGTAATAATTATTTAAAAAAAAAAAATACATATATATGCGGAGTATCAGAGGAGAGTAGGCAATATTGTAGCATGTGTCAAGAAAAAGAACAAGAGCAAGGCCTTGGAGTGGCCTACTCAAAAAATATTACTGGATTATTTCCTGAATTTGACATAAAAAGTACTTCTCATTGTCCAGTCTTTTACGGTCACTGAACCCCCCAGACAACAACACGCTCAGACCAATAGAAAGTTTACGCGTCCGGCGCACAGACACTTTGAGGTGAAGGGGAAGAAAGGCAACGAGGAACTCGTAAAATGCTGCAGGTCTCGGAGACGTGGAGCCGGGCGAGACATGAATGGAGCGCAATCCTCCTCCTCCGCCTCCTGCCACACAGTAAACACACAATCATACCATCCCATAATCATTAGAAACCGAATGACAACAAGAATAATACAAGTGCATATATTTAAGTGTTAACTATTAGGTTTAAAGATCTGCATGAAGGCTCACTACTGTGCACAATGAACGTGGAATTGAATTAAACATAAAACAGTTGAATAAAAAAACAGGGATGTGTCTAATCGTTGAATAGTTGTAGTTCTTCCTTCATCCTCTTTTTTTCAGCATTATTTTGGTTGTATTTTTGAATAAGTGCCTTGCTCATATAAAGGTATAACTAAATCCATAGGCCTTTTTCTTTTTTCTTCAATCCCTTTCTGATCCGCCTCTTTTTCAATTTCCCTTGTCTTTTTTTTTTTTTTCTTTCTTTCTTTGGCGCTGAGCAGGTGGAGGCCGCGCACCTGCACGCACAGCTGCGCGCACCTTGTTATTGCTGCCGCTGCGTGACGCACATATGAGCGCAGCGCACCGCCAACAACACAATCCAGACGCGATCCAAAGCCAGCTTTAGCAGAGGACAGTGAGTGGAGAAACAAATCAGATATCTATCGGATTATTTGATGGAACGTCTCCGATTTTAAAGACGTGTCTTCTTTCAGTTCTGTTGTGTTCTGTCATGCTTCCACACGACACATACTAATCCAATTAAACACGATCACCCTGGACTAATAGTGTTCTCTCGCCTCTTTCTCCTTGGACTTGCTGACAGCCACTCGTGGTTTTGTGTGAAAGAGAGTCAAGAGCCTTTTCTGTTAATCCTGGCCACGACGAGACGTGATTGAAAAATGAAAGAAAGAAAATGCCTCATTGGTTCTCGAGCTTGATGTGTGTTTCCTTTGTGCGCTGCTCTGGCTTTTTTGTTTGCCATAGTCATGAGGCGTACCAAGCAATTAATTTAAGTCTGAAAATGGTGACAATGTGAAGGATAAACACCAGGAGGAAATGCACTTGTCTTGTTGAAACACCATCAGTGTATAATTATATCAGAGGATCAAGTTCAAGAAATGTACTCAGCTTTTAAGTGGTTGTCAACTTGTTTTAAGTGGATTAAGTTGTAAGTAAGACCCTATTTCACAATATTATAAAACAAATAACAATAAAGTAACATTTTTAAGTTTTTAAGGCAAGAATTATTAGACACATGTAGTCTGGTTGCAGTATTTTTCTCTTTGGTCTTTTTATTTTCCAAGGAACAAATGTGCGTTTTGCTTTAATGCAGCTCCATAATATATTATAGGTGTTGCAAATGACAGGTAATTGACATTAATCCTCTCTCTCTGAGACTCAGGGGGGATCTAAAGTAAATGGGGATACGGTTAATGAAGCACCACTTGCCCTTTGAATCTCGGTCACAGTGTGCAGCGGGAAGTTTTTAAAACTTCTCTTTTTTAGTTTGACATCGACCGCTCTGCAGCCATGTGTCTCATAATATGATGAGATTTATGAGCGAGGCACAAGAAGGGAAACTTTCTGGAAACGAGCACATTAGACTTTATAAGTGATGACTCAGTTTGTTGTGTGACACGTCTAGTGGAATTGATGCTCTCCTGAGTGGCTCCAATAAAGCGCCATTACCATGTAGTGTTCCACATGCACGGCCTTGTTATTATGCTTATTAGGATTCACATCGTCGAGTCCTCCCTATAGGAGAGTGACAGACAGACAGAGGCCAGGTGGGAGAGGTACACTGCGAGCGGAGGCACTCGTAGCTCTCCTCCCCGCGCGCTGCTACAGGGGCCCGCGTAATGAGGGCACCTATGGGGACCTCCCGGATGGAGAGGTGTCCTGACCTCGCCTCGGCCGGGTTCACAATTGGACTGCGTCGACACCTGCGCGTCCCCCCTTTCCTCGAGCGGTGGCTGCCAGAGCACCCCTGTCAAACCGAGAGTTCAGCCGAGAGCGCGCAACTTTTTGACAACGATAATGATGTGCGTAGTGATGCTGAAAATGTAAGGAGGGGCAGGAGTAGGGAAATAAGGCTCTCAGTGGCTCTTTTTTTTACCTCGGGACTTATTCACTTGTGATGGAAGAGCAGCACGTTGAAAGCCACCCACTGGAATGATGAATACTTAATCTGCTGGATAGATTTTACCATCTAGAAAGACAGTTCTATTCAGGCATATAAGGCTATTATTACTGAAGGGTTGCGCCTTGGACAACTGGAGCATCGTCCACAGCTCATTGTGCCAGCTTTTGTCAGTTCAGTTTTATTATATCTGTGGTTTCTGTACCATTATCAAAGTATTTAAGCATTAAACCCTTAAAATGTTAATGAAAAGTGAAAGTATTACCATAAAACACTAGATTCTCCAACTTTCTTTTCACATTTTGAAGCATGTTTGGTTGAGTAGTATTAGAGGAGTTTAAAAAATGTTTCTTGTTAAAAGACCACCTAACAAACACACATATATATATATTATTTCCATAAAGCATGATGGATTCTCTTGCATTCTCATACTTACATTACTATATCCTATCAATCATTCTAATAAAGGATTGCCATCTCTCAAGGCTTAGTGTCACAAAGATGGATAAGCTTTGATAGTTTGTGAGGTATACTGTCATTTACAATCGCAAATGTCTGCAATGGGTCAAAAGGTGCCCATCCCCAATGGAGCTGGCCTAATTATACAATTAGTCTTGTGATTGGGACGGTCCATGGCTAAGTGTCCTGTGGGATAAGCAGACACATTACGGCTGTCAGCAGTATCTTCACAGCAAGTAAAAATGGCTTGGCCTAATACGTGTTTTGCTTATGCCCTTAGATGATGTGCAGGGTGGGGATTTTTAAAAATGAGTCTGTCTTAAAGATGTAAAGGAAAAATGCCTTAATCACAATCAGATAGAAAAGAGTATAGTGCGTTACCTCCTGGACTTCATAATGATACCATAGGTCATCTCTACATTCAATCATTTATGTCTTATGCTTCATGTAGGCCTCTCTGAAGACCCACAACCACATCACTTTGAAGTCATCGCTCCATATCTTGATCTCATTGCCTATCCAGCCATATTTCCTATCTAGCTTATCCCTGGTCAGTTGGAAACATCAAGACGGCCACATTTTCTCGTGCCTATCAAGTGCCATATCTTTTCATTGCCAAAGCTAAATGCGGAATGGGTGAAAAGCTTGTGATGTTCCTGGTTCCATGCAGACACCTCCACGAAATCCAGAGGGAGGTCTTAGCTCGGCGTGGATGAGGAGACAGTAGTGCCTCCACAGTTAAGGATACTTCCTCCCGATGCTCCTGTCTTATCACGTTGGATTAGAGCTCCTACAGTGAGACTGGAAGCTGAGGATGATTGGTTACCAACTTCACCAGTTTGTCCAGAATGAACACACAGGAGCTGGATGAATTGAAGACCTTTAGATGTTGTCTTATCTTTTGTAAACTGCTGTTCACACACATTGTCTTTCTTTTTCTTAAGTCCATGTGTCCATTGCCTTTCACCTGGCCCTGACCATTCACTGTTCCTTCCAAGGAGACCCAACCCTTCAAATCCCCGGGAGTCATAGAGTGATTTCTTCCTACTCTAAATGTTGACCTTTCAGCAATAAAACCGGCTGCATTCAAGGCCAGTCTTCTGCAGTAATGGAGTGCTGCTACTCATGTCTGCCTTCAATAGACAGTGATGGTAGATACCAAGAGGATCAGATTAAAACGGTTTACTGACACATGTCTTAAAATGTCACAGTCGTGGATATGATAGAAGAGGTGGAGACAAAGTCCATTTTCCAGTTCACTTCAGCATATTTATTTATTTATGTATTTATTTAAAAAAAAACCTTTAAACAATCTAAGCTCTCATGTGATTTAACAAACCAAGCTACAGAAAGTGATGTTTATGTATCTCTGTAACTGCAAGCTCCTTTTCAGCAGTGTGGTCCCTGGGCAGAAATTTAAATGTTGTATACTCAAAAGTCCATTTGTTCCCCTTTGATAAAGTATTGGCTTTTCTTTTTCACCTTTTCCCAGTCATTCCAGTTTCAAAGCCCACTGAAGCTTACGTCCTGCATTTAGAGGCTTTCAGGAAAGCCCTGTCATTCAGAATGAACAGAGTAGTGTGGCAGCACGCTCACGCTCATGTGCTCTTTAGTTTCTACTTTGTGGCCGGAGGTATATGGCCAGGTAGCAGGGCCCTGGCTCATGTGGTTGTCCATGGACGACCTTGCTCTCTTCACCTACCCTACCGCCTTGGAGTGGCTCCCAGTCCTGGGATGGGGCTTTTGGACCAGAACCAAGTCTCTTCCCCCACAGATGTTCCCGAGCCACCAGATATTATGTCAGTTTGTGAGGGATGTACTGTGTGGCAAATGGATCTGTAAGGTTTGTGCATGGAAACCTGACTTCAGATTGTACACTTAAAAGACATCTGTCAAATAATATCAACAAAAATAAAACATGTTCATTATTATTTATTTATATTAATACTGTGCATATAGGCAACACTACAAAGTATTTTATTTTAACATCTCCTGTTTCAGCTCATTGATGGGACATAAATTACGCAATGTCAGTATTTAAAATTCAAACCAATGTTAAAAACAGCCCTTGAAATTCTGCAAATATTCAAAACTTTATATTGTTTTTATATATATATATATACATATACAATTTCTTTGCTTGTACACACTGGATAATTTACAAAACTTTTAAATCCTCCAAAAAAGTGATTAATATACTTCTTACTCAGGTTGACAGCTGATTTTCTTTTTCAAATCAACATACATTTATGATAAAAAAAACCCATAAAAGTCAAAGTAAGGAACACAATGTCTTTCAGTTGATAAAAATGAGATAATTCCAAATGTCGAGAGGATTCACATGAGCTCAACATTGCAGTCCACAGTTTGTTGTTTTTAAAGTCGTGATGTGCTCAACTGGTAATTGATTTAATGAAGATCCTATGAAAGTAAAACCAAGTACAGGTCAGCGGAGTGACTCCCCTGCGTGCTTATTGTCAGATGTATTACTCTCTGCGCTCCTCAGGGAGAGACGTCGGGGCTAATAGGTGAACGCGCAGCTGCTCAAGTTCTGCACCAGAGCGGCATTTTCTTTGAAAAAGTGCAACACCGGACTGAAAAATGTGACCAAGTGTCCTCCAGTTTTCAAATCCACGG
The DNA here is from genome assembly GCA_036850595.1 of Rhyacichthys aspro. Classification (NCBI taxonomy): domain Eukaryota; kingdom Metazoa; phylum Chordata; class Actinopteri; order Gobiiformes; family Rhyacichthyidae; genus Rhyacichthys; species Rhyacichthys aspro. The sequence goes on from CM072168.1 coordinate 11,827,641, forward strand.
ACTCATGGAAAGGAGTCGTTCCCTTAAAACATTTCGAAGTGGATCCAGTAACTTCCTGTTGATGTTTTCCCTCTAGATTCAAGTGAACGAACTAAAACGACTTACTGTTCGCAGGGTCTGCCTTCTTTGGGCGAAAAAACGCAGCGAGGTTCAAGTGGTTAAGCGGCTGCGCTCGGACTTGTCGATGTTTTCCAACTAGATCGTGAAACTTCAGATAAGCAGCCAGGTAGGAAGGCTTTAGGGAAAGAAAAAAAGTTGGCAACACGCCTGGGACGCAAAAATGCAGCCGTTGAGACTGGTATGTTTGTGAGAGAACGGGAGAAAATAATAATAAAACACACACGCAGAGCCTTCCCACTTGGATAAAGTTGAAACATTAAAAAAAACAAAAACAGGTGCGTTCTCAATTAGCAAGGATCATTTAAACATTAAAAGTAAATTGCAGTCCACTGTGCTCACTTTGAGAGGGGATTTGCGTATTCTTTTGCTTGAAAATGTGGAAACAAGTTACAACTTTAACGCTTTGAGTCTGATGTTTCTTGTTTTTTTGGACCTTCCCCAAGTCGTAATGATTCAGTCTTGCATAAATAGAACATATTAGACTAAAATGAGCCACACCTTGTAACTGAATTGCACTAATAAACGCAACATTTTTCACATTTTCTTTATCAGCGGGTGTATAATTTGGTCACTGCGGCTGTACATAATTGTTTAACTTTGATAAAATTTAAAGAAGACACTATAATACTCTAAGGATCATATTTATGTCGTTTATTGAAGAGTGGGGCAGTGTGCTGCTGCTGTACTTCAGTGAAGAAGCGGTTTGAGAGGTGACTTGACACCTGCTTCCTTCTTGGCAAAATTTAAAACCATTAAGAAAAAGATAAAAGCTTTTGCACTGGCTTCTTGACTTAAGGAAGTTGCAGTCGAGGCGTTTTTGGCTTCGTGTCTGTGTTTGGCGCAGGTGCACAGATCAAATGACCTGTTGTCCACGCTCCCACTCTTTAACTTCTGGCTCCTAAAACGAGGCTATTCTGCGCATAGTGCTGGCGCCATTCAGGAGATGGATAAAGCTTGTAAAGTCTGACAAGACAGCATTTGTTTTGGCTTTACGCTCGTCTGAGAAATTATCTTTCCACCCCTTTGAAAAAAAGTGCACAATTGAGAAGCGGTGGCCGCGTTCTCACTGCCGACTTCTCGCTTTGTCCCTTCCAAAGTGGCGTCTGTGTGTCTGACTCTGCCAGTTACTGATTTGCAGGCAGTATGTTAAGGTGGCCCATGTAAGTGATTTCCACGGGCATCCTACTAAAGGAGAACAAATCGCTGACAAAGGATTGCCTTTCCCATTCAGCTGCGTCGTTAGGACAACCAAAAAGTATTCCTCAGATAATAAGTTCTACTTCAAAGAGTTTACCAGTGAAGGGTGACTGCTTCACTCCTTTTATTAAGTCTCTCTCTTTTTCTAACGCCCAAAGAACTGTCCTCTGGTTATTTTTCATCGTGTTTATTTTGTAGCATTCAGTGAGCTCTTGTTTCCAAACAAGACTTACAAGAGCTGAGTCTTCGAGGCCCTTAGTCCAATAAAAAGTCCACAGAAGAAAAGCTGAGTGGAGGCCTCGAGTGTGAGTGAATGAAGCGTTTGATGAAGTGACGGAGGAAAGCAGTAAAATGGAAAGAACCTAGGCTCAAGATAAACAGTGGTGGCCTGTTATACTTATGTACTTTAATCGTAGGCTGTGATATTTCGCATGTTCCAGTAACACAGTGAAGGGACATATTACGCAAGTATCCTCAAACCGTCTCTGTAGAGCATTAGGGTTATTTTTATTCACAGTGTGTCAACGTTTTCCTTTATGCTTATTCAGATGATGTTTTATCGGCCAGTGCTTTGATTCCACTTCATTTAATGGCACTTTGTGGGTTTTCTAACAAGACATATTTCAAATCCGAGCGTCTCACTTGTACCAATTGCCATAGAAATCCTAACTTACCATGAAGGCTGTTCCTCTCTGTTCTCTGGGTGTCTTTGATGTGATGCAGGACTCGCGTTGGTCAATTTTCATTCTATAGGCTGGACAGCAAGATTTTTAATGGAGGGAAGAGAAAGAAAAGGGGGTCCTTATTGTCACTTATCTTTTTTTTCTCTTTTATTTGGCCTGTGAATGATCCATGCCTCACCATTGCTTTGTGGAGCCCTTCTTTCAGAGGGGCCTTGAAGTTTTGACTCAATAATCAACCACACCTGTCTTCTTATAGGCTCATGTCCTGATAAAAATGTCGGCAGATGTACTATAGGACTGCTTAATGAAGTTGTCACATTCTGTCATTAATAATCTAATTTCTATACAATCTTTATCAAATCTATCTTTGTCAAATTCACAAATAAATTATGATAAAGTCACACTTTGTATATTAACTGTATATGTCCTGGAGATTTATTATTAATTTTGGTGTTTTTTTTTTTTTGTTTTTTGTTTTTTGTAAATTAAATTTAGAACATCAAGGCTCTGCACAATTATCCATATCCTTATTTGTCCCAAGCACCATGCATCTCAAATGAGAAAACCAATCACTACAAAATAAAAGCATGCAAAAAAAAAAAAAAAAGAAAAAAGAAAAAAAAGAATGGACTTTTCACATTACCCAGCATATTCAAGTAAATGCTTTCTCTTTTCTTTTTCTTTTTTTCTATTTTTTTTTTTTTTTACATAAAGCAATTATGAAAAAAATAGAATATTTTGATGAGGGACAAAATGATAGTAATATTCAAAAATAACAACATCAACAACAGTGTACTACGCATCATAATCACCAAAACTGATATTATTATTCTTTGGTGTTTCTGTAATTCCAGTACAACAATAATTAATACCAGCAAATAAATTACAATGTACAAAACAACATTTTTTTCTTGAAATTATTAAAACTACACAAACATTCACAAGCATCAGAACAGTTACATATATACAAATCACACAGGGCCAAAGCCTGTCATGGTGGACATTTAGGGTCTCAAGGGACTTGCTCATCATTTCAATCAAGCATGTGTATTTGTTGCATAAAATATAGTCTTAAATAGTTCTTAAATATTACAAAATTCCTTCCAAACATATTTATTGTATAAATTGGAAAAGGTAAATGACAACCCCTAAGACCTCTGATCGCCACTGTTGTACCATTTTGAAGAAACAACATGAAAAAGCAAAAAGCATAGAAAGAGCATTGTGGGTTGTAAAAAAAAATCCTTTTGCCCTTGTGTCTGGAAAAGGACAGTGATTGATAGTAGGCCAGTTATGAAACTGCACAGGGGATGATGGGAGGTCACTTGAAAGATGCCACTGGAGCACACCAGTTGAATTTTAAGCCATGTTAACATTGTACAGCATTGATTTTGAGAGAAATATGCAGGAATTTTCACTGGACATTTCTTTCTTCTTCTTCTTAAATAATAAATGCTTCACCAATAGGAAAAAATATATTTTCAGCAGTAATCTCGATGCAATGTGTCATGTTGACAGTGTAGGGGCACAAATGTTATCATTCCATACTAACACACCACTAAATCTTCATTTGCCTTAAAAAATCTCACTGCAAAAGCATCCATTCATGTTGGGTCCAGAAGCACTTAAGGTAATATAATCATTATGCATTTTTCTTCATAATAATAAATTTGGCTGGATTCTCAAGTCATAATCTAATTGGGTAGAATTTCACTAAAAAAACTAAATGTGAATTACTAAATATCAAGACTCACTTTAAGGACACATTTCTTTTCATCAGAATTGGATTATAGCTTTGTCCTTCATCATAATTAAAGTGTAGATTTTTGTTTTAGTAAGAATTTACAGCAAACGTCTGCCTTGTCCATTTTAGACATTCACTGTGTAGTGTTTCATTTTTGAAGGGTAAACACATTTTAGTATAAGCTCGAAATACACTAAAGAAAAACGTATGCCTCATGTATTTGAACCTACAGAAGTATTTTAGCTTCTCTTTTATGGGATTAGTAATAATGCCCTTAAATAGTGTTTTACTTGAAAATATGTCTCTCTATTTTAGTGAGGCCAAGAGCACACAATGAACACGCCTCACTGCCATCACGACCGCCAGCAAGTCCATATTATAACAACAAGAAACTGAGTGCGTTTAAAGAACTTTACAGTAAAGAATATCTCAAGTGCCATAAGCAGCCACTGTTGACTTTACAAACTCTTGATAGAGGTCTGACGAACACACATACACACATACAGAGTCACGTGGTTGTAAACAAACAGCATCACAGCATCGTCCTGGGGTCGGAGTTTCTGAAAGAGTCCTCATCGTCCGACTCTGATGTGGGCACGTCGCTGGAGGGCGTATGCATGTGATTGGGACCCCCGCTCCCTTGGCACACGTACCACTCGTTCAAGTTGGTCACCTGGGGGGACAAGTTCGCCGTGGAGCGGTTCCGGTGCGCCTCGGAAGCGGGTGATAACGGGTCACCGAGGGCGTTCGAGGACGCAGAGATGTACGGCGTGACAGTGGTGGACGAGGGCGGTGGAGACTTGCAGTGCACTTTCATGTGTTTGCGCAGGGAGCTCGGGTGCGTGTAGGACTTGTCACAGCCGCGCACTTTGCAGTAGTAAGGCTTGTCGCTGGTGTGCACGTGAGAGTGCTTCTTCCGGTCGCTGCTGTTTGCAAATTTTCTGTCACAGCCATCGAACTCACACTTGAACGGCTTCTCCCCTAATTTATAAAACACAGAGAAAGGTTTGACACGACATGCAACCAAAAATGAAAAATGTTCTACAATATTCCCAAAGATTAGACTGTAAAATAGTCACATTGTGTATTTATACTCAAATATACTAGGAATTGTAGTCAAAACAGTCATGTAGGTGTTGAGCTTCTGCCAAAAGTGCTACATTTGCAAAAAAAAAATCAAAAATCAAAATGCAGAAAGTTTTTTAAAACAAACCCTAGCTCACTATAATAAAACACTTTACGCACATGATTTATCACTATCTGTCAACAGTAATCCTCTCTAATATTTTTTTTTTCAATGTGCTTTTCAACTGATAACATTACGCGCAGTTTCTAACCCACTCCATACACCAGTCCCCCATTAATTACATGTAGCACTTTTTTCTTTCTCTACTGGGGCTCCTTCTCAGCTTAAACCTTCACATTCACTCCCACTTGTCCAAAGCATTTTCATGTGTGAACACGTGTAACATGCCTTAAGGCCCTCTGGTTACATGTAGCCTATGTCTGCCTGGATATGGAGGGAGTAGAAGGAGGAGGGGCTGTGCTCTAGAGACTACCGGGGCTCGTTAATTTACTACGCATACATGCCACTCAAAAGGAAAGCACTTTTCTTCTTTTCATTTCGACACTTTTCTATTGAGTGCAATTTATAAACACAACACTGAAATATTCTAATTATCTCTACTTTCAGAATTGATGCATTTTGGGGATTTTCCTTTCAGGATAAAGTTAGGACATAGCTCACAGAAGAGCCCCTGGCTGCACTTCTACCGCTCTGTCTTAAAACTTTATGACGTGTGTAACTTTCCAACATGTTTTCTTGGTTTTGGTTGGACGATACATTGCCATACATTCTCTCCTCTTACTGTTAGGTTTGAAATTAGGTTACATCCCGCGTTGTTTTTGGTATGAAGTTCCCAGAGACTGTCATTGCTCGTGCAAGTGAGCGTTGAGTGGCTTGTCAAAGCTTTTGCGTCAACATCTTACGCGCCTGGGTAATTACTTTTACGCATCGTTTCATTCTTCTTTGCCCTACGTACGTTAGGACCTTTCACAAATCATATGTTTTCAATTCCCTCACGCCTGCTGTCCCTGTCGACTGAGTAAAAGTTTATCTTAAAACAGGAAACTTGATCTAGTACTAAATAAACCTTTCTCTTTCTGTTGGGGAAGCTCGTCTACAATTTGGTGTTGATTCACAACTTTGTTCCTGTTGTGTGTGATTTTCTTGAGTGCAGACCCAGTTTACTGACCTGTGTGAGTCCTCTTGTGGATCTTTAGATTCTCCGAACGCGCAAACACTTTCCCACAGCCTGGGAACGGACAGGGGAAGGGCTTCTCCCCGGTGTGAACTCGGATATGATTGATCAGTTTATACTTCGCTTTGAACGCTTTCCCTTCTCGGGGACATTCCTCCCAGAAACACACGTGCGAGCTCTGCTCGGGTCCACCGACGTGCTCCACCGTTACGTGGTTAACCAGCTCGTGCATGGTGCTGTACGTCTTGGAGCAGGGCTTTTTGGGACTCTGTGTGTCCTGGTCGATCCATTTACAGATGAGCTCTTGTTTGATGGGCTGCCGCATGTAACGTAAGAACGCCCCTGCCGCTGCAGCGTGAGGAGTGGATGCGATGTTAAGATTCATGGAGTTGTACGTGTGCAGAGACGAAGGTCCATAGTGGTCTGGCCTGTGCGCGCTGAAGTGCTCCGGCCTCGGGTAGATGTCGCCCGGTAAACCCAGGCGCATCTGTCCGTTGAGGCCATGGTGATGGTGGGCACCTGGGGACCCCTGCTCGTGGAGTCCAGTGAAAAGGCTGCCACTGTCTGCATGGCCGTACGCACCTGTTGGGGAAATGAACATGCCATGGTGATGTGGGGAGGAGGCGGAACTATGCTGGTCGCCAAGCGCGTGCATAGCAGAGGCTGAGAGTTCTCTCCTGAGGATGAAGTCCCTGCTGCTCGAGTAGCCTGAGTGGGGGTGGTGGTGGGCCACGGGGAAACCGACCGTGTGCGTAGTGGTCTGTGCCGCGGTCTGGGCTTCGGGATGGTGCTGGTGGTGGCTCTGGATGTGATGAGACGGGCTAAGTTTCAGAGCGTTTGTCTGTGCCATGTGCTCGGGTCCAAATGGAGTGAGCGCCACTCCGGGGTCGTTGGCCAGCTCCCCAGGGTGGAGGTGGGCATGGTGGGAGAGAGGGTGATGCCCCCCTAGCCCCGGGAAGCCTGTCATATTCTGATGAGGAAGGGCTTGAGTCGCTGCCAAATCCGCTAATCTTATCGCTGGATTCCTCTTGCTTAAAGGGGGTTCCATAACTTCTCTGACAAGTCCATCCGCAATCTGCGCTATTGTTTTTTACAACACACCTCACTCTCTAAAACATTAGGGAAAATATGTATATAAGGCTCTACAACTTCTTTTGTCCGGCTTCTAACTCTGCTTGCTCCTTTTCCCCACTCTGTCCTCAAGCGATTGGCAGAACATACAACAGTTGGAGGACACAGTGGGGAATACAGTTTAGAAATGGCACTGCGGGTATTGGACGGATTTTGGTGACTGGCAGTTAGGAGAACGAAGCGATTGGCTGTCGTTCAGCGCAGGGGCTCAGCAGGGTTCCGCCCCCTCACTCTCTTTATCGCTGTCGACTCCAAAAAGTTGTACTCTACAAAGTTGCCGGCGGATCTGTTTTTATCTCTCTGCGCCTTTGTGTGCGTATTTACTCCCGGACCACTAATGTCAATGTGTTTATGTGAATCCTGGCTCGGTTCGTCCAATCAACATTTGAAGTCGCCATATGGAGAGGAAAAAAACTGCTCTGCCCTGTCCCAAGGACCGTTCTGGCTTCAGTGACAGCGGTGTAAATGTGTCAAAAGCGCCACGTTTGGGTTTATTTAATTTACCTTTCAGACTAATAGGCGTGTAAATAGTCGGGAATGAGTACAATGTAACAGAAAAGAAGGTGTAAAGCTGCTCACCTGTTTTTTTTGTTTTTGTTTTTTTTCTCTAAAACAAATAGCACACTCTGTTTAGAATCTAGGCGCTAAAAGAAACCCAAGAGCTGTTTTGCATTTATTTGGGGAGACGGTGCAGATGTTATCCATAAAGCCCTCACACGGTGAATTGGTCTGTACTTTTCGAAGAATATGATGCACTGTTTTCTGGGTCATATCTTAATAGTGCGAGGACTTTAGTGGAATATTGGGATATTTGTAGAATGTGGCCATTTCCAACTGTTATTTCTGCGCTAGACCACAGAAATCTCACAGTTTTGGGGCAAAATAAATAAATGTAAATGTGTTGGAGTGAAAATAGTAAAGGTTTGAATTGCAAAGAACACAAATGATCGTTTACTGAATTATTTTTCCAGCAAAAAGCAAATAAGAATTAAATTAAAAGAATATAGACAAAAATAGTTTTAAGCTGGTGTGTTATCTAAAATATTTTACAAACCTCAATTTTGCACCAACAAGTGAATAAAATGAGCCTGTTGCTCTCCTACTGAAACTGATGACTTTACAAACAAAGCACACACAGAAAAGTTTGTGTGTATTTATTTCTCACAACGTGTTAGCATTTTCAAAACTAATGATGTTAGTCATGAATTGGGCTCAGTAAACCACCAAACAAGATTTTCAAGCGCACACTGATCCACTTAAGTAGCTGGACTATACCCAATAATGTGCATTTTACCATGTCATAAAAAAAAATAAAATAAAAAATAAAAATAATAATCCTAAATAAATAAACAAAATATTGTATCCAAAAATATATGTCATATACATATCATGAAGTAATCATTCAAAGTTATCAGGTTGTCCCATCAAAGACACATAAGCACTTGCTGTAATGAATTGTTCACACCTAATTTTACGCTACATTTATTTACCTTTTTTATATAAAATCGTGATAATTATTTTTTTGGGATTGATTTTCTAGTGCCTTTGTTTTAAAAATTAAATAATCCTGAATCTGTGAATAAATAAACATCAGCACACACCGGCAACTTGCACAGCTTTAACTAACTTGGCACATTTTATTGACTTTCCAAATTTCCACCAAACCTTCCAGAGTCAAACGGAAGCCGCCTCCTTCCCTCCTTGTCCCACTCTCTCTGCCTCCTCTTTTAAAACAAAGACGCTTTGTCATAAACAGGCTTATTTTACCAAGAGGAGTCAAGAGGGCAACATATGTGGTCTTAAAGGGTCAGAGGTCAAACATCCATGAAACACAAGGTCATGGAACGAGCGCAAGTATTTGTGGTGTGTCAACATATTGATACTGTCACATAACAACAGGAGAAATATAAACGCCTTTTGGCCCCTGATGGTTGTCTTCAGGCAGAGTGTGACCAACACTGCTCACTTTATTGATAACCACTTCCCACATTCTCTGCAACGTTTATGGTTCATATAGTGATTTATGTTACATGCCTGGACCATATATCAGTGTATATTTCCTGCGTAAAACCTGTTGAAATGGCCTTTGGGGGATTTACAATAGACTGCAGCCCTTTTCTTCTCCTCACCGAAGGGAAAACCCTGCATCCTCTCGCGCGATAGATTTTTTTTCCGCGTTTTTTAATTTTCCCTTTCACTTCTTTTTGCCTATCTGGGGAAGGTTTTGTGGTTTTCCAGAGAAATAAAGAACTTCTTATATAGGGTCGGCAGACGTGACTTTGAACTTGGATCAGCTACTGCGTTTCCTGTGGTGCAGTTTGAAATAGACTTTGGAGAATGGCACGCACACACACACGCACGAGTCCCACAGTCCGAGCTAACGCTAGACATTAAACAAAGTTTGGAACCGTTTCCCGTTTGCCTTGAGTCGTTATTGAACTTTAGAGCAGTGAAGAGTTAGAATGGAGTATGGTGACATTTGGAAAAATGTAAGTAATCTTTATTTGACCAAATGTGAACAGACTTTGTGTGCATGTACAGACTTGTGACAAGTTAATGTAGATGCTGTGTTTTGGTTGAAACATTTGTTCCTCAGTTTGTTGTCGCTTTATTTTTTAATCCTCCATGAGAAAAATAGTTCAATATGGCACAACTACTTTCTTCTCGAACTTGGCCAAAAAAACAGTTCTCTAATCTCGTTTGTTGTCCATGGTTAACCAACACCACTGTTTCCCAGCGCTCGCCACCGCCATAACGTGTTCCTTAATTGGTGTGGTGATTTTCAAGAACCACCAAAGAAGCACAACCAGCAACATATGGAACCATTAAAGGCAACATCAACTGTGCAGTGTGAGCACCTCTAAAGGCCTAGATGTGGTTCTACAACTGTAGTGGAACAAATATCCTACTGGACTCCTCACGGAGCCTCGTCAGACTTACGGCTTTAGTCGCATTGAGTGTATTTAAGAGGATTTTAACATGCAGAGAATTTCTCAAAATACTAAAAGAATACGAGACGAAAAGTCTGATGTTTAACAGAACAACATCAAAAACTTTGAATAAATAAAAAAAAATTACAAAGGCATCGATGTGTAGTTGCTAACTTAAACAACATTATTTGTGTGATTAACAATTGAAGATAGAGATTAAATCATTTACTGACGCGCACACAACATTGTTTTGTGTTACGCCGTGATATTTCTATTCCCTGTTTTTGTGACGTTGCGCATTTATTTGCTGCAGCTTACTCTTTTTAGGTTATATTTAAAAGTAGGCCTACCTGTGTCTGTGTTTGAAGTCGTTTAAGTGTAAAACTACGGTTATGTAATGTCCTGTGAGTACATATCACTTAAATACACCTTACAAAAATATTAAAAGTACAGTATGTCCCATTTTAATGTGTCCAAAGTCAATAAATGTCACGTTATGTTCTACGCAACTTGGCGCCTACGTGACACCCAAAATAAAACAAACACTCTTGTCTCTCTCGTCCTCATCCTTTCTCCTGTTACTATACCCCCCAAATGTTCTCCTAAAAGTAGGCGGTAATTATTAGTGGAAAATGGCGTTGCACTATTAAGTCGCCCCAGCGCGACCAGCCATTGGCCGGACAGAAGGGATTGATGAGGTGCGTTGGCCAATCAGGACGCAAGGAACGAATGGAGGGGCTCCAGTTAAAGGGGGCGGAAGAGGAGGTAGAGTCAGTCCACGGAGAAACAGGGACCCTCCGCGATAAACACAGGCGAGCCACAGAAATACATAGCAATCGGAAAGCAGCGTTTGAGATGCTCCAGCTACTCTTTGGCGAAGGACTCCTAGTAAGATAATTAATTCTTTTAGTGTTTTGTGAAAAAAGAAAATCAGAAACAAGGAGCAAAGGACACAAGGAAAGTCTTATCTTGTTTTTTGGATTTTTGAGCCTCACGTTAAAGTAAGACGTTTTTTTAAAGAAGTGTTTTTCTTCATGAGCGGATAGGTGTTTTGACGCACGCCTGATGGTGTTTAAAGGGCTGGAAGTTAAGGCGTTGCGAGTCAGCACCATTTGATTTTTTGACTTTCTCGTGAGCTGATTTAAAGCAAAGCCGACTGGTTTTGTGAAAGTGCGGTCATGTTACTGGACGCTGGTCACCAGTTCCCCGGACTGGGAGTGGGCTCATTCGCCAGGCATCACTCCGCAAGCGACATGCAGGACAGAGACTTGAGTTTGGCTCAGAACAGTTTTGTAGACTCGGCACACATGGGTGCATTTAAACTCAATCACGACCTCTCCCCGGGACAGAGCTCTGCCTTCAGCAGTCAGGCGCCCGGTTACCCCGCTGCGGCTCTGGGCGCGCACGCTCATGTCACGTCCTATGCTAGCTCCCCTTTCAACTCCACCAGGGACTTTCTGTTTCGCAGCCGCGGCTTTGGAGAATCCTCTACGGCGAGCGGCCAACACACTATTTTTGGCCCCACGGCGGGATCCCTCCATCACTCCCACACAGACACTCAAGGCCACATTCTCTTCCCTGGGATCCACGACCAGCACAGCACCCACGGATCCCCCAATGTGCTCAACGGCCAAATGCGGCTCGGACTACCCGGTGAAGTGTTCGGACGCTCTGACCAGTACCACCAGGTGTCCAGCCCAAGGACCGACCCCTACTCAGCCGCGCAGCTTCACAACCAGTACGGCTCGATGAATATGAACATGGGTATGAACATGGCAGCCCATCACCCCGGTGCCTTCTTCCGCTACATGAGGCAGCAGTGCATCAAGCAGGAGCTCATCTGTAAGTGGATCGACCCCGAGCAGCTGAGCAACCCGAAGAAGTGCTGCAACAAAACTTTTAGCACCATGCACGAGCTGGTCACACACGTCTCCGTGGAGCACGTCGGTGGACCCGAGCAAACAAACCACATCTGCTTCTGGGAAGACTGCTCTCGGGAAAGCAAGCCGTTCAAGGCCAAATATAAACTGGTTAACCACATTCGTGTGCACACCGGCGAGAAGCCGTTCCCGTGTCCGTTCCCTGGATGTGGCAAGGTCTTTGCTCGCTCGGAAAACTTGAAGATACACAAACGGACGCACACAGGTAAAACAACAACTCAGTCTTTTTTTCTTTATCCGTGTTTACGCGTACACTTGGCTTTTGAGATAAGGCTTATAGGGCAAAAGTCCTGTCGAGGGCGCGCTAATTACCAGCTGCTATTTAAATCTGCTAAAGTAGATAGTAGCAGAAGTCTTACACATTTAGGTGAGATTGTAAGTCAGTTCAACAACAAACCAATCCGCGCGTCTAATGTGTGGTCACGGTTCTATTTTACGCATTTATCTTACTTTATCAAATTTATAGATGTCTTTCGTGAACTTTAGAATTAGGTCACATGTGATACAGGGACAATGCAGAGTAAACTACTTCACAGAAAATCTACTGTTTTGTAAAACTTTTTTCCTTCTAAACATTCCCCTCTTTAGCATCATTACATCGCATTTGCAATTCATGCGCGCCTAAGAGTTCTCTGTTGTGTTGTAGATCCTCTGGCCTCACTGTTTATGCGTGCCTTTTGTTTTTCACCGTGCATTCCCCCCCTCTTGATGGGAGCTTATAAGGTGCTAGACAGGGCCATTACCAACCTTTCACATTTGGACTTGTATTTTCTTGGGGAATAACGTGGCGGTGCCGTGCCATGAAAATGGTCAGGTGCTAATTAGATTTTTATTGTCTACTTTAGCAAACGGTCTGCAGGGCCTTTGGAGGACGGCCTCGTGTCTTCTGGCATCCCGTCGTTACGTTTAAAATACAAACTCAATTTTAAAGCCATTGACGTGATTATTTACATCACATCTGCTGTTTATTTATTGTTTGTGTTGGTTGCTTGTTTTTAAAAATGTCATGGCTGACTGAGTGTACCTTTTTTTTTTTTGACCACAGGAGAGAAACCATTCCAGTGTGAGTTTGAAGGCTGTGACAGAAGGTTTGCAAACAGCAGTGACAGAAAGAAACACATGCACGTCCACACATCGGATAAGCCATACCTTTGCAAAATGTGTGACAAGTCCTACACACATCCCAGCTCACTACGAAAACACATGAAGGTAAATATCCCGTACTAAACAATTCAAATCAGTTTGTAAGAATGACTGGAAAGGAGATCCCCCTGAAGCTTTTGATGTGCTGTGATATAATGTGTTTTTCCATCTTGATTTCAGGTCCATGAGTCCTCCCCACCAGGATCAGACTCCTCTCCTGCGGGCAGCTCTGGCTATGAGTCATCCACACCCCCAGGCCTTGTGTCCCCCACCACAGAGACCCAAAGCAACACCACCCTGTCCCCAGCCTCGGCTGTGCACAACCCCACCAGCCACAGTGGCCTGTCCTCCAATTTCAGTGAGTGGTATGTGTAGGAGCCAGCCGAAATGAAGCTACACACACTCATTTAATACGAGAAAAAAAAAAAAGCACTGGACCATCCCGTACGAGAATGGGACACGTGCACGCGAGAGGCACACAAACATTTGTTTATTTTGTATTTTATTATAATCAACTCACACGAGGAGATTACACAGAGGAAATATGTATCATATAGTCGATATTGTAAATAAATTGAAAAGCCCACTTTCCCATTGGTTGTGATAGTTTGTCAGTCTTTGGTGTAGATGTTCCTTCAATGGTAGCTATTTCTCTATTTCTGACTTTTAGTGCACATATTACAATAAAGCTGTACTATAATGTTCAATATTGTGATCTTAAGGCAAACTGATTGTATTATACTAAACATCTATAAACTGGAGAGTGCCAAAGTTAACATTTAACTCACACAGACCACAATATAATGCTTGTGAATGTACATTTGTTTTTGTTTTTTTTTAGTTGGGGCTTAACTTGTGATGTTTTGTGCTTTGCAAGTTTGAATTGTGAAATACTATCTGGAAGATTTTGAGGAAAATAAACGTTGTGCCGTTGGATTTTTCTGTAACTACACCCTTCCTTTTGTAAATATAAACTGCCATATTTATCCATTTGTAATTAAATTATGGTATTTACTTGCTACAGATAAAACAGTATTTATAAAGAATGTTTCTTTACTATAAATATGTACAATTACGAGCTTAACATGGGCAGTTGTTTCGTTGATGTGCTTTTGTTCAAAGTTTTAAGAGGTGTCCTTCCTTATTGTGATAAAAAAATTTACTGCATACAAATATAATAAAAGGTGTTGCAAGTGCTAAAGATTTTCAATGCTTTTTCATGCTTTTTTCTAAATAGTGGCTGTTGGCTACAGTTCTACATGTTGTCTTTTTCTGGCATTTAGTCTATTATAAAATAAATAGTGCCGACTCAAAATTAGACAGGCATTTCAATCTTTTAAAAGTGCTCCAACTACAAGCTTGATTAATGCTGACTTTAAATGAAGCGATCATAGCCGTATTAGAGATTTTTAAGTTTGCACGTATTTCTTGTTGATGTGTAAATTTTTAATTTTTTTTTACATATCCAGTCACCTTCTATTTTACAACTTTATTGGTACATATATTTATTTTTTCAGCCTTGCCTTAAACCCTTCCCCTGTAGTGGACACTTCACTGCACCAAGCTCTAGTCCACAAACAAAGTGCACTTGAACTTGACTTGTGCTCTCATTCAAAAATGTTCCTCCGCCTTGTTGCTTTTTGTAACTCATAGTAGGCTTTTATTTGTCTGAAGACGGAACTTTATTTATTTATTTATTTGCTTGTTGCTTTTATTTTGAGCTTTGGTAGTGATATTGGGCTGGCCATTGCTTTCCACTGTACTCATCTAATTATATCATAGACAAGTGGCATAAATAGCATTGTGTTCAGTTGAGTCTTTTGTTTTAGACTGAAATCTGCTGAGCTCTGTTAGTGTACTCACTTAGTAGTGCTTACTAGTGCTGGTGCATATCTGCTGCAGGTCGAGTCTCTGCTGCAGCAGCAAGTGGCACTCTCTGTCTGTGTGTGTGAAGCTGCAGGCTGCGTTGCCGTCTCTACAGCAGCTGGAGGCATTACGCAACTTACAAAGATGCGATGAATAAAAATGATGGTTGAAAGCAAGCAGTGATATCAACGCAAATCAATATGAACGTTCTGAAAAAGAAAGGGAATAATAATGACGGCAGGTAAGCAGCCTATGAAAACTATCAGGTGTATTTGTGTTGGTGGTGATGTACGTGGGCACCCTTCAGTGGCTGGCCCCGTGACCTCTTGTCGGAGGAAGGCATGACCTGTGGGGAGTGGGAAAGGTCAGTTCCACACAGTGTGTCGATGCCGGTTCCTGTTCGGCTCCTGCTGAGCTGATATTGATTCGCAGAGAAGAAGAGTCTTCTTCTTCTTCTTCTTCTTCTTCTTCTTCTTCTTCTTCTTCTTCTTCTTCTTCTTCTTCTTCTGCTCTTTCTGTTCTCTGTAGTGTGGTATAATGTCATGTGATATTGTGATCATTTCACTGTACAATGTGTCCACGTGTTGATATTAATTCATTAATTAACGTGCGTAAACTGGACCGCGTAAAACACCTGTTCTTTCTATTACTTTTACAAAAGTTATGTTCACAACATTTTAATCATGGTTAAAATAATAAACGCGATTAGACTACACCTTCCATTTGAGTTACAGTAACATTTGATGAAAACAATGAGACGCTGCTTTGTGGCCTTTGTGGTCATTTAAAAATTAAATACATCAGTTGTATTGAATGAATTCATATTTATCACCATGTACAATCATACCTTTTATATAACCAACAGTGACTGTACACAACTGCAACGAGGTCATGAATGAGTGCGCACGTCTATCAAGCGTAGTTGGGAAAAGCAAATGAAGGGTTAATGGCAGATCTTACAATATGTGGAGCCCTTTACTTTTTGGCTTTGATGATAGTTATGAATTTAATAATACGTAAGAGAATATCATTTAAATTGAACATGACACGAGCAGCTAAATATTCGTATTTGTTGCTGTGGTCACAGGCGCCTGAGGCCAGTCTGCAGTGTTGTGTGAGTGACGTCCTCTGACTGTGGGCCTGCTTCTGGGCCACACGCACAGAGCTCACCTGGTGAATTTTCGCCTGTATGACTTTGACTATTGATATTTCCGTTTCTATTTATAATAACGCTCACTTTAGCACTTTATACGCACAAACCAATAAAAGTTAAACATAGACTTTTAAAATCACTCTGTAGCTCTTGCCAATGTTTTTACCTTTTATTAGATCTCACTTCAAAGTTTTCACGGGGCTTATAATGTCACTTATAATTTACTGAGTTGGTTAATAGCCTTGGTCTTGAGCCGCATGTTTTATGCAAATAAACCTATACATTTTCAGCCAGTGTACAATATAAATGCGTAACTTTGACGTTATGTATGACCTAAAAGAACTTGTCAGGTGCATTATGAACAGGAAAATAATGCAATAAATACAAATTAATAAATAAATACGTTAAGACGATGGTCTTTTTTGTTTGTTTAACTAAACTTTAAAGCTAAATATTGGTCGAATATTAAATAGACACAACAGCTCACCTCCTGTTCTGGGTAAGTTCTTTTTAGTACGTTTTAGATCCTTAACAGGACGTCCTATAAATGGTGACAAATATGTACAATATCTAATGTACACAGAATGAGACGCGTGGACGTCTGCTCCAATTTTAAACGCAGTCTTCTACTTTCTTTGGCCTTCTCTGCGAAACAGCAGACGCGTTTTCAAGGCTTGTCGGGGTTATGTTTGGAGAGAAAACTCTGAAACAAACGCCACATCCTCTGATTGAATTGGAGAGCTGCACTAATGAGACGACTGTGTGCGCGCCCGTGCGGACGTGGAACCACCGGTCACGAGCTCGGGTCTGGATCAGCACAGGGCCTGTCAGAACACATCAACTTTCAAGGAACATATCTGATCAAGATAAACGTAATAAACCTGAAACAATGTAGCCTATGGTTTTGTATTTTGTTTATATAAAGCTCAATGAAAAGAGCTTTGAAAGATCCATTTCATTTTCATGTCAGTTATTATCCGGATGTGTGATAACTGCAGTAATTTAATTTTCAATCCACTTTTTTTCCTTTTTCTTTTTATTGTTTGCCTGTTTATCAGAGTCTCCATCCCATTAGTCCTTTTAATGAGGTACACTCACGTCTACTGTAATAGTTGATGAGTGGTAAATGCAGTGACTGCTTTTCTATTACTATTCTTGTGTTAACCTTTCTTTGTCTCTAATGATGAAATGATGAAAAGACATTTACTACATAATACATTTACTGCATTTAATAAGCAACAACAAGAGAAATAACTGCTGTCTTAACTTTTTTCTTTCTTAACTTTATGCTTGTTAACTGTCTAGCTATCTCTCAGTCTATCTCTTCCAATGCATCCGTATCTGTTATGAATCAAATGCACCCATCTGTCATTTAATGTAATAGTGTGATAGTTAATGTCCTTCCAATTAACACATTTAGTGCATTTAATTTCATTTTTTATGCCAAGTGTAATCACTTAGGTGCCCTTGTTTTTTTTTCACTTTTTCTTTTTTCCTTCAGACTGAAAATGTTCTTGTCTGTGTGTCTGTCTCACAGTCTATCCCTATGCGTCTGCTGCTTGTGTTGAACTGTACAGTCTGCCTTCCTGTGCAACGCGGCCCCCGTGGCCCTTTCATCTGAGTTCAGCGGCCGCCTTTTCTCACACAGATGAATGTGTTTTTTCTCTTCTGTGAAAGAGCCGGAATGGCTGTCACTTCTCCTGGCACAGAGGAGAAACAAACAAAACCCCCTACTCCTTTAAGGAAGCTGGCGCAGGCACCTCCCATTGGACACAAACACTACACAGAGTCAGGAGCACAAATAGCCTCAAAAGCTAAACACTCATCCTTTTCATGCACAAAACGCTTGGTGTGATTGGCCCACAGAGCTGCACTAAGTAGAGCTACGCCAAGCAAATGGCATTACCCACTCCTGTTAGCCTATTGTTGTGGCCTGTCTACCCCTTCACAAAATAAATGTGTAAGAATTCAACTTAAACTCAGCACCATTACCCATCGTTTGCTTTTCTTTGAATGATGCATCACCTTGCCAATTTGGTTTTTTTTTTTTTTTTTGCCACAATGTGTTGTTAATACAAAGCCAGTTTTTGCAGTTTTCTCCTGCAGCCAATACTCTTCCAGACAGGAACAGGTGTACAAAGACCAACCAGGAACTCTGTGGCTAATATCAGCTCTTTTCCTGTTTTACCTTCAGCAACATGTGACAAGTAAAGTTAAAGGAGCGCTTTGTCACCAGTTTTTAATGTGGACTTCTATAAAAAAGACAGAAATAATGACATTTAAAGAAATTCAACACTATACGTCTATATCATTTCAATTTTACATTATAGAGAGGTATTTTGTGACAGACAACTCCTATTTAGCTATTTTTTTTCTTATTCAGGCCCTTCTGGTTGGGGCTGTGAATGGGGCATAACATTTTGGACATTAATATCTGTTATTTCAAGAAATGATGTTGCTTCAGGTTATTGGGTTTGTCCTTGGTTGTTGTTCTTGTCTCCAAAGTGTGGACACGCTAACATTTATCTACTAAAAGCACTACTAACTAACCATAAGTACCTCATAGACCCCCATTAAAAAGGCCACAACACACACAGACTTTGTGTTCACATACTTCCTCTAAACACACACAGCTAAGGAAATTTTCAATTTCCCAACACCTGTAAACATGCTGTTTTACCTCAGCTGCTTTGATCTTCAAACAGAGCCAAGGCCTGCCCTGGGGACCCGGTGGAGGAAAGGTGATTGGGTGGTGCTGGGTTTTGTGTTTTATAGGAATACTTTGCCAGAAAATTGCAAGGTTCCTTCTGGACACTTTGCATTTCATATTCGAGGTACAGACTCGGAAATTTAGGCATATGTTCTGGGAATTTTAGAAAAAGCTGAAAAAAGCAAATGCAAAAGTGCTTTTTATTTTTGACATTTTCCCAGAAATGACATTGCCTCAAAATAATTCAAATATACCTTCCAATTTTCAGTACAAAAAGAATAATTATCCCACAGTGACAGACTCTGGCAGACATTACACTGTGTAAGTCTGAGTGATGGAGCACCCCACAGACCAGTCAGAACACACATCTCACCAATCAAGTGATTTTTTAATTTACATTTTGAGACATACCACTCAAGTTTTTGCAGCATTGTGGTTTAATACAGTCAATTACTGGGTACAAATCCTGAAAAAGTGATGCTACACAACATTACCAAGAACTCTAAGAATATCATTAAACATTATAAAAGATGTCGGATGAGTTCGTGTCAACCAAATGATCTTCCTTAGCTCAAAATAGTGAACATTTGATCATAATCACAAAAAAGGTTAAAATTGTTGTTTCGTGGAAAGTAATCCAAATGTGTTTATGATTGCTTTTGAGTCCATGGCCATTTGATTTCTTTGTTTGATGAAAGAGTTCTACAGTGAACATTGATAATAGCGTCCAGACATGATCAGTAAAATTCCTAGTAGTTGGTTCTTTGCGTCTGAACATTCATTTTGACACATGAGAAACTTTCAGAAGGATAAGTTTTTTTTTGTTTTTGTTAAAACAGTGAACTTAGGTGTCACTCCCCTCCCTTAGCTGTCACTCATACTCCACTCATTTGTGATCAGAAGGCCTCTATTCAAGTAGATTTATGTGACATGACACCGTTCTGAGTTCGCGATAACCCCCTCCATTCACACAAAGACTTCCCAGCCATCTGTCACCTGCTACGTTTTCTCTTCTTTTCACATTTTGTTTATGGATATTTTCCCTCAAATCTTACAAGACAACCCCGTGACATGAGCCTAATCTAGTCTGAAGACAGTTTTTCCAACAAATTCACCAAGATGATTTTATTAGAGATGTGTTGTGACACCGACATGTTGACTGTTTAATGTGTTAAAACGCGTTGGTGGTAAAAGGCTGTCTTGGCTTTGGCTTTGACTTTGCGCAAGTTTTTTGTCTAAATGAAATGAAAGAGGACAGGGATCAAACTAGTTACAGTGCTCTCAAGTACAGACTCTTATTTTGAAAGTCATTATTTTGTGCTTAATCCAGAGGGTCCTGCAGGCAAATGAAATAGCTGTTGTGGGTTTGACCATTTAATTTATTTCTTCTTGATTTATATATGCTATTGATTCCATATTTTCTAGAGTGATGTGAAAGAGTCCACAAGTTGGCTTCTTCCTGGTCTATCAGTGCTAGCCTTTCCCAGCAGGGGGCCGCTCGGATTGCACCCCGTAGACATTTTCAGGTCTCTCACAAGAGACTCTGGTTGCTTTCCTCTACTTCTTGAGTTAGTGGGCTGGAAGGAGATAATTTGATTGACTTTCACCTCCCTGTGAGAGTGTTTTTTTTTCCCCTCCGCTTGTACCTAGCGGTCCCCTGACAGTGCGAGACCTTTCTGGTCAGTGAGTGTATTGACAGCCAGTCAGTTAGCACTTGACATGTCAATGCCCAGTCCATTCTGGTCCCATTACATTTGGGGTGTTTTTGTGTATTCCTCATTTGCCATATTGATTTCTTTGTCAGTGATTTTACAGATGTTGGAAGATGTTTTTGCACAAAAAAGGTGAGACATCACAATTGTTTACTTAAATCTGAATATTGTATTGCTGTAAAATGTCGAGTATGCCATGTTTCCAGTTGTCCTACATCTGCTTCAATGCATTCAACATTACAGCCAAAAAGTCAAAAACACTTTTCCTACTTTATAACATTATCGATAGACACATGGATCACCACCACAGGAATAATTCACTGTGTGGATATTAAACCAACCAAAGATCCTATGCTGTAGTGTTTAGTAAGGTCAAACAATATGTGAAATTATGGGAGAATGTATTATTTTTGACATTTTGTTGTACATATGCCATTATTTAAAGGCACATATACTATGTTTGTTACTTACAAAGGTGATTCTTGCTTCTGTTGAGGCTTGAGGTAAAATTAGCAGGGGCCTAACTAACATTTATTTTATAGTGGCATTAGGCATCTGAAATATGAATGTAACTACTTAAATACATGTGTTAAGCTCATGATCCATAACTTGCATCTAGTTGTTAATGTAAAAGCTCATTTTTTTCTGGTTACAGACTGGGCACCACAAACCTCACAAACGTAAATCTTTAGTTATCAAATTTGTCTTATTTTCACATAAATTGTGATTAGTATGTCCAGTATCTATGACATTCAAATGATTGACAGTATGAATCGTGTGTTTGCCTGCACACCAGCGATAACACATCTGCAAAATGTGTCACGTTTGTCAGGTGTCAGGCTATGAACATATATTTTTGAGTGCTCCGTGTTTGTGTTGTGCAGAACATGAATATAAACATGACTTCCAAATCTGCCCGAGCTTGGGTGCCACGTGCCGACTGATCCCCTCCTGTCGACTGTTTCTCTTCTGCTCACCTGCAAAGGAGGCGTTGATGGGTGTGTGGTGCCCTGCATCTGGGGTGTTAGCTAAGTTTACTTCCCACCTACTACTACCCCTCCGATTCCTTAGTCCAGGAGGCGCCGCACGGGGCCCCTGTCCCACCAACACTTGAGAAATAAATCAGACGCACTGCTGACAGGCACTTAGAGTGAAGCAGGAGGACAGGGAATCACATCAAAAATGATTGTATTCATGACAGATATTTTCACGGTTGTTGAAGGAATAAAATCCCTTGTGTCATAAATATTTGTAAAGTGTCATTGGTAGCTGTTCCTGTGTTGCATCAGGTAACAATAACACTTTTTTTCAGTCCTTCTAACTCACATATTGATTGAGGGGCTTTATCTAAGGTAGTGTTAAGCTGAGGAGAAATTACTAAAGCTTTAACACTGATACCTTTGGGATTTATAGGTCCTTAATCAGGTGGCAGTGAGGCCCAAGGCTAGAGTAGAATTATGACGATTATGGCATGTTAGCACATGTCTGAGGGTGGAGTGGACAGACAGAAAGATGAGTTCATCAGTTGCAGGATTAGCCAGCTCCCATGCTGATCGGTAACTACCACCCGGCCCTCTCAGTGTCCTCTTGCACAGTGGCCCCTCATTAACAGCCAAAGGAGAAGTAATACTTCTTGTACATATGGCTGTCTTTAAGACTGATTTTATAGAGTAAGTGCTTCATGAATGGATCAGAAATCCCACTAGAGTTGTTGTTTCCCTTTTTTTTGTTTTTGTTTTAATCAAACTCTGGGTATTGAATTCTAGCATTTAAAGATTACAAAAACATGTTTGTGATTGTGTGCATGCATTTCATTAGATTCGCTTTAATGTTGAATAAATTACAAGAGAAACGGAATAGTAATGGTCAGAAGATCAATAAAACAACACTTGATGTTACAAAAAATGCTACTAAACACCTCTGAAAGTAAGGTTTCAAAAACACTAGTCTAAGGTCATAAGCAAGTTGTTAAAATGCCCGTTTCACTATCTCATCATGACTTTGCACCATTACTTTGTCATTAAAAAATGCATAATGAGAACAAATAACCTCTAGGAAGGAGCACAATTTCCACTTGTCTTTCAACATGTCTGTGAAAACATTTCATGCTTTTTGACCATGTGTGACCCTGTATTGTCAGAAAAAATGCACTGTAAGCTGGTAGGTATGTCAAGCCACAGTATGGGGTCCTTACTTGTGCTATAATCCCAGCCATGGCCTTTTAACCCTCTGCGGCTCAAGCACTCTTTGGACTGCTCGCCGCTCTCCTTGCACTTGACAGTGGTACATGGAAAAACAAATGGAGACCTTGAAAACCATAAGGCTCTTCTTGTTTGCCCTCTAAGATGTGTCATTTTTTAAACAGAATAACCCTGGTTGATTTTTGGCCGTGTTTGTACATTTAGTTTTGTTTACAAAAGTTAGATCTTTGGCTTTGAGTTTATATTCACATGCAACCTGGGGATGGTATTGATTTGCTGTTTGCAGAGGCTGTCTCATCTCTGATACAGGAGCTGTGCTTCTTTACTCAGAGATGTTTTCTTACCTGTCAGAAAGTCTGTCTTTAATTTATTTGTTTATAGACTTTTTTCTAAATGCAGTCTGCCATTTTGAAAGTTTACAATTATCAATGCAAGTTGTCTATATCGCGTTTGATTTGACTTTGTCCCCCTTTTAGTGAAATCCCCCTGCACATCTCCACCCCCCTCCCATTTTACTAATAAAGCTGCGTTCCCTGCTGATGGAAAATTGTCGGTTTACCTCTAGCCGCAGGGAGCCTGGCAATCAGTCCTTAGAAAAGCAGTGCCAGGTTAACCTGCTGTGATAGTGGACTCTAGGGACAGTGCCCCACCTCAGCTTGACATGCAGGGGCTCTGCTCACCAATAAGAGGCATGCCTGGTGCACAATAGAGTTGTTATCGGCCTCTTCAGTCTAACATTATAAACAACAAGCTTCTGGTCAGACCTGTGCAAGTGCAGCCTCTCATTATTTCCCATGTCTCCTTTGATTGAATTTTCTTTTCCACAAGGACAATGTATTCTCTCTCTTTTTAACCGTTTTCCCCACTTCCTAATTTGATGTGAATATTTGATTGTTTTGATTGCTTAGGCTTACAGCTCACTTACCCTAAGCCAACAATAGCACCATACATTAGAAACACAAAGGAAAGCCTTTTCAAGTCATTCGTGCCCATCTCCTAGAAGAACTGTTAATGGGACACTTACAGTATGGGGGTTCGCAAGTCTAGGATAGAGATGTGCAATAACAAGGTGCATTTCTACACCTATCTTCAGCAGCAAGGGCAGGAATGAATATGGTGAATTGTCTGGTACAAACAATAGACCATAATCCAGAGGTGCACTCCACATCATTTCTAATGCAGATGCTGTCTGAATTGAACTGTACGAGTACTGGAATTGGACAATTTGCCTGCGGCAGATTTTCAATTCAGTCTGTGCACAAGGACATTTACATCACAATACACCAACATCACTGCAGCTACAATGCAAATCTCTGTGTGTAGGCTAGACATGGAGCGTGTTTTAGAACATGTTGGACTGATTTTGTTTTCACTTGGATGTACTCTTGGGCTTCAAACAAGGGGTGTCTATCACAACACACTGTAGCAACATGTCATATTATCCATACATCTATAAGACCAAGTGACGGAGTGGGAGTGGGATTTATTTGCAAAAAGCCTTTCATAGAATTACAAAATTATTGGGAAAAACAACGATAAAAGCTGCCTTTCAACCATAAATTGTTTTAAGACATAATTCAACCGCAACATAAATCTTAACATTTCCCCCCCAAATAATAACTGTATTATTGTTTAAATACATGCATTTGTGATTTCTTGCTGTAGAGTAAAAGTGGGCGACAAGTGGCCCATAAAGCTTCTATAGTGTGCAGTGCTGCTGTTGATGACGGGATGCTGGGATTATACCTCCCTCATGAGCTGTTGTCTGTCATTTAATTAGCTTCTGCTTTCAGGGCCACATTCTCTGCAGGTACTATATTTGTTTATATTTGTGTGACTGTGTGTAACCAGCAGAAAGAACAGTTTAACATGTTCTTCTTAAATTAAAAAGAACATAAAGATATATGTCTTCGAGTTTGTCCTTTGCTACCTCTCTGTGATTGGAAGTAGAAGATAACTTTGTGTGCATTAATTTGCTTTGACACTTCATCTAAATTACTATTTACCTTCTCTGGCCGCTGGCTTTAATTTGAGAGTGAGTCTGAGCTGACACTGTGCAGGGATATTCATTGCATCCCTTTTAGTCAGTTCATTAAATTATGCCGTTCTGCCCAGGGTGCCAGGGCAGAACAGCATCTGCATGTTGCTTCTCCACTCTGCATGTATAAGCAATGGCTGGACTGAAGAGCAAACATGGCCAAGGCACAAGCTTCTGAATACTTCTGTACTCTGTGACTCTCTATGCACAAAAAAAAAAAAAAAAAATCCGCTTGAAATTTAAGTGTGGAGTAAATGGGAAGAGGCATCAACCCTGTTAATTGCAAGGTAACAGCACTTGGGATTAGTGTGGAGATGAGACCAACGTGTAATCATTAAAAGGCTCCCCCTGATGTTTTTAGATGTTGTAAAACACATTGTTTTCACACACATTGGTGACAGCATTTTTTTTTCTGTTTTTCCACCACGTGTTAGTATCTTTTGTGACATAAGTGAGACAAGAGCTCCTCTATTCTCTCTTACACATCTGCGCGGTCCCGCTGTTCAGTTGAGTTCACAGGCGTGCACACACTCCTATCGAATTCAATTGTGAAAAACAAATCAAATGGGCAATAAGTCTTAACAGTCATTTTCTAAGTCTACAATGACTGCTTGATGTGAAGAAAGTTTGCTAAGTGAGTGAAAATGAGTGAGTTTGTGAGATCTTTTACTTTGGAGTGAAGAAACTGTTCTTTTTATCGCTCAGAGAAGTTTTGTTAGTGTAGAAGTTGTTTTTGCAGCCATATCGTAGCTCCAGCAATGAAAAATCTATCCATTAGCCATTGCAATCACATTATCCTTAGACTCTGACCATATTTTGTAGGCAATTTTTTTTTGTTGGATTATTTCCAGGCTTCAGGCAAGCTCTAGTAAAGGCAAATGGAAACAACCCGCTATAATGGGACCACCTTCCCTTACATGCCAACACCAAAAAGCAACAACTTGCAGAAGGCCACACAGCTTGCCAGAAACATAATTACCATTTCCTTATTGTGATGACAAAAGACCTGTATTGGCTTCTTTTCTCTTTGAAGAACTTTGTGTTGCAAATTTACTGTGGTTTTGTGGCATTATGTATGCAGAGGCCACATAAGTTAGGATCAAACAAATTGCCTATTTAGATTTTTTGTTTTAAATAACAATAATGCAACACACAAAAAAAAAAAAAACTCAAAATTTTAGCGGCTTTTTCACAGTTTTTTAAAAGTTTGTGTTTACTGAAACTGTAATGCTAGAGTGTTGCCCGGATATAAAAACCAACATATTTTGAGAGGGAGTTTAGTCAGTTTTTGTTTCATTCATGTTCATGGACATCAACTTCGGTCGACTGGCAAAATGGCGGCAACGGTTGGAGGGATTGGCCCCGAAAGCCTCTTGTGGGCACTATACAATATGGAAGCCGGAGAAAGAGGAGGAGCTGGGGGCAAGCTGTGTATTTGAAAGAAGAGAGTCGGTTCTCGGCCTCAGCTTTTGCATAGCTAAAACTCTAAATGCAGCCAAGTGTAGTTGCAAAGTGGTGTTGAACGTCAACACAGAAAACAGCGGACATTTTTTTTATGTGGAGCTCAGGATGGCTTGACAGGGATGCATTGCGTCCGTGTAAAAAAGCAAATGAGTTTTCAATGGAGTGAAACAGAAGGTGACAGAGTTACAACCACAGATGCCCTTACAACGCGAACAAAGGACAAAATACATGGGGGGTAATGGAGGAACACGATAATGAATGGCAGATGGGCACAGCCATGGAGGTTATCCAGTGTGCTTTTCACCACAGAAGCGGGAGCCATGACTCAAAATGACACACGATCCAGATCAGCGTGCACACATGACAAAGCTAAAAATGACAATGTAAGCGTGCACTGCTCATTCGAATGGGCCAGATCTAGTTCTCCTCCTGATCACACTGCAAACGTAACACAAAAAAACCCCTCATAAGCACATTTGCCGTCTTCCCTTCTCCTCTGCATATAAAGGTATATATTATGAGTGAATTTTAAAGGCAGAATAAATTATTTGACAAAACATGGGGGATGTGGGGAAACAACAAAACCACTGCGGGTGGTAATTCAGAGCAAAAGGGAACTGAGACCGGCTTGTGTTAACTGAGATTAAGGCTCAGTGGCTGAAATACAGTGCAGAAATTCCACTGTCTCGGGCTTTCATGTCGAGGATGAAAATGAGATGTGTTGAACCAAGTCTTGCGGTGGCATTGCAGTGATAAACAAACAAAACACCACATGAATACCCAATTAGTGGTTTGACTGAAGGCCTAATAGCATGTTTGGGTAGGTTTGGAGGTAACCGAACCCACTGCTTGGCCACTATCCATGACATCATTTGCTCCTCGTCCCAGTTCATCATGTGCCGGGTGAAGCAATGTGGAGAACCTGTGTCAGTCTGTTGGCTCGATGGGTGCGTCAGATTGAATTAAGGACAGACAGTTCCTAAAAGTGTGTTGTTATTGCACCAAGACGCTAAGGACGTGCATTTTGTCTAATTTGAGATGCAAGATGAAAGTCTTTCTCTCTCCGAGGACAAAATCTTCAGATTAGTGGAATTTTTGGACTATGTTGTTTGCTTTGTAAATATCTTTGTTTTATAGAAATGGTCCCTGGTGTTTTTCTTTTTCCAGGCTGCAGGGTTTGGTTTTTTTTCCTAGTAGTGACTCTTAGGAACAAGTTTCTGTGTAGCATTGTTTGTGTAAGAAGTGAGTGTCCTTAATTCTGTGGTTGATTTGGAGCCAAAATTATAATAGGGGTCAGACAGGTTTGCTGTTGGAGTAATTCGAACATTGGTGCTTTCCACAAACAGCTGCGTTCTTGCACACAGTTTGGCCCATATCCCTATGTTTTTTAAAAGTGGAATAAACGATAAATAATTAATAGGCTCTTGCACATTTACTCTGCACAATCATAACCATAGCTTCTCCAGTACTCATGCAGATCCATGTTGAATTATTATAGGTAAAGAGTCAGGTGATATACTTTGTTTAATGTAAGGCTGCTATTGGTTTCTAAAGCATATTTGTCATTCCTGTTTGTGACCCTTGACCAAATTCAGACTCCAGTTGTTTTTACAAAAGTGATGCACAATATATCATATCTATTTATCTATATACCATCTTCTTACCATATTCTGCAACATTTCTCCAAAATTAACATATGTATTCTCCTGTGCACTGTTTATTTAAAGGAGCACAGACAGTGCGTCATGTGTGGAGTCAAAAGAAAAAAGACTCTAGGCAATTGGGTATTTTGCAAACAAACTATTCATTGTTTTTTTCTTTGAGCTGCAGTGATATAAGTGGGGCATGGATTAAATCTGATACAGCACCACAGTTCTAAGTGAAAAAGACAGATAATGTTAATCACCCCCATTTTGAAGAAACACTTTACCTAAAAAAAATCATTACACTAACTGCCACAAATTAATTTTGATGGTTTCTTGACTTGATTCTTGAGTGTGTGCTACCGTCTCCTGGACAAACACATCACATCAATATAACTGACATCACGACTTAAATACATAGATATTTACTGAAAGATTAAAGTCCGATTTTAATTTGCAGCAGCATTTTTCTCCTTTACTTTTTACTGGGTATACATCCTGAAAAGTGACATAGCGTTGCTTTAAATAGATCCACAACATAAGGATGCTCATGAGCACCTTTAATGTCATTACATAATATTGACACTAAGCAAACTACACTTTAATGTAAGAATTTAGATTGTCCAACGATATTGCCTGTATTGCTTAGTGCATTTCAAAGTAACAGTAATACAGCAGATGGTTCTAATTATCAAAATCACACACCTAAGCAGCCACACAGGCAAACACATAGCATTTAAGGTTGCAAGGAGTGAGAATATCTTAATACATGGCTTCTATCATAATCTACAGATGCCAAAGTTCACACATAATGGAGGGTGAAATTATCTGCAGCTGCTGTAGAGTGCCTTTTAATTTTCCAGATCTTGATATTATCTAAGAGTTAAGGTCTATTCTTGTCTAGAAGCTGTCAGGTTTCATTATCCTCGTAAGATTAGCCTCTCATCTCATACCTTCAAATGAAAATAAATTGAATTCCACTTTTTTTTCTTTTTTGAACGTTTTACCACTTGTAAATCAGCTCTAGCTAGTATACTCACACAGACATAGATCACCACACAAACACACAGTGTGGCTTTGCTTAAATAACCTCCACTTAACGGTGACTGCAGTTCCTCGTTCTGTACATTAACCTTTGCAGTGGTATTTAATTAAAGGTCCACACCTGTACCACCACCTCCTCAACCCCCATTCCTTGCTTGAGCCAAGACGAAGCTAACTGCAGGCTGGTCGTACATCCATGGCAATTAGCATGACCTTAGAAACGCCATAAGTTCCTTGGCGCTTACCCCCCACATTTCCTGTGCCCTGTGGAACACAGCATTGGCCTCTCCCTCCATCTGACCCCAGTGCACTGTGGCTACACTCAAGCTCAGTGGGGTCTAAGTGATTATTGTAGCCCTGGTACTTGATGGGGTCCTAGGCGACCACATCAGAACACAAGGAGAGGTCACAGGTTCCCTGGGTACCTTGAGGGTGCTCCCTTCTTACCCCCAAATCAGAGTCACACTTAAAAAAGTAATTGGGGTTGGAATCAATCTCCCTTTATGGATGGTACAATATTGGTGCTCAGTAAAAAATATATTCATTAACATAAATTAATTTTTACTGATATTGTAGATCTATGTTATATGATCAGTGAGGCAATCTCATACATAGTCCTGTTGGGGTTGGAACCTTCTTTGTTGGCTGATATAGTGCAGGTCCTGCATCAGTCAAGTATATGGCAGTTACTAGAATTGAGAAATCATTTTCTTCTTGCTCCTCTCAGATTTTGTCACAGGCTGAACCTGATCAGCGGTGCTTCCTACATGGAGCAAATCTATATTAGAGCCTTGTCAGAATTGCTCATAATACAGTGCAGTGGCTGCAATAATGCTGATAGCACTATTGACCAGATAAATATCTTGAATAGAGTCACAAGCCCACACATGATTAGCCACTCATATGTGCGCCCATGCACACACAAGTGTAGGCAATATGTCCACACACACATACATGCACCTCAGCAGCCTCAGCGGACCCCCTGTGAGGTCAGGAGCACTAGTGCCCCTGCAGTTTTCTGCCCTATGGTATCATGCTGGGCAGATATTCCGGTCTGCTTGGATGACTCCTTGACATGGTGTTTATTTGGATTGGCAACTTGTTTTTATTTGAATCGATATGAAGCATAGATGGAGGCTGACAGTTAAGATGATGAGTGGTCTGGAAGTGGCAAAATATAGGCATTTGGAGTTTTTGGTAAAGATTAAAGTGTGTTCATATGGCAATGTACTTAACAGAAAACAATAATATTCTTTTTTTTACATTAAGTCTACATTCCCAGCTGCAAGAAGAAGAAGAACAACAGCAATATGCATTGTTTTTGTTCATCAGTAATGTATGCAGTATGAATATATTAACATAGCTTATTATACACAGATCATCAGTGCTGCTTCACGAAATCCCAATTTGAAATTATATACCCTAGTGATTTCAAGTGCACCTCCACCATTACTTTTTTCTACTACAAAACTTTTGTTGCATTTTGTTGTTAAAAGGCCTCTTACAGGTATGAATATGTTTTGGTAGAATGAGTTGAAAGAAAAAGTTTTGTATTGGATCAGTTATTTAATTGGGTTTGAGCTATTTATCATTTGCAGACATTTAAACTAAAAGTTATTTTCATGGGTAGTTAAACACACAGAACATTACATATTTAAAATGTGGATATACTTTTCCTTCTGAAATGCTCATATTCCAGTTTTCATATTTGACTTGGAAAACAGGGCTGCTTTGTTACTAATGGACCATGTGGTCACAACAAATGCATGAAATGAAAAGCCAAATGAGCCAGCCACCGTACCCAGGGCTGAGAAGGGCTTTTTGTTTTGGTTATTGGAATTTGCATGATCTTGTATTTGGACAGAATGAACACTATGAGGAAGCTGTTCTGTACCCACCAGCTCTGCCAATGGAAGGCTAATAAAATGTCATCAGAGTGAAATGAGAATTAAGTGGAGGAGAAAAAGCAGAATATTCACACTCATTTGGTTGACACCTGGGGGACTGTAGTCACTCATGGATGCATTGATATGCACTGTATTATGTGCACCCCCACCCCAACCCCCACCTTTCATATTGACAGTGGCTTTAACACATTTGCTTTAATTTAATTAAAGCTCTGATTGTCAGGGTGAAAACTTGATTTGCAAACAAACATGGCATTCATTAGTCCGCACATAAGCACTAAACACAGGGGTCATTGTACAAAATGACTCTTGCATGGATAATCAGACTTTAATAGTCACTTTAACAACATGGATGGAGCAAGATGATGTAGCAGTTACCAGTGAAGCTTCTCCATTGATCCTAACAACATGACAGAACTTCATAGAATTAAACAAATGTGTGGAGCACATAAAAGCAACTCAGTGAGGAATGCAGAAGGTTGTGTATTAGCCTACTATTTTAAAAATTCATTGCAGTTACGGTGGTTTTGAGCCAGGGGAAAGCTCACAATCCAGCATCAATAAACATATGCAAATGAAATGGAGCCACAATCAAACATTTCTAAAATCTATGGTCGTCTTTCTAATCTTTGTTAGAAACATGTTCTTGGTGGCATTTGTGGAACATTAAAGGAGCCTCGAAGGAAAAGGAAATGGCGAGGTGATGAAAGTCAGGTTTTCTGTGAACGAGGGGGATCATGGAGCCGATTTTTTTTCTCACTCTCTTTCATTACAGACTGCTCTTGTGGGCTCTAATGACCACTGTGTTTTAAATCTGGATCTGTGTTCACTTTGGTTTAGTTATGCCTCACTGAACAAGTTTGCATTTATGGATTTTAATAGGTGACTGATAGTGTTGAAAGTATTTGTGTAGATCAAAAGTCAACATTTATACCAAAAAATAGAATCAAACATATGCTTAATGTTTGGACATTAAGATATGTAACTATTAAGATGTGTTACTAAGCTTTGCATGTAAATGTGCTACCTTTTATGTTCCTCCAGTTGCAAAACTTCATTTACCACAGAGTATCATTGTTCAAAAGTAACACTTAAATATTTAATCTCTAACAATGGTGAAAATAGGCACCAAAATACAATTGGTGCATGCTTATTACTCGTCAGGAAAGGTGATATTTGTCTTACCCCATACCGTGCCACAGCAATGTTAAAATAACAGAGCTATATGTGGGCTTTCAAAAAAAGGAGTTTATTTATAGTTATAGGCAACTGGATGGGGTTTTTTATATGGATTTTCAACTTGTTTTCCAGAAGGGTTTTGCTCATGCATTGGAAAAATAGTTTATTCATATGTTAAAAACAGCATAGCCAAATGAAAAATAATCAAATGAAAAACAAATCAAAATTTGTACAAAATGATTGAAAAGAGAATTTTCACTGGTATTTTACTGTATATTGTTTTGCTACACATCTGAATAAAGTAGTTATTTTATTAATCCATCTCACAAGTTACAGGATATACACATATACTTATATAAATAGACTAACACACTCACCAGGGAAGCCCTCTCTTTGTTTCCTAATTCTCACCTACTCTTTTTGTCATGTGTGCCTCATTTGTCACAACATTCACATGTTACACTTTTACCTCAATTTGATGTGTGAGATGCAGTACAACCCTACACACCAAACAACCCCATCACCCCCCACCCTCCACCCCCCTCAAACATATCCCACCACTGCTGCCACAGTGCATTTTGCCTCCTCCTCTAAACTGATCTGCAATCTGCAGAGAACAAACAAAATCAAATCAGAGCTTTGTGTTTTGCATTCAGCACTCATCCCACAAGTTTCCTACTGGTAGCATAATGATTACCTCCTTTATGAAAATGGTCGCTTAATCTAAACTAAAGCTTTTCCCTCCTCTTCCTCTCTCCTCCCCTCTCCAGGTGAGCTCTGCCTTTTACCTACATCTTATAGGAGGCATTTATTCTTTTTAAAACTCTGTTCATCTCACAAAGCTCTGTTTCCTGTGGGTTTCCAAAAGCAGAAAGGTGTGCATGGAGTGAGGAACAATACCTACTCCTCCATGGCCTTTTGTACCCCCTGAAGGAACCTTTTCTTTGGGATTGTAATGTAATGAGTGGCCCCTTGAAACAAAAGGCCTGACAGCGCTTGCTGCTCTGTGGCTCCCTGGGACCAAAGCATTGTTATTAGAATCCCCAGGAGTGTTTGTGCACAGGCACACTCTACCCTTCAGTATCATCACGTCAAACTAAAAATAATGCCAGCACAAATACAATGTAAGTACATCATGAAATGCCACATTTTTATTCCGGTATTCACTCCCCCCCCCCTGAAAACAAATGTTCAGAGTAAAAAAATTAATTAGACACAGTTATATTAGCCTGAGAGACTGTTTTTTTTTTTTTTGTTGATTGATGGCATGAGTCAAACTTATGCATGCATCCCAGCACTGACCTCCCCATTGCCCTATTGTCCTTGTCCCTAGCGACAATAGGCCACTGGGGTTTTGACATTCATCACCTGTTAGCCACACTCATCCATATGACTATGCCACTCAGACCTGCAGCATGATTCCAGGGCATGCAATAGCTCTGGTGGCAGGGGTTGGATTAAGACAATTGAAAAACATCCTCAGTGCAAAGAAAACAATGTTATGGGATAACTGACAATATCCATATTTAAGGTCATGTAAATAGTAGCAGGACTTTAATCCACTTTAACACTTCGCAAAAATACTAATTTCTTTTTTATGTGTTCCTTTCAAGCATGTGATTCAAAAGAGGTCAATAATAAAGCTATACAGCCTCTCAACCATCTCAGTCTTCACAAACATACATTACATTATATTTCCTGCAATGAGATAAACAAAAATACACCGATGTCAGGCTCATATTCAAACAAGTCATGTTTCTTAAACCTTAAACTCTGTACTGAGGTTTTTTTAAGCTTCAAACTGATGCTTTCAAAGATTTTCATGAAGACATTTTATTTATTTACATTGGATAACTGTGATTTCATTTGCCTATGTTGCAAAATCATTTATTAATCATGCTAACGTAATAAAGCAGAGTCATAGTACATACAGAAACAATTTGTATAAAGTGGTACTTCACATCATGGCCTTTGAATGTGTCGGGTAAATATTTTACATCAGTGACATTGTTTATGAGCTGCTGATTGTGAGTGCCAGTGTGTTGGGGACTACTTTGTTTTACTCCGGCTGACAGCTCCCCCTCCCAGTGCTGGGCCTGGCAGATGTAGAGGTGTCACCATGTTGATTAATTGTTTACGGTCACCTGTCTGCGTGGCTGCCTCTCTGCCATGTCGCCGTGTGCTGGGAGGATTTAGGGTTGTGGGGTCGCGCTGAGAAAAAAGAGGCAGAGGG
This sequence comes from Rhyacichthys aspro, assembly GCA_036850595.1. Lineage (NCBI taxonomy): Eukaryota > Metazoa > Chordata > Actinopteri > Gobiiformes > Rhyacichthyidae > Rhyacichthys > Rhyacichthys aspro. Next base: position 11,861,940 of record CM072168.1, read on the forward strand.
GCATAGTGGGGATGTAGAAGAGATGCTGTGGCGTCTTCAGCCGTGTCTGTCTAAACAGCAGCGTGCTTATGTCAAACATGGATCCCAGGCCTGGTGGGACCTTTTTTACACTTGAGCAAAAAGCACAAAAAAGCGATAAAAAAAATAAAAAAATGTAATACACCCACAGGACACACATAATAGCAATTAAATAAACTGAACTATATAAAAACATGGAACGTTATGTGGAATAATACATAATGAAAATAATAATAATTTTCACATTACAAAATAGAGAATCTGACAAGTGCAAAGATATAGTTTATAGGGTCCACATTGAAAAGTTTTGAGAAGCCATCAAGTGATACAAGCAGTTTCTTAAAGCGTAGAGAAACTTTATCACAGTTTTATAAAGTGAAAGTCTATGAACTGTTCATGAAGTCTGACTGTATTGTTTGGGAGAATTATCATCATCATGTGTTATTCTAGTTTGTTTTAATGGTGGACAATGCTAAAACAGGTGAGCCAGCCAGCCTTAAGCCACATCTCTCAAACAAAAACCACAATAATCAAGTTTGATTTTTTCCAATTGGATGTTATTTAGTGCACGTTCTCCTGCTGAGCCAATTTAAACCCCAGATGAGCATGTGTTGTTTACCATACAAAAAACCCATAACCTTGCTTGGTTTTAGCAGAAATGCAAAATGAAGTGTTAAAAGACGAATGTCAAACTCAGCTTACTCATTCAGTTTATCATCAAGCTACATAAGTACATATTCTGTTTGGCTATATCCATGTGTGTTCAGTCTTATATAGCCAGTGGATATTAAGAGACATGACACATTAAGGCATGACAGTACTGTTCAGCACCGTAGTTTGTGCCCTCATGTAGAGAAGAAGACACACTGGACCTCTGCATCATTGAGAACGCATATCCCATTCACTTTGAATGGCTTTTGATTTAGCCTATATTATCCATTACTTACTTATTCATAGGCCACTAGGTTTCTTTCCTTCTATCCATTCAAATCAATATTGCAGAACCCAGTTGTGAGTGTGGGTTGGGGTTTTCTTCAAAGTGGCAATTCTTTCAACCATCTGCGCCTCTCTCCCTCTCTTTCCCTTTGCACATTTTAAACCCGCCCTTAGTAACAAGCCACGGAGAACCAATCTGTGCCGTGATTCGGCCAAGCCCTGCCTGCCGACTGGGAAGGAACATCATCAAAACTATTCTGTGTTGCCATGGAAATAGAGACCTCAATAAGTTCATCTTTTTCATGTGTGTTTTTTCGGAAGGGGCTAGCAGCTTGGCATTTGGTTGGTTGCTTGGTTGTTTGGTTGGGATGCGTTGCAGAGCTGCAAGCTGTTCTATCTCTCTAGTATTTTCTCATCCCACTTGTTCGTGATTGTATTTTATTTATTCGGTTCTGAAATATTAAAAATAATACATGTATGATTATAGCCATTGTTGTCTCAGAAGTGCAGGCTTTTTATATAGGTCTAAATGAGGGGATGTGTGTGAATAAGTCAAATACTTCAATGGAAAAGAATATAGGTCAGGAGAATACATTTGCCTGGAACAATTTCATTGATAGATGTTTCAACATATGGGTTATTTTGCTTAGTTTTTGTTCTGTAAGGCATTCATTTGACCCCAACTGTGGCACCGGCTTTCACCATTGATGTCTTATCAAATCAGTAGTAGTTGTAGTAGTAATAGTAGTGGAAACAGTTCCTTTGAAGTAAGAAATCTTGCTGCCTTTACGCTCAGAGAATACCAATGCATCCTCAGCCTGCTGGTATATACAGTAGGTTATGTGTGCGCGTGTGAGTAAAAGGGGGGTTGGCTGCGTCGTGGGGTGGGAGGGTTTCTGTTATAAAGCATGTCACAGCAATGTATGATACAGCTTGATCAGATGGTTTTCAAGAAATTCTCTTTGATGTTAATATTATTCATGTGAACTCTGCGAGGTAGTGAAAGCAAGCTCTCACTGGGGGAAACGTGAGTGATGTCTCAGTTATCTCCGCTGCATAAGCCCCCTCTAATTCATAGCAAAAAACGATCTTTCCCGAAAACAGATTTTTGGGGAGGAGTACTTGGTTCAGGGCAGAATAGAACAGCTACCTTCCATGTAATTGCGCAATTAAAGTGATATCTTGGCATCTCTAGCAGCCTTGGAGGCACTGAAAAAAAAAAAAAAAGCTCGACGGAATCTCATTTTGAAATGACTTGGAAAATAATAATGCTGCGTAAGTGTGCGTGTCTGTGTGAGTTGGTCTGTGTGTGGTACAGCTGCTAGTAGTGTGTTTTGTGGCCTCTGCGCTACTTAGCAGTGTTAATATAATTCAGTAAGAGATGAAAGGAAGTGATGGGGCTCTGTGGGTTACTGTTGCTGAGAAATGGGGAGAAGTAGTTGCCAATTATGTCCTTGTCAAATGGCAAGGAAATATGTGATGGCTTTTTTTAAAAAAAATAAAAAAACAAATAAAAATAAATCCTCCTTGTTCTAAAGCTATGCTAAATCTTGACTTAAAATTCCAACTTAGATATTGTGTTAAGCATTAATGGAAGGGGTGACATGGACCCATTAGACTACAATCATTTAAAGCTAGGTGCAGCATTCTATTTTTTTTTCTTTATCATGTGAATCTGTATATATTTGCAAAAAAAAAATAATCCCAAGGTGCATTTTTAATGATGTACACCACTGGCTCTAAATTAAATATTTTATGTTAAACCAATTCTCACTGCTTCTTTTCTGTAATCTTTTCCTAAATACATTAAACATAGTACGGGCAAACAATATTATATATTATTTAAGAGACACATTTCCAGCAAAAATACAGTAACATTAGTCAAGTGAGCCAATTAGAAAAAGGATATGTTTCATTCAAATGCCCTTTAATCCTCTGATACATAAACCAGTGAAGGTAAAGTGTCTGTTTGTGTGTATCTCTGCTTATCTGCTTGTAATCAGTGCTCCACTTCCATTCCCAAAGCTTGACCCTAACTAGATGTGTCTGATAAGAAGCCTGCTCGCTGGCTGCATCTGTATGCCGGCCCTATTGTGGAGGGGAAGAAAGGAGGCTGAGTTTGCTTGAATCTCTGAGGACAGGCTAACCCCCTGCTCCTTTCCTGAAATGGAGATGTTATTACATTAGCAGCTAAAAGGGTTTATTCACAGTTAGTGCAGTTTAGGCATGCAAATGGAGGATTTTCAGTGTGCTGTGTTGCCTGGAGGTATAGGACAGAAAGCACAGGAGATTTGCAAGGATTAGTTCCACAGGTTCCTTTTATTATGGAAAAGAAGCCTTCCTGAATTGAAAGGGGGAGAAAAAGGTGAGCTGAGGAGAAAGGATGGAAGAGGCAGTGAGGGAATTTATTTATTTATTTATTTATTTATTTTTCAGGCCTGCATTGAAGGATTTTTGACATTCCTAGTCTTACATGTTCAGAGGTTATAAACACAAACAATCATTTTTTTGTTGCCTTAACAATATGGCACCCCTCCTCGAAGGGTGTGTTCTTGTTGTTGCAGATATGTCTGACTAAACTCCCCAGTCTCCTACTTTGTCTCTGGTAAAATAAGTGATGGTTATGATGATGAGGCCTTTTGGGCGGATTTTGCAGCACCTGCCGCTCTGTGCACATGAAATGGAGGGTGACGACCCGTTCAGATCAGTCATGTTGCAGGCTCGTGTCTGTGGGACTGTGGAGCGGCAATCTGATATGCTTGAGTTGTAAAGTTAAAGCCTTCATTATCTCGGCACGAGGCAAAGGGTGTCACCTTCACCGGACCCGACCGTGGGAGACCGCTCACACAGGTGTACATACAACCAGACGAGGCAGAGGAGGCGAGATATAGAGGAGGAGGAGGAGGAGGAGTTGGTAGAATTAATGGCTGATGGGGAAGCCAAGGTCAGATTGGCTAATGTTTGTGGCAGTGGTCAAGGTGATTGTTTCTAACAGAGGCAAAGGGTCAGTGGCAGATGATGTAGGCCTGTTGTTCAGCGGGGAGGAGAAAACACAGTAGCAGATTGATGGGACTCAATATGAAATCATCTTCTCAGTAGCTGGCTGTTTCTCACTTAAAAAATACTTCAGTTTGCCAAATGATTTATATAAAAATAAAGCATAATTCCATTGCTTTATCTTTTGTTTTGTTCTTTATACTGTGTAGTTTAAGAGCTGTTACACGGTTGCACCTTAAAATGAACAGTATAAATGACAAATCTGTAATTTACAGGTTATGTATTCTTTCTGGCCCTAATTACAACAATGCACAATTTGAATCTTTCTAGTACTTTACTGCACAAAATAGACTACCTAAGGATTAATTGTTTACACTGTCCTATGTTGGGGCTGCCTACAATCACAAAGTTGAGTACTGGAATTTCCAGAAATAAGATCAGATGTTGGAAGCCTCCAGAAAAAAGGCAGTGAACATTTGTGTGTGTGCCTGTGTGTGTGTGTGTGTGTGTGTGCCTGTGTGTGTGTGTGCCTGTGTGTGTGTGCGCGTGTGTGTTCAATAAGCTGAGCAATGGCCCTTGAGTTGAAGTGGCCTGTTAAACTCTATTTTGAGTGGCGGACATTGCATAAGAAAGGGAAGTGTGAGCTGTTGAATACAGTCTTTCTCTTCTCTACCAACAGCAGTCATCCGTCTTTCTGCCAGGGCAGCTCTTTAATTGTCTGCATTTGGATGCTTTAACACTTGTGGTGTTAACAGCCATTGAGCATGAGTGTCCTTACACAACTGTGAAGGGGGGACAAATACTACAAGCACACAAACAGGTCATGCTTGTGTGAGACACATACACAAACAAGAATTAGTGTAATGAAACACACTGGATGGATTTAGTGTGTCAGCAGCACAATGTCTGCTTTCCAAACTAATGACGTTCACATCATTGAAAACTGTTAGAAGATGTCAGCCCAAAGATCTACAATTTTATATTATTAAGTTTCCTTTTTTGCAACTGCCACTAAAGCTTCATTTTATATACATTTTTTTAATCACAATTTAATATTTTTAGGCACATGTTCTAAATAGGGCCTACCAGGTGGATTTGCTGAGAAGAATAAGGCTCTGTAACATCTTTTTACACTCACTGTAAAAAGTAATGCTTCTTTACTTTACTTTTTCTTGTCAGTGTACAAAAAGTACAAAGTACCAAAATGGGCTTTAATCAAAGTTATACTTGCATGAAAAGGTGCTTCATGTAGGGTTTTATTATTGTTATTAATTATATTTCTCAGACCCTTTAATGCCACTATAATGAAATAGTAGGAACAGGAACACATGCAGGTTCACCATGCATGTCTAACTCCTGCTCCCTCCTAACCCAGAGCCTTGGGCCTGGATCCAGTCAGAACAACAGTGGAGCTGCTCCCCCTGCTGCCACCAGAAGGAAACTGCCTCTGGGCCCCGTTCAATTCTCGTTTTGCTGCAAGTTCAGGTGTATCTTTTAAAAGTTTGAGGTCCATGTGCTATTAAACGAATCCTGTGCATAATTGTTTTCACCCACCTCTCTCCCCATGCAAATGCATCTCTATACTACCCAATATTTATGTCTGTAACCTTACCCCCGTTTACTCTGAGCAGTCTGAGCGCCTGCAAGTAATTAAATGTAGTGGCTCACTTCCTGTCTGCCCATCACACTGTAAAATAATTATCTGGTGTTTTGCAGGTTGACTTCTGTCTTTACTTTTCTAAATATCTATTGTTCGCATACATTGCATTGGAAGTAAAGCAAAGCGTTTATCTCAAATGACCACATACGGAAGAGGATTGTGTCATTGCAACTGTTTTCTCATTTTTCTCCGTTTGTGTCTTGTTTCATAGTACCCACACAGCTCATTGTCATACACATTTTATCAGCCATATGGTCACCTGTCATGTTCACATGACCAAGTGATCAAAGCCCGGTCTTTGGTTTAATTGTTCCCCACTGTTAGGCTTCAGCCAGAGAGGACTCTCTCCATCTCTTCTTCAGCAGGTGGTGTGTGTGTGTGTGTGTTTCCATGTGGAAGCATATTGGACAACGCTAGAAGTAAATATTAGGTTTTTGGTTTGTCACTGCATGTGAAAGAGCTCAGTAAAACTAGAGGAAAAATATGGTAAATAAATACATGTCTCTGTTCATTTAATGACACACATCATTTCATTCAACGCAAATGAATGAACACTAGTGGTTCTTGTCAGTAGGACAATGCAGTTGCATTTTGGAGATACAGAAATCAACAGAAATACACCACATAGGCTTTTGTTGAACTTAAGTTTAGACTTTGACATAAAGATGTAAAGAAACTAACATACAATTTTACAAAACAAGGTTACAGAATGTGAGTACCTAATGCAATTACAAATTTGCCTGTAAGATAAAATAGAAAATAAAAATTTCAGTTGTTTACACATACAGTAAATCAATATTGTGAATGAAAAATACTTCATTCAGGCAAAAGTTCATCCAGCAACTTTCACTCTCATTAAATGTGTTGATAGAAAAGTTTTTACAGTTCTGTTTATTTGTTTATTTTGTAGAACTGCAGTGGACGCCAGTGGAGACTGGACCCACTCCTCGATAATAGGGGCTGGGTGAGTTTGGGTCGGGGGGAGAGCAACATGGAGGGGGCGATAGCTGCAAGGGTCGGGGGTGGGGGCTTGAACATGAAAGCAGGGTGGCAAGGGGGGTTACAGGCTTTAGTTAGCTTTAGTTAGAGAGGGGTTTTGACCGGGCTCATATTGACATTGATTGGGTTTTAATTTGTTGGAGGACCCCCTTGAAAAGCTCCGCCTCCTGCACTACTCAGAGCTCCCTTTACCCCCACCCCCCACCCCCTCAACAGGACTGGCTGGTCTGTGTGTGGCTGGTCAGGGCCAGCTGATAGGAGTAAACCCTACTCAGCAGGCCTGTTGTTTGTGTTTACTCTGTGAGTGTGCTGGCATATGGGAATGAATAGAGAGGCCAATGTTGCTTCACATGTTCCTGCACCTTTAAAGACTTTCTGTAAAAACACCATCAGTCACTTCTACTTTTACAAGTGAATTGTCTTTTTAAATCCAGCCTTCATTTTCTCTACGAAACATTTCAGTTCAACCTTTTGTTTGGGGGATTTTGATAACCCCAAAAGTTTAGTGGCATTTAACACATAGTCCTCCCTCAAGTGTTTGGTTAAGCAATCTAATCTCAAGCCTAATCTCTCACAAGTTTTCTTTTTCATTCCTTCATTTGCAGCCTCAAAGAGGACAGAGGTAGAGGTCTAGTCTTAATTAGGTTAGTTATCTCTGCACCAAAAGGATAAAGTTCTCTCACTGTGGCTGTTTCACATTATCCTAATTGGATTTTTTGAAAGTCAGCAAATATTAGAGGTTAAATAAAGAGTAGGACAAAAGGAGGGAGGTCACAAGAACTGTGTTGGATGAATCAGGAACCAAAGCTCTTTAGAAGGTCATGTTCAAGTTTTACTCTTTCTAGTCTTTAACAAACAGAGAAGCTGCAGGATTTAAAGGTGCTGTCTAAGCCAAGATGGCTAAGGGACTTGAGGCCTCCCTAAATATGCTCCATGCCTCAATGAGAAAGTGTTGTAAGTCACCACCGAAGTAAAAATAATTTACTGGGGAAGGCAGTATCTTTTTTAGTATCATTTTAGCCCACCCTCTTCCTCCTAAGGGCATGTTGAGGACAACTCAGGTTATGCGTGAAAACTCACAGGTCTTTTATTCATGTGAATGGGGTTCGTCAAGCAACACAGCAGGAGAGCTGACTCAAGGGGGTAAGTGGAAAAAGCATGATGTAAGGGTTGTCACACCTCCCCCAAAAAACAAAGAAACAAAAAACTCTAAATGCTATGGCAGAAGTCTTCTTCAAGACATTTTTTGTTTTCCTCCTGCAGTGATAATGTATATAATCTTTAATAAGTGCAACAGAAGTCTGAATTGTGAGCAAACTGTGTTTACACGACAGCACTGGTCAGGAAAACGCAACAGTCATGTCATTGCTTATTCGCATTTACAGGACAGCCACCCAAAATGCCCAAAACATGTAGTAGATATGCCAGACCAGTAGGGGGTGGGTTTTCTTTTTGGCACGTCCCTCTTCTGTGGAGATGTTGCTTGTGCATGTGTGTGGCGCCTGTGACATCTTAGTTTTCAGAGAGGACGCTGGTTTCACAGTTTACACAAGAACAGAGCAGCAACTGCAACGAAACAAAAACACCTCCTCAACCGGATTCAAAAGTTTGTGTTTTCATGGAGTGAGAACGCTGGTACAGAATCATTGCGGCTTTGGCAAAATGTAACTTAAATGTTATTTTTTTTTAATGGAAGATGCTACTTTTCAACATAGCAGAGGTGTGACAAGCGTTTAAAAATCTCTCTTTAATTTGCCCCAAAAGTAATTTTTCAATGACTGAAGTTGGTGTGCTAACAATTGAGAGTGGGATTATTAGATATTTGGAGGTAACCTTTTTGGATCAAGTTTTCTTAATTTCTCACACCAAAGGTGCTTTGTTGCCCCCTACTGGTTAATAAATTATGTCTAAAAATGTGGATATTTGCTTGCATGACCTTTATTCTGGTATATCACATTGCTGTTAGTATTTAATATAAGAGAGATTTTTTTTTTAAATTTTATTTTGGAAAGAGGTAACAAACAAGCTAAACAGCTTAAAACATTTAAGATGATCTACCTCAGCTCAAAGTCCTTAGAAGAAATAACACATTTTCCCTTCAGATTTTGAATTTTATCAAATTAGCACTTGCTAAAAAAACAGGGGTTGCATTAAGAATCCCAAGTTCCCCACCATGTTGAAGTGTGAAAATATTCCAGGGGGCAGTTTGATTATAACCAGGGCCAGAGGATGAAACTATTCCCTTGTTCAAGATTCTCAGGGTGAATTAATTAGACAGAGGAGCAGTGAGACATGTGCAGTCACCTGAAAACCTGGTTAACATTATCACAGGTGAAATCTATCATTTACACCACACCTCCACAAGATAAGTAGCAATTTCAAAAGCAGGGAAATGAAATTAATAATCGGCTTGATTATAATAGAGGCAGACTGGTTATGACGTTGTCAGAATCTAATGTAGAAGTATTTATTCACTGTGACTGTTACATTAAATGTATTTTTAAATAGGTTGGGTCCAGAAATATAAACCCAGTATGTGTAATGATATAAATGATTGATTACTGCCGTAGTGATGTAGACTAGGCTTTAAATTTGCTAATGCCTGAGTTTGTCAAACTCCTTATCTTTGCTCTGTGATATTAGACCTGCAATTGTTCAACTGTTTCCAGAAAATTCCTGTAGGTCCCTCAGAGGCAGCCTTGTTCGGACCCCAGAGATCCTCAAATGGAAAACTCATTCCATGTTTCACATCTCTTCATAAATATTTCACAGTTCATCTGTGTGGACCTGTTTGGCTAATTGTTGTGATTGGTATACACTATATCCTGAACTTTGTCTATCCTTTCCAATTACTCAGTTGTTCAGAAATGAGTATAAAAACTACTGTTTTTGTACAGTTACACTTAAACCATAGGTGCAAGGTGTTATGAAAGCTTTGTGTTATTTTCCTCGACATGTTAGGTTTGAATTAGTTTGGGTGTAGTCTGTGTCTCAGTAGTTCATTTTTCCAGATGTATAAAGCATACATTAGCTGCTGAACCATATTTATTTTTCTTCAGAGAGGCCCACCCAAGTTTTGAATGCTATTATACTTACTGTCTAAGAATCTGTAATGGTGCTTTTGGGTGATGGTGGGATAACTCAAGAGGTCAATGTGGGTTTTGTCTCTTCTTCATTTCATTTGTAACTATATGTCAGGAAGTTAGTGGGCGAGGAATGCCCTATTTGCTCCCATTGATTTCTGATGCTTCAAGTGATGACACAGTCAGAGCACCTCTCCAGGACTCGATTCTTTTCATGTATCAATGCATCTGGTAGTAGTGTGTATTGTGCCACTGTTTGTTTAGGATCTCATCATGCACACAGGCTTAGCTATATCTTTTATTTTATTTTTTGCTTTTATTACTGTGTTTTGTTGGTTTGTATGAAAGTCCAAGATCATTTTGCCCTTTAACTTGTGCAGCACCCCTGTGTATACAGCCCACAGCTATTTTCACCAGAACATCCCCATGGCCCAACATCAGTCGTTTGTCCCAGTAAGACCTTGTGTCAATTTATCCATTACCTTACTGGTGCATTTTTAACTATGTAAATGAGGGTCACCAGAAGAGTGGCACATACTGGGCAGAAGAGGATTCATGCTGCTGTTGTGTACCACTCTATTTGGCACCTTAGCAGCTCTCCACACATGCCACTTTCCCAGTGCACACTCTCTACACTGCAGTCTATCACTTTCTTTCTGTGGAGGACACATGCATGATGAGATCACACACCATGCCCTGGGGCCTCTGTTTATTATGTATGAGTGGGTTTATCCTCTGGGTGCATGCTGTCCAAGTTGGTGAAGGCATCAAACAAGGGAGGGCCCCTTTGTCAGTCTGTGGCCAAAGGGTGGCAGGGTGTGGTGGCAGGTGGAGCAAATGTGCGGCAGAGGCCAGGTGAAGTCCGGGCTCATGTGCTTTGTGGCTCCCAGGCTAACTTTTAGTCTGTCTCTGCTTAAGACAAGCTTCCTGTGGAGGTCAGCAATGCTGAGTGCATTCTCGAGCGGAGAACAACACACCTGTCCTCACCAGTGGGAACAGACAAAGTCCCTTTAGTGAACACGGGTGCATAATGTGATGCAGTGAATCTAATTCAGTGTCCAATTTATGTACATAGATTTACACCTAGTCTTTGCGCTACAAAAGATAGATTTTGAGGTATGGAAGCCGAAACTGAGTCTGTCTCCATAGAGTAGGCAGCTAAACCCTGGTTTGAGCTGCTCCCCTGCTGCGTGTATTGATAAGCAGCACTGAACCCTGCGGTCAGTGTTTAATTGCATTATTTGGAGTCCTTAGACACCCTCCTCTTTCCACCATGATAGAAAGTAAGAATAAGTGAGTTAAAGGATAAAAAAGATAAAGGTACTCAAACATTATGGACAAGCAGGAAATGGAAAGTGAACGCATCAAACAGGTGCAAAAAAATCAGCCATAGTCTTGTGGTTTAACATGCCCACTTTTAGCTATACAGGAAACAAGGGGTAGAAAGTAAGTACATAAAATACTCTCAGTATATCATAAATCTTTGTTATTTCAGATATGTATTTGCAAAACAGTAACACTGTGGTTTTAGAAATGGAGCATGGGACCTATTCAGAGCTATTTCAATTTCAAAAAGAGGTACAAAGGCTACTAAATAAGTGTACTGTGTGGTACAACTTTCATTATGTTTTTCTGATGATTATAGGGAGTTCATTGGGAATCAAAAGATGGAGCAAAACATTGCTATCTGGTTTTTGGGTGACAGAGAATCATCACTCAATGAATTGTCAAAAATATGATTTGAAAGGGCAAACACAAAGCAGCAACATTTTCTGAAACGTACTTGCTAAAAATGCTAAATGTTGTACTACACAGTCAGCCCAAATGATCAGCTATATTAGAAGGCATCACAGAATCTGGCTGTCTACATTGCTTTTAAACAAACCCCAAGCAGCACATGCAACATGAAAGAGTGTGCCCTAAATTGTGTCTGATCTAGTAGAATTGTCTTTATGTTAGAAGTTTAGAAAGCTGGGAAATAACCAGTATACGACTACAACTATATCAACAACACTACAAATTTCAAGTATAATTTAAATCACATGTACATTCATAACTTACATACAGCTTGTATGATATATGATGATATAGGCCATATCAGAGGTCAACGTTGACCAGTTCATAGGGCTTAGTGGAGACGTGCTTGGGAGAACACCCTGTTGATGTTCTCACAATGTTAGTTCTATTCCATTGATGAGCAGTGGTACGACTGACTCAGACAGGAACAGGGGGTACAGAGCAAGACTATGTGCTTGAGCAGTTGTGTAAACCTCTCTTTCCTTCACCTTTGTACCCTTCCTTGCACTGATGATGTGTTTTTGTTGTCATCTCAAAGTGGCTTTGTCCCCTCACCATGCCAATTTTGCATGGACTGGCACCACTCACTGACACACAAGAGGTCATAGGGATGAGCCTTAATTCATGTCCAGCCAGCTGCACTCTCTTACACCTGGAAGCATCAAGAGTGGATTGAGACGTGAAGAAGACCTATTAAGCACGACACACACTCATATCCACAGCAGTCTCCCTCTTTAAAAATGCCTTCAGTGTTTGCACTAGTTGGCCACCACACCTGCTCAAATTGTGAGACTGTGCTTGTGCGACAGCATGGAAGAGTTCCTCATTATGGTGTGCTTTGTGCGTGTGCTTTTTTCGGAGGAGCTGGAGTGGAAAGCCTACTCACAGTGGTGTATAATAGAGTGGCCGTCTTGTTCATTGTACAGTCTCTAAGAACTTTCTGTGCTCACACATGCACACATTTCCACTTGGATGACATGAAGCATAGCCGCACTTCCTGCCACCCAACATTTCAAGGGTATTGTGGCTAATTACATCACCATTAACAGAGGCTCCTAATACAGGACTCATCGAACCTTTGACCCAACGCCGAACAGCTCAGTTTGACCAATTTAATGCAGGGCAGGGTTTACCATGACTATGAGCAACAAGCACTGCTTTTGGACAGGCACCAACAACACAAATCTTGAATCCAAGATAGTTTTGGAGTGTTGTGTTCACAATTTCTAATAGTTATTTTTTTCTTTGTCATTGTAGTCCAAATTGAAATAATATATAGTTTAAGAATAAATGACCAAAGGATCAGTGGCCATCAACAGAATATCTTAGAGCCAAACCTAACTTTTCAAGCTCCAGTTATGCACTTCTGCTTTCATAAAGCCAGTCTTCTGACTTCTGCTGCTTCTCAGGTCTATTGCTTAATTAAATGACCCACAGAGTTGCAGTCCATTGCCCACTATTCAAAAAATGTCACATAGTTAACACTAGACTAAATTAAATTAAAGTGGACTCATTTACATGTAAAGCTGTTGTATACTGTATGTGTTGGACTGTGTTACTCATGTAGAGGATCTAGGCTAATGGGTACTGTGCATGTCTATTAGGTCCTTTGGCCTATCTGTATGTGTGTTAGAGAGAGACAGTTGAGGGGTCAGTGTGGAGTTCAGTGTGTCAGAGGTCCCAGAGCCTCGGCTCTTTGATTTCACTCCCTTGCGGCTCAGAGAATTTCCTCTCCAGTTTCCCAGTGCTGAGCCCACGCTGTGCAAGGAGAGCCGCGCCAGGAAAATTTATGTTGATGTCAGCAATGAAAACACCACCGCCCCTCCACTACGTCTCACAATATTTGTCAAACAGCGGTCTGTCCATTCTTTCGCTTTCTTCGATCTCTTCTTTCTTCATTCTTACTGTGGCGCCTTTCTAAAAATCTTAAATTCATGTTTTGTTTCACACTTCACATGGGTTATTGTCTCGGCTGGGTTTTTGGTGGCACAACTCTCTCTTGCTCTCCTCAGGGGCTGAGCTAGTTTGGGGGTGTCTTTAAACATGTAATCTTCACATTCTTCCTCCCCTAAGGCCATGTAAAAGGAGCCTCAAGGTGCAAATCTTGATAAGATTCTAACAGTTAATACAGACTCTGCCAACCCATTATTGTACTTCTTTTTCAGACATTATACTAAACACTACTGCACACTGCAGCTGAGTGAAAACTTTCCGGTGCCAAAACACATGATGGTTTGGAACGGTTACATTAAACGTGTATCCAAATGTGCTGCTTCAATGTTGTGCATGAAAAGGCGCAAATGAAACCTGATGCATGACAAGTCTGTGATTCACGCGTGTCTCTTATCATCTATTAACATGCTATTTTTCATTGAGAGAACTATTTGTATCCATTTGCAATGTTTGACTGGATTTTGACGAAGCTAAAAAGTAAGAAATGACTGCTGCAATTGTGCTGAGCCATTGGATGAGCCACATTTCAAAGATTATTGACTGGTTTTCATTAAAAAAAAATCTAACTTATCGAACACACTGATGTTTGACATGTTACAAAGTAAAATGCTTGATGCTATCCTTAGCACAGCTTCCTTTTTATTCTGTTGCGTGTTGCTTACTTGTCGTGACAGCTACTGCAGCTGTGCATGAGAAATTGATTTAGATTTGAAGGTGGCTGAACATACAGTGATTTACACAGTGCCATACACATGTAATAATGTTCATATTAATGTCCTATGGCCTGGGGCACATACTCTTCTGATTATTGGATGAGAGATTTGCTGCTGGTCATGGCAGCAAACATCTACCTTTTACCATCTACTTATCCCTAAATATGTATTTTTCACACACAAACTGACACCTACACTTGGCATTCATTTACACTGGATGAATTTGGACCAAGGCCATGCCTTCAGGCAGAGTTTGTCCCTTGATTCACAGCCCCTTCCTACTGGCCTTCAAACCAACCCCAACCTCCCTCTACTAGGAGCCAAGCAAAATGACCTGAGCCATTATTTTTCACTAAACTGTACGATTGCTATCACCTTTGCTACTGATGTGCTTGTGATATTGTTGCTGCAGGAATGGGTACGTGGGCATTAATAATAATCTCACTGTACATAAATAATTATTGATTGATGGGATTTTTTAATACTTGCATTGTGTTTATTTTTAAAAAGAGTTTACTTTCATTGAAAAGAATTCTGCATCTAAATACATTATTACAATGTTGCAGTATTAAAGCAGTATCAATTTTAGAATACAGAGAATTAACTAATGTGCAGTTGCTAAGGTCCAGGTATTCTGCTTTTCTATTTTTATAACAATGGCATGCTTCATGTTTTCCAGTTTTTATCACATATTGTCCTTCAAGTTTCATTATCTCCTGTGTTTCCTACATTTATACTTATCCTCATTATGAGCCCAATTATGAGAAAATAAGTATGTTTCTTTGCAGATTGATAGATCTGTCCTCTCGATAGCCAACATTCTGGTCACGTTTCCTTTTGCCTTCTTCATGGCATCTATCCATCATCTCATTGGTTGGCATGCTTGGCTCCTGCCATCATCACCATGGCAATGTGAGTGTCCTCCTGGCAGCCATCACCATGGCAATGGGCGTGTCCCCCAGCAACCATCAGCATGGGCCGAATGTAAGCCTCTTAACCAGGATCACCATGGCAATATGTGACTGCTCAAACACAAGGCTGTGGTGCCTGTGGGTATGTACATGTTAGAATGAGGAAAATGCTTCAATGTGTCGTGAATAATGATATCACATGATATCATAGACCTCTTTATGTCTGTGAACTGCATCTTACAAGAAAATTTCCACTGTTGCTAATATTCTAATGATAATACAGGGCAATATAAGAGCTTGAACTTATATTCACACTGGAAAACATCTGTTTGGGTGATATAGCATATATGCTTACTTTTAATTTTTTTTTTATATACCTAAAGGATTGTATTTTGTTAGCATCAGATGTGCACATTTTTGTGCATATTCATTATTATAAATTAATAAATAATGGTAAAATCTACAACATACACTCCAGGGCAAAAGGTATTGCACTTATGTAGGGCCATGTGCGCACACACACACACACACACACACACACACACACACACACACACACACACACACACACACACACACACACTGCATATTTATAAGCAAGTATGCACTGTAGTGCTTTGCAAGACTGACTTTTATTGTTTCCCTTGTGTGTACAGTGTGGCATATTAAGGTTGTTTGTGCAATGTGTGTTAGCCTGTGCTATTTAGATAAAGAGACCGGTGGGTATCGAGAAGCATAGCTTTAAGGTATGATATGTTAATAAAATGTGTCAAGATGTCTGGAACCCTTTCTCTCTTTATAAACAAACTTACAGCCTGTGAGCTTCTAATTAGCAAGCCCATCTGTTCAGTTTAGCGAAGTTGTTGAGATTTACCACAGAAACTGTAAAAAGACAAGCTCACTTCGACACAGCAGATGACAAGTGTTAGAAATCCCAAATTCAAATCCCCAGTGGCGGTCTCTCTTATTCAATTACTTCATTGTTTCCTGTTATTTGTTTGTTAATTTACAGTTCCTTGTATTTCTCAATGCCTGATATGGCCACACTGACTTTCAGCCACCGGCAGGCCTGTAGTGTTTGCCGAGTCCGAGCATTCCCAAAACAGCCTCTTCCAAAGCTGTGGCAATATGCTGTGGGAACATTAATTGCTGTGGCCAGGTTTTTGCATGAAAAGCACTCTGCAGATAAGTCAGTCATATGTTTGTGTGTATTTATATGAGTGAGACAGTGTGGTTGAGCGCTCTGTGTGTGTGTGTGTATTGGGGGGGGGGGGGGGGGGGGCATCTGCTTTCTTCTGCTCCTCTGCACTGATATAAGATTACGTTAATCTGGGTACTTGTCAGGACAGGTTAGTGAAAGCAGACGACTGGGTGGGACTCGTGCTAAACAGGTTGGCTTAAAAAACGACCCCTTAAATATTTTAGCAAGTGGATTTTGGCACAAGTGTTAAGCAAATAGTCCCATAACTGCACTGGGCTTTCTTCACAGAAGGTTTTACACACATCAACCAAGCCTCGGAAATCAATACATTTTTCAAACCCTCTCCAGGTGGTTGAGTCAACTTACCCGTTTTTAATTGATTTATTACGTGGTATCCTGCATGTGATCGCCAGCTGAATCATTTCCACTTGCACCTATTAGCACAGTGGTCTTAGTGTGCGTTTAAATGGGGGTCAGTGCCGTGGAAGTCAAGCTCTGGGTTTGCGTTCCTGCCCTCCCATTGCATCATGTCTGTTTTGTTTACCGCTTCTGCCCCCCCTGCTCAAACATTTTTATTCATTTATATTGCCCTACTAAATCCCAGCCTGCATCCTGTACAGCTTCTGATGTTGTTTTCTCTTTAAGCACTTTTAAGGCTGTAATGATTTTGTAACTTGTTATGCTAATTGGAGTGGCCTTCTCAGACGGTGTAGCACAGAGAAGGATTTATTACCCGTTTGCTCAGAGGGGGCAAAAAGAAAAAGAAGTTAGAGTAATTAATCCTGTTAACCAAGGATAATTGGGCAAAAAATAGCCCTGCCACTGGCACTGACTGGGAGGAGTTGCAGTTAACCCTGTTTCCTGTGTTTTATTTCAAACTTAATGTTTCCTCTTGTTTAAACTTCCTCTCAGGAATCCTGCTAATCCGCTTGTTTGCGCCCCATTGGTGGACTGAAGCGGCTGCAGAGGCCAGAGGAGCAGCTAGCAATTTGAAAAATAATTAGGACTTTACTTATTATGATTTATTTTTTAAATGCTACTTCCAGATGTATTTTAAAACATACCAGAGCAGAGCCCATTTTTGACAGATTTAAGTGAGTAAGTAAGGAAAAAAACCCCCAGTCATGATTCAATACAAAAAAGTACAGAAATTTCTTACATTTTAAATTAAAGGCATTATACATAGTGTTCACATAGTATGAATATTTAAATGAAATTTCAGGGGGTTTTTTGTGTCTAAAATGTGCTTGTTAAAAGAAATTCTTCACAAATACAGTAAGTACAACACTGCAGACAAACAACTGTTCCTACTTACTTTATGGTGTAATTAACTGCTGTTGCGTTGCCCACCTCACTGTTTTGCATTAACCTGTTTTTTTTTGTTTTGTTTTGTTTTGTTTTTTTGGCACAAACATTTTCTAGTTTTTACAGTGGATTTCCCATGCTCATGGGTTTTTTATGATCAGCTGCAAAAACAAGCAGCTCTAACTCATTCCATATCCTCCTCTTCCTTCTTTCTCTCCCTCAGGAGAAACATTCATCTGTTTTTGTCAGTACCATGCCGGGACTGTAACCGGAATAGGCAGATCCTAATTTCATCCACTTTCATGAAATTTACAGGCTTAAACAAGACCTCCTTGAAGATGTATTTGTGTTACTGGAAAAATTGTTCTGTTCTTCAAAAATGGTTTGTATCAAAAGACTGTCAAAGACTGGAGATGAGAGTCTATATTCATACGTTACCTTTGATGTGATATTTCATTTGATCCTTTTTCAAGATTGTATCTTGTATTGAATTGTAAAGGATTATGTTCCTTGAATAGAAAAGCCTCTACTGGTTTATTCAAGTCACTGAAAGAGGCTTAAATCTTTGTTGTTTCAGCAGTCAACAATTTTGCCCAATTAACTGGAGAAATTCATCATTTCTTACCTGTTGTTGCTAATTGCCATTTATATTGTTTTCGAGGTTCAGTTGTTAGCCACATTAGGTCACATTAAGGACAAGCACGCAGAGACAAAGCAATGTAATTAAGAAAGGATTTTTAAACTGCAAGCCTGTCTAGTTACACTTGACTTCATTAATAAGGCTTACTTACATCATGTGTCACAAAATTAGCAGGAAGGCTGTGTTTGTTTCAATGTGAACTTGTAGTCGCGCCCCCATGACTTCACAATAGGCTATTTAGCATCCACAGTATGGTTATTGTCACTGTCAGCCATAGGATAAGAGGCAAGGGCATGGCAGAGGAGAGGCTCTCAGAAGTTAGGGCAAAGCACTTGACATCCCCTCTTTCCAGCAAAGCCCCCCATTAAAGATAATTATTTCAATGATTTGTTTGCTCTCTCTGGCCACGTTCCCTTTATTTCATTCTTGAGTTGTTTACTTATTTATCTTTTTTTTTTTTTTATCCTCCCCTCCCTACTCACACCATATGGTTGCAGATCAAAAAATGTCAAACATTTTGCCCTTGCAAGTTTTTGCAATTTGCAGTTTCCAAATGTGAGACCTGTTGAAAGCAGGAGTGATAATGGACATGCTCTACCCCCCGTCGGCTTTGTCCCACCATATCTCCCTTCAATTAATGCTACAGCGGGAGATTCATGTAATAACACTTGCACTTCTGTGCTGTCCACGTAAGAGAGGGAGACAGAGAGAGGAGGCTGGAGCTGGGAGGGACGGAAGGACGAACGGGGAAACAATTAAAAGCGGTTGTGATGCCATGATGGGCCTGTGTTGTGTCGGCCATGTGAATGCTGCATGTCAGCTAAATAGAGCAGAGAGGGGACGATGTGATTGGCGGTGGGTCCAGTGCATGCTAAGCTTGTCTATCATTGTTACTGAGCACAATCAAAACGGTGCCAGCAGGATGGTTGATACGTTGACAGCTGTAATTACCTATCGCCATGGTGATCACTTTTGGCCTGCAGCGGATGGCCCAGTGGAGGCCCCTCCTCCAACAGGCCCTTTAATCAGATTGGGCTGTCAATTGTCAGGTAGACATAGGTGGGCCGGACTCTCTATGTGTACGCAGTTGAGGGTCCCTGTGTTTTTAGTAGACACACTATCATAAGATGAAAAACAGCACATATGTGTCGCAGGAGACACTAAAATACTTTAAGCGTAGGTGTTTTCTTTGTGTTTGTGAATGTGGGCTCATTTAGGGTTATTATTACAGCTCACAGGATGTCTTTGTGGTGTCTCTTTGGATCTCTGTATAATAGCAAACATATCATTGTCTCAGTGTTCTATTGTTTGTTTTGGTGTCATTTATACTTTGATATTTTAAGTAACCATGTTTGCATGTTTAAATTATCCAACCCCTGTCCCCCAAACCAAATATCATATAATTTAATCATTTCTATAAAAGTATTAATACTATAGAGTTTTTGAGAGGGAGAAAAACAGAGAGAATTTTATGAATGATAAATATTCTACTCAAAACAAAACGTGTAATCCTTCCCACAATATACACATATTAACATTTTATTTGGTTGGTATTTGGTTTGGTTTTAACATTGGTATCTGTCTGTAGTCTAAGATTTACTTCAAAACAACATTATCCCATATATACGCACAAAAAAAATATTTTCTCATTTAAATACTAACTGATCCAGAGTTTTATATGCTTCATCGTCTCATACTCCTTTGGCATATTGAACACGGTGATGGTGCAGCTGCAGTCCTTAAGGTAACTGAGTGAGCCAGGTACAGGCTGATAATGTCAGTGTGATAATTAGTGCAGAGAGGCTTAAACCAGCAGCCCACAGGGAGACAGCCCCTGGTGTGGAGAGATGGCACACAGCTGGATCATACTTAATTAACTAATTGAATATCATTTTGCCAGTTAGCTGGAAATTAGCCGGAAATTAAAACATGGACAAACATGACACTGAATTGCTGTAATAAAATTAATTTGAGGGAATGTCTTTTTCTTGAAGAAGTTAATGGTATAATCTTCGTCAGCCATTTACATTTATTTTATTACCCGTTGCTCTTTTTTTTCCTGAACCATGCTGTAATTTCTTATGACTTTAAGAAGTGACAGCTCTTTTTTCCCCACTTCTTGCAGCTACATACGTCCACAGTGTGAGCCTGTGTCGGCACTCTGTCCAGTGTGTGTAAGTTGGCCTTTCATTAGTCTTGTATGAGATAGCCAGAGCGTGCTTCTTGCTGTGAGGAGGGAGGAACATGGCTTAAGAAAGTACAAAAATATCAGTGGATGTAATAGAAAAATGAGGTCAAGCACATCCTGGGTAACACTGGGACCCAGATTAAATTCAACTGATTTAGAAGCATTTCTGTTCACTTCAACATGGCATTTCTATTTTCAGTTTTGAGGTTATGAACAATGCTGATAATTTGTTGTTATAGACGCATTGCTAAGTTGCAATCATTTTGCGGTATAAGGTGCTAGAAATGGTTGTGTATGATTAGATTAGATTCTGACATAGAAGGCAGCAGAGTGTGTCTTTGTTTTCTTCCAAATAAAGTGTTGTTGTATTTGTTATATTCAAATACACAATGTTATAAAACAAACTGATGATAACTGCCTTGGGACCCACAATAAAACACAAATTTCTAATTGCTAATAGGAGCCACATCAGAGTAACAATATTATTAATACAGATGTATTCTCATTAGATCTGTAACTATGTTTCAATTGCCACAGCGGATGTTGTAATGGTGCAATTAAGCCACATTTTATATTATCAATTCAAACTGTGTGCAACAACTTAACCTCCTGTACAGTGTATTGTAGTCGAACAATGTTGTACAGCGTATATTAGAGCACACTGCATCGTCTTAATATAACAATCAGCATGCGGCATGAGAAACCACAGGAGGAAGCCACTCACTACTGTATCCTGTTTGTTGTGCTGCCGCCACTGCCTCACTTGCTCTCCATGTAGCAATAAACAAATAAAGTGGGAGAAATTAATCCCCCTGGAGCCATTGTGAGTGTTTCACATCAGCCGCTAACCTGCACTACCGCAGTTACTCGTACAAGCTCAGAAGAGAGAGAAGATGTTCAAGTCACTGGGCTGGTGCATGGAGCGGCCGGTGTCACGGCAGTGTTCTTGATGAATTGTTTACATGTCATGAATTGTTGAGTAATGGTTATATTCACACAATACTGACATGCATTGAGCAGTACTGGTCTGGATGTTGTGCATGTGGGTTTTGAAATATTTTTTTTCCAGAAATAATAGATACATAGAGTAAGGTTTTAGTGGAAAATACACAGGCCATAGTATAATACAGGCATTCAATATAGCTATTTGATTAATATCTAAACACAGACTTTCCTAATGCAGAGCAGTTTTGTTTTTTGTTTTTTTCTCAGATGCTACAGTCTACAAATTATCTATACCATCCATTGCCCCATTCTTCTTCCTACTGTGAAACAGAGCATTTTTCATATATTTTAAATACACTACATATTTTGAGCTGGATGTATTCAGGTACTACAGATTTGTGGAAACATTTCTCACAGGACATTCCTCAGACACGGGGCTGTCAATTAGCTAAACACAACAACAATAGTCCTACGATAATTATCTCCTGCCTTTGTATTGATTTACAATTGGACAACATGTTAAGTACAACATGGCTCCAAATCTATATATCTAATTAGAGAAAAATCAACATGTCAATCACTTGAAATAATACAAATCCATGGTGCTGACTGGTAAAAAAAAAAAAAAAAAAAAAAAAAGCAAAATGACCAAATTTGGTAAAGACTTTCAAATGGCCATGTTTCACACAGTTGTAAAGCCAACCACAGAGGATTTTTCCCTCTTCAGATCTTAACACACCCACACACAATGGACGCTTAGTATGTGTGGGTCAGCACAACAAAGAGGCTTATGGCTTGTTGTTTCCTAATTAAGAATGTAAAAGGGGGATTAGGCTTCAAACACCACCATTTTTTTTTTTTTAATATCTTTTTTTTTTTCTCCTTCGGTTTATGTACGAATGGCATCAGACCGTCGTACGTTCTTCTTGTGCTGTTTTTCTGTGCCTTGTCTTGTCCCTATCTTTCTTCTTCTTCTTCTTCTTCTTCTTCTTCTTCTTCTTCACATCCCCCCATTTTTCATCCTTTCTCTTGTGGCCAAAGGAGCACAAAACATACCACTGGACCCCCCATCACAAGCCACCCGAACCCCCTCTTTCTGTTTCTCTGAAATAAGCAGTATTCTCTAGCCCTGTTTGATCCTTTGACTATGCAGGGGTTTCATGTCTGGCCAGTGTTTTTGGATCAGCAGGTAGTCGCAGGCAAGCTGTTAAAGGGGTCATCATTCTTCTCTCGCTCTGCTCCTCGCCGATCCTCACACACAGATGGGGACCTGCTGAACCCTGCCAAAGGTCAGCGCTAAATTACATATTTTATGAATTCTTTCGTTCAGCCTTTTGAGTGGGGACAGACAATAATGAAATGCCACGAAGAAAAACAATCATGTGACATTTTCATTAACCGCACTGACAATTTCATTCTTTAGTATTAGGTATCTATTTGATTTTTTTTCTTATTCATTCCTAACCTTCTCTCTCATGTTTCTTGCTGATAATAATTTGAATTATCTGCATTTTTGGCCTTCCATATGCACCCGGAGTGAGTTGAAAGGGCTGTCGAGTATGTGTGATGTTTGGAGCAGAGACAATTTGGCTGGCGTCCAGCTCATTGTACAGCGGAGCAGACTGGGCTGCCATGGCGGCTTTAATTCTTTGTATAGCAGACACATGACAACTGGCGGCACATTGAACAACATTTAAGAGCTCAGAAACAACATCTCACCACCATGTCGGATGCATTAGGGACAGAGAGCAGTTTCCTCTTGGTTACATTGGCACTTGCTTTTTGTTGTAAAGACTTGGTTAAAGAATGAATGTCGATCCAGTACATGCTTTAGATAAAGGGACTCTTTAATGTTTGGCTTTTACAAGAGAGGATTTGGCAACCCTGTCTATAGGCTATTTTGTATTGGTTGTGCAAATCCATATATTTTTTGAGAACTAAAAAATCAGAGCACAAAGTCAAAACAAATAACCTTTTTTCTTGTTCCATCTCATCTGGTGATTTACATGCATTTTTGTAATTTGCAGGATGTATATTGTTTGAGAGGTGGTTACATTGGACTCAAAATGGAGGGGTTAATTGAGAAATTACCTATAAATTATTCCTGTCCTACACACATTAATTTACTATGATAAAAATGCCATTTCTTTCAAGCTTTTATCATAAAATGTCTCAAATCCCAAACATAAAATAAATGTTATATTAT
Source organism: Rhyacichthys aspro (assembly GCA_036850595.1). Lineage (NCBI taxonomy): Eukaryota > Metazoa > Chordata > Actinopteri > Gobiiformes > Rhyacichthyidae > Rhyacichthys > Rhyacichthys aspro. The sequence goes on from CM072168.1 coordinate 11,885,492, forward strand.
ACATTTTTTCCTGCTTGATTTCCAGCGAAGAGACACTTTATTTTCTTGACTGTATTGTATTGTAAGTACACTCTCGGCTCGAGAATGTGTGTGTGTGTAAGTGAGTGCTGCTGTAGTTAGAGATAATGCTTTGGTGTGTTCAGATAATTCAGTTGCCACCAGACTGCAGCATCTGCCATCAGGTGTCTTCTCACCAGGGATCCAAAATGGTTCTGGAGATACATGTATATATGCTTTCACACCGTTGAACATGACATTTGAACGTCTATGTACATTCAAAAGCAAGCGAAAAAAGGAAGGGAAAAAAAATGTGTGTGTGTGAGTGTGCACATATACACGCTCGAGAAAGGCTGTGTGAGAGCTCGGATTCAGAGCCTGAGGGCTGTTGTGTCTCTGATGTTTGTATTGTTTACTCTGTTGTCCCAGCGCATGTAGGAGATTGTTGTGCTCTTAGGCCTCACTCCAGCCTTGTTTATTTACCGTGACTGGTGTGGACAGCAGGTTACTGTCCAGGAAAGCTGAAAGGCCGAGTAAAGAAAGGGGTGAAGAGGGGGGAAAGAGATTGAAGGAGACAGAAAGAGATCATTGACTGCATCTTTTTTGTTCCCACCCTATATTTGTTCACATACTGCTTTTCTCCTCTTTTTTGGTTTATCTTTGATCCCCTCTTCAAACCTCTGCCCCTATGGGTCACCAGCTGTCAGAGGGCCTAAGGAGGGTGCTGCCTCTCTTCTTTTGCTCTCTTATTTTACTTTTTGAGTCTCGGGACATGCACCATTTTGCTCTTGAGGAATCATTTGGGAACAGCAGGTAAACCAAAGCCACACATACCTGCTAGTGTTACTTCTGGGCCACCACCATCATCAGTCTCACTACAAACCGGAATCAAGGTATAGTCCACAAACTTGTCCACACTTTTTAGACATTTTGCCCCTTTAGCCAAGCAAAGTGATGCCCCACAGGGAGCCAGGTTATTGCTGCCCAAAAAGAAGAACTGGTACAGGCGCCAGCTCCAAATATTACAGATAACAGGGTAACATGGCTTCTCACTCCAATCTTCTATTTCGATTTTTTCTTCTGCCTGAAGTCTGAAATCTTAAGACAGCAAAGTGGCTAGTGGAGTGTCTTGATTGGGTTTCGTTTTTTAGGGATAAGAAACAGACAGAGGCTGTGTGGACGTATCTAATAGCAGGGTAAAAGGGCTTCACTTTGGGCACACAGGCAGGTGAGATGGTCCTCACCTCACCCTATGCTCCCCACACCCCTAACAATCCGGTTATCTGTGTCTATTACAGAAGGGTCTGGATAAATCCCCACTCTCCCCGACGTGTCCTAGTGTCCTATCAGGTGGGGACAGGACCTTGAGCCCTGATGAGAAAAGTGGGCCAGGGAAATTGAATTAGCTTTTGTGTGTGGGACTTCATTGATTGCTATTAGAGTTAGCCTGGAGCTGGGTGGAGGAGAGATGCGGTGAGTTAAGCCTGTCTGACCAGGTTGCACTGGTCAGTCTCTAAAGCCTCATTTCCACCGGAGAGGGACCATTTTGTACACGGCAGTTTCCATTGCCAAAAGCGGAACAAAGCATTCCAAAAAGCATCCTGTAAGTACTACTTTGGTAACCCATCAGCTTTTGGCTTCATCATTGTTGTCCGCTTTCCTGCAGTCTGTTGATTGGACTATAGAGAATCCTCAGTCAGGTCAAAATGAAAGCAAAAGGCAAAACACAAAATGACAATGTTCTCTCAAATGAAACTGGTCTTTTCTTGTGGTAAGACAATTTTCATTTGGCCATTTGTTTTCAGCAAGCTAGCATTTATTACCAACTGTTTTAGATAGAGTCGGCTGATGTCAGACTGTTTACAAAGCAGCAGCGGAAACTACAGTGGAAACGCAAGCCTCTTCAGCTGTTGCCACACTGTGTTGTACCTACTGTATCCCTGCATCATGCCTTCAACTTGATTAAGAGTCAAACCATACTTTTCTACCAACACGTGTAACATCAAATATGCAAATGTCTATAACAGACTAGAAATCATCAGCACAGAAGGAAATGATCATGACAGTGTCCATAGAGCCACGAGTAATGCTGTGAGTCAGTCCCGTTAGAAATAAATAACAACGTGAGTCAAAAGTCTATAAATGTGACAGGTCTTTTTGGCTGGAGATGATGGATGAAGTGTGTGATGCAGACACTTCCTGTTTCTCTGGCTGCAAAGGCATGGATGAAAGCGCCGCAATGTGTTTTCAGACTGAGGAAGAACAATGGGTCAGTGGAAGAAACAGTTCCCCTGCCCTGACCCCCTTCTGCTGAGGCTGGCTCCTGATATTTCTGACACCACTGATCTCTCAGGCTGACTCACACAAAGACGGAGGTAGGACTCACCTGTGGGCTTTGTGCGTGTCTGATGCCGCTGTATACAATGCTGTCTCACAGAGTAATGAAAATGAAAGAGAGGGAAAATGTGTTCATAAGTGCAAGACTCGTGTCCAACTCCAACTTTCATCGCTAACTTAAAAATTTCCACCACTAAAATAGTACTAGTATTTGTTGCAAACGTAAAGTTATAATAATTGTAAGAGACTCGGGTTACTGCCTTAGAGCTGAGAAGTACTGGAGCACCTAGATGGACTGAAGAGTCAACACAGCGTAGTATTTAACATTCAAATCTGCTTATGCTTTCATAGGACTGACATTATAAAGCCTAATAGAAGATCAATGCGCAAACAATGCAGTAACAAAAGAGATGTTATTCATTGTTATTCAGTTGATAGGGCCTGAAGTTGGAGACATGTTATCCTACATATGTCTGAATATAATAATATATAAGAAAATAATAATAATAATAATAACAACAACAACAATAATAATAATAATAATAAAACATTAAGTGTGAAGATAAAATGAGTACTAAGTCTTGATTCTCACAGAAGAATGTAGGTTTTGACACGTTATAACAGAAAGGCTGATTAGAACATGTTTAACAGTATCATGTCACGCTCCACACAGATGCACTAGGGTGCTTGTGACAGCCACCTGTGCGAGTGTGTGTTTGCCTTGTCTACTACACCACCACATGTCGCTTCCTTCAGGAAAACAGCAGGGATGATTGATGATGGCTTCATTGTTAGGATCCCTTCTCCCCCTGATGTATTCCTTTTTTGTTGTTGATGCAGAAGTTTAGGGATAACTTGTTGTCACTCTAAACGCAGTGTGTATAGTGTGTTATATCAAACATAGCAAGTTTACTGAATTTGCAATTTGCATATTTGTTTGATTCAGTGAATGGCCCATGCACTAATTTGCATTAACCGGTGGTAAATGACATTAAGTGATGTATGTTGCTTGTTTGAATCTACCTGCTTAACTTCAAAAACATGAACTGACACTAAGTAATCATCACTGTACTTGATTGAATTAAAACATTTCTTTGAATTTGGAAAATAAATAAATAAATCAACACTTTTTAAGTAAATGCACAAATTTTATATGTGCTGGATAAAAACATGCATATTAAGTGAACATATACATCTATATATTTAAATATATATATATATATATGTTAACCTCACCTGCACCCTGCACATTCGACTGCGGTTTTACACCCTCTATAGGTGTGGGCCTGGAAACATCCCACTGTGATTGCCTCCAGCTCTGTCTATGAGCCATTCTATGTGTGTGTATGCATCTGCCAGTGTGTGGTGTAAGTTTGTGTACACTGGCAACCACGTTATTTTATTCCAGGACGGTTCTTTCATCCTCTGCAGGGTCTTGCCCTCAGAATCCCAGATATGAAGTCTAGTGTTTATGTGGGTTATAGAACTATCCCACTCTCACTTTGAAGAGATGTGGACACCGACACATGTAAAAACTCACATGTCAGTATTTACATGCAGTGAGCCTTAAACACTTTAGATGACTTGTTTGTTATACAACCGCCAGAGAAGGCTAAAATGTAATGAGACAAAGCATGATCATATATTACTTTTATTATTATGTATTTATACGATGACTGCTTCAACATGATTTCTGTACATTATGTGTGTGTGTTTTATCACATCACATCTTGCTGTTCCAATGTAGAAAACTCATGGAAAACCTTACCCTATAACCACTTCTTCAAACCAAAACCACTCTTCATAATCTGAATTAACTACTTCAGTAAACCAGATCAGACAAAATGTGGAATATCAAATGCCACAATTGGGATTTACCAAAAGATCAAGCAGCAACAAAACAAGACTGGGCTATTTCATTCATACCAATACTGACTCCTGCATTATGCTCATATGCATACAGTGCAGTAATAAGTCATATACAAACAGTGCCGGGTCAAGCAGCGGCACAAGTCTGACTTGACCTCCAGTGCAGATTTATTCTAATCAGTACTGTGCTTCTGACAGGTTAACTGCCGCTCTTTGACCTGGGGAGCCCTCTCCATGTCACCTTCCTTGTGTTTCATGTCTGCTTTTATCGGCAGTGAAAAGAAAATGTAAATTAAACGCAGCATAAAAATAGATGATGGGGAACTTGTTCTCTCTCATCCTTTTATTCACCCTGTCGTCTTCCTGTACTCTGCGTCTTTGCCGCTGCATGCTTAAAATGTAATGGTGCAAAAGTCGCTTGATGTTTTTTTTTTGTTGTTGTTTTGTTTTTTTTAGCTTTGCAGCTGGCATAATAAGGACCCTGGTGATGTGGAAAGCCTATATTGTCCACCTGAGACTCTGGAAAAAAAATACACATTGGTAGAGGCAATTAAGGTAAACAGATTATGATGTAAATATACTTTGTACAATTGACCATATGCACAAGCTAGTGTGTTGTTATGTCTTTCCCGAGCAGCAGAGGCAGTCAAATTAGATGGCATTGTAATACCTCCATCAGAGCAATTTTCTAGCAAAGCCTCTAAAAGCCCTCATATACTTCATCAGTATTATTGTAATTCTTTAGCTCTAGGTTATTTGGCAGCTGCTGTATCCCACTGGCAAATCCTATTCACGATGCCGTCCCTTTCACTGCAGCCAGAAGTCCATTGATTTTCTCTTTTCTTTTCTCCAGCCTCACCCAATTCATTTCGGATTGCTCAATATAAAACATTTTAATTTCTGTTCACATTTCCACTTGGACAACAGTCAGACATTTCTATTTTATCCCTCTTTGTGCAACATCTCTCTTTTTTTAACCCTTTAACCAGTCAAGGGATCACAGTTAATTGATTTACATTCTTCTTTTGCGCTTTTTTCCATTAAAAATATTGGGCCCAGGGCTTTGAAGTAGAATATGATAAAAAAGAAAAAAAAAGAAAAAAAAAAAAAGAAAAACCTGTAACTGTGCTGGAAATAAGTGTTTTTATTTTGTTACAAGGTCAAAGTTGTTATGAAGTTGTAGCTACAGCTATGTAGTTAGTGATGCTAACAATCAATTAAGTATTCATTCTTTTTCTACCGCTTATACTTTACAGGTTGCAAAGGATTTGTGGAGGTTGATCATACAAATGCAGCCTCCTTGAAGTACTTCTGGATACAGTACAGACGATAATGCATGTCTGAAAAGGGTCTACCGATACGTACATGTCTTTTACAATTTGGGATGCTTGGAGAAAACTCAAGGTAAGAGAACATCCAGGCTCCTGATGAATTCCTTGACCTTCTTATCCACTCTATGCCACCATGAACCTTCCCCCCAAAAAAGTTTCTTAATCAAAAACGTTCTAAAGCATTAGTTGAACATATTGTAAATCACATCAACAGTATGAATGAACAAGATTTGTTCAAATAAATATCGCACACATAGACTTTTGGACAAGAAACCCCATTTGTGAACTTGATAAAATGTATTCACTCAAACAAGATTCAACACGAGCTTTGCGACTGTTTTGTTATCTGTGCAGCGTACTTATTTAAAACGTGCAAATATCACGTTCCATGTTATTTCTGAGTTTGTTTAAATGCGTGCAAATGTGCAGGTGTGTAATTAGCACTATTCCCTCTATGATTGGCCAGGGCTGTGCCATTATAGGAGCTATGTGCAGTCTGACGGAACCTATTGATGTCGGACAACACAAGCCCTACTTAATTAGTCCATCACACCCACTGCTTTGGTCTCTATAGGATCTCTGTAAGTGGTGCATCTTTGCATATGCCACGCAATTTCATGGAGAATCCTTTTTCATTACCTTAAAAACCATAGGAGGAAAAACAAACATGCGTACCTCACTGGGGATTGGCCTATCAGCTTGACTGCCTGGCTTACTGATTGTCTTTCATTCTGTGGTGGTTTCTTTAAATGCTCCTCGGAGGAAATGCTTGCCACGTTGCCATTTTTTGGACATTTTGGACCGTTGAGTTTGCCACTCCTTGCCCTTCACTTAGTGTTGAAATCAATGATGTCTGCCTCTGACCATGCATTAAAGTCTGCTCTGCTCACCCTTCCAACCCAGGACTTTGCTTTTAATCTGCTCTACGTTCCTCTTTCTCTTTCACAGACAAACTTGGAAATGTGCCATACATTCATTTTAAGGATAGCTGCTAGAATATTGGATATACCTGGGTGGTTATATATTGTGGTTATTTAAAATATAGAAAAATAAGTCACAGAAATTCTCTTTACCCAGGCATTCAATGAAATAAAGTGTGGAAGTCCCCTGTAAAAGGCCTTGATGACCATTAAGTGGACTGCAGCTACTCATGCTCCATTTGCTAAAAGGTGTTGTAAGGTATCATTAGCTACATTTTCAAACCATTAGTGCTATAATATGAAAAAGTCTCATGTCCACTTAGATAACATTAATCCCAATCCAAAACTAGAAAATGATAGATTTAGTCTACAGGCTATTATAGTTAATTGGCTGGTGCTGGAATTCAGCTTAAAATAAACCTCTATAGGGCACTACTACAGTAAAGCCATAGTCTTATTTTATGTCTATGAAATGGCACTTACTAAAGAATGCAATTTTATCAAAGCTCTGATTATTATTAAAGCCAGCTGTTTTTCCCTCAGCAACAACATCCCATAGCATTGTGGGAGTAGGTGACAATAAGAGAAAATCGAGGTTAGAAGTACAGTTAGATAGTCAGGTGGTTAGGGAGGGGGAAAAAAAAAACAGAGTGGGAACAAACAAATGAAGAGGCCATCTCATAGTTATCTCCCCCGTGGCGTCCTCTTGAAAAGACCTCAGCGTGGATGTCAAAGGAGAAGCCCTTTCAGCCGCACTGTACGGCTAACTGTCACCACAGCACTGGGACAATAGGGTATCCCCTGTTGGCAACTAGGTAAATATTGTGGATGGCAGGGGGTAAGAAGGTGTACGCCGGACCTGTGGGACTTAAGTGAAAATCAATGTTGGTGAGCCATTGAGGCCACTGTTACGCATATGTGTATCTAGTGCTGTGTATTCACCTGCAGTGTTTGCAATAATGGTAGGCTATCATAATCACAGGACACTTAGAAAGGTCAGCATGGTCGGGTCTATTTGGAGTATGCTCCACCATACAATCATAAAAGAATCACAGGAACAAATGTAAAAAAAAAAAAAAAAAAGGTATTTTATTTTTTATGATCCTAAAGTCAGAAATCAAATGCTTACTTTTCTGTAAATGACCAAAACATGCGTACAATTTATTTTTTCTTTGTGTGGCCATTGTTGAACAAAATTCTAAGGCATTGTTTAGTATTAAAAAAGCAATAGCAAGATGTAAACTTGCCAAGATTTTCTAAACCTAGCCTCCTAACGTAACTAAACCATCAAAACATTATTTTTGAGACACTTTAATGCTCACAATGCACAGTCCCTCCAGTTCTCAGGCGATTTCAAATGTTATGATTGTTTAAAGTCCATCCTTAACCATTGATTTGATTCCTCTAACCGAGAAACACAAAATGTGATTAATCAAAACCCAGAAAAACCTATTTTCTAAGGCAAACCTCTTTGCTCCCTTCGTCGCCCAAGCAGAACAGCCATTGCACACTCTTGCTCGATAATGAGAGCCAGAGCGGGGCAGACGGGCCTTTGGGCAAACACACACAGCCATGCACACAGATACCCTTAGAGATTTGAGTTAGTAGGGTTAATAAACACTGCTCAAATGTTAAGGTTAAGACTGGAACAGGCAAGAATCAAGCTGGTTTGGCTTTTCACCGCCATCCTAAATCTAATTCTGCTTTTTAGAAGTGGAGAGGTTAACTGTTGCCACCACGAATGCTATGCCTGTGTCATCTAAGAGAAATCCAAGCGTATGATTAGGCCTCAGTAGGTTTGGGTGAGGCTGAGGGGAGTCTGTGGGTGGGAAAGGCAAGTTGGTTTCAGGGGGACTTTCTAATAGGCATTCACTGGGTAAGAATCCTCCAAATACCCATATATTTCTACAGTTATTGCTCTTCTTTCTCCCTCACTCATTTGGTGATCACACGGAGTGAGCCTTCTCCGTGCAGGACAATAGCAGTGGAAATGGATTATGATTACAAAGGATAGGTAGGGGCATGGCAGCGTGGCTACACTATGTAACACTGATGTGGTGAAGATCCCACCAGGAGGTCCAGTACCTTCTCTGCCTAAACTGTAGGGTTGGTGAATTTCTTTAAGCTTTGGTGTATGTGTACTATTTCATCTTATTGTCTCCATCCATTCAATAATGTTTTTTATGCAGCTGAGAACCTTTGAAATCTGCTCTGGCTTTTTTTTTTTTTTTCTCATGAGGGAACTCAAGTGTGAAGGTTTGATATGGTCAAATAATCAGCATTAATTTGATAGACTCACATAAGAAAGCATGTTTTGTTGCGGTCTTACCCATCACATAATTAGCTGCACATTTTAGATATTTGATAGCATTTGGCCATTAATAATTCATGCTCACTAAATTCATAAAATATCATCTTGTCCCCAGCTAGTAACATTTGATATTACATCTAAGGCCTAGAGCAGAGTTGTTTGCCAGAATCCCATCAAATGAAATTTCTAAAAATACTGACTATGTTCCCCCTCAAAGCTTCTCAGTGGTCCTTTAAGAATGACTGGAGGAGAGAAGTCCCCTGCTATCTATTTTCTTTGGCGCTTTTTTTTCCCAGAGTCATACATTTGATTCTTTGCCTCTTTTTCTCTCTTCCAACATTGAATGATTTTCAATTTAATTCAATCTAAATGATTTAAAATAACCAAAATGTTTCATGTCGGCTGGAACGGCACTTGTAACTCATCAAATGTCCTCTCACCTCTCAGTTGGGACTTTCTAGAGAGGTTTGAGTGCTGGTTTTACAAAGATCAATTATTTGCTGAATCTGAAGTTTCATTAAAATCACTTTTCTCTGCCTCTCTGTGTCCTTGCGTCGTTTTAAGTGGGCCATCTGTCTAAACATCTCTCAGGGTTCTTTCCCCATTTTTTTTTCTGATCATTTCCTCGCCTTATTCATGAACCCTAGGAGTCCAGCTTTGTAGTAGCGTTGGAGCTGGAGCAGCCTACCCCCACTGAATACAGCTCTGGGCCTCAGCCTGCTGAAGACCCCCTCCCTACAAACCCTCTCCTCCAATTCTTCCAAATAGTCTTTCCTTTCTCTTTTACCTCTTCCCCACAAGGACCCATAGAATCTCTGAACTTGCTACACAAAAATGACCTGCCCTATTGAGATCGCTTATCCTCCGTGCACTGCCTCTCTGGAACCCACCCACTGTTTGAGACCCCCCCGTTGCAGCCCCCTCCTCTCCTCTTCTTCCACTACTGCCTCTCCACCTCCTCCTTATTGGGGATTTGTATGCAGGCTGTGACCTGGGTGGCTACAAAGCGCCGCACATTATTCTTGATCATTCCTCTGCCCCCTGTGAAGCCAGTTATGAGGAAAGATCCCTTAATGATGCTCGGACTATTAACAGTGTTTTATGTCCAAATGGCTCCCTCTTCTCATAACAAACCACTCAAATATAGATACAAGAAACCCAGGATTCATCAGGGTGATAATGAACACTAAAAAACAGTCTGGGGTCAGTAATCTCTACTGTTCAGACTTTACAATAACTCGGTCAATCCTCCGATGAAATTACACTCAAGACTAAATAAGAAATCAAGATTTTCACATCATTTCAATGAACGCGATCAGTGTCATGTGGTTTGATCAATAGGCAGCAAGCCGACCGGGAGAAGGGACAGGACTTGGACAGGAGACTGGAGAGATATGTAGATGTATAAAGTTGTGGCTTTAAAACTGTGGCAATTGGAGGAAGGAAGTCTTTGGTTCCATTTAAATGAACGTTTGGAAAAGGTTTAGGTTGGCTTTTCTGACATTTTTACTTAGAAACGTTACATTTCTTTTGAGTGGTATTGGCTGGGTTGGTACAGCACAGTATGGAAGAGAAGCTGATGCGTGTGCAAGCTCTTCTGTTACTTTTAATGGAAGAGTCGTAAGATGCTGACTCCACAGTGAATGAACAGTAACCTTGTTTCTAAAATCAACACAGCTTTTAGCATTGTTTCATGTTGTAATATGACATCACCACAACATGACAGACTAAGGATTCTCAATCAACCACTGAACCGACTCACAGCTATAGTCTAAAAGTGTCCCGTACAATACCACTCCATTGGACGCGGGCCTGTGTATGATTAGTACAGACCAGGCCAGTGTCTGTCGTCTCAATATTGTCGTAATGCCAGTATTGTGTCTGCCGCCAGTCCGTCCAGGCCCCCGTCCCGTCATGTCTCAAGCTCATCCTTCAGTCTGTGAGAAGACAAGTCACAGCACCATCCTGGCACTGAGCCCACCTTAAAGATTTGCTCGAGTCCCTCTGCCAAGCCCTGACAAGATGCTAATCACAGGAGATTCCAAAGCGGCTCATTTCAGAGACGCGCATAAGTCCGTGTATAAAAGTGTAACAGCGGTTTTTGACCAGAGATTGGTAAAAGACAAGTTCCATTTAAACCGTCTTTTGTTGCTTCATTGTTGCAGCTTATTCTCTCATAAGTAATTCTAGCTGACTTCAAAGGTGTTTGGGGCACAAGTGTAGGGCTGTGGGAAGCACTGTGGATGTCGGAACAATGCAATGCCCACTCTCACAAGAGAATAGCACCCATTCTGAAAAACAATTGGGTTCAGTTTTTCATCTTTGGATTGAGATGTGACCTAAATTTGGCAAAAAGAAAACTTATAAATGTGCAATTTGATGCCAAACCTGACCTGTTTTTGTTTTGTTTTTTCTCTCAGGCAAGACTTTCAATACACATGTGTGATGAAAGTTCACATTTAATGGGTTTCGTAGAGAGTGGGAGCTCCAAAAATGGCAAAGGGAGCACCACAGAAAAAGATCAGATTTCTTTTTTTGTGCACTTTTTTCCTAATAAACCAAAGCAATATATCTGAGTTATACAAAATGAAGGCTTTTTCAATATTGTCTAAGTAGATTTGGGTGAGACGTGTGTAGGAGACAAAAGACCTGTAACTAATTCACTTAGGGGAGTATGTATGCATTTGGACCCCTATAGAGGAGCAGACAGTCGGTCATATTAAAATGATGAATAGTGCTAAGCTACCCATGGAATGCTTTTTTTTTTCCTGACATATTAAAGAGACTTGTCACTCATTCACTGACAGTTTAATCTGTGCGCATTGCTAAAGGCTGGACCTGTTTGTAGGCGATTTCAAGTTGTCAGACAGAGCTGTCAGAGAGTTCCAGCTGGAAAAGGCTAAGCAGCACATGTCATACCGAGTGAAATGTAGCAAGAGTGGGAGACAAACCGAGAGCTCGAGCATGGAAAATTAAGGCATTGTTTAGGAGAGTCACCAGTAATCAGCAGGAGTGGAGCACATCAAGATTGTTGGTGAGGCGGGAGATCGGGGGTCCATACTCTCACTGTCTACTCTACTGGAGAGATCTCTACGGGGGGAAAGAGTGCCCTCTGCCCCCCAGCTCTCCCAACACATCTATGCACAGCCCACCACACATTCCACACATTCTCCTACTATTGGCCTGTCCATCTTCATCCCACTCCTCTGCCTTTTTTTTAATGCTTTCAAGGTGATGTCTTTCTCCGCTTTGAAGGAGGCCTAAGTCACTTTTTACCTCTAAATATGAAGCCTGAGAATTTTATTCTGTTTGATGGTTTCCTGACATAAAAGAGGGATGATTAAACAGATCCCCAGAGTTTAAATCACAACTATAGTAAGATTTTTATGGAAAGGTAACAGCCCCATGTGAGTTTTCAGCAGCATTTGTCTACTTTAGTCCTTCAGTCGCTAAGGTGCATAGTGCTCTTTCAGGCTTTATTTTATACCACTAGATGGAGTCATGAGTTACGTCAATTATGTAAGCTTTTATCACAAAAAAGGTAATTGGTGTGGTGATTTACTGCTCAAGATGCGTGGTCTGTAAAAGCAGCATGTTCATATTCTAGCAGCACATGCAGGCCGCTAGGTTTGACCAGTCTGAGACGTTTAACCTGCTAAAAAACGCAACTGAACTGCTAACTGAAATGTGATGTGCCTTTACTTAGAAATAAAAAGCTGCAATGCATTACACATTGTTGCTTTTACTTTGGGGTTACTGTGCACTCTTCCCAATGTTGTTCATATTAAAATATACACATACCAAACGACCGGGTCATATTCAAGTTTGAGAGTATGAAGTCAGTGTTCTCATGCAGACTCAGATCTCGGTTGGATATTTCTCTTGGCAGATGTCGCAGAGAAAGTTACACCTGTACTGCCTTTGCACCTGTTATAATGTCCTGCTGATGTTCACATGTTCAAATTTTAGAGGCTGCACACACAAATTTGAAGCTCCAAAATTAGACACATTCCAGTATAGTCTTTTAACTGATGTATAGCACACACCTTTTATTTTGGCACTAAACTTTCACACTCACACAGGTTTGGCACTTAGGCTATGATGGTGAGAACAATTAGATGTCTGGATCTATACCAGTCACGCAACTTGTGTTTGAATATAGCCTGTATGTGTGATGTGTGTCAGAGCGCAGCTTTGATTTGCAGGGGGTATTCAGTGAGAAAGTTTCAGTTTAACAACCATGTTGTCTTAATAAACCCATCAGTCAATAACATTCAATGACAGCAGTTACAGTATTAGTATTCATGTGGGAAAACATCAGCTTTCTAATTAAGTGTGTCTGAATTAATCAAGCAGCCCTCCTTTATGGCGGTGTGTCAGAGGAGGAAGAAGTCCTTAACCAAGTACTGGAAACCATGCTAAAACACACACGTAATTAAAGGACATAGAGAGATTTAACCTTGCATCTCGTTATAAAATTCATTAAAACATAATTAATCCATAATAGATGTGTGTTTTTATTAAGTAATTAAATAATTTATTTTTCTTTGGAGGGGGAGTGGGGTTTCCAAGTCAAGCTGACAACAGACACTAAGAATCAATCAAGATGCATTTAGACTAAACAGGGCACACACAGACACAGTCCACATTGTTGTTGTTCAAGTTATGCACAAAATACTGCTGAAAATCTTTCTTTGCCTGTGTGGCATTTAAACTCTCCTCTTGTTCATTTATGAATTTCACTAACCTTTTGAAGGCGAGTCTGTCCCTCTTTGGTATTTAGATGCCTGTTTGGGTACCATTTTGCTTTGTGGAAAAAAAGTGTATGTAGTGTGTATGTGTGCTGATGGGAGAAAAATGGTCTGTGTCTGTGCATGATGTGTTTACTCATACAACTCTATTTGTTGAGATCGTGGGCCAGTGTTTTAATGCAATGCCCTTCCCCCGCTGACCTTTTAATGTAAACTGCTTGTTTTAAGATGCCATGTTGTATCAGGACAGAGAGGCTGCTGGGACGAGACTTTAGTGTGAGAGGGAATGAGGGAGACAATTCAGAGGTGGGGAGAATCCGTCTAGGTGACCTCTCGAACCTTTGACCTTTTATAAAGCTTTTATAACTGACATCTACATTTACATTGTTTTGTTTTGAGGTTAACCCTCATTGAACTCCAGAAATGATGTTATTTCCTTTTGGTCATCCCGTCTTATCTACGGCTTTCCTCCTTCTTTCTCTTCTGTCTTTATCTCAGCCAGCGTTTATATTACAGCAAGTGCTTCTCACTTTGATACATCCTTTATCCAAAATGTAATCTTCCTTGTATTATCTAACTCCACCTGTCATGATTTCCAACTTAAGGTAATTGTGTGTGTAAGCCTCAGGCTGTGTGATTTTAGTCAAATCCCTTTTGTTATATTCCATTAAGACCTGGTGTTGAGGGATTATCACCAAGGAAATTTACTGAGGATTTCTTAACCTGCCATAACTATATGGTTAGTTGTTATTTAAAAATGTTCTCGCAATTTTGTCTTTAATATGCATGCACATATGTCTTTAAAGCTTTCATAGTCTATGCAGATGGGATTATGTTAGCCATATTCTAGATGCATTAATGTCTCCAAATTATAATGTAATGCAAAATGACTGTCGAGAAAGCTTTTTAGATGATATCTGTTCTGTCATGGTGCTATTTGAAAAAATATCTTAATTTGGCTGTGAAACACAAATCTTTTTTAAACATTTTAAAATGGTGATTCAACCTGGCATTCATGTATCTCCTTGTTATTGCTTAATAACTAAACCAGTATTTTCTGACACCAAGAAAGAGACAGATACACATTAAATTGACCATTACCAATTAGATATCCAATTGTAATGGCCTAACAAACAAATCTTTAAACAAAATAGTTTGGGGTAGATGTTGAATTTTACTGTGGAAGAAGTGGAATAGCAGTGGCAACCAGTTTAACTTTAAAATTGTCCAGTGCCCGATGCTTGACTTCAAACCTGGACTAAACTCCAATTAGACTTAATTAGATATAATTAATTAGCACAGTGTAAAAGAGTTGGGGTAATGCTTGTATATTTGATGCTTCTAGGTTGCTATCCCCTTGAGATACAGTGTAAAGTAGATCATGCAGAAAACAGCACTGAATCTCTCCATTTCCCTCTTGACTGCTACTGCTCACTCTACGGTCTGACAGTACATTTATACGTTGAGCTGTCGGCTTACCCTGTGGCTGAATGGCACACTGAGCCCCTTTAAGAGGGCCCATTGTTCACGAAAGCACATTTGCAACCCCTCCTCTAAACTGACCTCAACTCAAGTCTTAGCTGTAATAAACCATTCAAAGAAATGTGAGGGCCCTGGAGCAGAAGAGCACTTGCCGAAGCCTTCACTGATGGACTTCAGTTATGCCTTACAAACAAACACTTGCTGTCACAACAATACAGTCCTCTTGAAGATAAGGAAAGCTGCCACGAGGGTCAATGGAGAAAGTTCATGACCTGCGATACCAAACCAAACCATATTGTGTAGTATTGTTACAAGGTACGTGTCATTGTACGTGTCTCTTCTGCTGCCGTTCTAGGTGTGTATGAAATGGCAAAAAATGCTGGACACCAAAAAGTGAGCATAGGGAGCGTGGGAGATAGAGACAGAAGATGTAGCAAGAGGTCACAGAACTAGAGAATTGTCCAGAAGTACAGGTACTTCTTGACTGTCCACCCCCTACTGTCCGACATAACGCTGATAACCCCCAAGAATATACATTATCCAAAGGCCTTCGCAAACGCATTTGTACAAGTTTTTGTCGAAGAAGTGAGATTCATTATTCTGCTGCCCTTAATTGAGATAACAATGCAAATTCCCTTCATTAACTGTGACATGGACAATTTCTCCTGCGCTCCACAGGGACACCATTATATTCAGAGCCCATGGAGCAGGTTGCAAGGTGTCATCAAATATTCAAATGGCATGCTTGTTTAATTGCAGTAAATGTAGCATGTCCGGACGGGTTGGAGGAGGACATTTGGAGTGTGCTCCTATGGATGCTTTGTGTGTCGGCATGTAGGTGTGTGTGAAATTCTGTGTGGTAATAGAGGCACTAAGATTGTGTCTAAGATGGGAGTCAGTTCAAGGTGTGTATGTGTGTGCAGGACCTATGAGCCCCCCCAGGCAGCTGTTTGCAGGCCCCTGTGCAATCCCGTGGGGCTCCTGAGGGAGTGTGTTGTTGGAGTCTTGTCTTTTATGGCAGCAGCAGTAAACATGACAGGCTGTTTGGAGACCATCTGTTTCCAATGGCTGCCACATGGTAACAGGGAGCTCAACCTGAGATCTGCTCGGTGTCTGTCTCAAAGGTAACAGTCCTGTCTTGTGGCTACTACATGGCGGAAAGTGACAGCAGAGACAAGAAGTGGACATTGGAAGAGAGAGGGAGAAAAGAGCTGGTGAGTTGAACTTGGCACCTCCATGTGGCACCTAGCATCTAACAGCACCCTAAGGACCCACACAAACAACCCCATCCTGATACATGCATGTTAACACACAGTCACTCATACTTTTTTCTGACACTGAAAGGTTTGGAAGGGGCCTCTGGACGCACAGAAGTCTGCACACTGAGATTAGCCAGAAGAGATTAAATAAAAGATCAGAGTTTGGGGCTACAAAGCATGGTGATCATACAAAGCAGAGCTGCTCTTTTGCTCCCTTTTTGTTACAGGATATTCCTGTCTTTCTTACATCTCACCTCATACTACAAGGTGCCATGGGGAATGAAGTAGTCCCGACTTGTATCTGTAGGTAGGAGCAAAGGTGCCACAGAGGTCAGAGGGGTCAAAATGGCTGGAGTATACATGGCACAGCTCAGTCTTACAGGAAATAGATGTCAGAAATAGAAATTAGCCGTGTGCGTTTTGGTTTTTTCTTTCACATCTCAGAGGTAGCATACAATTGCACTTAAAAGGACAGTAGGTGGTCTTTTTGCTGTGTTGTACATGGATAATAAATGGCACAGTAAGTTGACGTAGATGGGATACTGGTGAGAGAAATTTCTTGCAATATAACATTATAAAGCATTAGAACACATTATGGGCTATGGTTTCAACAATCATGGTAGTGCAGCTTTTAAAGTGTAGGTCAAGCCCATACTTTTCCTACATAGTCAAGTTGAACTAACTACAAAGTGGCTTGAACCCCAGCTCATGGCTCACACTCGGTTCATTTTGGTGGAAAAGCGCAAGAAACACTTCAGGCCATTAAACTAAAAGAGTATTAGGAAGCACAGTCCCAGAGCGTGACAGATTGAGTTAAGTTCCTCTAACACTGCCTGGCTGTCGACATGCTGCTATGTCAAATACTTATTTCCCTCAACACCTCTTCTTGCCAAATTGGGTTGACAAAAAAAAGTGACTGTCACGCCCATCCTGACACATAATTCATTAATATATCTCTGATGCATTCATTTGTTCACCTCACATATTAATTTGATCCCTGTCTCACCCAAGTGTCAAACTGACAACATTCAGTTTTGCATTTGTTTGTTTTTTCCACAATAGTCTGTAAAAAGAAGCTTATTTCGTGTAAACAACACTATTTTTATTAATGAATCCAGAGTTGCATGTCTTCTTGTATTAATTTGATTCTTTTTAAATTAATTTCTTTTTTTATTATTGTCGTTATTACCCAAGTTTAACACTCCTAACATAAAGGCCCTGGATTTCTCTGTTTCTCCCTTTTCTGTCTTGTTATTTCACATTCAGTGCACAACTCAGTCATTAAAGACCTGCTACAATCCGCCACTCATTATTGCAGTGTGCATTTACATTGAATAGGTCATTGGGACCCAACTAAGTGGAACTAATGTGGGACAGGATACAAGTAGGTTTGGGTTCAGTGTTACAATAACCCTCTGCTCTCTAATAAGGTGTCTCTGATCACTGTTAAGAAGGAATTCTTCAATGAGCCGGGTCTTAAGATTGTTTTCTTTTGGTGTTAATGGCTGCCCGTTAACGCCAAAGCTTTCATTTTTACAACTTACTAAGATAAAGATTTCAACACAGATTGTTTTTCTGTTTGTCACCTAAATTGTTGCCCTGCATACCATATTGGTCTTGTAATTATGCAGGAACAAGGATGCAGAAGACTGGGCCATATGGTAAATGTCTTCTTGCCATTGTGATGAGGGGAAGAGTTGGGAATGGGCTACAGGGTCATTCTTTGACACACACACATTAACAGAGATAGCAATTAATACACATATGCAACCGCACACGCAGGACGTGATATGATAGGATTCTTCAAGATTCTCAGTGAAAAACATCTGTTGTGAAAGTGCAATCCCAGCTTTTTGTTCATGTTGACAATAAATTTTGTCTTCCCACGTGACATGTGTTATGTCTCCGGCTGAAACAAACAGGCAGTAATTCTGTATCTTGTTTCGACTTTGTGGGTTCTTCAGTGGGTGCAGGCAGAGGGGAGATGAGAGCTGATACTTACACCTCTGGATTTACATGGTGGGTGGGAGCGCAGCATCTGCTTGACTTTTATTAAGGTATGGCGCTGTGTGAGAGCGTGCCCATGTGCATTCACACTTGAAGAACCTGTAAGGGTGCATGTGTATTTGGGAATGATTACAATGACTTACTGTGGATTCAATTCATGGAGTTTAACCATTTTAAGGCAACACCATTGTTTTCGACAATCATGGTGCAATGAAGGTCATGCCAGAACACCATTGTAGCCAGACATTTGATTGGACAATAGATTACTTCAACCAATGTTTTTGGCTATAACTCCATCTTCTCGCACCAAGAATTTCCTCTCTTCTTTATACACTCCACAGTGGAAACACAAGCCTCTCCAGGGTTTTCCCATACCAAACTGTGCTGTATTTATCTGATGCATACCGTAACAATCAGTGGAAATATGTCCTTTGTAAATTTTCTACATTCACACGCAAAAACTGACCCGGATAGTGCTGCAGTAACACATATGGTACTGTTATGTATCAAGATTTATAAATCATGTGTAAAAGGTTATGTTGATCTGAAGATGTGTACTCTCATGAGATGGTACCATGTCCTGTTACTGAGAACCACACAGTAGTATTGGTATCTTGTTGAAATGTTTCTGTAAAACCTCAGACAAAAAATCAGAATACACCAGAATTATAGTGTTGCTTCTGGAAATTGTATGGTACGATTTCTTTCTAACAACAAGGACCTATATTTAAGTAAAGCAGTTGTGTCAATCTCAAATTGGTGAGGGGCCACGAAAGTTAATAAGAGTCTTTTCAGGGGCAGAGGATGGTGACATTTGGAAGCTTTTATTAAGTTTTGAATGTGAGAATTCATCTTCATTTGAGTCTTACAAAAGTTATCACAAATAATAATTTCCTCCTTTTATGGAAAATGTTGTTTTTTTCAAGGAATTAAACAGGTTTTAGTCAGATTTGGACAGGTTTTAGCTGGATTTGGACAGGTTTAAGACAGATTTGAACAGGTTTTAGTTACTTATGTTTGTAGCAGAAATCTAATCCATCTAAAACATGCTCAGATTCAATGAATAAAACCTAGTGCCAATATCACTTTCTAAATGTATTCAAGAGCCACATAAAACATTGCAATGGGCGGCATTTGGCCCCCGGGCCTTGAGTTTGACATGTGTGATTGTATTTCAATACACACAAACTCACCTTAATATTCACCTTACTGGTACAGTGTCCAATTAAATGTGTTAGAACAGATAAGACAATATGTTGAAGGCAGATGCCACCAATTGACACCTCAGATTCATGTGACACAGGGGTAACAAAGCCATTTCCTGTCAGGTATTAGGTAGGGTAGGGAAGATTGAGAAAGACCAGGAAGAAGTGGTTAAGGAGAGTGAGAAGACTGTGCTTCAACTGGATTTAGCTGTATGAAGTGAGATCAAATATTGAGTAACTGAAGGAAGGGCATCACCACATCAAAGGCATGGATTGGGAGGCACAGGGAGAGATTAAAGGCAGCCTTGAAGAAGTGGGTGAAGGAGACCAAACTGCAGAGGTTGTAGCCACACTAGATGGTCAGTCAATAGCCAATGTACTGCATTGCTACTTTAAGCCACTGCTTTCCGAACATGGCTTCTTCTTTAGCTGCAAAATCCTAAATGCTTACACAATGGCCTTGATGTAGAAGGTCATGAGAGCAGAGGACGGAGGAACAGCAACTGGAACAGAGATACTTAGTAGCTGAAAGTGAAAGAATGATTCCCACAGGTCTTATAGGTTCTATCTTAGTTTTTTGTCTTTTGTTTTTTTTAAATGAATCTCCAAAACTGTATTAAACTTCATAAACACTACAATATGCAGACAAACTTGTGTGTATACTTAAACCCCTGTCAGTTCTGGCCCAGCTTATGTGCCTGCATGCCTGGCTGGGCTTGGCTAGGTTTGAAAAGTCAGGCTTGTGGGTGGATGCCACTCATAAATATGCATTTGGCCCAAGCCCTGTAGTCCCACTGCTTTTTGCTCTGCCCAAACCTTATGCTCAGTCCTCTAATCAGTTGCAATGCAGGTGCAATGGTATGCAGCCTCTTAGCAAACATTTAGATTGTAAAATGAATAAATATGATTATTTCTGTTACCAGGTTAATGTACATGCACATCGGAGTAAAAAACATATTAAAAGTGTAGGTATCATCACTGCTGGCAGTCAAGCAACAACATAAATATCTAAGGGATTAAAAGATTTGTGTCAAGACTGCAAATTCTCAGGAGAAATCTTGGATCTGACTCACTGCAAAGAAAACCCAATGGAATTGTAAAAGATTTACCTTATAAATACTGCAAGACATCTATGTGGTATCCCCATCTGCATGATGGCTTTATTAGCACTACACTAATGCATTTCAAAACACAGTGGAAGGAGGTTTCAAACAAACCCCACTGGAATTAGTCCTTAAATATAACATACCTTGAAAATTGAGATGTATCCGACCGAGCGCATAATCCTGATCCTGAATTTTGATTTGAGGCTGCAGCTAATGTTTGTGAGGGCGCGTGCTCTCTGCATGCGCTTCTTGTCAAAAGGCACAGAAGCTAAGGCCTCAGATCTCTGCATGTACAATCTGCTGGGAATCTGTCATGTGATGATCCTTTTTTATCTACACAGTTGGTGTGTGTAAGTGTGTGTGAGTAAGCGTTCTGGTTGCCTCAGCTAAGGACTGAACCTCCATCCTTCTTCCACTCGTCTATCTTTGTGTTTCCTAGGTTGCACATTTGCAGTGAGCTTAGCGAGGACGTGTGTTTCCATATTCGGCAAGTAAAAACCATGTCAGTCCTGACAGTAATTGATCCTCTCTTTGACTTTTCTATTGTACTTTTTTATCTTTGTCAGAAGCACTATATTGTCAAGCCTTGCACTGTATTTTTCTTTGCTGATTTTAATAATGCTTTTGACATGACTTATCTTTGTACACTATTATTAGGAATGCTCAGATAGAAAGTAGTTCTTAGAAACTGGAACAACAATCATCTTTAAAAATATGCTGTAGCTTTAGGCCTTTATCAGAATTGAAGCCTTTTTTTTTGTCTCCATTAAAAGTTAAGGATTACAAGGATCTGTGATAATTTTCATTTGTTTTGTTTAGCTAGTTATTGTAGCATGTAATACTTTTCTTGAGCTAGATTTTATGAATTTCTCCTAAAAAAGAGAAGTATGTTTTGTCCATGTTCTAAACACGCTGTGATATCCATATATCCATATAACATTGTCTTGTATGTGTGTATGTACTGTACTGTGTGCCCAGTTAAAGACAAGTATCTAGAAAGAGATCACCCTCCACAAGACGAAAAGACTTGAAGTGTTTCATTCATTGTTCATTCCTTTGTCTTTATGCATGTCACCCATGTCCCACTTTTCAAACAAATGTTTCATAATCTTCTATGCCTTTTTTCCAATACAGAATGATTCTCAAGCTGAGCCAAATTATTAAAAATAAATGTGTTGTCAACTCTCTATCAGAGTACAACAGAAACATCATGCAACATGGAACTGGGCTTTGAATGTGGATGCTAGAACACTTTATGAAGGCTTGTCAGAAGTGAACTTGGGTGTGTGTGTCTCATATCAGAATTGTTGTGGAGGGAATGGAAAAGGATGACAGTATCCCGGCTGTGAGCCAAACTAAACCTTTCAATCTTTGCTCTGCAGAGACTGACCACTCCACTCTGCCAACACTGAATGCTGCAGTAACCTTGACAGGAGCTGACCTCTGCTATAATAATCCTTATATTCTGATTCGGATATTGATGCTCTTACCTCTCCTGCGTTAAAGCTTACTAAAAGATTCTAAATTCACTTAATTCACTTAAATCACTTAATTTTTGGAATAAACTTAAAATCATACAATGTTTATTTCCGACACTCTCTCTACATGACTGAATAAAAATGTAAATAATGCTTGAAATTGCTTATGACCTCGTGACCTCTGCCTTTCTCATTGTAAATACATCTCTGCACATCAAATTCTAGCATGTTAGAGTTGTATTAGTTCGAGTGCTTCTCAGTTTAGCTCCTTTGTAAACAAACATATTCCATAGTATAATCTCTTTCCCATCCACACCTAAGGCCCATCCTCTCTGCGGGCCCTGCCCAGTGTAAACTCCTGGCTACAGTATCCTGTCCACCCTGTGCCCTGGCTGTCAGCTTTCCAGGCAGGCTGTGTTGACAAGGGGAGGCCACTAGGGCTGTCTGTCATGGGGTTATTCTCGGGGCGGAGACAGTTCAGCTGATTCGCTGACACCGGCTGGCGCGTGGGGGGGCTAGAGGGGCGGGCATTTGGCGGGGATTTACAACGTGTGTATGGGAGTGTGTATGCTTGTGCATTTGGCGGGGAGCTACCAGAGGTTAGCCTTGCCAGATGACAGGTATGAGAGAGGCGGGAAGGGAGACTCAGGAGGCAAAAGGAAAGAAACACAGGGTCTGGCTTTGTCTATACACACAAACACTCACACGGCCAGTTGAAGGACAATGAATAGGGCTCACCACCTGAACAACACAGCTGGGAATATGTCTCCTAAGATGTGAGGACTATACATGTAGGTTTGATCCGCCGAGTTAGGACCACTTCAAGACAAACTTGTCAGATTAGTGTTTACAGATAAAAGTATAATTTTGGGTTTTATTTTGAAATAAAGTATCTGTTAAGAAGCAGGAAATGAGTCCCAATGCAGCCGAGTGCACAGGCAAAGTGCCAAGGTTCATTCAGTCTACAAAGTTTCACAGGAAGGTGACCTGATAGCTTATGGGTCTGAAGCACAAAGGTAAAACTGAGTTCATTTAGAATACGTGGTATATACTGTGATTTTAGAAGCACCTAAGCTAAGTCTTTGAAGTTGCAAAATAGGGCCCCAATAGCACTATCAAACCATTTGCTTCCTTGTATCTCTTTTGGTTCAAAACCAGTGGAGTCAGGATGAATTCTACAAGAACTGCATATTGAATGATGTTCTAACCTAATTATCAAAATTCAAAATAAAGTTTTCCAAATTTTCCTGTAAAATCTTTCATAATATAGTTCTTTGCCTAATATAATTCCTAATCACTCAGTAAATTGTTCTTGTAGTAGTCCTAAGCGTCATTTCCAATGGAGCCATATAACATGCTTTTAGACTCATTTCCAATGTCAAAAAGGGTACAAAGCTTCCCAAATAAGGTAGATAAAGGTAGGAAAAGGTTGGTTAGTAATACACAGTTTGTTCACTGTGGGTGTGATGGTAGGTGGTTAGACTCAGGTAAAAGTAATAGGATGCTAGGAAAATGGAAAGACAGTAGTGACAGGCATAAACACCTAGGTGGGTAGGTCCCAGAAAAAGGAAATGATCTCTTTATCTCCTGGTCTTTATTACAAGTGTTTTTTTGGTTTTGTTTTCACATGAGCCAAGATAGTATTGAGCCATCATGATGGGCACAAGTCCTCATGTAGTTCCAGCACTGTAATCCTGAAACAAACAGTGTCTGCTTACAAAAACAAACACTGACATGGAGCCATGTTCTCTTAGACAGGTCTTCAGGCTTGCACTAATCAGAACTTAGATTGTTTCCTGCTCATAGACACACCCCTCTAAGCTAGGGGGCCCATAATTCAGCAGAGACGTGCAATGTATTTGAGTTCTCCATGTTGTGACACTAATTTGTTTGATAATCTCCCCTTCACAGTTGATTTAATGATTTTACTCTGGTTTGCTGGCCATAAAAGAAATCCTTTGCTTTTATACACAATGCAGCTGGACAGAACTCTGCATTCACACTTTTTGGATGGTTCTATGGTGAATGTCAATACTAATTGTGAAAAAATGTCTGCACACACAACACACATTATTTAGAGGCAGACACCTTGGAAGTGGTGTCAGAAATGTGCCATGCCACACCAATTCAATGTTTATACCTGTGCATGCATAAGGGGAATTCATGCATTACATTCACTGCTTATGTTTTCATAGTGTACTTGTACTTCACATAATTGCCCAGCTAACTGATACCTTCTTCTTCTACATGTGCATTTAAATACAATTACAAATGTGGTCCCTCTGAAGCATCTTTTCTTCTTTTACCTTAGTCCTCAATTATCATCTTGCTTTTCTAAATCTTAGATTAGATGAATAGCAATTGACTCTTTTCTGTTTCCTATAATAGAAGCAGCATCCTGACGCTCCAAATGAGATAGAGTTCAGGCATTAGCATTCTGTTAATTTGACCCTCGGTGCTTCTATGCAATCAGATCTGAAGCCAAAGCACTTAGCCTATGCTAAGGATTAATGACGGCCATCTAAAACAATTTGGGAGCCAATCAGTTGAACTGAGGAGGGTAAATCTAATATGATAATTTATCTGCATCAACGTGACTTGCCTAGCAGGGAGGAGTATGCTAATTGTGCGACCCTTACCTAGTGTCTGGATGCACACAGCTGGGTGTACAGACTCAAACTCGCCTATAGGGAACTTTGAGGGACTTTGGAGTTTGCTGAAGCGAGTTCTCCTTGGAGGGTGATGGGATGTGAACTCCGCCGCTTCACACTGCGCTCAGCCCTGCTCCCCTCAACCCCTCCATTTCAATTTCCATAATGTGCCCCACCACCAATGACATGACAGCAAGGCGCAAATAAGTGTCTATATTAGTATCAGATGGAGATGTAGAGGATAGGGGTTTTAAAATGGTTGGAAGGCATCCCCAAGGGAGCATTTTTGCCACTATATAACATCAGTTACACAGTTACAACAATAGTCTCCTAGTTGATTTGTTTAATTAGCTGGAGATAAAACTAGTGCTACAGCTTGTCATCTCGATTCAGAGGGGGTCTCCTCAGCAGCCCGCGTGGCCAGCATCAAACCGCATGCCACTCAGACTTCCATTTAAGTGTAATTATATGTAAATGAAACTACATTAAATGTCTTTCAGTGGTGACCGCTAAAGCAAATCTTTTACTTCACCTTTTCCACACCATTCAGTTGGAAGAAAGCTTGTTTTCTCGTAAAAAGCCGGTGTTTTAAAACTTTATCAAGATACACTTTAAATTTTATGCCCTATTTCAGGAAGACAAGCAATTAATCAGTGCTTTTGATGGAGAGGTAACTCTGTAAATCAGCTGCCAGCTTTGTATTGTCAGGACTGAGTGCACTTGGGTCAGTCAGGAGAAAGGGGGAGTGGAGGGGAGGGTCGGGATCAAGGGGCCCTGTATTGGGTTGTGTAAGAGTTTCTATTTAAACTGATGCCTCTCAACAAAACCTCACACACATCCAAATCCTATATACCCCCCTCCTTTCCCTCTTTTTCACTTGGTTGTTTACCAGGTCCTGAACTTCACATGTCTTCTTGGTATAAAGTTCGAGGCACAGAGCTAAGAGCAGGGGAGTGATTACAACTTCCTTCAGTGTGAATGGTGCAGATGTCGGCCTGGCCTCAGTGAAGCAGAACAATGCCCTCAAAGGCGTCTGGACACAATGGGCCTTTCTCCTCTGCCGGAGATGTCTCTCTATAGCAGCTTGCAGCGCGGGGATGCTAAGCAGGTGGCACACAGGGGACAGAGACAGCCCCGGCCCTTTTAAGTTTCCCCGACTGAAAAGCATGAGCGCTACATGTGTGGAGGAGTTGCCACAGATTGCTTCTGTGGTCAGTCTGGGCATTAACGTCTGGAGGTGTCATTTAGCGGTGGATTAGCCAGGCTGCCTGTTCACTGGGGATTTTCTCCCTATTGACGGACCACAGAGAGAAGCCGGGATTGATGCTCTCAGGCGTCGTCCTCTCTGATCTGCCCCGGCGCAGTTAAAGATTGAGAGCTCTTTCACTCTCTCATAAGGAAGTTACAAAGTCCCCCTAACTCCCCCCTTGATATAGTCCCTTCACAGCCTACACCACCTCCACCCTTCAAATATCCACTGAACTTATGGCCTGTTTTCAGAAACTGTTAATAAAGTATAGAACTATAATACACAAAAAAATCAGCACTTCATTGGCCTGTCAATTTTTTTTTCTTTTCTTTCTTTTTTTCTGTTTCAGTTTTATTCTGGATTGTCCAATAATAAGGATAAAAAACAGTATATTCCCCCAAAACACACAATGGTTAAATAGATTTTTTTTTAATATACAATGCACACAAGATTCTTTAAGAATTGTGTCAAATTTCTAGTTGTTTACAGCACCTATTGCACCTATTCTTATGGATTTGCAGATTTAATTTTGTCAGCATGAGCATCCCACCGTGTGTTTACCACAAAGAGTCCCTCTCTGCGGAGCTGAATAATTTGCTCTCCACTTCCCCAACAGTGTGGCAGTGGAGAGCGGTGGGGACCAAATGAAGAAGAGTCACCTGGCGTCTCCTTCCAAGGTCTTGCAGAGTTAACATGTAATGAATAAATTAATATTTAATGAAGAAGGGGGGGGCACTGTAGCACTCACCCTGCACTCATGCCATCAGGGGCAAGAAACAAGAGAGTTACTAAAATCCACAGTGGATGCTGTGATTTTACAAACAACATCAAAAGACAGAAAGATTGGTGCTAAATACCTTGCATGCTCTCCTACTGTGCTCGTTTGAGCAGAAGTTAATGTCATCTGTACTTTCCTTTTTTCTTCTTATTTGTCTCATTTGTGTTCTCATTTAGTGTTATTCATGCTGGAACCATGCTTTCATCAGTGTTGGCTGATTAAAGAAATATGACTTTTGTTAGCAGTCTTTTTCATTACAGTAATTTTTATTTGCAGTTTTGCACTTTTCTTTGTCAAAACATTTATTGGTCATGTTGCTTTGGTCAAATGAGTTTTCCACAAAGAACATTATAGACCTGCAGTCAGCAAATCCAAAACTGTTTTATTATATCAAACCTACAGCTTTTTTGCTGTTTTGATCAGTTAACCCTGCGGTCTGGTTCACTCATATGATATATTTCTTTTCTTGGCCTGTTCCCAATCACCTCAACATCCCTCTGCGTTACAGAAGGCAGTTCAGTATGGCATACAATGTATTGTGGTGGGAAAACCATATGCCCACAGATTTACCTTTCTCGTATCTTTGTCATTGAGGGGTTTTTATGCGTCATTGGCACATGTGCAAGAAAAGTCCTGCTGGGCTGTTGCTAATGTCGAGGCCCCCTTGTGAGAGTACATTATCTCTGAGCCTTCCTATTATTCCAGGACAGTCTTTGACTTCTAATGTCCCTATCTACACGTCCCCGGATATGTACAGTCATTATTAAGTGAACTAACAATCCATTATTCTCATCTCTAGTCATTACAGCAAGCAATACTCCATTAGTTGGAGATCTCTTGTTTAGTCCCTTCATTTACATAAAGGGCAGTTTGCAACCCAATAAGAGGTACAAAATAAACCCAAACTAAACCTATGTTGTTATGAAGACAGGAAACCTAATCAAACGGGTCCATTATTGTTTTTGTCAAATATAAGCAACCCAGCAGCCAGAGGTGAGACAGATTAATCTCTACCCTGAATTAAATATATTTTTAGCTGCAGCAGCAACACTGTACTTTGATCCACTGCCATACACATTGAAATTGTGTGCTGAACTGCACGTTAGCTCACTGTTCAGAGGAAATGCCTTAGCTTTCAGTGGTCAAAGTGCAACGTTCAATACAATGATTGTAGAAAGATAAAAAGATGCAGATAATGGAGAGTTATTTTTCCTTGTATATAATAAAAACCTGCCAAGGAGACTAAAAGGAGACTTTTCTCCACATTGTTCAGTCGCTGAAGGCCCCCTTTTATTAATGTATGTAAAATGGCTTCCTTCTCCACACAAAAGTCATGCACATGTAAGTGACCTATTACATAGACATGCTACAAAGTTACATAGTTATCAATGAAATGTACTGTGAAAGGGGCAATATGCTTCATTTTCCACATCTATGGCCCTTTGGAAGAAAAAGAGAAGGAGCATATACCTTGTTTTGAATTGAAAGAAAGAATGAATTTGTGATAAAATGGTAAGTTGTGCAACACACAATGACAATATTCAGAAATATATTTACAAACAATTTATTCAATTCAATAAGACACACTCTACTGGACACCAGCGTGTTAGTGTAATTATAAGCAAGGGCTTCTCTGTGCCACAAAACATTGCAGTCTTATTTTAATCATTTTTAGCAGACTATCACTCACCAGTTTTATTGTAAAACTGTCCAAATGAGAATTTTCTAAGTTAAGTAGTACTGCATATTTTTGTTTTTGTTTTGCACAGGTGCAAGGTCTCTCACTGTGAATGGACGTAAATTACTCTCAAAACCTGTAGCATTACTGCAAAACTAACAAAATATGTTGCTGTGCCCCCTATTCTAGTGTCATGTTTGCACAATGACATCACTGACCACTGACTGATTAATTACTCTAATGGTCCATTCTTAGGGAACAAGCCATTGTCAGGTCATGACCTTGAGGATAGAGGAAATAGTGCAAAGAGCAGGGGGTCATCCTTCGACAGATTTTGTAGAAGTACAGCACTTGCGTCACCTGTGACCGTCCATTAACCATGTACTGGCCACCAGCTTGTACTATACCAACAGGAGAACCGTGAGTGGTCCTGTCCCCTGTGCTCAACCTGACAACAGTTTGGCCCCAGAGAACAATAAAACAGTGTCAGTTTCTGTAGGAAAATAGAGACAAAGTGAAAGAGGAAACAATTCGTTCACAACAGGACATAGAGCCTTAGAGGATAACCTTCCTTCAAAGATGCTGGGGTGGTGTATCAGAATAGTTAAGAGGGGGCGCACTTCAAAAGGCTCTCGTACAGAGCCCTTTTTCCTGCTATTCTTATGGTCTGGTTTTGGGTTGCTATAAGTAGCCTGCATCCTGTCCTTCTGTGGTCTCAGGTGGATAGGTTTTGTTTTTGTAGCTGAGGCCAGACCTTTAATGGCTTTCTGCTTCTGCTGCTGCTATTGGCAGCACTGATTGGCTTGTTAGCATTGTAGACATATATCATACTAAAAGAAAAGGTGTGTCACACAATACTGTTTCTACATTTTTGGATCTAGCTAACTACCTAGTATATTGTAGATATTTGTAACCCAGTATTGTGTGATACACATTTTCTTTTAGTATGATATATGTCTACAATGCTAACAAGCCATGTATAAATATATATTGTATGTATAAATATACATTTAGAGAGACATATACCAGAGCAACCTTTGTAGAACAGAGAATTTAAAATTAAAAAGGAGCTATCTAACCCCATCCTCAACATTCTGTCAAAATTGCCTAACTAAATATTTATTACATGATATTAACAACAAAAAATCATTAAAAAAATAATTATAATTAAATATTTTCTTAGCTTCATAAATGAAAACATTTACCATCAGTTCAGTAAAGCGTCATTGCTTGATATTTGTGTGAGTGAAACAGATTTTGTAAAAAAAAAAAAAATTGTAAAAACTCACTTAAGTCACTTTAAGCCATTATTATTTTCTGTTGTGCTTTCTTTCTTTGTTTTTTCTTTCTTGGTTTAAAAAGACTACAAATGGCTACGTTTGAATTTATGCATCTTTTCCAGTTCAATAATAATAATGATATATGATATGACAAACTGTATTTGGAAATAAAGTAGTTTGTTTTTTAATCAAGTAGATATCTGAGACTTGTGGTTTGGTAATGTCTTCAAATCCTCTTTGTCCTTGTGTGAGAAAGCATATGTCCTCAGCTTGTGTCACTGTATCCCCGTTTATCCTCTAGAACCTCCTGGATAAATACATGTTTAAGGAGCTGCCAGTCTGCAAACCTCAGCACAGCCTTCCTGTCCGTCTGTCTGCCGCTGGCCTTGCCTCATGTTCTCCTCGTCTCACTGCTTTTGTGTGCTTTTGAAACATCTTGTCCATGTCAGGGAGCAGTGTTTTTCAGGTTACCTTGGCTACGCCCTCCATACCTCACAGCACACATGGTCCATTGTTAGTGAGACAAACTTGATTAGCCTGCCCTTAATGGTACAGTTGGTAGTCAAGCCGCTTAGAACAGGAAAATGACCAGTGTGGTGTAATTAAGTACAGTCTGTGGTTAACCTGGTGGTCTAAACTCTGGTCAGAGTGCACCTCAAGCCCCCTGGCCCACCTGCACCTTTGTTAGCCACCCATGGAACCCTGGGGTGACTAACTAAGCCCATAGTCGTGCATGTGCCTCCCCTCCTCCAAACCTCCCCTCTCCTTTTAATAGTTTTCAACTTAGTCTGGCTTTCCTCTGCACTGCTCTGAACTGTGGGTCAGCCTCCCCATTAATTACAGCCTCTGGTGATTACGGGGTGAGAGAGAAAGTGGCGGAGTTTGCTCAGAGTGTGGCGGGTCCAAACAGGGGCAGTTGACTTAACCATGTTAGTATCGAGTTTAAATGTGGATACCATTGTTTCTTTGTGACCTACAACCTCTGCTGTCTGAAATTAATCAAGCTATTCTCATGTGCTCAAAGGAGTTCCCTTGTAAAATACTTATATATTCTGTATGCTGATGCATGTTTGATATTGCACATTGCTTTTATCTTACAGGAGTGAATACAAAACTTGAACTCTTATTTACTACAGCAATCACAGGTGCAATCACTAACTCATATCCTGATTGCGCAGTTGCTAGTGTGGACAATGAGGGCAGAGAGTGGGAAATGTGCACGGCAGCTTTCCATTATGAGATAGTGCGTATTACTGTAATCCAGAGGGCCTCCTGCTCGCTGTGGCATGTGCCAGACTCCTGGGTGGGCAATCTCAGAGACAGTGGGGTGGCCCAGCTTATTTCTGGGCACATTTGGCATGGCCTATATGGCTGTTACTAGAACGAGAAGTGGAACAGGAGTCATCAAAAGACATTTTGATATTTTAGGGGGAAAGGTGTGAGAGGTGTGCTTTACTTATTTCCTCCTAAAAAGTGGGACATATTAAACAGCACAGGTGACCTAACATGTTAATAGCAGGTAACATGGGTTGCTCACAAAATACTTCAAAGGCCTCTGTGTTCCTTTTGACTGTTGTTCTGAGCAATTTATTTGTTCTGTTTCATGTTTTCAACTCAACATAAATACTTCCAATTACCATTCAATGTCCAAATGTGTTACATTTAGTATTTTGGAAAACAATTTTTTTAATTACAAATGAATTGTATTAAACCTAAGTGTAAATGTAAAATTGGTTTTCACTTAAAAAATTTTTTAATTTTTTTACACTGTTTAGCCAGTTGGTCTCCGGTTACGACTTTTTCGATCTCCGTAAAATCTAGTTCAGTCAAGAGCGTCACCTGCGAGGCATGTGAAACCTATCAGCTGCAGGAGACTATGAAAGCCTGTCAATGTTGTGTCAGAAAGCTTATCCGTGTTCTGATGGCACCAGGCTAGCACCAGAGCTCTGCTCTCCGCTGAGACTGAGAGCGATGGTTGGTGTCCCACTGGAAAAGTGCCTCATGCCTCTTAAGGTGCTCGCAGGTACACTACCACAAAGGATTTGGAAGACTTAACTTTTTCCCCGTCAGACAATTTTTTTTTTTACTATTTATTTAAATAATACAGAGATTTAATCAAGGCTGCGTTCACACAGAGATCGGGTCTGATTTTGGTCAGATTTGTTTATATCAGTGCAAACAGGCCAAAGCACATGGAATCCGATCAGATTCCAATTGAACTCACAATTCAGAAATGCTGAGGTTTCTCTTACTTTAGAAGAACAGACTTCACATATCCTGATAAATACCCACACCAAGACAATGACTCTGTTCAAGATGAAGACTACTGTGAATATATTACATTTATTTTTCTATCTTGTAAAAACACTTTCTTTAAATCACTGCATAATTCAGCTAAACTTAGATTGAAAAAATCAATCCCACTGTTTCCTTTAGAGTGAACAACACTATCACCACAGGGACACAGTAGATTGTCATAGTTACTAAAACAACAATGCTGATCATCCCAAGGTCATAGCCTTGTGTGACCTGAGTTCACGGGGAGGTTGTCTGGGTCTTCCTGAGAATAATAAGTGGGAAATCTTCACTTCCCGGACCTCCCAGTAACCTTAACAAGGCCGGAGATTTATGGGTCTCAGAGTAGACAGCCCTGATTGGCTTTATGAATGGACTTCCACCCTAATGTCATGTCAGGCCCCAATAACTATTATTAAAATATACAAAGCTGACAGATAATATAGTGTTACCAGACATTCTCTTATACAGATATGCAGATTATGTCTATTGCACTGCTCAGATGTTGTTGTCCTAACATGCAGTAGAACTTGTAAACTGAAATATACTATACTCGCATGGATGAGCGGCTGATTCTCACTCTAATAGACACATACGCATACACACTCACTGGCATGCACTGGCACAAGTGCAGTCATACATGGGTCACCTGGCAGGTCATGCCCCCCCACTGGTCAACCCTGCTGTAAGACTGCATTGATTATGTGCTTGTCTGTGAGCAGGCAGCCATGCATGGGCATTGTAGCATCTGACCATCTTTTATATGGACATATGTTTGGACTGTTTCCAGTTTTTACCTTTGTTTACCTATCTAATCTTACATGCTATTACATTCTTTATTGAGATTGAAATGGTAATCTTTGTTCAAACCACGCATAGAGACAACCTACACTGCAGTAAGACATGCATTCTTTTGTTTAACTATAGTTACATTACATAGTTATGTGTATGTATTGTATATGTATGTACAAGTTGTAGATTCATGAAACTAGTACAATTAAAATGTAACAATCATAAATATGTCATGCTTATTTTTATGCACATTTTTTTATTTTACCAATAAAATGCATGTAGTATGTGAAGATACATTTTTTTACAATTCAGTCCTCATTTGCCAATGTTTTGCCAATATACTGCAATTTAAAAAATCCCAAGGTGATGTATTATTTTGTTACTTTTTGTTTAATGTCGAATGAAAGAGAGTTTGTAATATTGGAAGGATCTTTGACTGGGAATGTCAAGTTCTGAAGGCCTACTATGAATGTGTAGCTTTTCTTGATGTTTAGGGTTTTCCTTTGTCCCTACACTGAGAAAATAATTATCATGCTTAATGTTTCGCATGCTCCCAAATGCCGTGACTGTTTACTCTTTTTTTGACAGTGCCTCAGATCTCTCTTTTTTTTGTATTTTCTCAGCAGCGAGGCCGCTCTACGCTGTCCACAAGTGACCCACAGCTGCTTTAAATGACACACGCTGCTAATGGCCGAGAGAAGACACCCCGCAGGTGCAGCCATGAAATATGTGCAAGGACCATGACGGCTGAGATAATAGTCCAGGCCATTGGATTTTCTCTGTCCACTCTGTCCTCCACTCCCAACCCAGGTTTGTTGTGGCTCAGGCCTGGGACAGATGGTGAACTGAGGCCCTGTGCATACAGTCAGGACGGGGAGCAATGCATTCTGGGGGATAGTATATGACATTTCACATGATGAGATTACTGTCAAGCACTGTTGTCACATTCATTAATAATAAATTGAATCATATCAGGGCCACATTGGTATTTCAGTCAACTTAATAGTAACTTAATAGGAGAGGATGAGAATATAATCTTTCAAGTTCAAGAGCCTTGTCACGTACTTGTTATCATCTTAACATGTATTTTGTGAAATTAAGCATTGTTTTGTCATTGTGTTGTTCTTTTGATTATGTTCATTTATTATTATTTTCACTATCTTCTTATGCTCTCTATATCATTTATAGAACAAGCCACAATACCTTAATTGTGCAGGTTTGGAGTCACTGTAAGAGCTAAATACAACCTGCAGTAGGCAGCTATTTCCTCTTTGGGAGCTTTGAGCTTTTTTCTGATGCCATGTAGAACCACATCCAGGGCAGGACACAGAGAGAAGATTGGGGAGTTCTAATTAAAGCCAAAGGAAGAATGTCATCTGCTGTGAACTCACAACTAGGGGCCACTGCAAATCAATGGAGAGCCAGCACTGTCATCATCATCATCAACAGCTCGCGATCAGTGCAATTGGAGAGGAACAAAAAGGAAAGAGAAAGCCTCTACCAGGAAGCTCTTACCACCTGTGCAGAGCTTGAGAAAGCAGGGGAGAGGAAGAAAAACGCAGAGAGAGACCAGATAAGACCGGGATGTTTTTGAAGCCATTGAGAAAAGCTGGAGATTTATCGTTTCTTAGTTTTGGGATGGCAATTTTGTCATCATCACCGAGGACGTCTATTTTGATAAACAAAGGTGCAGTCGTGTGGACATTGCCCATGAATGGAGTGATCTAATGACCCTTTAAAAAAGAAAAAAAAATATGGATTTTCCTGGCCTTGTGCTGCAGGATCAAACTGCTGCATACAGTGAGGGCCAATGGAGAATGTCCCTGGCAAAAGAAAAAGTGATTCGAAGAACCACTTTAGACTAGTAAGTGGTATGAGTGCTCCCCTGTGTAGGTGTGTTTTCTGGCAAGTGAGCCCTTGTAATGTAGAATAGGATATGCAAAACACAAGCTCATAGATGAGAGGTTGTTGTGGCATTAGTATTCATCATGTTTCTTAAGAACAAACACTGAATCTATTTTTGTCTCCATACCCTCTCTTTGAATGAATTATGACAAGAGAAATCTGCATACTAAAAATTAAAAAGAAATTAAAAAATGCAGATTTAGAAGCAGTGTCTGGTCTTCAGATCAGTTCCTCTCCATTCATTGCTTAATAGTGTTATAGCCAAGACTACAAGAATCTGGCTGACACTAGGACTCTCCTGGGGACTGTGAGGATTTAAGATCAGGACCAAAACATATACCTTCCAAGTCCAATGACTAATTTTATATCTCTGCCATTTGGTTCCTAGCAGGTGGACCTTTTTATTCCACTAAGCAGCATAAGTGGGCAGCCAAAAAATGGGCCAGAAAGTATTGTGCCAGAAATCCAGCCAATCAACAGGAAGCCAATGTGCATGTCTATACTGTTAAATATTATTTTAATTTGCTTTTGAATTTATCCCGAAATTAAGAATTGAATTCAAACAATCCCAAAAATGAATTTTATTATCAAAAACTTAAAATAAATGGCCTTGTGCCTCAACTGCCATTTACTTCAAGGCAGCAAAATGCAGTTTAGCATCTAACCACAAGTGCAAAAAGCAGCTGAATCCATAAAGTGTTCACAGCGTGTGCACAAAATTGCATAACTGTTGCTAAATACGCTCACAAACATATAGTGGCATGCTTTGTTTCATTGCACACAAACCGTACACAGAAGATGGTGCTGTTTTTGGCACTCCACCCATCGTCCCATGTGGCGCTGGTGGGCATATAGAGCAGATTTTCAAAGCAGTACCATCTCCATATGTTCACCACGATAATCTTTTATCCTCCATCCCTGACTCTCTTCCTCGCCTGTGGCAACAATTTTATTTCTGCATCAATTAGCACAGTGATTAATACAACAAGCAAACAGTTTAGAGGTAATGGCACACAATTAACATCTTTCCCCACCATAAAAAGGCTTCGCAAAACAGTCTCGCCACCACCTCGTCTGCCTGGAATGGAGAGTGTTTTGTCCCTTAATTCCTACGCTCTGGGATGGAAGTGGAACTGAAGTGGGCCCGTCTTTGTGCTTTATCATCCGCACATTAATCGAATTATAAATAGCGGAAATCTTGTCTTGCAAATTAGTACTGTGTGTGACACTCTAAACCCTCCCGACCCACCCCCAAAAAAGACACACACTTTGCTCGCTAAATAGACTGCTTTTCAATGCAGTCCACCATGGCATTGGCAAAGCGCTCTTGAAACGCCAACAACCTCAGTGAAAGAGACCATTCAGCAAGTGGCTTTGTACACATCTAACATACTTTCTAGCCTCCTCTGTTTTCTTTTCTGTTTGGTAATTACAAACTGATTGGCGCAGGCCGGGTGTGCATGGGTAAATAGAGCTGTAGGGACCTGTCATGTGCGTAGTGGTGGAAAGAGGTCCTTGCAGCGCTGAGGGATAAGATGATTTGTTGTGATTGACAGCTACCTTGAGACTGGCCTGATGGAGTTGTCAAAGCTGTATGGTAACAGCCTGTTTCCTTACCACTGCAGATGTACTCTGCTCCGCTGTACTGCACACGCACACACAGTGTTTTCTAGCATTAGGCGCATCATGGAAACTCAAATATTTATAAGGACATTGCTTTTTGGATGCAACATGAGAACACAATGTCGGGTTTCAGATCAGATGTTGCCCACAGAGTTGTTCCAGTACAAATAAGCAGCTTGTACCAACAGTTTCACACTGCCACCTCTTCTATATCACAGTCTTGTTTTTTCTGCAAAAGCCAACAGAGCGCTGTAGTTGAGGGTGTCGTCTTGGGCTAACATTGGTGTGTGAATACAATGGCAATCCTACATCTGGGAACTCAGTGGGAAAACTATCCCATTTCTCACTTGTGCTGTTCGAAGAAGGTGTTCATTTTTTCAAGGTGGATTGTGTTTCTGCCAATTGAAGTTGTGCAAAATTCCCTGTGAAAATCTGGTTATGCATCGGCTATGATTTTTGACTGGTGCTATTCATCACATGAGTCCACTGAGAGTCAGCTCAGTAATGTGGTATATGGTGGGCTGAAGCTTTCCCACAGATTTTGCCCAATTATATCAGTAAAAATAACTGTGTCCCCAAAAATGTTAGGTCATAATAAATTGTAGGATGAAGCTTCTCTCTTTGAAAGCCTTTTTCTTACATACAGTTTACACTATGCAGCAGCTTTTTCCTGTTATTACTAAGTTAGGTTGTTACACTAAATATTGTTCGGTTTGCACACTGTAGAAAAACAAGACAATATGAAGTGGCTGTAGCAATGTGATGTGATTGAAATTTTGCTATAGTTTAATGGGAGCAGGAAACAATTCATAAGCAATAGCTAATACTGTTGAGAAAACATGAGGTCTAGATGTATCCAGTTGGTAACCATTAAAGATGCTGACGTATTAATCTGGAGTAAAATAACCAGCCGCATTCAGTGTATGGTCTGTGAATCTCTCTCTGGCTCTGGTCTTTGCCCCAATTTCTCCTTCATTTTCCCTTGTGCCTAGTTCTCTTTGCAGTTATTCATCTCAGGAACAAAAGCTAAGTGTTTAACTCTGAGTCAGATCAAGGGCCTGCTTCTTCCTCCCAGGAAAAGGTGGAATAACAAACATGGCGGCCACTGAAATCCGCCATACCTTCTGTTGGCTCCAGACTCCCACATCTGTGCCGCGCCTCTCCCCGTCTCCCACACAGCTGCTGTCGAGGCTGGAGAGGCTTCAGCCCAGTGCCTCCCAGCTCCAATCAGCGACAATTCCCCCGGGACGTAGTTGACTGGCACCCAGACTGCCAAGCAGATGATGGATCCTACCAAGAGCATCTGATGTGACAGGCGAGGTGAGGCTGCAGGAGTGGCCATCACTGAACCTCAGGACGAGGGGCAGATGTGGTCAGTGCTTAAGCTCTCTGCTCGAAAGTGTGAGTGTGTAATATGTGTGTGTGAAAATACAAACACTGAATGCCCATGTCGGTGGGTGGCACATGCAGGAGAGTTTTTCCCTCCTTTTTTTTAATTTTTTTATTCCAGTCACATTCTCCATCTGGACGTAAAGCATTTCATTAGCTGTAGGATGCTACTTAAAATTTTGAAACCTGACAAAATATCAGCAGTGTTTGAGAGTTTGGCAGGTATACTTCCTAAATTTGTGAAATAAATGAAATATGAGCGTTCAGTAAGTCAGAAGAAAGACAAACAAAAAACAAAGACCTGGTTTTTAAAGTCTTTATCTTGTTGTAGTGTGATACATAGAATATTTATCTGTA
Source organism: Rhyacichthys aspro (assembly GCA_036850595.1). Lineage (NCBI taxonomy): Eukaryota > Metazoa > Chordata > Actinopteri > Gobiiformes > Rhyacichthyidae > Rhyacichthys > Rhyacichthys aspro. Next base: position 11,923,542 of record CM072168.1, read on the forward strand.
TTTTGTATTTTGTATGTATTTATCTGTTCTAGGAAAGATTATATCATGTTAAAGCCTGTACTCGGCTCAGCATATTGTTTTGTCATGTCTGGCATGACCAGCTTGATCTTGTGATACCAGCTGGATGAAAGCGTCATTCTTGCCCCGCGGCGTCCCACTGCGCCATTGCCTCAACCAGACACAGTGATGGTAAGTGACTGCTGTAATTGTTCCGCTCCCAGCTCTTACACTCGGGCCGTCCAACTGGCTGCTTCCTTCTGGTCGTGCCACATTGCCCTCATGAGCCATTCAACCACAGACCCATCGCCCCCAAATACACACATGTGAGCCTTTTATTTAAATACTCTTAATTATGAAAATGGTCTCATGCTTTGGAGTACCAACTTTTAGGTAAGAATGTATCCTCAGGGTACAAAAAGAGAGCTGCTTTTTTCATATTTATTTATCAACAATGCTTTAAAATCAGATCAATAAAAGTCAGGCACTATCCAATTTCACATTGGAGTTTTGTTTTATTTCAAGAATTTGAAATAAAACAAACAAAAAAAGGATAAAGCTCTCAACAGTGGCCGCCTTGACTGAATTTTTAAAAACCTATTCATAAACATGCCACATAATTACTTAACAGATAATAGTTTCTATCCTGAAAAACACATGTCCAGTGTAGGATGGCCTTGTTGACACTGAGAATCTTACTTCACATTTTCATCATCGTCATCTCTCAGTGAGACTCTGCATGCACTGAGATGATCTGGTTGCCTCATGTAGCCTTCCTAACTATGCCACACACCCACGTGCTTCCACACACACTTTCACAAGCAAACAGCGGAGAAGGCAGGGCAAGACGAGGGAGGGTTACTCACCGTACTGTACATCAAATATTAAATTGTTTACCATGGTAAATAGACTCATCTTTCTTGAGTCTGTTTGAAGTGGCAGTCATTGCTGTGAGTGGTGGAAAAAGTGGATCGGCACTTGTTGTGTGTGAGAGCTCTACTACTACAGAGAGACTCACTGTATTTACCATTCACTGTGTTGCTAGCTCTACGATTTAAAGAATGCTGTGTTATTAGTTAGGACTGGTGCTTGGAGCTCTGCCGTCTGGTGTTACCTCTGGAACCCTGTAGCGCCTGCTGTCCATTTACTTATGTAACAAATGTCACACAGTGAAAAAGAAGAAAAGGACTGGCAGGAAATCAGTAAGATACAGGGAATAAAGAAGAAGAAGCCACTCAATTCTTCACTGGCCATTCATCTGGCTTTTAACCGATGAGCACAAAAAAAAAAAAAAAAACAGATATCAACTTCACACATTCATGGCTTTTATGTAGTGTATAACCACCAGCAGTCAAGTCAAGGGATCTATTGAATAATTCACTGTATTTACCTGCTTCTTTCTTCATAATGTTGGTGCAGCAGCAAAAAGTAAATGTAGAGGGTGAACATGGGAATGCATAAATAAGCAGTGGGGAGCTGAGATTTAGGCTGCTGTCTCAGCCAGAGGTATGTTGCCATCTTCTGGTTTCACAGTCAAACTTCAGGAAAAGGTATGGTTTTTTTGCCTCACTGATCAAGTACCTGAAGTGTTAAAGGTTTATAATAATAATAGGCATCATAAAGAAACTTGATCTATAACAATAATGTAACTACAAAAGCATTGGGATTGTTAGAGCCTCATTGAAAACCACAAAAGTTGTTGAAAGTTTGTTCATTTCCACTCATCGATCAGTTATTAGTGACATTATGCCTTTATGCTAATGTTGTTATGCTTCTATGTGTATGTTTTTCATTAATTTCCCCCAGGCTACTTTGAGATGTTATTGCAAGTACTTGCCAGAATTCAAATGCCTCTCTTGTTGGTCTAATTTGCATGTATGATTATCCACATATGCCCTCCTGTTTGGAGAATGCTCCGAATCTGATTTGTGCTGTGGCAGGGTGTTAATTGGCTTGGCCCTGCGGTGTGTGTGTCCGCTCGTCTCTACACAAATGTTTGTGTATGTATATATCAGCATGTTGACAGCGTGGGCAATGTTGGAGCGTCTCAGCGCGGCCCAGGCACATGTGGCTCTCCTTCGGTACGAGTGGCTCCTGCCTCTGCTCTGAACATGTGCTCTGTGTCTCCCCAGACCCGTCCCATCCGGCTCAGGCCTCATGAAGTCCTGTCCACTGCAGACATAAAAGCACCAAGGACTCACTGTTAGGACCAGAAAGAACTTTATTACATTGTGAGTATCATCAACCTACCACTAAATGTGGAAGTACCTCTGATTTTGATCCATTGGGAAACTTGTATTTTGATCCTTTTTTGTCAATTTATTTTATTTTAACACAGTGTCAATATATTCTATTCTATTTTCCACGAGATGTAATTGTTAAAACATATTGCATTACAGATTGGAAAAATAAAAGGATGAAGGGAAAAAGGATATCTTCTTTTATTTTTAGTTTTAGTAAAACTTTTTTCTGGCGACCACCATTTCGGATCTGGAGGATATAAAGCTAAATTGTAACATTCAAACTCCGGCCCAGTCTTCAGGTTATCAGTGTAACGTGCCCAGTCCAGCACCACATACATTCATCAGTGGCTTGAGAGGTTTCATCTACATTTGTCCAAAGCATTTGTGTGGATCTCCTCTGTGTGTTATAGAGCTGGTGAGGTCAGCAGGTGCTGACTAAGCGAGATGCCACGCTGAGTGGGCACAGGCCCCAGAAAGCACCGGTGGACACTCGGAACCATTGCCAACCACACTCACCCAGGCTTTTGCCTTGCCTTCCTTTCTTCCCTTTTTCCCAGCTCCGGTTCCCTCTTTGGTCCTCATTGCCTGAGGCCAGACAGCTGTGTCCATCAGGCTGTGAGGCCCATGACATGGGTCACACGCTAAGAACCGGCTCAGATCAGGCCAGCAGCACAGCTCCCCTCACTGAGGAGCAAGGTGAACATGTGGATCTGCTCCCTCATGGCCCCCAAACAAACAGTCAACTGTCCTTTCCCAGAAGAAGAAAAAAAAAATATTACAGCATCAATACTATTGTGGTTCAGATTATTTCCCATTTATTTAAAATTTAACTTTAAATTAAAAGTGGGCAAATATAATTTTAAAAATCTACTGTATCTGAAGTAAAATCACATGTCTTTGACATGATGTCAAAGAGATTATGTGTGTATGTAGAAAAAGACATTTGAGAATCAAAGTAAAATCTAACAATACAATCTGAAGTTGCTGATGTTGAATTAGTGTAAGTTTACAGTTTTAAAGGGCATTACTTAGATTTACCTGAATACATATGTTAAGCTATGATTGCTGAAAGTATTAATTGATTACTGATTTTTTTTTTTATTATTATTATTTTTTTTACAATTTATTACTTGAGATCAAAATTTAAATTGCTGCTGTTTCTTTGAGAACATGTCTCATGAGAACAATTAAATGACATCAGTCACATTAAATTAAGTAAATACAAATAAAAAGAACTGTTTTTTTAGGTGGAGTTTTCAAATCAAACTTTCAAATCAAAAATGTACTACTGTTTTTTATTTCATGGACACAAACAATTTTTTTTAATTATTAAAAAGTGAATTATTCACCAGTATCAGCCCTTTTTATATGAATAAAAATCACATATCAAGAGTACATACATTATCATAAATGATTTTCTTTTGTTTTCTCAGTAACCCACCTCAGATACATTCCCTTCTTGAATTACAGTAATTCTTCTGTTTGTAATCCATTACCCTGAAGCATGTGGAGCTGTATTTAGATTCAAAATATTGTTGCACACGTTGCCACAGCTGCTCCAATTCACTTAATGTCAGGCTTTAAGCAGCAGCTAAAAGCTTTGCTCCAACAGCTCAGTGTCTTTGAACTGAGGAAACTGGATATCCCCCCAGACCTGCAACTCAGTCCCAGAGTAAACACTGTGGTCTGGGGGTTAACCTGCAGAGCGCTGCATCGCCTCAATGCTGAAACTCATACGCACTATCCACTCCACCTTCTCTTTCATTCACTCTGCTGCTTCCTCTCTCCTTCCCTTGCATCCTTCCCTTCCATCCTTGGCCTTTTGGCCTGGGGTTGTCCCTGTTAATTGTATGGGTTTAATTACAAAAACACATTAAGCACATTTGAAAGGGGCTTTAAGTTAAATCCTCACTTCTCGGACGTGGCAGGGCAGAAGCAGCTATGTCACTGAAGATTAGATGCTGCCTTTTATCTTCATCAATCTGAATTTAGAGTTGTATTTTATTCCCTATAATGTGCGTTTTTATAGTGCTTCCAAGCTGATTTGTACAAACATATAGCATCCTAAAATTCAGAACATTTTCTGTAATAAAAATTATTCACTAAAAACCTCATTTTTAAAAGGAACTGATTTGTGGTCCCCATCTTTAAAACTGCTAAATGTCCTTCTTTTCTAATGTCCAAAGTCTTTAATGACATAATCCTGCAGACACATCCCGTTCTAATTCAGCGAATCCCACTCCATTGTGAAGCAGAGGTTTAATCACAAGGATTTGTCATGTGATTGACGGACTGTTGACAGCAGTATTGGGCCAGTATTTAGCAAGGTCCCAGGACCCCCGCAGCTAAAGTGAATTTTATAGAGACGCTGGTGGGGTCGCTGGCATAACAAGAAGTCAGGCAGTTTTTTTTTTCCGTTTTTTTTTTCTTTTTTCAAGAGGCCCATGCAAATGAAGGTATTTGATGTTGACATCTCACCGTCTGGGGTGTGATAGTTGATCACTTTGTGCGTGGTGGGAACACAAAAGTGAACACAAAGCCAACCCGAGAATCACATATGCATCCCGTCTCATAGTCTGGGAGTCGAGAAGAGCACATTACCAAAGCTAATTGACAATGTATGGACTCTGTGGACTGGAACATTTGGACTTATTAAAACTGTTAAATGCTTGGTCGACAATGCTTGAATTATAAACGGTATAAATGGCTGTCTTTAATTATGAATTATGACTGACAGGCTTTTAGAATGAACAGTTACACCATAACAGGCAAATAATTTTAATTAAAGTAAACAGAATTAACAATGCATTAAAGGGAAATGCATAACAAGTTTACTTTCCCATTTAATATTCCATTATTATATATGGTTTTAAACACATGTAAGTTAAATGTGTGACTATTAGTCTGTTAGACTGATGCAGTGTATTAATTATGTTTATACAGGGGAAAATAATTCACTTTTATAATTGCTTTTCATTCTTCATTAACAAAAATCTTGATTTTAAACTTAATTTAAATGCCATTAGTTTTAACTATCATAACACAACATGTGTTTTTTACATCAAAAATCCTGTCAATAATGAACAATGACACTTTACAATTATACATTAATAAATGTGGTATGGAACATTACACGTCTGTATTCAAAATTCGTTATAAAAAATATTGAAATAAGTTGAACACTAAACAATAAAATGGATAAAAAATACCTCTGAAGCGGGTATAAACAGCAGCTTGTTGTTTCACATACAAAATAATTATATTTATCTAACTGACAGTAAGCACACCTTGTAAAGTCTGTGGCATTTTATCCAATAATTTAACAACTGGTTGTTTACCTTGATAAGAAATGAGTCTCAAGAGACTTTGTGTGTGACTCTCGCTGCAGCCCTGAGGTCATGGTTTTGTGGGCAACACTGCCTCTAAAGGTAACACAGGGAACTATGGTACTGTCACAGCATGCTGTTCTGTCCTTTTAATTTCAACTAGCATTTTTAAGAAAGATATCTACAATGACTATTTGTATTTTTCTGTGTCATTTGAGTCAACATCTGCTTGCCTCACTTCTTGGATGAAAAAAACACATGCAAAAGCATAAATTTTAACACATAAGTGATTTCAAATTTGTCTCTTTCCAATGAAAGGATAGAAATGAGAATGGATGAATTGTGGCTCTGAGGTTTAATTGCTTTTTCATGATCCAGCAATCCTGCAGGAAAATGCAGCGTAAAAAAGCCCAATTAGAGTCTTTTCACTTTGTGCTACAGACAGCAGGGTTCAGGCTGATTGTCTTTCTCTGCTAGTTGCTCTGCTCCAGAAGGTGATACTGGGTTGGACCCCTGTTACCCTCTGAGCCTTCTGTTAAATTTGGCAGAAAAAACACCGGGGCTTGAGGAAGAACAAAGGCGCTCTGGTTTTACCATAGAACCAGAAAAAGAATCCCTGAAGAATGGATTAATGTGGTCTAATCGAGAAGAGCTATTGCATGCTTACTCTGGCAATGAGAGGCATCGGAGCAGACAGGAAGCAGCTCAACTTATTAAATTGCCTAAAATGGCTCGGAAGTTCTCGAGTGTGCTCCCTCTATAGAGCAGATGCTCTGCATTAATTGGTCTACAAAGGCCTGACCTGGGCTTCTGTGCAAGGGCTTTTAAAAGCATCTTTATTATTTACTATAACCTGGCGTACATGATACGAGCAAACAAGGACCGCATCTTTCCTATAATGCACCTTATGAGTAGCGGTGCTTTTGGGATCTGGTGTTTGGGAGGTAATGTTTTAACAGCAGGTCAGTCCTAAGTACCATTCATCAGAGACCTACACTCTTGCCTCGTCCGGCCACAGCCATGACTGATGGGCCTGTCTGTAGTATGGATGTTTAGCGCAGTGCAAAGCCATATGCCATTGGCACTGACTCCAGACTACCACCTCCTGCAGCAGTGGTGAGAGATGGAGGAGTACAGCTCAAAAGATCAAATTCATAGCCAACAACAAATATCATGCAGTTAAACAGATATACAGTACAAACCATTTTCTGAATATACAAATAATGAATGTGCAAAAGGAAAGTTTTGTAAATAACATTTAATGTTACAGCAGAAAAGCAGTGGTGTTAAGGTTGTCTCAATCACTGTAAACAAAAAGCCACAATGCAATTGCTTTCTGGCCTCTGTTAGCTTTTGACAAACTAAAATATAGAAAGGTTACTTTTGACTGTTGATTAGTTTGGTTTTGGACAGTGACAGAATAATGCATTCTCCTACTTCAAATGGATACAGACAGTGCTTCTGTGAGGACAGCTGCATGAAAAATGTTGCATACAAGCACTCAGCTTTATCTTTAAGGCACACAGATATATGTTTAATCAGAGAATCGCTGAGGGGAGGTGGTGCTGGGACGGTCCATCTGTCCCAAGCACCTCAGTCCCAGTGCTGCTGCCGCCCCCTCGTGAGAGAAGCACAGCTGTTACAAAAAAAAAAAGCCTTACTGTCCAGAAAGACCCCCAGCCCTCCACCCCTCTGCCTAAACAGCTCTGCCAGAGGATGAAACAGAAAACACAGCCCAGCTCTGTGCAGTCAGCCTGCGCGTCTGCAATTTCAAACCTCTTTAGATCATTTTTCATGCTCACCAGAAATGAATAATGCACACATTAACTGGTGCCAGTTAATAAATTTCCATCTCACTGCATTATATTTTTCAATAAGGGTCTGGCTGCTTGATTTTGTTTTGCAAAAAGCCTCAGAGGGTTCTTGCTACAAATGACCCTAGCCCCCTCCCCTCTTTTCATCCACATTCCTTTTAAACTACAAATAATCATGAATTGGTTTTAATTTTAAGGGTAGCTTGTACATGTTAGAGAGTATAATATATCTTTATAACCATAATCATAACTAGTGCTTTTCCAACTGAAGATAATACACCACAACATTTTTCACAAGAATGCATCCTCAACATTAAGCCCCCAGGGCACTCCTAGAAACAGAATCAGTCTTGGGGAACTTCCAGCCTTTGTAAGAGAGCCAAATTGGCAGACAGTGTCCATTATATCAGTTCAGCTAAGCCCTGGCTAGCATCTGGCCACAATGGACATTTCCATAGCCCATCTCTAACTATTAATCACTGGCTGCAACATCACAGACTCTCGAGAGGGTGGCTGGATGCTCCGTTAACGGGAGAACCAACGAGAATGCCAAAGCCTGTAGATGCACCAGTCCCAATGCCCAGTGACAGTAGCCCTCCTTAAAATGACAGAGTGCATCAGGGCCAGACGGACAGAGTAGTGTCAGAGAAGCGCTGTGACAGGCGAGGGGACCCCTTTGAAAATGCCACCGTGCCCCAGTGGCCTACAGTGTTGTAGTGCACTGGTAGTATCGGTTGTGGGGTCTTGTCATGTAATATGATCTAGATGAAGCGGACAGGGTGGCTCCCTCTCTGGGATGGGTACGGGGTGTCAGACAAGCTGCTCCTCTAATAAGGACTGTCATTCTAATGATCACTCAGTCAGGCTAACCTCTGACCCATACTGTTAGAAGGAAACGAGGGAGGGGCCGGCCCGGATGGTGGGAAGGACTGCGAGTTCAAATGCAGACTATTTACATCAATTAGACAGACAAGATGGAGGTGCCCATCAGAGCCCATTAGGATTGTTGTTGTTGGGTGGAGCACTAAGGAGGGACAGTGAGGGTCCTACAGAGGCCCAGCGGACACATCATAGCCTTGCCCTTGATCATGTCCGTCACATCGATGAGCTCTCGGTCAGATCTATGTGTTTGTTCACATTCTAAAACCATTCTGAGCAAAAACAACAAATGAGCAATAACGTGTGACTAAATCGAGAGAAGAGTTACTGCAGCATTAGGCTATTAGACTCCTAACATCAGCATAACCTCAAAAACATACTTACTTACATATTGTATCCTGGTAACACAGTAGTCAAACTGCAAAGTCATCAAATATTTATATAGTACAGTATGGAACACTATAGTTGTAGGCCTCATGGTGTGTTTGAGAAATTGTGTTCTCTATAACGATGTGCAGAAAAGCCTTAAGTTAACAACACTAAACTACTGAAAACAATAAAAAGATGTGATGAAAAAAAAAATAAATAGCATTGATAAGCAAGCTAGATAGACCTGTCCGTCTATATAGTATTTTATTTAATCAGCCCAAGTCTTCTTATTTAAAAATTTGTCATATAACACAGGTTTTTGTGTTATTTGTCAGGTTTATGCCATGTCCAATGCCAAAACTAAACTAACCAAGACCACAGTGTCCTGAGACACAAATGAACCTAGGCCGAGTTGAGAACAAGAGCAAGGAAGGGCAATAGTAAAATTATGTTAGCTGGTGTCCCTGTTGTTGTTGCATCATTTAATGTTTAAGGATATTTTTATGTAGCTGTTTTGATGGGTCTATTTTTTTTTTTTACGTTGTTAGTCAGTGCTTATCAGATGCAGAATAGCACACCTGCTGTTTTAAAACAGCCTCACTGGGTTCAAATTAGTGCCCCATGCTTCTTGTTTCTCCATTGAATATGCTGCTGCAACAAAAGAGGTGTGTAGCTTTTTTTATAACAAGGTTTATGGCAATCAAAATGAAATGCCTTGCTGAATTTGGTAGTCCGGCATTTTGCCTGTAAAGAGTCCCACATAAAGTCACCAAATCCATTGATTATTATGATCATAATCATCAGCTTGATTAATAGAACACTATAAAGAACCACCGACTAAGAACACACTTCATTAGATCATTGTGATGGAGCATCCAAGCAGGTAAAAGGTGAGCAGCGAAAACCCAGAAAACAGGGGGAGGACTTCATACGTCTCTCACATCCCATCTTTTATTAATGTCACTCTGCAGTTTTTTGTCAGCCTGAATGGATAATGAAGATGTTGGTGGGGCCAGTGAATCCATCCCTTTAATACTCACATATTTTATGATAATGAAAGGTATTCAAAGAATGATTATGATTAAAGTGAGCTCCCCCACTGACTGTGTAGCTAGACAGTCAGCTGTAGACACAGAATGAAAGGATCACACAGAAAGTAAAGAGAGGGTCTGTGAGTTAGTACTAGTGATGGTTTCGTGGCCATGCGAATACTGGTAGCACTGCATGTTGCACTGCGTGACAAAAAATAATATGAAGCTCAAGTTTGCAGTGTTAAATGTCACTATCCGAATCTTTTTGATCTTATTCTGTCTCCATAGCATGAAGTCCTTTCACCATTCTGACCTTTACATAAGCCTTGTTGAAACAGGTTCGGTGTTCAACTAAACAATACTTGTATCAAGTGCAGTGTATATGGCCTATTTGTTGATGTTTAAAATACATCTACCACTGACTCTTTACATCAAAGCTGCAAAAATAAAAACAGAGAGGAAGAACAAAGAAATTTCATCATACGATATTAGTTGCATATTTAAAAGGTCACATTACGAAGACATGGTTATGTGTGCTATGGCACCCCCCAAAGTGCATATCAGTAACATCTTCCAAGCATCAAAGCATGATCTGGTGTATTGTACTGTATGAGTAAACAAACTTTGTGGCCCCTCAAGTAAAGCCATACCACCTCGCTGCAGCTTCAAAAGTTTCCTGCAAGCTGTAGGAAGCAGGTGAAAAAATAGAAGTGTGTTGACCTTTGGCCTTGGGTGCACACTTGTTGACTGATGTTTCACATTGGGGTCATCTTTTCCCTCGGCAGCATTCTTCAAGAAGAGCAGAGGCCCGGTGTGTGTGAGCGTGTCTGTGTAGTCTCTTGAGAGATCACCCCGTCCCCCTTTGAAGGCTCAGTACTATAGAGCTGGTTTCATACGGCAACCGTCATGGGTTTCCTGTCCTTACTGACCTCTTGTCTCTTTATGGACACTTCAGAGGAACAAACACCTTTCTCCCATTAACCACAGAGGCGACAAATGTGAGTGGGGGCTTCAACCTTCACATGCTATAGATAGACAGAAGTATTATAATAAAATCAATGATTATATCCATCCACCAGCAGACAGTCAGCATTTTGAATTACTAAAAGAAGGCCAACCCAACAAAATTTTACATTGAACTTAATGGACCCACACATGCATGGAGCTCTGTCCAGCTGACACAACAAGGGCTCAGGGATGAAAAGAAGATGGGGTTCAACTTAGATCAGATCCACATGGCCTTTAAATGAGAAACTAAACAGTACATAGTAGACAGCTATGTAACCTGCACACCTGTCCCAATGCATTACAACACACAAAATTAAGTAAACATGAAAAAAACAAGAATGTTACAAATTTGTATTTATGAAAAATTGTTCAAAGAATACAGATTGAGTCAAATAAGGGGGTTGTGACCTTTATTTTAAAATGGTGAAAAGCTTAACTTAGTGATGTAAAACATTATATAAATAACCCGAGACAAATGAAATGTGTTTTCTAGGTAATGCTTGCAGAGTCTCCTATGGTGTTTGCCTTTTAAGCTGGTCCAGTTTGCGTCGCAACATGTTATAGTTGTCTCTGGTCCCAGGAGCCTCGGGGTCTAGCTTCAACGACAGCTCATAGTGTTTCTTTGCCAGCTCTAGCTTTCCCCAGCGATGATACAACACAGCTATATTAAGAGATACACTCGATAAGCCAGTACATAGTGGACTGTTTCAATTATTTCTAAAATCTATTAGTGTTGATTGTGTTGAAAACTATACAGCTACAGATTCACATAGCTTTAAAGAGATCTTGTGCTTAAAAGGGAATCCAAGCTTTTTTTTAAGTTGCAGTAGTCTTACCTAAATTGCCATGGCAACTAGCAGCATTGGGGTTGATCTTAAGTGCGTTTAGAAAGAAGCCTTCTGACTCCTGCCAAAACAACAAAACAAATATATTTAAATAATATATCAATCCTAGAAGGAAAAAGACAAGGATAAGAAGAGTGTCCTAAGATGTTTGACCTTGTATTTTTGCAATTTTCCCAGGACGTTGGCCAAGGAAAACATAATTGTGTGGTCCTTAGGGAGGAGTCTCAGAGCTTCTCGTCCTATCATCTCTGCTTGACCCAAGTTACCTGGAGAATAAAGAAGACGTGAGTGATTAACATACTGCTAACAGTTTCCATTGTATCAACAGATGAAACTATACAACAGCTGGAATATAGTGAATCTAACATCTGCTTTATTTGTCAGCAGTGGCTAAAGCAGACTTTTTCTCTCCACACACATGGAGTAGTGGTTTAGTCTCCTAATTAAGGTTGAACACAAGGCCCACTGGGTTATTGATCTCTGTCACAGAGCCGTCTGATGTCTGGCCAAAATTGGGCAAAGAGGGAGAGAGAAAGACAGACAATGGGCCAGTCAGACAGAAAGACAATGGCAGTGGTGTCCCGAGTCATGGCCAGTGCCCTTTAGACACGGCCAATGCAGCAACTCACGTGTCAATGTGCAACAGAATCAACGCAGATTTGTTTTTTGTTTGTTATAACGATCAAAAGCAAAAAGGGCAGAACACCAAAGAGACAAGAATATCCCCGAATCCTTGTTATATGAAAATGATACCCATTGTTCTTCTTTTCTCTCTTTTTTATTTGGTGGGGAGATGGGGAGAGGGGTAGAATTATTTCTGTCAGATTTTGGGGGAACAAATGTGGTGGGGGTACTCTGAGGGGGCGCTGTTCTGGCTGTGCTTGCCCATGTTTGATCAAAAACATACTGGGCTCTTATTGGACAGTTCCAGTGCCCTCCTGGGAGACTCCGCCCCCACGGGAGCAGCTTCTGACAAAACGGCTCAAGCATTTGGAAATCAGAGCATTCTCCACACGGCAGGGAAGAGTGCCTTCAAAACTCTGAACACAAAGCTTTAATACATAAATTTCAAGCATTGCTGATTCTTGCTCTTCCGGTCTAATCTTGTTGGCCATTTAGATTTTATGCCTTTCCAAAATAACAATGCTATGCTAATGCTGAAACAAACTCCAAAACCTTGCAGCGTTCTTAAAAAGGAAACATTATTATTACATCATTTTTTACATGGTAAAAGTTGAAAATATTTTACTGTCTTATTATTAATTATTACACAGTTGTTACCAGTGTTGTCTAAAAGAATGACCATGTTGTTCCAAGCCAAGCTGTGGTCAGGTTTTAGCACCGTTGCATTCCTCCAGGCATTCAGTGCATCCACATGTCTATTTTGGTCAGCATACTATAACGACAGGAGAGAAAAATATAAGAGAATCACTCTAACTTTTGACCTTTAAAAAAAAATCGATCAACTCACCAAGCGACCCAGGTTGTAGTAGCAGTCTGGGTATTTTTTACGGAAGCGGATGGCGTTCCAATAGCTCCGCTCTGCTTCCTCAAACTTCTGCAGACTGTTTTGAACTATACCCAGATTCATCCAAGCTGCAGCAAAATCAGGCCTGGCACAATATAAAAAAATATTATTTTTTTGTTTCAACTGAGTGAGAATAAAAGCATAATAAATAAGTCAAGTTACTGTATTTACATACTGAATAGAAACAGCTTTAGACAGCAGCTGTTCTGCTTCAACAAGTTCATTCCTCTCTTTTAGGATATTCCCCAAATTATTCATGGCATGCACATATGTAGGATGCAGTCTAGAATATACAAACAATACAGAGTCACGCAAAGTCTACATTTTATTCCATTTGTGTGTGAATGAATGAATGTGTGTGAAAGAATAAAGACACACCTCACTGCCTCCCTGTAATACGCAATAGCAGCAGTAGTGTTTCCTTTATCAGCCAGGTTTTTACCTACATTGTAATGGACCTAAGGAAACAACTATCATCAAGTATCTGAATTTACGGATTTGTCGCAGAGGCGCACACAAAGAAAAGTCTACCTTGGCATTGAGTGGGCAGACAGACAGGGCACTGGTGAAAAGGCTTTGCTCAGATCGCCACTGGTGACTGCGGAGTGCGCAGCGTACCACATAAACACACAACACTGCCAGCATGGATACACACAACAGCTTCTATAAAACAGATGAAAAGTACACAGATATACAGAAGACATTTGACTGTGGGCATGTTAAGCAAGGCATATAACATTTAAGGGTTAAAATAAATTGTGTGACTGAGTGGTAATAGACAGCAACTGTATCTGAACATGTGGGCACCACCTGCTGTTATTATCCCTTTAAAGGTGAGTCATTAGTCATTTCTTATGTCTGTGATCACTGTGATTCACAGAGCTTCTCAATCATCAAAGCTGTATAAACAGGTGGCTGAATAAAAGATTTTTAAATTGGGACAACAAGACTGGGTGACTGCATAAGTAATAAGGTCACAGGATTTCTTTTTGGAACCTAGCAGCACCAAATTAGTAATATGCATCTGTACAATGTTGACTTTTTTGTGTGTGTCATGGAGCCCTACCCTGTATTTGGTCCAGCGGCAACAACACTGACCCAGAGAGTAGGCCAAGAGTAGACAGTATCCAGCTGAAGACAGGTACAGCACTCTTTCAGCAATGACAAAGCCCACTCTGAAAAATATGTTAGAGGCTGGCAGGAAGGGGACCACCAGTAGCACCAGAGCCAAGGTCAGAGTCCTGGCAGAGAGACATTATTAGATTAAAGAGCTTTATGAATGGTTAGACTGCCACAAAATCATAAATAGGCAGAAAAATGGCATTAACAACAAACAAATTATCTACAATTTAAAGGTATAATGTGAGATTTTAAATTAACCTAAGGTCATGAGCTGGATATAATACAGGGACAATCAAGTAACAAATCAAGAGTAAAAGAAGAAAGGAGAACATTTTCTGATCTCATTTACTGAGAGTGCTTTAGCCCTCGTACCTCCTTTTATGGATGTCCTGGGAGCATAAGGCTTGGTTTATCAAGCCTATCAGGATGCACCAGAGAAGCAGCAGCCACACTGTCCTCCAATCAGCAGCTGACGTAATAAGAGGCACACAACCCATGGACCAATCGAAACATAGCCACCAGGGACACACCAACAGCCAGGCATTCAGAGAGTAGTAGTAATTATAGTTCACTATCTGCCATTTAAAGGGAAATCAAAGTAAATGTGTCAGTTGTAAGGGATTTTAACTGTTGTGTCATTTTCTGACTAATGCACCTATATGACACATACTTTTGGCATTAAAACAAAACTTACTCTAAGAAATATATTTTCAGCAAAGGAGGCAGGGTTGTCTACTTCAGTGAAAGCTGGTGGGCCAGTTCCCATGATCCTCCAGCGGGCATAAAGCATTGACAGTCCTCCCAGACCCATGAGAGCCAATCGTGTGGGGAGTCCTGTTCGAAACATCTCACTTATCTATCAGAAAATATGAACATGTTATTAACAGACCTAGTTATTGTTCTTTAAAAGAGAACACAATGAACCAACATTCATGGACAATGAAAATGATGTGAAGATAATCAAATACAGAGAAGCATAATTTATGACAAAAATCAGGGGAAGGAAATAAAAACTGCAACTCACATTGAGAGTATTCTTCCTAAGGAGTAGCCTCTGGCTGAGTTCATACACATTAACATTACAGATCAAGAGGACATCAAAGGCAGCATTCACACCCTGAAGCAAAATACAAAGATAGAGAAAAGAAAATGGCAATCAAAATGTATATAGGTCAGGTCAACAGCAGCGTTCTTATCCGTATGTCTTACATACTTCTATGTGTTAAATTCACCCTTTGTCTTTGAAACCACTTAATATATACTTGCAGTTACAGTATGACATCAATTAAAACAATTGTCTGCGATAAAGACGTATACTTTAAAATAGACTGTGGATACAAATCATATCTCATTAAAGTTCGTACCAAGACTGTAATGCCTTGTTCTTTACAAAGCATTGCCGCTGCACACAGCAAGAGGCTGGCCACTACCCACTGGACAGAAAACCTGTCATCTCTGTCATTCCCTGCAAACACAAAACCAAAAACCCAGCCAGTTAAGAACAGAGGAAGGGCTTTAAATGTATCTGTATAAAGAAGCATGCTGGATGTGGGCAAGTGCAACTTCCAAACTGAATCCTGCACAGTCCATATGTTAAAGTGCACATACAGGGAGTGAAAGTAGTACTTGAACACATACCTCTGTTGAAAGCTTTGCAGTAGGTTAGAAAGGAGAGCTGGAAGAACAGTGCACACAAAAGGTCCGCTCGACCCACTATACCAGCAACCTTATATGAAAGGTGCAGATAAAAATAAAGATGATAAATAAAAAATGCATATGCAAAACAGTTAATGATTTCATTAATCACAGCATATCAGTTGCTTATTCTGTTTCATTGTGGATGCAGTTATTATTCTCACTTATTAACAGCGATAGGAAGAATCTCTCATTATCAGCCTGGCCTGTTGGTGTGTGTGCTATGTACAGTGTGTGGGTACAGTATGGTTGGCATCCTGGGGTTGCCTGCTTTGATACATACAGCAGGCCTAAGCCAACAGTGTGCCTGCCTCACACCCCCCAGGTTTCACCCAGTCCTTGTCCTGCATGATTAAAGAAAATGGAGAGGGGGAATTGCTGCTTTCCAGCCAGGCTTTACAGCAAACACACATATGCTGGCAGGTCAATAAGCATCCCAACACATCTAATAGTCAGGCTGTGTTACCACGTGGACCTTCGCCCCATGCTCCCAACTGAGACAGGGCTTTTGTTCTTGGCATGGAACCACTGTATATTTAGTATTAAAACCTCTGGACTGATGTGCCAACATGCCATGATGCGCTACTGCAGAGAACTGGTGTTGTTTGTAAAGAAAAGAACGTTTCTTGCCCGAATTCAAAAAGGTTACAATGGCTCACAAAGGCAAAGCAACTAAATAAAAATTGTAACATCACAACATAACTCTTTTGCAATTAATAGGGCTAACTCGGATGTAATTAAAAGCACAAGGGGAAATCAATGCAAGTTAATGTCAGTAGAACTATGCAGACAAACAACATACAACACTTAAAAAAGTCAAATCATTTTGGTGTGTTTTTTTTGTTTTTAACAGTGAATGCACATAGATAATTTACTAATTGAACCGGTTCTTACACTTTCTGTGTGTACTGGATGTGCAGCAAAGAACAGGGCAGCCAGCAGAGAGGTCTTGGGAGCAAGGTTCTGTATTCTTCCCTTTTCATCATAGGACAGTCCACCAGTCAGAATAGCAAACATGTCAATCATGAGGGCGGATATGACGGCGTGAAGGAGGATATTCAGCACATGGAAGCCGACAGGGTGCAGACTTCCCACTAAGAGGTAGTTCAGCCTATATCAGCAAGACAGAGACGTTCTAGATGATTTAAGTCTGATTGATGTAGGGATACATGCAAGTGCAGGTGAGTTTAGATAGAGTCAAGCGAAAGGAAGTCATTGTGTGCTGCTGTGCAATTAGGGTCGCCCTCATACACATGGTTAACATAAAAAAGGACGTCCAGTACAGTGAATTCTGGAGCTCTGGGGAAGTACATTAGCAGTTAATTTCCCACCAAGATGCATTTCTTTTTATCTTTGTGTACTTGTAAGCAGTTACTGTCAATAAAGAAGGACATCAAGAAGCCTTAATCCTGCAGTGTTGATTCTGTGTGACTACTAATTTAACCAAGTGGTAATATGCTATGCTTACACAAATTAAAAAGTATCTTTTTAACCATTGTGAGTATATTATGAATGAGAGCATTACCTAAATGTCATGACAGTCAGAGGTCGGTAGGATTTGTGACTAGAGTTGCTACTAAGATTGCTTCCCCAAAAGTCATTCCTCCATATGTTGCTGAAAGGTGTTGTTGGTTTCAAGTCCTGGAATAGAACATTAACCTTGAAGTTATCCTTTGTGTACACTGGAATAGGAGTCAGACTGTTTTTACTAATAAGTTAGTCAATGGTTATGAAAAGATATGCATACCTTGTTGTTGACAATAGCTTCAGAATCATCAAACACAAACTCCCCATCAAAACTGTTAATAAAACACAGGAGTGCCACCAGGGCGACGGTGACCTTTGCTTGGAGTGGTGCGAGCTTTGGCAGCGGTATTTGGCGATCCCAATAAACTTCAGACAATGCCATGTTGCACCAGGCTTTTTGGTATTCGATATCATCATCTGCTTAGTCCCTAAAGGAGAGAATGAATCAGAGGATACACATTAGACACACAGAGGCGGCTCCTTATAAAGTGGAAACACTAGCACATGTAAGCTAATGCTGTAAATACGAATTCATACCTTATCTTTTCAGAGAGAGAGGCTGTTTACCATGTTAGCTTCTTTGTCCGCTGGCTAACCAATAAATGCATTTTAGCCCCCGAAAGCGCCTCCACACTCTCATATGCACAATGGCTTTAGTTCAGAAAAATGCCGTTTTATTCTTACTAATGGTTGATCCAGTGCGTATAAAAGGGAAATGTACCTTGAAAAGACCCAGGCTAAAATTTAGCTTGTCTTGTTAGCGGCTGTCATTCCTTTTATGTAACAGCACAGATACAGTAAAAAGACAATATCAGCTGTATGAATAAAAGGGCAAAGGCTCTTTTAAACACTGCATCAATTTAAAGTGGTTAAGTTTCAGTGAAGTAAAGCAGCCCAGACTGGCTCCCTGGAGACGGACATCCCCAAGCTGTAAACAAATGTACACGCTCCGTCAAATTCACTTCCTGAATGACATCACAGTCACATGTTGGTTTTCAGCCAATACGAAGCGAAGATGAAATAGCGTCGGTGGATTAAAAAAAGAAAAGTTTGGCATGCCAACTATAGAGCGTATAAAATGAGAACATGCGTGGCGTTTGTAAAGACTAAGGCTTGTAGAATCATTTTATTATTTTCATTACGTTCAATGAAAGGTGACAAATATTAATTTAAAGAAATACAGGCCTACAGCATGATTTTGGGGGGATTTTAGAACTACAATATCATTACAACATGGAGAGTGTTCATTGTGATTTAAAGTAATTTATTTGATTTGATTGCCTAGCCTTTTTTTTTTTTTGGCAGGAACTCATCACATTTTATGACAGTAACACATGAACATTTATGTAACAGTTTCAAAAATTGCTGAAATTGCTTAATGAAATATTATTTTGCTAAGACCTATATGCTTTGAACCTTGATCAAACTCTGTTTCTCTGTTGTCTGTCATAGGAAAAGTGTTTACAGGAAAAAAAAAAAAACTAAAAAAAACAAACTGGAAGGTACAAGGAGGACCATGCAAAGATTTAGGATTTTGTGCTTCATTTAACCTGTCATTCCATAGGGAAGCCAATGAATTTCCTTAATGGCCAAAACAAAGTGCCTGGGGCCATGAAAATGGGGGTTGGACTCAATGGTACATAAAAAAAAGGTCTTAAGATTGGTCATGATCCAGGCAGCATTGTAATATTTGTACCTGTAGCCATAGATTTAAAACACAGCCAGTTGATAAACTTAATATTTGGTAACATCAGAGTTAGCACCAAATAAGATAAGAATATTCTTCTAGATTGCTGGCATTTGTTTAGACTACCCCTACCCTACCTTATATTTAATTACACATTATACTTACAAACCTTTACTTACCGTAATGTTTAAAATTAATTTCATTATTTCAACAGAAGAGGTACAGTATTTCATATCCTCAAAATGGTCTAATTACTAGTCCATGCAAAATGTATGAAGTATAGATTTCATCCTCTGCTTTTTGTGCCACATCAGTTGGAATTCATGTTATTAGCATCACTTCCAGTGCGTTGACCAGGGCGTGGCAGGGCAGAGGAGATAATGAGGCAGGATGTCCCACTCTCTCCACTGGAACATCTAGTGGCCCAAATGCAGACAGACAGGGCTGCCAGTGGAGGCCCTGTCAGTGACGGTCCCCTGTTTTTGTATTCACACACAAGGTGACAGACATTGATTGTGCGCAGTCTGACATGGAGCTACTGTAGAAAGCAAAGGTCAGAATCAAATGGCGTGAAAGTGAAGCAATGGCTGAGCATCACGCAATGTCCTGAGATGAACGAACAGTCTGCATGTGTTTTTCATCATTAGTTGATAATCACAGTCAGCACAGTTTCCTTTTCTCTGATCACAGTGGGTGATATGCATTGATATTCTTCAAAGATGTTTTCTTTTATTAACATTTTTTTTTCTAATGACAACTAATATTAGCTGGCAGGAAATAGCAGCTTTGTTGTTGAAAAAATAGAATAATCTCTTGAGTTATTGCTTAACATTAAAGATAAAATGATAACCAACAAAAGCCTGTGGTTAATTTGGGCCTTGGATGACAAGAATATGACCAATAAAGGATTATTATTATTATTATTAAGTTTTTGTTGATGCAGTTATCCTATGCTAAACAGGACTGGGTTAAGGTGTTTTCCCTCAGCACCAAAGCCTCTCAAACCTAGTCCCCACAGCCTTTATCCCTGAAGAAAGTGTAGGTACAGACTTTCATGAAGCAGAGATCCCCTGTCAATGGTCTCAAAAAATGATTTAGAACATATGATTGACTGTAAACTATGTGCTGGCTCATCATTTGGCCTGTCTCATTATTTGTTAAAGTTGTAAGACTGACCTTTGCTAATCAAAGGTCTCTTGATATTAAAATACCCTTGAGGTATCCGTAAAGACAGTAGCGTATCATGAACCCGTTTCATCTCCTTCAAAGTTATTATAAAGTGACTGTTGATGCAGCAGAGCTGAACTGCCTCCTTTTTAAAAAGAATCACCTCAAAAGTGCTGAATACAAATCTACTTGATCAAACTCAGCCACAGGGACTTCTTGAGGAAAATCAAACAGTGTTTCAAGCACACACAAGCTCTTCATCAGGTGCTGCTGAATTTGAAGGCCATTCCTCTGCCCGCTAACCTGAATGGAGCTGCCAATTTACTATTCTTTTGTTGGTCTTTTACAAAAACCCATACATACTGGACAGAATTGATACACAGACATACAATAAAAGAATGAATGGTTTCTCATTATCTGTATGTAACACATACAGATAATGAGAAGCCCCAAGAGCATAACTTAATTGCAATGTGAATGTGGGATTTTTTTATATAAAATATTCTTGGTATTCTAATATATTTTTTAGATATAGAAAAAGAGTATAAAGTGGAATAGTGTGATATTAGCAGTTTAGGTCCTTTTAAATTAAAAAATTGGTCTGTTGTCCAGAAACATTTATCAGACATTTCAGTGCACACGTGTTGAAAAACTTTACTAGAAGGATGTGAAAGCATCAGAAATGTGCAGACGTACAAGAGTCGTTAATAAACCATACAATTCAAATGCATTGCAGTTGCAGCTTTGCCTCAGTCAAGGCCTTGCTGTGTAAAAGAGTGACATCACTGCAGTTGAGTCTATTGAAGGTGAAAGTATCTATTCTTAATTAGCTGTGGAAAGTAACTATAATTTTATCCTTGTCAGTGTTCTGTGGCCTGCACAAGGGAAGTACCTTCACAAAGGATGTGATGGAAAATAGCTTGCATTAATGAGGAGAAACTCAGCAGGCAGGACCAAAGCAACTATCACTTAAAGAGCCAAGATGGCTGCTAATATCATCCTCCAAAAAACGATGAGGTGACACATTATAATAATGATGCATAAGTGCAAAGTAAGCATCTTACAGTAAAACAAAGTCTATTTGTTCCTAAAGATTATGTGTGGCTTGCTGTAAGTAGAATTATTTACTGCTGGAAGGTTTTCAGCTTCATTAGGCTGCCATTGTGTCACTGTCAGTAACTTCTTTGAAAAGATGGGATAGAATATTGTTTGGTGTTATCTTTTAGGTTGTTATCTTTGCTTTCAGGAAATGCTGAACAAACAAAATAAAGCCACATTGTTAGTAAAAAGATGGAATCTGAAAGTTAAGCTGTGTATTCCTGATGAGGAAAAGATTGCAAAACAAATTTTATTTCACCACATAGTATAAGTAAAACCAAGTCAGGTCTCTACTTTAAAACAGATTTTGATTGATCCACATTAATAGGATTGTGTGTGTCTTTGAGATGGGTAGTGGTAAAAGATTCTGTTGCTCTCACCAGAGACCAAAGGACAACCAGGTGGGATAAAGCCCTCCACATCAAGTAAAAACACCCAGGGTCTGTCATGGAGCTGGTATCCTATATCTCTGTATCCATTGTGCTGACTCCTAAACAGATTAGTGCTTATGTGAAACACGTCAAACCTTCACTATATAAAGACAACATCTCTGGAACACTGGAACCCATTCCCATTGTGTACATCCTAAGCTAGACTATAAACTATCTTGGAATCTATAAAATCCTTGATCCTTGAATCCATGACAAACCACAAGCATGAAACATCAGCAGTTTGTTGAACAGACACTAAAAATGGTCCAATGCAAGACTGACTGGGTCAAATGATTCACACAAAACAACTTTCAACAGTCAAAGCAGCAATTGCAAACACCTGTACAAAAAAAAACAAAACAAAAAACAAACCCTGTCTAATTCTATCAACTTTGCCTTAGCTTCCACAGGTGTCTTTGGCCCGGTCTCCCAGAGTGACGGAGGCGAGCCATCACAACACATCATAGTTCAGAGTGGAAGCCTGGCAGCACCCAGCGAGCGCACTGTAAAGCACTGGCCACAGGGATGGGACGGACACTTAGATCACTCGCTCAGTCCCGCACATGACTCTCTTCGGGGACAGCCAAACGTTCAGTGTGTATGTGACCCCTGCCGCAGGTCAGTATTCACATCAGAAGAATGGATAGATAAAATGAGTTGCCAGAGGGTAATGTTAGAAAAAAAAGACAAGATGTGTGAGACCTGGCAGTGGTTAGCTTGATTTGTTTTTTTGCACCACCCTCCCTGCTGCTGCCTTCTCCCCGGTGCTCCGTACAAAAGTGTTTTCCCAAAAACCCTCTCGTCGCCATGGCACCCCAGGCCCCTGCCTTGATTGACACTTTGTCACATTACGGTTTGACAGCACTGGTGGAGAGACAAAGATACTGGGAAGTGGCTGGGGACACAAATTCACACACACATACTATATACAATCTAACAGAAACAAATAGACCCTAAGGAGATCTCGCACACACCAGCTGCGTAATGGAGGTGCATCTCAGCCGTGGTGTGTGTATTGACTTAAGGCTGTGGAGGCACAATTCACTGGGGGAAGGTTCAGGGAGGGACGCAGATGTTTTGCACATTGCGCACATTGTACTTGAGAGACTAAATGCTATCTTAGGCAGCAGGGTGTAAGGTACAGTCGACTGATCGCTCCATGAGATGAACATTTGATTCTATAGATGGCGACAGCACTTCATATTCATTCATATTCATCACTATCTACTTCGGAAAAGAGTGTTGTTTCTCAGTTTCTCAAGAAAATTATCAGGGAGCAGCTTGACAATGCCACCCTCTTAAATAAAGTTGATACTAACTTACTAAAGCACTTTTTTGGTTTCTTTCTCTTTGTTTTCATGCAAAGAATAGGGCAAATGTAGTATTTTAGGTTTAGTTAACACAAAAAAGTGACTTACCAAACCAGGCTGGAGCATGATGGGCCAATGTTGAGGTAAAAAGCTCGAAGCAAGGCAAGGTCAGTGAGAGTCTGCTGCTTCAGGCTGGCTTCACTGTGATTACAGTCAGCTCCACATGGTTTCAAGAAATGGGTGAAGACATCATTACAGTGTGTGGTGAAAGCTCTTACTGTACGTCTGCGAAATACTCTGCAAAGGTGTTGTCATATTGTTCCACACAATTGAACACATTGTCTCAGATTGTGCATCTGGTCGAGAGTCTCCCTGCAACTCTTGGTTGTTAAACGCAGCCTGTACCGACAGCTAACACACCATCTGTCAAAATAGTCAATGTGGAATTGTTCTTACATAATCAAATAGTTTGGTTTTTTTGCTTGAGAGTTGAAGGCCAGCTGGAGAGTTGCACTTTTTCTTCATTTTAAAATTTCAATGTGAAAATGCTTAAGCAACACTTACTACAATAGATCTTGCTTTGATCACAATTCAGTCTTCAGTCTGATCTGAATTTCACCTACAAAAAAAATCACCCATCTCAAAGGTTTTTTTTGCGACATCACCACATTCTTTAGATACTGATTTAACATGAACCCTCCCAGTATGACTCTCTGAAAATAAATCTGCAAATATATTATGTGATACTGTCTTGGTCAATACATGTTAAGGACAAGATTCTGTTCCCAGGTCTGTAAGAGGAACAGACAGTGCTAACCCTTTGTGTAAATGGGTCTCACAGAAAGCGATTGCCAGCAGTGGGCCACCAGTGTTTATCCACATGGGTTTGACCCTTTTGGAGAGGCCAGGGTAGGGCAGTCATGTCTGGAACAGCTGGGCAAGGATGACAGGTGTCAGAAAAGCGCACTTGTCAAAATTTTTACTTCAATTTGACAGCTGGATGACATTGGACCGAGAGTTGAGAAGAGTTTGACTATTGAATTTTGGCTATTCAGAAAAGGCCTACAGAAACTGTGGATTAAATGTTGGTATACCTTTGTCTTTTCAGGCTCTAAAGGCACTGAATCGGCGCAATCATTTTTAACCCCCTCCATTATTGGGCAGGTGTATCGAGCAGGCTCTGGCCTAATATGAACTCCCCCATTAACATTTGAGGCCCGCGTTAAGGGTTGATATTCATCTGCGGCCGTCTCTCACACTGAGAGGTGGAGGCTAATCTCTCTGGGTACCATCTAACCCCCTATTGCCTGGCTTTCTATTTGCGCCCCCTTCTCTTCCCCTTCTTTTCCCTCTGGAGGCCTGCATTAAACATAAAGACTCTGCATGGATGAGTGAGTCAACAAATTACCACAGACAATAAATGAAAAAAAAAAAACAACCTCACTATATGCCACCAGTCTTTCATTTCCTTTCTTTTTACTGTCCTTCTCCTCCCCCTTACCTTACAGTTTGCCATTAGGTTATTGTCCGAGGCATTTAAATAAACATGATTTAAGCCCAAGCTTCCCCTTATTGCATTTCGTTAGAGCTTCCCTCCTCATGCTTGACTGGTTTGTGTCCATCAACTCAGGGGAGCTTGACTCTCTTGCAAAATCCCAGCTAACACACATGAAACTGTTACAGCTGTTGGTCTAACCTTTGAGTGTCTCCTAAGGAGCACAGTGATATTTGCACTTAATAAAATTATGCCTACCAGGAGAATATGCCGCTGACATTTGCCATTTGTCAAGTTGAGGTGGCAGCGAGGCTTTATGAGTCATTAGTGTTTAGGGTACAGTCGAGAGCCTCCTCCACTAGTCTCGTGTCACTTAAGATCACATATAACCTCATGTTACCAAATAGTATGGCTTTTTTCCTGCGCACCTGCATTAAACTAAGTCGTGTTTTTTCCCATCTTGCACACAGCTTGAAGGGAATCAATCCTCCGTCTGAATGCGATGTCCCATTTAAAAGTATGCCATGTAAATCCTTTGCAGCCCTTACAAGAATCCTTTTTTTTTTTTCCGAAGCCCGAGGACTCTCTGAGGTCACAGATAAAGAAATCGAAAATGAACCAAAGAACCAGGAGCTGAAAATTAAGGGCACAGTTAGCAACGTTAACTCATGCAGAGTGATAGATGTCACAGATGTCAAGCTTCTCGGCTAAAGTCAAAAAGAGGTCACGCTGCACTAATGGGTTCTACTTCAGCTTCTCGTCTCATGTATAGCATAAGGGACACGGGCAAAAAAAAAGTCAGCGCTGAAATTACATAGGGTCATGTGGATTTTCTGCTGCAGCATGTGCCATAGCTTTTAAGTGGTAAAAATGCCTCTTTTCATTTCTATTTAGTCAAGAAAACTATCAAAGTGGATTTTCGATTTCTTCATCCCATTACCTGAAATAAACTAGGCCAAGTCAGTATCTCTTGAACAAATTTTGTCAACCGTTGCTTGTATTGTATTATGTTCTATTTTGTGTGACTAGATTCAGTCAATGACAGGCTGAGGAGTCATTTTGGACAATCAAATACAACTGCCCTGAGTTACACCAACTGCCACCATCTCCCCCTTACACCTTCTTTCTTCTGTGTCGCATGACTCATTAAGATCGCACTCATTATGTGATCAGCATGTGTTTTATGACAGGAAATGACCAGCTGTTCCTATGTCCAGAACCAGGACTGATTGAACTGACTCATAGTCTCTCCAATCAACAATTCACATCAATTTCCACATGGCCATTTTATTATTTCTATTATTTTGTACTTTATACAATACTTTACTCTAGTTATCACAAGGCTATGCAATAATAATACATAACAAGAACAAATTTTAGTAGCTCATCAGTATGAATTGACTCAGGTTTGATATAAAGTTAGTTTTAGAGACAGTTTTATGGTGTTACTGGGGAGTCTTATTACAAAAATCTCCAAATCAGCCTCTCAGGACCAGCAGCCTGCAATCCACAGTTCTAAAAACCTCTTCCACCCTCAAAACTGCGTCTGCGCTCCAGTGAGTCGGGCTCCCTTTCAATAAACCCAGTCACTCCACTGGAAAACTTTTTTTCTTTTTAGCTCTAAATTTCTGGTGAACATGTATGTTTATTGCGCCCCATTACCAATAATGTTCTGTGTAAATGCCTATTATCTGGAGGATAAACATCCATCCTCCAGAGTGAGCTGAAGATCAACAATGTACTTGATTGGAGATACAACCTAAAGACTAGTCGTAGTTGATAATGATTAAAATCAGAACATAGAGGAGCAGATTTGGTTGGCCTAAAGTAATGAGCAACCAGGTGTTCCCCATGAAATCAATAACTGTGAAGTAAGCAAGAAAATTTTATTTTCAATGAGCTAAACATGTATTAAAATCGTAGCTGTGCCAAATCAGGCAGATAATGATGTGCAGCATTACCCAATATAAATTTGGCTTTATTACTGTTTGAAGTCATTTGTGTGTCTCTCCACTTTTTGGTTCTCTGCATTACTGAGAAAAAATACACTACATCACAACAATGGCCATCCTTACAACAAAGAAACGTGAAAAAACATGTCACTTTGTACCCGGGTTGTCCCAAACTATTTGTGTCAGCCAGCAGTGCAGTATAGTTTTAAATCATAGTGACTTCCTCTTTCAGGAAGTAGTAATGCCATCTACATGTTATGTGAACGTACTGGAAACTTCATAAAAAAAAAGGAATTAAAAGCAGTTCGTGAAATGAAAAGCTTCTTAAAAATCTATAGATGGACGCTTATTAAAGGACGCATGTCGTTCTTTTGTGTCAGTGCAGAGTGTTAACACACGGCAGACTTTTTCAGCTCACTGTCTGACCTGGTGAAGCATTGGGTTGACACCTTTTAAATCTTTAAATAACAAAAAATAAAATGTGATGGTTTTACAAAACTAGATTTAAGACTCAAAAGTAGCAACAACTCATTTCAAGAACATATTTAAATAGACTTCTTTGCACAATGCAGCTACAGTAATTCATATAGTAGCATGCATACTCTGCCCCTTCATAATGTCACATCAATTTTCTGCTCCTGCGCTCAAAACACCATATTCATGCACAATTTGACATAACAGCAGAGTTAAAAACAGGAAATTATAAGGTAATGTCTCACCGACGGCTATAGTCACATTAAAAATGCCTCCCTAGTGATCTGTAAGATTGCTTGCTGCAGTGAAGTTTAATAGTTGGAGCATAGCACCTCCTGCTGGCAGGCGCTATTAATGATACCCCCATTGCTTGGACGTATGCAGAGGCTCTCATTGTTACCTTTCACTGCAATTACAGGCCTTTCTACTTTGATTGGTGGGTAATTGAATTGGTTTGAGCTTGTATGATTTCTGTCCGAATTTCCCACTCATATTTCAATCTTGGCTCAGGATCAGACAAAGCCTGTGTCCCAGTAATTAAAGACGCCAATGCCAGGTGAAGAACAGGGGAACCGGGGAGGCATAGCAACATGAATGAGACTGATTAGGTGTTTAGTGAAAATGAGATTTTCTGGCTCAAAGACAAAGTACAGCCTCTCAATTGGTGTTTCAGTGTTCAATGGGGTGGCAGCGATTGACTGCTGTTGATGAGGTACATTAGGAAAAGGCCTTCAAATGCTGCCATTCATCCGTTTAACAAAAGAACTGTGGTATCATACTCTGAGGCTTAATCTGAGTATGAAACTGGCTTTCACGTCAAATGCTGAAGCTTGAACAAAGGACTTTCTGTGTAATATCCAACTAATAGTCACTTGTTTTGAATGCAGACCTTTTCTTTTTCCCTTTTCCAACTATTTTTTATCTTATTTAGAGCATGGGACATTTACATTTACTAACTCAAAAAAAAAAAAAAAAAAAGTACAAACCTACATCTCCATCTGTGATTCTGATCAAATAAACTGTGTAATAGAAGTTTTCTGATGATTTTTGCATGTTCAAAGCTGAAAATGAAATAGTTAGCCATGTAGTTACACCACATTGTACTTGCGACCCAATTTTATATGTACGTCAACATTTTACAAGTTAATCAACAAAACACTCATGTTAATGGCAAATTTGTAAAACAATTTCGTCCTAAATGAATCGCAGCAGTGGTCAGATGAAGGTCAGAGAGCTTTAAGTAGCAGATGTAAGCCAACTGCGTGAGTGGAAAATGAGTTGTTTCTCTTTTATTGAGACCAGAATGGATGTTAATCAACACATTATGCCAGTTGTTAATTGCTTTTACCTCCTGCTGCTAAAATAATTTGCTACTTTTTTATTGTAGTTGTAGCCATCTGTTTCAAAACACAGGGACAGGATCAGGCCTGGACCTGGGGTGAGTGGTGACACATAAAGGCACCTAATGTGCATTTCCGACACTTTATTTATGGGGAGGGCAACAAACAGTCACAAAATCTAAATTCACTGTGACAAAACTTTACATACCTGGCTGCAACGGAAAGGCACTGTACATCACTGTGTTACTCTTAATGGCACTCTTCTACATACATTCATTATCTGTGTCTATGTCTTGATCCCGAAGTGCCACCAGATGAGCCATTTTCTATCTATGTGAAGCTGCGGTTGCCATCAGAGTTTGAAGGCGAGATCTCAACGGGAGAGGACCAAGCCATCAAAGCCATCATGTACTTTAATTACAGGTAATCTCAAATCACAGACACTCCTCCACTCCCTCTGCTCTTTAGAACTTCCTCCTCAATTACCAAAGTGCTTCAATTAGGCCCTAAATAAGCCGTGTACATGCACGAAGGAGCAATGGGCAAATTACAATAGAGAGGGTAAAAACAACAGGCCCTGTAAGAGGCGATGTGATGCAGAGGCAATTAAAAGACAGAAAAGTCCTCTACCACGCAGGGCGAAAATGAAAAAAAAAAATGCGAGAAAGCGCTTTGATGAGCTAGTTCTGAGCTAAGTGGAGCTTAAGAGGCATTGGTAGAGGACAAGAAAGAGGGGGGAAAGAGAAATTAAAGATGGTTGATTGGCAAGAAGGCAGATGTCACACTGTTTCCCTACAGGACCATATGTCGGGGGGAGCACTCAGTCATCGAGAGTCTGGAATGTGTGAGTAAGTCATGATTTCTATAGAGCAAGTAGGCATCCCACCGGCAGCTGATTCTCTGCAGTCGCTCTGCTTTCCCTCACATTCATTATCCAGCCAACCCCATACACACTCCATCAACTGTGAAGCTTACTGAGCTTTTGAATGGACAAATGAAGACCCTGTCTCCTTTAATGGGCTAATTCTGTCACTAACAAGGGCCCTTGTTAACGGAAACTACTAAGGCTGCAGTGGGCTTGTGTAAATGTGAGTGCATTAGTCAATTAGCTCAAATCTAACTTTGTGCAATTGTCTGACAAATTAACTAGAAAGAAATACATCATCAAGGAACATGGGGAGTAAAATGGGAGGCTAATATAAACACTTCTGTTTATGCGTCTGTTTGGAGGTTTGCGTAGCCAGATCACCTTTCCTACTGCTGAAAACTGACTCATGCTGTCCTGGACTGAGGATAGTAATTGAACACATCTATAGCAATCTGCGCAGACCAGATGACAGGGCCATCATCGTTGATCATGGATGTGAAATGGAGACAACTTTATGAGCTGTGAGAGCTAGGCTTAAACTGAGGAGAAAAGTAGATAATGTTCACAAAAAACTTCTCCAGGTTGTTGGGACTAAGCTGTTTGTGAAGGCCAGCATCTTTCCAGGAGAGCAGTGTAACGCAAAAAGAGTCTTTAATTTGAAAAGATGCCAGGCAGCATGGATTATATTATATGGCATTAACAGGAAATTAATTTAGCGGGCACTATATAAATGTATTACATATGCACCATGCACCATGTCATGTAAAAAGGTTATCGGACATACATTACATTCACAAAAATTATTTATAAATGGCATCTGTGTCTTTATTAGAATAATTTAATACTTAATAAAGATGAGCATTTATCATAATTTACAAAATACTTATATTATCTCCACATAATTTTGTAAGATAGAACTGACTTACATTCACAGTCATAACAGTAAATGGTGCTCTAGTATCAAGAGCACAAGTTTTAAGTATAAAGTGGCTGTAGGAAAGTGGACTCTTGTGTTTGAAGAATACTGAAGAGGAGAACAAACACAGACACCCAGACTGAAAACAGAGAACAGAGATGACACAGACCTGAGGACAACACAAATTAGACATAGGTATAGGATTTAAACGTGTACATAAAACAACAACACAGTAAAGACAAATACGTCAGCAGCATTGAAGATTGTACAAGTTGTCCTTGCCTGTCTCTTGTCTTTACAAACACAAGTCCCTGCATAGAAAAAAAGCACACAAAACATAGGCAATACTGAAACCAATGCTAAACACTGATATCAATCCCAGAGACATGGATCGTCACTTCATGTCAATATGCCTACTCATGTCCTGAGTGTGTCACTATTGACCTGCAAAACCATACTTTTGAAGTAAAAAAGGGAACTGGAACAATTGGTGAGAGCCAGCATGTGTCCCAGCTTTCCTGAAGACTCTGCTGGGTGCACTGGACTTCATGTCTAAATGTCAATGAGGTCGTCACCGCTTTCATCACTCTCTACTGTGAGCTGACGGGTCCACCACTTCTTGACCTCTGACCCTGAAGAGGCCTCATCCTTCACAGGGTTCATCTTACACACAATGGACTTGACACTTGTGCGGCCTGACAAATCACAAAGAGAAGAGACGTGTGCTTTTGTCAACACAATCCCACCTTTTCTTTTGAAAAGACATAAATGTTAATAAGAATGCATTTCCACTTGACTTGCCTTTTCATATGGATAATATTTTTCTGACATGCAAGCTTATAAATAATTATTTTTACAAGAAAGTGACTTGTAGAGGATGAAGAGGCAGACAGACCTGCGGGCAGACGCCACTGTCCCAGCTTCCTCTGTGGTTTCCCCAGGTCGGAGGAGTCCTGCCTGTAGCCTCCTCTGTCTGACAACGTGGGGCTCAGAAGCTGCTGGAGGCCACTCATCTAAACAAAGAGAAGATCTCCTTTGTTTCACCAGTGCAAGTGCACACCTGCAGATTATATGATGCGCTAGCTACAGATCAAGCTGTGACTATGTGTTGGTGTGTATGCTGTGTTGGTTTGTGGGACTTTACCTCAGGCTGTGAGGGGTTGTCTGTATTGTTAGCATTGTGGTCTTCACTTGGCACTGTAGTCTCAATGCTGGGTGGGTTGAGGAAGCGGCTCAGCTCCTGCTGTTGGCTCTCTCTCAGGCTGTGTATGATGCTGCAGGATTGCTGCTGCTTCTGCAAAACAGACATACAGTATGTGGTCACTTTGTGGTATGTTCACATAGCCATAGCCATCATTTCAGTCATGCCTGTTTGTATTCACATAACATGTTTGTGTGGTTTCTGCTGAGACTAACCGCACGGATGCGTTTGAGGCATTTCTTGAGCCACATGCGTATCGTTTGCTTGGCAACCTCTTCTTCAATGGTGTACTCCAGCTGTTCCCTGGCCAACAGCTCCTCCAGCTGGAGAGACTTTCTAATGTCCACTGAGCGATAGGACAGCATGCTGTAGAGTGACAAAACGGTGCAGTGCAGGAGACATTTAGGAATTGCCAGTTTATATTTGGTCCATAAGTTGCTTTTTTACTGGTCACCTTAGCACATCATGAAAGGACACATCTCCTCCATTGTGCAGCCGTTCCATCTCGTAGCACATGTGTTTAAACAGCAGCTTGTCTTTGTCCAAATCCACCTCAAGCCTACCTCTGAGCAGGCGCAGCAGAAACTTCACCCTCGATGTTGGTATCACGCCCTGGACCAGCCACCACAGAAGTCAGTAGTACACCGGCAATAGTCCATACAGTTTTCTAATGCTTTATTTAGTTTGTAGTTTTTTTTACAGCATACTGTGTGTATATTGGCTACTGTTAAAGACATTGTTCTGTATGTTTGAATTACACAGGGCTAGATTTAAAAGTAAAAAGAAACTTTTAGATGACATCATTAATAAAGTGGAGGGGGGTCTACATTTTAATTTCATCCCCCACTGTTGTAATTACTTTTACTCCTATTGTTCAATGTCATTGTTTCATTCAATTCAGCTATTCTCATTATCTCGTCCTCTGCATTTCTATATTATGCTTTGCCTCATAGCTATAAGAAAATCGTCATCTTCTCACTGCTGTGCCTTCATTTTCTTTTCCACTGCTAATTTCTCACCTCCCGTTTGTCATCCACCATGTTCCAGATGATTTGGAAGTGCCTCAGGTCATTATAGCTCAGCAGCTGGTCCTCTTCAGTGGAGTAGAACAAGGAAAAGTTCTCCACAATGATAGCTGCAGCAAATAACAAAATATAATATGATTATATATACAATGAAGGAAAAATAGACAGAATATATAAGCAGTTATATATAAGCAGTAAATTATTTAAAAAAATGTCACAATACAAGCACACAATATAGTCTGAGTAAAATAAATATAATGTGTAACTAAGAGACTAGTCACAGTATGTTTTGGATCAGCTCATGTATAAATGTGCAGTTTGGTTAATAAACAGCAAGTAAACAACCACACACTCACCTACAAGCAGGTTTAGCATGATGTACGCTATAATGACATAGAAGGAGCAGAAATAAATAAGAGCTCCAGCGTAGTTGCCACAGTCAGTTTCCCAGTAGCGATGTTTATCAGGTGTGCAAAATGGGGGCTGCACCTGTGGACAGACAACCAGGGTTTTTATGGTAAGAGTCTGGTCTAAAAACATGTAGACACATGCCACATGGTGCCTGAATTGGTGTGCATGGGTTTTGCAGTGAGCACATACAACAGTCACACTTTCACTCAGAATACGATGTAACACTTTATGCATGCTATCTGTATTTCTTCATCTGTGGTCCTTACCATGCAGTCATGCATGATTTTATTCCAATCTTCTCCTGTCACAATACGGAAAAGAACAGTGATAGCCTTGCCTGCTGTGGAGAAGTTGGCATGCCTGTAAATAGGGAAACATAGAAACGTTGTATTACTGGATATAGTTAAGTGACAACAAAGCAGACGAATGAATAAAAAAAACTTTTTTTTACCGATTGATGTTTTCACCATATTTGACAGTGCCAAAGAGAACAACTCCAGCAAATGCATAGCAGAGGAGTAGCAGGAACATTCCCACAATGATGAAGAAGCTTTTGTACATGCTGACTACTACAGTCAACAGCAGCATCTTCAGTGTAACCTTTGAAACAAGAAATTACATTAAAAAAATATGCATATTATTTTATATAATGATCGTCATGGCAAATATTGAGTATAATTTACAAAATACTTACATGCTTTCCACATATTGTAAAGAATCTAAAGACAATCACACATGTGCCCATCATGTAGGTGTATGCATTCTAAAGGGAGAAGGCAGAAAGAAAAAGGAAGTACTATATGTACGTCCTTTATTGATTTGAATAGTGATTCTGCTAATATTTAAGTATTTTGTCTAACCAGTAATGCAAAGTGCAGGACTATCCAGATAACACCGAGTGATGTGACCAGCAGATCATAGCGATTCCTTCTGCTCTGCCAGTATCCAGCTGGAGACATCGCTATTAGCTTCATGGTCACCTAGGTAACACACAAGACAGACTTTTGTAGCCGATGCGATCATTCTACTTCTCGGTGGTGAGAAATAGTCTAATAACAGTATAATCCTACCTCCAATACAAATATAAAGGTGAACACAACAGACATGGTGGCGAGAGGAAACGTCACTTCGTCATCCACATCCCACTGGGGACAGAGAACAGCATTTTATATTTATAAAGTAATCATATAAAATGTCATTTTATATTCCAAAGCAAATGGTATACAAAAAAAGAGTTTTTACCTTGACTGAAAGCAGTACTGATTGCGCCAGCACTAGCACAGCAATGCCCCTTTTGAAGAAGGGATGTTGAGTAATGTCATACATCTTGGCACGGAAACCACCATTTTCTGTAGAGGAGAAAAAAATAGGGCTATAATAACTTTTTGATGGCAATTATATTTTTTCCCCATAATTTTTAAAATGTTGATTCATTGGATTTATGTAGGCTGTAGACTACAAAATGTAGCCTACAGCCTACATAATTCAATGATTTTGTCAGTGACAGTATCTTGTACTGTCCAGCAGGGGGCATTCAAGGACTACGTGTTTTTCAGTGAGCATTGTAACAGGAGTAGGTGTACATTTTTGTCTAGAGCTTTTGCCTAGAAATTCAATACTGGGTGGAAGAGCTCCCTGACACGTACTTCATATAATTGTCTCTAGTGTATTGAAACAGTGGGGTTTGTACAAAGAAAGCAGGACAATAGAGAATAAATGGAGTTGGGGCACACTAGCACTGCTGTAATGATCTGCCTTAGTGAGTAAATGGTGCCAGAGCCGGAGGCTTTTGGATGTGGATCAAAGTCAGGTTGATACTGCTGTTGTCAGCGGCACTGCTCACTATAACTGATACAATTGATTTCCTGTTTGTTCTCACACTGACTTGTACTAATAGACAATTTCCCACACTGCCTTTGAGGAACCGGCACTGTTCACATAACTCCAATGTAAACAAGCAATATTTCATAGTCAAATGGAGTCCAATACAACTTTACACAAATTAAGATATAGTGGGTGTTCAGTGTATTTCATTTCACGCATGTACATTTTGTGCATTAAGCTAATGTGGAAGTTGTGTTCATTAATTGTTCAAGATTGTGACAAGACTGAGCCAAAGGCTGAGTATTATAGCTTTAGTTGTGTCTGTGGAGGTTCTCAGTCATCCAGGACATAATCAAGGCAGCATCTTTGAGTTCATTTATGCTAAATAGACAATCAGTGAGTTAACAAAGAGGTTAAAAATATTGCATTTGTTCTATTTGGATTAGCAATTTACAGTATGAGCATTTACCTGGACGAGGAGGCAAGTGGAGAGGTTGGGCAATTTTTAGTCGGCTCTTTAGATCCTCCCATCTCCTCTGATCAACAGTCAGCAGAGCAGTGCCCTGTTTAACAAATCAGCAAAGCAAAAATGTAAAAACAACTGTTGCTAAACAACACTTTATTCAGAGATATATGATGCTCACCTTGTTTTCATTAAAGTTTGCAATTACAACCCCAACAAACAGAGTGAGTCCAATCATGCATCCCAGAAACACAAAGACGTGGATGTAAATCCCATGGATCTGTGGAAAACAGTTTACAAAGGTATTAAAACCTAGATCTGTTATTCATCATTAAATCCGCTCAACATTTTAAAGAGTGAAAAATGAAATAAGTACCGGTCCAACACGGTGAATGATCACATCTCGGACCTCCACCCAGCCTTTCAATGACAGCACTTCAAACAGTGCCAGCATGGCATTTCCAACATTATCAAAATTAAAATTACGAGGATTGGCCCTGTTGAACAATAACATGCATGCATGTATGAATAACCAGCAATTTCAGACTAAAACTAGAATAAAGAAGTTGCCCTACCAGACTCTAGGAACCCAGAAACCAGGTTTTTTCTCTCCAGGCTTTAGTTTTAGGTTAAGATTTTTGGAAACACTGACATTGATTCGGAAGATGCCATGGCAGTCCTCCTGTTAGCAAACATAAAAAAGTTAAAAAAAAAAAAACACAAATCAGAGGCCATTGGATGTTGTTGGAAAAAAAACACAATAGGAAGCATTAGATTATTGATTTTACTGAGGAAATCCCGCTTAGTTATTCAGCTGGCAGTTTTCTGCTCAGAGCATTAAATGAGAGTGGACGGTTCAGTGAGAAGATTTTATATCCTGTCGTACCCGTTTAAGAATAGTTGGATCGTTGCACTTGGCTAGCTTTCCGGCAAACAGCTGAACTCCAAAGCTTGCAAACACCAGCATTAGTGTAAGAAGGAGAATAGAAACCTGTGGGGAGAATTTAGAGTGATGAGTGAGTAATGATGCTAACAGTTCAGTGTGTAATCCATGTTTGAGATTAGAGAATAAGCTTAAAATGTCAAACAGCTGAAAACATCATGAAATCAACTCACAAAATCCAAGTAAGGCAGGATGTATTAGTATTATATAACTCTTGCACGTTTCTAACAGTCTTGCATGTTTAGGAAAGAAAAATGATTTTACATTCTAAATAGAGGATAGGGTGACAATGGATAATGGATAATCCACATCCCTGATATTACAGAACAAATTCAACAGGTAGGAACAGGTAAAAACAGGCATAAACAAAGAAATCATTCTCTGAACAGGGCAGGGTTTATTACTTTTATATAAGCATTTTTTAAGGGTTTAGATTTACAGATATTACATAGAAGATTTAACAATGATATTCTGTGATTTTTAACAGGGTTTGTATGTGGTATTAGTCTGAAGAACTGGCCAGACTCATTCGTGAAGTGAACATTTAAATGGATATTCAATAGTTGAGAAAGAAAAGAGCTGTGCACTGCTTCTCTGAATCCTGGAACATGACTTTAAATATAATTTATCTTACCATTACTTCATAAAATGAAAAGGAAAGTAGAAAAAAAAATATTACCAAATTGTACATATAGTATCAGGCTAATGGTTTTGTGGTGTATTTACTAAAAATTAATTTACTGTATGATGCTATGTTATTCAGTAATAAAGGCATACCAGGAATATCTCCTTGAACCCTTTCAAGACCTCCCGTACCACCTTCCTCATCTGCGGAACCAGCTTAAAGATCCTGAGTGGACGCAGACAGCGCAGCATCATAAGCAGTTGAGCTCCAGACTCAGAGGGAACATTCGTAGGCATCCAGCAGAGAAAGATCAGGCTCACCTTCAGATGACCAGGAAGGGAATTTGAAGGAGGGTTAGGGTTTTCGTGTTTTTTAAAATTTTTATTTATTTATGCCAAGACTCACGAGATAAATAAAAATGTCCATGACCCCTCCAAAGTCTCTGATGACAGCCGTGGGAGTAAAGAACAAGCCATCGGCCATGATCTTCAGGTTTAGTTCGATGCTCATGAATATCACAAACACATACTCTCCAATCTAAAATGAAGAGGGAACCAACAGGACATCTGTTTATTCAGACAGACGCTCGTTTGATCATGAAAACCAGCAATCACTTCATTTGTTACCTG
Source organism: Rhyacichthys aspro (assembly GCA_036850595.1). NCBI lineage: Eukaryota > Metazoa > Chordata > Actinopteri > Gobiiformes > Rhyacichthyidae > Rhyacichthys > Rhyacichthys aspro. The sequence goes on from CM072168.1 coordinate 11,960,785, forward strand.
CAGTGTGGGGACCTGCATAACCCTCGTGAAGGGTGATTCAAACATCATAGAGATACATGAGCAGATGGTGACTACAATCATCACCCAATCCAGATAGGTAACCAAGCCCAGGAGATCACTGCAGGGACACACAGACAATGGAAAGGAGAGATTGTTTATAGCCATCTCTCCAAAGTCAGTAGAAAATCATATGTGATTTTATGAAGAGATCATAAGTTCCTCATTTTGTATATATTAAGAAATGGATACATATAACCTAATAGATATGACAGCTTGTCACATTTAGTATAGTACACTGTGTACAGAATTGCATAAGTGTACCGGCTATCTTTCACAGCTCTTCATTTCACAGTTTCATTTCATAACACAGTTTTTGGGGAAGGTAAGAAAAAGCTCAACAGTTTTAATAAAATTAAAGACCAATAATTCATCAGACTTACTAGAGTTGGTGGTATTTGGTGTTCTTCACAGCTCCAGTTATGGGGTCAGTTTTAGATCTACACAGAAATACAGATTGTTACAACAGTACCCTTTGTTTAATAACCAGCCACAGCCAGGTGGTGATACCATAGGCAAAGGCTTACTCTGCAGCATTTCATGGTTTCTAATTACAGCCAGTTAAAGGTTAAATATTACAGCATTGCTAGAAGCAGGCCTTACGCATTGAAACGAGCTCGAACTATCATCCTGCAGAAGTTTCTGAAGCGGTGCTCACGGCCAACAATAAAGAGAGGCTTGTCAAAGTAAGGATGGTTTTCCCTCAACTCCTCCTCCTGGACTTTTCTATCCAGACACACAAGCAGAAAAACTAGTTATGTTAGATACAAAGCACAAAAAATGTATCTTTCAAGGCATTTGATATTTAATGAAGAGCACCTTTTCATTTCTGCTTGTTCTTTCTTTTCTTGAATCATCTTGATCTCACTATCCTCCCTTTGAGCATTTCTGTAGCGTACGGTACTAGAATGCTGATAAATGAGAAAATCGTTCCGTCATTTCTAAATAAACTTTGACATTACTTAGATACAGGTTATGTTCCATTTTGGTGTGTCAACTCACATCTTGAGTGAGTGTTTCCAGCGACTTCCCTCTGCTGATTCTCTGACTGGTAGAACCATGTCGGAGAGACCTAGAAATAAATGTCAGACATTATTATTCAGCTTGGTCTTGTTAAGTAGTCATTTGATTGCTATTCTCAGTACTAACACATCTGTGGAGTGTGTAATTGACAGACCTCCGCTCCTGGCGAATATGATGCTGGACACTGAGTATGGAGCGCTCTTTGGCTGGCTGGCCTTCAAAGGATCCACTTAACATACGTTGTCTAGTACAAGCGCTGGAAAAAAAACAAAAAACAAAAAAAACTTTTGTCCCACTCATAATCAACAGCATCTTGTCCAACATTTTTTTTATCATTCAGGCATGAAACTGGACCAATAAAAGAAATAATCAACACAGTGATTTGAATGCAGGTTCCAACCATTCCACTAAGCAAAGTGCATATGAGTGTGACAGCCCTGTTGTGGATAAATGCAGTGCATTCAACAGCTAATAACCCCATAGGCCCCAGCTTTCACGGATCATAATAATAAACAGCACTTCTCAAGGCAATGTATGCATGAGTGCTCAGACAGTGTGTTTGCTCATGCCAGTGCGAGCATAAGTCTGAATAATTGTGAGTGTGTAGAAGATAGGCGGCCAGACAGAACGTGCCCTGACTACTGATAGGCTGTCTATCCTGACAGACAGAACAGCACAGGGAGGGGTAGAGGCAGAGTTAGCCAGATTGGACACAGTGCTGGTAAGCTAATCTACACGAAGAGCCAGCTCTGCCATGCTGAACAGCAAATTATCCATTTACATGATTGTAACGGTAAATGAGTCTGAAGTGGCTGTGTGTGTGTCTCTGATGTGATGTGAGAATGGTCCAGAGCTCTGGAATACAGTAACACAGCTAAGTCAACTCAGACAAGAATGGTATGTTATTTTTTGTAATCTTTTTTTTTACAGACATCTTGTTAAGGATGTTAAGATATAGGTCTTAGCATTTCTTTCAAAGGTGTACAAAGAAATCTTACCGTAAAATTTTATTAATAGTCGTTTCTTTTTCCAGGAGATTCCGCGCCCGGATACTAAATATTGACCTGCGAAGCTGAGAGAGACACATGAAGGATAATTTTTAAACATATCAAACAACTTATCTACATCTTTAAAGACTTCATATTGGTTTGATTGATTTATTTATTGAATAGGAACCTTAGATAGTTATTTTGTGTGTGTGAGTGTAAAAAGGGAAAGTAAAAAATACCTTTTGGTCAATATACTTGTTGTCCTCAATGGCTGAGCGCTTGGAGTGGTCACAGGAGGAGGATGAAGCTGAAGGGAGACGCCGGAACAAACAACTGGTGTCCTGCTGTTGCCGATCAATGAACTGCTTCATAAAACTCTCCCTAGAGTAGTGACACAAATGTGTAAAATGTGAATTTTCATGCATAATGTAAAAATCTCTCAGCTTAAAGATGAAAGAAACAATCACAATCAATGACATTATACTGAAGCTTTTCACATTAATTTTTAAAATATAGCCTGGCAGATGGCCTACTGAGGAGAATGGCTAGGGAAGAAGAGAAGCCAACTGTGTGCTAATCAACAACTAAATGATGCAATTGATTATGAGCTTTGATGTATTGAGAACAGATGATGTCTAAAACTACACATGGCTTTTCTGCAAAAATGTGTTTATTATACATGCAGTCCTTTTATATTATACCTGATCCTGGGCACAGTGAAATCAGATGGGAGCTTGGAAATCTTCACCATCTGAGGTCTGTTGGGGAACTTCTCAAAGATCCTCAGTCGAAGAGGGAGTTTTTCTTTGGTGTCAGCATTGGCTTCACTTTGCTTGAGCTAGAAAATGAGGCAAGAGTTTAGAAAACCACCACCAAAGTAAGACAAATTGCTGTGTTAGAGGGAGAAAGCCAATCACGTGTGGAGGAAAAAGGAAAAAAAGCACTTGAGAATATACAGGTAAAACAGGGCTTGTGTTTGCTAAATGGGGGAGATTTGAATAACACTTAAGCATGTCATCTTTTCAAACAGATCAGTGTGAAATGGTGATTTATGAAGGTTGTTAAATCGCAGTTTCATGTTTATGCCTGATGATGGCACCAACACACCTACCTACTACACACACAGTTCAGATGGGGTTTATGGGGAGTTCCCACTTACTTTTGGAAAAGAATGGAGAAGGCAACAAAAGAAAAAAAGACAGATTACTTTGGAATGGTTAATGGAGAAATAAAAAGGTAGCTGCAGTTAGAATAATGTGTGTTACAGGACCATAGCAGAGGCGAGATGACAAAGAGAATGAAACCAATTATTTATCTTTAATTACATATGAGGGAGGCTGATTGAAATTCCCATGCAGGTACTCTCTTGTCTGGGAGCCTGGAGATAACCCCTGATGCATTGCAGATTAGGCATGGAAGTGAAGTGCATTTGGAGCAACAGTGAGTGGCAGCTTATCATTCAGTGCAGGCAACCACTGTGAAACACATTGACTGGGCCTGGTGAATGTTTCGTTGTCAGTCACGCCGTTTGTCAGCCTGTCTGCTAATGCAAACGTCCCTCCATGCTCTTCAGGCCTATTGGTATTTCTATCTGACAGAATAACTTCAACAGCCCCTTGCCTCCTCAGGATAGCAGCGAGGGCAAAGAGAGACCTGACAAAAGCATCAACGGAATTCTGTCTCTCCAATTTCTTTTTCTAGCAGACTAAAATATGTGAACATCTTTTTTACCCTGAGTGGGTGAGTGGTGAGTGGCATAATGAGAAAAAGAAGTAAAGCTCAGGCATTGGCTCGCATACGCTTTCAGAGTGTATTCTGATTCCCAAGATAGACATGGAATGAAGAGCAAAAGAGGGAGAATGATTATGAGACAAAAGTAGACAACAAATGCATGAAAAACAAAAATTAAAAGAATAAAAAGAGGAAATCAGAATGAATGACAAACAACCATCATTAGACTGCCATTAGATTATAGTTTTTAAAGTACTGCCTGTAGTGAAAATGTAAATATATGTTGCAAAATTGTGACTAATGCCGCAGTTCCCTGGGTCAAACTTATAGAAAGTGCTGGCGTAATCTCAAACAGCACCTACAGACCAGGATGTAGAATTCAGTAAGCAAAACTCACAAACATACACAAAATTGCGTACTGGCAAGCATACATAGAGTCGCACATTCTCACACTGTGCAGAATTAATATGGACCCGGCCATTCCCAAAGGTCCTAATCAATTGGGCCAACTCAGCGAGATCTACAGTTTAGCCAAGGCTCAACACCCTTAGTGTATCTGCTGCAGTTTCCCATTACAGCATTTCTCTTCACCGGATACTGCACTTCTTTCTTTGTCCCAGTCCAAGACATTTATATATCTTTGAAGCAGTTGCTGTTGTAATATTTGGCAATATAACTAAAACTGAATTGAATATCTACTGCTTCATCTACATCTTTAGAAAAGTGACATTGTTCCCTAGAGAACATACATATCCATCAAATCCATTAACAATTTAATGCATAATTAAATAAAAACATATATTGTTCTATATTAAAGGTGTATGTAAATGCAGCACATTTATTTCCCCTTTGATGCTACATAGAGACTGACCAATTGTGAGAATACACAAGCAAGAGAGCTTAATTAAATTTTAGAGTGTACTAAATCATCAAGGTGTTTCCTCATATAGCCTTGAAAGACACAAAGTGAGTAAATGCTCAAAAGTTCCCATAGATTACAATTAAGTGTATGTGAAAACCAATGAACCTTCGGCCTCATCAATACATCAAATCAATAAGCACACATGCACAAGCAAAAGTGCAGGAACAGAGCACTTACCAGCAACATCTATTTAAACCCTCATAACACTACTGTAACATCAAAAGAGGGTAGAGAGCTTTTTTTTCCATTTATTTTCAGTAGGGATTGTTAGTAAAAGGGTCTCTGTGTGACGGTAAATAGTTAATAAATCAAAGCTGCTGCCTAGCCTGACCCAGATGAGATTCAGTTCATGTAGGTGTAGCAGTGGAGCCGAGACTAATGTGTTTTGACTTGAGACCTATTCAGGTGACCTGCCACTGCTTCCTCTCCGTTCAGGCCAATTTCAGGCTCGGCTGAGCTAGAAGCTCTGCATTCTGGAAGAAAATAAACAATGAACTTTTGATATCAGACTGAATAGTTATTGACAGAGTTCAAAGGGAACACAGAGAGAAGATGAATTTGTCTCAATAAAAAGACTAAAGAAGAAAGCTGTTATTGAAGGGTCACATTAAGACAAACCTTTATGATAAATACAATATGTCTACAACTGCACATATTCATATTTATATAGTTTCATATATAGACACATTATTTTTGTTCTTCAACCAAAGTGAACATTACATCAAATGCTGTCCTTTGAGTGCTTTAATTTCAATATCAAGCTTTTTGACACAAGGTACCTTTTATATATCTTGGTATACAGGGTAAAAATGCATTTATAAAAGACTTCCTATGTGTATTGCCTACAAACTCACTCAAAAGTAGAGATGCTCCGATCAGGATTTATGAGGCCGATCACCGATTACCGATCACTGAAATTGTGATCGGCCAATACCGATCACATTAAATGTGTATTTAAGGGCTAAATTAAGAATGCTATAAAACAAAAATGAACCACTGAATTAAACTGTTTAACTGTTCTTTTATTTAATAATTTTGTAATTTTTTTTCAAGTAACAACCAGGTTTCCCCAAAACAAACATAGGTATAAACCACTAAAGAATCTCTGCCAATCCACAGGTAGCTCTCAACGTTGCAGGACTTAAATAAGAGTAAATAAATATTTCTCCTTTACTTAGTAAAGGTTTTCCATCTTCTAAAATTGTCCACAAGCAATTACTGGTCATTCAACAACAAACAAAAAACATATGTTGTGGCTATCAGCAAAACATATTGCCACAGTTTTTGTTTGGTTGGTTTATGAACTAAATAACAATCTTCTATGATAGGCTATTTAAGGTAGGTATTCAACAACATGACTTGCATGACTTGCAGTGGAAATGCTCTCATTGAAAACAACGGATGCGTATTTGCTGCGGAGCGCGTGGCTGAGCGGAGCGGAGCCGCAAGGCATGCAGTGAAACCCGGGAGTCCGTCTTTGACACCTCGAAAAACCGCCAGACCGGAGAAGCCGTTTTGAGTTAAACGCTATGGATAAACCATAGAATGTATAAATAAACGTTAAGGACAAATCTCGCTTGTTCTGCGCATGCGTATGATCGGTTTTTCTGATCGGCCATTTTGCCGAGCGCCGATCACACTATTTATAGCCGTGATCGGCCGATCGTGATCGGTGACCGATCGATCGACAAACCTTTACTCAAAAGTCTAATAAAAATGCCCAGTAGGCATGCAAACATTGAATGTATGAACAGCCATTGGTACAATGAGAAGTGATGAACAGCTGCCTTCCAAACTACTGCCCACACTCAATAGTTGAGCGACTGTGGGAGGATGTCAACAGCAGTCATTTAAATATTTAGACACTGACAGCACCAGGCAGTATAGGTGTGTCCGATGAAGGAACAGTTGGCTCTAAGCAACAAAGAATTAACCAGTGAAGAGCAGTGAATTTTGAGACAGTTTTCTATGTGATACCAATCACATCACCTAATGTGTGTATAGGTGGGTTTCTGAAACTAAAACATTCAAGGAACATTTCTATTCACTTTAGCTGACCATATTTACAATTAGTGTCAGTGGAGTCACATACTGTATAAGCCTTGGGGTAGCTGTGTTGAAATACTAAGAAAAGGAAAGGCTGAGAGTGTTCAGGGTCACCCTCTCTTCTCATTAGCTGAGTAATGAGCCATGAATGCTTTGGAGCTGTTGTAAAGCCTCACAGGCCGTAATCCATTAATAGCTATTACCAACAAACTGTGGTTTTAAATTTTATCTAAAAAAAAACAAACATACTCACTACAGTCAGCTTTCTGTAGTTGTACCTTACCCACATCCATTCATAAAACCTTGTTTTTTCTAGCTGTACTGACTGCTATTCCCTATGTCATTTTTATTTGCAATTACATTTTTTGTAGAATCCAGCTGTGCAGACAACATCACACAAATGTAATGGTGAAACCACATGAAAAAGCAAAGTTTCATATGACTGTATGCATTTGTATTGTATAGAGACATAGCTCCCTAAGTGACTTCCACTGAAAATTGAAGGTGACATTCAAAAGATAAGAGAGCATAGTATTTGGGGTCTCCAAGGAATATGCTCTTTTCTTCTTTGCTCGTTTTGTCTTCTGTGTCTTTGTTCTCCTCTCCTAAATCCCCAAATAAGTCTTTGGTCCATTAAATCACATAAATGGGGGACAGGCTTTTAGTTTAATTCATAAATAAAGAAATCCTTGGTGGAGGACCTAATATAATCACCCTTCAGAACATTTGATCAAACCTGACTCTCCTTAACTAAATGAATTCAGTGGTGCTTTAAACACATTACATTACATTACATTACATTAAACACAAAAGGAAAAAGCTATGTAGCGCACACAAGCACATGAACAACACAAGTCAATATTGAGACGAATCGGTTTATATTTGGCAAGAAGAGCCCTGTCACTGTTGCCACAGAAACCAGTTCCTGTTGCAGCAGTGCAACACAACATCTCATCCTAAAACTCGCTTAAACCCAACCAAACACCACTCTTCCCTTGACTCAAGTGCATCTCCTATGTGCACACGCCTTCCTGTGTCATCATTCGTAGAAGACACACTGTTTTCAGCTGACAGTTTGACAGACGTATCTCTACTGACAGCCGTGGATTGTCACCACCATGCTTCACTCTGTGCCAGCTTTGACGAGAATGTCACACTGGGGGCAGCGATCTCCTTACCAGTGGCACTTCACATTCCCCCGCAGCCCGCAAGCTGTTCCACATGTTCAAGCTGAAGCTCAACTTTTAATATGGTATGTGTCAGATTGCAAAATCCTTTGAAAAAATGGTGGCTTTGTATTTTGGAATAGATCAAATTTTATTTCCATGCACCATAAGTAAAACATTGTTGTCAGACCATTTTAAAATCCACACAGGTGATACCAAAATCTGTACTCACAAACAACTGCATCTGCAAAAAACAGACATCCTCATACATCATGTCATCTCTTTTTCCTCTGCTCTTTGAATGCGGCAGGGCACAAAGAGAAAATGTCAAAGCCATTGTCTCAGAGTAAGATGTGCACCGGATTCAAACAGTAGTCTCAACCCAGAAAAGGCAGAACCTACCAGCAGAGATAAAGATTGTAGTTGTGCAGGACCTCAGTGTAAATGTATCTTAAGTCCTCACTATAGGATTGAACCACACACACACATCAGCACCATTATTACTGCCCTAAGGGGTAAAAACCTTTTCCTATTTGGTTGATATCTAGCAGCACAAGATAAACGTTTCTCCTCTCCCTGTCCCTCTCGCTGGTCCTGCAGACATTGCTGTGTGGGAACAAATGATTTGTTGAATAGAGATGGGCCATCACTCTTTCCCATCACAAAGCCTACCAATCTGTGACACCATAAATGAAGGTGAAGCAATCAAGGGAGCAACACTATCCAATAGACAAGCCCCTTCTCATCACAAGAAGCTTTTGGTACACAGATGTTGCCTCTGCTGAAAAAAGAAAATATCTCCAGGTGTCATGAGTGTGTTCAATAAATAATCACAATAGAAATATATCGTAAGCAAAACCAAAAAAAATGCCTGCATATATTATAACCCATAATTAAGGCATCCACATTTTAATAAGCCGACAACTAAGCAATACCCCCAATTGCCTCAAAGGTTTGCACTACCTTCCTTCACATGTATTTTCTCTGCTGTCTGCCTTCTCTGTCTTTGGTTTGATTTCATTAAAAATTTAAGGGAAACGTAATTTCATGCAATAAACGCATTATCCTAATAAACTCTGAAGTGAACTGGTGCAGTTGTGTATGTGCTAGCCCTGTTTGCAATAAAATGCTATGTTAGATTAGCAAATATGTGGATTGGACTAAAAGGGATCTAGTTGAGCGGAGTGTAACTACCTCTGATTCACTGTGGTCTCTTTACGCTGTGGCTCTCAGATGAAAACTAAATCAAGACAAATTGTGCGTCACGGTTGACAGATGCAAGTCATTCCGCTGAAAGACTGGGCTGCAATCAGCATTCAAACGATGACAGATGTTTGTAGCTACATGCCGTATTGATGATGTCATTATCACATCAGCAGACATAGAACTGGAGATCAAAGATAATGTGTTGCTTATTAATTTCGTACTCAACGTGAAATGTAGACAGATTCTATGTTTTCCTCAACAAGCCTCTGTTTCATGTTCTTGCAACATGTCACAGTAGGTTTAGTTTAGCAAATGTTAACCAAATAACCTCTATTTTCAGCACTGAGTCATTTGCAGTGAGGATGTACAAGCAGCCAGACAATGTTTAGCCTCTAAGGTGTGCATTTTTTTTTAAATTTATGACTCACAGGTTGTTCCTTTTCTAAATTCACCTACTGACACTGCAGTAATGTACTCAAAGGACTCTTTAAACAGGATGTTGCTGACCTATTATGTTTTAAAGTAAAATGAATTCCCACAATGAACCAGCTTGTTTCTTTGGCAGACTAAAAAAAAGCACTTAATGCAAGGAGGGAATTAATAAAATAAGAGCAAGCTAGAGTGATTGCTATCTAGACTGATCAAAATAATGTACAAAAACTATTCTGCCACAGACTAACCAATACATTGTATATAGAAAATGATTTGATAAAAGCTTAAGTAGTTTAATACATAAGAGCACATTATATCCTTATGAGCTCCAGCATGACCATACAGGATATACTTAAAATAATTGAAAGTCAGATATTGAGTAATATGGAATAATTCACTAATCAGTTGTTGTTTCATTATGCAGATTTATATTTAACATAACAACTCAACTCTGTGTGCTTGACTGAGTGTGGAAAAGTAATAATTAAATGTGTCCCACAGAGGAGACTTCAGATGCCAAACTGTTCTCTAATTATTAAAAAAACATACAAATTCCTTCAAATAAACAAAGATTTACAGCAAAGGTAAAAGTGACCTGATTTCAAAACCAGCCAATGGACACAAGTCAATTTAATGATGAATAACAAACATTACCAAGTCAGTGCAGTCATTCATCAAACAGCGAGCCAAAATGATCCATCATATACACATATAGTAAATGGTTTCTCATCTCTCTCAGCCCACATGTGTATTTCTTAGAGAAACGCTGGCCATGTACTTGGGCTTTTGCCAAATGTTTGTGGAAGCCTTCTCTTCTGAGAGGGTGATCACCATCTACAGTCTATTTTTAGTCTGTCTCTGTATCCATGATTGAAGCACCTGTAAAATAGGCAATTTTACAGTCACTGCACCTAATCACTCAGCTGTGGGTGGGAAATAACCTTTTCAAGCAAGCCGAGACCTGCCAGCTGCCAACGAGTGCAAGCGCATACTGTTTACATAGGTATGTGCCTATGTAAACCTGTTTATATCATAGAGATTTATTTGTGTGTACTGTGAGGTACTTAGAGGTTAGATTAGGTTAGGTTAGATTTAAAATATCTTAATTATTCTGTAGTTCAAGGCCATTCATTTACAAAGGGACAGAAGCTAAATGAGCAGTGACTGGGTCTGTGTGTTTCTGCATGTGGGGCAATAAGTATTAAAGTGTTAAATCTCTGACTTGAAGGCCCAAAATAAAACATGTCACAAAGGACACATCTCCAGGAACATAAAGTGAGTACACACCATGTTTGTGAATATGCCACAGAGAACTGGCAGATCTAAAAGATAAATCACTTACTCATTCCCTAGAATAAAGCCTTTAGAACGAAAATACCCAGAGTCCTCTCTATATGCAGACATTTAAATCAACCCTATCACTCAGAATAAGAACATCAAGTGCTCTGCTGTTGAATAATAAGTACAGACAGCACCAAAAATCTGTATGTGACCACTGCAATCTAATCTACCCTTCTATTTATATTTATTCAGCCGCACTACTGCAATTCAAAAATCAGGTAAAAATCTTTCTTTAAATTCAATGGCAATTTAAAAATAAAATTGTTTTGACTTCGGACAAGTTGCAAAATCACTCACTCAAACTTGCCCATCAAATTTTTATTCCATTTTTATTAAATAAATATAAAGTAAATATGGTATGGTAGAATATCAAGAGCTGTAATATTTAAACTACATGAGACACACGACCTGCTCTTTTAACAAAGAGTATCTTCTTACCTGTTTTAGTTTTTTCAAGTCCTCATCCAACTCCAGATTGTCCAAGATAACAGCCACAAAAAGGCTCAGAAGAATCTGAAATGTACCAAGAGGTATAACAGTTTTCCTTACAGTATAATCGTTTAGGAGAATGTTTATATTTATTCATATTTAGTCTGTGTATTTATTTTTCTAAGAACATAGTCTGCTTGGTAAGTGTACTGTATTTGAGGCTTGTCCTGTCTTAGAAGACATCCTGTCTGTCTGGGGTGAGGTGTGAGTCATACAGACACTGTGCTGTCTGATGGCTTCTCGTATCAGAAAGCCAAACACTGAAATGTCAACACTTCACTTGCTATTCTGATTAACTGTGATTAGATGTACCACAAGAAAGGACGTCAGAGGGGTGATGGCACTACTGAATGCATCAAAAAAAACACAAAAAAAAACGTTCCATGCAAGGATTTGTTGAAACCTTTATAAAGTGAATAACAACATGTAAGTTGAAAAACACAAAATAATACGTTTACTCTTTTCAGAAAGATAAATGTAAGTGTCAGGACAGATATACACACAAGCAAACTTCAACTCATTTGACTTTGGTATCTAAAGATGCTCCGTACCAGAGTAGCAAACAGATGGTAGAGGATGAAGTAAATGGCGACAACTGGAGCCCACACTTGACCTACAGCCACCAGAGTCTGGTCCATGACATCTATCCAGCCCTCCTGGGTGAGGATCTGGAACATGGACATGAACGCCTGCAGGAGCAGAGCACAGAACAAGGAGAGGAGTGAGAGAGGTCAGAGAGGACAACGGAGCACAAGTGGAACCTTTGGAGAGGATGTGAATATGACAGTGTGACCTGGAAGATCTTTTATATAGGAACTACACAACTGAAGCACATATTTTGCTCAGTTGTGACTAAAAAAAATATATATATATATGGTTAAGAAAAAACTCATAAGAAAGACAAGCTGACTTCTGACAGTAAGGCTGTTTTTATTGCTACAATAGATAGAAAGCATGTTGAGAAAGACTGAAAATGTGTTGTTATTTTATTGCAATAAAGAATAACCCATTTTTTCCTGTATTGTCTTCTTAGAGGTCAGCTGAAAGTGCATGAGAGGGCCAGCTGTGACACTGTGGCCCCTGGAGTCAAATGGCACAGTTATGCTTCTGAGCTTCTCTCCTCCAGACAGCGGCCAGCCTTGCACTTGCAGCCCCTCCCCATTTATTCCCATGTCCCAGTCACTGCAGATAAAGATAAACCCATCCAAAGGTCTGCCCATAGGGGAGACAGTCAAACATCATTAACTATGATGCTGTGTGTGTGTGTGTTTTAGGGTACTGTGTGGAAAGCACAAGTAAAAGAAGAAGGGTTACGGAAAACAAGTGGCATCTGTTTACGAGCAACCCTTCATGTCCCGCTGAGCCTTGGATCAGTGGAATGTTGGTGGTGTAAAAAACAAACAAAAAAAAGTAGGACGGTATGATGTGGCTAATGAGAGAGGCAAAAGCTCACAAGCAGTTAGAAATCAAAGGAAGTTCCCCATTTGTCAACACATCATGTAAACTATCACTGACATCTGCCTTTTCATATGGACAAATCATAGTAGAGCAGTAGATCAGGTTTGACCACTCCCTCTGAGAGATGAAAACTCAGCTCTCTCTCCAGTTTATCTCAGGATTGACAAATTCCTTTCGATGAATGACACTTTCCTTCTATGTAACTTTTTTATAGTAGTATATGCTGTATGGTGTAGGCAAGATTACTAGTACTGAATTTAGAGCAATATAAATGTATTCACTATTTGTGGCTGATCACTACTTTGTGGCATTTGAGCTATGTTCTTTCTCTAAGCATTTCTGTTTATTGTTTAAAGGAATGTGTTGGAATATGTAGGATTTGATGATTGGTTTCTTACCCTCGGAAATGTGGTAAAGCGGTCCAAGTCTTCAACAAAGCAGAACATTTGCAGACTGATTGCTGACATGACAATGAGAAGGCTGGCTGTGAACACCACCAGGCTGCCTAGTTTTTTACCAGGCCCGAATATCTTATACACAAAGTCCTCTAGAGCAGGGGAAATCTTTATTAAACGAACGACCCGTAGCACCTAGGAATAAAGGAAGATATACATATCTATATTAGATTGCTATGAATACATTTCAACATTATTTTTTACATTTTACATTTTAAACAGAAATAGCATTGATTTTTACCCACTAGTAAGAGTCACTAGTGAGGGCAGGGATGCTGAGCTCTATCAACAGGTTCAGGGCCTAAATTGTATATGGTGACATCCCCCCAAAGGTAATGCATCTTGGTCAGTAGTTGCTGATAGGCCTTGATATGTCAGTGGATATTGATCTGTCTGTTCAGAGTGATACGCCTGGCCAATGATTTTTCTTTACAATCCAGTTGAAATGGGTCAAACAAATAGCTCTGTTCAATATCCCATATACCTAGACATTACAGATGAATCCATATTTGTTGACTCAACAGAGACGCTTGAGTAAAGTAGCACTATTTTAACAACAGAAAGAGCAAAAATTCAAGCCATTATGTCAACAAATAATAGCGGGATTTAGTAAATAATGTTACATTCATTACATTTTTTGAAATTAAATTAGATTTGCAGTTTATTTATTTTAGTTAATACATCTCAACTTGATCCTCCAAGCAAGCACCTCAATAAAAAACAGTTATGATAATTCATCTTCACCTAAATAATCCAGCGATTCTACAACTGAATTAGTCTATTGAATGAATTTATTGATAGAGTTCCTGGAGTCACACAGATTGTGAACATGCAAAGAAAGAAGGACTCGGTTAATGATTAATGTTAGTATAAAAAATAGAACATGTACCTGAAAGTAGGTGAACTGGGAGTGGTAAAGGTCAGGGTAGATGTGCAATGTGGTGCCCACCACTAGCAGTGACTCAAACTTGTGGAGGGAGGAGCTGATGTAGCCAGTAAAGCCCAGACACCAGATCTTCAGAAGAGCTTCCAGGTCAAACAACACAGTGAAAGCAACCTGTTGAGGGTGAGATCACAGAGCTCTTTTTACAAACAGCCTATTACTGCCTATCAACACAAAAAAAATCTGAAACATTTCAGGAGAACTGCATCTGATCAAGATTCAGTTTATATTTATCTGTAACATTTAGTCTTCAGTTTGTGAGTTGTTATAAGTGATCTACAGGCTTGTTATCCATTCAGAGTAGACTAGATATGACATAAGCTAGAATGAAGTACACTAAAAAAGATACTTCTGTACTGTTTTTAACCAACATTTCCTGTTTTTCCTTCAGCCTTCACACAGATTGGAACAAATCAGCAGATCGATGGCTGCATGATATGGATGTGGAGAGTGGGAAAGGCAACAGTGAGTGTGGCTTATCTCCTCTGTTCAGCTGTAAGAGAGACGTATGAAGGGGAATGGGAAGAAGCAGGCAAACACTCTTTGATGGAGGCTGTACCAGCTGCATACAGATGCCATCACCTTCCATACACATACAGGTTATGTGTTTTTCTTAATATATGTATAAAATGCATCTTTAATCCATCAAACTAATACATAAGAAAATGTAAGGATTCTTGGACATATTTTTGTAATATTCACATTTGGGCTGTTCTACATAAAACACATTAACATTAATACTGTTTGAAAACCCCTTTATTAAAAGGGGTTACACAATAAAAAGTAATGGTTTGATATGGGGAGTTTACATTTATTTCATCAAGTAAATACAAGTGAAAAATAAATTCTTACCTCTGCAAGGTAAAACTCATCGTAGTGTCTGCGGTAGTTCTCGCCTTTATAATAGTTGCTAGCAGCAACAATGACGTCCACAGCAACCATACTCAAGATGAACATGTGAAACACTGAGGACCGCATCAGTTGCTGTGGAAACAAGTGTTCAATCACCATCTTAGTTGCTCACAAAAGTATAAAGAAAATACACAACAAAGATTTTGTTGTGTATTTTAAACTTAAAGTAATTAATGTTTGCAGTCGGAATGGATGTTCCAGTCCCTCCTGCTGTTTGTTCAATCATCAGTGACAACTGCCCATAATTTCAAATAATGTTGGACCAGAAAGGAGGTAAAAGATAAATATCATTCAATTAATCATTCAATCAATGTAATTTTTGATTTTGACAAAACATTTCTGAATCAGAACAAACAAAAAATCATGAAAAAATTAATTATGACTTATTTCTCAAGGAAACAGAAAGAGGTGAGCAAAAAGAAGAGACTCAAAAGCAATTTGAATCCTTGATTGGGTTAAGAAACACCCATTCTGAAAGAAGAATCAGTGTGTATTCAGATCGAAAACACAAGACTGGGCTTTTAAGAAGTAATGCCATAAAAACAGACTTAATTAGACAAACTCAACTGTGATATGGTTTTTGGAGATAATATGACAGATGTGATTATAGCCCTGAACTGCATGTATGTGGCAGGATGAACAGCTTGTGAGTGGGTAGAATCGAACCCTAAAAAAAAATTAAAAACCTGCAGGCATGCGAGATTGGCACTAGGAAGGAGTTACAAGTGAAAAACGAAAGGAAGACTAAAAGACAGAAGAAGAGTGTTTCAGAAAAGAAAGATCAAATTCACACCAGGAAATGGGACCACTGCCATTCACTGCCTACACGCCAATAAACACAACAAACTCTTCTAGTCAAGAATGTTGCATTTGAATAGTCAGAAAACCACTAATGATGATGTCTGTTATGGTGAAAATTATTGGATTCCAGCCTTCAGGAAACACTTCTAACTCAATCCAGCATTGTACTATTTAATTTCTACACTTTCAATTTAGCAAATCCTTGAACCTTTAAAGAAAGACAAGTTGTGTCACAGAATTTATGTCATTGGTTTAAGCTTAAAAAACAGTATGAGCTGATTCCAGTAAAGCCACTTGCCTTGGGGTTGGGTGTAGAGTGTGCACACATGGCCACACCACACACAGTTGTTAGGCTCCCTGACTGAGATTGGACGTGACAAAGCAGTTTGACATTTCCAGCAACCAGACGCTCTCCCCCATGGGTGTTTTGGCTCTACCAAGTGGTGCGCCTGTGCGGTAGTGTGTATACGAGTGTGAGGAAGGGTGCAAAGGAGCAAGAGAGATAGAGGCAGCCTGACAGAGAACAGAGTGTGAACACTTGCACATATCAAATGCCTGATTTTCTCAAGATGTTGACTTTTCCCATATTCTCTATCAGCTTTTGGGGATCACTCTGTAAAGAAAAGTGGTAGCCATGTGCATGTGTGACCTCGGGTATATAGAGGCTAGTCTGTATGACCAGTTCGCTGACTTTTAATGATCTATGTTAAAAAATGTAATGTGGTTTACTTTCATTATATAAAGCCCTCTATGTTGTTCCTACTTACAGCTTACCCGTGATCATAATGGAGCACTATTTATAGGCTTAAGACAGTAAGATGGCTCTCCCGCTGCTTCACATTTTATATGCAAATACATACAATGAAGATAAAACAATGTTGTGTTTGAATAAAACAGAAATAGTCTCCATTTTTGGTGTTGCTGTCAGCCATGAAACAACGAAAAAAGTGAAATTAGAGAAAATTTAAAAAAAACAAAAAAAAAACACTTTTTTTTTTTAGATTTCTCTCTGTGACAAATCCCCAGCTTCTTGCACTTGGGGTTTTATCACCCCATATATGCACTGCCAGTTTAGACAGTGTGAAGAAATCTCACTCTGGTCAGTGTTGCACAAAGTACGATCTTGCAAAAGAAAGGAATCGGGGTCTTTTTTATTAAACTTTTCTTTTTTTTTTTACATAAATGAATGTTAACAGGCTATATGCACATCACCAGTGGAGCATCCCTAATGTCTGCAACACTACCAAGACAGGGAGATTTAGACTGACAGACCAGTGCTTCCTTTTGCTCCGTCTGTTCACTCAGACAGCCAAGCAGGACAAATGCTCTTTCTTCTGCTGCATGAGACGAGTATAGCACATGTGCACATTTTTGGCCCGCAGTTGGAGAATTCTCACAGGAATTGTCACCAAAAGGTTGGGCTTTACTCTGGCACATCTCTGATTAGTCTGTGGCATTTGAGGATAATAAAGAACAACTGGAAACACTGTCCGACCTGTATAGGATCATACTCCTTTCTTTTCTCATAATGATAAAGCATGAGCTAGCAAATTTTGAAATGCACAGTGAAATGCTTGTAAACCATAATAGTTATTTCCATCAAAAGCTTTTTGGCTGAAGCAGTGGGTGTGTAGACTCTTGCTGGGTTCTAACAAAGTGGGAGCTTAATATTGTCCTGACAAGAGCAGGCTGACTCATGTCTCCGGCTGGAAACGGGTCTTAATAAAACATGGTCTGCCTCTCTACACCCTCCTACTCTTAATATCTGCTTCACCACCACTGCTTCTATTTCCTCTTTGACTATTATTTAGGGATGTAGGACTTTGCTTTATTCAATTTCTGCATACTGTATATAGGCTAGGGTAGTCTAGACATATCTCTGGCTCTGCTATCCTGTTCTTTGGAATGGTGTTAAATCTCATCGGACTGGTCACATCTTTGATTACGTTTTCATCCGGCAAGTGATTGTCTATTTCCCTTTGTCCACATACAATATAGCTGATCCTTTTTGTAATCACTCCTTTCAACAATGTCTCTCTCGAAGTAATTCCTTTTCTCCCTAGATACATTCTCTCCTTCAGCCAATTTCCCATTTCTCTACCCATGTGTCGCCCTTCGTCTTCCACGCACAAGCATGACCTTAACCTTGACATCATATGTGTATGTGAGAGTAAGTTGAAAATGATTAAAAGAGGATGTCACAAGGAATATCTAGTGAGCAAGATCATTGAGACAGGAGAAGGGAGGTTTCACACAATCGATTACCTCTGGTTTGGAAGGAAGAGGTCAAAAAGGTGTTCCTTCATTGAACTTTAATGCCCCCCAGTTTTCCAATGAGTTATCCATCACTCTACATTTAGTTGTGACAGTGGGATTGATCAGCATTAGAGGGCATGCTAAATTACACATGAACCTTTTAGATCAGTAAAAGTAGGTGCAATTTATCTTCTCTCCAGACTTTTCCTTGTCCTTTCAAGCAACCATAGTGATTTCTATTGGTAATGGGGGTCACATGTAACCTGAACCGTTTTGAATCAAATGTAACTCAGGTGTCAAGACACAATGATTGTCATTTAGTCTTTTGGTTTTACTGTATGTCCTTTCCTTCATGCAATCTGCCTCTTCCTTTTAAGAAAAGGTCCTGAAATCACCAGATCAAATAAAATGACGTGGTATTTTAGTAAAAACTGCTAACAGAAACTTTTTTATAAAATTTATGCTACAATACAAAATGTAAAGATGTCATAAAACTGTCAAACTGGGTGTAATGATAATATCCATAAACAGTTCAAATACAAAAGAAATATGGATCTGTTTGCTGCCTCAGAGTAAGTGGGAAACTGCTGTTTTCTGGCAGGTTTCAAAAAGAGCAGTTGGTTCTTCAGTTATGTGTTATGTCTAAGTGCTACATCCCATTACACCCTGGAAAAGCCTCTCTAATTCATCCATACACATTTAACAGACAAGAGTCAACAGCAAATCAGCAGGTTGTCACTCAGGTATACATACGCCTGCCTGCAGATATTTAGCTAGTCCAAAAGACAGTCCGACAAGCAGAGGTGAAGGAAGACTCACACAGCTCCGTCTATAGATAGCAGTGCACCTGCCAGTCCTAAAACGTTTTAATCATTTGATGGCCAATTACTCTGAAGCCAGTCAGAGCAGAACACAAAGTCACACTTCACTTCACTGGCACTCGCCCTGCAGGCTGGATCTCCACTGCCTTTACTCTACCCGTCTACTAGCTAGCAGGCTCCGATCTGATATGGGTGAAAGAGCAGCGAAACAGGGTGTGCGAGGGTGCGAGGTAAGGCTTGGGGAAGTGAGAAGCGGATATCCACCATTAATCAAAATGACACTATGACAAGATGAAAATCAAGTGATGAAGCAGAAAAACACCACAAGCAGTTAGTCTAAGAAATGACCAGAAATAGCTATTAAAGCTGCACAATATCAGAAAAACATGAAATATGTGATTCCTTTGTTGAACACTTGAATAACAATATGAACTGTTACATTGTAATGGCCTTTTTGAATTTTAATATAAAGAGAAATGCAATGTAGCCTCATATTTTTGTTGCCATAATGAACAATGCTTGATATAACAAGTATTCTTCTCTTCCATACCCAGTCTTCCTCCATCCCCACAGACCTGCTCCACCATCAGACCCCATCCTACAGTTATCATTTATCATATGCCAACCTCCTTCCACTAACAACAAGGACCAAGCACAAAACCTGGAGGGACAGAGCTTTCCAAATAGATGCCTAATCTGGTACTCTCTCCCCCCACACATCTGTCTCTGTATTTATGTAACTCCCTTATTTTCATTTTAAATATAAATCTATCCAAAATGGTTTTTAATCTGAGATTTAACATGTATAATTTGTGAGGATGTCTTGAGTATGAAAATGACTTTTTATCTTGAATAAATCTTATTAATCCATATTTTCTTTACTGTGAAGCATTTATGTGTTCATAAAACCAACAAAAACATTATATTATTATAAAAATAGCACCTTTAAAGGGCAATATAATTATTACTGATGATTAACATCATGGTTGTTTCCACATAATGATTTCTGTCTCTCTCAACTTGGTGAGTCTGTGTAATACTACTGTTAGCCTCAGACTTTAAGCTCTGTTGTCAATGTGTTAACCAGTATTGTCAGAAATATCTTGAAGTTGGTACACAAGATTGTAATATTTTGAGCAAATGAAGCAGATGAAGCAGTCTTTGAATGTTGTGCGTAATAGAACACAGGGCTCAAGGGGAAGTCAGCTGTGTTTATCCCTCTGGTTATCCCTCCATCTAACTCTTTCTTCTAACTGATGATGAGACTCTGGGGTACCCACCACTTTAATGTGAATACTACATTTTTTACAATGCATATTTTATCTAATTTCTTCCTTCTCCTTGCTTTTCCATTTCTGTGTGTTGCACCTTTGCTTTGCAGCAGTATGTTTTCCATCTGACTGTTGACAGCTATCTTCCTCCTAGGTACAGACTGTTGGCAGTCTCTCTCAGTAAGAGCCAAGCCTTTACACCACACTGCTATTAACAGAGGACCAGCTGTAAGTGGTGCCTGCTGATTTCAGCTTATCTTTAAAGCCCAACCAGTTGGATCACACCGACCACAAGGCAGCAGTGGCGTCCATCATGTAGTCATCATTAAAAACTCATCCATAACTGGAGCGACTTTATTAGTACTGCACTACACATCAAATATGAGCCTATCTTCATTTTAAATGCCATCATCTAGTCATTTGATGCAGTCATTAAAAACAGACAAATGTGAAAACAATGAGGTGACACACTGTGTGCATCCAGAGCTCATGTTAAATGGTTAGCCCCCATCAAAATGGAGAATTAATCAAGACATGACATGAGGGAAAAACATTTCATATGTTATTTTACTTCAGTAGGTGAATGTCAGAGAAAGAGAAGAAGAAAACATAGAGGAATATAAAACCAGCTACAACAGCATATTAATTACGGAGAGGTTTTACCTGAAGGCAAGCAGGCGCTCGACCATGTGGTTTGTTGACGTCCACAGCTACAAGCTGCCACCCCCCAGCAGCATCTTCATGAAACATCTGTGGCACAAGGACAGCACATGAGAAACAGCCCAAAAACACAAACTATAAAAAAGAACTGGACCAAAATTAAACATAATATTTGCCCTTTGGCTATGTTTAAACATTTGCGGCCACAAAGAGTGCTAAAGGCATCTCCAAAGAATAGATTCACACCCACACATCATCATGGCACTAAATAAAGTATGTGAGCCTAAGGGACTTTCATAAAAAAATTAAGTAAATATCCACTAACACTTTGAAACAGCTTTAAACTAAATACAGTCCTCTTGTTAATATTTTTTTTTATTATGCTAAATATAACAAAAGGCTGGTTGTCAGTTTTTTTATAATATTATCTGTACATTCATGAGGGAGTGTAGCAATGAGACACAATGTGAAAGAGAAATTAGAATAAAATGTAATCAAGGTTATATTGAATATGTACAATGTAGTTAAATATGCACCATAAATAGGGACTTATTTTGCGTATGTTTATACCTATGGTGTTTTTAGTAATATATATTTTCTATTGTTTGTATTTGTGTTTATTTATTGATTTTTTTTTTAAGTTCATTTCAAATAAGACAGCATTTCTCCATTCATGGGCAGCCAGAGTTCCAGATAGATTTTCTTTTTCTCAGGATTTAATGTAGCACCACAAAGAGCTGTCTAAATGAGGTTGAACTGTGACCCTGGCTTTCTGTCTGTTTTGTGCATCTGCTAAGTGTACCTGTGTCGTGGCAGTGGAGGTTGTGCTGCTTCTTGACCCCCACATCTGTTGAAACTGCACTCTGATCTCAGCAAACGTCTCAATGATAACAGCAATAAAAACATTCTGTAAAAGAAACCCAGAAGGACATGTGCTTCTGTAGTTCTTGCCCTTGGTATCATAGCATTCATTTTCCCATTATCCAAAAGACTTATTGCTAACAGAGAGAATGGATAAGTTTGCATTTGAAAGATTGATGTGAAATGGCCTAACCATTTTGTTGTTCAGCAGAGAAATGATAAAATGCAGTGGAATTAGTCTGTCTCTAACCTTGACAAGCCATGCCAAGAAGAAAATGAGGGTTATAAAGTAAAAGTAGGAGCGCCAACGAGGGAAACTGTCAATGGCTCTGTACATGAGGAAGACCCATCCTTCTTGTGAGGCAGCTTCATACACTGTGAAGATACTCGTCCCTAAGCAGAGAGTCACAAATTAGGATGATGTCAAGTGGCAGTTGTTAAGTAAACACATGTATTAAGAAGCTCATTTATTTTTTAAACTGTTATAGATATATGTTTTGTTATGTTACAAAATGAATTATGCGGGGTTTTTTTAAATATTTTATGATTATTATGTAGATTGATTAAATTAATGTTGCTTGGTATGTCCATAAAGCTGATTAACATTTTGTTAGCTGGCCAATCGACAAAATGTAACACTTGGCTGTTTGCTCTGTGCTAATGAACTTGCTGTTCTATTAACACTCAGCCAAGGATAATGACATCACCAAAATAATATCACTCTTTGTTAAACTGATGACTTTAAAATGTAAAGTGGAATACAATATCTTCTTTTGCCATTCAAAGATACATATTTTGGAATTTTAATAGAGTTAGAGTGTGCATATTTGCAGTGGATTTGCATTGAAAATGAAAGAAAAAAGCTTACAGTAGCATTTTTCAGAAGTTGATATTTATACATTCATTCATCTTCTACTGTTTATCCCACTTTAGACACATACACTGACACATAACCATTCACTCTCACATTGATTCACTAAGAACAATTTAGATTTACCAATATGTGATTATGGGTACATAGGCATATACATATGAATTCATGCAAAAAGTTGCTAAGCATTGTCGGTTACATCTACAGTACTTATAAACTAAAATGAATTGTAATAAATTAGTGGGGAAAATGTATACCTAGCTCATTAAAGCCGCTGTAACCAAGCTCCTGTCGGCTGAGGCCAAGCTCAACCTCGAGGTCCATACATTTGAAACCATAAGGACACTGGTAGCCCTCCCCATCAGGAGAACAGTGGGTGTCTGGGATGGCCAAGCTGTTCCATGACACATTACTAAAAGAATAGATATCTTGTTATATTAACTTGTCAGAAAATAAAAACGTTGTATTCAACAGAGAAAACCCCTCAAAATAAATATACAAAGTAAAAACACTGATGTAATTATATTACCACACAGTTATAATGTTAAATAATCAGACATAACGGCTGCACACATCCAGAGAGCACACACTTGTCCTCATTTTTCACTGTGTCTCTGTGTCTTTTAGCCACAGGTGCTTTTCAAGGTACCGCATGATTTCTCTAATGAAAATTAATGCCTTCAAATTTGCTGCCCAGACATTCATCCAAATTGTTTATTAAGGGTTAGTGGTTTAGAAAGGATAATTTATGGCACTATCACACAGGGCAATCGGAGAAATAGGAGAATCTCTATAAAGCTAATTAAACTGGGCTGAATAATATTACTCTTTTGCTTTTCTTAATATCAATGGGAGGATTAATGATGCTTCCAAAGAATGTAGTGTAGTATTATGGTATGATGAAAAAATATTTCAATATTTATTGTAAATTACTATCACCGTATTTTCTTTATTTAGTAAGCCTAATTGCACCCTAAATATTTGCATGAATTTAAATTCAAGGCCAATCCTTCAGCTAATTGATGATAACATCTGAATGACAGTCAGGTTTCTATGAAAAGTCAGGTTTCTATCAAAAGTAATGTTGTCTCTGGTATGACTTGGCTTTGAAAGGCTGCTTACAAATTAAAGATTAATCAAATTTCATCCAAATAAAAAACATGTTTTCAGTGATATTCTTATGTGTGCGGTGCTAGAGAGCTTTGACTTTGATCCAAGGACACATTCATGAAAGTAACTAGATCCTCCTTTAAGGAACGTTTTACAATCAGCAAACACCAAAACTGCAGTAGAGCTCTGTTGATACATTTATTCCATTATTATATTAACATCTGAACTGTAATTGTGCGAATGTTTGGAAATATTTTCTAGCTCCTTATGGTTAATATATTCTGTTTTTTTCCCTCAAGTGCATAGGCACAACTTACAAGAAATACAAGGCTGAGAATCAGTTTTGAAAGAATGAGCCTAGTACAAAGGCTGGACAATTTGGGGACTGTTAATTATTATAATTAGTGTCAGGCCTTGCAGGAGACCGTGGCATAATACATTGTGATCACTTCTAACTTCCCCTGCCTTTTGTCTCCACAGTGATTCATCTTTCATCATATCTTCTTCCTCAGCTTAATAATTACTATCAAAAACCTTAATTAATCTGTCTAAATAGCAGATTCCACCCTAATTTACCTCCCATGTTTCTGAATTGCAGAAGTGCTGGATTAAATATTGCTCTTTGGACAAATGAGAAAGCCGGTGTGATTTTCATAACGAGGCAAAGCACTTGAGAAAATGTAAGTATAGTGAGGGAAAACAGGAACATTTGGGAAACAAATTTTCTTCAGATACTAATAATTTCCTTTGCAGCATTTCATTAACGCAACACATGTCTGTATGGCAGGATGCAAGTGTTTTACCCTTTTTTTGTGTCATTGGTAACACAATGATGGTTGAATGTCCCAAACATCTGAACGCCCAGAATTCCATACAGCAAGAGAAAAAACAGCAAAAAGATAGAGACGCTCCAGATCTGTTCCCCAGATCGCCTGCAAAAGGAAGGCAGAGATGTCCAAGATTCAAAAGACCATAAAAAATACTGTGGACAAATTCTTGTGAAAGCTCTGTACTTAAGAATGTTGGTGATGCGGGAGCGTGGAAGCTCAAAGCGAAAGTAGATCCTGAAAGCCCTGATCATGATGAGCGCTCGTGGTATTCTCAACATTCCCCATGGAGACATCTGATCTACAAGCTTGGCTATTTCAAACACCTTATCAGAAAAATGGACAGTTAATTGGCCATTGTACTTAAGATTTATCTGCAGTAAAACAAATTTGTAGATGGTACCTGCAGCACCAGTGACACCCAGATGAAAAACACCATGAACCCATCAAACATGCACCAGCGGTCTTTCACATAAGAGTTATCCCCCTGTGCAAGAAACAAATGCAATTCTGAGTATAAAAGTGCCATAGCTGTGTGGGTTTGCAGACCAGCACTATAAAGCCACATTTCCCTCACTCCACAATATTGTTAAGGCTAAAAAATAGTAACTAATTGTGGAGATGCTGTTTGCCTCCTCTTGGTCAGATGGTGCTCCTGGTTTTTTAAATTACATATACTTGCAGTTTCACAGGAAAAAATTCTGGAGTTTATTTTTAGTCTGTCTAGATTTGATTTCCATTGAGTAGTCAAATAGACACAACACAAATTTTCTCATAATTTTGTAGAAAACAGTTAAAGAAATGACTGTGCCTGTGTTTATGGACTGGACCACAATGTTCAAGCAACCCTGTTTTGGAGATGATAAAACATGCAAATGAGCAAAGCAAATGTCACATTGTAACCTTGCGCTGCAGCTGGATTCTCGCAAGATTTGGGAGTTTCCCAAACTCTTGTAAATCCATCTTGTATTGCTCCAAGCAAACTGCTTGAGCCGTCGAACCGTGGACTCACCGGACTCTTTTGACCAATGATGTGGCAGCACTAACAGGTAGAGGCGGGTTTTTAATTTGACAAAACAACTAGCACTCTTTTCTCCTCTTTGTTATCAACATGGCTACGTCGAAGACGTTAGCGTTGATGCTGCTATCGAAACAGTTTTATCAGAAGTAGAGAGTATTTCTTCTTTGAAAGAAGCGCAAAGAGTGGCACGTCATTTCGTTGCTGCGATTGGCTAAAGAAACTTCATGGTGGGCAGATACTAGTGCTTTATCCAATCAACTACCAAGTTTTTGACGTAAGGCGCCTCGCTTTTGCAAACGCTTTCAACGGGTGGCCAACAGATGGTACCGCGAAATAGAGTATGATCTGTGGAGCAGTTCTATCTGGAGGAGTCAGGCTAGTCACATTGTCCAGCAAGAACCAATCAGATAACGTTTGATAACACACTGACATAAAGGCATGCAATAACTTTGCTATACTGTAGACTGTTTGTCTAATACAAGCACTTTCAGCCACTGTCCACAACAACAACTTGTGCTAATTAAGGCAAATATAGTTGATTACTATATACACACTTACTTAGACATAGGCTGAGCATTCGTAAAAATACTGAATTTCAGCTGTGTGACCCAACAATAACTGTGAGGCATGAGATAAAGAGAGTAAACAAAACCCAAAACTGTACAGGGAGCTTTAAGTGGTATCACACAGACCCATTTACAGAACAGAATACAGAAGGGTTCCTTTAAGGACTTTATTTTTTCTACACTGGGTACCTCATCATTCTGTGTCCTCCGCTGCCTCCTGGTTGTTATCCTTGATTTGCCAATTAGGCTGTCCACACTCTTTATACCAGTAATTATGGTCCTTTTATCTGCCAGCTGTCTGTTTTTAAATACTTCTATAGAGCATACTTCTACCTACAGTTTAGACTGTGTTGATTCAAAGATGAGTAGCCACCAACACTGATAAATGTGCAATACTATAAAAAGATCACAGAGACACTTTTAGCATGTTTAATCAATCAATGAAAACAGAGCTAAATCATTTATCACATGCTTCTAGTTTGTTTGGAAATGTGCAAGGACTCTGTAGTAATTACCTTGATGATTCCTCTGATGTGCATCTTAGCAATCATCTCGGCGGTGTACAGGAACATGAGCAGTGTGTCCAGGGTAAAGGTGACATACTGCAGCGGAGGGTAATGCTCAAAAGTCTTGGGGGTGTTCATACACACTGAGATAACACTTATGATGGCACAGGCCCGCAAAAGAGAGTGTACCCACTGCAACAACATGAACAAATGTGTTTACCATTGTCCTTACTGTGACAACCTAAGCAAATCTGAATGAATGCAGGATACATTTGAAAAACTATACTCACTGGTTTGTTGATCCAGAAGATGTCAGCGCTGTCTGCCAGAGTCTCATCGGGTCCGAAGTCGGTCATAGGCTGGGCCTCGACCCGTGAGCTCTGTTTCCTCTTCAGCATGCTGGGGCTTGCTGTGCTATACAGAGAGTGAATCTGACAGACAGAGGGAGGAAGACCATGCAGTGACTAACGCTACATGAAAAACAGAAGCAACTCTGGCTGCATCCAAGTCTGGGCAGTGACAGTACGAGTTCTGCAATTTGTATGTTGTGGATTAGAATTAAATACATCTCCCAGCCCAGTCTTCAAATAACAACTGTATAAAGCTTAAATATGCCAATAGCATAATACAGAATGTAATTATATGGAAAAAGATTGAACACTTTATACACCCTATAGAATTTACTACCCTGACTTGAATTGCCAGAACAGAAGTCTGTACTTGGAAGTTAAATGTGTCGCAGTGTTGAATGGCCACTGTGGTACACAACGTAGCACACATGGAGCACAGGACAAGTGTATTCACATTGGAACAACTTACCATTTGAAAAGATCAAACTTGACCTTCACCATATTGAACAGCAAGGCACCAGAGGTCTACACTGCACAACCCTCTGTGCAGTGTGACAAAATGTGAGTCGGTGTTACCTACGCATGTCCGTGTCTTTGACTGTGTTTGTGTGCGTTTGTATGCAGAAAAAGAAAGGTTTACAGGCCGTTTCAACATAGGAACAGAAGGAAATGACACTCTGAATGGAGACAAAGCGCACATACCAAAGGGAAAAGTAAAGCTGAAATTGCTCCAGCACTGCACATAACATGCGATCAGGCATACCCTGTAAATAACACACAACAGTTAGTCAACATTATGGCTTATATGGTGTACAGTACACTATCCACATCTACAGTACGCTCATAGAGACAGGAATGCCCACCACGTCTGACATCAAGGCATATATGCAACACACTCTATGAGTGAGTAAGTGACTGGGGTGTTGTGGAAGAAGATGAGGTGGAAGAGAAGCACGGGACTCACTGTGAGGCTCCTCATTGGTGCATTCATTCCCAGGTCACAATGGGGTGGAGACACCAGCCAAAGAGAGAAAACAGATGCAAATTCGACACTGTCCTAAGGGTCTGGGGGTCCTGCAGCAGCCGTGAGCGAGCATTAGAAGAGTTATACAGGTAGATATGTGAGGTGCTTTTTAAGGACATGCACTGTACATAACACAATGAGAGAAGTGGTTCAACCAAATTTTGACAGGAAAATACAGCCACCATACTAGGAATAGTACAGGGTTTTAAAGAGGAACTGTTTCATTTCTGTTTGTGAAATTGTACAGAACAATAGACAAGTCAGATCATTTGGTTGAACCACTAGTCAAAATAGCACAACATTAGCACAACATTAGCACAATGTGTCTTCATCTTTCAAATGAAAAATGTCAAAATAATGTCTGTAAAAAAGAATAATACAAGCACAAAGGACATAAACAAAACATCTGTTAGATGAAATATAACATTTAACTTTGGAATTGTAAAAAAGGTAATTGGAAGATAAAGCTGAGATGAAAAAGGAACTTTCAAAAAACAGAAATCTAGAAGTCTAGATAACAAGCAACTTTTAAGAACAATTCAACTGTATTATCCTTGTTTCTTTTTATGCCACCACTAAGAAAAGAAACTGTCCATCCTGTAAAAACCCCATGTAGTTAGAAGCAATTTCCCAGTGTAATTGCTACACTTAACATATGCAGATGAAGACGAGTAGAAGAAGAGTGAAAACTAAATTACAGGCTTTAAGTGCTATTATGTGGGTGTATAGGTGGCATAGACTGCAATTACTTTCCCATTTGAAAAAAGGACATGCTCTTTGCAGGCAGGATACTATCACTGGGCAGATTAATTGTAACTGTTAGTTTGCTTGGTGCTGAAGATCTGTACTTCTTAAGATAAAGTTTGGCAGATAAACTTTGGGAGAGCTAAAGTAGTAGCAGACATACAGTACAAGAGCGTCGTTAAGTTTTGTTTTTTGTTTATTTATAACAGTATTAATTTCTTATGGGGTTCATAGTATGCAGTATAGTTTGGTCTTGTGTTGTAATTTCTGCTTTCAAAAGGTCTGCTGACCACTATTCTTAACATAAAAGAAATAAACACTGTATGTTAAGAGCTATTAGTGTAATAATAAGATAAACAACTTACAGTAGCATATGCACAACAGTTACAAAGCTTTCAATTTCTAAACTCATTGAATAAAAAAGTATAATCTGCAGGATTAACAGGCAAAAGAGAAATCGTCTCCATCCTCCTTTTAGAGCAGAGAAAAGTCAAATATAAGTGTAACCTGGCCTTTAAATGAGTGCTGTCTACCTGTCATCTTGTCAAGACTGAGGCCTGTCTCTTCTCAAATGGCTTTGAATGTGACCAGATAATTTCACTGTTACATAATACTACTTTTAATTATTATTTTAAGGATTTGCATCCTATTATTGAAGGTCACTACAAATTATTATTGGGAACTAAAATAATAAAAACAGAAGCAGTACTGTGTGACAGTCACTTATCCCCAGGGAATTTAATGTACAATGTAAAGGCCTCACAATGGCAGACCCTGTGTGGCCTTGCAAGCTGCTATTGGTTTTGGTTTTCTTTAAAAACCTTGACATCCTTTGGGTTACAACAAAATACACACAAAGGCTATACTAACGTTCAAATAAAACACACATATTTTAAGCTAACTAAGAATTATACTTGCATTCAAAAAGGATATACTGCATGAATGGAAGACACGAGCCAAGGTTACTATGGAAACGGCTAAGAGCTAAGATGCTACATTGGGCAAAAACAGCAAAACACTGCAAATAGCTTATACCCAAGAGCCCATGTGACTGCTACCTGTGAGCTAATTCGACATATGACGTCCAGCTCGTGTCACAGTCACAATAACACAGCGAATTGTTCTCAAGGCCTACTCCTGAGGATGGTGATGTCTCCACTTCCTGGACAAGTCAAAGGCGAATGTAGCAGCAGCAGCAGCAGCAGCCTCGAGCGTCACCTGCATCGTTTTGTTTCTTTGTTTTTTGTTTTTTTGTACAACAGCGGCGCCATATCCCTCACAAAACACAGATTTATCCGGCGTAAATGAAAGAAACGTGTGTCACTTACGATAGTCGGGGTTTCTTTACCAGCCGTGTTTTCTCCTGCCCATAACATCAGCTGTTTTCCGGTGTCGGGAACGGAATCGTGTCGTAAAGAGAGAGGGCGAGAGAGCGGGAGCGCGCAGGTGGCAATCACATCAACAGCGTGAAGGGGGAGCGCGCCGTCACCATGGTAACAGTGAAGGGCCTCTCCAGCTACTGCATCATAAAAGACAATCTCTTTTTTTTTACCAAAACTATTTGTTTCTATATTATTATATTTAACGACCCAAAGTTTCATTTATATGTGTAAATTAAAACAAAAAACAAAAAAAAAACGGATGAGTAAAGCCTTCGTGAGGTAACACTCGCTAAATGCACAGTGAACCGGTTAACCTGAAAAAGGAAGTATTCATGTAACCTAAAAGTAGGATAGTATGCTAACTGATGTTTACCATTCTCGATTTTTAGGTTTTGGCTTTCATTTTACTTTCTCCCCGTGCTTACCCTCCTCGGTAAGTTTGCTATGCACCTTCAAATTTTAAACATGAAACAACTGGATTGAAGAAATCAAGTTTGAAATGCACCATTTTTTTAAATTGTAGATTGTAATTGTAAGAATCATGTGGAGGAATGGAAATTTGGAGTGGGGTAGCCTGCTTCTAATTACATCTGAAAAATACATCTTCACTTTTCTTTTTTGGCAGTTTTCCCCATCCTAGCTCGTGCCCAGGACTGTGTCTGAGAAAAAGGAGTAATCAAAGGCACTTGTATGGAGAGGACTATTGGTCTCTGAAAGTACTGAGCCAGTTTGGGCCAGCCTGCTGCTTTTCTTCTCCTTCTCTCTCCTTACTCTCTCTTCCTGTCTGTCCTGTCTGTTTAAGGAGAGAAGGATTGGGAAATTCCTTCAAGCTACTTTGCTTCAGTTACTGGTGGGATTTAAACATGCACACTGAGGCTTTGGTACAGTCCATGTTAGTGCCGTTGCTTGTGATCTTGCTCTGTACTGTGGAGGACACTGTGTTACAATCGGTGAGGTGAGTCTCCACATAGCTTAGTTCTTTCTTGTTTATTCTGGGGTAGTTGAGAGAGTAAGAAAGAAGGGGGAGGAATAGAGTTTTGCTGACAAAGACAACATTGGGAGAGTACAATGTGGGAAAGTTTGAGACTGCATATGCATGTGGTTTAGTTGTAGTTTTTTTGACGCAGTCTCTTACTGGCGCTTACTTTCCAAGCAGAAAGCCAAATCACTGGGTGAAAAGTGTGTATACTACTTATGTATCTGTTCTGTTGCAAACACTACAATTCATTGTCATATTTTATTGTCCATCATCTAAAAATCTAATGCTTTGAAGATTATTAGTATAAATGTAATATTTAATATAAAAAATACCAATAAACAATCATTGATAATCACTGTTAAAGGTTTTTTTAAAATATTAGATTTTAGATATTAACATATAAACAATATATGTTACATGTTGAGTGTACACGTTGTAGTGTAGTGTTTACTGGGGACAAGTAAATGATGACTGTTCCAAGAGGATACACCTGTGGAGTGTAGTTATAGTATACAGTCCATAGTGTTTATCAGGCAGCTCTGTTACACCAACACAAGCTGTCACTGACTCCCCAGGTGATTACATACTGCAGTGTACAGCAGCTGCATATAAATACCAATTTACCAATCAAAATGTTTGCATGTCTCTACACCCTCAGGTACACTGTTACTCTGAGCAGTGGATAAAGGTTCAACAACACCACAAACGGTCAAGCCTGTAACTTTCCACTGGACACAAAACACAGTGAATATTGTATTTCGATGGGAGTGACAAAAATGGCTAATCTTTTCATTGTTTAAATATGTCTACTGCTTTAAAAGTGCAGCTGGTTTGAATCCCAAAACGGTACGAACAGTGAAAGAATGTCAGAAAGATTCCAAATAAAACAAGGCTATGTGAGAAACCACATGGAGTAAAAATAAAGCTTTGCCACAACTGCTGGAGTGTGCAAGCCGATTATTGCTGTTTGATTAGTTAGTTATGCCAAATATTTCTGTGTTTCCATGGTGTTTGTTTTTCCCACATATATACTAAATAACACCACATGTTCTGTAGACAAATTTTACTTGTTATGTTTCTCAAATTGGACTGAAGTGCAGTCACATAAAATCTAATAAAATGGGGATTGGGAACAGAGCACCAGTGTGTCATACAGTTTTGAGAGAGAATCTTGAATCTTGAAAACACAGGTTTGGTGAACCAGCATTCCACACTTGACTCTTGACACCAGCAGTTGTAAACCCTATGACCACTGACCCTTCATTGTGTTTATCAGCCAGGTGGGAGGTGTGTGTAAGCTGTCTTCAGAAGCATCTATTCGCCGCTGTCGAACGCCTGACGCTAAAATCTGCAGTGGGAGAGGCACATGTGACTGTGGCATCTGCATCTGCCAAGCCACAGATCCAGGAAAGTTTTATGGGCCACGCTGCGAATGCCATGACTGGGTCTGTGCCATACATAATGGGAAAACCTGCAATGGTAAGTGGGGATATGGAATATGTTATATTGTTTAGTAGCCAAGAAAACATACAAACACATGCAGACATACCACACCTACACACCTCTAGTGTTTTATCTTATAGTCTTTTCATGGCTTTAAAACAGCAGACTATGTGGCATTGCAGCTGTACAGCTATTGTTTCAGAATTTTTAAGGTATGGCTCTTTAAGTGATGCGCCAGACCTCCGCATTACATCAGAGAATCCTGGCAAATGAACTTTCCAGCACACTTGTTTTCAGCCAACCTCAAACTATGTCTCTTCAGATTATATATGGTGTTATACTGTTATTTAGATTTTGAGGTTATAGTGAGATGTGCTACAGTAGTTAGTAGTAGTGGTAGTGTTAGAAAATGAGTCAATTCTCAAAAAAGACTCAAAGAAGGCATTTTTTAAGTTCAGATTTGCTTGTTCATTTTTTAGCACTAGTAGCACTAGAGTTTGTTTTGTATGCTTGTACAAATAGACATTAACCTTGCATATCCCATTTATTCCTCATTCCTCAAAACTAGTACAAATACCACTATCTGGACCCCAAAGCATTATTCTAATCTGCTTAAAAAATAATTAGGTACTCCCTAACCAGCCCTGTAGGCGTGTGGATCATTTGCCACATGCCATTATGGTTAAGTATGCTACTCTAATTATGACAATGCTACTTGTTAGCCTACCATATCATGCATAATCATAAAATCATATATCATATATATATCATCATATATCATGATATCATCATAAAATGCTTTCCTATCATCTTTTTGTGCAGTGTCCTCTCTAATCACTGGGCTATGAGCTACCAGACATTAATGGAGACAGGTGTGCTTGTCTAATAGAGATATATGTGCGTGTGTGTGTGTGTGTGTGTGTGTGTGTGTGTGTGTGTGTGTGTGTGTGTTCGTGCACGTGAGGCTGAGTGATTTATTTGGGAAGACAAGTTTGGCTGCTGTGAGGTGCTCATTATGGTTCAGCAGTCTGGAGAAAGACGGCCCTGCTCCAGTCTGATAATGGGGTTTCACTCACGGCTACACAGGCTGCAAATGGAAGCTTGATGCATCGGATGAGTTTTCACACCAGGCACACACTGTACACATATTGATCTGTATCCATTTTATACTGACATAGACTCAAAGGTGCACAATCAAAAGCCTACACAATCATGAACATTCAGGAGCAGGAGTTTTTTAAGGTTATTAAGAAAAATACCGTTCCTCTGGCGATATTCAATTGCCCATGCAGGATGCCTGGTCCACTGTTTGAGATCAGCAGCCAATTTCTATCCCTGCAGCTCCCTTATCTCTGACTTTCACAACTGCCCGCTGATAAGATCCAATAAATGTCTCTTCTTGGGGTGTTTTAACGCTACAAAAGAATCAGCTATACTGCCATTGATATGTTCTTTTACTGTATGCCAACACAATATAAATCTTAAACCATTCATCAAACTGGAAAAAAAGGGTTATGTGCCAGGCTTAATTGTGCATCTGCTCTTTCCACTTACCTGAGCTTGTCCTGTTAGAGCCTGGGTCTGTGATTGGCTCTTGACCTTGTTAGAGAGTTTTTTAATTTTCAGTATTTCCAAGTACTTGCCCAAGAAGGGATTTGTTGGGGTTTGTTGTTAAGCACTTTGAGATTACTTTTCATGTGAATTGGCACTATATTTGTAGTTTGAACTGAACAGAAATGGACTGGCTTCATACTGAGTTAGCTGGGTGTGAACTAGTCTTGTGGAATGTTTTATATCACTACAAATATTCATGTTTTTTTCTGAATTATGCAGCTTTTGGGTCCCTAATATTTTACATGAATGCATTGAAAGGTGCAAGTGTATTTAATAATTTAGAACTTTGCTGGTACGCATAAACAATGGAGTTACCCAGCCAAGGTCTTACTATAAATGTTGTAATTGGGGCCAACCAAAATGTCACAAGGTACCTAGAGAAGCCCATTTACAAAATATCTCTTTGTATCTCTTTAACTACCTTTTGTGCTACATCTAATGTAAAGACAAATTGTATAATGGCCTTGGCTAACATCTGTTCACCAACTGTGGAAATCCTTCAATGTCATTTCTCTGTTTTTGTCGATTTATTTTCCTGTTCCTATGGCTTCTTGCTTAAAATGATGTACTGCTTATTTATAATAAATTAATTTTTTTTTTTTGACTTAGTCATGGCTCTGTTTCCATTCTCCATTTCACAAGCTGTTTTTTTCTCTCTTTAGATGAGCCACGTGACAGGTCTTCCCCTTTTTATTTCACTCATCGTCTTCTTTTTCTCTCTGTCTTTATTTCCTGAGGTGTTTTCCTTGTGTGAGGCTTGAGACAGGCTGCTGTCTAGTTCTCTCGCTGCAGTTTATGATCTTTTTCCATTATCTAAAACACTTGGGGTAGCCTAGGGTGCTGCAGGCTAAACAAAGTTCCAATGAAAAAGCTCTATAATCAACATGATCGTAATTAAAGCACAATTCTTTGGAGCACAGGGTACACAGTTTAGTTTGTGTGAGTAGAGCGAGTTATCTTTTTATATGAATTATCATTTTTACACAGGAACAATTTGCACAGCAAGTATTTGATCAACATTGGCTAATGGAGTAAACTGTTGCCCAGAGCCTAATATGTCCACTGATTCAAAAGCTTTCAAAAACCTTTTTGGCTTTATGATTTTGTCTAACACTACCTCTAAGGCACAGTAGCCTTTCTTTCAGAGCACATTGTTGCCATGTTAGCATTAGCCATCTACTCTCCATTTTTCTCTTCCTTCAAGCTACAACTTTTCAAAGCATCTGTTTTTTGGCTCAGTCCAGAGCCTCTGTGCCCTCTGCCAGAATCTGAGAAGATCCCACTCCAGGCTGTTTTATGTCAGCTCACAAGCTAGTCCGGTCAGGGCTGTTTCAAATCAAAGACCTCCACGTGCTGCTGTCAGTATTACATAAGGAAAGGGTGTTTAGTTTTAGTATGGACAAATAATGATGATAAAGAACTTTCACTAATTGCTTTCACTTTCTTTTTTCTGCAGGCCAACTTCATTTAGCCTTATATAAGACCAAGAAACAGTAAAAAGAAATAGGAACACAAAGTACAGTGGAGTGCAGTGCAATTACAGCCATTATGTTGTTCATCTTTGTATTTTGTTGTAGTACAGATTTTGATGCACCTTCACTCTGGTATTCTGAGTATTGCTGGGCAATGTGCCTAGTGAGTCACCTAATGATTCCAGTGTGGGCTGCAAGGAGAAAAAGCCACTTAAGTCTGTACAAGTCTGCTTCTCAAAGGTTGTTTGGATTGGCCAATTACAGTGTCCAAAGACTACTTGCTGTAGGAAATATTTGTACATTGCTGTGATCATTGCTGGAGTGGCTTAAATCTCACTCAGAGATAGAACTAGGATATGAGAAAGTCACTAATGTAGACAACAGCAACCATTAGATATGGAATTATAAAAGCTGGAAGGATGAAAGCAGGAGTCCCTTGTTCGGACGGCAGCACAAACAAAGAATAAGTTATTACCAGAGACAGGTGTCTCCTAGATATTTCCCAAAGAACACGGGCTGATGTGCTGTCGTTTCGCGCACCACAGCCCACAGGGAGAAGAAGACACAGCAAAATAATTACTCGCTGAAATGAGCAATTGTGTTGAGGAGAACATGATCCACACAACGTGAGTGGCAAAACTTGGAAAGCAAACATCAGGTGCAAGTAATTGTGAGAATAATATTTGTACAAATATCAAAATATATTTTATTATATATGTAATGTAAAATCTATAGACTTTATTTCAGAAAGAAATGACTAATGTCTATGACTAATGAGAATGTAACTTCTATAATAATTCAAAGCAACAGTCTAGGTTTCTGTAAATTGCTGAAATTACCCAACCAACAATCTATTTCCTTTCTTGCATATGACATATTGTTTTTCATTAAGAAAGTGCTAAATTTAAAACCTAATACCAGCACTCAGTATGAGTCATCATTGTCACCTCATCACCACTTAATCACTGTAAATTCACATCACCAGTTATCATTGCCATTGATGTCAACTGAGACGCAGCCTCTGTTTAGTCCTGGGTGCTGGTACAGGGGCTTGATTGGCTGGATGTTTGTGCTGGTTGAAGGTGCGTGGGATGGGCCCTGACACCCCCAAGCCACTGAGAATTACTGCTCCGGAAGTAGTGAATGAGATAAATGGTCGACAGCCAGCCAGCATCCCACACACATAAACTTGTCTTAGAGGAAACCAGGGCACTTCTTCTGTCAGTAATTGTCAAGGTCTCGCCTTGACAATTACTGACAGAAGAAGTGCCCTGGTCAATGCGGGCTCATAATGACTGTTACATTTAAGTTGTAGTGTTTGATCTCCTGTAATTCACTTTTCTACAGGCCATGACTTACAGCACAAAGAACCAGACAAGACATAGATTGATATAAACACTACAAGTCCACTCTAACCAAATCTCAGTGAATGAATTAAAGCAGACAGGGATTAAGAAACTAAAAATGGTAGAAAATCCATTCATATAAGTCATATACCAAGGAAAGCATATAACAATGCATTAGATTCAAAGAGACCTTCAAAAAGTGGTCCTAAAACCAAGATATTGAATAATACAGCACTACTTTATAATATTTAAGGTCACTGGTACATCTTAGCGGGTAGTGTTGGAGGAATGTAAATATCCCTTGAGTAATTTTTTTTCTCCACAGAAGTATTGATAATGTGAAGGGACTGGTACCTTGCCTGCTTTTAATAACTGATGGCTAGCCCTTGAAAAGGACACTTCATTTACATGACAGACGTGTCAGGAGGATGATTGAGTGTGACGTACAAGGCCCCTCGCTTGCTAAACGCAGTGGGAGCAACATTTATAATAACTTGTCAACAGCCTTATTTGAATGGCATGAGTCTTCCTGTTTTTCATATTGCTCACCACCAGAAAGATGAGAAAAGCAGTCTGTGGCCTGTTTGGTCACTGAATACTGTTAACAAGAAAATCATCAGTGTGAGTCACAGATCAGGGTCCTGGAAGAAAGACTTCGATTTGATTTCCAACAGAAAATTCTAAATAATAATAAATGCATATATTCAAGAATCATGTGGATGTACAAAGGTTTGCCTTGTAATATGAGTTTTGCCGTTTTATAGTTTGCATTACAAAGCCAAAACATCCAATTAATACATCACTGTTGAGTGTCCTTGTGTCCATGAATGGATTTGAGGATTGAAAGTGGCATCAGCACAGAAAGTGAACTACATTAACAGCATGTGGTGTGCTGCCTTCCCTCTCCAGACCGGGGCTACTGTGACTGTGGGACGTGTGAGTGTGATGAAGGCTGGTTTGGTGATGCTTGCCAGTTCCAGGAGGATTGTAACCTAACCAGCAAAAAAAGCAAAGAGCTCTGCAAAAACCCACAAGGGGTCATCTGTTCCAACAGAGGTACAGTGACCACAAGAGTCTGTCAAAAACATTCACACTAACTCTATTTAAAGCAACACAATGTAACTTCAAACACAAGTCAATTATAATAACTTGGGATAAAAGAAGTTCCCTCAGACATCAGCAAACCATCTGGGTCTTCTGCATAAATGACCGACCTCTATCAACAAACTCACTAAACACTTAAATTGTAAATGGGATTTATTTTACAGGCACTTGTAACTGTGGCAGCTGCATGTGTCACAATGAAGACAACAAGGGTTTGATAACAGGACAATACTGTGAGTGCGACGACAGTGAGTGTCTGGATGATGACACTGGAGAGGTGTGTGGAGGTATGGCCCCCTGTCAGTATCCTTCTCCATTTGAAATGAATTATAGATTAACACAGAACCTTTTCACATTACTACTCACTTCTTTTTTCTAACAATAGTAGTGTATTCTAATAATTCAACTGGTTTCTCTTTAACACAGTGATGTTTTTTTGGGGGGTTTTTTACACAGAAGTAAAAATAAAGTTGACCCAAATTATATTCTTTCTGCGACCATTAGAAAAGCACAACGTCCTTTATGCAAAGAAATAAGTTCTCATAGAAAACAGTTCCCCATTATGTGCCCCTTCTGCATAAAGGTTAATTAACATCAGCTAAATGTATGAGACCTGTTGCCCTGTCTTCATTTACTAATGTTCCCCTCATTGGTCTATATATAATATAAAAATATTCTTAAATTGTGAATATTTAGTAATCCTGACATCTCTGTGATGTGCTTCCAGGCCATGGCCAGTGTTACTGTGGAAACTGCTACTGTGCTGCTGGTTGGCATGGAGACAAATGTGAATTCCAATGTGACATCAGCCCATGGGAAAGCAAACGGCGATGTACATCTCCAGATGGCAAAATCTGCAGTAACAGAGGTCTGTTTGCCTCTTTAAGGTCCGGCACACAGTGTTAATCCATTTTTTTTCATTTATTCACTCATATATGTATGTGCTGCATAAAGTCATTCATAGAGTTAAAGGGTAAACATTTATATGCAATGTTCTGGATGCAGGAAATAAATCGGGGTTTTTTACTTAAATTACTAAAATGGTTGTATGAAAATGTTGAAGGAATTGGAATATATTTGTTAGCAATATATTTTTTGGAAATGACATTTAATATATAGTCATATTGACTTTTACACACATTTTACCCAAGAAACAGAAAAAAGAATAGAGAGGGAATTATAAAAAAAAACAGTTACCACAGCTTAGTGGACAGGTCAAAAGAAAATGCTTTGCTAACTCAGTTCAAGTGGTCCTGTGGGAATAAACTCTCTAAAATTAATTATAGTGAAGCAGCTGAGGGCTTTGTAAGTGGTATGTCTAAATGGTAGTCTACATGAACACAGCCTCTCTATGCCATTCACTGGTGCACAGCTGATACAGCATGAACTGCTTTTAATGCTGGCTCACTGGCACTTACTTTGGTTTTATATGACAAGCCTTGTGAATTAGAAAGCACCAAAGCCTAATGCCTAATTAGCAGAAGAATTGGCAGACAAAAGCCCACAAAACTTATGTCCTCAATTAAAATACAATTCTTATAGTTTCATAACAGATCTTTCTCTTTGGGGAAGGTTTCCATTTTTTCAGATGTATTGGCAGAAATATTAAACTAATACTATTCACTTTTATGAAATAAGTTCATAAATGCATTTTCTTTTGTAACAGTAGTCAAATGTAAACTTCATAATGTTTGTCAAACGTCACAGAAGTTAATTTGGTGATGATTGTCATGTAATTTCCATTGCCCATTAATTTTGAAGGAATCTTCCTTTTGAATGATTGCAAAGATAATTGCAGGTGATTAAAAGAGATCAAAGAGGATGATTACATAGGCATGTTGATTTTTAATTAATCCTTTTATACTCATGTCTGTAATATGAGCTTATAAGAATCCAGTGGCGGGCCGTGCATTTCATGCTTAGGCCTTCAGTGACGTACCACTCATAGTTGCTCGTCTGGAAATGATGGACAAACCCTTTTCCTTTCCAGGCTAGCTAGCCGTCGTGAAACACCTTAGTACACCGTGGGACACCGTGGGACACCGTGAAAACTAAAATAAAGAGAAATACGATGTTTCAAACTCACATAAATCACACATTTCCATTGTAACAAGGCTATAACAGCGTTACAAATAAACTTTACCGTGTGCGCATGTTTGACCAATAGTAGAATGATTTCGTTGGCAAATATTTGAGTCCTTATCACTGTTTTTCGTATTTCTCTGACTTCTCTCGTGTCTTTTATCTCCCGCTACTGCTCAAATAGACTTCCGGTTCGCGAGATCACGTGACTCATAAAAGTATAATTTCTTATTAGGCACAACACTTTAAGCTATAAAGCCATGTTACACATTACTATAAAATGATTGTGCAATTATTAACCATAATTAACCAAAAAGAAATCTCGTAGCATATTTTCACGTCCTGTTGTCATGGTAACATATATACAGTCCATTATACCGTCAGCTACACCAATCACAGGACGCGTACTCGTCCAGTGCTGGCCCTGGTCTGCAGAATCGAGATCTGATTGGCTATTGCAACTGACTGTATCCGTTCACTTACAGTGCACAGGGGCCTGCTCTGTGGATTCTGAAGGTCTCACGCAAATGAAATTTGCCTCTAACACAAGCTAGCTGGGGCCTCTATATCATTTCAAGAGGACATTTTAATAAAAAAATAAAAATAAAAAAAAATACTGTAGCAAATGTGCTTTTCATTTTACCTTCCTGTCAAGATAGTGCACAAGGCTTCAGGATAAATACATATTTCTATATGTTGAGATCCAAGTGATGTGTGCTTGGAACCCTGTAAGCATGAAGACGGTGCATTTAATGACACATTCAGCAGCCGTGTAGATCAGCCGTGTATCAGGTAAAACAGAGAATCATTTTAGCAGACATAAATGTGAATGATTCTGTAAATCCACAGTTTTAGAGATATCAAATGGCGCAGAGAAGCAAACCCCAGCCAGAGGCCAGACATGTGCCATCCCAGGTCCACAGTCCTGCCAGTTGGCCCTGCTCCCCTGGGGTTCCCTGAGCTCTGTCATGGCTGATAAGAGAAAATGGGATTTCCACTGGCTGCTGCTCAGCTGATGGCCTGTCTGAGATTTAAAACAAACCAAAAAGAGACACATAAAAGATAACTAGAAAAAATGAAGGCCAAAAGAATTTTCATTTTTGGGATGCTTTAGCCATTGTACAACACTGACACATTTTCACCACAATCATTGGAGGAGTGCGTCATTTTAATTCAGTTTGTGGAGTTAGCTTTGTGTTTTGCCAATAACCAAAGCAATAATAGTTTTAACAGGTCTGCCATTGTTTGAATGGATGCAATTTGGATAAAAAGGGATTCAAATTCACTAAATCTATTCTGCATTTGTTACAAAGCAGTTGTCCTGTACAGACTAACACAAATTATATGAACCAATTAAGTCTGCATTTTGTTATAAAAAATAATTTAACAAGAATGTGAATGTGATCTTTTGTCCCTGTTTTCTATGTTTCTAAGGCACCTGTGTTTGTGGGGAGTGTAATTGTTATGATGTTGATCCATCTGGTGACTGGGGAGACATACATGGAGACACCTGTGAGTGTGACGAGAGGAACTGCCTTGCAACATACGACAGATACACAGATGACTTCTGCTCAGGTCGGCCAAGTAATCACATATAACACACTTAACATATACTGAACAAATTTTAATGTATTATTCTAAGATGTTGACGGATATGTCTCTATTTAAGCCATAAAATGTAGCTATTGTTTCTGATGTAACAAACTAATTTGTTTGTGTTTACTGTCGACCGGATACTTGCAAATGAATTGTGCTTCCTCTGACTTATTGTACTGTAGACCATCTGATTAAGGCACAGTTATTCTTTGGCCTTGCATGTTGTTCTTTTGTATGATGCTATACCTATATGCAAGAAGACAAATCAATTTGCCCAGCTTTAACTCCAATATATTCACATCCATCTGTGCATATCCCAAGTATTTATACTTGTAAGTATTGTTTATACTAACTAAGTATCACAATAACTAACCTGTTTCACCTCCCTGTCTCCATCCTGCTCCGTCTTGCCTCTTGCAGGTCACGGACAGTGTAACTGTGGCAGATGTGACTGCAAAGAGGGATGGGCAGGAAAGAAGTGCGAGCATCCGCTCTCATGCTCACTGTCTCTGGAGAGCAGTCTGAAGAAGTGTCGAGGAACGTCCAATTTGCCCTGCTTCGGACGAGGTACCTGGGCTCCCTCCTGTTGCCATGGTTACCACAGCAGGCCTGTACTGTGTTCTCATACCTTGTTGTAAAATAAGCCATTTGCAGGGTTTTACCTCTCTTAATCTGCTATTCAAGAGGGCATTAAAGAGCACAGTGTGTCCAGACACCTGCTAAAAGCATTTTGGACAAAACCTTAGCAACATTCACAAGGTTGATCATATGAAGATTTTATAATATGTGTTGTGTGCTAGACACATAATATGTCCTGTTTACCTGTGGGTGAGTTTGTGTGAGCCTAGTGTGAGCTATGGCTGGAACAGCTCTCTCAATGGAAATAACTGTGGTTCGATGAGTCTAGATTTATTACGGTCCACTGTAAGTTTCATTAGTGGCTGTTCTGGACAGAGCAAACTTGTTTTCTCATAAA
This sequence comes from Rhyacichthys aspro, assembly GCA_036850595.1. Lineage (NCBI taxonomy): Eukaryota > Metazoa > Chordata > Actinopteri > Gobiiformes > Rhyacichthyidae > Rhyacichthys > Rhyacichthys aspro. The sequence goes on from CM072168.1 coordinate 12,003,638, forward strand.
GCCTCCAAATGTTAGCCCTATAGTTAATCAGATTTTTGCTGAAGCAACACTGAAAAGCCATTGTAACTAAACAAAGGTTGTGCCCGAGTCGTTGTCCCAGTCGTGCACCCCTGAGCCTGATGATTAATGGCGCTATGATAAAAGTGTGGGATATAGAGAAGTTTATACATTGTTCTGCACAAGGAATATACTTGAGACATGGGAGATGTCAAAAGATGAAAAGGATTATTGTATTGCTAGAGCACGGTGTTGTTATGTTGTAACAATAATCATATGTGCGTTCTTCTGCTTAAGTTCTACAAATTTGTGTTGTAATAGTTTCTGTTGGTTCAGTTGCAGCCTTGAATCCATGACTGTCATGTTAGAAAAATGTGTCTGTTAAGTTGAACACCCAACTTTCTGCTTCAACTTAATTAATTTATATCTAAACATGATGCAAAAATTGTTTTAATATTCCTATTACATTGTCCTGCAAATGTGTCTGAATAGGTTACATTAGACGATACATATTAGACAACACATACAAAATCTACTATTTACAAACATCCCATGGTCAACAATGTTACAGCTAAATCTAAGATGAATGAATCACAAAAACATAGGTTAAAGAAGATTTGGTGATACAGTTTTGGCATTGAATCGAAACAATGCACAATGGTCACCATGCCCATCCTCTGACTGACAAAACATTGTCTCAAAGTACCATCCATTTGAAGATAAATCACAGAGTCAGTTTGCAGTCCTCAGTGATATCCCTTGTACCTGAATTTTGCCCTGATGCAGCAGCCTTAATCAATCAGCGCTTCACCTCCTACTTTTTATTCAGGTTTCCTTTACCTTGTATGTTTAGCTATAGCTTTAGGAGCAATATATGCCTTTCCTCAGGCTGCGAGGATAAAAAACAAATACACAGTAAAAGCTGCAGTACTGTGTGTCTGATTCACCTTAATGGTGTAAACACTGGGTGCTAGTGGGGCCATAACCTGCTTGGTCTAAACACTGTGGATTTATCAGGGGTTAATGTGAAGCATTGATTTCCTGTTTCATTTGACTGCAGGCAGAGAAAGTCACTGGGGATTCTTAGCCTTTTAACTGACTATATACTTGTATAACAAGAAGAAGAAAAAAACAACAAGTGTAGGTGTTACTGTACTAAACTTAGACTAGCTTTACCATAGATCCTGGAAATCTTAGCTCTTTGCATTACTGTACGCACAGCACAGACTTCATGCAACAAATATGAAGGGTTTGGAATAGTTCAGCAATGATGTACTGGCAGGCTGATATATAGAACAAATTAGGGGTCCTTTGGCATCAACACTTCAGAAAAAAATGTTCCAAGTAGAATTGAAAACTGGTCTTTATTTTGTATACATACCATATCAAACGTAGGTTCTAATGGCCTCAAACCAATTTGACAACAAGGCTGAGAAAGACATGGCAATCCCACTTTCATAATGAAATGCAAAAATTAATTTGTGCTTGGGGACTTAATTAGCTTTAATTCCACCTGCAGTACCTTGAAATTATGTTCAATTGCTGCCACAAAATGAAACTTTAAATTAACTGGCACAATAGAATAATTAATAGGTTCCATAAATTCTTCCTGTTTAAAACAGTATTGGTTTTTCTGCATTGCTAGTAGTCCATTTGGTTGTGTTTATATATGCTACATACATTTACAATGCGTGAAATCAATAAACATCTCTCTTGTTAAACGAGGTTGTGCAAATTAAAATGTATAAACTAACTGTCCACTCAGAATCTATTATGCAGAGTCGTGAATTGTAAAAATGTTTTTTATATATCTACAAGCCACTAGGGGAACACTTTGCACAATTGTTTATGATGACTGGTTTCTTCTTGTTGAACTTCACTGTCTTTTTGTGGGGTTTGTGTTCAAGGTTAGTGTCTGGATAAAGATGGCAATGGTTGTAAATAAGTGATTGTATGAGTCCATTGTGGGGCTTCGCTGAACGGTAGAAGATTTAAAAGAAAAAAAGAGGATGTAGTGAGTGGTTGTGGGTAACACGATGAAGGGAGGCAGGATGCAGGGTGGGAGGCAGAGAGGGAGAAGTGAAGGAGACAGACGTAGAAAATCACTTAGGCATGGATGAATGTGCTGGTACAGATGGCAGCTTGAGCGGAAAAGCCTTGAAATTTGAAACAGCAGCTATAGAGTTTTTCTTCCTGAGAGACGGCGGCGAGAAGCTTGTGGAGAGCACATTCTTTATACAGAGGTATTTCCTTAAGGAAACACCTGCTTTCAACATCTTTTGCTGATTCTTATGATTCCTTTTCCTGCCTTATAAATTGTGGACTGTCAGAGATTAATTTTATATTTGACTGTGTACTGTGACTAACATATTCTCATTATGAAAGGTTGTGTCAGCGGCCATTTAGAAGTGTTATAAAATTATTATACTGAATATACTGAATATACTGTATGGGAAGTCTTTCATATGTATCTTATCAGATCTAATTGGATTGGATCAACAACACATGTGTGGGAACAGAGCTAGAGGAGAGAGCTTACATACATCATAACTTTCTGTTGGACGTACATTGAATATTAGTGTGCAATTTAACTGTTACTGCAAGTTACATGAGTCTTAAGCAAATGGTCAGTACTATTAATAATAATACCAAAAAACAGACAAAAGAAAAATACTGTGTGATAGAAGCACGCTTGAAATAACACACATAAAACTTTACACTCATTGGCATGGGTAATACTGCTTTAATCAGTGAGGATTTCTGTGGATAAACCTCAGAACAACACAGCAACCTATAAAACTACATTAAATCAAACTAAAGTTTAGAGCTTACTTTAAACTTCTAGAGTTTAGTGTTAGATTGATGCATTCTCACAATTATTTCCACCTAACGTGAATGCAGTATTTGTGCATATTTCACTTTGTTTCCCTTTTCACTTTTTTATGGGTTTTTTTTTTTTTTTTTTGGTATTTTCTGCTGCCATTGATTCAATGTTGACAAACCGTGTAGACCAACCAGCCAATGGTGATGCAGACCCCATTGTCTGGACATTCTTATTTATTTCAATCATTGATAATATGATGTCTCATTTTTATAACAATATTGTATTAGGTGATATAAACAGAAGAAAATGCACACTGTATGTTAAACTTAAACAGTGAAGTATGATTGACTGACCATTATTTAAGTGTGTAATATGACTGGTTAAGTATTTATGTGTTAATCCATGTTTACATCCTGCTCTACGCAACAGCAGAGGTGTTGTTTGCCTTTGACAGGACGACAACCCACCCAAACACATACACACACCAGGGCGGACTGTTTGACGACTGCAGAGATAATTGATAAGGCATGGGTGTTATGACATCACTAGGTTGCTAGGGTAACTGGGTCCCTGGAGCAGATGGTGTTATCCTATATGAGAGCAGGAAAAGAGTTTGCAAGAGAGTGAATATGTGTGAGAAATCCTAAAAAAGAGCTGGTGATTGACCGTCATGTTTTACACTGTTTATTGGCCCTAATTCCACCCAGTGAGGAATCAAATGGGGAATAAATTCAACTCAAAAATGTAGCTGTATATTTAGGTGTTATTTACAGACACTGAACACAAGAAAAACCCTGCAGGGCTACAAACAGGAAACGCACTCAAAGTGAATAATGACTGTACGAAAAGGAATTTAACCAGCTCAATAAAACCCCAGAAAAGATACTCAGCACTAGCATATTTTAACTTGCTATCTTCAGTGAGCTGCAAAATTCACTCTGTGCAATTGTTTTTCATGTCGGTCACTTACCTGGGTGTTCCTTTGTGGTTTGTAGCATCGACATAAAACAACTTTACAATGGCAAACTTATTTCCAAGCTTTGTTCACAAACTATCCCCATGCACTTCTAACCTCAAACTGCTCCAGGACACCTGACAACCACTTCCTCTACCTCAGGGTCTGGCTCATCTTTCAGTCTGTCCATTCAGTGATGTCCCCTCCGTCCACTGTCCATCATCATCATCGTGGCCAGCCCAGTTCATCTTTAGTTGTGTCCTACTGTGTGCTACTGTACTAAATGTTTCTTTATTGTGGCCAAGGGCTTCCCATAAGGCCTGATGGTTTGATCGCTGTTGTTTGTATTCTTTTTTCCCCCGTCAGCTGTATTGAGCCATGATTTACAGGGATACAGGAACACTGAGATAAGTAGTAAACACATCAGATTTTTTGTGCCAAGTGGGATTTTTCTACCCTTCCAGATGACCTTCTGTTCTGTTGGGGTTTTTTTTTTCTTTTTTCTTGATCCCTGGCTGGTTACAATTGCTCCCAGATATTTAAAGCTGTGAACTGCTTCCAGGTTTCTGTCTTTGACTGATGTCAGTGCTGATACCAGGTGGTTGTCAGCGTATTCCTCTCTGCTCTGACATCCATGCCATAGGATTTCTTGTTGAGGCGTTCACAGTCTGGCTTGAAGAAGTGGCTGCTTCTGTAAGGATAATTTTTTCTGCCTTTTGATGCCTCAATTAACAGGAAGGACAACATTTCCATTAAGGCCACAGCTTCTCTACCTGTCACTTCTAATCAACCATGAGAATTCAAACTATCCCCAGTTATATAGTTGCATGAACCACTAATGAATGTCCCAGTTCCTCTAGGCAAACAATACCGCAAAATGAAAAACTGTTACTACATATTTTAAATGCTTGGGGCTTATATTTGATGCCTTTTTTGTCATAATACTCCCACATAACTATACCTCTTGCATCGTTAAGCTATTTCACATGCTCCATGGTTTTCATTACATTCTGTTAAAAAAAAAAAAAAAAAGTATACATTTTTTATTAGCTGCCCAATAAAACAGTCAATGAGCACATATACTGTATCCTGTTCATCTCTGGTAGTTTTTTTTTTGTTTTTTTGTTTTTTTTAATGAGTGGCACCATTAGCAGTGTGTTCTCTCACTGTGTTCCCCTGTGGCCTTCCTCAGTGGCAGCTTGCTGATTGAAGTGGGATTTCAACATGCTGAGGTGTGTGTGCATGTGGAGCCTGTGTGAGTGGGTAAAGTGACTGATTTAAAAATAAGATTTCTAGATGTGGCTTAGGGCAATGCTATCAAGCACGTGTTGGATTAAAATCAATCAAAATCAAAAAAATCAAAAACACTTCAATCAAAAAAAAAATTCAATCTTGGTGCTCTTCTAATCTTCATCTGCAATAAGACTGATTATACAGTCTTATGGCGGCCGGGAAGAAGGAGTTGTTGTGGCGTTCTGTCCTGCAGCTCACTGATCTCAGACGTCCACTGTCTGCTCTTTGTAGTTCAAAAGCTGAATTCATGAGATGGTCCATGTTGTTCAGTATAGCATCCATCCTGTTGAGTGTCCGTTGCTCCACTACCTTAGTTTTTCAAGTCTCCTACGATCTTTCTTAGAAAATATATTCCTATAAAGTGCATCTGCATTTATGGACCAGTCCAGCTTGTTGTCCAGATGCAGTCCCAGGTATTTATAGGTGGACACTATTTCAATATCTTCTCCACTGATGGTCACAGTTTTAACTTGGGGTATATTGCGCCTAAAGTCAATGACCATCTCTTTAGTTTTGGAGGTGTTTAGAATGAGACTGTTCTCTTGGCTCCATCTATAAAAGTTCTCTATAAGACTCCTGTATTCCTCTTCCTGTCCATTTTTGTTGCAAGCCACTATTGCTGTGTCATCAGAGTATTTTTGAATGTGGCAGGACTCAGAGGTATAATTAAAATCATGATTATGTCAATTTTTAAATATGAACTTAATGTATTGTACTTCTAAAACGTCGCACTGATATTTTTTAGGTCAATGCCTGTGCGGTCAGTGTACATGCCACCCCCCCGGGGACAGTCGTGTTCATGGCAAGAACTGTGAGTGCGATGACCGTCAGTGTGAGGACCTCAGCGGAGAGGTCTGTGGAGGTGAGAGCACACAAGCCTTTCATACTCGAACAGCAACATTTCAGACATATTTGTTCATTATGTTCCTTTGGAATAATGCCAGCAGCAGGCCAGGATCAATACAGTATGATCATGTTTGATATCCACAGGCTTGGCCCTCTAAACCTCGGAGCTAAATTTGAAACTAATTGGTTCAAGTCTTTGAAGCTTCTGTTTGAGGTTTGGGGAAGATTGTGCTCTTAATTTGAAATATAGGAAGGAAAGGATGAAAAAATGAAGGAAGGTCCATCTTAAATTAATATGTGTACTTTATGACATTATATTTTAATGTTAGGAAATCCCATGGCAATTAAATGGTATGCCGAGAACTCGATGTGACCAATTGGACACATTAATGCCTTCCAACCTCAAAGAAATACAAAGGCCTTTTCCAGTATCTCTGCATTTCACATGTGCATTTCAAATGAAAAGCACTTTATCATTTGGCTTTTGACTGTTCCACATAAGAGAGAGTCTATCAGTCTAATGGACAATATGTAATATTTGATGTGAATTTCAAGTGCAGTTACAGTTTTAATAAGCTTTGTTAAAGTTATGTGAGACAGCTAAACAATGGTAATCCATTCGTGAAAAGCAACTGTATTGTTCTTGGCTTAAATGTGACTTCATTTTCTTACATCATTCACTACGGTCTGAATTTCCTCTCTTTTAATTATCGCTTAGCCCCTGGCAAACAGTCTACACACTGAGCAGATCTAAACACCACACATCACCAATGTATCCCTTCATACTCCATCACTGAAAGCGTCAGTACAGTCTGGGGCTTTGTAAAAGGCAGGTAAGGGTAATTGACTGAGGCCTAGGTAGATGTTCCTCCAAAGCAATTAAGTTCTCCCCCTTGCTGGTTGATTGAAGCAGTCAAGCATTGCCTGCCATAGCTGCCAGTCTGGAGCCAGCCAGCCTCTGAATGTTCATTTAAAACCACTGTCACCACACAGATCCTTCAGACACATAAGTGATTTTTTTTTTTTTTTGTATAAAATAAGGATTAGGTTTACACTAAATTAGTCATCACTATAATCACTACAACACTACAATGAATTTCCCCCTTTTTTGCCATAGTTATCCAATCTGACTAAATCAAACCATGGCTTACCTCAGTAGAAGTTGAATATCTCTAGGTCATACCAACAATGGTGCAAAAATAATATATTCTTTCTCTATGATATATAAGATTTATAATTGAAGAGAGTAATCATAATGCATTGAATGAAACCGTTGCTTAATTAAATCTATACATCTCATAATGAAGCACTTTCCAGCAGTACAGCACTGTATAGATTTATGGGGATGGAAACAACAGGAAATTGCTCTGTTCATTATCACCTCTTCAACCTGGCATCTTCAGCCAGATGTGAACATAATAACATGAAATGATGATGCAACCACCTCTCTGTCAGATGATTTAAGCTCATGTCAGTAAGGTTTGAGTGATCAGAGTGTCCCAGGCGACATGAGGACTGTCATAAGTGAAGCGTGTGTGTAGACAGTGCCTGTTAAAAGCCAGTGTTTATTAAGCCATTGTTACACCAACTGCCTTTTCAAACTAATTAAACAAGCTTTCTGTTTGTGTATCTGTCTATGTCTGTGTTTTCCTACGTGAGCCACTGTTTGTCATTGTTTTTCATCTCTACTCTGAAGCGCTGCAGATTTATTAAGCACCGGACAAGACCAATGATGACAGTTCCTTTCATGTCCCCAAGAGAAATACAATAAGCCTGCTGCGTCTCTCTCATCTTCCTGTGGCTCTGTCTCCTTGTGCTGCCTATTAGTGTCAAGGTTCACTGTCTTCACTGTCATCGCTCACTGTTTATGTGTCTTCTTGTTATCTTTTTACTCTCTGGCGGCATCCATCTTGACTTATCACCATGAATATGGGAGTCATATTTTATTCCTCTGTTGCTCTGTGTTTTTTTGTTATGAATATGTAGATTTTCTCCAGGTGCCCGGTTTCCCCTGAAACTGAAAAACATTTATGATTGATCCCTTATAAGATCAGGTCTTTCTCAAAAAAGAGATGGTTAAATAAAGGTCAAAATAAACTGAAATGCATTTAAATGAAGGCCCCTCTGTCCTTCACTGCCAGGTCACGGTTACTGTTCGTGCGGACGTTGCATCTGCCAGGAGGGATGGTTTGGGAAGCTGTGCCAGTTCCCCAGGTCATGTGACATGAGCGATGCCCAGAGCAAGGAACTGTGTGAGACCTCAGATGGAGTCATATGCAGTGGAAAAGGTAAACCAGGCTTCTGAACCTGAAACCTGAAGTGTTAAAGTGATAAGAAATATACTCAACTGGCATCACTTACAAACAACTAAAGACACCAGTTCTAACAGTTGTTTTCATGCAATGTATTTTGCACTCTGCATTGCACTCTCAACAATTTAATATTGTTTAATAAGTAAATTGCCATGATTCTGAATCATCATAAGTTTATTTATTTAAGTAGCATAATATTATGTCAAGAAAAATAAGTGTATTAGTCACTGTCTGTGTATTGTGCCATTTGTCATAAATATCATTACAGGTCTTTAATAAACAAAAGAGATAATATGAAATACATTCATATAGTATTGGATTGGAAAATTGATCTTACTATTAGCCCAGAAATATTTATAGCAAAAGCAACAAAGTATCTTTGTATTTCTTATTAGAGTGCACAATAATAGACATACAGCAGTGAGTCTGGCCCCGCAGAGCCAAGCAGTTTTTAAAAATGAAGGCGAGCGTGTTCATTCCCCACACCCCTACAGTCTTCTCCTGATCCTCAGCCCCTGTCTCACCTCTGCATCACTTCCTGTCTACTTCTAATAGCAGCTTCTTGGTTGATAGAATTACAGGGTAGATTGAAAATGTAGTTGCAGAAACTGAGAAACTGTGGACTTGAACTTGGTGGTAAAAAAAAAAAAAAAAAAAGAAGCACCTGACAGGGGTAAATTTGTTTTCCTTTTAGCAGCCTGCCTTCCCACTAATCTTTACTACCTTGTTATCCTGCAGCTGGCCTGTCACTGAGAAAATAGACACTGATTGCAAGGACAGGAAAGTGAAGGCGGGTTGGTATCCTGGTGGCAAAAGTGGATCAGTGCTTGTTCCCTCTACGGAGCCCCTCGGATCCACTATTAAATTAGAAAAATAAATAAATAAAGACAATAAAAAAGCATGTATTGTAAGCACACAAAGGAAAAGTATGCAAAATATGCCCAGTTAAAATAATCAGAAGCTTGACGAAACATTGGTGGTGTTAATTAACAGTTTTGTGGGGTTGTATGTGTTGTGTACTCCTGTCTCTTTTGCAGGTTCGTGTCACTGTGGCCAATGCATTTGTTCTCCTCAGGAATGGTGGGTGTCTGGAGAGTACTGCGAGTGTGATGACAGAGAGTGTGACAAACATGATGGACTTATCTGCACAGGTACTGCAGAACAATCACTCAGCTCTTATTTTTACCACTGCAATTAAAATGTCCAGTAATGTAGCTGTTTATCCACATGGGCCATTGTCTCATATGAAATATCTTGGGCTGCCTGTGGATAATTATTTTGGCCTCAGGGTCTGTCAGAATGTGGACAGCTGTTCAGAGGTGTTTCACGTCATGATTTCACAAATTCAAATGTCAGCCGCCTTAATGTCACTCAATCGTGGGTGGTTTCACATGCAAACATTGCTTAAGAAAAAAAAAAACATTTGGAATAAATGTTCCTCATTACCATATTATTAGATGTATTATATATATGATATGCAAATTATTCAAACATTACAGTTTTTTCATGAAAAGGCAATTACAAAATGTGTGTTGAATATCCACGTCTATTATCCAGGTAGATGTGATCACCAGTCATTTGCCCTACGTATTTTTTGCAAATAATTTGCCAATAAATGAGTTTGCATCTAAATTTCATGGAACCTTGAACCCTATAAATCCTCATTGCACATACAATGATGAGTGATGTGGAAAATCCAGAGTATTAGTAATGCTGTATGGTTCATTACATGCATCAGATGTGATCAGTTTAGCTACCAATTCTCTCAAAAGAACAAAGTGACTGGGTTTGACTGGTTTTACATGCACTGCCTTTAGCTTTTTGGACAATAACTCATATTTAAGCAAAAACATGCCGGTTGTTGCTTTTTTTTTATTCATATAAACAAGTACTGCTGTGCACATATTGTCTAATTTACAATACTATGACTAAAGTAGAGTTTTGTGAAGTTGTGGTTTTCATTTTTATCTAAAGTAGAGGTTATTTCCACATTATGTGTCTGACTTGTGTCCCTGACCCCCATTCACCAACCTTAGAGCTGCGCCAAGGGACGAGGGGTGTGAAAAGACGAACCTTGTTAAAGGTCAGGCTTGATGGCACAGCTCTTTTAATTCACAGCTTTTTCTCTCACATCTTTTCACAGGGAATGGACTGTGCAACTGTGGCAGCTGTGAGTGCTGGGATGGCTGGACAGGGAACGCTTGTGAAATCTGGGTGGGAGCAGAATATTGAGGAGAACACAACACTTGACAGAGGCCTGGCTGCCCGGTGCAACCAGGAGTAATGCCCTGTGGCTAAAAGCACAGACTGGAAGGCAACGGTGAATGGATGAAAACAGGACTTAACTAAATGTTGATATAACTCATGACTAACCTACAATACTGTTTAAAAACTATTCAAAACATCGTATTATTGATTAACACCATATACAGACTGGAACAGGAAGCGTGTTTAGCTCAAATGGCCCCAGCTGAATAATGTCATGAATTCCACTACTTTACATTACTTTTTTATACAATGAATTAGGATGAATCACAGTCTACAATTGGATACAGTAACCAATCACATGACAAAAGCAGCTCTTTTTTTGCACTTGGTGACCTCACATCTGGAAAGTAATAGCATAAAAGTCCATTATTTGTATTAAATTTTAGGAGGCAGATTTGTATAAGTCTGTAATTTAACCCCATTTTGAGAGCTGCAAGAATGCATCATCAAACAGCTTCATGTTTTACTTTCGTTGTAATATAGATAACATATTTCAAAGAGCTCAAGACGCAGGAGCATTATAAATCCATAAGTAACAATAAGAGCATGTATTGTTAAGAAGACATCTCTGTGGCTCTGTGTGCATGTGGTTTAGTTTTTAAAAAGCAATCTTGATCCCAGTTGGCAGTAACGGTTCAGGCACAGGTACAGTTTGAGGTTTTTATTTCTTTTTCATAATAAAACATTAAATGTGCCGCATGACACAACATTTTGCATGAAAAAGAATGCGAAGACCTTAATCATACATGGTTACAAAGTTGTTATAACATGACATAACTTCAATGGGCATACTTGCAATGGTATATATATAGATATTTCTTTTGAAAATAAACCATTTTTAATAGTGCCTTATTCTTCGCCAAAGCAATCATATACAAACTGCCATGGAACCTGTACCTGCCACATTCAGAGGTACACGCTTCTCAGTCAACTTAGACTAGTGAGAAATTCTAAGTGGAGGAAAAGAAAGAGGGCATACATATTTCAGTCGGGGCATGCTGGATGTCCATGTCACTTCAAAAATGTGGCATCAGGGGATGGGAGCTGCATTGACACAGGAGCTCACTCACCATTTGAAAAGAGCAGATAAGAAGTCACAAAGAAAATGTAATGTAAATTCTACTTTGGCCTTTTCATGCTTAAATTAGCCAACCCCCTTGGTTTGCTTTGTCCCATCAAAATGACAGGTGCAATAATATACTGCACACTATATTGCATTATTAAGTATGTTACTGACATTACAGTACACCTTTATATAAATATTTTATTCAATATGTTGTATATGTGTATACAACCAACACAAACTGTATAGTGTAGACAAACTTGTTGCATATATGTAAGTAAAATTAGCGATACCAACAGTTCTTGATAGACATAGCCTACTACATGCAGTTCATCAATGCCATCCTCTCCCCATGCAACAGATGGGACAAATTATAAAACGAATAGCACAAAGGAACTACTAGGGGGAAGAAAAAGATGCTGTTGGGATCTGGACACAACATCACACATGACCCGTATACTAGAGAAATGATCAGGACAGACAAATAAAACCCAAAATAACAGGTGGTTACAGAGATCTGAACCGAGATGTACATTTACACACCAGTCATTTACAAAAATAAAGTTAGCCTCAGACAAACCAGTTTTATTTGAAATCCTGGACTGCAGGGCTAGAACAACCAGCCCAGCATGTAGAGTTTGAAAGATGGTTGTAAAAAGTATAGTATATAGTGATTTCCAGCTCTTTTTGTTATAAACAGGCAGATTCATGTTGAAGTAATGTGCTTCAATGTGCTGTAATAATGTGGTTATGAGGAAATAATATTAACAAAATTAAATTATCCATAATTGTAGTTTTAGCAGCATACAGCATCAACATTCTACTTAATATTATTTCTTATCTAAGAACCTATTATAAACAAAAACCTTTAAGCAAGACAAACGTTATAAATTGATTGATCAGATTTCAGAAACTGCTAACAGTCTTAATGACGATGCAAACGGAAAGTGCAGTGGGTAAGATAAGCTGTGGGTGTGTCACGGCCTACAACATGCCTATCCCATTGTGCTCTTCAGCCTCAGCCTGAAGAACCATACCCACGCTTTGTTCCCTATAGAAAATACATGCACGTGATTACTTCAAGGTATACATACTTCTCAAAAATGACATCAGTCCAGACCTTTGCTTCTTAACCAAAGGTCTGTGAGGAGGAGATTCTTTCAAAAACAGAACAAATTCTATCACAGTGAAAGCTTCATTGAATCAAAAAGTGAGTCAGATCTGTTGTCTTTGTTAAAGAATCAGTTCTGGGATGAAAAAGGCTTTGGTAATTTCTGAATGAGTGATTTTCATCATGAACAATGCTACGTTAACGTGTCCTCTACATGTATGTTTCGGGTGGGTGAGGCACCTTTGGCCCAGTGGGGACTGGGAACCTGTTTTTGCATGCCGGGAGTCAAGGTCCAAACAGGCACAGGACAGGCCAAGATGATCTCTATGGACTCTGCATGCTGAGCTAGGAGACATATCCTCTCATAATAATATTAATATCTTGTCATTTAAAAAGTTATGATTTTTATTTGTCATTGTCCCTAAGATTTATACAGTCAAAATGTTATAATAGAAGCCATCTCTTGTATAACAGCTGCAAGAAGAGAGAACACAATGTTAATTATCTTCATGCTTTAATTGCTGAACCAAATAGGGATGCAGCCAGTATAATTGTCACTTACTGGTTTTCAGCCATGTTGTTTTCTGGCTATGCGCTGCCATGAGATGGCCGCCAGTGCTGCAGTTACAGACCTCTGGGTCAAAGCCACAAGCCTTGCCTTGTAGCTCAAAGAAGTCAACTAGAGAGGGACAGAGGCCTACAAGGCCTAGAGATATTCCTAGAGCCCATGCTCAGAAATAAGATTAAAGAAAAATAGACTTCAGGTTGTATTTACCAGAGAAGGCGGACTGAACCGCTGGTGGGACTTATAGTGATATGTATACACCATTCCTTACAGCGCTCTCCCACGCACACGCACATCTGTTTAGAAACGTGTTTGTATGTGTGAAGGGAGCTCCTCGCATTGATTGCAGTGGCGGTAATTAGCACTTCATCAACTATGATTGCAGGAGCTATCTTCCAGCCTCCACTGTGTTTTTATGGGCTGTAAAAAAAACAGCTTTGATTTCCCCCACAAACTTTCTAAGTCTGCATGTGTGTGTGTGCATGTTGTAGGAAAGTAGATTTTTTTATGTGTTTGTTTTTATACCATATCTGTGTCAATGTGTTTCTTAGAAAATCACACAACTCTCCTGCAAAAAAGTATCTTTTCTAGGTTCCTTGACAAAGAGAAAAGTGTGTGACTTAGATAGAAAGAGAGGGACAAGGGGAACATACTTGTAAAAAATAGAGGACTACAGTTCAAATATTTTGTCTAGCTATACAGTCTCTATCCCAGTACATAGCTGGTGACAGTGGTATAGAAAATAGATCTGAAGGTACACACACTCTGCTGCAACAGGGCTTTTTCGAGAGGATGGGGAGGGCTTCTTGTAAGGACCATCAGCAAGCAGTGTACCACAAGAGTGGCTGTAAAACATGTATTATTCAAATGAATTGTCACAGTTTCAGAGGAATCTAAAGGCATTCCATCATCAAGGTCCTCTTCCCTCCGATTCTTGAGAAACTCACAATCCATCCGCCCCACACAGAGACCGTTGAAAGAAGGGACCGAAGAGGAGGAGGAGCAAGACAAGAAAGGATGGGAGGTCCGCCGTGAACCAATCCACAGAAAAAAAAGATGGTCTAAGAGTCCTTTTAGGGAAAGCCCTGCCTCCACGTGGTTTCTCCTCTCCACATGCACGCACACACACACCCAGCCGCTGGTCAGGTGTGGCTATGTTGTGGGCTTATCAGGCTTACTGACCGGTTTACCTCCGTTCATCACTGCTGGCTCACTTGTGCTTTTACTGGGAGGTACTGCTGCCTTGGGCACCGTCTCACCAACATCATGCAACGATGGCTCTCTGTACATGGCAACTAGAGGGCACACAATGGAGAGAAAAACAAAAGGACACAAAGAGCTGTTAGTGGGAGCAACTATAATACACAGGAAACCCTAATGATTATTGATTTATATATGGGATATGTATTGGCAAAACAGAACACTTGATTTCATCACCTTGTAATAGAAGACAAGCCTTTACAGTTTTAATAGTTATGTTCAAAGGAATAAAGTAATTGCTTGTACATTTTTCTCTCTTGATTTTCAGACAAGAACAAAGAAAGGATGGTACATAGAAAAAACAGACTCATAATCCCCCACTTTACAGCCACTACAGCTGTATTACCAACTTGACAGTGCACTTCATCTTGATTCCATGTTTAAATGACGGGAAACAATCAGTCTGTGGCCTGACGAGAGTGATGGTGATATCTGCTGGACTATCAACATTTCATTCTGCACATGCCTCCTACTCTGTCTGCTTACTGCTGCAAAATTGTGAATCAGCACATAAATCCACAACTATGCCAAACACGTATATTTCACATAGTGTTTGGCTCAGAGGGCAGTGTAGGACGACTGAGCTGAACATTAGACCTCGGTCAGGACATACCTTCTAATGGCTTGGGCAGGAAGTGAGCAGCTGGTTTGGTTTTTTTCACTCGGTTCCCCTTCATGGCTTGCCCGTCTTTGTTAAGCCCTAGGAACCAAGCTCTCCCCGACTCCTGTTGTCTGTACAACATGGACGAGTAGATCACATAGTAGTTCTCAAACACAGACTCTTTGAACTTGCACTCTGCTGTAAAGAGTTCCTGTAACAAGACAGAGAAACACACAAGGAATAACATTTACTTTAGTTACACAGGAAAACAGGAAGCATGTCATAACTAGGTTGGATAGTGCAATTACAATGTGACAAAGTCTGCTTTTACCAACTTTTTTCTTTTTTGCTCCACAATGTTGATATTGGGTTTTTTTTTTTTATTTAACTACTGCTTAAACAGAGTGAAACAAGTAACATTATACACCAATCTATTTGCGTTTTGTTTGAAAATGGTAATAGATTACGGTCTAAAAATAACTGACTTGTAGATGACCAATCAGATTAACCAACCTCCTACTATCACACACTAAAAAGTGGTAGACCTGCAAGACGTCGTGGCTTGAGATAGCCATTAAAACAACACTGTCCACTGAAAGCAATGACAAGATCCTGGACTTCCTCCTTCCCTTACCTGCTTTTAGAAATTCTATTCATTAATGTGCCTCCAGCTCAGCCCTTGTCCCTTAAATCTTAATTACATCAGAAATAGTGTTGTTATAAGTTGTTAAAATGAACTAATGCGGATTGTGACATAACATTTGCCTTTACATAGTATTTATAGTATGTAAAAAAGGTTTGTAGTTTTTACTGTAAAATGTACTTTAGTGTAGTTTGGGTCAAGTAAAAGAACAGTAATTCTATTCAATTTGAGAGCTGATACACCTCTGGATATATGATTAATTACTTTTGAGGTCAGTCGGACAAAAGCCAGCATTGCCTTCCACTGACATTGGGATGATTAATGTAATAGTAGATATGGGAATGCTATAGGAAGTGCCTCGCCAGGTAAAATGAACATCATACTTTCACCTGTCTAAAAAAAGACGAGCACTGCACACCTTGTCACGCTCTAATCATGTCAGGATGAAATGCAACTTCACCCTACCTCCTTGGCCTCAACCTTGACATCACCAGTAAGAGTGCTCATTTAGTCTATTATCCTCCATAACGCCAAACAAAACGTATACCGTAAGGCTCTACCCAGAAGTGAACATGGGATGCTCCCCATAATGTTCAAACTAATTGGTAACAGAGGATCCTACTCGGCAAAGCCTCAAATACTATGCCCTTTGTCTGGGACTGGCTTTCTGAACCTTGTGGAATAATGATAGAACTAATCAAGTGACTCCTCCATTCTTTACACCTCAAAGTGGCAATGACAAATGAACACAGAGACACCACATCTCTCTCTGCTGTTGCCCATTCATCTCCGACCAGAAGCGCAATAAAAAGTGATTCCACACTGTCCACACCAGCAGGCCTTCCATCGGGCTATTTTAATCACATCTTATACAAAACATATCAACGTTTTCGTGCTTAAATCTTAAATATCTTAAATATCGTCTTATAAAAGTTTTGAAATGTAATGATAGTACTACACTCAGAAGTCAGTAAAAAGTACTGTGAGCAGTGCTAAAAGATAGGCTAAATGTGTTCCATGGTGCATTTCCTGCAGCTGATTGTAGTATTATTTATGAACAAAACGCTTGGACCTGAACACAGGAAAAACAAGGCATGATTATAGTCTCATTAGCGCGTTATTGAATTACGGATGTCAGAGAGTATTTTCCATAGCATTCAACCGAGGAACATAGGATGACCATAATGAACATGACAAGCAGCTGGCCATGTTTTGAGTCTCATTTGCACAAACTGATTCAGGACACATGGACATTATTGGGCAGTGGCATGCATCATAAAAATTATTGACGGTAACTAAGATATATACCGACCAACTGAAACTATGTACGGTCTATCCAGCCACTGCATTACACATGAAACTGAACTTCAAACTTTTACCTTCATGGCTCTGTGAGTAGCCTCCATTAGGTAATTATTTCAGCTTTTTTCTCCATTCAGGTGAGCAGCTCTGCATATTGGCCGGTGTCCGTAATTAAACACATCGGTCCAATGGCGAGCTACGTTGAGCCAAGCGTTGATTACTTCTATACAGCAGCAGCAAAACAGCCCAGAGTACAAAAACACTGAACATACAAGCTTGTGTCAAGGCTGTAATTGTGGCTAATCAGACGCCTTTGCAAACACAAAAGTGGGCTGATTGATGGGAAACAAGTGGCAGTGGTTTGTTTGGGGAACAAAAGCAATTGAGTTTTTTGACAAATGCTTTATGGTGTTGAGTGGGTCAAATAAGCAAAAGGAGCCATGTTTCTGTACTGGATAAGAACAAATATAACCACTATTCCACCACTGTCATTTTGATACCAATAAACCATTTGCTAGATGTAAGAATCCTACTTTAATAATGCCCATGTCCATGAACTATATTCAATTTCTAAATAAACTGCTATTGTGAGCAGGAATTTCACAATCCACAGAATTGCATTTTTACGGCCTTTGCTTTAGTGCACAAACCTTTCTTTATAAACTGGAAACATGTGCATCTGATGGCACAAGAAAGTACTATCTGGTTAGTTTCACAACTTTAAGATGCCTATTTCTGGTGTCAATACACTGGCCTGCAGACAGCAAACTCAAAAAAGTATGTTCAAATATTCCTTGAAACTAAAAAGCATGGATTCCACTCCTATCCCAGAAACTGTATCAAACCACTGCGCCGCACACCTACACCCCCTGCTGTTGCAAGCCCTTTCACTGTTCTCCTAGCACAGACCATGACAAATACTTTGCACTGGGGTTACCATGGTAACACAGAGGGGCTTTAGGGCAGTATTATGCTGTTGAGACTGGGCATTCCCTTTGCATCTGTGTACACAAAACAAGAGCTCTACCACACAATAAATTCAACATGACTGCATTATGTTAAAGCCTGACTCACATTTGTCCAAAACCAAAAAATATTGTAGACAAATAGAAAATGACAAGAAAAAGGGAAGACATTGGTTGCAAAGCTCCATTTGGTTGATTTTCCCAATTGCCCGGTGTCCCTGCCTGGCACTCCACATCAGAGTATCCCTGGCCTGTGATTGGTTAAGCCGAAAAGGAAGCCCATAATTGACCTTGGACACAAACAGCGTGAGGACCATAACAGTCTCACATTATCAGCTTCTGCAAAAGCAGACATAAAAACAGACACACTGAGAGAGAATGCTTATTTGAGGGGAGTAGCCTGAGCTATAAAGAAATATATTAAACAATAAACAATAAAAATACACAGATAAAAGATACAAGCAGAGAGAGAGATGGAGTTTCAAATTAAAAGCAATAAAAAAGTAAAAAGACATTACAAGATAATAAAGAGGAGTCACATAGATACAAGCATTACAAGCACACAACTGCTGCCTAAAAGTAGGTGAGAGTGGGTTCATACGGCGAGGGAGCAATGCAAATTAACATGCCGAGTGACTGCTTCCACCCCACTGTGGAAACGAAGAAATTGTTTATTAATGCTGTCAGCATAAAACCTATTAATCCATGGAAAAAGGTCAACCTCCAGAAAGCTGAGCTGCATTGACAAAGCTAAGCTGCTCTCATATGTATAAGAGTCACGTCGGAGCTGTGTGCAGACAATGGGGGCTCACACAGACCTGTCTGATTATCAAACCAGGAGGAGCAACAGCAGACAGGCGGCAACTGAGAGGAGTCAACCGTAAACAGCTGGAGGAATAGTGTACACGCGCAAGGAGTACACTTTTTTCCTTTGGATTCATGGATGTCTGTACATGGTAATGCAACAAACCAATATAAATAATTCACACTGACTTAAAATGCTGCCATTTCAATTTAATCTAAATTTATTTGTGGACTTGACTTTCTGTAAAGGCCTATGCCCTTTGTCATTTAATTTATTCTAGGCAGTCTTTTTCATGACATAAGAATAAAACCAAGACACAAAGAACTATTTATTGAAATGCACCTGAATAAAACACACATATATCATCAATATGTAATGTATCTAAATTCATTTCACTTTCCAAAGCTATAAACTCTTTCATTTCTTTTAATCTCTTAAGTACAAATGTCTCTAAAAAGCAGCTTCGCTCCAGCCAAAACGCAGTGTGCCCAAGTCCAAGCTGTCAATTTACTGGATGACACAGGCACACTTTTACATTTCCAGCACAGAAATTAGACCATTTATGAACAGTGCACTCACATTAACATTCTGTAGCAAAGTAACCCAAGAGAGCAGGAAAATGCATACTTTAGCTCTCTCTGCCCAGTGTATTTCTGACTGAGAGGATGACAAAAAACACTGACACCTTGAAGGTGTTCAGCCACCAGAAGCACTTAAGTGTTCGATAGAATTTCCCTGAAGGCAGAGAACCTTTAACACTGGCTCAGTATTAGTCCCAAGGCTCTCTTGCTCACAGACAGATAGCACATGGAAGGAAATGTTGCACAAAGTGTTTTTCAACTTTAACCTACTCCTTTGCACAGCTTGCAAAGTGTTTCTGCTTCAAATGCTGTATTTTCTAGTCTGTGTCTTTAAGTCCCTTCCTTTAAACCTCCTCTGTTCTGATTGGTTCAGTGGTTCACTGTGTTTGGGCTGGTCATTCATTTGCTGAGTCTGACTGTTTCATAATTTGTTAATAATGTGCTGAACATCATCACTGCGTTGACATTTGTCAGAAACAAAACTTAAAACCATGTGGCTAATTTGCATAAATTCACAAAGAAATTTGTTAAAGACCTGTCATTAATGCTCAGTATTAAATGAAAAGAACATGGATTTGGTGAATTATTTGTCCAGAAGGGCTGTTGGAGAGGTGTTGTTTATTTCTAAGTCTTTTTTGTTGTTTTTATGCATTAAACTGTTACTGTAACATAGGTTCTTATTTAAACTTCTGAAGGATGACTTTGGAACATTTGGAACTCGTTATTCATCAGAGCAATTCAATTCAATTTTATTTGTATAGCCCAGTATCACAATGACAATTGCTTCAAAGGGCTTCACAGTAAATGAACACATAAGAGCAGTACACTTAACTGATGCCGATTCACTCTAAATTGCTTTGTTTATGAGATTTGCTAAACTTAGCCCTTGGTGGATGATAGGTGTTTGTTTTAGTTGACTTTAGGGCTGTTTTACTTTTTAATACACAGCTCTGCATCAGTATAACTTTCACTACAGTGTCTCCAAACACTGGTGATTGTCCTTTCTCTTAAGGAACCTCTATCTCCCTTCTGTTGATCTTATGACATTGCACAAAAAGGGTAAGAATTGGTGGTCCTGCCTTAGCACAATCTTGGCTGCTCTTTTTGAGCCCCATGTATTTGTCTGAGACACTTATCTTTTTGTCTTTCTTTTAAGTGATCTTTATTTTTTATTTCAATTAGGTGAACAAAAAAGCAAAAAGTCAAAGGAACAAATGTGCAAGGAAGATTAGAAAGTCTGTAGCGCTGTAGCGCCCTGAGTATGAATAAAGCCTTGAGCCTGAATAAAGAGGCAAACATGGCAAGTCTGCATCTAACAAACACACAAACAAAGTGCAGCCACCTACGCCTGGATCAGCGGGGTTTCAAGTACTTCTCCGTGTTTCCATGTGTCTCTTCACTCTGCTGCTGCCTATCTGTAAATTGGTGCCAGATTGGTGCCAAGGCCGCCAGATTTTTTATATATATTTTTTTTTCAAGATTGGCTCGTCATCTCCTGTCAACGGGGCCAGCAGTGGGCCATGTGCTATTCACAGGTGTTTCAACAGATCTTTAAATGTACACCACAAAAGCTAGCAATCTGTAAGACTGCAGCATGCATCCATAAACAAAATCATGAGAGTAGCAGGTAAAGCTTCTCATGTTTTCATGTTGTTTACGCCCTGAGGAGCAGTGTCCCAGTTTCCGTGGTGTCTTTCTCATCAAAGCAACTAGCGGTGTCATTAGCCGTGGCATTATTTACAGTGAAATGCAGAGTCAAATGGAGTTACTATCACGTTTTGCTGATGGGGTATGGGCTATTTTTGTTTGTTTATTTTTTTGGAAGGGGATAAATTCACGGCTTCATAATTGCAGTAAAATTATTAAAGAGCACAGATGATGTGAGTACAGGAACTTCCTGTAATATATGATGAAAAAATGGCTGTCTTGATCTGATTAAAACTGTGTTCATGGGTTTAGGCTCAAAAGACAATGTATTATTCACTTCTGAACTATGTTTTTTTAAAGATAGTTTTCAAGGTTTGCAGAAATCTATTTATTGCATTTTCCTATTTAGCTGACCTACAGGGTAAACTATTCTGAATCATACTAACAAATACATTCCTATCTGGGTGGAGAAGATTGTAAGCAGAGTAAGAGAAATGGAACATATTTGTCAGAAACACTTGGATGAATCTGCCCTAAGGTCATTTTAGTGTTGCTCTAATGTGACATTTTAGACCGAGAAGACCAGCATACACAGTGGCTCTAATGGTTAGACAGAAAACTATGGAGACTAGTAAAACAGTGCCCAAGCTACATATGACAAATGCAAGCACTTTGAGGCATGTGTTTGGTGGTACACAGCCCTTGAATAATTCTCTGAACACAAGAGGAGGTAGACTGAAGGAAGATTACACATTTATCAAATCCCCCTAATGGTTAAATGCAGACAATAGTGTGGTTTACAAACTTTAAATGTGAATAATTCTATAAATATAAATGTTGTTGTGAAAAATGTTTGCAGAGTTCCATGAGCAGTCAATAAAATACTTTATTCAGGCCATGTAAACAAGCTTACAAGGATGAGCGCATTAAAAATGTATTTAATGCACTCCAGAGAGCGTTTGTAAAATGAATGTCCTCTGTGGTAAACTGCAGCACACAACTCCACTCCAACCGTAAAGATCTTGCAATGGTTTTGAAGAAACACATTGTTGTCTTACTCTATTATATTTAATACTGTAATCGAATAAAAAAAGAAAGCTTTTCTTTAGGCATAAACCATCAAATATTCAGCTAATCTTTTCAGATATTGAAAGATTGATATAGTGCTATAATCCACAAATGGCAAATTTTGTTAACAGGATTATTTTGATATGCTTATTCTGGATGTATTATACCAAGGTCACACATAAATCGAGGCTGGCGGCTTACAGCTGTCTCTTTCTGTCAGGCGGCATCACACTTTAGAATCCTACTAAAGGACACTATGAGGTTATCACACGTGGGCAGGACAGAGGAATCTAAGGCACAGTGCTTAATCTGGAGACGAGGATATTACGTCAATAGATATCATCAGACTGTTAATCAGATTATGTGTATATTTTGGGGATAACTGGGGTATAATAACAGAGATGCATAATCAAAAATATGGTTAAACCTATTTTTATTCATACTTTTTACTTATTTTTTGCACTTGACTCCATTTTTTCCTGAAAGCATGGTGCACTGTATGTATACATAAGAAAGAGTGAAAGTGGAGGATTCCCCAGCAGCCCGCCTCGCTCTGAAGTGAAATGTGGCGTGGCTACAGCTGGAAGGCTGAGCGACTTGAGCAGTGAGCCAGAACGGAACCACGAGAGCTTTGGAGCTGCCAATCAACGATTCAAGCATGAGCCAACTCCTGCCACTCAGATGCACACAGAGTTTGTTGTCACTTAAGTTAATGCCAGACTCTAAAATTGAATTACGTTGTTTAACTACTGTGTGGGTTGGGTCTGCAATATTTTATTTGTGAAAGACATACTGCCTGTTATTTTGTAAACAGTTACAATGATTCATATCCATAATAGAAAAGGAAAGAATTTGGAGAAACAGTAGCTGCCATTTCTCACCAAAGCTGTCACTATTTTGACGTACGTAAAATCTGACGTCTCAAAACCCCTCCAGTTGATTTGAGACATTTCTCTTTACCCATCCTGTTCCGCCCAATATCCCACAGATATCGTTGTTTTTGCTTGTGATTGTTTCACAATCCCACCCAGAGATCCCAAGAAAACACCATTTGTCAGATGTGTTCTTAGCCACACAGACACAAACAACAGGTGACACATACTGTGCTGTAAAAGCGTACCCTGCAGTTTCTCTGGGGACCATTCAAACTGAGTCTTATTCAGCCAGATTCACTAATAGCCTTGACGCCGCAGAGAAGCAACAATTCATAACAAATTTGAACAAGGAATTTAATTTACAACAAAAGGGCGAACAATACGTATTAAGAAATGTTGCATTCCCCATTCTTTACAAGCATTTCCCTCTGCGCTGTGTCTTCTATTCCTCACAGTTAACTAAAGAGGAATATTGTGCGTGGGTTGCATAGCTCAGAAACTCCTCCTGACCAACTGACCTTTACTCTGAAGTCCTCTTGTAAGTACCATAACCACTCATCATAAGAGCATAGACTTACAGTGGGATTCTTACTAGAGAATATGTAATAGCGCTATCTTTATGCCAGATGTCGACAGAATACATTATTCCGCAGTATTATTTGCATGATGAATGAACGTAGCTTCACACTCGCGGCTAAGCACATGCAGTATTCTCCCAGACACACTGACCTTGCAGTTTCTAATGCTTTCTCAGTAGTTGTTATGTTAAACCGGCTCACAGCGTGAAGAGGCACAGCGAGGCAGTGAAGAGGGACTTAGCACAGATTTAAGAGAATGTATTTCCATGATTTACAACCTTTCTGTAAGAGCTCTCACCGTATTGATTTTTACAACTCCAGGGGTGAAGCTTGATAAAATGTTACTTTCATTTCATGGGTGGAAATGGAAAAAGAATGAACAATTCTTGCGAAGTAAAGAAGAAGACTATGGCTATTAAAGCAGCAGGGAGGGGGCTTTCCTGTAGCAGCCAGGAAAAGCATTCTTTACACAAACACACACTCACACTTTGATGCCAGCCACTGAGCACAGCTTGAACAAGACTTAAACCTGCCACCCTGTGAACTTGGCACCAAAAGTCTTTTTAAATCATGTAGATGCTAATTACTCCCAAGAATCAACCAGACCCACTTTGGTCCATCCTTTCACTATCCAGGAGCAAATAAAACTCTTATTAAATTATAAAAATTGGCTTAATGGTTGTTTGCATTTGGGATCGATGTGTCTTGAGACCTTGGAAGACTACTTGTTGCTTCTTATCTGGCTCCTTTGCACATTTAACTGCTCTTGAGGCAGCGAGTACAAGTGTGCCATTTGTATTTGCAAGGCACTTGACATTTGCACATCGGGAAAGCAATTAGAGCAGGGCTGGGGTCATTTATGCGGCTGAACAGGCGTGAAGACAACGGCGCCATATGCATTTGTACGTCCTCAGAAATGCTCCATGGGCCTCACCGTGGAACAAAGACAACAATTTGAATTTCTTGCGCCCACTCTTCTTCTGTTTCTTGATTATTTCTGGTGCTTGGACAGCTAAACACATACAGAAGTGTGCGCAGTAAATGGGCTATTGTTTATCAGCAGATTTAAGGCTGATAAACTTGAAGGCAGAAGGTTTAATTGACGCATTGGGCTGATTACAAGGCGTTCTGAGACTAGCTACAATGACAAATTGGGTGTTTTTAAGGGAAATGTTTTTACAGGAGGAAGTTAAATTATCACTACATAGGGCAGAAACACAGGTCACACTGATAGTATGATCCATGTGGGGTTTTCACTGCCTAAACACCCCTTCTAAGAGTGGCATCTCAAAAGTCTTCTACTCCCAAACACTCAATGCTTTATTTGTATTCTTGCCACTACGCAGGTTTCAAATTATCTGCCTGTAGCTGGTCATTTATAGCTATTCCCCCTGTATTCATACCAGGCTGACAGACTGCTCTTTGTGTATTTTGGCTACTCCGTTTTAATAGGAGAGTAAGGATTATATCAGATGGATGAGGGAGATTTAATGTAAGTTGTGGCTAATGGATCAATAGCTGGCTGTTGGCCACAGTGGTAAAAAGTCAGGCCCGTCTCTATGAGGAGGAAAAATGGACCTGGGACATGTTTTAATAAAGAAACACCGGAGAAATCTTGGAAAGGAGATAAGAGGTAGGGGATGTCTGCCTTACAGATTGTACACAGTGTTCACAGCAAAGATATTTTTTTAATACGGCAATGACTGGAATGAGATATTACTGTAGTTTCCTTTTGTTTCAATGCGATGCTTCATATTCTATCCATACATAAAAGGTAATTCTCAGTGATTTTATATATTATCTTAGCTTTTGTGGGAAGAAGCCATTTCAGTTCAGCCACAAGTTACAATCTCCTGGCTGTAAGGCAGGAGGGCATTGCTTTTTGTAGAATAGTAGAATATAAGAAAACGACTGCATAGAGTCCCTCTTAAAAAAAAGATGTCCACCATGAAAGCCTTTTCATTTTGGAAATTGCTATGTTGAATCAGTGTGTGGGAGTGTTTAATTCTTAAAAAATGAAATTCTATGAACAAAAATAGGAGCATAAAGACCACTCTTGCCTACTTTTGGCCTTGACCGACAGTTCACTAGTTTATCTTTGACACTTACCTCCAACCTAGCTCTTCATTAATTCACAATGCAGCCCTGCCTCCAGCTCTTATGACCACCACCCTCTGCTGACTCTGATGCAGCATTAAAGGAAAGAAAGAGCATCGCTTTGGAAATAATGAGCTCTCGACCTTCGCATTGCCAGAGCTGACACTCCTCTTGAGGCAAAATCACCTGAGTAATTACTACAGGTGGCAGACTTTTGTGGGAATGTAAAAATACTGTGGTCAGCCATTGCCTTTTGGCATTATCGTCCCAGTGTTTTGCTCATTTGGGTGAAAAATGATGATTAGAAGTAAGTTAAATGTCAGAGAACTGCAATAAATTTATATCTGAATTCAACTGCTTTATTTAACCCCACAAGATGTGTGAAATGATAGGATACAGGTTATTTTCATACATGGCAGGTTTACAGTCAACACCAATGAAACATATTCGCACAAAAAGTGTGATGCTTCATGCTGTACATACAAACACATATGTTTGTATTCACTGGTAAGAAGGTGTCTGTTTAATCCAAGACCTCTTTATTGTATAGTTTAACATGGATTTCATGGAGACTTATGTTTTTAAAGTGATTGGATATCACTACACTTGGCACACAAATCATGAAGAAATTATTGTGTAAGCGTTGTGCAGTGTGTTTCTGTTTGTCATCTTCTCTTTCAATATGGCAATGCCCAGTGTGTATCTCTGTGTTGTGGATAAGTGTATTGTCCATGTGGTGTAGGTTTCACAAATCCACAAAGAAACGTCCAATTATAACCAAGCATGATGCTGAACTGCTGATAGTTTTAAGGACAGATCTGAAGATGGCAGGTTGTGTTGGAGAACTTAGGTCTCCTGTACCTAGATTCCAACTTTGTGTATTTACCTTCACTTAAGGCCTAGACCACACATGTCAAACTCAAGGCATGGGGTCCCCTTTGCAATGTTTTATGTGGCCCTTCAATACATTTAGTAGGATTTTTCTGGCACTAGGTTTTAACTGGATTTGAACATGTTTTAGATGGATTTGTTTTTTCCTACAAAGATAAATGTTCAAATCCATCCAAAACCTGTTGAAATCCAACTAAAACCTGTTTCCATTAAAGGAGGAAATTAATGTTAAAAATTACACATGTAAGACTCAAATGAAGATGAAAACTCACATTCAAAATGTAAAAGCTTCCAAATGTCACCCTCTTTTCGGCCCCTAAAAGGATTCTTACTGACGATCGCGGCCCCTCGCCACATTGAGTTTGACCCCACTGGCCTAGACTGTCACACAGATGTGTTGGTTTTTCCCACCAAGGCTCCAGCTAAAACACAGACTCCAAAACTATTCATTGCTTCATCTTCTCTGACAAATCTGACGCCTAGTCTGGCCTATCCAATCAGAGACATCCTTGCACTGACTACTCGACTCCAAGCATCGTCGCAAGGATACATCTGGCATTGGTATTGAATGTTATAGTTGTAATGACGCAGCAGAAGCCTTTATAAATGTTTCCCTGTGGAAGCATAGTCAGACTTGAATGTTCAACACTCCCACTCTGTGTTGAGCGCTTCACTGTCTCTGGGTCCTTATTGATGGTAAATAAACTTCTCCTGCCTTAAGATCATCCAGAGTGTCTCCAGCCTATCTTTTCCGTATGAATCCTCTCCGCTCTAAGGACGGCTGAATCTTCCCAAGCAGGTAATTCAACAATCTAGCTTTTTTCAATATTGCTCTAGATCTTGGGCTTGCAGCCCATTTGTAATTGGTACAGCACAAGCCAATGTAATAATTGATTAACAGAATAAGTGAGCTGTTGGATCATGACCAAACCACTTCAGGTTGCAGAAATAATTGAACTGAAAGATTTGGGTGGATTGCCAGGTCCATTTTGAGTTCCATCTTCAACTGTGACTTTTAACTCACTACAAAGTGAAATATAGTAAATTCATCACCAAAAGTAAATAAAAATAAAACGACAATGTTGCCCTAGAGCCCAGGAAGATGAATCAGAATTTCAGTGAGCTCCAACCTCAGGGACATCTGCTCCAAGGACTTTTACTCTCCTTGTACCTTCATTTCCTCTGTTCTTCTTCCTACGTACTCCCATAGCATGTCCTCACATGTCCCTGGGGGATTCATCTGTGTTTGAATTGTACCCTTCAGGAGGTGATGCCAGCTGTCTTCTGCTGACAAAGTAGTTTCTAACAAATCAAGCTAAGGACACTGCACCTCTTTAACATGGTCTTTTTACAGATGTCATGTCAACAGTGATGCAGCAAGTCACTTTGACAATCATGAAAGCATTAGCAAGTGCAGGCTCCTGATGATAAAAAAAAAAGCCTGCAGTGAGTAAACTGGAAACTAGTTTTAGCCGACTGTGAAATACTCAACCTTTACACTTGAGATGTAGGAGTCTGTATTAGCAGGATGCAAAACGACAACAAAATCAACACTAGGGAGTTGCATTTCATGGCAGCACCATTTCATCATGTGCACTATACAATCTTCAACTTCCTGGTTAGCTTTGGGTGGTTTCATATCAAAATCCCAGCAGTATAATTGCAGATTTCATGTTTTATCTCATTTGATTTGTCTATTTTGCATAACAAGTTCTTACACAGTTTTCTTCAGACTAGAAGCAGGTGAGAATTCCTCTGGTTTTATTACATTTCAGAAAAAAAGCCCATTTTTCTGGGAGCAGCCCGGAGCAGAAATTAGCCAGGAGTTGATTGGCTGGGATACAAAAGGAACAGATTGAAAAGGGGTGAGAGGTTTGAACTCTCCTTTATTCAACGCTGCTTCCTTTGTCCCAGACTGTGCAGGCACTTTGATGCTATCGCTGCCGTTTGAGCCACACGCCGTGCCTTGGGTGTCTGACATAAAGGAATATGATGCACTACTATAAGCCTTGAATGGGCTTTCTATCCATTTACTGAAAGAGCACACAGGGGCTTATTTTTGAGTCCCCTCAGCCGTTAAAAATGAGCGCCACTTATAATCAAAGTCATCATGGAATAGTATGGGAACTACAGTATGAGACATGTTTACAGTTACATCATCTGAAATATTAGTTAAAAGTGTCTCTGGTGGCTGTTTATGCCCCTAGATGGAGTCATGAGCTAATACAGTGCTAATTGCCTTATTGAGCATTTAAGTTAGTGTGTTATATCCCCTGATATAGATCATTAGAATGCACAGCTACACATATCTTGTAAATTAAAATGTGTTTTTTTACCTTATGTATTGTTGTTTCTTTCCTCTGTTTCCTAAGCATATAGTTAAAAACAACATTTTCCTTCTTCAGTATTCACGGAAAAGTCCTCGCTAAAATGCAAGTGCACTATAATCAAAAACATCTAATGGGAGGAAAAGGTCAACCATCAGACATTCATTTGCAAAGGAACATTGAGTAATTGGAGGAGTGCTTGTACCTGGCTCACAGCAAATGATGGAAGAGGCAGGGGCAAAGAGATGGAGGAGGATGAAGAACATTGTACAAGGCTGCCATTACCGGAGTAATTCATACACCAAGAAGCAAAATAGAGACCTTTGAGTGGGTGGACGGATAGTTAAAAGTACTGTGTCTAATCAGCACAGGCACAAGCTGCAAATGGAGTACACCGCAAGAGCACTGTGTACTGCCTGTGCAACAGCTGCGGAGCATTACAGACACTACTAAGTAACTTTTTTTTTTTTTTTTTTTTTCATTTAGGGGTTAATCAAAGTTAGCCTGTTGCCTGTTAAAATTGAATCAAGAAACCGTCCAAATTGTTAAATGTTATGCAATGTACAACATCGTACTTTACATGTACTTCATAATCCTTACAGTAAAAAAATCTGAAATCTAGGTCAATCCTCCTCAAATGTATCTCATTTTCTGCTTAACTCGAGCAGTGATTAAGTGCAAGAGTATTCCAGAGGAATAATGCTGCATTGTACTGCAAGAAGCTAAACCCTTCACTATAATAAATGAAGATGGCAATTCCTGCTCTGCGCTCTGAGGATTAGAGACATAAGGACAGCGAAGGGAGAAAGAGACAGTGATCGTGATGTATACTCCTGTCTCAGAGAGAAGCTCCACACCCAATGTTCTTTTTGTTGATTGATTTGATTGACTGGGATGGGACAGAGTGGAGGATCCACTTAGTAAGTACTAACCCTGTAGAATGAGTAGTACCATCTTTAATAAAAAGGAGGACCACATCATGTGTAAAAGAGGCAAATAATGTGGGGGCTGTGGTATGCAAAACACCTGTCACTTTCCAGCTTTTTATTTGCTGTACAATAGGCCAACAAACCAAAGGATTGATATTTTGCAATATATTCTGTAAATGCTAAACAACAGATCACTACACAAGACAGGATGATGGGTTTTCTTGAATTGTGTCACCTGAAATAAATGATTTTTCAATATGGTGTGAAAAACTCTGGGGGCGTAATAAACTGATGAACAGAAATGTATATGCACAAATTTCTGCTTAATGGGATCCCTAACCTTCAGAGAAATACAATTATCCTGTTGCAAATGTGGTAAATATCTGAGGCATGCTCCGTGGCCCTTATTAAAGCTGTGACGTTCTTGTGATGAATTCACTCATATCTACATCTGCATCAGAATTGCAATCTTTGTGCAGGATGTATAACATTCAAAGACACAGGCATATTTAAACCCAGACAGAGGCAGTAAAAATAAATACGACTAGCCTGTGCAATGTTGTAATATGTAATTTATCACACCATGAAACAAATGGTCAATAATAGAATCATGTAGCTTACTGATGTGTACAGATGGCCCTCCCCGTTCATGGCAATGTATAACCCTGTCTTCACGGACTGAATGGCGACAACTCGGAGGCCCACAGGAATAAGGTTGAACAAAGCTGCAAAACACAAATGGGAACATGCACAGATAAATATCACAAGACATGTAGTATACAAGCAACAAAGCTTTTAACATTTTTATACAAATGAGAAGCCAAAAATAAGTTCTGTTGTGTTGTGATGTGATGTGTGTATAATGTCAGAAAAAATCTTTCCATTCACTTCGTTTCATTTTATCATCCAAATGCAAGCTCCTTATCCCTAATGCTTCACAAAGTGCAGATAATACATTGGCTAGGTGTTGCATTTAGGTAATCACCGGAGATAAATGACAGCATGGCTAACAAATGTGACCAGTCTAGCATAGTCTCCGCTGAGCTCTGTGTGAGGCAGAGCACATTAAATACGCCTTTTGTTCTGTAGATGAGTCCTTGAGTCTGAGAGGTAATGGCTATTGTTTATTCTGAGAAGGAAGAGCACAACTGCCCATGCTTTGGCTTTAAGTATATGTAATGGGGGCTTGAAGGCACTCTTTGATGACCTCTGTTGACCCTGTAAGTAATTGGTATTGGCAGGTGTGGAGCCTTGGGGAAAGCTGAGAAAACTAGGCTACTCTGTGACCAATGCCATTTGACGGCTTCGAGCCAAATACAGAATTTGAAACCCTTGACGTGATCAGTAGTGTGTGTAAAACCTGGGGTTATACTAATTTTATACTGTGTGTTTGGGTTGTCTTCATTTATTGCCGCAGTGTTTTAAAAAAATTATTTCACCCAATCAAATGTGACATGTACCACATCTCTCTCTGACAGGACTGGCAGGCCGACGTTAGCACCAAGTATTGGAATCAAATTAACCACCTAGCCCGAAGCACAATGGGAGCAGTGCCAGAACAAGCTAATAATACCTTTTCCTGTCTGTTAAGCCCACTGTTTTCTGGTCCACTTTTCCTCTCAGAGACAGGGACAAGTATTGTATGACTCATTCAAAGAAAACATTTTCTCCAAAAAGGCCTGATCTAGAGCTGAAAGAAACACGGTAAATTAATGCGATCCTTGAATAAAAGAGCATGAGAACTTAACCTCCAAAATGTGTGAGTGAAAAGAGAGCAGTGGGCAGCTCGTCACGGAGAGTGCTCAATTTGTGTGAGTCTGTAACCTTTTCATAGTTTTTGTGGAGGCAGCTTTCAGACTAGTTTGGTTAGTTAGTTAGCTTTTAGATTGCAGATGAACGAATGGACAAACGCTTTGTGTAGAAGGCCATCTGTTGGGGTACTTACAGGAATTACTGCTGTCATCCTTGGTCCCATCAAGAGAGCCATCGGGGTTCATTTGCAAGTAGTATCCCTGCCTGCAATATAACCTGGTTACTATACCCTTGAGCTGGGGATCTGCAAAAGAGAAAAAAGAACATGCAGAAAAGAACTTAGTAATGCTGCATTAGAAGTCAATAGGAATACAAAGCTTCGCTACACTTCCCGAAAGCATGCAAGATGCTTTGCAAACTTCCTGACACTTCTCGACTGCTGTGCATTTTCGCTGTCAAATCCCACGGCCAACCTCCCAGACACATAAGCCTTGCCCTGCTCAGAGACAGGCCATCCAATTATCGGCAGCAGAATTAATCTGTGGTTGCCTGACTCCCATAATGAACCCAACAGCACCCTCTCTGGGTCCTCAGTATGTAGAGACGTGAGAGCTTCTGTGCTCTGTTGCTGCTGGCTGACCCAACAGGGGAATCAGCCACACACTGTACTAGATCTAGTGCAAATAAAACAGACTGGCTAAATTGGCCAGCAGTGTTGCATTACACCTCAGCTACTCATGTCAACATTTAGTTGGCATTTATGTTCATGAAAAAGGGGAGAAATAAAGTGCATACAGTTGCAAAGCTGAAATAATCAGTTTTAATAAAGGTTGGGTGCACACTTGGGATGTCTTACTTGTGCAAACCTTGGAACAAATGGAAGACAGTGTATGCGCATACAGAAGCACTGGGGTCAAATACCATCAACATTAGTCTTATCATAGAGACAGCCATCACACCAGATTTCATTCTAAGAAAGCCCCAGGGCAGTGAACAATCAGCTTCACCTGAGCCTAAGTCGTGCTCCTTGAGATATGTGTGTGCAAAAGAGAAAGAGGCAGAAAGACTGAGAGCACATGGTCACAAAGGAGAGCTCAGGAGGTCTCACTGAGGGCAGAGAGGTGCTTTTTTCTGTCAGTGTACTGCTCAAGGCAAGTCTCTTCAGAAAAGGCTCTGATGGCATTGCACCGCTCTGAGACCTTTCTATGCCTCTGCCCGAAAAGAATAAAAAATACATCTCCAGTGATGTGTCCGAGCTACACTTGTATAACGGTGTGGCGCTGCGCTGCTTTGTCACTTCAGGAGAGCAATAAAGTGGTGCTTAAAGAAGAATTTGACTGTCAGAGTGGCAGGGGTAAGCTCTGGCAGGAAAATGACAGTATCCTTGCTTTAGAATAAGATGGAGTAAAATCATGGCCGGTGCATCAATTCAACAAGACATGAGTGTCACTGGGAGGACAATGTGCCTTTTTTTAATTGCTGAATATTGGATGGACAGGTTATGTCTCTATAGCAGGATTTCCCAAACCTTTTTGCATGGGTTTACATTTTCAAAGTACCAAAGCATCATGACCTGACCAATACACCATTTTTTTTCATATTCTGTCTACGTCCTTTCTCATCTCAGAGCGTAGCAATTTTGGTCAGTGGCTCATCTTGTCCTCTAGACTGAAGACGCCCTTGCTGTGGCATTCCAAATAGATTAAAGAGCAACCCATTCTTATGAGCCCCAAGTACTGCTCTGAAGCAAACAAACATTCTCTGACATGCCTTGGTCTCTCACGCTTTTGTGTAATGGGATGTGTGGCCAGAAATGAATCCCAGCGCTTTAAGCCAGGAGGTAGATGCCCTGGGCGATAAATCCGATTTAATAAAAGCCCTACCACCATTCACAACAAGTTAGATTTTAAATAATCTAGTAATGAATGTCTTTGGAAACTAAAGTACACCTACAAGCAGGGAGCACACAGATTCATGGTGGAAATGAAAACACAAAACAGATTTAACTCGGACTGACTGATATATGTATTGAATCAAAAATCAAATCAGAATTGTCTTCGCAGTTCAATAAATATACATATTTATACAGGATTTGCTTTTCCACAGCAGCAGATATAGCAATAATAACACACCGTTCACTCACTCGTTACAACTAAATTGATAAGAATAAAATAAATGGCTGACACACATCATATTAATCATTATATTTTCAAACAAATGAAAAATAATGCTGAAATTGTGCAGGAATGATGTGCTTCAACACATTGTTACATTAACGCATTATGAAACACACCCAAGCTCACTGGCATCATTGCTAACAATACACATGGATTTTTAATGACTGCACAGGTCCCCTGAGCAATACACCACAGTGAGAGAGCTAACCTACAATCGATTAATGACTTTGATAAGCAGCATTTAAACAATGCGTGGGTGTGAGATTGATTTTGAGAAAAGATCAGTGGGGGGCCATCTGTAATAATTAAAACTGCATAACTGGCCTGTGGTTTGGTGAGAAAAGCCCTTTCTTTGTATGTATGCCTGTGTAAATTCATGTTTGGAGGTGAACTTGGCTCCTCCATTACGCTATAAATCATGTGATGTTGGCCGTGTTCTCTCTCCACACACAGATCCCCCTCCAGTTTCAAACCCCTCGGTATTACTGAGCTCCAGCCAGTGCCCCAGCAATCTATGATACATTTGCAGAAATCAACCACCATGTGATATTTTAGGAAAACAAGATTTATGTTCACACTGCAGCTATTATTTTCCTTGTCTGGACATAGTCACTGTTTGCATGTTAGTATTTCTGAACTATGAAATCAAAAGAATGCTGGACTACATTGAGTAAAGGTAATTATTTATGTTTTTTCTGTTCTCACATTAGTGTAAACCAGACGAGAATTGAATCTGATTTTGCCTCTTCACATTTACAGCAGCAAATCCATTCTGGGTCACTTTGGTGGTCAGTGTGTATGTAGTCTTAGATTTTATAAAAAGTAAAAAAAATGAGCCAGGAGTAGCCTTGGTGGTGAATTTAGTATGACACAGCATTTTCAGTTTTGGGACCTGTCTTGAAATGCACACACTGCATCTCTGTAGAGTCCCATACATTTACATACTCTCATCCTGCCTTTAGTCTATTTTCTCATTCATCTGAATATCTCCTCTCTACCTGATCCAAACTGTGTCTCTGCGGCGCTATTTATCACCAGTCGAGTACCTTAACCTGTGAGGCAGTTTGACTTCCCACACCAAACTGTTATTAGCATTTTACAACACAAGCGCTGTATGCTTCTTCGTTGCACTTGGTTTCTAGGGAAACTGAGTGGTGCTTTAGCAGCAGCAGGGGGTTTCCTCAGAAAACAACAAGCTTCAGAAATGTATGATCTGGAATAAGTGCAGCAGCAGTCCCTTTTGCATATAGATGAAACTGTCACATAGTATTGTTTTTTCTTTGAGTCAAATCCTATTTTCTGTCATGTCGTGTGTGTGCGATTTTCAGTTCAGTGCAAGCCAAACAGAGCAGTAAGGACACACACAGACACAAGGACACTCAGCTGCAGTTGTAGACTATCAGCCCTGCCCAGACTGACCCACTTTGGATGTTTCTGGAAAAGGAATAGGGCTTTTCCAAGCTGCCAAGGAAAACCCCTCTATGTTCTCTCATGGAAACAACCTGGAGCAGTGAAAAACACAGCACAAACATCAGTTACTAGTTCTTTGATATCGGCAATAACTCACAAGATGCAGACAGCTCAGAAAGCTGACCGATGAGGCATCGCTGTGTTCTGTCACCACACCCCTGAGCAAACAGCCAGTCGAAGACAGGCAGACAGAAAGACAGTCATATCAAACAGGTCAACCCAGCTAATCTCACTCTGTGATCTGTGTAACATGATCTAATGATATGTGGCTTTAATCTGGCAAGATAATTGGTGAACGAGAGCACAGATTATGAGCAAACCCCATCTGTTTGTAGCTTCATGCAGCTCGGTTTCTGAGTTCAATGTAATAGGATTTACAACCAAAATCTAATCTTTTAAATCAGTGTGATCACTGGCTTGGCATCTGTTTTCAAAATGCATGAATAATCAGAAAATAAAGCTCATGTGACAGTCAGAAAAACACTCAAAATGTTCCTTGCATATTCCCTCAAGTGTTTTGGAGGAGGACAGCACTGCCACATCTGTGCATTCTAATTAACACAGCAGACTGCACTTCATTTTGGAAAATGTGTGTTACTAATCAAGATCTATGATTGAGAGTCATCTGTCCTGATTCATATCCTTAAGCGATAACAAAGGTCTAAACAAAAGAACATTGATTGGTAGACAGACTTTTTTTTATCTGACCATCTTATGAAGGATTCACATCACTGCCAGTTTGTTATGGCTCATGACAATGGCTCATGACAATAGCTAATCTAGTGTTATTGTGAGAAGATCAATAATTAGGCTATAGGGAATTTTGTAACAAGTACAGACACCTACACGTCTCACGCTGAAAAACCTATGGTGGAGCATGACTCTAATGTATAACTATAATGCTTAGAAATGCCTCAGTGTTCTTTGCAGGCAAGGAAAGCCTGTCTCTTTATCACCCGTGAAATTAAGATATATGTGACATATATCACATAGAGCTAAAGATTTATTCCCCTTGAAAACACACAATGTCCATCCGAGGTCAACAAGCCATTTGTTTTACTAAGGTGTTGTTGTGAATATGTTGAATGAAGATGTTTGTGAGGTCAGGGAGAAAAAGCATTATACAATAGTCTCGAACACTAAGCTCAACACTAAAAATGAAAACACTAAAGAATAAAACATTCTATTTTCTTACAAACAGCTCAATTACATTTGTATTGTTAGTGTTTCACCACAAACATTGGTATAAACTGCAGTTTGTGCTTTACATCTTTACTCCAAAGGGGTTTTTTTCTAGGTTTTTCAGTAAAATGGCCGTCACGTCTGTGATGTCATCACCTTTGTGTTAGTCTTGAGATCAGACAGTCCAGAGAAAAAAAAATTAAAATTAAAAATCATAAAGTCCAGATCAGATTCCATTCTTTGATTGAGATTTATCTGTGCCATATTTCACTTGCTTCTGTAAACCACTTGTTTACAGAAGCATGTATGCTTCAGTGTCTTGGACCTCACACTTTGTAGCCATCCAGTTATTAAGTCATACTAAAAAACAGAAATGCAAGCCTAAATAAAAGATTTCTATAAAATACTGTGCCATAAACCAAGAATAACAGACATGCATACACACAGAGGCCTAAATGACAGCCGATTATAAAGGCAGCATGATGACCTACGTCCAGATGTGTCCTCTGTGGGCTATTATGTGCATTCAGTTCAACATCAGGGGACATTTTCACTTGTGCTCTTGATTTTGAAGGAACCTGATCAAAATGGCATTCTTCATAATGAAATAGCATTTAGACAACTCTGAGTTTAAATGAAAGTGATTCAAATGAGAGGTGTATTTTAGTGCAACAGGTCTCATACCTGATGAACTGCAAACATCTACTCCATATATTTACAAGGGTTGAGATTTTGAAGTTTTATGGTAATTACACTATGAAACAGTGTCTTTGATGGTTTCACAAAAGTTGGCAGTGCTCTTTTAACAATGTAAATTCTGGAGCACACAGTGGAGCAAATGAGATCATGACATTTGGAAGTGGAATTAGGCGTTTCGGTGAAGAAAAATCCTCGTCTGTCTGCTGTTTTTAAAGATCTGTCTTTAGAAAATGCGTGCATTTGACTGACTTTCAATTTCTTGGCTCACGTAATGTGATTTTGTGTGTACATCTCTGTAAGACCTAAGCGTTTTCGAACACATCTAAGCGTGTTAAACATGTCTAAAGCATTATGTACAAGTCGTCAGGAGGCTGTCAGCTGCACGGGAATGGTTGTAACAGAGACACTTGTTTGCACCGACAATAGATACATGTGCTAACAAGGTCACTGTGAAAACTGTGATTTGATTTAACTTTTACGCCCGGAAATATGACAATGCATGAACTAAAATGTAAATTAACATTACAGTAGCTATCAGTCAGTGTCAGTATAGGACACACTAAAGTTGCCAGACCTTGTCTTCGTAGTCTCCGTTTCCTGAGGCCGAAGATGCGCACTTTTGAGAAGATGTCGACCAGGTTCCCGTTGCATAGCCCCTTGTTTTTGTTGGGGCTCTTCCTCCGGCGATTGGTGGAGGGCCGGTCTAAATGCTGTTCGCGCGCCTGTCTCTTCTGTCGGATCAGCCCGCTCGCTATAGCAGCAGCCATGGCTGAAGCGATGTGACTGTCTGTCCGGCGCGCACACGGGGCGCACGGAGGCGCAACAACAACAAAACAGCCGCCTGTGGGAGCTCACAACCCGGGTCACAGTCCCATAGTGGCGGCTACGAAACGTTCCTTGTACCGCGGTGACAGGTGTCAAACAGTGATGCACTCTCAACAGCAAACGTTTGTGTTTGTCCAACTACATGCCATCTCTCGGTGTCTCCAACATCGTGGAGAAGATCAAATCATGTTTCTGAATTCCTGTCTCCAGAGTCAGGACGACGCCAAAACTGATGGAAATTTCTGCAACATTGTCATTACTGTAAGCTACAGTGTCCAAAAAACGTCCAAAACCCCGGTCCTGTTTACATGATCCACTCGCGCTTTCTCCTCGCATGCGCTTATTTCACGCTTCCAGACGAGGATCTGTGAGCAGCCAGTGAGTCGCTGTCAAGGGCTGTGCATCTGTGTGTGTATGAGAGCAAGGGGCGAGGAATACAGGCGCCTCCTACGAGGACGAGCAGCCGAGTGAAGGCGCACAGCAGCAGCAG
Organism: Rhyacichthys aspro; assembly: GCA_036850595.1. Classification (NCBI taxonomy): domain Eukaryota; kingdom Metazoa; phylum Chordata; class Actinopteri; order Gobiiformes; family Rhyacichthyidae; genus Rhyacichthys; species Rhyacichthys aspro. The sequence continues at coordinate 12,042,036 of CM072168.1, forward strand.
CGGCAGCAGCAGCTGCAACCAGGGAGGGAAAGGGAAGTTTGAAAAAAAGATGTGTGGACACTAATATAACGGCACAAAAGGCCACACCACGCGTAATTTGAAAACTGAAATACAGTTCATTGAAAGTTGTTTTGTTTGAGAAGACAAACTGATGCTTAAATGAAATCTGATAAGGTTCTGTAGAGATGACGTCTGAATTTTATCCCAGTACATATTCAAACGCGATGGACCCTTTAGGTTTAAGCAGCACCGTAACTTACTATAATTTCTTGTAAATAATCTTGTGTCAATTTGTTTCAAAGAGTTACATAGTGCAGTGTCTGTCCAACCAGACACAGCCACAGAATGAAAGCAGCTGATCACTGAAGTTATCCAAGTCTAAATGGACCAAGTTATCCTTGTAGAACTGGGGCTGTTGCATCATAATGTATTTTCCCAAGCTCAAAGAATAATAATCTCTCCCATCAACAAGTCCTATAAGCAGTCGTTAGTATATCAGCCTCAGGGTGTACTAATGTACAAAGTAGATTTACAAAAAAAAGATGTTAAGGATGTATTTTGACATTGTATGAGTTTATAGCTTCATTTTCAGACACGAGTGCATCCTTGCAGCTCAGATTAACCTCCTTTCAGCACCTCGGACAGCGCCACTGTATCCTTTACAGACGCTGAACTGTCAGTCACATGATCACAACCCTATTTCATATAGTGCATTATGTCCGTGGTTGAAGTTGTATATGCTCAATAAAAGAGTGACACAGAACATGTTGGGATTCTGTTTTTTTGCTGGACTGGTTATAATCTCAAGTATCCCTGCCACAGAAATTAAAACTCAAGAGAGCCATCTGCTGTTTATGGCTGTAATTAAACATTAGGAAGGACAGGCTCAAAGGTACAGTGCTGTGTTAGATCGCGGTCATTGGTAAGAGTCATTACCTGTTGAAACAAAGTAAATGCTTGATTGGTCTCATTGATTTAGTCTTTGTTAAGAGGTGATTTTTAGGTAAACTGATTAAAAAAGGGGCATGGAATAGAAAAGACAGGCAGCAGTAATGGCTTGTTCCTACCCTCACTGCACCCTATACATTTTTTGAATGCAGAGGTAAGATGCTGCTCTGATTCGAGCAAGAGGGAGTGAAATATGCAGTGTGTCCCAGCGTGCAGCTCCCTGGTGGGAAACAGTGCAGTTAGCGCTCCAGCCAGCAGCGGACACTGTCAGCTCAACAATGGCCGCTCATCTGGAGCCTATTATTCTGTTCTGGGGTGATGACTTTTAACAGGATAATGGTCTGGTAAAGCTTTTTTTTTAATTCTTCACAAATAAAAAACAATTAAAAAAAAGCAAAATGGAAAATGGACATGAGGAAGCACAATAAAGATGAAACAAACAATACATAATGCAGTATGGATAAACAATAAAGGAGGTCATGAAGAACAAAACAGGCATAATCCTTCAAATTAACATATGCTGCATAAAAATGAATTATATAATAACTACTCAAAAGGAGAAAAATGATTTTGGATCATCATATTTTGCACAAAATATGCAATAAAAAATGAAAATGTGAAAATGTATGATAAAAACTGAAGGATGTAAACCAAGACATTAATATAGATAATGTACACAGAACAAACACAAATAAACACACATACTGAACAAGTTAATGGTCTATTTCAAAGAGGTCACCAAAAGTATGCCAAAGCCAACAGAGCACGTACCTACATTTTTTTTCCTCCTGCAAGTGAATGTGTGGGAGTCCATGTTGGTCCCATTCCAAAGCCCACATTCAGGAACTGTCCCTGTGACTAAATGCCCTATTTATACAGCCCTTTGTGGGATCTAAGACACTTACCTCAAACTGACAACATGCCCCAAAGCTGCACACTTTCATTTGTTCAAAATCACGTTTTCTTTAAACCGTGTCACAGAGAAATTCATTGGGATTAACACATTTGGACGTTTTGCCTGAGCATGGCCTTAAATGAAGAAGGCTAAGTGTGGCCTTAGGAAGCCATTTAAATTGACCAGCTGCAATTAGAAATACATGGAGGATTCAAAGCCCTTTCTAACATACCACAGTGTGAATGTAAAAATCCTAAAACAGTAATGCAGGGTACAGTGCTCTTGCATGAAAAATCAAAGTGTCTAATATTCAGCAAAGTCAAATGTGATTCAGACCTGAAACCCAGTGCCTCATAAGGTTAAGCCATTCTAATCCAATCTCCTTTGAGGGAAATTACATTATGGTTTAGTTAGATGTCTTGCTGCCAAAGCCCCGCAAATGTCACCCAGTGGAACTAGGATAAACAAGCTATTTGATTATTTCCATTAGTTTGCTTCAGGGCTGTGCTCTTTTATCGTATACGGAGAGGGAAGAAAAAAAAACTAAACACAAGCTGTGGGACACAGCACTTCTAAATCCCAACTAAAGAAGCTTAAGTTACTGTGATCAAATTACACTGCATTAACAAATACATGGGTAATTTCATTTAACTTGCAGGATCTATCTTAACCCTGATTCATGCTGATTTATGTCTATTTTAACTGAATGTTTAGCTGCTTAATTGCTGGATAGTAGAGCCAAAAGCTTTCACATGACGAGCATTTGTTTTGCCTTTGTGATTCTCACTCACTTTGATGAGTTTAATAGTTAGAGCTAATGAGAGTAAGCAAGACAAAGAGGTTCAGGAGACATTAAGAGCTAAAAACTTTGGATCAAACTTTGTGAAGTAATACTTAAGTTGTGTTGTAAAAAAAAATATATATATATATATACCAGTAAGCCATCTCATTTTTCAGATTGTGTAGGACATTCACTATGCTACAGTTAACACTACTTAATATACTGTACAGTGGGCTATAGTATGAAAAAAGTATCATGTGACATTTAGTTGTCATCTCATTTCCTGCAGCAGCATGTCACATGCCTGATCATCAATCAGTGACATATTCTCAAAGGTCAAACACAGCCCTTAATAGACACAAGTCTAAGACAGCGTTCCGGCAGTGAGTATGAGCACAGACCTTTAGAAAGCCATTGCCAATGTCTCACGCAGTGCACCACTGAATCATTTAAACATACACTAACTTACATAACAAAACTGCCTCAAGGTGTGCTAAATATCCCACTAGAGAAAACCTAGAGCTACAATACAATATGCCTCCGTTGTGAGTGCAATGAAGCGAGGTACCTCCTCAAGGGATGAGATTACAGAGCCTGAGGTGTGGAGCCCTCCGACAGAGACATTAATGAAACACAGAGACTGCCGATCGTGAACATCCTCAGTTCCACATAAAAACAGGCAACAATTATGACTCTGGTACCTTTAAATGAACATCTTTTGTGAATGACGAAATATTTCAACTTCTGTTGTCAACTAACCGTAAGATCTACTTGTATATTCATGTTTACCCAAAACACTGCTTCTGTACTTGTTCAAAAGTCAGTTCACTTCTAATCAAGCTGATATATGGTCTGTTTTATTGCAGCATGCAGAACAGCTTTGTGTTGTGTTTTTATAACCTATGTATGTAAAAGTGATGCACAAATTTGAATATAAGATCCACAATAATGAGGGTGTTTACAGACACTAATGTGAGGAAGGATTATAAGTTTGGACCTACAGAGTGTCACAGTTCAGTGGGGAGTGGACACAGCGGTCATCCCTTTCCTTCTGTCTCATGCACTCACACCCTGCCTCATCCTTTAAGCCTATTTTAAGTCTACAGCAGTGACAGAATGTGCCTTGTCAGCAGCAGTGTTGCAGAGGTTCCTCGGAGAAGCCCTGGGTGTTATGGGAGAATATCAATTAGATAAAGCCCCTCCCGGCTTCCACACTTCCCGAAGCGAAGGCAGACACCAAATGTGGGTGCTTTGTTGTGAATGTTGAATGTGTGGGCACATTGACAATGTATGTTCTTGACTTCAACTTGTAAATGCTTAGTAGTAGATAAAAAGGCAGTTTACTACAGTATTAATCATTCCTGATGCAGATGAGAGACCTGGATGAAGAATAGCTTAACAGAATAGTAATGCGAGTGAAGTCAGTTCAGGCCAACCTCCCTTTCTGATTTCGAGGATGTGTTATGGAGAGATACAGGTCACTTTCTGTCTGATAAAGATCGTTGGTTAATTTATTTAGTACTAGTGAACAAACAGGAGTTTATTCCAGTTTTACTTCCTTATCGTATACAGCAGACATTGACCTTTTGATGTTGGCAGTTTTATATACTGACCTCCTGTCAGGCTGCAATCTACAGATGAGACCTGAGGTGAACAAGTGTAAAAACAGGTTTATCTCTGCCTGCCTACGTCTCTTAGCATTCTCACCACTGACAGTGTCGGTGTGTAGCACTGCCAACAAAACCACTATTTTCCAAAGAAATAATGCAGACACAAACATCATCTAAAGTTCTGAATAATACAATGTTTGTTTTTGTGTTTCATGATATATAACAGATTTTTATTTATATTTATTTTTCAAAACAGTGGTGGATGAACCATGTGGAATAGACCAGTCTGAGAAGTATGTTTTGTGCTGGGTTTTAAAAATGGGGACAGTCTATGGCACACTTTTAAATACTACTTTTCTTCTTGTCATTCCAATCATCTATACGACTATACTATATGTGTTAGGTCCTGCACATTCATTTGCATGAATGATTAATACTTATCATATGAATTTATATTTCAGATGTTTCCTATGCAGAGGGTATAAAAATGTGGTGTAGTATTTTCATTGACTTTTTGTCAGCTGTAAGACCAGATAGTATCAGATATATCTTAATCAGGTTTAATATGATTTAGTGAGCTGCAAAGAGAAGACCACATAACCAACCAGCCACTGTAAATGGGATATTATTATTATATGATAAATTGACAAATGTCTTTCATAAAGAAATCTCAGCAGTATAAAAAATGACATCCCCTTGAATGACCAGGGAGTGGCTCATATTCCTTCTGTTTTAATGCCCTCTTACTAGACGTCTATTAAGCTAGGCTCATATAAAATGCATCACAGATCACCAATGGGAGCGAGTGTGTATGGGACCTCAAGCACCTCTGTGAACAGCAATAAACTGTTTCCAACAGACAATGAAAGACTAATGATGTGTTTAATGGAAAAAGTTATGGTTCTAATCGCCATTAGCCAGAGATGCACTTTGGCCAAAGTGACCCCTTTTTGGCCCTGAGAGAAATAAGGGAAAAAGGATGTCACTCTGCTCTGGTCCAGGACTCAAGTGTGACCTAATGGAGGCGACAGAGGGGACGCTGTGTGCAGTGATTAGTTTGAAGTGATAGGGTTAATGCTCTAATATGACAGCAGTCATTAACTGGCAGACATTACCACACTCTCAGACACCCATTAACAGTGGCACAGATCAAATGTTAGCACAGCTCTGTATTTATCACATACAGGATAGTCTCTTCAAACAGGAGACAACACTGGGATCAGTACTTCTTTTGCCATGTTTTACTTAAGTATACATTTCCACTCTTTGTTCAACATCTGCAGACACCATTCATAGCAGCTGTGTTTCTTCACTAGCTAAAGACTAGCTAATTAGTGTTACGGACAATTAGGCTTTATTATTACAAGAGAGTAAGCACACAAATCAAGGACAGATTGGATTACATAAACTTTACTTAAAAATGGGCCACAATGCAGCCAACAAAAGATAAGCCTCATGTTTGTTGGCAAACGCTGATAATTGTTTGTGACAGAATAATGGTCCTGATATAGTATATAACCCATGCACATATTTGATTATAAAAGTGCATCATGGCAGATACTTTTACAATACAATACATAAAGCCACAAATGTATAATGTAAAGGTATATATGCTATACTAAATGTATTTCAAATTCTGTATAACACATCATAGTTTATGTTGTGAAAAAAAAAACTGTCGACTTGATTCCATTGTTTGTTTTAACACTAAATTTTAATGATATTTATTATTATATGAGTGCTAAACCAGTTTTACTCAACTCTATAAAAGATCAACATCATTTTTTCCTGTCAACCTCAGCATGCTTTTCTGGTATTCCTCCACTAGAGGGCAGTACAGAGCTCAGTAGAAACCTACAGCAGGAGCAGTAAGTCTGCTTTTCAAGACTATCAAGAATGCTATTTCTATTTTCCAAACCAAGGTTACAAGTTATATAATGAATTTTAAAGGTGGATTTTATATAAGATTATCTAAATAGCACTAAACTGAATCCTGTCAAATTAAATATAAAATTGTGAGCTTTTTTTTTTTTTTTTAAATACACAAACAGTAGTTTTTTTTAGCTTTTGTCCTTTTAATTTGGTGTTCTGCTTTTTTTTTCTTTTTTTTTTTTTTACATACCACTCGGTTGCAATAGCAATGCTTTTTAGAAGAAGAAAGAACTAAAAAACAGTCGAGATGCCCTCAAGTGGTAAAAGGTGAAAAAAAAAAAAAAAAAAGAAAAAGAAAAGTTGCAGCATATTCCTATTCATGAAGTTTTATTTTGGAGACAGTGAAAGGGGCCGTGAACCCTGCACCGTGTCATGACCTGCACTCAGAGGATATGAGGCTTTGTAATGTGGCTAATAATAGCAGCTAATTGATCCTGCTGTTACATGTACAGTATTTGTTGTTGTTTGTTTGTATCTGTGGCGTGCATATTCAAGTCTGTGAAAGAAACCTAATAGACATAAAACTGCGGGCAACAGAAGCATAGTAAAGAAAAGCATTGGCTCATTTTATTTGTTTACGTTACGCAATAAAGGCCCAACGCAGCACTGTATGATATATAGATCCCACCCTCAGGACAAAGTTTCCGATCGCAGTCAGAGGCTTTCATTCACTGTTCAGTTTAATGTGTGCACTCAGGCAGGAGGGCAGCTGACCGTGCTCGCCAGTGTGTTTTTTTTGGTCAACGGCCTCCCATTTAATTTAGGAAGCAGGCATTAACCTCTGACGATCAATCACTGGCACAACAGTTGTGTTATGTGAGTATAAACAACAGGAAGTAGGTGGAGAGTTGAAAATGCTGCTCTTCATTGCCCAGTTGGTACAATGTTTTTGGGGTTTTTTTTTGCTTTTTATTCCCACTGAGTTAAACGTCAGATAAATGAGAATTAATCAGAACAAAAAAACTCTCCCAAATCAACAAGATGGTGTTACCTGTTGCTGTACTACTGTAAGGTTTTGATCTCTTCTTAAAAAAAATCTGACTCACCTGATGTAAAAATGTAAAAATTTGTCAAAAGCAACCGAGACAATCAATTTCTTCCTCATTGCTCTTTTCTGCTTTTGCAAGTTTGAAAAAGCCCTCCCTCAGCATCTGTTCCCTTCTGTCTTGGTCTAAAATGCAGACCTGAACAAAAGGCAGCCAACTTAATATTTCATCAAGAATTAGCATTATGTTATAAGTATAGGACTGTTGCTATTTGTAAAGACTCCTCATTTAAGCAAAGAGAGAATTTCCTGTCACAGTATAAAAAGGAATATGGAATTAAGAGCAGGTGATTGAAGACTACTTGAAGACTACATCAGAATCCAAGCCTAACACTATCTTTTCTCTTAATGCCCTGAAGGCTTGATTTACATATATGCACATGGGGATGATGAAGTAATAATAAATAATAATGAAATAATGATTATGATGGATTTGTTCAAATGAAGGGAGGGTTACCTAAAGCAGTTTTAACTCAAAAAGAAAGACAGAAAAGAGTGAACAGTGAAAAAGATAAAACTGCCTTCTGTCAAATAGTATGTTTCATTTGCATGTCTGCTGTTCGGGCCTAATGAGAAATGACACATTTGTAATTACAGTGGACTATAATTAGCTGGTGCGTAAATGAGATGCCAGAACTCAGGTCTTTATGACTAGGAAAGACTATCGTACTGTAATCTTATATTTAATATGAAACATAATGTTGAGGGACCAAACTGGCAGTATGAAGGCTACATTGTGCACTGAGCAGCTCACTCACCTCCTCCAGTACGCCTACTTACAGAGGAGGCAGGGTAGGACAAGACAACATGGACTGATATTAATCCTGAGCAACTGTTAATATAAAGTTTCAGAAGGAAAAGTGGCTACAGATTATGTTGACAGTGAAGAAACACACTTCTGACCTGGTGTTATGACTTCAAGTGATGTTCCATTCAGACTCTGTATGACATCGAGTACTGCAGGCCTGACCAGAGTGCCTCAGTACCATCACAATGCTTCTACAGATCATTATGTAGCAGGTGACTGTGAGGTGCATGTTTTTTCTTCTAAACCATTGTTTCAGTGTTCCTTCATCCGACAGAGGAGTTGACCTTTGGACACCACGCTAAAAATAGCCTTGCACTCAAATAAAATGGGGGCTCCAGGGATAAGGAAAACGCTCTGCTCTCTAAAGCTGATATATATGTGCAGGTGCATTAGCTCCCTTTACACACACACAAACACACAAGCCCTGCTCTCTCCATCAGCCCCCTGACACCTGGTCAATTCCTGCTCAGAGAAAAGCATTCCTTTCTTATTGATGAGCCTGAATTAGATTGGTTTAACTCATCAGTCTTAACCAGAGGTCCCCCTCTTGTCAGGGCAATGGCAAACATGCTGCCCTTTGTCAAGGAATACCTGGGACAGCCGTATGTTTGCATGAATAAAAACATGATAGTGTTAGGTTGAAAAAACAGCTAATAGTAAAATGAACACAAAACACTCAAATCAAAGGCTGCAAACACACATATGCTATTTATTTACAGTAGTCTCAGTAGATTTTGACAAAAATATCCAGGACCAAACAAATAGCAGCAATATTTACAGTCTGACCAACTGATGAAAAGTCATTTTTAGGACTTTTTGTTATCATTGTTGTTTAGCATGGAATTAGAAATACAGCTTACAAAATGGGTCTTAAATTGGAGATTACATTGTACTATATGTTTGTTTTAGAAAAAACAACTGTTGATATTCCAAAAGGCTTGTAGACTATTCTTTCTTATGTGAAAGGAATATAGCAGCCAGGGTTCTTTATACATCTGTTGATTCACTGTCTTTTGTACAGGAGCAACAGTGTTCCTCAAGAAAACTTAGACCCAGTCACAGTGCAAGCACACTGTTGCTTAGTAACACACAGGGAGCTCCCTGAAGTACACTCCTGTAAGTTCAGCGACAGTCACACGCTTACACACAGGTAAACATACTGAGTCAACTCTGGGCACTTTTACCACTGTGCACTTTATGTTCCATACACTTGAGTATTCCTGGCATTTTTGATCTAACATTTGCCTGCGTTTGAGCAACAAAACACTGATGCAAAATGGTGAGACGGAGTGCTGTGCTGCAGCAGCAGAAAAGCTGGCCCATGTAATTTATGGGACCTTCTACTCATAAAACATGAATCCAGTCTATGAAGTGCTGAATCATTTGCTGCACACACTTAAGCAGTCCTCCTCCCACTCCCACATACATGCATATGTGCACTGACAAATATGGACAAGAGTGGGTTGCACAGCAGAGTAGCACTCATTCACATCCAACATGTTTAGCCTTTATATTAAACACATAGTTGTGGAACTATTTAAATGAAGCATAACACACAGACACTGGTCCTCACAAACAGTCAAATGTATGTGTGCTGGCTCTCTTTCCCCGGCAGCCCACAGCACACTCTTTCCTCCCACTGCACTTGATGTGCTAGCTCGAGAATTCCCAATAAACTATTTTATTATGAGCCCTCTCCCTTTGGGGATGGAAGGAACAAGTGGCTGAGTTCAGCCGTTTAGCGAGACAGGCATTCGATAAGAGAGTTAGCATGACTTCATCTGCTTTTTAGTGCAGCATTAGCTGATTAAATACACTGCAATCACATTGGTGTTAAATGGGATGAGGAGACAGTTAGGTATCACTTTAGCTAATACTGAACATCAGTTAAATTAATTTGCTAGATGTTTTAAAATGATACACATTTATTTTTCCTGTTATTTCAAGTTACTAAAAGCAGTACATTCACTGTATGCAGCCTTTTTTGTTTTATTATATCCACTGTAAATTATTGGAGGGTTACCAAATTAGAATTAAATCATTTATTCTACAGTGTTAGTTACATTTCCAGCCAATTACAAAATGAGTACAAGCTCATAAAATGAAAATTTATTTAGCATGCCACTTAGAAAAGATGGGTGCTGTTCTGAGTTATGGACGAGATGCATTTCCACTCAGAAAGTATGAGGACTTACTGAATATACAGCACAAGTCAAGCACTAGTCAAGTGCCATGACCCTCTGGATAGTACAGTAACATGCTTTGAGCCCACATTGATTTATTTTGTGCACCATAACAAACAACATACTCCTGCATATTCATGATGCTCCATCCTCCTCTGATGAGTCGGGGGGTGGACAGGGAAAAACTCACTGTGTGCAAGCAATACACGGAAGGGCCTGTGAGTCTACGACCGGCCCGATCTGCCCCTCTTCAGAGTTTCATTTTAAAAGCACTGCAAGGCAAACAGCATCATTCCAATATGTTGGTCCAAGCAGGTCAACTAGACACAACGTGAGGTAAGGGCTTAGATATATTCACTGTGTCAAACACCTCAAGCAAGATATAAATATTGGTTTGTTTGTTTTTTTGTTTTTTGGTTTGTTTGCTTTTTTTTAATTTTTTTTATGTGTTCCATGATTGTTGTCATTGCAGAGCAAAACAGAACTGAATAGTTATTGGACCTGTCTTCTGTCTGTCATTCACACAATGCTGTATATTTTTTCTCTAAACACCTCTGATCCCTTTAATACAGCCAGGTGATGCCATACTGCCATCATCACTTATTCTTCATTTGGAGTGAAGAAAACATAAGCCTTTGTTTTGTGCGTGCGACCAGCGTGCAGGCATTGTGAAGCTTTGACAGCAACATTTTGACGCATGTTATCTCCTAACCAGCAGGTAATTCATCATGTATACAGCCCCGACTGAGGCCCAGTCCTCTGTGTTAAAAGCCTCTAGAAGACCTACACAGCAGAGTAAATCAACACGACAGAATCAGGGCTTATAGGACTTGTCTAGGCTTTCAGAAAACTCTCGTTTCAAAATATCCCTTGGTCTTCTATAATAAACCCCCGTCAATTACTAACAGCCTACTTTGAGAGGGAGCAGGCAAAACAGTTCACAATGAACTCTAGTTTGTGGACAATGGAGACTGGTGCTGGCATCTTTGAAAGTTTAAAAAATAGATCAAATGCATCCATTTAAACTTAGTGGCACTTTAAGGCTGTTTCTCAGCTGATACTATTTAAAGTAGTTAGAAAACCTAGTTCATGTTTGGGTCTTTTGCCAATCCAAGTAATATTTGGATAAATAATTACAAAGTAGCTACATACAAACAAGACACCCCTGACATCATTAGAGTGTTGACTTTATTATCCCAGTCCCTTTGCATGGAACAGAGTATTATTCTTTAGGATCCCACCTTCTTTTGTCCAAACAGAAAACAGAATTCAGCAAACTTTCTATTCATTCAGATTGTTTGAAGCAGTCAAAAAGCAGTAGGTTAGCAATATTTGACTCCACAGAAATCATGTGGCTGTTAGTTAGCTCAGTGCATTTGCACACACAGTTGCTATACATACTTAGGTAAATGATTTACTGCTCACCATTGCTGCTTTGTTTAGTGGAGAAATTAGAGTGGAAGTTAACTTTTTCTGAAAGTTAAATTTCTATGGCTCTGATGTCATTAGAAATGTGTGACTGAATGCTCTTTGATTGGTACAAGTTAATCATATGACAGATACTCTGATATTGACAGCTGTTTATAAAACAACCACAAAATATAACAAATGGTGGATTAGCTTTAGAGCTGACCTTTCAGTGGTGTAATCTGATTTGCTGAAGCTTGTATGGAGTTCAAACTGAACAAGAAAAGCTCCCAGGGAGCATGAATGAGGAAGAGCGTAGGCACATGTTGCAGAGAGGAGGGGGCACTTAGCCAAGACTGTTGCTGTGATCTATGAGCATCCTATATCCAGTAGCATATGTTCACCTCTAAAGAACACAACTGACATAATTGACCACAATGTCAGCCACAGTGGGCCTCTGCATCACACTGTAGACACCTAGAGATACTACACTGCTGCTGATTCATGCGATGAACTATACTGTAATTGTAGCCACCACGGATTCAATAAGAAAGTCTTTAATCAAAGACTTTGTGCTAACCAGTAATTAAATGAATAAAGAGGCTCTCCAGCTTCTGGAGAAGCCTCACTTAACCTACAGGCAAGCTCCCAAGAGGCCTGCTTCCCTCCTACTCATGAAGCATTGTCTCAGTCAGGGTGCTCTCTGTTCGATCTATCTGTCATATTCTATTGAAGTTCTCTGTTTTCTGCGGGGAAAGTTTTCAACAAAAAAAAAGCTAAAAATAAGTGCAGCATATGGTAATGACAGAAATGAATACTGACCACCTAACTGTCTCCTCAGAGTTGTCTAATGAAGCATGGAGCTGCTGATTCTAAATGGTAATCACGAGGTGCTTGGCAAATGGCAGCGAGACAAAGAAATGTATTTTTCTTTATATAGTTTCTGTTGTTATTAAGAAACAGAGCGGTTTTCTAAAAATGGGAAAGTAGGGAGAATTTTGATGAGAATAAAACATGACAAAGGCATAGATCCAAACTCTCAAACTCAAAAATGTATGAATAATACACCAGAAAGCATTTTAAGCTGTTTCACGTTCTTTAAATATGGCATGCACTACAAGTAGACTCTGCACTGGGACCAATGAACTTAAAAGACAAGGCTGAAACCACTTAAATATTAAAAAAATTGCCTGAGCCAGAAGTACAGCACCTGAAACAGTTCCATTCCTTTTCTCACAACAAGTGAACAGGGGAAATGAACTAAACCTGACGAGCATTCTTGAAGCACATTGGTATATTATGGATATAAAAATCCAACATGTCCATGTCAGTTCTACAATGTTTATTTATATATATATATATATATTAGGTTAGTTTTGTTTGGTAAAATTGATGTGTCCTACATGTAGTTATTATCTATTTAATCTGGGCCTACAGTTTTCTCTTGTCCACAGAGCTGTACACTCGCACATGCATTTCAGAAATAGCCAAACAGATTAAGGTAAAACAGGGAGCTGTAAAGAATTTGATTGTGACCCATATTTTGACCATACTATCCAGGACAGCCTGTTTGGCCTCATCCAACTGTCCTGCTATTATACTGTAAGTGGGTCTAACAACTGCATACACAAATGCCTTTCAGCATTGTTCATCATTCACTCACACTCAAGCACACTGTGCCCTAAACTCACTCCAAACCCACATATCAGTCATTCAGACTCTAAACCAAAACTGTAATGTTAGCTGTTTGGCCACAGGGCAGTCTTTATCCAGTTCTAGGTGCGGTTCAAAAATGTCAATTTAAACCAACTGGAAACATCTAAAACCAGGCCACACTGACTCTGTCTGGACCTTTGTTTTAGAGCAAACCCAGCCCAGTGTGTTCTGACACCTTCTCCCATCTTCCTGGAGCAGCACCTTGTGTTGACTCTAAACAACAGATGGATATGAATGTATGAATATGTCTATGGCTTTTAAACAGTCAGTCATGTGCCGCAGATGCACTGTATATAGCAGTGTTGTTTCACAAACACCAGTTAGAGATCCAGTCACACAGTCATCTCATTAAACTGTTTCTGCCCCTACATTAACCTATACATAAATATGAATAAAATATATATTTTAGGTAACACACTGATAACAAAGAAGGTCATTGTCACATATACCAGTAAGCACTGAGCACCAGTAAAAGATGATCTCTCTCTATGACCTCTAATCAAAGCAACAAATGAAAAATTAGCAATATGACAGAAGATAAAATCCTTACAGACAAAGAAAGTATTGTAGACAAGGTACAGACATAAGTAAATGTGTATAACTTTATATGTGTGATCAGATGACTGACTTCACACAAGAGAACAACACAATAACAATTATACTTCACTGCAGTCCTAAGTCACTGCAGGCCTTTGATTACATTCAGTTTACTATATTCCAATTTTAATGCTCCAGTTCAGCTCATATTGTCCATCATTGTAAAGAGAGCCATGAGGATTAAAAGGCTACCTGTCAAATACGTGTTGGCTTCAACATTTCCTTTGCCTCCTCAGCATCAGCACTTACACCACATTAAAAATATATCACTGCTACAAGAACTTCTGACAACGCCATCTGTTCTCTGCCCACCACAATGACAGCAAAACAGGTTAATAGATAATTTACTGCTTTTGCATGGGAGACAGAAGCCTTCCTAAATACACTGAACCTCATCACTGGTAATACACCTCACGTGACTCATATACTTTGGCATCTCAGTCTGCCAGAGACATTCAGGGCCACCACTTTCTGTCGGTAAGAGAGGTATTAAAGGGAAGGTGATTCCAACTGTTGTGTCTATAACCCAGGAGAGGCTTCTCACCTCCTGGAACATGATGAAAGCTGACTCACACAGTGAGAAAATGCCACTTGATAGTCATCTGTGAATTTATCACTTACAAACAAGACTAGTTTGCAGCTATTCACAGACAGGAGTGTGTGCCATGGCCTCATGGGCTAATGGTAACATGGAGAAGGGAAACTGACACTTAAACCCTTAAATGTATAATGGTATATCAGAAGTAAAGCCAATGTGTAAAGGACAAATACAGAGTTAAGGGTGTAGTGAAAAATGAAATGTTGACTGTGATTCAGTTCAGGCTGCCACATTATAGTCTGCATTCACAGGGAATACATGCTGCAGCATAACTCAAAGGCACCTGTATCTGTCATACATAGCCTTTCTAAATTTGTTTCTTATCTAAATGTCATGTCACATAACACACTGCACATCATCCCAGGTCATTTATCAAGTAATACTACCCAAACTCTAACAAAAAAAACCCCAAACTGTTGTTTTTAAAACTGTATATTACAAGTATAGCAGTGCTATGGTTTCAAAATCATGCATAAAGTCACCTGTAAACTCAGACTGCCCCAAAGGGAGAGTTTAGTATCACCTCTTCCAACTTTGGCTGCATGCCAACCAAGCTGCTATCTCATGGGGACTGATGAGGTCAGAGTGTAGACACTGCACTTTGCTGTACATATTACACATTTATAAAGCTATCTGAGCATGCTGACTGCGCTAGAGATACTCATTTTAAAAAAACTAAAACTAACATAAGACAAAGAGAGTTCATGAAGGAAACAGCAATCTCTAGACAGAAAGGCACTGGGGAAAGTGTAGAGCTGCCATGTACAGAAGCACTTCAGCAAACACAGATGTACTCTGTGAAGAGGACACAGCATGGTTAAGATGTCACTGGAAAAAATGCATTTAAGCTCTGTAATAAGGTTTAGCAAAATTGCTTGTACTGACTGATACTAACACATATTTATAACAAATGCATTTCAGGTGTTTGGTGAAAATTTGGAGCACTTTTCTCTGCTTCAGTTGACGAGGAAGCTACCAATATCTGAGCAACAAAGCCTGTTTAACGTTGTTTCCTTTATAAAAGATTATAAACATAATATACATTTCACTTTACACACTACAAATAAATGTGTGTTTCCAAAGTGGTTTTAAATGCAGATGACTTGTGTTTGCTGGTATAGTTTGATGTTTAAAAAACTTATTCATGTTGCATTATTAAGCTCTGTTAAAAGAGGCTGTCCCATTCCAGCCCTTTGCCAAAATGAGCCCCAGACAAAAAAAATGGAAGTCTAGCCCAATGCAGTTTCCTTGTACAGTCCACATGAATAAAGCATGTGGGATGTACAACAAAGCCTATGCTCTGTGTCCAGTCACTTGTCATTAGGCAGAGTGACACACACTGACTGGACTATGTCATAATTATTCCACGACACTCACTTCACTTGCTATCTGCAGGAATGACACGTTTGTACCGCTGGGTAGAAAACAGGCTGTGTCTGCCGCTCTCCTCACAGCCGCTGCAAGGACTTTTAACACCAGCTGTTTCTTAAAGACAACAACTGTTTTTACTTCAATAAAATATAATAAAGTATAATATTACGTGATCACAACACAAATAAGATTGAGGGTTATAATTACTCATTTAATGGTCAAAATTTGGAAAAACTATGACAGTATCACTATTGGCTTCCTGTTGTTAAGAGATTGGCATGGTTGCTAACTTAAGCAGCATCCGACACACATTTCACAAGGGAAAAAATGACTGAATTTGATGAAATGGCTGCTTTGAACTACAGTATCTGCAAGGACTACATGTACACAATTAAAGATTTTACTGTATAAGTTTGTGAAATAACAAAAAAGGAATAAGATGCAAATGAAGCATACCATCTTTGAAGATTTTATGAAATGCATTGAACATATTTACAGCAATATTAGAAATATGCAGTGAAGAAGCTTATCATAGGTTCATTTAAGAGACATTATTAGCCCAGCCTCTGACATTTTGTTGAGTCACCATCATGTATCAATCATGTAGTGCCTTTGAAGCCAAACCGCTTCTCCAGAAAACTCTCCCAGAAAACCAAGCCAATGAATTTATCATATTAACTTCCTCTGAGGAAAGCTGATTAACTATGACTCCAAAAAAAAAAACAAAAAAAAAACTTAAGGTGGGGGAGGAACTGACTGCTGCCGTCTTTCTCTCACCTGTTCCCCATCCTGCCTTTTTGTCTGTCCGGCAGAAAAGCATGCAGCCAGACTACACGCTACTTTCCACTCGATATACCACATGTGTCATCACAGAGGATCCCGTGTGTGATCAGTGGAAGTGAGGCGAGGAACGGGGGAAAACAGCGAAAGGTTAAGTGTACACAGATATTGAGGATATTGACGTGTGACTAAGAGAGAAGAAAGAAGAGTGGAAAGCTGCCGAACAACTGAACAATGATTCAACAGAGACGTACGGGAAAGATGGAAAACAGAATAAAGTCAGGTAGATGAGTGAAATGGGAATGGGTGTCTGTCTTGATTCACATTCTATTATAAAAAAAAAAATCAGGCACATAGGACTATTGCTCAAGTTTAAACTGATACACACAACACAACAACAAAAACATTTAGGAAAATTGTTGTATGTTATCTATTTTCTGACACATCTGGAAACACTTATCATCTAAAAAAGTAAGAAATCTTTGAAGACTAGGTTGCCCGAGGTACTAAACACAATACAGCGATCCAGTTAGGCATTTGTGGTGTCAACAACCCACTGCTTTCAGGCTGTGAAAAGACACACTATACCGCGTACAGCAGTGCACATAGAGTAGTGTATGGCATTGTAGAGCTGCTATCAATATGGTATTGTCACAGATGTCAAGTGACAGGGCTATTCTTAGAGTTTCCACATGTTTCAACGAGGGGAGAGATAGTGAGGGGCTCAAGGAGGGGCTGTACCACGAGTGTGTTTGTCTGTGTACAAGGAAGAGCTGGAAACTGATCATCACTCATGACTTTCTACGTAAAAAGTTATGTCCAAATCATGCGCGGTAATTTCAGGCAGTTCGTATTTATATATCTTTACGACGAGGACGCTTAAGAACTGCCACTTCTTTATTTGGGACTCGTGAACAGTGCGTGACAAGCCTCTTTCTACATTTAGATGCAGTCTCTTGTGCAGTTTAATATACACAAACATTAGCGCAATAGAGGAAACAAACACAGAAGGACCAAAGAAGAGAGATTATGGCAATATGCTCGAGTACACAGTGGCTTTGCTGTGGGGAGAATCTGCACTGAAACAGATTCATCAGCACTAGTGCTTCAGTTTGGATGGGTGCCATTTGTAGCTGAAGGCACAATATCCCATCTACTCGCAGAGCATGCCCCCACATAAATACTGAAATGGAGCATGCTCTTTGAGGCGCACTGCATGGCTGCTACACTTTCATGTAGAACACAAGTCAGCATAGATGCAGCTCTGCACCGCTGCTTTGAGATGATAAATACATCCACGTTCAGGCATTTTCACTGTCAAACATCACGGGAAAATAGTCTGGCTTTCTCAGTTATTATAATAATGCAGCACCTTGTAAAATAAAAAAATGACAAAATGTTTGGCAACACAAAACAGCATATTTATTTGCTGAAATTATGGTTTTTATTTGTGTTATTTATTATATTATGCCTAATGTCTCATTTGCCCATTGATCATTTTTCTCTTGCCATTACCAACTTTTTATATAGTTGTCAGTGTTGATTTGTTATGTCTAAGATGTGAGCCAAATACCCTCACTTATGTTATTTCATTGGTGTTATTTCTTTTTATTACTGGCTCACTTTAAAAAACAAGGTGATAAAGATATAACAACTGAGGATAAATCTTACACATTTCACAACATTTTGATGTGTTTTACATGTGTACATTACTTTCACACATATTCTTTAAAAAACTACAACATACTACAACAGAACAACTGTATTCAAGGAAGCTCTACAACAAATATCATGTAACAGTGGAGTCATCAAGCACATGGGCTCTACTCAGAAGTATGAATATTGTGCTGTAACAGTTACTTAAGAGCCAGACCATTCCTGTGAAGTCACAAAAGGCAGAAAAGTGCCTCCTGTTCTATTTTCTAAATACAGAGGGTTAAAACCATTATAAATTTAACAGGACAGAGTGCAACCAACAGCTGCTGTACTGTATTCAACTGTGTGCAGCCTGCTCCAGAAACACATACATATACAAACAGCATATGGGCATTAACTCTCTAACAGACTTGCTCTGAGTGCTGTATTACAAAACAAGCCTTACACTTGATGTATTTTATGAAACAGATTATATTAGTGCTTATTGTGTACCGCTGTTTTATAATGGCTAATGCAGACAAAAGTCAAGAAAATACTGACTATCAAAAGGTGAGGGGAAAGTTGACGGTAAAATATCCGTAGAAAAACACCATTAGGTTTTATTTGTACCATTTATACACACAAGCAAACACAGACAATTACAGACTCAGACTCAATTACACCTTCTATTATTGCTCAAGTACTGACAAGTCTAGACTTGGCCCCACATGGGAAACAATGTCACTCCAATTAAAAGGTAAAGCACAGCAATGTTTTTTAAAGGAGGGGTGATAATTTGGTGTGTGGAGTTTGAAAGGTGGAAAACAAGCTTATATCCACTCTACGGTGAGCATACATTTTACAGGTTTTACTGAAGTGACTCTCATTTGGACAAAAAGTGATTAGTGATGAAGTCCAAGCATCCCACTAATATCTACTTTGAAGTGCTTTTGAGTTGCTTCAATTCAGCTCTACTTACATATTCTTTTGGTTAGCTTGCTTATGCTTTTACATAGCAAACAAGAAACACAAACATTTTAACAAAGAAAGGTGTATTTGTTACAGGTGAGCCAGTTATTTATGTTTTACTAAAATACACCTGTAACGTTTTATGTTTTCTCTGTTATTGTGATGGGATATGATATGTGTAACAGGTCTGTGTCCTGTTACATAATACATTACTCCCCAAGCCTCCTCATGTCTAACAGACGAGGTTTGAGCTGTAGGAGTGTCTTTACAGAGATAACCGTAAAACTGAATCCATAGCTCTCAAACAACATAAATACTAGCAGTGTGAAAACTGGAAAAGAAAATATAACCTGCCATTGCATGTTTTTACCACACTCATTTTTAAAGGTTTTTTGTATTTGTGATGAGTGTTCATCTCCTTCTATTAATGTTACATTTTTGTCATATTGAAAGTTATTACTGTCCTGGCTGTGGGATGAATGGACTATGTGATCTTTGTATAAATATATAAAGACATGTAACTTTCCCAACTTTCCCAGAGTCCCATATACGTTATCTTGATTTGAAATTACAGAAGCTCAATCTGTTATGCATAAAATTTTTGTTTCTAAAGGCAACTCACTCATTACTTTCCTTACAATCCTGCAACTTAATGCACTCTACTTTAGTATAGGCTACATTATATCATGTGAGGCAGAACTGAAGATAATGAGAAAATCTCTTTGTTGTACTTTCAGAACTTCAGTTTGTGAATGCCCTCAATGTGCAAAAAGAAGTGGAGCAATGAAATAAGGTATGAGCTGAGCTACACATCTCCACAGGGCACCTACAGTAAACAGTATATACTACAACACTGCAGATAACAAAGCTCTACAAGCTCGAAGGGTTTTCTACAGAAGTGACTGCTGAGGAGAATATGCACAGGCAGAAACAAGAAAGAAAACTTCACACTGTAGTTTGAACATCTTTCTGCACAAGCCACCATTTTTGTTAGACCACTTCCCCAATTTCCATCACGCCTTCCATCAATAAATAACACTTTTCAGAGCCACCACAATTCTATTATGAATATTTCACTGTATTGTTTTATGCACTGCTGAATAGTTAATGCGCCTCCAGCTTCTGCACAAAAAGCTATTTAAATCTAAATAACATCAAGAGCACAGATTAAAGTGGCAGGTCATCACTTACTTCTAAACACATGTTTGAGTGGAGCATGTGGTGCATATGCAGCCAGTGTGCCTTGTAATGCTCCTGGGACCAAGGGCCTTAGATTGTGGAAGAAATGAAAAACCCTCAACTGAAAATGTATGTCCCTGTCAGCCTACTTTCAGGGCAGATACTATGTCATAAACAGTATACATAATCTTACATAATGTTCTTTATTCACTGAGAGTCATATTCAACTTTTACTTTGTGGTATTGTAAGATACTTGGCATTAATAGTGTTCTCACTGTGAAACAGTGCAAAGAGTAATCTACTGATTGGTCAACAGGGAATCACCACAAAAAATCAGCTTGGATCATAATTAGCTTTTAGTTAGACCGAAAACAATGACATTTACTGTATCAAACATAATAATCCGAAGTGATATAAAACACAAGCAATGTAAAAATGTATGAAAACCTTGACTGTTCTCAGCTCAGAAACAACCAGATATCCTTAGACCTCAGAGAAAACAGAAGTTCCAAACTGTGTAATACTAAACAGAGCCATTACTATATCCTTTGTTGAAATCAGGGCTGCATTATCCACTTACTACTTGTTTGTGCCCTATTTTCAAACCATTGTGAATGTTTTATTGATCAGAAATTAGATGATGACTGTTCACTGGGCATCTGTCATCATCCATTGACACAGTGTGAATGAAGTCAAGCATTTACGTCACTACTTTTGGTTTTATATATGAAAACATACTTAAGTGCTACCTTTAAATCTTTTTCTGCTTTTTTAAATCCCTCTGCAGCCTTCATGGTGGGTTTCTTATCGAGGCCTTATCTGTTTGTGGTGCACTTCCTTTCCTTTTCTCCTTCTCTGCTATATCACTTTTCCCTGCAAGAGCAACACTGGCTCCCCTAGACCTACTCCAAAATGACCTGTCAGTAAAATCTGATCCTTTTAGACTGAGCAGGACCAGACTTTTGCATGCCAAAGTCTAGTTGAGGGGAGGCCAAGTGTCCTCACATTGTCCTCTAACTCACCACAACAGCAAGAAACGGTCTTCTAATATCTCCAGTAACTTTAGATTGTGTTGACACAGACAAAAGAGGGTCGGGAGGGTAGCGTAAACCATAAATTGTTTTAAAAACCAAATCAGCAGTCTTTTTAAGAAACCAAACGAGAGTTTTGACTACGGATGGGCTACAGTAGAGGATCAATGACGGAAAAATTGTAAAATATGTCAGCTCAGGGATGAAATGAGCACTGCCAGGGAAATCTGAGCACTTAATTGGTTGTGCATCATGACTGAAAATATAAATTAATAAATAAAGCCATCATGTTTATGCTAGTGAAGTGAAAAGAGTTTTATTTCACTTTCCAGACAGTAGTTGGTTGATATGACTTAAAATGTATAGTCTCTTACTAGATTGACTAAACATTATTAGGCCTTCATACTTCATAGACATACACAATCACTCTTCACTTAAAATCTCAGGCTGGTATCCTATGAGTTATCTTAAAACAATGGAGAAGAAGTAACAATTATGACTTCTTTGATTGGCAGATGATGATTTAAATTGAGAATATGCATTTTTAATCATCTGATTGAATATTGCATAAGGAATGATCGCTGAAAAAACAAGACACATTTAGATGACATGCTTCATTCAAGGATTCTATTAGATGAGAACTTTCAACACAAGTTTTGGCCAATTACATTCTGAAATAGATAGAGGTCTTGTGTTGTTGAAGTTCCTATTGGTCACACCGTGACATATTAAATATAAGAAAGTGTCTTTTCTAGCACTGACTAACTCTACAGACACAGTAAATGTTCTAAGATCTTCCAAACTGAAAGACTTTTACTACTTTTATTTTGTTGTCCTTGGTTCTGACTTTGTTTACTTGACACTTTTCTAAAGAACAGCTCGGCCATTTCTTCTCGCTGAAATGATAGTCTTCTCCTTTGTGGCGCTCATGTGCTGTTGAAGATCTAAAATAAGCACTGCCCTGGACAATTTGCTGAAGATGAGAATGAGGATACTTTTGAAAATAATTTAGGAAAGCCCACAAAACAGATTATGTTCAGAGCAATGTTATAAAAATTCAGAAATGTTTAACCAGGGTTTTACACTCAAGCACACACCCAAACACACACACACAGAGACACGCATGCCGTAAGCCAGACAGATTTACCGATTCGCGCTGGTCCTAATTTGATTGTGCCATTGATGTGAGATGTTGGCAACAACAGTGATGGTGAAGAAAGGTAAGAGTAAGTGACAAGGACACTCAGCTTAGCAGCAAGGTCTTTGTGTCATATAGACCGAGTCACTCCTTGCTACTGCTGAGCTCCTCAGAAAACTGCCTCCCTATACTCCCTATTAAGATGTGTTTTGAGTTGATCTTATTATAAGTGCAGGGACTCAAATAGAGCAGAGGGGAAACCACTGAACACACATCTGGGGTTAATGGTATTATGATATACCTATGATATTCAAAAACCACCAAGATCTATATGTCATTTGCTGTAAATACTACCAGACTGTTGCCCTGGCAGTGTCTGTCAAAGATATTCATGGCCCAGTCACGGCGGCCATGACTGACATACAGTTGTGCTGTGTGCCTGGCCTGACATCTAAGGCCTGTCTGTTTATCTCCATGTTGTGAGAAGGATCATTACACTTTTATGGTTCCGTATATCACTAAGATGTGTCCAGGGTAATGTGTCCAGGCCCATTCTTACTACCCTCTATTACATTGTGATATACAGTGCAGGAACAACATACAAAGCATAAGATATATGGCTCCAGACGGCCAGTGGTCTGAGCTACTGTGGGCCATTAAAAGGGGCTCTGGTTTTACTATTGTTTAAAGAGTCTGTTTAGTAGCTAACAACAAATATTGAATGTTATTGCAAATAAAAATCATTTTAAAACTGAAATACATATAAAAAAAATATATATATAAATGGCATATAATCAGTCTGACACTGCAGCCTGCACCAGTTCACAGCATGTGACCATTGTGTTTGTTTACAGGTGGCTTTCTCTCCCAGCATTACTCATTAATTATTCTGAAAATCTGTTTCAGGTTGTGGGTAAAGCCAGCTCTGTGCACTGAGCCTAAATTTGCACTGGTCTCAAAAGCCCTGGCTAGAATGCACTGGGTCAGATTAGGTCTGTATGTCGGTGTGAACAGATCACATCTGATTCTGAATCTGATGATCTCATCTTACTTTAACCTGATCTATTATAGCAGCTTGTAGCCTACTTAAGCAATAACAGGGAGATAAACAGGAGGCTGTATACTGTATTTAAAGGAGGAACAGCAATATTAAATTCAACCATACTGACATGATGTGACACTGATTCAATTTTCACTATGAAAGAGTTTAGATGCAAAGATATACAGTGCTAAAATTCAAACTAATCAGCATTTCAATTTATGAATACAGTAGCAACTGAATGTCAGCAGCACTTAACTTATGACCATTATTTTAGTGATTAAAGCCCTGTCCAAACAGTTTCTGGGTATGTGCATTTGGTCTTCTATACACATGAAAGTAATGTTTTAGTTTGAAAGATTTCAAGAAACTCAAAGGTGAAAGTGTCATTTAGCCACAGCTGTATCAATAGAAAAGGGTTGTGACCTCCAAGCTGTGTAGATCCAATTTGACTTTTTCCCTCATTGATTGTTAACGAAGACTGTCCCTGTCAGTTTGTCATGTGATTCTTAGCAGCAGAAACAACAGCAGTGAGAAACAGCAGCTATTCCCCTTCTTTCTCCCTCTCTCGCTCATTTACCTCCAAAAAAAGCTCTTCCTCCTCCTCTGGGAAAACTAGACACCTATCTCCTTCCCTTATGCTTGTTTTCTAAATTTAGACACCTGAATATTCACTCATTTGTGTTACACAGTTTGATTTGGAAGCTAAGTTAAGCACCACTAACACAATTGTAAACATTCATTAGATTCAGTGGCTTTTATGCTTTAATGACATAGTAATAAAGAAGTAATGTTATCTTCTAAATAAGTACATGTGGTCAGGAGCGTCTGAATGGTTTCCCAATTGATCTCCTTTGAAAGAGTAAAGGGTTACATTACAATGATGAATAGCACAGAGAGGTCAGACAATTAGGTCAGGAGTAACGCTATATTCATCCTCAGCACTTAGAGGGCCATAAACCACACTGCGGTCATCAATTATAGTGTGTATGAGGAGAAATGATAGCCTGGATGGATGTTTTTAACTCATTTTTACCATGAAATCTATCGATGGATTTGACATCTTTTCCCATGCTTTTTCAGCTTTTCTTTGCTTTATTCATTCTTGCCATGTGAGGGACCACAGTCAGTCAGATTAAAATGATAATTAAATATCTACTGAATTACTAAACAAAGCAAGTCCAGCAAAGAAACTCAGTAGCCTAATCATAATTTTGCAAAACTTATGTAACACGTTTTAAAGTCTTCTCCTTTTTCCCCACAATGCCTTTAAACTGTGTCCTTAAAACCTTTCAATAATGCTTGGTTTCCCAGAGCAGTTATGAAATCAGTCAAAATAAAATTATTTCATTACACACTGCATTTGAATGGGAAGCATGCTGTTAACTGCTCCAACAAGAAACAGTCATATAATTTCTTAAAATGACTATTCAAGTAAATTAATAAGAAAAATATGTTGGTAAAACGTGTCTGAGTGGAAAATATTCTTAGAAAAGATAACTAGAACATGTAGCCTTGAAACTTTGGTGACTGTATTGCTGATTTTCATGGGCTGTAAAATGTTCTGATACTGTATAGCTATCAGTTTTTCAGTGAGTAAATAGGGACAAAATGAGAAGAGATGGTGTCACTGCAGCTCTACTTTGCATCAGTCGACATGCCCCTGATAAAGGTTCATATTTTATGCATGATAAATAAGAACAAAATAAACTCCAGAAGCATTGCATCTAAGCATCCAAGCTTTGCATCTCCTCCTCCTCTTTTGCGATGCTGACACATAGGAATAATTGAAAGTATAAACGGCACATACATCTACATGCTTACATGTTTACATCACACACACACACCAACCATAGTGTGACCTTCAGGTCTGATCGTCTGCAATGCAGTGATTAGTTTTATTGGTGTACCGCACAGATAAGACTTGGCCAGGATCATAAGGTCCTTGTCCATTACTTCTTTATGAAACTACACCAGTACATACATAGGGTTAGTTCCACTTCATAAGCACAACACTCACCACATGAATCCTCAGACTTTAATACCCTGCGGACACGTTTCTCAACAATCTTAGCGAACGATGTTGTCTCCATGTGAGTTACCTTTTCCCAACAAAATAATCAACAACTTGCAGCTAGCTTCCTTGGTAAGTTTTGACACTCACTGAGGCTTGACATCACCCTTTAACTTAATCACAAGACCTTGTGCAACTCACACATACTGTATCTTATCCAACACCTCCTTGTGGAACGAGAACCTAACACCATTTTTGAACCATACAACATGGAGATAAACATATCTTGCAGATTACAGGGACACCTTCTCCGCTGGCTGAAGGTAAACTGCACAGAATGTCAAGTGTTGCAATCTTTGTTATTCTTACATAGTGTTGGTAAAATGGTGACTCGGAAATGATCATGCATGTGAGAAAGAATAGAGCATACACTCCTGATGTTGAATGTGTAGTATGTAACATCAAAGAAAATTATACAAACTAAAATCCCAGGGAAAAAACTGTCTACTCTATATGATCTATATCTCAGACATAGTAGACCAAGCTCCAAATGGAGTAATCTGACTGTTGACACCTTTTTTCTGTTGTTCTGTGACCACCCAGGATGTGAGTGAACACTTTAATCACTCTAGTGTGCATAAGTGAAACCACTGGCCTTTGTGCACTCACTAACACACACACACAGGTTACTTAGTCCCTGCCCACTACACCACTTCCGTTTCAGTCATCCAGATAAACGGCCCCAGGTAGAACAAACCTAAAACTACAGGAGCTGAACTTCTAGACGTACACAGGGAAGACAAGTACGAAAATGAGAACTTGCAAAAGTTCATCATAAGAAGGTTGACAAAGCTCTGCAAGTGCAGATGAAACAAGTCAAATGTGCCAACTGCTAGTCTGAGAGTGATGAATGAGACATAAGCTCTGAGGCTACAGCCTTTTTTCTATTTTTTTTTTAAAGCAAAACTGTCTGGAAGTGTTCTACTGCTCACAAACAATGTACACAAAAATGAATGCATACGGAGAGAGAAGGGGAGAGAGCCGTGGGAAGACAGAGGCAGCAGCAGTACAATACTGCCTGCTGCACTGCAGCAAAATCTACACAGTATACCGTAGCACCAGCAGTGCACAGACAGAGCCCTGAATGCTGAATGGAAGAACAGGAGGTAGACACTCAGACTGGATGGATGAAAAAGGGCAGAAATCATGTTTTAGGAGGCCAAATGAAGGATCATGAAAACATGCATCATTCTGTGGTTGTTGTTGTTGTTGTATGGCAAAAGATTAAAAGAAAATATGGTTGAATGCGTTTAAGGTTAAGGGGTTATGTCATGGTTTTTCCTGTAGTATAACTTAAAGCCATAGAGCAAACCTGCCTCAAAAGTCATTAGTAATGACTTACCACCCAACCTGTCAGTGATTATAATCACTATAAATAATGTTGTCCTAAAATCATTGTCATGCACTGTGTTTCCATTCGTTTAGTTTTGAGTTGTAGTGGGAGCGAGTATTTGATTAAACAAAGTGTGTAGCACTGTACATTGTTGCCACTGTAATGTGACATATAAGAAGCAGATAGAAACTAATGCAACTAAAAAGATGCATCAAAAATAACTTTGAACCACAGGTTGTTATGGTATTAATGAATGAGCAGTTTGCATAAAAGTAAGTCATTCAACATCACAGGTTTCAATGTAAGCCCCAGAAAGCATGTTTTCCCAAGATTATATTCATTATTATATTGTCATTTACTATGGCCATGCCAATAAAGTAATGTGTATTTAAATTGAAATAGAGATGTTCTGCACATCCTGATCAGGTTACAGAGACTGCATGGAAGAGTCAGATGATGGACAACCATAATGAATGAGCTACAGGCCAACAGTGAGTCATGAAATCATATCTGCAATCAATCATAATCAAATCATTTAAATGTACTTTCAGCAAAAGCAAGAAGATTCAGCCGGCCTCGCTCTGCATTTCCTCTCCAACAGTCTCTGCTCTTCGGTAACAGCGTCAGCCAGTGCTTAAACAGCGTGCCCCTGGCTCTATCATTTGCAGTAACACATAATGTGGCTCAATAATACAAAAGCACAACACAGCATGGTCCAGTGTGCTTAAAGGTTAAAGACGTTACATCCCTGTCAAATCCACAGGGAGCACAGGCCAGCCCTTCTGTACTGTAAAACGCTATCAACATGCTAATACAGACACAACATTTCACTAACATTTTACTTTTACAGAACAACATATTTCACTTTCTCCTTGATATTTTGGTCTTCCTAAGCCAATCACAGAGCCCAGAAAGCGAAGCATTAGTAATACTGTTACGTTAAGTGTCCCGGCAAAATGGAAATGATCCCCATTCCTTTAATCCACACATGTCAAACTCAAGGCCCGGGGGCCAAATGCGGCCCTTTGAAATGTTTTCTGTGGCCCTTCATTACATTTAGAAGGTGATATTTCTGGAATTAGGTTTTAATTGGATTTGAAAAGGTTTGATTTAAAATC
The DNA here is from genome assembly GCA_036850595.1 of Rhyacichthys aspro. Lineage (NCBI taxonomy): Eukaryota > Metazoa > Chordata > Actinopteri > Gobiiformes > Rhyacichthyidae > Rhyacichthys > Rhyacichthys aspro. The sequence goes on from CM072168.1 coordinate 12,070,224, forward strand.
AAATCTGTCAAAATCCATCCAAAACCTGTTCAAATTAATCCAAAACCTCTTAAAATCCAACTAAAACTTGTTCAAATCCAATTAAAACCTGTTAAAATCCATCTAAAACCAGTTCAAATCCAACTAAAAGTTCTTCAAATCCAAGTAAAATCTGTTTAAATCCATCTACAACATGTTCAAATCCATCTAAAACTGGTTCAGTTCCAACCAAAACCAGTTTCAATAAAAAGAAGTAAATAATGTTAAGGATATTTTTTGTAAGACTCAAATGAAGATGAAATCTCCCGTTCAAAATTTAACAAAAGCATCCAAATGTCACCATCTTCGGCCCCTGAAATGATTCTTATTAACTATCGCGGCCCCTCACCATTTTGAGTTTGACACCACTGTTTTAATCTGTGGCTTCCTGTTAGATGCGCTCCAAAAGTATGCTAAATAAAAGTGTAAAATTATAGCTCTCTGGAGTTCCATTCAGCAGAAGCTAAGTATGCTCTTTAAGAACACCTCCACTGTAATTGTGTCAGCTTTTAATGTGAAAAGGAAATGTCTGTGGGTGAGGTGGCTATTTGAGTGAAATCGTTGCTGCATTTACTCAGTAGATGGACTACGCTACAGTAAAAGAGCAGTGTGACATTATGAGGGACCACTCAGTATAATATTTCATTGATGCCGGTGCTGCTGTCAATAATAACACCAATTTTACATCGAAAAACTGGAAAAAAATGGAATATTGGTTGTATTTCACCACAAATTAGATGCCGTTCCTGCAGTAGCATGGGTTTGCCATATTACAGATTTCATATTGAGCTTGGCTACACGTGATACTTATATCTCACGATGTTGATGTTGATTACAGATCAAGTCACAGCAGCTGGACACTATGCCCTCTAAAAGTACAATATGTAAAAATAAAAAACAAAAAACAAAAGCAGTGATGTCTTGTCTCAGACATGGAGAAGATGACAAGGACAAATCTCAAACATCATTATTGTGACTGGTGATCTGAAACCCCTCCACACTTTCTCTCAAGCACAGCCTCAGTTTGTCATTGGTGTGAGACTATATATGTAGGATTTGGAGTGCACCTCTGCTGTCTTTTCCAACATGTTCACTAGTATATAATGTATTTCAATGTGCATTTCAAAACCAGACCTGCATCTGCGCTGTCTGCGTGAGTAAAAAACTCACCTCCACTAAAACTCTTCACTGTAGTAGCCTGTACTGTTTTCTGGTCTCTCTGTCATTCTTACTTTGTCGCTTTATTGTGAATCCCAGAGCAGCATATACCCAAGAGAGGAGCTTTTCCAGGGATGATGGGAATAGTTAGTGTTGAGAGGCGTAGCATGTGTTATAGAAAGAAACTGCTCAGTGATAGTCCTCCCTGCACGCACTAAGACACACCTCTCTGAGAACTGGGGAATGTGTCGAACACTTCCCACTATTAAGCCTATGAGTCTGAGCCAAATTACAAGATGATTTATGGAGGCTCAGTAAGACACAGGGCAGAAAACCAAGTGGGGAAAAGCACAGGCTATATTACCCTGCTGTGATAACTATTTTGAGATGCACTTTCATTTCCCAGAGATCCTTGCAAAGCATCTGAATGTTGGCCCTCGATTAGAAAAAAAAATAACTTCCCTTCTCATTCTTTGTCGCCAAAAAAATACATATCCGTTTTACAAAACATTTGGAGTTTCTCCAGTCAGTTAAGAATTGTCTATCTGCTTTGCCATTCACTATCATTTAATGCTTTGCCATTCACTATCATTTAAATGTGACAAGTAAATACTCAAACAAAACAAGGGTATTAGATAACAAAAGAAACAAAAATATTACTCTCAGGCAACTCTTCAAATTCTTAAATTCCTTCAAAACACATTTGTGTATTACACTGTATGTTGTAAGATGTTGTGGTAAACAAAATGGAACCCAAGAGTCAAAACTGTGATTGTTTTATACCTATGGCCACATACCTTCTTTCAGTAGAAAAAGCAACTTTATTTCCTTTACTTCCTGTTGCTACAACTGCCCAAAGCAGACAAACTGAGAACTGATGGAGCACACTCATGCTGAACACACACACTTTCATGAGGGTTTAGGACATTTATAAACCTAATTATTTAGTGAATGTGAAATGTTTTAAGTGAAAGCAAAATCAGTTCCAATTCACATGCTCCAAAAAGAAGGAGCTGTAAACATAGTATTGCACTGCACTTTCACCACCAGATGCCGAAAAAAAACTAAACATAGACTAAAATGAATGTTCACTTTACATCACTTGATAAAATGTGAGTAATTAATCCCTTGTGTAGAATTTGAGTGATCACATTGTGTCTCAGCCGTATGATATTTTTTCACAGGTACCTTTCACACCACAGGTATGACTCAAATCACGAAGCAATCAGCTAATTGTCTATTCACCACAGCTCTTTTTGTTGGGGTTTCAACAATGTTGCAACAAATATCGCAGATTGCCCATTCTGTGTGCTCTAAATAACCGCTTCACTTGAAAAATGAGAGATGCATTAGATGGTCTCTGAAAAGAATGTACTGTAAGTGTTTATACCTTGACTACAGTCTAAAGCCATCACTCCTGCTGTTAGTCCCATGAAACTATGAAAAGTATAAACTCAGTGCGGTACTGCTGGCCACGGTCTTATTAAAATAAACCAGAGCCAAGTCGCAACTACTGCATCAATCAATCCTCTACAATTCAACATAACTCGACTGATAGCCTCAAATCTTTGGGGTGAATAATTGTGACTTCCAGAGCCTTGTGCTCCTCACATGATGGCATTCGTTTGGAAATGTTAATGGTTAATGTAACCAGGAGTTAGCACAAAATAATCAATGGCATAATCAATGGTCTAATTCCTCACGTGGTTACACTTTCAAAGCCACATGAACACAAACAATCTCCATTATGATATGAGCATCACTGGCGTTTATGAAAGGGCTGTAAAAAAGATAGTATGGTTGGCAGGAAAAAAAACTACAAACTTATATAGTACGCAGATCCATAAATCACAATACAAACATTTTCTGGTTGATTCAGCACGTTGGAAAAGAACTGCTTTGCCCAACACAACTTGCAGTGTATCACTTCACTAGATCATATTTCTTAAGATCAGGCAAGAACCAGCCCAAATGTTGAGTGTGGAAAATGATCTGTCAATTACACTCAAAAAAGATGAGCAGGAGGCCTTTTTGTGTTTTCTGTTGAAAACACAATCCGCTGCTGAATCATCCCTTTTGAAACGATTGGAAATGTAACACAATATCTTTAAAAAAATCCGGCTTTTGAAACGGTTGAGCCAGTGGTATTACTACAGCTTTACTCTGATGCAAACTTACAGCGTTGTTTTTGTACGAATCCTACATGTCATGGTGGTTGGAGGAGGATATTTTTAGCCAACCCTGCTGTTATTCTAATTGTAGGAGTTTTTTGTTTGAATCTTACACATCCCCTTTAATTACAGAGCATTCTCTTCATTACCACAAATTAAACTGGTGGGAGCACGCTACACAAATGAATCAAGTCTTTTGTAAGTCTGTATAAAAATGCATGTACTGACAGTGAAAATGTCACGAAAAAAGGGACCAACTTTTACTGGATGAATGTTTTAGAAGATTTAGCCCAGCAGATTAACAAAATAATCAAAAAGCTATGAGTGATACTTGGAAAATACTCGAAGACGGTCACTTCAAGTGTTGAGGATGAACAATGTTTATGAGATGACAGGAGTGTCAAGCAAAGTGTCGGTGTCTGTGGTGGTGACTCAAACAGGAGACGAGCACAAGAAGCATGGGCTAACTGTTTACACGTTCATGTAATTTATGTGAGTCTTGAAACAGCCTGCTTGGCATCCCCTTGTGTCCCCTCTGTTGTGTTGTGTTGCTATAATTACAGCCAAACAGTTAGAGCATTACAATATATCAGACCCTTTCAGCTCAGGCCCAGCGAGCACTATAATGTACAATAAGGCTCCGCTGTCTGGGGCCCAATGCTTCAACAATCCTCTAAAGTTACTAAGGCACCGCTGTGACTCAAGTTTAAGCACTGGTTTCATTTTTGATTGTACTGTGACATGATACTTATAATTTCCAGAAATATTAAATTAAAGTAATTTGCAATTCTTAAATTAAAGTCCTTTAACCAAAAGTAAGTAAGTAAGTGATGAGGGCAAAGGAGGTTTATTTGATTGTTTTTAATACTAGCCTAAAAGGTAGTTGCATGTGGAGGGACTTTTAATTAAAAAACAATGGCCATGTGACTTTGTCCATTGTTTGGACGGCACTGCAGTATCTGTAAACAAACTTGTCCCATGTTCCATCCTCTTGTGGGTAAAAGTCACATCAGTGTTTTCTCTGACTTCTGAAATAACCACTTGTCACTAAGTTTTGCTGTACTCTGTGACCTGTTTTACACTGAAAGCCAAACACTCAAAATCCCTCCCGTGTGACTAAATTCATAAAATGTTGAAGACAGGAAGAGAGGTTGGTTCACAGATACATTCAGAGCACTGTTTAAGGGTTTGTTTAAATGTGCTTTGAACTTCTACATATTATTAACTATACCTTTAAGGTTATATAATGAATAAATACATTGTTGAGTGATTATTTTAACATTTTCACCAAATATAGAAGTGTTCTAAACAAGTATAATGGTGTCAGCTACATCTTGGTGGATGTTGGATCTAGGAGTAACATTTGAGTTCCAAGTAGTCTATTTTTCAACATGTTTGTGAGAACACCTTTGCAACAATGTTATGGCTATGGATTTATAATATTTATTATTCAAAGAAATAAAGTTAGCAAATATAGCTAATTATATTACATTTGTTGTCGAAGAATCCAATGGCTAACCCTGGCTTTGTTGTAAAGAACCTGCTCCTCTTAGTGTTTTTATAGTATAAAGACAGTATCATTTATTTGCTCCTGCAGTGTCAGCAGGTAAATAGTCCCAGTCCAGTGTGATGATGGTCTACTCTGCTGCAGCTGCAGTGTGGAGGAAGTATTGCTGCTGAGCACATCATCTTCAAAGCCACAACAAGTAGCCTCCACGCCGTCCACCTGGAGCTCAGCTCCCATACATACAGCAGCAGCCTGTTGAAATACCACTGTTTGCCCACTTGTGCTGTTCACTGCACTATTACCAGCGAATGAGACTGTTCATATGGTTATAGAGTTGCCTTTACGTTATAAAAGTTTATCATTTAAATCGAAACCACGTCGCGTAGAGAGCTTTACGTGTCCTGCACTTTCCGATGCACCGGCGTCAACGCTAAAATAAACTCAACCCTGGGCAGAAAACGGGATTTTTCCAGCACTGCGTGATGAACACTTTGCTGCAACAGCGATGACAGACATAAAAGCATAGCGTGTCTCCCCTTGCTTGCTCGCTTGCTGGAAATATAGCCCATTTAATCGAGAAGTGGTGTTGCGGAGGGGGGAATATTGCTGCAGTAACCCCGAGGATGGACTCATCTGGTTAAGGACAATCACGCTGGAGCAGAACAACCGACCCACTCCAGCTTCATCCTGTCCGTGTGTAGCCTACGTGTGTGAGAGCTATTTAAAAAGTTAGGAGATCATGGTGCCGTGGTGATGCAGGAGTGAAGGGGGGCTTTGTGTGTCCCCCTAGAGCTGGGCTCGCCTCTAGTAGCTATAGTAGCCGCACAGAATAAGTTGTTCCCCCTCCCAGCGCCTCTGCATGATCCTCGCTGCATAAATAAGATTGCAGCTGTATCACCCAAAACAAATGAAGAACACACAGTACAAACATAGAACAGTGATGAGCTTACCACTTGGATTCTTGTTTTTCTTAAGACTCTTGCCACAAAGACACTGCAGCATATGCGTTCCTTTGCTGAAAATGTTCCAAAGAAACCACATTGATTTGGGCGAAGAGCAATCCAGTGGCTTAAACACCCAGATATAGATGAGATCCTTGCGGTTGCATAATAATAACACAATTGGATCAGTTCTCCTGGACCAGGCTACCAATTGTATCATAGAAAAGACATCCAAGTCCTATGCGTTTGCATTCACGTGGCAAAATACCTGTCACACTTGGTAATTGTGGCTCCTCAACTAGTCGATGATAGAAAATATACTCTGGTAATTGCATGTGTCGCACCGGGAGGAGACAGGCCGCCAGTAAACAAACAGAACTAACATGAAAACAGTAAAACACGGCGGCTTTCCGAGGAGAGAATCATTGCCTATTAGTTCATCACTCTGAACAGAGAGGAGGGTGGATCTGCACAGCATCAAAAGCCAGGGGAGGATGCATCCTAGGCGCACACTGCTGCATTGAGAGCCCCAGCAAAACAGCACATAGCACCGGATCAAGTCCAATTCCTCTTCTCCAGCTGCTTCGGTGAGGTCAGATAACACCAACCTCAGCTTTCATTTCTAATAGTCCCCACACTGCTGCAACGTTTCTGTCAAAGCCAGCCTCGGTGTGTATCTATATATGCGTGTCCGTGCGTTTCTTCCTTTTACGTGGGGTCTATTCCTCCCAGTCCTTTCCTATTTCCTCCTCTCTCTCTCTCAGTAGCACCACGCCACTTGCATCTTCAAAAGTACGGTGCGCCCATACAGAGACATTTGCATGAATTTCCTTTTAGCGTCGGACCTCTAGTTGGGAATAGGAAGGGGGAGGAGGGGTTAACACTGAAAGATTGGCTTTCCATTACGTAAACACGTGGTTTCTGCGCCGTCATATCAGTGATGCTCCTGGAAATTTTTATGATCTGGCTCAGACTATAGTCCCAAGCGGGTTCATTTGGATTTTTCAACTGTGACACCTGCTTGGGTCTGTTTTTTTTCGCCGTAATTACAGGCTAGTGCTTCGTTTCTACTTTACTTAAGTTGTGCCAACGTTTGTATCGAAGTGTGTCCACCGAGAAATAGTGCATTAAACCACTGTCAAGTCACAGGTGCTCACACTCACCTGTGATTGGATGGTGAGAAGGCTTCTGTCAAGTCATCTATCATAGCTGAAGCAGGGCTGCAGCAAGCTTTCAGGCACTGCAACAAATCTGCTATTGAAGTTGGAGTCAATAGGTCCTCAGACAGTGCTCAGTTAAAGTCATAAAAAACTCAAGCTTCAGAACCAATCATTGTTACTGGAGTCTACTCCCAATAATGGACACATCTTCTCGAGTCCAGTTACCAGTTTTATCAGATGCCAATATTCATAAAAATATATAAAAAAGGGCCATTATCCTGTTTAAAGGTATGTTGCATGGTTTGCTGCACATTTGTGTTATCGTCCCTATAACTGACTTTGAGTTTTTGATCTCAGCAAACAATTCAGGGCAATCACATCATTAGAAGAAGAAAAATATGATTCATTTGTTCTAAGAGTTAGCTTTCATGTGGTTTTTTTTCAATCATGTCTGAAATAACACCTAAAATGATACAATATTCTTCTTCTTGTTTCATCATTTGGAGTAGTATATGATTAGTATGGTGTACAAATGTCAAAGCAGTAATTATGTAATATATCTGATAAACATTGCTCTTGTTGTCTGTTTGCTTTCACAGGTCTGTTCCACCTCAAAGGACAAACAACCGGTTAGTGTTGCTCATGACGACTGTTTCCACTGTGTGACTACTCTCACCCTGAGGATTTAAGTTTTCCATCACAGACCGTCTAAGAAGAAGATATTGTTTTCCCCTGATTGCTGTCCTCCACAGTGCAGAGTTGTGACCATACGTATAGTTGCGTTGCCGTTACATGTTAGTCTTTTCAGCCGTAGTTCCCTTAGAGTTAGACTTGGAGAGGATTGTTGTGTCAGCGGGAAACCCTCTGAGCACAAAAGGCACAAAACAAAAGCACAAAAAAAGGCATAAAGATGGTTATCTACGCTGAGCACTAGTGACGTGGCTAACATTGATCATCTCAAATGTTCTTTTTACTGAGTGGTTTTCCAGCTGCCTTAATACTATTGATTAGTGGCCATTGCTTGGGTATTAACAAAGCTCTTTCTGGAGATCTAACCTACAACACACTCATGGAGACCAGAAGATCATTATTTAGAAAGGTCCTGGTTTAACGAGGAATCACGTTTTCCCAAATAAACAACCGCTGACAATTTTTCATCTCTTATTCTTTTTATAACCTACTTTTAGCACTGCTGATGTCGTGTCTGAGAAAAAGCTAAGGTTTGTGTAAACAATATTTTCTACAAGACTGGAAGCTTGATGAGACTGGAGGGGTTCATTAAAGGGCCTGTGTTGTGTGATCATCTCTAAATTACAGCATTAATCCTGTTTTATTGACCTACTTTTTTGTTGCTCAGGTCTTGTCAGTTGGCTGGGAGAACTCTTTCCTCTCAGATGTGGGCCACTTTGAGATTTAGTATTTCCTGAACAGATTGACTTCCTACGAATGATAAAATTATATTATACCCTACTTAATCTTTTACCTCATCCACACTGACAAGAGTTGTATAATGTTTCTATAGCACTTGAAGCAAATTGCTAACGTGTAGCGTCCATAGACTCCTGTAAGGTCAAATGGACTTATCTACACACAGTGCATTTGAAGCTTACCACTTTCTCTCCCAGCAGCAGCCTCACATGTCATCCTCCCTATCGATCCAACTACTCTAATGTAAAGTATCATTGCACCCTGGAGGATATCGTCTGACGATTTTGTCAGGAATCATTAGAATACTTCTTTTTGATTGCCCAGACTGCTGCTGCCAGAAGTGTTTCCCTTGTGAGCTTTTTATGGCCAGTTTTATCCTGATGGAAAAAATAACTTGATTTAATATACAGGGAATTAAATGGACTAGAGCCTGTTTTGCTCGTGGTTTCCATGCTGTTAACATCTGAAAAGGAGAGTGTGAGGCCTGCACAAATAAGTGTTATTAAATATGTTTTTCTTGAAAAAATTCTAACTGTGGTTGAGTGGCATCTGTTTGCAGCTCCATTCGTATAAAACGTGAGAAAAGCTTGTGCAGTTTTGTTTAAAAAAAAAAAAAAGTCTCAGTTTTTACAGCTGTGATACAAAAAGGGAATATGTTTCATTTGACTTGTTACAGTTTAATGTAGAAATGTGCAAAAGCTACAGCTAGTGCCTGTGTGAAACGCGAGACTGGATGTTCGTGATCCGTAGCCGAATTAAAACCATCAGTTTTCTTCAGGCAGAAAGGTCACATTGTCCAATCAAAGACGGAGACTTAGCTATGTACGGCAATTCCTAAAGCAAGTGTTAGCAAGCAGATGAACAACTGCCACGGACCAAGGAATGACCACAGACGTCATCGGACACATGCACACCCTCTAGACTCAATGTCCACAAGCATTCACTTCACTGCTTCTTGGCGCTAATTAGCTGTTTTCCAAAGTTCTCTCAGAGTTGTCCCGCATTCGTGCTTTTGTTAAAGTCAAAATAAAAGTTTGGAAACCAGTTTGAATACAACCCCAAAGCATCCACATTGTGACTAATAGGAAAAACATCAAATCAGACAAATTATACAGCAACTCCTAATTCAAATGTCTTGGTATTATGTCTATATTTATTGAAGAGAGACAATCAACTGGGCTAGTAACAATTCGGACAACATACTGTATAACACCTTGATGATTTTACTTGTATTATTTTGATTTCATGTTCAGTACACTCTTCATTTGAAGTATGTTAAACTGTACAGGAGTGACCATGGCTTCAAATAAACATAATGGGTTATATTTCATCAATTTCATTCCTCATTGTCAGTATCTTTAACATTTTTTCACATATTGCTTTGTTAGAGGTTCTGAGTGAGTGCTTTGACTACTTATCCAAAGCATGAGGTCTAATCTGCTGTGGTGAAGTGTGCGGTCATCAGTCATGGTTGCCAGTGTCATTCGTCCTTTGGTCGGTCCTCCGGCTACATCTGAACTCTACGCAGAAGTCCACCATGTAGACTTCACTTCGAGTTGTGTGTGGGGAAGTGGAAAAGTGACTTGGTCAGATTTAGTTTGAGATCAGAGGCCTCAGAACATCTCAGTGAGTTATAGTGACACATGCATCAGAACCCGATGTATGTTCCTGCAGCAATGTCCCATGAGTCTCTCCTTCTTACTCATTATAAAACTCTTTTCTTCACTTCACATCAGATCGGTTCAGAACATTGCCTTACGGAGCTTACATGTTTCACTAATGTTTCATCCTCATTAGATATTTTATACTCCAGATATCCCTATATTACTGTAACATGACAGTTACACAGTCATGCTCATGAGGCTCGGAGTTTACCCAAACATACAGCCATGTGCGGTCACGCAATTGATTGTTTCCTGCAGTGCCAACAAGATAATCAATATTCCAGCTATTTCACCCCCTCTTTAGGCACTGATCGGCCATGTAGTCAACCCTTGTTCTCTGCTCCATACACTATATTTATACCACACACCCTGCAGAGACAGAAAAAGTCTCTTTAACATAAAGAATAAACTACATCCTGAATAGGGTGGAAAATATCACAAGTGGGGGGACAATAAAGGTGATACCATGAGGCCTATGTGAAACTAGAGGGATAAATCTTTGCAGTGTAGTTGATAATACAACATATTGACAATATAATTCTGAACTTTAAACAACTATTAAGACTTTTACAGAAGTAGAGTGTACGTAATGATGTAAAGTGGTGCACCCATGTTCATTTAATCCAGGAATATAGTTTCACCATAGTTCACATTGGTCTGACAAAATTAAACCATTTTAATAAGGAAGAACTAGTGGCTTGTGTATGATACAATCCCCAAAATTTTAGACGGTTTGTTTGTTTTGCTGTTTTAACCAAGCTCCAAGCAGAAGGACCTTGCCAGTAACCACAAAGCTGAGATGTTCAGAAAAAGTGAAGTTGCCAAGGGAAACAAGAGAACATTTATAGCAGACGTGAAGTTAGAGTTATCATGAATGTAAGAGGACAAATTCTAATGATAAGCACTGTTTGTCTTGCGTGCAAATTAGTCCAAAACAATGCTGACTCCGGTTAATTTCTTATCTTCATAACTTATTCCACTGTGGGTCTGTTTTCTCATGTAAAGTCTACATCCTCCATAATTTATAGCCTTTCATAGCATAGATCTATCTGGAATACTGGCCTGTATGAGTTGAACATTAAAATGGGGCAAACTTCCTGCATTCAAGAGGAAATGCAGCATGTGTGCACACAACTGTTATCAAAAAGAGCCACTTTTAGAGGAATAAAACCTATTTTCAATTCAAAGCATTCATTCATTACCGAGTCATTACCTATTCTGCCATCCATTAGCTGAAATTGTGTGGACTGCTTTCTGAGTACAAGCAAGAAGGCATTTTCAGAATTTGTAAAATCAACTTTTTCTCCTGTTTAGAAATTATATTAACATCAAATCCCATAACACATGCCCATCCTTTGATGTAGCCAGATAACAGATAGAACAGTTGCTAAAAATGTGAATAATAACTGATAAATGATCAGTGAGTGTGGCGAACAGATCTTTAAGGTTAGAGCTCACAGGCCTACTGCTGTGAGGAAGAAAGCCCACAAACTGCTTTAACAATGCTTGACTGGACTATAGCCCTTTGGTTAGGTGAGCTGTCTATGAAACTCAAAATTACCTTCTCTCTCTTTTAAAGTAGGTTGGCTTTCCGCTCCTGCACAATAAATGCACAAGCAAACAATTTAACTGTACTGGCCTGACCTTACCTGGCCTGTACTGTAAATCAGCCCACCTGGACAAACAGTGAAATCCTATGATGCAGCCAGGTCTAAACACAATCTGCCCATGGGATCTGTTGCCTTAGTCACTTTCCATCACAGAGAGCAAAAAATGGTTATATTGACCTTAGGGAAAAGCACCTGCCTCCCATGTAGCTCTCTGTGACTGTGGCCAAAGGCAGTGAGCTCATGGGAAACTCCAGCATTTGTCTCATTCAGCAGTGTCAGGGGTCAACAAGGGACATGGCTTCTGCAAACAGATTAAGAAAGATCTTCAATGTGACCAATTTATAGGAATCCAAACCATATATTATTTAAAAAATGATACTGGACCAATTTCTTTGTGTACAACTAATGCGTAAGTGTATCTCTCCCAGAGCGAGTGAATATCATTGCACTTATTCCCACAACTGTGCAATGGAAGAACCACTGTGACTTCTTAGGAACAGGTATGGTCCCCTGCTACTGAGAAAAGGTCTTAAAAACAAGCCTTATTATGGTTAACACATCATATTTTTTGGAATAGCTCTCCCTTGGGTTGTCATTTCGCAATAATAAATTTCAAAGAACAATGACGCAAACTGCAATCACCCCTCATATTATATATGATATAAACATATATAAATTATAAACATATTTAGGCTGCGGGTGCTAAAGCCTCACATTTTACAGATCATCACAGTGAAAAGGATGGTAACATAATGAAACATTATAGCTGATATACTGCAGTTTCATGAGTAGTATTCAACCTGGCATGAGATTTGAATTATTAACTGTGGGGATGTTTTAAACCGTCATATCAAACTGTGGTCAGTAGGGGGGAGTATTGCAATATGCATTTTCATTCATGAAAAAATCATATTACCTCAATGGAAATCATTCAACATTTTATCTTACTGGTAAAATAAGAAACAGCAGTGTCTAGTAAACACATCTGAATACAATCACAATGATGTTTTTTAATTTAATTTAGTTTATTATAAACATCTACATAATCTCAATAACTAATTCATGTTTTATTTAAGGCATTAAATAAGAGATATTATTTTGAGTTGGTGTTTATTTAACAGATCATTATCACAATGAAACAAACAAAGATGTATAGGAGATTGCAAGGTGTGATTTACAGATTTTTACAAATGTGTGTTTGTTTTCTACCCTGTTATCGACGCATCATTTTACAGTACCTCTCTCCTGACTAATTAGCCTCTTCCTTTATGCTTGTATGCATTTCTCTTTGTTGAACTTGCTAAACAAGTAGATCTTTTAAAACCATTCATTCATCTCAGCACTCTTCAGCTGCTGCCATGGCAACCATGTATCAGTGGCAGAAAACAGAGTAGAGTCTCTGTGCTCCAGTCGACCTGGTCGGGTCAGACTCTGTTGGGCAGAGGAAGAGTTGTAGTAACAGTCACCAGGCAGCACAGATGACAAAATGACTCACATGGGACCAAGAAACTGGTAAGTTAGTGTGCCGTTCTACTTTTGTAATTCTGGATTTCTGGTCTCTCTGAGTGGATGTCTTGCACTGCTTAAATAATACATCTTTACAGATCATGATGCACCATCAAGCATACCAACCCCTGCTTCCTGCTGTCAACAAATACCTTCAGCAGAAATGGGACAAAGCTTCATATGATTTACACAGACAAAATGTTTGTAACGTAAAGTTGATTTAAAATGTTTAGTTCATCTAAAATGTGTGTAAAGTGTTATAATTTGAAGTTATATAATGGTGTATTTCCTCAAAGGTAAAAACAGCTAAACCAACAATTAACACAACTGCACCAAAAACCTATGGTCACTTGGCTCTGAAACTGAAGAAGCAAAAGGTATGTGCCATATTTTAAATGTGCATGATTTGTAAAACCAAAAGAAACAAATTGTGAAGAAAATATTATTTATGCTGTTTTGAATTCTCATTTAAGCTTGATGAAGAATGGAATATAAAGATTCAGAAGGAAAACAATTTGCTTTTAGAAAAAATAGCTCACATCATGAGAACAACAGGAGCTGTGGACAACATGAATTACTATGAAAAGAAAAGGTTAGGTGAGGTTGAATTGAAAACTATTGTCAAGAAAGTAAGTGGCTTTTGAAAACTATAGTCAATTTGTAAATCTTTTGTCATGATAGTCTCAACAAGAAGCAGCGACAGATTGAGTTACTCCGTATTACCCACGAGAATCAAATAATGTTGCACCGCCTGAGCCTGTGCAAGCCTCACTATAATGTTAGGAGCTGGCAAGAGGACTGGCATAAAACTCTTTGGGTGATGGACAGTATTGCACGATACCCAAGAGGAGAAGCAAAGAATCTTAAGGTTTTTTTAATACCTTCTTTTGAACAATTTCACAAAGTAAATGGCACATGCTCTTAAGCATTACATAAATGCATGATCAGATGAACACATTGCATTTTTGCCTTGATTTCAGGATCAAGAAAAGCCTAAGAATCCTGATTTGGACAAAGAACAAAAGACAATGGTTAACAAAACAAATAACCCTCACACGACTAAAGAAGACTCCACGGAGAAGGAGAAAAAGAAGGAAACCACCATGGACAAGACAAAAACAGAGACAACAACAAACCTTACTGTTAATCCAGAAAAACCCAATGAAGAGCTCACAGACCCTGCTTCAGATACAAAGTCCAACTCTTCCAGTGAGCAGAAGGCCTAATGAACAGAGATGTTACCGCTGTTTGTTTACTAATAGACCCTTCTGTGGTGGGTCGCTTGTCTGTTCATTTAATTTATCTTTTTTTCAGTTAATAAAAACATAACCTAACATAACTTAATAATAAGTAATAATGGGATATTTAGGGAAAATTAGATTTTATAATCATGTGTCGAATGCATAGATTGTGTATAGTAAGAATACCATTTCCACTTTTAAATAAACACAGTAAAACAAATGACAGACTTGTATTTAAACGTACATTTACCTTCACGTCATTCTAAAATGCCATAGGGGTGGGATAACAGGCATATATACAAGTTAAAGATAAACTGATTTAATTTTAAATGGAAATTCTGCACATACAATGAACAAATCATCAAGGCGGAACTGTGTGCCCAATGTTTTGTTTCCCCACGACGTCTTTAGGCAAAACACTCACTGCAGAAAGAAGCCGCGGATTTTAACGCTGCTAGCAAGCTAGCCTCTATTTTGTAGTGCCGTTTGTTAATTTTGTTTTTTTTTTTAAATAAAGAATGGCACATTTGTAACACGAAGGAGCGTTAGTATCAGAAGATCAAAATGAATCTCGACAGGCTCCGGAAGCGAGTACGGCAATACATTGATCAGGTAAATAGATGTATTCTCTGAGTTTCTTGTGTAGCTAGCTCCCGTCAGTCTTCTTGCAGTCAGTACATCCGTGATAAGAAACTCGTAGTTTCAATATTAAGCTATATTAATGCAGTCTATCCGTTCAAAGAGAAATTGTACTTCAAAAATGTTTTTCCCATTTGTTCACAGCAACAATATCAAAGCGCTCTGTTCTGGGCCGATAAGATAGCATCTCTATCCCATGGTAAGTGATTAGTGTTCGGGGCTAACTAATGTCATGTACTTCTTATCAAAGCATCATAAATAATTCTTCGTGTTGGTGTGTTGAATTGAATTTTTTTGAACGCTTTTGGCTTTGTACTGGCATAGTTATAAAAGAATGCAGTTAGTCGAAAGTTAATATGATAAAGATTATTTGTCGGCAGAAATAATGCACGCTTACCACGCTTGCCTTTTGACAGAGGACCCCCAGGATATCTACTGGCTTGCTCAGTGCCTTTATTTGACCTCACAGTACCACAGAGCCTCCCATGCAATCCGTTCCCGAAAACTTGACAAGGTAATACTGAACTTGTGCATGTGTTTTCTTTACCAGTGGTAAAGTATATGTGCTATATTTATACAATCAGTCTGTAAAACATCTTTTTCCTACGTGCACAGATGTATGGAGCATGTCAGTATCTTGCTGCTAGGTGCCATGTAAGTAATATAAAAAAAACACTTTACCATCTGTTTTTACACTGTGTGCAGATGTATGAGTTGACTTGATGATTGAAATGTATTTGTGTCTGCTGTACCAGTATGCTGCCAAAGAGTTTCAGCAAGCGTTGGATATTCTGGATGCAGAAGAGCCAGCCAGCAAGAAGCTACTGGAAAAGGGTGGGAAGGAGGACAATGTGACAACAGAGTCTACTAAAGACTGGGGCATGTCACCTGCTTCTGTAAGTGTAAATACATATTGAATTACCAGTTTAATTATTATTAGACTTTAAATGCAAGAATCCACACCACAGTAGTATTTGTCATTATTGCCACAAGAGAGAAGGACAGAGATTTCATTCAGGTTTGAACACAAAATATTTTATTTAAGTTTACATTTTAGTAATGGATAAGTATTTTGTCCTCAATAGCAAAAAGGAATCTCTTAAAATATGCTTTCTTATTTTGTTCAACAACTAATCATATACATATATAAACATGATTTTTTTTACATGTACAAATTTTGAGCTTTCAAGTCTTTGCTTTCAGATTAACAGCTCCATCTGCCTCTTGCGGGGTAAAATCTATGACGCCATGGACAACAGGCCATTGGCCACCTCCAGTTACAAAGAGGCCTTAAAACTAGATGTGTACTGCTTTGAAGCCTTTGACCTTCTCACTGCCCACCACATGCTGACCGCACAGGAAGGTACTGCTCCTCTAGATGCACTGGTCTTCTTCTGTCAAATGTTGTTTAGAATCTGGTGTGTAATATAACTCTTTGTACGTTTTCTTTTATTTGAAGAGAAAGATTTCTTGGACTCACTCCCTTTGAGTCAGCAGTGTACTGAGGAAGAACAGGAACTGTTACACTTCCTTTTTGAGCATAAATTAAAAAAGGTTGACATTTTATTTTCTAAACGATAGCCGTGATGATAGCTGTATTATGCTGGCGTTTAGTAGTGTTGTGGTTCTTCATCTTGTCTTTTTAAAAATATTTCTGTATTTGCAGTACAATAAACCCAGTGAGTTGGTGGTCCCAGATACGGTCAATGGACTTCAGGACAATTTGGATGTTGTTGTGTCACTTGCAGAGAGGCATTATTATAACTGTGATTTCAAGATGTGCTACAAACTTACATCTATGTAAGTGCTTTCTGTTTCATTTGGTGTTCAATTATTATTAGACATATGATTGCATATATGATTGACACATTACTCTAATCATGCATATACACAGTCATTTACAGAACACATAAAAAATGCTGCATGTTTTTTTCTATCCGTTTCAGGGTGATGGTTAAGGACCCCTTTCATGCCAATTGTTTACCCGTTCACATAGGAACATTAGTTGAGCTTGGAAAATCAAATGGTAGATTAATTTCATACTTTATTTCAATTATTCATTATACATTTTATTATAGGATCTTCAAGAAAATAATGTTTGATTTCTTCTGTTTTTGCCCTTCAGAGTTGTTTTATCTCTCACATAAACTTGTGGACTTGTATCCAAACAATCCTGTAAGTGATACCAGTATCGCATTTCTTGTTATTGATTCTATGTGGGGTTATTAAATAAAAACCTTTTCATTTTATCAGGTTTCGTGGTTTGCGGTTGGGTGCTACTATCTTATGGTTGGCCATAAAAATGAACATGCTCGGCGATATCTTAGGTAAGTAGGTGTCTAAATGTATGTACAGCTTGTGAGTTTAAAAGTTGTAATGTTTGTGCATTAATAATATTAAAATATGCTATTTTCTGTAGCAAAGCCACCACACTTGAGCGGACATATGGACCTGCATGGATTGCTTATGGCCATTCATTTGCTGTAGAGAGTGAGCATGATCAAGCCATGGCAGCATACTTTACTGCAGCCCAACTAATGAAAGGGTTGGTGCACGTAACTAAGCCTACAGGATAAGTCAAGTTTAAAAAAAAATCCTTTTGTAATTATTTTACAATTGTGTTTTTATAAATTGTTTTCTTCTGAAAGGTTACTGAGAATTGTAGTTATGTATTTTTTTTCTATCTATGCTTTAAAAGCTGTCAGCCACACAGTAGTTACTTACTTGCTAATAATGTAAAGTGTTTCTTGTCATACAGGTGTCACTTGCCCATGCTTTACATAGGCTTGGAGTATGGGCTGACAAACAACTCTAAACTTGCTGAGCGCTTCTTCAGTCAGGCTCTCAGTATTGCTCCAGAGGATCCATTCGTCATACATGAGGTGGCAGTGGTTGCCTTTCAGAATGGAGAGTGAGTCATGCAGCCATGTACACACATATTAACAATTTGGCCTGTAGAAAGACTGTTTCAAGTTAGCACTGACTTTACTAAATATGACACTGGTACATTTAAAGTGGACATTTAAATAAAATGAACTACAAGTACTGTCTGTACCAGTCATGTAAGTGGTCATTTGTTTGAGGCAGATTGAACAGAGATGAGTGAATTATTGGCTAGAAGAAAGAAAATTGCCTTACTTAAAATGAATATAAATTATGTGTTTCATACAAACAAAATACACTTTTATATTACCGTATATTCCGGACTAAAAATCAATGCTCAGGAGGAAGATGAATAGTGACTTGTGGTTTCAGTGCACTGGAGAATGAAGCGACTTTAATAGTTGCGCTTTAACAGTGCGCAGGAAGAAAAAGTGACAGTGGTTTGGTGTTCAGTGGTTTCAGTACGCAGGAGGAAGAAAAATAAAGCAGCTTGGTTTTAGTGCACAGGAGGAAGATGAATAAAACCATCAATGACTTTTCTGTTTTGTTTGATCAGCACTTTTACTGCCGTGTTACAGGCACTGTTCGGAAACAATCAGTTCAGGGATATGAATTAACACTTATGGTACAAAATCTTTCTATGTAAATATCTTATTTCTCAGCCTGGATATCAGCGGCTTATAGTCCGGTGCGGCTTATATGTGATAAAATATATATTTCTTTTAAATTTTAGTGGGTTTTAGCGGCTTATATTTAGGTGCGCTCTATAGTCCGGAAAATACGGTAAACATATTTTTCTGTTTATTCTTTCAGTTGGAAGACAGCAGAAAGGTTATTTCTAGATGCAATGGAAAAGATCAAAGCCATAGGCAACGAGGTAACTGGATCCACTCCATTGTCAAAGTACCAGTGTGTAAATGCTGAGTTTTCCTCACTTTGCTCTTATTCTATACAAGGTAACTGTTGATAAATGGGAACCTCTGCTCAACAACTTGGGTCATGTATGTCGGAAACTTAAGTAAGTACTATATAGTTTAAATCTAATTAAATAAAGTGTAAATATAGTATGCTTTGGAACATATACTGCCACATTAATGGGGGGCTGCACTTTTCTCTTTGAACTAAAGAGCTGTACATGATGCGCATTTCACCTTGTTTCTTTGTTGCCTGCTGCTATATTTATATTTTGTCAGAGATCTTTTTAATAGGTTAGAATAATTTCTGTGTTGAATGAGGGTAACACATAGAAAATGAGTCTTTATGTAAATTGTAAAAAGTGAATACATCTGTGGTCTTCACTGTAATTTGTGTGATTACTCCAGTTGTCCAGCATGATTGAATTATGCATAACCTCTACTTAACTGATAAAAGGAGGCTAGAAAAAGTGGTCGTTTAGATAGGTTTGGATAATTTCTGTGTTGAATGAGGGTAACACATAGAAAATGAGTCTTTATGTAAATTGTAAAAAGTGAATACATCTGTGATCTTCATTGTAATTTGTGTGTTTACTCCAGTTGTCCCCTTGGTGCACTGATGGGATCAACATTTACGCACTAAATACAACTTAAATTATAGAAATAAAAAGAGCATTTGTGTAATATATGTTATTTTACAAAGTCACAACCTTGTTTTTTCTGTGTCTTTAGAAAGTATGACCGTGCTCTGGAGTACCATCGTCAGGCACTCGTGTTAATCCCACAGCATGCCTCAACCTATGCTGCTATAGGCTATGTGCACAGCCTTATGGGTGACTTTGAGAGCGCTATTGACTACTTCCATACGGTATGATCTTTGTCCTTTACAGTTTGAAAAGGTTGATGATGCATAATTAAATAAGAGCAGTATTATAATACTAGGTTTGTGGACAGGCTTCACCATTCCCATTAGACATTTATCTGTTCTTTCTAAAAAGTTAAAGAAGTTAAATAACTATAGATAAACTATAAGTAACAGTACCATATTACACACCAAGGATCGATCGATCGATCTCTCTCTCTCTATATGTATCTATGTAAATCTATATATATCTATATCTATATATATATCTATCTATATCTATATCTATATATATATCTATATATATATATATATATATATATATATATATTATAAATATTATTTTTTTTATTTTTTTTTAAATACAGGCACTTGGACTAAAAAGGGATGACACATTTTCAGTGACAATGCTGGCCCACTGTATTGAGATGTACATTGGAGACACAGATGCTTATGTCGGTATGTTACAGCTCTTTGCAGACCTTTTGTACCACAATAAAGTTTCTCTTTTTTATTGTTTTGAGAAAGATGTTGCAGATTATGTTTTATTTTCAGCCCAGTCCAATATTTCTTACTAATATGTAACATTTCTCTATCAAGCCACAGACATTGATGACAAAGTAAGAGGAAGCCTGAACACTCCAGCGCTGATGAAGATGCTAAATACATCAGAACCTGGTGACCTTGTAGCCACTCCAAGACTGGAAGAGATAGAGGACACAAGTATAATGTCTTTGGAAACACCACTGTCCAATCAGGATAAAGTGATGTTGGAAACACCTTTGCGGTTGTCGCTAACCCTTGAGTGTGACATGTATGAAAGTGATGTGATGTTAGACACCTTGTCAGACACCAGCACGTGATGTCCTCATGAGAGGAGGTGGAACTGTTGTAGCAACAAGTTGTCATAGGTATACACACCTAAGCTCAAGGACTACTTTTGAACCAAAACTCTGGCACTTGAATCCCTTTGCCAAAGGATTCTTGATTCCCTTCTTGTGCATTAAAGGTTAATTAAAGTTTTTCAGTGATTTTAAGAAATACCATTGTGAACTCAGTACAGTACATGTGTGGTTTAGTACACAGCATCAGCTGTCCTTCAGATATTCTTGCAAAATGCACTTTAAAAAGGGAAATTAACATGTGCCTTGGTTAAGGGGTTGAGTACTCGGCTTTACATTGAACCCTGAGTTAAGACTCTTGGAAGATGAGATCCTCTGACACTGGACTGAACAGAACCAACACCTCACACCAACTCAAAGACTCTGATTTCTTAATACTGCCTATGGCAGGGCCGTTTGTGTTACTTTCCCTGTGTATTTCACTTTTGAATAAAGTCAGCTAAATAAAAGCTGTCTTCTTGCATAAGGCTATTGGTAATTCTTAAAATAAATCATGACATCTCAAAAACATGTTTGTCTCTCATTAAATGCCCTAAAACAATTAATATTAACATGCAATCTAAATTATGGGCTTCCACTGACATTGGGGCAGCCTTTTTTATTTGGCATTTCACATAATATAACATTAACATTACATTTATTATTTCGAATAATATTTTTGGTATTAAAATAATATGTTCTGGGTATATATATATATATATATATATATATATATAAAGGCACCTTATATATACATATATATATATATATATATATATATATATGGTGCCTTTAAGACTTCCTACTTTCAAAAAAAAAAGAACAAAGATTTTCCATTTAAATTTATATTCATTCTATTAAGTAGACCATAGGCTGTTAGAAATGCGTGCTGGTCAAGCTGCAGCCCTCTTTATATGTTCACTATAAGCAGATTTTGTACAAGCAAATCGCACCGTTATAGTTACATCATCCTCTGTTTAAAATCTATTCTTTCCATTTTGTTCTAAAACCAGGCCTGACTCAACATGTTATTGACACCTGAGAAAATGACTCTAAAATAAACACTAAAGTTCAGTCTAGTCTCCTGCAGAAACACTAATGATAACAGCTCCTTCCAAACAAGGCCTGAACCAAGAAATCAGAATTCATCCTCAACAACGTTTACCAGGCACATGATACACTTTTAACGATAACAGTCTATTCCAGCTTCCCCTCAACACACACAAATACCTGCCTAACCTCAGCTGAACACATACAGTTTATGAGTGAGTGTTATATTATTGTTGTTACTAATTAGCAAAGAGTCTTCGAGGGCCTTCAAAATAAAAGTATCACGTTTGTATCACGTACTGTACATGGTCTACGCTCTTTGATTAATTCCTTTTCTGACACAAGCCTCCTGTGGGCAGGATAGGGGTAGGTCAAGGACCTGATGTGGCCCCTGGGCCTTAAAATGCCCAGGTCTGGTCTAGCATTTACTGTTATATATTATATATGTATAAGAACTGTTGTAATATGTGTAAAGTTACCAGAATGTTGCAAAAACTGTTGACATGTCCACCCTGTCATGGAAAGATTGATGACAGGGTGGACCATGACAGGGTGGACATTTTTTTGCTAATGTTAGCATTTAATGAGCACATGGTGGGCCTTCAGCTAGCAAAGTGATTCAGTGTTGAAGATGACTCTATCCTGTTTATCAAACATATTTAGAATATCTGAAAGGTTGTTATATAGTATCTAATATTTCACCATGACAGGGTGGACTTGTTAAGCTTGACAACATCCAACTACATCCAACTAACACAATATGATGAAAAGTAGAAAATGTGAGTGCAGGAGTTTAATGTAGTGTAGTTGTGTCAACCTCCAGTAAAGAAAGATAGAATGCTGATGGTAATGTCACTTATTGCATCAGCCAGTCTCTTAAAGGGGCAATTACCCCGTATGGACGGGGTGGACAGAAATGTCAGGGACATGAACAAAATGTTAAATATTATTATAAAAATGGAATTTAAATGATCAAAATTACTAGTTTTAGTAAAGAACATGTGAAGAACAATAAGGAAATATAAAAAGTATTTCAATGTTGTGTCCTTTAACCACTTTTTGCATTCACTGAAGTTAGCAAAGTAGCATGAGGGACAGGCCAAAATCACAACCACCCACTCAAAGAAAATGGTATAAAGTGAGGGAAATGCATTTTAGGAGACTTGTCATTGCACCGATGTGTGTGTAAATGTTTGGTCATTTATAACAAAACCTTAACTTATAACTTAACCTTTTTAATTTTATAATATGTTCATGATGATTGGGTGATTTTGATCGGGACACCAAAGGCACTTTATAGTGATATTGACCCTTCTAATGATGTGATAAACCACCAGAGTTAAGCACAGCTGTAATAACCTGTAATAGATTGAGCATGGGAGATGACACAAAGCCTCCTCTCAAATGTCATCAGGTTAAGGGGAGGGGTGACAGCTGCATCAGATGAAAACAAACGGCTTGCTTCATAGCTCTGGACAGGTGCTCTTTATTCGCCTTTGAGCTCATTTCTAATGGAGAGCTGTGGGCGCACCTTCGTGAGCGATGGGGTGCACTCCGTCTAAGTCAGCTGTGGTTCATGGTCATGACATAGTGCGTCTGGACTTGGACACCTGCTCCACATTTGTGTCCAGCTTTAAAAGCCTTGCGTCAACGCCCGAGAGACTCTCGCCTCGTCTTTGCGAGGAGACCAGCAGTGGCAGCCAAACTTTCCTAAGTGGTAAGTCGTAGACCAGACAATTCAGTTTAAATATTTTCAACTGGGGCCAAAAACACTTAAACTGGCACATCTCTCAAACAGACTGATTCAGTCTCCTGATCTATGTTTTCCTTTTTGCGTTTTCCTGCCTCCCTGCTGGTCCTATTTCCAACAAGAGACGCCCGTGAGCAATCCGTGAGCCAGTCCTCGTTCCCGAAGTCGTGGAACTCGGCGAGCACTAGCGTGGGACAGTGCTTCTCGGCTTGGATCAACCCTGAAGCACCAGTCCAGACCTGCAGAGTGACACCGAGGACCACGGGACTGTTGTACTCAGTCATGGAGAAGGACAGTGACCAGTGGCCTGTTAGACAATGATTTAAGGTTACCAGTGTCATTAAATAATAATAATCTGTTGAGTTATTCTTGTTGTGTTGTTGCTTAAGGTTTTTTTATCTTGTTGTTTCACATTTTATTTGTGACACTGACTCGTAGCTGAAAATGATTCAATAGCACAGAAAAATCACTGAACTTTAAAGGCTGAACTGCTCGCGATATTTCCGTGTTCTCGCGAGGACACAGTGACTTAACGCGAAGAAGAGGGAGATGGAGAGAAATGAGGTCTGAAAAAGACCAGATGACCGTGGGCAAGGAGAAAAGCGTTGTGGAGATACAATTTAGAGACATCCCAAGGGAGCAGGACAACACAAGTGGCAACCCTAAGCAGAAAGAAGAAAAGAAAGAGGTGTTTACGAAGGTATGTAGCCGAGTGTTAGCTGTGTGTCGCATTGTTTTCGCGGCTGGAGTGAACAGCCATGAAGGAGGTGGGGTCTGTTCAGCACCGAGGACAGCGACGGCCGCAGGAAAAGACTGAAAACTAAAAAAACAAAAAACACATTTGTTACCAAAGATATATGCTTCTCCAAGGTCTTGTATTAAAATTATAGTGTGTATATTCTGAAGGACAAAACTGTGATACTGTGACACTAAACACACCACTGATGCTCATAAAATCCCATGAAAGCTAAAAAAGCGCACACATAGACAGATATTACCCAACTGAGGTATTTATTTTAATGTTGGCCTGTGTACAAAGTATCACCATGGTCAAATTTGAACAAGGTATAACCCTAATCCCAGCAGTACTCATTTTGAAAGGTAGAAAACACACCGATGAGGACAAAACTCTAAAAATAAGTTAAATAAAATTGTTTTCAGGTCGTGATTCGAAGGCTTCCACCAAACCTCTCAAAAGACCAACTCGAAGAACAGCTCAGTCCACTTCCATCCTATGATTATTTTGAATTCTTTCCAGCTGATCAAAGGTATCTTTAACAACTTGTTGATTTAGCTCATTTTAATATTACCCTTTCATAAATAAATGAGTGACTTTGTTCATATAATTTCTCCACAGCCTTTACCCCCACCTGTTCTCTCGAGCCTATATTAATTTTAAAAACCCTGAGGATATCCTGCTGTTCCGAGACAGATTTGATGGCTATGTCTTCATTGATAACAAGGGTATTTGATTTTGTTTGATCATGCTATTACGAGGATGGGAAACTATATGGCTAGATTGTAAACAAATGCATGTTTGCAGTTGTTGCAACAACAAAAGTAGTATTACAGCAAGTAAGAAACTGTTTAATTCTTCTTTCTTTCAATATTTGTTCAGGCCTGGAGTATCCTGCAGTTGTAGAATTTGCCCCCTTTCAGAAGATCTCCAAAAAGAAACTAAAAAAGAAAGATGCCAAAGCTGGAAGCATTGAAGAAGGTACTGGGGAAAAAAAACTATGTCTGAAGGTTCAGCTTTAAAAGTGTGATGTATTTATTTCACTTTTATGTTGATTAAATGTAGATCCAGAATATAAGCGGTTCTTAGAGAATTACTCCTGCGATGAGGAGAAATCTATGGCCAATCCTGAGACTCTGCTCGGAGAGATAGAAGCCAAGACCAGAGAGCTCATTGGTAAAATTCTGTAATTCCAGATTTTTTTCACATGTGCTGTAAATATGCAAAAAGGTTTAATTGTTTTTCTTATTTCTTATTGTGTTGCAGCCAAGCGGACAACGCCTCTCTTAGAATACATCAAAAATAAGAAAATTGAGAAACAGGTAAAAAAGAAAAAAAGGCAGTAAAAAGTTATGTGACAAATTTTCTTTCTTTCTAATGTGCATTATCTGTAACTACAGAGAATACGAGAGGAGAAGAGAGAGGAGAGGAGAAGACGAGAACTGGAGAAAAAACGTCAAAGGGAGGAGGAGAAGAGAAAGAGGCGGGAGGAAGAAAGACGCAAACGCAAAGAGGCAGAAAAGCAAAAGAAATTGTCTGAGAAAGACATCAAAATTAAGGTAAACTGAACAAACAAAGTAATCAAACTATAGTTCAAGAAGACATGTCATAAAGTTTGAAGTATGAAGCATTTACTCATCAGATCTGGTGTGTGTTACATGAAAGCTTTTAAAAAAGAGCGACAGAGATGATGATGTGGATTCAGATCGAATGAAGGATAAAAGTGATGCTGGGGAGACGGAGCGATGCAAATGGGAAAAGGGTGGAAGTCAAATAAAGTCAAAGGACCTCAAGGAAAAGTAAGGACAGCGGTGAAAGTGAATTAAGCAAAATGGCTGTAGTGTTTTGTATATTAATTGGTGTTGTTTTGCACTTCATCCACTAGAGGTCAGCCTGAGAGCGACAAGGAGCAGCGAGAGCAGCCACAGCACGGCCGCAGACAGAGAGAAAAGGATCACAGGGGGAAAGACGAGGAAAGAAAACGCCAGCGACACCATTATGAATTTGACAAGTTTATGCGCCGCAAAGACGAGACAAAATGGGGGAAGGGCTACTGCCAGGAACGAGAGGAAAGAAGGAAGAAAGAGGGACACCATCATGGCTATAACTACTGCCCTGATAATGGAGACAAACTGGGGAAGGAGGACAGGGATGACCTGGGTAATAGGAAAGAACGACTCCGAAACAAGGTGAGCGAGAAGGTGAGCATGAGTGGGGATTTTTATAGATTCCTCTAAGATTTCAATCCACGTATCTAACCAGAAATAATTTTGATCATGCAGTATTTACATTTAATCTTTATTCTAATCATTATTTGAACAATAAAAAGTTATTCATGACAGCCTAAACCAGGGGTGGGCAAACTTTTTGGCTCAAGGGCCACACTGACAGACTAAACTATTATTATTAATTAACTATTATTACTAGTATTAATTACATCAGAAAACCTGTACCATTTCTTGCACAGTTTCTTGGCAAATAAGACTTATGGCTACTGACTGGACTTCAGTCAATAATCTCTGTCAAATATCTCTGTCCACTCCATATTAAAAACTTGTGTGAATGGAAGTTTTCTGTATGTAGATATGATGGTAGCTTTAGCAAAAGCACAAGGCATTTAAGGAAAATGGCCAAATATGTGCTGTCTTATATTAAATTATAAATACTTTGTAAATGCTTGCCAGATCAAAGGGCCGCATGTGGCCCCGGGCCTTAGTTTGCCCACCACTGGCCTAAACCCTGTCTGAAATATTGCAACAAACTGAGTCCATAGACAATAAAAGTATGGCTTGGAAAAAGTTTGAATTTTGATTTGATTCAAAAAGCAATTGTTGCATCCTAATCTGATGTTTTTATGAAATTTAATAAAAATTTCACTGCAAGTAGACTAAATAGGTGGTGCTAGTCAAATTTTTATAAAATAATATAAATATAAAAATATTACTTTTCCGTTAAGAAAAATGCCTTCCCAATTTGCCTTTGGGCTCCACTTGTCCTTCACATTCTCCTCCCTCACACACTCCTGTGTCCCATTTTCTTCTCTTGTTCAGGACCGCCCAGCGATGCAGCTTTATCAGCCTGGTGCACGGAATCGGAAACGCATGAGCTCATCTGGAAAAGGCTACGACTGCATCCCAGTGGGGCACTCACCTGAACCCTCAACAGAACACTGCTTCGATACAGTCAGTGTGGCGACAGGATTAGAAAAGGGCTTTGAAAAGGGCAAAGATGATCAATGAGCAAGATAGAAAATATAATGTCACTAAGCCCAAGCTGCAGCTCATGCAATGATATACAAGAGATGGATGAGATAAAGGCTTTTCTCGAGTCTGAAAGGATGGAAACTGGTAGCTTTGAATGTCCCTCAAGGTCTTCTTCTTTTGTTAATGCATAAGTAATGTAAAGCAAACATTTGATATTTTCTTACTGTCACAAATAGTCATCATCACATATTTGTGTTTAAATCATTTTTTTGTAATACAATGACAAATACAGCAACAACAGCACAATTTTTTTCCTTTTTTGTGGTATGGTGTAAATTTTTCGAGGGCACAGGAGGCATTTTTTGTTACAGGCAGCTAGAAATGTCGAAATGCTGGTAAGACCAATGTTCCCATTCTCCGTAAGTGATATATTTAAGTGTAAATGTAATTTTTAAGGAGAAAATATTGTAAATAGGATTTACAAGGTGTATTTTGTGTGCTAAATGAGTGAAACAATCAATCCCTGGTTGAGAGGATAATGTAAACACACATTACTGTTTATTCGTAATTATGTCTTGTCTACAGTCTAAATGTGTGTTGTTTAAACAATTTTGTGAGAAAAGCTTTATAGCCTAATGATCAAGGTCACGAGGAACACTAAGATTTTTTATAAAATAAGATCCTATTTGCTATTGCCTAGTTTCATAGTCCAGTTAATGTACAGTAACTGGAAGCTACAATGTTATTAAGTCTGTTCAAAAGCCTTATTTTATTTTTCACAGAACCCAACATTTGTCAATTTCACCTCTTGTGTCATTTATTTCCTGAGATGTGCTGAAATAAAGCGTGTACGCTGTTAGGAAGAAGAAGGAAAAAAAAAACGTTATTGTGTTGTCTTGTCGTTGGTAGAAGCAACAGACCTGCCTATGTGTAACGTATGAATCAGCAGCAGAAATACATCATGCACAACAGTTACTTGGCTGGGTGTAGACATACTGTAGTAATACTGAGCAGATTTTATTACTCAAAGCGAATGTTCACATTAAAAAAGGTTTCACATTGTGCCGCCCTTCTTCACAGTAAAAATCAAAACAGCCACAGAAGAGGGTTCACATTTAACACAGATAAACGGTCACAGTTCATATCAACAGGAAGCAGACAAGAGCAAATCTTATGAATGTAGGCGAGAATGTTAACCTGGAGGTCATTATCCTTAACGTTTCCTCAGTCACATACAGAATCCTTTTATATTCTTTCTTTAGTTTTCTACATTTGCATACAAGTCACAAAGGCCTGTGGTATTTGTATTATGCTTTCTTTGTAATCTGGAATACAAAAAAAAAAAAAAAATCGTTTTGCAGTGTTTCAGTAAAACCACATAAGAGAGTGTCTACCCTATGAGGAAAGAGAAACCATGTGTAATAAAGTGTGGCATAACTTATTATTATTATCATTATTATTATCATTTCTACGTCCTTTTTGGTGCCAGGCATATAGAAAGACTTAAGCCCACAGTGTGTGTCTTGGTTTTCTTCCGCCATGTGTCACTTTCACTGCAATTGTTAGGGCGAAAAGTGTCACATGAGCCATTTCCTCTCCTTTTCTTTGACACTGTAACTTACAAACCCCATTTCCTCAGCAGCCTCTATCTGTACAACCATCATCAACTGACAAACGCACACTCCATTGTCTCGTCCCAATAGGTAAGTTACTGTGGATTCAGATATTGTTTTACAGAGTACATCTTCTATATTAATGCCAATTTTACCTGGGGTTTGTTTTTTATGCATTTACTATTTACTTATATAATCAAGAATTTACTTTAAGAATTTATTCAGTTTAACGCTTTTTACAATAAGGAAACTATTCTGACCTAATATTTGACTTAAAAAAATTACTTTACAACTGTTTTAACTCTGGTTTAATTGTAAGGAGAAAACAGTAAATTATACCATGATGTAAAAAGTCTGCTTTCCAAATTTTTATGTCTTTGTGGGGTGAATCAGTTTGAAGTCAGATTGTACTTCAACTTGCATTGCATAATTACTTGGCTCACTGAACAACTGAAGTTGGCTTTGTGGTAACCACTTCTGCCAAAATGACCATAGGAACCACATGTCAGAAAAAGTGTGTTTTGGCAATTGAGTTTTCTTTCTTCAAAGAACTGTGTTCAAAATGCCTTCTATTTTGTTGGATCAATAAAGTATTTCATGGGCTGATGATGCAATAGGTATTGTCGATAGGTTTTTGTGTTCGTTAATTGTGCATAGTTTACTCGAATAACGGGCTTTGCTCACTGTGATTCAGGAAACTCCACCCAACACAAGTGCAACATACAGGAAAAACAGGTGTAAAACTGATTCTTGCAAAAAATAAATGAATAAATAAATCAGATCTCCACATTGAAGCCTGCTTAGAAAAAAAGTGGTGTACTTTTCTTTTAAGATCTAATATACAGAAATATTTTTACTATTTTAAATTGTCATCACATACTTTTTTTATTTTTATAACATTTTTTTATCACATTTTTTTAAGCAAATGTTTTCCCATTTTGACATTTGATCCTTTGGCACACAGGTGAAACAAGGCCTCTTCTGTTTAGTCATGTTGAATTTGAGCAGCAGCAGCAAGTTGGACAACGCAACCTTGTCCCTTTTTGAAAATGTAAACACAAGTATCGTCATCTCTGTCATCTACATGGTGGTCACAGCCATCAACCTGGTGGGAAATGGCCTGTCCATGTGGCTCCTTGTCTTTCAAACTTCTCCCAAAACACCTTCTATAGTCTTCATGATCAATCTGACCCTCACTGATTTGGCCCTGGGAGCGGCTTTGCCCTTTCAGATAGCCTACCAGCTCCAAGGATTCAACTGGACTCTGGGTCCCAACATGTGCAGGTATTTTAATGAGGGCACAACACTGTTACTACTTGCACTTGTAATCAATCTAATGTTTCCTTCACATATTTTTCTTTTCTCTGTACAGTTTTCTGACTCTTACATTCTACACAAATATGTACTGCTCCATCCTGACCATGATGGCCATTGGTATTGACCGGTACCTGGGCATTGTGAGGCCTATGCTCTTTAGAGAAACCAGAGAGAGGAAGTCTGTGGCTATTATCAGCTGTCTCTTAATGTGGGGTTTGGTCTTGAGTGTTTTGTACCCACTTATGACCACAGACTTGACCTTTGACATTCCTGAACTCGGGATAACCACATGCTTCGATGTGTTGAAGAGAAACATGCTTCCGTCCCAAGCAGCCTGGGCTGCCTTCCTCTTCTGCATGTTCTTTGTCCTATTCTTCTTCCCTTTCTGTGTTACAACATTCTGCTATGTTAGAGTCATTAAACAACTGGGCAGCGATTCCAAGACGGCACAAAAAGACAGAGCCATACGTCTAGCCGTCATTGTTTTGCTGGTCTTCACCCTCTGCTTTGCCCCAAACAACATCTTGCTCTTAACTCACACTGTGCTAAGGCTCTATTTCAAAAAGTCTCTCTATATGGCCTACAAACTGACTCTCTGTTTCAGCTGTCTCAATAGTTGCCTTGACCCATTTATTTACTACTTTGCCTCCAAGGACTTCAGACAAAAGCTGAGGCAGATAATGAACTTGCAGAGCCTGAGCAGTACAGAAACAAAGCAAGAGCAAAGAGAGATTTTGTCTTCGACACAATGTGGTTTTGAAGGTCAACAAAGTAAGACACAACTGTCTTTGATGCTATAATACCGCTGCCTGGAAAACAAGAGAGAAAGGAAGTGCAAGACTGAGATTAAAGCCTTGTAATGTAGTACATTACTCAAGGTTAAAATGTAATAATTGTAGTGTATAATGTGTAATATTGTGTTGTGTGAAATGTAATAAGTGCTGTCTATTTTTATAAAACCTTTTATTGTATATGTCTATATAATATTTAGTCTTTTTTGTATATAAAAAAAAAACGTAGGGCATGTATTGAAGTCCATATACTAAATTTGATATATATATATATATATATATATATATATATAAAATCTTTATTTATATAGCACTTTTAAAAACAAGGTTTACAAAGTGCTTAACAACAAAAGGATTACAAAAAACAATACATGAACAACAGAATAAATAGAGATAAAAACAAACAATTATTATAAAAAGGCTAGACGAAAAAAATGAGTTTTAAGAAGTGACTTAAAAGATGATACTGAAGGTGCCAGCCTTATCTCCTCAGGCAGGCCGTTCCAGAGACGAGGGGCTCGGACCGAAAAAGCTCGGTCATCTTTGGTTTTGAGTCTCGACCCTGGAACAACTAACAGGGACCTGCCTGGGGATCTAAGGCTGCGGGGAGGCTCGTATGATGTCAAGAGCTCCGCGATGGAGCACGGGGTGAGACCTAAACAAGCTTTAAAAGTGATCAGTAAAATCTTAAAATCAATTCTAAAACGCACAGGGAGCCAGTGTAGCGAGGCTAAAACCGGGGTGATGTGTTGTCGTCTGTTATAACCACTGAGAAGCCTAGCTGCTGCGTTCTGAACAAGTTATATATACCATATACCTATACATACATAACTTATGCTTCCTATTATCTACTAAAATTGTTCTTATTACGTCGTAAAACTGTTGTTAATACCTTAAAATCCTTTCAAATGTAAAATCTATGCGCATAAGCAAAGCCCTCTTCTCCCCGAGTTGGGCGGATACAAAGTCCCGAAGGCGGTAACAGAATACGTCATCACGTATGCGCCATGACGTCCATAGTCCTAGCCCTGCGCTGTCGTGTCTGCTGTCACACAGGTAAGAGTACTATGTTTTATTTCTTTATTAGCATCTTAATTTTCCGCAAAATCATTATTTCTTAACTGTTTCTTAAGACTTCGAACTACTTTAGCATCTGAACCGCTAAACAGACTTAAAATACTTAGTTAGAAGGAATAACAAAGTTAGGCTGCTACATGGTTTATGCTTGGACTAAATTTATGATGATTAACATGCCACTGGTAACCACCTAAGGTGACTGAAAATGAGCGATGATTGATTTACAGTATTTATTTGTCATATTTATATGTATTCGTCACATATCTATATATATCTATAGATAGATAGATAGATAGATAGATAGATAGATAGATAGATAGATAGATAGATAGATAGATTATTACTCAATAATATACAGTTTTGGAAGTAACCCTCGTCAAAGTACTCAGTAACTAATACAGATCTTGTGTTGCTGTAGTATTTTTGCACATTTCAGGCCTATTCAACAGAAGACACTATGGTACTGAACCCTGTTATTTCCAAGCTTGCTGGTAAACTGGTTGTGCTGGCAAGTGCCTCTCCCAGAAGACAGGAGATTCTTCGCAATGCAGTATGCGCTATTCTGAAATTACAAAACTAGAAGTTGTAGTAACAGCAAATTCAGTGTGCAAATACAATTCATTCACTGCTTAGTAATATATTTTTTAATTTTGTTCTTGCTCTTTCGTAAATGTCAGGGCTTAAGATTTGAGGTGGTGCCATCCTGGTTCAAAGAAACTCTTGACAAGGCACTTTTCAAAACACCGTACGAGTATGCAGTTGAGACGGCCAAACAGAAGGCTTTGGAGGTGGCCAGGCGGATGCCTTTTGTAAGTATGTCAGTATGGTATCAACACTTGAAGTTACATGTTCATTGACATATTGTGTTTTGATTTAGAAACACCTTAAGACTCCAGACATGGTAATTGGGGCAGATACCATTGTGGTAAGAGAAGGATACACATGTGTGACCTTGGCTTTATGTGTTTATATTCAGGATTTACCTCATTTGTGTGTGTGTGTGTGTGTGTATATGTATATATATATATATATATATATATATATATATATATATATATATATATATATATATATATATATATATATATATATATATATATATATACAATTTTTTTTTCATAGAGTATAGATGGCCTGATACTTGAGAAGCCCACAGATAAAGATGATGCCTACACAATGCTGTCAAGGTTAGACTTATTCCTTACAACTGTTCTTTATAGATATAGTTTCTGTCTCTGTTTTTTATGGTCTTCTTTTGTTTTTCTAGACTGAGCGGTAAAGAGCACAGTGTTTTCACTGGGGTAGCTATTGTCCTCTGCCATGAAAAAGAAAGTAAGTTCAACATAAACTTAATGATATATTTTCCCTGACATTTCTGGACATATTTATTTGTTTTAAATGTAAAAACTGAAAATGATTCTTTCCCTTCAGATGACGAGATAGACTACCAATTAATTGACTTCTATGAAGAAACAAAGGTTAAGTTTGCTGATCTGTCCGAAGATATGCTCTGGGAGTACATTAACAGTGGTGAACCCATGTGAGTATGACCTTTTGAAGTGTATCTGGGGTAATACCTATTGATCTTTGGTGATGTGGTAACAAGACCATGCAATTGAGGTGTGCATGACAATTTGAATTTGAATAAATTTAGTGAAATGAGTATTTTCAGTTGTAGGTTTTAAATGATCTTCACGAGTCATACATGTGAAAAGTTGTATTACAGTGTAGAGTTACTGAAATAGTTTATCATTTGTGTGTCAGGGACAAGGCTGGTGGCTATGGTATTCAGGCGCTTGGTGGAATGCTTGTGGAGTCTGTTCATGGAGACTTCCTCAATGTTGTGGGTTTCCCTCTCAACCACTTTTGCAAGCAGTTGGGCCTTATTTACAACAGCTCTCCTTCCTCTGACCAGAATAGTATCTCTGTCGAATCAAGCAATAACAACACAGACACAGCCTCAGTAGTTACTCAAGACTCAACTTACAATCCAGCTGCCGGTAAAACTCCACACACTGACTGCAGCCCCCATCATAAGGTAGGTTCCTTAAGAATTGTTTTTTTTGTTGTTGTTGGATTGTTTACAATATATTAAAGCAATCTTATTTTAGGTGAAAAGAAAGGGTAGTCAAAAAGATGTGGGTGAGAGTTCCCAGACATTGATTAACAGCCTGTCTAAACATGGAAAGAACCAGGGGTCAGAGCATACGTCATCACCAAACATCACCAGCAGAGGGCAGAATGTTTCGCTAACAGAGAGTGAAAACACAGAACCTAAGAAGGAAGATTTGCAGCGGATGATTACACTCATGGATGGCTTCAAATCTTCAAAGGTATTTATCATGACTTGTGCTTTATGACTGACATTGAAAAGTATTCTGGTGGCAGCAAAAGTAAAAGAACGCAGTTGGAATGCATTTCTTTGATAGATATGATAACTAGCAGTAAGAGTAGTTAATTTAGTGTAATATCATCACTGATAAAATTTCTTATCTTTTTAGGCTCTATTTACCGCTTCCAAGATGGGAGTGTTTGACCTATTGCAAAGAAATCCAGGGCTAGATGCAGTACGGGTGGCTGAGGAACTCAAAGCCTCTGTCAAAGGAACTGAGAATCTGCTGGAAGCCTGCGTGTCTCTGGGACTGTTAAACAGCTGCAAAAAATGTAAGTCAGCAATAAGCTTTGTTGTTGATTAAAATACTAAAGTCATTCAAATTAATTGTGTCTATTGTTTTGCAGCACAACAGAATCCACTGTACAAGAACACAGATTTGGCAGCACACTATCTGGGGTTAAATTCTCCATTTTCTTTGCACAGTTACATCTTGCACTGTGATGATGTAGTGTGGCCCCTTTTCTCTCATCTCGAAAAGGCCGTACGTGAGGGAACCAATCAGCATGAACAGGCTTTTGGCAAGAAAGCACAAGATGTGTTTCAGGTGTTCATTTTAGAGTCAGTCATTTCAACAAAATGTACTAAAGATTTAGATAACAGAACACTGAAAAGCTTTGACTTTTTTTTCTCAGTGTCATTTTTGTCTTTCCATAGGATACGTACTACAATAGCCAAGCTATCAAACTGAGATTTATGAATGCAATGCACTGCATTTCTAAAGTTACAGGGAAAGCTGTTGCAACAGCCTTTGATCTTTCTGCATATAAAACTGCCTGTGACCTTGGAGGTACGAAATACATAGTGGAAAGCTGAAGGAAAAATATAAATAAGAGACTTATTTATTTTTTTATTATTTGTGTTTTTAGGATGCACTGGTGCTATTGCCTATGAATTGACTAAAGCCCACCCTCAGTTGTCTGTGGTAGTGTTTGACTTACCAGCAGTTGTTGAAATGAGTGAAATGTTTGATTCCCTCCACACAGACAACAGGGTTTCTTTCATGGCAGGTATGATTTATCTCCAAATATATTGCATATGTCTATACTTTTAAATGTAAAAGTTTAAATCGTAACATAATTTGTTACAACCAGGAGACTTCTTTAAGGATGACTTACCAAAAGCAGATTTGTATGTACTGGCAAGAATCCTTCATGACTGGTCTGATGAGAAGGTCCATCTCCTGCTGAGCAAAATTGCAGATGCATGCACACCAGGTAAAGCCTTTTGGATATTGCAACTTTCTTTTAGAAATATAGGCTTATAACCTTACCAAAGTAACACAATTATGATTGATAAATTAATTATGATTAATGTGATTCCATTCCTGAAATTACATTTCTGACTCAGAAACCAGAAGGTATTTTCCGAGATTTTGTTGATAAGGTGCAAGATGTTGTCAGGCTTAGAAACAAGACAAAATACTGAAATGTGGCAGAATGGTTTTACTAATACACTTGCACCCTGCTGCCAGGCTGCGGAGTTCTGGTAAGTGAGGTTATCCTGAACGAAGACAGAAAGGGTCCAAGCCGTGGGCTACTCCAGGCCCTCAGCATCAGCGAAGGGAAGCAAAGGAGTGCAAAGGAGTACAGCCTGCTGTTGAACAGTCATGGTTTCTTCACAAAAGACATCAGATATACAGACAATCTTCTGGATGCTATGCTTTGCATCAAAGTGTGACCAACTGCTCATGATACTCATGATAATAGTGCAATAGCTGTCTTATCCTGATGAAATAATAAACAGCACAAATGTTTAAGCCAATAAAATGTAAAACAGTTTGTAGGTGTTTTTATCGAATGTTCTATGTATGGTAGAATTCATGTAGTATCTACATTGTGTTGGATTTTAGGTTGTGCACTGCTAATAGCTGAGACCATGTTGGATGGACAGACCCCCCACTCAGCTCTCCAGTCCCTGAACATGCTGGTCCAGACTGAGGGGACAGAAAGGACACACAGCCAGTATGCCGATCTACTGAGCAAGCATGGCTTTGGAAATACACAAGTCATTCACACTATGAATTTCTTAGATGCCCTTTTAGCTGTTAAATTATAGAAAATGTGTTACATTTCTATATGATCCTAAATCTGAACAAAATCTCAAAAAAACAGTTTCACTGTGTACCTGGCAGCTGTGTTTGAAGAAGAGGAAGTTGTCATACTCCATCATCCTTCCTGTTAAAGTGCCATCTAAGTTTGATACCAAACATTTTGATGATAAAAGCTTCATGCTGTTTTGTTGTTTCTGTTTTGTGTTTCACCACATGAACTTAAGACTCAAGACCTGGCCTCTACTTCTGGCAATTTCCATTGTGTGTTGAGAACATTAGTGTGCTCGGTGTTAGTCAGAGTTGCACAACTAATAGCAACATTCAGATTGGCCATTAGATGTATAACAATCCACTGTAAATGTATCACAATTAATGCTGTAAAGAGGCTATATATACGTGATCAGATAACTACTGCTTTCACTTTACTTGCAGTGCTCATTAATTTCCTAAAGATGGCACCAGAAACCTGTAGATTTCCTCTGATGCTTTGAAGGTTAGCATATATTTTCAATTGTCTAATTGTTTCCATTGACAGCACATGAGTGTGATGTGTTAATTTGTGACTACACTCACATTCCTTGGTGCCTCTTGTATTGTAAATTAGAAAGATAATTTATTCCCTCTAATTTTGACTCCTAGCAGATATACTGAGGCTGAGGCAGCAGTAAGTACACGAGTGTGGGAATCTCTCCAGCTCGGACACTGAGCTCTTATTCTTTCTGACACTCAGTGTATCCGGATTACTCCTTGTTTTGGACCCCTCTAAGTGTTTTTCTTGAAGGGTAATGAGGGTGGTCATGTTATTTATGGCCATTTTCTTGTCAATCAGGGTTCAGGCTCTTTGTGACATCTAACTGATTTCAATTACTTACATTTTGGCTGTTTGATGAAGAAAGACAGGGAGGGTCTAGGAAAGTTGAAATGTAACTCCAAGTGTAAATCACCAGGGGTTTCCTTTATAGTGAACACACATGCATCAAAATACATCAAACATTTACTCTGCCACAGTGAATGTGAAAGTCCCTGCTGGTTTATTTCACCTAATGTGTACTGCATTACAGACAAGCCCGGAAAGACAAATAAGTAGCACTAAATGAAGAGAAATGTCGGCTGGTTAAGCAACCAAATCCAACAGCCAGGTCTGTGTTCTCTTAGAACATGATGAAGCATTTTCATGAAAGTATTTGCATATCCGTTCACTTCCAATCCAGCTGCACTCGCTCACCCTTGAATGCCTCAACTTTTGTGTACAAGCATCAAGAGTAGAACTTTCTAATGAAAACCATTCAAGTCAATCAAGTTTACCAAAGACCAAAGGCCAGTGTAATTTGGGAAAATTGCTCAAACTCCAAAGTAATCTTGTGTAATGTGATCTTGCCTATTGAACACTGGCTGCACTGTACGTGTCGGATAAGAGCTCAGTCATTTTCTTCAAATGCAGTCTTGACAAGCAGCATGGGTATCCACCTGCAAATAATCATCATTCTAGTGTTAAGTGCTTTGATATTAAAATGACTGATTTAAGACCATTTGCTGCCAGTAGATAGCAACTAAAAACACTTCCATGTGTTGATAGTGTGGATAAGCCTATGGTGAGCTGACTGTATGTTGTGTTTACTGTTGTAGAAGAGCCTGGGAAAACACACCATTGCTGAGTCATGCTTTCAGTTTTTGCTTATCAACTCAACTCTTTAAACTACACTTTAAACCGGAAGTATGTCTTAAATAAATTCAAATGTGTGATTTTGTTAGCCAGTGTGATGACAAACTACACCTCTATGTTAACATTGAGTGCAACCACATGGTGGCACCGCAGGGCAAAGAAAACCTCCCCATAGCAATATATTTCATCAAGTGCTGCTAGTTTCACTAATGTAGAGCATAATTGGCCTGGCGAGATATTACAAATGCAGCAAAAATCATGTCAAACTACCTATCTTAAAAGTAAACTGAAAGATTGTTTCTAGCAAAAGCTTGTGACTTTAGGAGGGATATAGCATCTGTATGGTTGCACGCAGAATAACAAACACTCTCTAATCAGTCTGTTTTTTGAGTTGCCTCTCAAAACTCAACTCATGGTCACCTGTTTCAAAGCCCATGCTTGTTTATCAAAGTCCTCCTCTGTCAACAAACAGAATAAACGCAATGATGGCTGGCTCCTCAGCCCACATCTGATTTCAGCAAATGTGCAATTGTTCAAAGTGAGCTCTGCTTCATTGATTTGTTTCAAGGCAGAGAAAAAAATAACCTCAGGGCTTCTACCAGTTAGAAATAACAATGGAGTCCTTCTCTGCTTTTTGTAGTTTTTTTTGCTTGATATCAATGGTGGAGGGATTCAAAATGATGGGACACTGTGAAAAGTAGTATTACAGTATTTTTGCACAGAATAGTGTGCTACCATATATTTTGAGGGATTCAGCAATTATTCAGTCAATAATCAAAGTATCTATAATGAATAACAGAATTTGCTGTCACATAATTACTTACTTAATTACTTAATTAGTTACTTAACTGTAACACAGAAACGTCACCATTAGCGAAGACACTATTCAGGATCCTGACCCGTTTGGCCTATTTCAAATCCAGCAGTAATGCCATTAATGTGTAGTTATTTGTTGTGGTCTGTCAGCGTGCACTGTGTGAGGTGCCACTCACAGATACAGTAGGGGAGGAGACTCTCTGAGCTCAAATGGTTGGTGACAGGGCTTTCATCCGACCCACTAAGGGCCCTTTGTTGTTATTTTGGGACGTCTCATGGGTGCAGTCTGAGAGAGCAGCAGACAGAGAGGGGCTCATCTCTGCACTAACACACACCAGCTACACAGGTACTAACACACCACTATATACAATAATAATAATAATTTTGATGACATGTTGCTGTCATGTCAATCAGACTGACTGGTTTTCCAGAAGTGGGTGGATATGGAGAGATTAGACTGTGTGTAGTGTGTTACGGAACTGAGAAAATACTTGTTTTGTTCTTGATCCTGTGCAACCAGTACAGTTGAGAGTGAAACATCTTTTTTATATGTGTACAATTAAGGTAATAAGTTTTTTGAAGATTTGATTTGTGTATATGTTTTGATTGACCTAAACACAAGCTTTCATTGTTCATTAAAGGTTTGAAAGCAGCAACAGATTTCATACAGAAATCCATCAGCGGTATGGATTGTTTGACTTGAAAGATAACAACGCAAAGTCCCTTCTTCATGCTACAACATGCTACGTTTGGAAATTACACCACATGAATCAAAACAAAAGTCTGTGGCAAACAGCTTAAGTCTATTTGATTTCACATTCAAACAGTACCAACGGTCGCAACCTCTGACAATGAAAGATGCAAAACAAATGTTTAGCCTATCAGTGGCTTGTGCCGACGAGATATTTATGGGGTTGACAAAGTTGTCTTTGCATCTGTCATGTTGTCTGTTATCACCAGCTGAAGGTGCCTCTACGGTGGCCTCCGACACTGATCACAGACGGCTGCTGTTTAAAACAAGCTAGAAGATATATTTCTCTCACAGTACGATGATGACCCTTGCTCCTAACCCCCTCCAGCAGCAGTTCATCCTCCAAACAATAACAATCAATTCCCTGCACATCTGACAGAACTGCAGAACAACTTATAAATGATATGCATCTCCTGCTGGTCCCATGGCAACCGCCTTGACTTTATTGTTGCGTTTCTTTGATCCCGCCAAGCTTTGATTCATTTCTCTTTCACCCTTTTAGCTAAACATATCATGTGAATTTGGAGCTTTGTTCCTGACAGGCCCCGTCTTACCTCGCTCTCTCCACAGGCTCCTGACGCCTCCCAGAGGAGCCGCGGAGGAGGAGAGGAATTCCACTGGATTCAAAGGCTTCTCTGGGTTACTTTTTATGCTTCCTAGTGCCGAGCAGTCGCTGGCACATGATGTTGACCTGCGCTTTGTGATACTGCCAAACCAGCTTCCTGCCCTGGGGAGCTGTGGCTGTATTAGCGCAAAGATGTTTGGCCTTTTCAATTTAGACTGGGGCCATGAACGGACTCTCTGAATGGTCCGGCTTTTGACTCTGTAAAGGAGAAGGTTCACTGTGGTTCAAGCTTTTCCTGTAGGGTTAGGGGCAGAGTTACATTTTAGTTTAAGTGGAAATCAATTTCGTCTTTTTATTTATTTTGTTACATATTTGTTTTGTTTGTTGATTTTTTTATATTAGAGTCAGTATTGTTTTTTTTTACTCTTAATCTAAGAATTTTACACACTGTAATGTAAACATGTAAATACATTTTTCAATTATTATTTTATATTTACACTGGAAATAAGTTGTTATTTTAAAGCTAAACATCACCAGTATCACAAAACACCACTAGTTCATAAACTAAAA
The DNA here is from genome assembly GCA_036850595.1 of Rhyacichthys aspro. Lineage (NCBI taxonomy): Eukaryota > Metazoa > Chordata > Actinopteri > Gobiiformes > Rhyacichthyidae > Rhyacichthys > Rhyacichthys aspro. Next base: position 12,111,154 of record CM072168.1, read on the forward strand.
ACCAGCATTGTTCCCAGGTATTTCTGAAAAACAGGCCTTGAGAAATGTGTGGATAGGTGTTCAAAAAGATAAATGTAGTGTGTTACATAGGTAGAATATTGTGTTTGAAATTCCGAAGCCCTTTTACCAAATGAGCCTGTAATGAAAAATGAAAAGTGTTTATTTTCTCTGTGACATCTGGATTCAATCAGGGCAATATCCTAAACATGAGCAGGCCCCTCCCAGATGCAGATGCACAGGCCACTCATTATTCCAGTCAGACCTCTCACACTGCACTAAGGCTGTGTGAAAAAGAAACTCAACAGCAGTGTCTTCCATTCAATTAATAAGAACAGACAATTCATTTCTAATATAAACTAAAACCAACAAGGAATAATGATCGATTACTTAAATGAATTCAAATGTTCACAAAGTCGAAATGTTTTCCATAAAAGGATGACTTTTTTATGGCGACATATTTCAGCCCGACACAGGTGTTTCCATCAAGGCTTGGTCGGAGTGGATCACATGGTTTGGAACAGGTCTGACTTCACAGAGAGTCCGGTTAAAAAAAACACATAAAATGCAATGTAAAGGCAGTAATTTAAACTACAACATTCATTTAAAGAAACCAGTGAATTACTTTTGTGAAACTGCCAGTGGCTCTAGAGTCCAAGTGCTGCATAAATCTACTGTGACATTAATAGTATTAGAAAAAATAGTACTTGTTTCATACTATATGGAGCCTAACATTTGTTTTTGTGGGACGTGCTCACAATGTGGCTTTTAATAAAAAGTTAAGATAACACACTAAATCATTTGATAGATCATTAAGTCATTCCATTTATCAACACCAGATGGGAGTAGACCTTTATACAATAATGTACTGGAGTAGCTCTTGACTCCATCTAGTGGTGCAGAGATATCTAACAGGTCATCTGGGAAGACAATTTGTGATTCTGGATGCTCTAAACATTTTTAATAAGTTATGATATTTCAGGATATTTCATTTTTTTATTAGTTGCATCATTTATAATAAGGGCACTTGATTATGGGCAACATATAACTAGATGGTTATCATATAATTTCTCATTGTATGGAGTTTTCACAGTCATTTAAAACTGTGTATGGAGTGTGCCTAATGCAATTGAATGGTATCATCAAGGAAAACATCCATATTTAATATATAATATATATAACAGATTGGGTTATCAATTTTCAACTTCAAAGACAGTTTGCCATTTGCCATTTTAACAAAACTTCACAGAATTTTTCAACACAACTTCAGTTCTAAATACACTAATTAACCGTATCCATTAAGTGTGGACTCATTTCTGTGTAGTAATATATGTTCACACCAATAGGGGGCAGTAGAATAATGACAACAGGCCGCATCTCACAGGCTACAGAGAGAACACACACAGATGAGGCAATGACTCCAGGTGCTCCAAGTTGTTTTGGATCATTTACATGCTACACTTACAACTGTAATTTATTGAAACATAATTATGTGGAAATGGATTTTTACACACAACCTTTTGAATTTAAAATGAATTCACATTAAGAGTAGATATATTTAATGTCTGGTCTTGATGAACTGAAGAAATGTGACTGCCCGGTTGAAATTTAGGCAGTGGTTCTTTATATACATCTAAGGAGCTAACATAGATGCTAAAAATACATTTAAAAACTGTGTCAAAATAGGTCACATTTTAAGAATAATTAATTGTGGTACGTTGGTGTGGACGGAAATAAAAATAAAGAGACAAAGAGACAAAAATGTAAAGAGCATATTTTCTCTATATTTGTAAGAAACTAAAGACCAAAATTTTTCTTCTTTTTTTTTTTTTTTTTTCCAGGCCCTGCCTTTAACCTGCAGTGCATGACTTAGGGTAAGTAGCTCCACATAGACAGTAGCAGATACCCCAAGGCTCTCCTTAAACCTGGAGTGAGACCTCCAACACAACCTCAGTCTTCTGAGCAGCAACACAAAGAAACAAAGCTTTTTGCTTCAGACACAAAGAGGAACTTGCCTGGCCCTGTGTGTGTGTTCTATTTTGGTGAGTAATTTCTTAAATTAGTTTCATGTAGCACATGATTTCAAATGGGTTTGATTGCGTTAATTTTGCTGTCAGCTCGATTCCTCTTTGTGTGGTGATATTTGCATCATTGTAATTGCTCGTTTTCCAGGTTCCAAATAATCCCAGATTTGCATAAAATCACACTGTAACACTTTCTCCCATAAGCCTACACTGAGTTATCACTGTACCTCTTGTTCTCACGCATCTCTCTGTAGAGCTTCTGCAAACAGCTGCCTGATTAATAACTTAGCTCCTCTAAATATGGCTCAGAGTCATGTATCTTTAAAACTACTTAATAATGGTTATCAAGACTATCAACTACATACTCATTACATCTTTACACTTTCCTTTCTTAATTATGTATAGTTCTTCTTCACTGCAAATAAAAAGTCTCCTCAGTCTCAGGTGGATTGTTCATCTTAAGTGTTTATGATGGTGTATTTGTAACACAAGCTAAGCTACACTGCCTTAAAGTGGCAGCGACCTAAAAGGCCTGCGTACAAATGCACCACAATAGTGGGGTTCCTATGTTTTATTTATTGATATGTTTTAGTGGGGGAAGACCTAGTGTTCATTATCATAAAGGCCTCTAGACATCGAGTCACACACAAGCACAAAGGACCCAGTCGGCTTACAGTACTTTGCAGATCAACACAAGCTACAGCGACTCCTCGCCAGCATCCATTGGTAACTTCAGTGACAGAAGCTGACAATGTCAAAGTATCTTTGTCTCGTGCACATAAACTGTCCCTGAAGCTGTCTTGGTAAAAGAGATGTAAAACACAGGCTTTTTTGTCTTCATGGGGGAAGTTGTTTTCGTTCCCCTTACTATTTTTTTAATATGTCATATCTTTTCTGTCAGGGCCCTGGGGCGTCTAGTGGTGCTGGTGCAGGAGAAAAGCAGGCAAATGGAGGAGGAGTATTTGCATCTGCAAACCCAGTGGAGTCTGACCATATTGTACCTGTGCACAGCATCTTTATCTGGCTTACTTTGTCAAAATGCTCAAAGCAGTGGATTTCAGACAGCATCGTTGTCATCTGATCTGTGAGAGAAAGAAGGTTTAGTGGTTGTATGTAAAAAGGAATACACGCCAGTAGGAACAGATGTGCAGAAAGTCAGAAAAGCACAAAACTCAATATGAACCCTGCAGAGGCCTTCCTCTTTCTGTTCAATTATTTAGAGTCAAAGAAAAAACGGCAAGAGTAACACATTTTCTCAGAAGCCGCTGTGTTTCAGCAGGAATGAATAACATATTTATCTAGTATCGTCTTCACCAAATACCCGGAAATGGAAACAAATACCTTCAATTGGATTCTTGGCACTGGTCTTTTCCTACAGCTGCTGCAATGTGTACTCATGAAGTCATATTGAAAAATTCCAAGACCCCAAAAAAGGCACAAAATCACAGAATTGCAGAAAAATGGAATTTTATATGGCTTGTACAAATAGAGCATAGCCTCTCATGAGAAGGAAGGAAATAATGCTCATAGCCTTAATTTGATTAGAGGAGAGAAGAGTCACATTTTGGACTCTAAGCAACTATATCCTTTGGAAAAAAAAATTGCAGAAGCAAAGCATATTGTTTCCGATTAAAAATCTAAAATGCATTATGCAAAAGTGCAATATTGAAAAAACTTGTCACTGTATGAACAGGAGTGAACAGTTAAAAAAAGCTGCATTTGGACATATTTTCAATTGCATGTGCAGGAAACATTCAGGTCCTAGCACAAACAGCAAATTCGGTTGAGTAGCATAGCTGTAATTTTGAGCCCAAGCTTATCCTCTCATGTGATGGGAGGTAGAGAGCTTTAAAAAAGTGCTCACCTATTTAATTTGATTAGAGATTTGAGGCGGAAAAAAGTCAAGCTTCCTCCCTGACACGTCTGTTACTTTGCGCACTCTGACACCTGATTTTATAAAGAGATGTCACAGCCAAGCACCGCCGTAATGCCTGTAATTACTCTGAACTCAAATAAATAAATAAGTTTGCCTTTCTTTGTGAGTGGCTGACAGCTTTTCCAACATACTTGACTGTTAAAATTGCTACGTGTGTGTACAAAGTGTGTCTTTGGCGGTTGCTGTGGCTGTGGGGCTCCTATGTGTAACTTTGCGTAGGTGTGCGCTTGTGTTTACTTATAGTCAGACGTTCATAAAGACGAGGATTCAGACAGAGTGAATTTTTGACAGCTACAGTAAAGCTTGTATTCCCCCGTCTTTTTCTTTTTTTTTTTTTTTTTTGATAATCTCCACATACACATCAGCATTTGAGACTGATAAGGTTAGAGGTGTAGCTTTGTAAATAATAAGGTTAGAGTTTCTACACAGTTCCCAGTGCTGTGCCTGATCTTGCTTTTATTAGTGACAATTGACTGTGACCTCACCTGCTCACTACGCTGTCATCACCGTGACTCTACAGCAGCAGGCGATCAGATCATCCTCTCTGGTCATGGGAGGAGACACCCAGACAACCCAGGGCTGATGCAAATTGTCATCAATGCTGCCTCAGTGACTTTTGATAATGTTCCCAGGCAATATGGTTTTAGATATTCTCTGTCAGTGGAAAAGTCTCAGAGGCTCATAGAGCACGTCGTCTGTTTACACAGTCTGATAGGCACTGTATTCTTACGGCCTCATAATGAACTTCATTTTGGTGCAAAGAAATCTGTAAAACATTTTTGACAAATTGAAAAAGGTACCAGGTGTAAACACACACACAAAATTCAACTTGGCTTAATATAGAGTGTTGGCTTTTATCTTAAAACCTGAAAATGTAAAAGTATATGATAGCATCAAAAGCCTAATTACTAAAGTATATGTTATTTTAACATGGAGGTTTGCCTCACACTTGAAAACATATGTGTTTGACCTTGGTGTCATTGACTCTGCTGTACAATCAACATTTCCAGGGAGGTAAGGTGGGGCAGGAGACAGAATTTTCTCAGTGTGTGATAGTCATACTGTTCCTCTCTTCATCCACCTTATCACCTCCTGGGTCAAAGAGTGTGAGTCTGAATTTCCTACAAAACTCCCACAATGCCTTAGTAACCTGTGAGCCTCTCTGTCATTCCTGCTAATGTCAAGCAATCACACCATTCAAGCAAAACATGTGTTGGGAGTGCTCTTTTTGTCATAATCAGTGATTTAGCCAAATCAGACCAGGCTTTTTCCTTGACAGTTCTCCTTTTTATTTGTCTGAAGGCCTTCCAAACCCTCCACCTACATTTCCCCTGGTCTCTCTGGTCAGTGAGTGTCAGTCAGAGCTCAGCTTGATTGGCAACAAGTACTCTTGTGTTCTGATGGTGGTAACAACAGATTCCCACGTCGAATCTCTGCAGTCTCCATGTCAAATGTGCCGGTGTCACACCGTAACGGCAAAGCAGATGTTCATGCCACAGAATGAAACTAGCCTCTTTTCCCTGACAAAGCACTATCATATAAATTATAAATAGTGCAACAATCTTTAAACATGTTCATTAAAGATAAGTCTTCTTGAAAAAAATATCAGCTCATAAATATTTCTTTCAAGCAAATCTCAACATAGTGTAACCTCCCACCCTTCCTCATTTTTTCTCCCAGTCAACTCTTACGTGCGCAGGGGGAAAAGAGAGACAGTTTTCAGCAACCTTGACTGGAGACAAGCAGGAGACACATGCATCGACTTTGCCTGTGATGGCTGTTAGCTAGCTTTCGCTCCACAAGCTGAGCTGCCTGCCTGCTGATGTGCTATTACGCACTGTGGAAAGAGATGCGCGTGTGGAAGATGACACATTATTATCCTTTAATCTCGGTCTCAGCTTGTTGAGCATCAAATTGAAATATCCTGAACAGATGTAAAAACACATGTGAGCCTGGGCGCGCAAGCTGTGCTGTGCTTTGTTTCATCTATCCGTGATGTGAGCCTTAAGGAGAAGCTTTTTAAAATTTCATCACTATTCAAAAGGATAATTAATACGTACCCCCAGGCTTTGATTATGCGATACCCAGTGTGTAGTGCTGGTGTTGCCATAATGAGCCACTCATCAGTGCCTCTGCCTGTGCCTCCCCAACAAACATACAGTTTGCATAAGGTACTTAAGATTCTGCTAAGGTGCCATCACGCTGTTATGTGTGCATGCACCTGCTTATATACAGTATTTATGCATCATTACACTTTACATATGTCTGCCATATTTAAATGTATAAACCTGGACTTACAACTACACAAAACATTGACAACAAAATAAGGGCCATGGCCCAGGAGTGCCTCAACCCAAACCGTAAAATGTGACAGAACTGAGGTCTACAGGCAAGTTCAGACAGTGATGAATCTGAGGAGAATCTGGGCGATAACAATTTACAGCCTTAACACAATAAGTCATTATTTTCTAGTTTTTGTCAGACTTGCTGATACTGAATACTGATATAAGCATTAAGGAATTTTTTTTTTATTATTGAATGATTTTTACTTACCTAACAGTATCTAAAAAAATAAATAAATAAATAAATAAACTCTTTGTTTTTTGGCCCCAGTACTCACATGATACACTGATTACAAGTCACAAGTTTGATTACAAGTTTAACCATTTCAGGACCTGGCAGGCAACATTCTGCATGTTCATTTAAACAAAAAATACCAATTTAAGGATACTTTTACTTTTTAGGATACTTTTAAGATTTGTAAATATGTTGAGTGACAACAGTAGATTCATGATATTTATTCTCTCTGGACTCTGCAGTATGTATTAACATTTTTAGCATAGATGCTGGAGTGCATGTGCCCTGGATATATGTACATAATTGGTGAAGTTGTTTTAGTGTGTTTACAAAAAGGCCTCTGTGAGACTGTCGGCTCATTGTTAGGCCCTTTTTTGTGAAGCCCATACACACTTTTCCACCTGCACACCTCTGCAATCTTCGCTGTACATAAACCGTGGGGCAAGGTGGAGGCAGTGCTTGTCAGCGAGTGGCTGCCGTGGTGATGCAGCACCGAGATGGACAGGCAGGTGGAGACTGACAGGCCCTGCAATACGAAGGGGAATATTGGGGAGTTCACACGTAATGAGACCTGTCAATTTGAATGCCTCAAGGCTAAGCAGTGAGCAGGCCATCGCTTGACAACTGAGCCGAGCAATTCTCCTCAGAAAATAAAATCATATTCAGGGTAATATCTCACCCTTGACCCCAAACAGTCTACGAATAGCACTGTTACCACGGCAATTACCAAGCTGTCTTATTTTGTAGATGTAAACACTGATTGTGAATAGTAAAACATGCAACCTAATTTAGAATACATCACTGCCTGTTGATAAGGGTCAGCTGTTTGTTTTATTGAAATCTGAATGTGCACTAGCATGGTATCATCACTCTAGAGCACTGTTCCCCTGGCACATCACTGTCACAGGGTCAGAATACCCTGTCTCCCTGTTTCCAACACAATGGACTACTTGCTTAGAGATACTTGGGAATTCTGGTCCAGCTATATAGGGAATAGAGAGTGTCATTAGAGATTTGCCCTTGGATTTGGATCGCCTGTGATGGCACTTTACCCTGTTTGGAATTTAGCATGTTCACCACACGCTGAAGTGACACATGAGACGGACACTGGGACCCGCTGACAGTGCGAGGACCTGCGGAACTTCTCCATCCTTTGAATCCAATTCCATGCTTGACACCAGGCAGAATTAGCTCTGGACAGTTGAGTGATAAGTTCCCTGGGTGCTTTCACCAAACACATCTGAGCTGTCTTGCCAAGCTGCGAGTTTCTGATATTAAGCTGTACTTCCAAAAGCAAATTGATCTAAATCTATATAGACATGTATGGTAATCACAATCAGTGTTCACTTTGATAAAGCAGACAGGCATCTGTGTCTATTTAAAAGCATGATCTTATCAATTACTAATCAATAGTTCTCCTGCAGCTTAAAGCAGATAAAATATACATTTGCCCCTGTAGAGTATAGCGGTGAGAAAATCATTAGCTTTGCCTGCACTGCTGTTTTCAGGGTTACTGCTTTATTGACTTGTGTAAATGATCATCCACAAGGGACATGCTTGGATTTGTATTGGATTAATGATGAAAGAGGAAACAATCAGGAAAGAAAACAAGATATATTTTTGCACATTACAATAGTGATTTTTCCCCTGTCTCCAACACTCCATTTCTCTTTCTCATTTCAGGGATTCTCTCTTTAAGTTGTTTGAGTGACAGTGCTAGTGATATTCAAGGCCTTCTATACCCCTTTTCCACTCCTCCTTTCCCCCAGTCTCTCTGGTCAATGGGTGTCAATCAAAGCTTGGCCCTCACGCAGATTGGCAACAAGTACTCTCAAGCACTCTCATGCTAGCGAAACAATTATGACTGGGCTGTGGTGAAAATGGATTCCCGTGTCGACTCTCCACACTGCGCTGCTCTCCTCGCGGCCGACGGGGTCCTGCCATGGGAAGCAATTATCACTAGATGCCAGCTGACAGCCCAATTCTATTGCCAGTGCGATCAGCCCTCGTCCTCGGGCTTTCTCTAGGCAAATAGCATCCTCAACACTCAAATCAAACCTCTTACCAGCCATTGGCTTCTATCAGAGAAATGGATGGCTCCCTTTGTTCCCCTGGACAATGCACAGGGAAGAAAGTGGATGCAGAGGCTCACAATAAGAGTCTGTTTTGATTTTGCTAGTGCTCAACCAAAACTCCTCCACAACACATGTGAAGGAGAGGAAGATGTACAATAGCATGCTGCATTCAAGGAAAAGAATTAAACCACAATAATAATGGCTCAATTTGGGGGGGTTTTAAAGTTTTCACCTTTAAGGAAAACAAACATCTTAATATTTAATAAATACATGTGGAATTCTGTGTTTTTTTGGAACAATTGAAAGCTTTTGTTATCTGAGGTACAACTTAACCACAAAACATTTAAAATCATGCTAGCTACTGTGCAATAATGAGTCAACTAAATGCTTAAAATAAATCATAAAGACCAGCTTAACAGTGTGCCAATAAAAAACATTATGTTTAAAAAAGACAATTCTTAAAGTTTGAATGGATTTATCAATGCTTGGTAAGTGAGATGCAGTTTTATTAATTAGAGGCCTATCCCAGCAGCTTTGGGCATGAGATAGGGTTCACCTTGGACAATTGCCAGTTATATACGGGCTAACACTTAGACTTAGACGCAGACACTGACAGACAACCATTCACTCTCACATTCAACTATAAAGACCAGCTTAGATTGTTCAGTTCACCTTAAAACAGCTTGATTAATGTTCATCCTGGCTTCCTGTTACATAGTGATGTAGCTACGTGACACAAGGTCAAGGTCTTATTTACATGGAACCACATGCTTAGACAAATTAAATATTTAGAGCATTATTTTTCATAAGTGTATATAAAGACTATTCAAATAAATGATAACCCATTTTCACACACACTAACTGTTGAAATAGCTGTGTCAACTATGATTGATTTGTAAGTGTTATTGTCAGATAAACTTCACTCTGATGTGAAAGCTTAGGAGTTTGAGTGTAAGATGCATGGGTCTAAATGAATGAAAACGGCACAATTAATCCTTATAAAAGTCAAGCAGTCATCTGCCACTTTGCTTATTAATTGAATAAACACATCAAGGCAAAGTTCAGTCAATCCTTTAATCACTTTAATTAATGCACATTGTTCTATTTTCCTCTCTGTGTCTCCAGCTAACTCTTTCCCTCTCCCTCTGTACCTATATTTGTGAAATAATAAATAAATTAGAATACACAGTGCCACAAACTAATTATCATGCAAATAAAGCAGCAACAAAGCGGAGTGGGACTGCTAATGTGGGCCAGATCGTGGGTGAAATTCCCCAATGTGCTTGGAGATGTCCACTGTGCAATTAGAGAGAGGACTGACTTGGGATGCAATGTGAGAGGAGAAGAAAGCACAGCACCAGAGGACCAAAAAGCCTGTCACTTATTCACTGTCAAATTAATTCTGCTTTTGCTCCCTTTGTCTTATAGCAAAGTGGCTGCGGTGTCTGTCTGCTTTTTTGTTTTTAACTTCTCCTGTGCCATGCTTCCTGTTTAGGCTCATGTTAATGCATCATAAAGTATAACAATGATGAAAAGTAAGCTGGAGCCGGTTTGGTTTTTAAAATACCTTTTGCACACAGCCCTGGTTCACAACATTAGACCAAGCTTTCTTATTCTCCAAACTGCAGCTGTGCGGACAAGAATCTAACAGCAGTTCAAGTCCCGTTCAGTTAAGACTACCCCATCCAACTTTAAACGATCCAGAATATCCCTTTAATGTTGCATAAAAATTGTTATTCATATAAAAAAGGGCTGAAACGAAGACCTTGTTTAAAAATTGAAACCAGTCTTGATAAAACTTTGGTCATTTCAAAGCTTACATCAAGGGAATCTGCTCTGTGAATTAAAATAAATAAAAAAACTGATCTGATTTTTCCCCCCTCTGTGCCAATCTAAGCTAAACGTGGCCCAAAATAAGAAAATAAACACGACCAAAGTGCCTTATTATAAGCAGCGCCATTATCATAACGACCTGATTTGCCTAAATCATGTCCTTATTAGGCCCCAGAGTCTGTGTGCCCCGTGGGTAATGAGGGGTCCAGCCGAGATCCCCTCCGCTCTGACATGTCTTTTATTAGCCTTACACTAAATGGAAGCAATGATGAACATTTGAGTGGTGTGATTAGTCTCTGTGTACCCTTGAAGTCAGTGCAGAAAAGTGGTGTGCCCTCTTTTAATATTTGATTGTTTTTCTCTGTGTAATTTGGTCCAATTCATCATTTGGCTCGTTGGCTCGCTCTGTGACATTAGTCGACTGTCCATGTCCTGATTACTGGCCTCTGATATTGTGTTCGCCTTTGATTTCCAATTGCTTTTTCTTGCCCCAATTCTGGACACAGCAAAACTTTCCTCTCACCCTATTTCAGCTTTTGAACAGAGAACATTTCGTGTGCCCTACAAATAAAGTTGCCAAATCATTTGCAAATTATTCACAAAATAATGATTAAGGCACTGGCAAGATAACTTTAATGTGTGCTTATGGTGTCTTTTCATTAATGCAATGTTAGTAGTCATAACATCCTCAAACCAATCAAAAATGTGATGATTGAGTATTGGGTTTCAGATGTATCAGAAAGGATGAATGCTGATCAATGTGTAAATAAACAACTGTCGTTTAATGTATACTGTTCATAAGAAGCTCATTTTCATGGATATTCAATGTTTGGCTGAAGAGAAACAACATTCTTACATAAATTATACTGGCTGGTATGTTTCACTCAGAAGGGCCATTGCCACTAGAACAGTACGGCCTGGGTCAGTACAGGTAAGCTTTGGCCTCCATTAGAGTGTCCACTTTCCAAAAAAAAAAAGAAAAGTCTATTGACTGGATGATAGATATATTCCACACTTGGGGAAAAAACAAGATGGAAAAACTTAAAATCAATTATTTTATTTATTTGTTTTTCAAATGAAACTTGTACTTCTTTCAGACAAAGACTGTACTGACAGCAACTGTTGCTTTTTCTATTTTCTCAGAGTTGATTACATTTTTTGCCTAGATTACATTATAAGCAGCATTTTTTGACATTAAAGAGTGAATCCTTAAGATGTAGGATGGTATATTGGCACAGCTCTTTAAGTTTAATATTCAGAAATATGGGAATAAACTGGTCTAACCAGCCTAATCTTTGCTGCAGGAGCAGGATTTACTGGCTTCTTTCCATTAATTATTGGCAAATCATTCAAGGTTTGAAAGTTTACTTGAAACAGGATTGATTGTCATTGTTTATGTAGCAGAGACAGGACGGTGGAAACACTAGTCTCTTTAAAGGGGACCTGTACCAAAAACAGAATCTGCTAAACATCCCTCTGATCAAAAAAGCAGTAAGTATGTATCCTTCCCTGTTTGACTCCAAAAGACGAGTTAAAGTTAAAGAAAGCGTGCGATTACTGTGTGATTAATGTCAGTCAGTCCAATATGTAATCTCAAAGTGAGGTCTTGCTAACATCAAGTTCAAAGAGCCCAAAATATACATACATTTTTCCTTTCTCTCCCATGCTGTTTGTTTCATAAATAGTTTCCAACTCTGGTGTGTTGTCATCCACTGAAAAAGGAAGGAAACGTTCTTCAATAGGAGGGGAAATCAGAAGGAATGTATGCCTTATCATACCCAAGAAAACACTGAACAATAAAATAACTCTCCATTAAAGAGCACAATGTAACATCTGAACCCACTTGCTCAACTATGTGCATAGAAGGTACATTTCTTGCCCTTGTTCTCATACCTCCATAAGTTTGCCATAGAGTAACTCTGACCAAAGCCCTTGATGCTGTCTGACAGGACAGTGACGTGAGAATAGGCCAGAGGTAACATGCCACTACTTATGAGCTCTTATTTTGGCAAAGAAACAAAGGAGAGCTTAAGCTAGGCCGAGACAGTCACAATGCTGTTGGTTCCCTTTAGGCCTAAGGAGACGGGTAGTGTGTTGTGAGAACATGTCACTGCTTTTTAAAGCTGATGGGGCAGAATTACTGCTTAGAAACTATAGTGACCTACAGCCCACAGAAAGGCCAGTCCAGAAATTACAGAGGCTATGATATCATCATTAGCACTAAATACAGTCGTCTTGATCCAATTTCATTTTGAACCACTGACTGTGCTGAGTCTAAATCCAGTTTATCCAGAGATTAATGAGGGTCCAAATTTCTAAAACACCACTGGATATTCAGATATAGACAGAAAATTTAAAAAGTCAAGGTAAACAAACATGCACTGATTTTTAGTTAGTGAAATAAGCCACACAGTAAGTAGAATGAACATAGAGATTTGGCAAATATTATAAAAAAATATTCACAGTTTACATGTTCAGTATAATCTATTCTCATTATTCTCTTATCACCATTCTTATGTGAATGTGGCAAACACTAATATGGGTCTGTATTGGCATCTTCCTGAAATATTTTTTACAGTGCAGCCCAAATAGTAGGCCTTGTCATGAGTTTGACTATGTCACCACATTTCATCAGAATACCCCAGACTCTGAATCAGTCTGAACTAGTTCAAATAGCTGTGCTCAATCTCTCAGAGAGCCGCCACTGAGGCACGAGGCCTAATAAGCACATGCTAAATGTGATAAGCCACTTTGTAGCTCTGTTTTGCCTGGTTTAGATATTTTCACCATTCTTTTCTTTCCACCCTGGTGATTTACTCACTCCAGGCGGTATGCGCTTTCTGTTCAACGTAGACACAGAGGAGTGCAAATAGATTTTTGTCTCAATTGGTCCCTCGGTGACACAGTGGAAAGATACTTGGACAGAACACAGGGCGAAAAGGGATTTTTATGTTTGAAAGATTGGAGTGGTAAATCACAATGCATACTCAGAGGAGGTTAGTTTAGTATTTTTAAGAGGCCCCTGTTGGAAATTGTGACTGGAGGCTGAATCTGAAGTGCAAAGTACAGCTCAGCTCCTCTCATGAAAATTCATTCACAAGTACCTGTGCATAGGTCAAACCAAAGTTTTGGAAATGCTGCCAGAACATCCTCCACACATGAAAGCTGTTTTTGTCACAGGCAAGGGAACGACCTGCCATTTGGTTTCAGTTACTTTTAGGAGTGGAAATAAATGGAAATATACATGTATATTGTTAGTCTGCGTTTGTGTTTTAATGTATGCGTCTGTTCACATTGTATATATAAGGACAATGAGGCTCTCATGAGTGCTATGCTTTGGCATCTCTGTCCCTTTTACCAAGGGGCACACTGACCAGCTGGTGGATTGCGAGGCCAAAGAGATGAAAAGCGGCTCTCTGCAACTCGCCCAAGTGGTACTGATGGAACCTTTTAAGAGCAGCCTTGCTCCAGTGAGTGAAAACATGGCCAATACTCTGGCTGATGTCATATCCCAGCTGTTAGCTCAATCAGAGCAGGTCCCACCACGACTAAGTGAGTCACATTCCACATAACACACAGTTGCTCCATAAAGCTTTTTGAAGCGCTGTGTTACTGTCGCTCCTCTTGTGACCCCACTGGCAACTACCAGGTCTCCGAAGGCCTTCCGTTTAAAAAGAGCTGGGCTCAATCAGCACATGCTTAGACTGGTGATGACTCCCCTCCCCTTGTTGCTGTTAGTCTATCAGTGTTCCCTTGTATTGCCCCCCATTTTCCATCCTCTGTAACAGGCGGCACTCCCATGCAGCTGTTGAGAGGTTGTCCCTGATGTCATCTTAATAGTGCTCTGCCCCTCTGTTTAGCATCCATCTTTCAGCGTGTGTACCTAAGCATTTTTGTTTGATGACATCTTCTTTGTGGTTTTCACAGCTCAGACCACTGATTGACCTTTCTCTCTAGTCTTTTTACTTTCACTATTACGTGGAATGTTGATTACACAGTGCTTTTTACCGCTGAGAGACTCCATTGTAGGTGTGAGTTGCCTTCTGGTGTCAACAGCCATTTTAACTGCCCGCTCAATGAGAAGGGCACCACATGGTCTGCATGCAAACTAAAAGGACAAGCTTTTATTTGTTTTTGACAAGCGGTGCCAGCAGGGCCGCAGCAGCCTAACTGTCAGTGTTTGTGCTTTGTGTGCACGAGGCTATGAACGTTTTTTGAGCTTTCCGGAGAGACTACAGCAGGTATACTCTCTTTTGCTTTCTCGCCCAAGGCAAGGTAAGACACTTTAGCATTCATAGACACAAAACACTAAAGGCCAACTAGCTGCAAACAGGAAGGAGAAGTGGACAAATGACATGCAGAGCACAGTGGACCGGGTTCGGGGTCAGGGTAGAGGAAAAAGGGTGAAGGACTGAGGAATATAGATGAGTAAAGCACAGTAAAGCTTCACTGTTTTGTATAGTAGGTACGGACCATGTTTTTCCCGTTAAATGAGTTGTTTTGCTTTGTTGCCATCAAGTATCCAGCGTGAAGTCACGTCAGAGAAGTCCTGTCAGTTCTGACTAAATGAAGTATCACAATCCAACAATGCACTGTTTACTTATTTACTCTCCTTGACAGCTGCAAACATTCACCAAGGTTTCCACTGTTTGCAAATGTAACAGAACAAAAAAAATCCCCCAAACAAAAGGCGGCTCTATTATAATTTTAATTATGCTCTTTTCTCTTGCATTTTTCCCATCTGAAAGTCAGCGAAAGGAGTTGGGTGTGTGCGTTTTGTGTTAGGAAGCACCCTAGTGATTCTTCCGCAGGTACAAAAGCTGCTGTGTAGGAAATAGCTCTTATTAAAGTCAATATACACACTCCTGATGCATAATTTATGGCTACTTCTGAAGCATTGGATCCAGCACCGGAGAATAGCATCACATATTCTCACAGTTTGGGATTTTTCAAAGTGAATTGAAATGGAGCACAAAATATGCCAAATTCAGGGCAAGCATAAATATGTGTTCGCGTTGCTCGGGTCACTGCAACAAAAGTAAGACATGAGGTAATGGACTGTGTGTCAATCTTTCAAATATGGATGAAGTGTACTGTACTACGATTACGCTGCACTGAGAAGTTTCCATTTTCTTGTAAAGCAAATATCAAGTTTCCAACTCACATGTCAGACAACAGGTTAATGGGGCAAAACAACTCAATTAAATAAGTCAACAGTTTGCAGTTCCCATCATTAGCGGTGCAGCCGAGCAGGCCGGAATATTGCACATTCCAGACTAAAGCCGGCCATCTGGTCCCTGAGTGCACAAAACATCTCTTTCATATTAAGTGTTTATTGTTTTGTTAGATTGATGCCGTTAATATTGGCCTTTCAGAATGACAGATTAGCATCACCTCCTAATCAGCGCCATTAGGAGATAAATATCAGTAATTTAATCACGGCCGCAATTGCTTTTACAATAATACGATTTACAAATGTAAGCGATTAAGTAATTAGCTTACATCTCTGAAGATTACAATCTTGTAGACTCTGTTGCATCTGGTTTTGTGAAGATTACACGGTTTTGCTTTGGTCGCCTGCCTTTATTTTTTTGTGAATGAGATGTGTACTAAAGCATAAAGTGGTTCGGAAATGACCTTTTTGGAAATGGGTTTTAGTACAAGTACTGCACACAACACAGATGAATACCTTACCTTAGTCCAATTGAAAAATGGTGCACACTTGATGAAATAATGTCAGTCCGTGGGATGACATATCTAAACAGCTATCAAGGATTTCTTTGTTGCTGCTGAACACTGGCCCTTGGGCGAGTCATGGTTTCAACATATTAAATCTCTACCTTTCTTGTTTACAAAGTAATTTGTCGGTTAGTGTTAATTTCCTAAATGCAACATAAAAGGCGCACAGTGCGGTGAGAGAAAAAAATTAAAGGGAGAAAATCATAAAAACAGCCGAGAATCAGGCAAATTGCTTCCATGTGTGTGCGACTGCCAGAGAGTCCTGTCTAAATGCCCCTGACCCGCCGAGACTGGACCAATTCAGTTTGAAAGGCCCAGCTCTCTAATGAAGCCCTAATTTTTATTGCCACTCCATTGACTTCAAAGCAGTTCAGGTTGCCAAACATAATTTCACTGGAGATATTTTCAGGTGCACTGCAAATAGTTCATAAATAATTTCCCCATTAGTGCGAGCATTGCACTTTTGTGTGAATGTTTCATCTGTTAGGTTTCTGTTGCACCAATCCTCTCACAGAGCATCCTTCCTGAGTTCGTGCACCCCCGCCGGCTCCTAACCTTCGTCCTGCAGGGGCTTAACAAGTCAAACAGCACTTAGTGGCTCTACAAAGTTTCTGGTGAGGGGCTGGCCGTGCTCTGCTGCTGTCAGTCTGGGACTGCAGAGCCCCACAGTCGAAGAGCTACACCATTACAGGATTAGTGTATTAAAATAAATCCAACTTGAGGAGGCCCAATCACAAATGGCTTATTGCTTGTGACCATTCTGCCACATTGAATAGCTATCTGCCATTGAACAGGGCCCCGTGCTTTGTTCAGTATCTGTACTTGAAATGAGCTCAAGGTTAATAGAAGATTATTGTAGTGATTCACATTATAATCATTGGCTCTTAACCCCAACGATAAAAAAGAATCAACTTGCAAAGCTACAATATTTTTGCAAAATAATATTGAAGATACATTTTTGTTAAAAAATATAATATGCAGTAAAAACATTTAGACCCTTTCTTACTCCACTCCTATAACAGTCTGTTGTGTTTGTTTACCAACAAATCCTACTCATTGAGTCTTTAACATTACACTTCAAAATCCTCTTTTATCCCTTGATGTATTTTTTATGACCAGGATGACCTTTGACTAACGGGAATTGTGCACTGATCAGTACTGCATCATTAGAATCAATTTAAGATCAACAAATTTGTATTTTAAAACCCATGTCGAGCTAAAGTGCAGTCTGATATGTCGAATCAACATTTTAATGCAGAGTGAAAGCCTCCCAGAGTCCTGCAATCACAAGCTTAATTCAAAACAAACTAATAATAAAAAGAATTTATGTCATCAAAGCCCATGTGTTTCCCATTTCGAGAAGTAGAGGAATCTTATGTGCCGTGCCTTGACTTAGCAAGCCATTAAACGAGTTTCCCTTTTGTCCAAGGTTCTGTAAAGAACTTCATAAAAACTATGAACCTTTTGATAGGTAATAACACACAGGAAGCCGAACCAAGATGAGTTGGAAGGCTCTGGAATCGACTGGCCACTAAATGTAAATCATAGAGACGGGATCCCAAGCTGAGTGCCCATTAAGTACCCCCCCCTCCCTCCCCACATGCCTCAAAACCCACATTTCTCCTCCTTTTTCTACATTTTGAATGTTATTATTGTTCTATAATTGCATTTCCTTCCCCCCAGCAGACCGCATTCTTTGAAGTGAGGAAAATGGAACACTTCTTTATTGTAAGCAGGCAGGTATTTTGCAATAAACTAGGCTGTTGTCATTGTATGGATAACAAGTTTAACCTGAAAACAAGCCATAAATCATAGCCGTAATAAGTCATCACATATATCTATGTTTTCTCTCCTTTTTATTCCTGCTTAGATGACATTGATAGGTAAATTTATCCATCTAAAAGCCACCAATTTTCAATCTGCCCAACTCTATCCATGCGAGCGTGTGATTGGTCAAAAATCCGACATGTGCTTAATCTTCTCATTCATTAAAATCCTTGATAATCTTAAGTTCACACATACATGTATACTAGGACAAGATCATTTCTAGCCAGGTTAACGTTTCTGTCCAGGCAAACTCACTGAACGCCAAAATGTGTGGAACAATATTCCGTCCCAGTGGTGTGAGGTTTAGGTGGGAGCTCAGGTCGTAGAAGTGTGCCCTAAAGCTGACAGAGAGGCGACTGTGTGTTGAGAGGGAGCTCATTAAGAAGCCATGTGTGTGTTTAACAGATACCGAGGGCTCGCCTTGTTCCAATAACAACTCATTAATGAAGGTTTGTGTGTGTAAGAGAATTAGAGCGGCTGTAGTCATGAATCATCCCACACATCAGTCTTGTTTTACTGATCACATCCCAAAAACGGGACTGACAGATGTAAACACAATAACAATTGACAATCAATGATTATTATCTCTACTCATCTTAATGATTGGCCGATTATTAGATTAGCTCAAATAGACACATAGAACATGATAGATAATAATGATAATGTATTGATGTGTATGTCCAATTCACTGAACTAATCTGCTTCTAAGCTAACACCTAACTTAAAACTTACTAATAGTAATAATTATAGTATAAATATTAATAATTGTAATTGTAATAAATTGTAATAGTTTACAGGCGGTTAACAGGACACAGTTCTGTCTGTCAATTCAATTCAATGCAATGCAATTCAATTTTATTTGTATAGCCCAGTATCACAACAACAATTGCCTCAAAGGGCTTCACAAAACAGATAGCAAATATG
The DNA here is from genome assembly GCA_036850595.1 of Rhyacichthys aspro. Lineage (NCBI taxonomy): Eukaryota > Metazoa > Chordata > Actinopteri > Gobiiformes > Rhyacichthyidae > Rhyacichthys > Rhyacichthys aspro. The sequence goes on from CM072168.1 coordinate 12,130,086, forward strand.
CAAACAACAGTTTTCTAGTGGATGATGTGTAACAGATACGAGAAATCAACAATCATTGTAATGCTCATGTATGAAAGACCCACCTCCACAATGTTTTGATTGGTCAATTGCGACTAATTTGTAGAACTAAAGTAATATTTCCTCATACTGCCTTTTTGTAAAATGTGATCTGTTCTATAGACAATCTGGAAAATAAAGAAAAAAGTATGATCTGTATCTGTATGATTTCAGTTAGGAGTGGGATGTGTAAATGTTGTCCAAGTCAGATGGACACAATAAATATTGTTTTTTATGTCATGTCCTGGTGGGAAAAAAGCCGATATAGGGACTTCATTTATTTATATACTTTATACTGCTGGGATTGAATGGCTCGTTGTCACTTGGATTTCAGATATATATATGCAGATGTGTTCAGACTGGACTTTTTTTGCTCTACTAGGCCCTTATCCAGGCCCCAAGAGGCCCCTAGCCGTGTCCTTTATCCCATTCCTCCAGCCCCTACAGGAAATGAGAGCTTCAGGGGGCAGCGGTAAGGAGACGGGTGGCTGAGTCACATGGACGGATACAAACCCGCTGCACACCCAAAGCAGATGTGAGCCCGAAACATTCCAACAGCTTTTTGGAACATCACTGATCGAAAACAGCCAAGAAATCTGTGTCTTTTTCTTTCTTTCAATGTTTTCACTCTTTGACATAAATCAGTTTGTCTGAAGCCAACATAAAACTGAAAATTTACACCGAGGAATTATTTAGTTCTCCAAAACCATTTGAGTTCAAAGACATCCAAAAAAAAAAAAAAAAAAAAGAACGAGGGCTTTTGTCTTCGTAAAACCCCCTCTGTCTAAAGTAAGACGAAGCCATTAGCCGATCCGGATATAATTAATCAGGGAGAGCGGCACGACACTGATCCGCATCAAACATTCCCCATTTTTTTCGAGATATCTCCTCTAGATATTCCGCTAACACTTTCTAATCATAAATAATCACACAGAAAAAAGACACTCAATTAGATTAGTCTCCGATGTCTTGGCTTTATGGGAGAGGGGCAAGACATTTCTCTGGTCCTTTGCTAACTATCGAGCAAAAGCATAATTGCTCTCTGGTGACTTCATACCACTTGTAAGCTCGGGGTTTAACTCGCCTTATTAGGGGGTTTTCAGAGCACTGTGGATTGAGCGTATTGCGCTGCGACTGACTTGTATTAAAAAGGGAAGATTCGAATCACAGTTATTACATGTAGATTAGATGAGACCCTTGTTTTGATTATTTTGGAACATGCTGTGAAATTATCGACTGGAACATAATGATGTCTGGAGTTTGTGCCTAGAGTTTTCCATTAGTTTGTCAGGGTATTTGGGGTAAAGGCTGTTGGAAATGGGCAAGGACTTGTTTTTATGTTTTGGCTCCAATACATTTGTTAGACTTCTGTGTTTTTTTTGTGATCCATGTGAGGGTAGAAGAGTGTTTTTTTTACAACATGATTTTCCGTTCAGATTAAGTGAGTTAAGATCTACAGTGAGCTGCTGTGCTTTAGAGTTGTGACAATGACACCAGGTTACATTGTTAGCCCAATGTAACCTTCAACTACAGGTAGATACACTACTGTGAATGACATATTGAATTAAAATGAAACACAAATGTTTACGTCATATACTTCATATTTTGAGAAGCTTTGTCAGAATAATTGTCTATTTTTCCCATTGTTTAAAGGAAGCTTGTTGCTTATACCAGACATGTACAGTCTTGGTCAGATTTTACTCATTCACTTGTGATTCCAGTTTCACACTTTATCATTGCTGGTCTCATTTACATACTGTTTTCCCAGATGCCGTTGTCAGGGAGTGCATAAATACTTGTATCGTGTCACCAGATCCAATCAGTGATAATAGGAGTGGGTTTGAAAGCAGTGTGGGATGGCTATTGACTGGTAAAGGAATCATGGAATCACTTCACTAAAAGGAATTCCTTCTTCCCAAAAAAGCCAAAGACTTTTTGTTTCTTCCTATGCCAACTGAGATTACTGCGTACTACATAAGGGTTTTTCTCCCTGCCTCATCCCCCTGCTGAACTAAATTGCATTGACCTCTTCTATCTATTGCTTCCATATGTAAGCAGTTATCTCTCTTGCAAATGGAAATGAGACCCAAAATTGCAACAAATGGGGCCATGCCACTGAATGCAGATGTTCTCCTCTCCTGGCCCAGAGTACACATGCCTGATCAAATTAACTTTAACCCCCTCTGCCGACAGAACAGACATCTCTTTTACAAACCCTCCACTATGGCAATTTGTTTTGAGTCCAGGCCAGAGGAATAACTGTATGTCCACATGTGGTAAATAAGAAGTGATAGTATCAAACACCTGGACGAGGCAAAGACCCGCCGGGGGTGGGCTTTTAAGTCTTTACTTTCGATATATTGGCCTAGTTTGGTCTCCCGGTCCGTTCCCTCGCTTTGAGTTTCATGCTCAAATCTGGCGCTGTTGGGAATGTTTGACAGAGAACACCTGCTCGAAGGGTTGTTCTAGGGGGTCGGAGGAGAGGAGCTACAGCAATGGAAGAACATGAAAGAACAGTGAAAGCAGAGGGGAAGGGGTGATGTTGAGAGGCTAACAGGTGCTTCCGCCATTGGGCTCTGGGAAAAAAAAGGCACTGTTTCTGCTAATGTATGGAAATGGGAACAGAGTCTTCGTGCCTATACCCCTTCATCAAAACCCCTCTATCTTCCCTCTCTCCACTTCCCCTCCTTCTGAATAATAAGAAAGCCCATATAAAATTGGCCTCACAGATAATTTACCAAATTGGTTAAATGTTGCTGAGAGCCTGGAGTGTTAATATGCTTCCATTCAGAGCAGGCAGAGGTCAGAGGAGTCACAGGTTTGCAAGAACCAGACAGAAACAACACATCCCACACAATGCCCTTCAGGGATCTTCTGTAATGACCACAATGTCTGAGCACATTTGCAACTACATAAATTCACATCAGATAGAAATTGAGTTTTGTTTACCAATACACACCTGAAGAGTCTTCAAACTAAGTGTTTGTCTTTGGGCCATTTTGTGTTTGTGTTGCATCTTTACATTTACATCTACAGTCAACTCTCCCTTATTTTCGTTTTTGCTCCCTGCCACCATCTGCTCTCCTTTAGGGACCCTGATTATGGCTAATGAGTGTTTCCAAGCCCAGTCGCTCATCTATCTCCGAAGACCCAAAACATGGAGCGTGTCTTTCTCATCTCTTTTCATCTCTTTCACAGCACACAGCAGCAGCAGCAGCAGCAGCGTCGCCACAGCTAAATCCCTCCAATCATTTATAAGGCTGTCAGCTTAATACACACAAATATTACATACACGTAGAAGGCATGCGGAATTGGAACATACAGGTGTTAACTTATCTGGCTGGGTCTGTTCTCGGTCCAGGCTAATGAGGAGCAGGTGAGTGGCCGCTGCTTTAATCAAGTGGAGAGCGGGCCGCGCAGCAGATTTGCAGCTTGTTGAAAGGCCAGCCGTACACATGGGCTTCATTATGGGGTTAGGGGAAAATCAGTCAGGAACAATTGTTTTCCCACTCCAGTTGCTAAAATGGAATAGTATTCTCCCTCTAAATGTTGCACACACACATTTGTACTGACAAAGATTATAGATCCGTACATCGCTTCATGAAGAAGACTATGTGTTATATAATAATACCAAACAAAGGCTTGACTCTGAGGGGACATGTTATTTTATAGAGCCAAAATGTTTGGTTATTTTGAAAAAAAAATAACGCATCATGTTTTTCCATTACTACATTAAAGTGCATCATGTAATCAAGCAGCAATGGGATTTAAAGCTGGGTTAACAGGTGGTTCTTGGCCTCAGCATTTCAAAGTTAAAACTTTTCAACATCCCGTCTTGTTACAGGCATACATACTGCTCGGTAAGCATGGTATAGTGGTAAGACACCACCATGAAAATGATAATTATTTCTTCCAAATGCCCTGTGGAATTTACCTCCTGCATAAATAGCCCTGCAGAGTTTACATAGAGGAGTTCAGATGGAATATCAAGTGCTTTCCTTTGCACACAGATTGTGGTTTTCTCTTTTCCACTAGATGAGCGATAGGCAGCAGCAGCCTACGTCTCAACATGAAGCTCCAGTCATCTTGGAATCTATCACATTACAAATTCAAATGGCTAGTAGCTTGGAGTAATGAGTTAAAACAAAATTTACTGCTCAAAATACACCCAGTCTGACTCCATGACAAATTCGGCAAGTGAGATTTGTCTCACTATGAATCAAGCTTTGACTGACGGAAGGAGTATAAACAAAAGGAAACAACTTCTGCTGGTGGGCCACAAAGAGTTGTTTGTGATTTATAGACCACAAGGGACGTATAAAAGCACTTTCTCGCAAATTATGCCAACAATTTAGACAAACGAGCACATAAGTCCATGTTAGTCTTGACAGAGATATACAACTAGTTTGGAGAGTTATAGCATGCAGCCGCTGCGTTTCAAGTTTAAATGGAGTGATTTCTAAGAATTATGATGTTAAGGGAACTGAGGAGGCCTGTGTAACACTAACATCTGCACTTAATGAATCTGTAAAATCATGCCATAAATATCCCGTAGCTATAAGTGAATAGTTTGTTTAATATCTAACAAATCAGCATTGAATTCCTGTGTTTATTTGTAGATTTATTAAACACCAGTCACAGTATATTGTATGCAGAAATTAAACTGTTCTTAATCGATATGTCACACTTTTTGTCATGTTGCTTATGCAAACATAGTAGTTGGTATAACTTAAGTTTATTTTAAAACAAACACAAGAAATCTACACAGTCCACTGAGACTACACCATCAATCTTTTTGTTTGTTTGTTTTTTTGTTTTTTTTTTATTTCTTTGTGCTTGTTCCTCTCAAGGCTACAGAGCCTTTCACCAAGGCAGTACTCATACAAATTACTTATCTATTTACCTTAAAAATTCACTATGCAATCCAAATATCATGTATTTTTATTCACTAGAGATATGCAAAGCAGCTTTGGATTTCTATCTAAACTTTATATGAATACCAAAATCATAAGCTTTATCCTGAAGCTGAACTTTCTGTGGAGATTGTTGAGGAAGTCCATATAAGAAAGTGTGGGTGAGTGTGTGTTTGTCACTTTGCATGCAAAAGTGCATCCCGCTGTGTGTTTGACTCAACAGTCTCTGCATCCAAAGTTGAAAAATTACATCCGACCCGGCTTAGTTTCGGCAAGACTTCCAGTGAACTTTGGAAGGTCATCTTGGAGTGAACGCGAGCGCTGCTTTTGCATAAAACTGATCTATGACTGATCTATGACAAAGCTACTTAATGTGTCACTTCACTGACAGGCTCCCATCAGTCCTCATTAAGTCCATCCATGTCAGGGGTGTCAGCTGGAGTCTCTCCCAGTGCACCCACTCCCCAGCCCTATGAAAGCAGGTGACAGGAGGAGTTACTGTCATAAAGGAGGGACTGTGAACTCACACCAACCCCTCTGTCAGCCTGTATGACTGCAAAAATACTGTGCCAAGATGCAATAACAAGGAGTGTTTTGGGCTGGTCATTGGCACGAAGCAGGGAACAATTAGGAGCGTTTTTTTCCCTTGCAGAGGTCTCTTTTTGGAGACAGGAGGCTGTTAAGTTGTTTCAGAAACACCCTGCACCTGTAGTGTATTGCTGTGTGAAGCCAGATCGGGGCGTGGGAGTGTGAAAAAGACTTCTCTTTAACCTTTGACCTCTGACCTTCACAACGTTTCAAAGTGTAAAATGGGTGGCAGAGAAAATATGGCTTTACATTTGAAGGGAGACGCAGCAGAGCAGGGAAATGAAGGGAAAGTGGTGGCTTGTTAGTTAAGGTGGTGGAAACCTGATAGCTGTGTGATATCCACTGTGTCAAAAGAGTGCCATTTATTAGCATTTAGAGCTGCTTTAAGATGCACAGGAGGGGGAAAAAACTGTTACAATCACCAAAGCACTCAGAGTTATGACACTCATTATGGCTTTGGATGTCATTCAGTGGCTGTGTATCTGCTGTAATGAATGTGTCTCTCTGTTGCCAGTAGGTGCAGCTGTAGTCCAAGCCAGCAACCAGGGAAAATGACTGAGGCTGTGTGGTGTTCGATGGCCTCGGTAGAGTTCGCTTTAATTGTGGAATGACATTAACCGAATGTGAACACAGTCTTTTTGGAAATAAAGCGTCAATACAAAGAGTGACAGTAGGAAATTATTCTCCCAGTGTGCCAAATAAGCTTTCTGAGAATAAAAACTAATCAAATTGTATATATAATTGAGAAACCTGCATGGTGGGTCAGGTGGGTTTGTTTGAGACCTTTAACATCCCCAGAGCAGGAAGTTTCAAAAGCAGGTCTGCTAGTCGTCTGAGCAGGTCCACTTCCTGCGGCCACAACCACATTTCCTGTCGGGCTGGTGGCCCCTCGGTACAGTGCGGCGTGATATATAGCGGACAGAGCAGAGCAGTATCATGTGAGTGTGTGTGAGCCTGCCTGCACTGCGGACCATTAAGCTGTCTTAACTTAAGCAGTGATTAATACACCCATCACTTTCTAAATGCTGCCTGCCTGTTCTCCGGCTCAGGCCTCCACAGAGCACACCAATGTTTGCCTTTTCCCAAAGCTCCCCTCCCCTTCTGTACAGCAGTCCGGGGTCACTCAGAGAAAAGAAGCATTCTTTAATTTGATAATTAGTCAGTGCACTCTTTGGGGTGAAAGAAAAGGATTGGCCTCATTAGCTGTAATTGTCTAATTGCCTTTCATCTAAATAGAGTGTAATTTTCACTTCATGGATTATACAAATACCATAAATGCACCTCTGTGTTATTTGTGGATCTTGTGACTCTCCTCTGAGCAAAAACATTCTGCTGTCAACATGTTGGACACGGAGAAAGCTGAGTTTAAATAGTCTGACAGAGTTGGCATGGGAAAGTGGACCAAGGGAATGAACTCGACCTGGTGGTAATATTAGTTTCCTTAAGTTATTTAACTGAGTGACCATATATTCTGAGCAGACCTTACAAAAATGACAAGTTTGACATGTTATTTGTGTGATAAAATGCACTCATTAAGCAGTTATTGATAGTTAAAGCCACAGCAGCACTTAACTTGAGTCACCTTAACACAAGATCATTATGCATAGTCTATTAGAACATCTTGTTGTTGGTGGGACAGGAAATATGCTCATGCAATACTGCCATCTAATATTGATCAAACAAATTATTATTATTATTTGTTTATTTTTTCCTTTTTTTTTTTTTTATCTGATTGCTACATTATCACCAGTAACATCTATTTACTGTTAGTTAATAGGGTTCATATTGCTGTTCCATACAGTAAAGACATAAACCGATGAACATGTCATCAGTGCACTGCCTCTGTCTGACACTCATATGCAAGTGTATAATGCTCATGGGACACATCATCCCTTAGAGGAACAGCCACTGCAATTGAACTGTCTTTTATTGACACCATTGTGCACCTCCACCAAACAGAAAACACACTTGTATCTGTTGCTGTAGGTGCACCTGCCAGCACAGGCCTGTCCTTTGTGTGTAAGATGTCTGTATGAGTCTGGGATTCTGCACATTCTCCAGGGACAGTACACACTGCTGAGGAGAGCTGCTATTACAACAGATACTTGAACTGAATGAGGTACAGGCCACTTCAGACCAGGACAAAAAGAGGTGCGTCACTTATTATCTGATCACATGTGAGGTAAGTTGGCCAGATAAAAGACATGCTTTGAGTTAAATGTGACTAGTATTAGGGTTAAGTATGCATTTTGTTTGGAGAAAGGATGGGCTTATCAAGACTCATCATTTGACCGAATGTTGGCACTCTTCATTGACTTCCTTTGAATTTTAGTGCTCCATACATGTTGGTATTTGCACTATAAATATACAATACTCTGTGGATTCAGAAAGTCTACATTTATACCCATCCAGCATGTTGGCCTTTGAAATATGATACCACAAGCTGGTCACAAACAGTGATTTATGTGTCCCATTTCAGAACCTAATTAGTGGTCTGAGATATTGAGTTGTTTTGCTCTGATGTTGTGGTTACTTCTGTTAACACAGTTGTTCAAGTGTGGATTGACAAAGAACCCAGATTTCAGCCATCTTTCAGAAAGCCATAAGTCAACATGCGCGTACTACAGCACGACCGGCGGAGACAGGCCTAATCTACCTTCTTGACTAGTTGTCAAAAGTGATTGTAGGAAAGTATTCGGGTAAGTATTTCCCTTAATCACACAGAATTATATAATCACAGAGGATCTTCAGTAGGATTTCAGAAGTAAAAAAGTGTAATGGCTTTTGCATGTCTTTGTTAAAGAACTCTAAATCTAAGAAGTCTGAATGGGAAATACAGGCCATGTTTGGATCCCAGCAGTGGGGATAGAGATGATTGCATCATGGGACCATCTATTTGTCCTGTCAGCTCAAAATTCACAGAGACCACAGTGTGAGAACCAGGATATTTACTGGGACAGCACATAGCCTTAAGATAAATTTATCAATGGTATGTAGTACAACTGTAATAAGGGATGCATGTCCCAACTTTCAGCACTCGTAATTATAACCCTTAACTTCTGGTTCTCTCATCAGTGCAGTCACTAAATGTGGGATTCTTAGATTACTGAAATAGCATGTGCTTAAGAAATAATCAAGTTTGCTTTGCCTTTCATTTAAATAATATTACAGGTTATTTTTATGCCTTTTTACTGAGATCTTATAGGGGATGTCTTACAAAGATGCTGAAAAGCTTAATTTCTTGTATTTGTTGTTTTGTATAAGCCAATGTTTGATGTACTCCATTATAAAGTTGAAAGTGGTCCAGCAAATTCTAGGACAGAGTAACGAACAGCATCCATCTTTTTAGCACAAAGAAGACTCCAGTAACCAATGGCATTTTTATGGATTAAATGAGCTGCCATAGCAAATTTTGTCCCTGAAACTGATATGACTAGATTTTTGGCAGTACATTTTTATACTTAATATAACACTACTTTGTGTAGCTCTGTCACGGTGAACAGTTGACTTCTCTGATACTGTTTCCATATTACGAGATGCATTTGGAAAATTAAAACAAAGGTTGTAAGTGGAGCTTATTAGGCCATAGAGTAATTACAAGACTGTAGTGGCTTTGTGTCAGTGTCAGTCTATTATAGTCTTGCAGTGTATTGGGTGAACTTTACACCCATCTTGAATTGGTAAATGCACCAACGTCGAAATTGCATAAATACCCTTTAGATATCACTTTACTGTCCTTGTATGGTCCTGAAAATGTTGTTCCTGAACAAAACAGCACTCTTTTTGTACCGTTTGTAATAAGCCACATGCACTACATTTAGCACATTTCTTGTCAATGAATTTGAGTCATTTGTCAGCTAATGAGCAGTAAGCGGCGTTGGCCTACTAACAAGCTTCTAGTGGCTGTTGACTTGAATAACAACATGTTAGTTACCGAGCAGAGAGAAGAACAAAGCGCTTGTGCTTGTTACTGCTGCTGCCTGATTGTTCTCAGCCTCTTTCTGAAGACAGCTCCTAATATCATTTCATAATGTGCCATCCTCTCCTCCAGATAACCCCGCTGCCACTGGCTTTCAAGTCTGACTGTCGTTCAAAGCCTCGTCATTAATGTGATTTATTTCTCGTTGTGTATTATTTTGTTCCTCTAATTTGTTTGGGTTTTTCAGCACGGGTGTAAATCAGAATCAAAGCCATTGCCTCGGCTTTTCTCTGTCACCTCTGTTAATGGCCTGTCTACTGAAGGTTTACGCTGAAGAGAAGCAGGCCTGCTGTCTACTCAAATCACCTCTCCATCCTCGCTCCTCATCATCAACACAAAGAGCCCATTGGCTACCACCACAAACACCTTCCCCGGCCATAGCTATAAATCAGCAACTCGGTGCAGAGCCAGAAAGTGAAAATGTGCTACGCTGGAAAACAAAACACCACCATTAATCATCATTAAGTTGGTGAAAGTTTTGCTACTAAAGATGCTAAACTGTCGCTTGGCTCTTGTACCAACAATATAATCTGACACTTTAGTAAGATCTAAATGAGAACAGAATCTGAGACGTGAATCTGGGAGACTAAGTGAAACAAAAGAGCAGAAATGATTGTCATCTGTCCATCATGTGAGGAAGACGTGCAGCTCCTCAGACGCTGTGACGCCTAATGCGGTTGGACAGTGCAGTGACAGCACACCGTGACCTTCAGCTGCCTGCCTGCTCTAACCCCAGCTCACAGAGGTGTGTAACGGATGTCAGTGCTGCTGATCAATGAGGGCATTGGCACTCATCATGTCAAATCCACTCCACCTCCATTTCCTATCTCTTTTGTCACTGGGCCGTTTCTTCCGCTAGTCGTTCACTCAAAGCGTGGTTGAGCTGTTTACACTGAGAGGAAAAAAAAGTGGTGATCTTGCATGAATTCATCTTTATTTTTGTTTTAAGCGGACTGTGTTTCATCATCTCAAGCAGGAGAGAACATTTCTTAAATAGCCACAGCAGGCTAAATGAGAATTTCAGCAAACAAACACAATCAGTCCCCTATTATATTTTGCTTTCAAGTTGCTGAAAGGGAATGCAAACGAGATTAGATAACACAAAAGCCACAAGGCTCATTTCTCTGTAGTGTCTGGAGATGGCTAAATGCTCTAATTTCCCGCTTTACTCTATAGTCCTCAGGCCAACTAACCCCTTTAGTTGAACCCAAACCAAATGCATTAATGTAAAATTGCCTCTTGCAGCAAAGTTTTCCCCCTTTTTCTACAGTTCTTTCTCTTCATACTTTGTAGTAACTGTGCGCAGGCTGTTAAAGCTTTAAGTGAGCATGGCATTGTTTTGCAAAGAGTTTTGATTAATTGCATAGGCTAATTACAACATAAGCAGTGTAATATGGATCAAATAGATATGCTTATGCTGCAAGCTGAGTTTTTAGTACTTTTGTAGCGATCTTAGGATATTCTGCATATAGATAGATATTTCAGGAGGCTGTTTACATTACAACGCATTTTGCGCAATTCTGTTTTAGATTGGTCTCTCGTTCACACAAAGCTGGCATTTGAAAACAAAAACTGTAAAACCAGTGTCATCTCTGAAAACAATAACATCATAGGCACAACACAAAAAGAAAAAACATCCCCTATTGGTCTGGCATATGTACCACACTGTTTAAGTAAATGTTGTGGTGGTTCGGGATCCTATGTTTTGTTTTATGACTATCATGAAAACCTACAGTATTTCATTACTAGCTGACTTATGACCCACATGTATATTGTTTACTACTCAGTAGGAATTACCATTGAGAGACCTAGTGGACTTTGTAGTGTTAAATACTCATTAATAACACTGTTAACCTTAGAACTTTCTATGTTGAAAGCACATAAACACAATAAAGTCAGACTAAATAAGACAAACTAGGAACAAACTAGAATCATGTGACTGCAGTATCAGAACCAGCAAAAGAAAAGAGGCACAATTTTTGGCCTTAGCATTACAGCTGCTCACTATTTCAGCTTGATAAACAGCAACACCATAACTTCACTTAATCAGATTGGAGCAATCAGGCTTAAAAGTCTCCCATGTGTGGTGACTAAAAGAGCTGGGAAGAAGCAGGAGTTAATGAAAAGAGATGTATACTTAGGAAAAGAAGATAAAAGACTACAAACAAGAAAAAAGTGTGGGGCTAAATATGAAAAAGTAAAAGGGTTAGTTCCAGGACACAGGCCATGGGGAGGTGACTATGTCTGGCTACAATTAGCCAGTCACAGCAAAGATTTAGATGATGCTTCGGGGAGCTATTGGTCCTCAGTCATTAGTGATTATTCAGTCAGAAATTAGTGACCATGAAGGCAGCGTGCAGTAGTTTACTAACACATGTTTCCTCCCTGTATCAGCAGCTATTCAGCAAGATCCACATCTGAAAACAAACTCCTCCAGGAAGTGCCTTGACAAACGTGTTTATGAGCTTTAGATTTCAGATGTCAACCATGATAACTTAAAATAACCTCCACATAAATGGCACTTTTAAAAATGACCATGTACACATATAAAATTGTAGTCATAAGGATAAATTGCTCTATGCTCTACTTGAACCTGCCAAACACCATCTTGATATTGTCCATTTTCAAAAGCAGCAGCCTTTTGTTAATGTGTGTTTGCTCAGGAAATCTTATTAAGTCTGAGCACTTTATGAGATGCGGTTACGATTGTTTAATTAAATAAGCATTAGGGGGTGTTTTTAAACTCATAAAGAAGTTATTTCATTCCCTCTGACTTCAACAAGCCATGAAAAGTGTGTGATAATTAAAAAGCTGTAAGTGTTTCATAACATGGAGCATTTAACACACCCTAGGCCTGCTTCCAAACCTGTTCAGAAAGGACAAATGCGGTCAGAATAATATCTCAGCACATCTGCTGTGGTTTTCTGTTTGTTCTGTGTGTGTTCTGATCTGCCATGTGGTCAGATGTGACACAGTCTTAAACATTTAAACTTGCTATTTATAAGAAAGTGACACACAATAATCACAGTTTATTAGCTATGTGTAAATGAAAAAGATAAATATTTTCAAAATACAGCCTGCATTTTATGAGATTTTGGCTTACCTCTGAAATGCCTTTTGCTCTAATCTTAATCAACAGTAAAAGTCTGTAAACTGCATATAGCCCTAGACTTTATTTAGACCTGCCATCTTTAATAACCCTAAATAAAAGCATGCTATCATCAATTTATGGATATATTATTAATAGTGTGGACAGTGTCTTGGCTATAAAATCCACTTATATAAGGATCAATTAATATTTGTAGAATATCCAGCTGTAATGTTATAGTCACTGATTATTGATAGTTCTGTGCACAATCAGGAGAGTTATCACCAAATTTCAAAGTGACGTTTTCATGCATGCTCCAGGTTACACTGTTATCAGTCAGTGGATAATAAATGTCAAAATGGCACATTTGTCACCAACATACAGTATATGTAAATCTGTGTTCCCTGTGTGTGCATGTATGTACATAAATCACAGGTGTTTTATGCATGCACAGAAGGCACCGCCACAAACAGTACCCACACCCACATTAGTACAAGCATACACTCACAAGCACTCACAAATAAAAACAAGAAATCAATGTAACCTGTAATTTTTACAGGGTTGACTTGAGTGTGTGTGACAGGCCAAATCCAATAGCTGCAGTGGGGCTGACAGGCTTGACATGAGGCTTGCCTTGCTGGCCCCTCAATTATGCATGGCCCAATGTTTCCCTGGATCTTAATTGAATCACACTGTCTCAAACTTGTTATTTCTAATTTGTTGCATTTGATTTCTGACATCAGCGCTGCTGTGTCATGAATTATGCAAACAGGAGGACCTTTAATTGTGAGTGTTATTAAAACAAAACTAATTGCAGATGATTAAAATGTGACTAGGAAGCAGGATGTTGGGGGCTTCACCCTGACATGGTTTCACTACTACTGCCAAATAATGATTAGGTCTCATGGCTGTCTGAGCTGCTGCTGTTGTGTGGTTGTGACTGTAACCTTGGGTGGAACATGTCTCATGGTTAATGGAGGCACACGGTGCAGTTTGTTGGTCAACTGCATGCTGTGTGGCGCTTGCTGCTCATATAATGCTCCATGATGACATGCTGCATACACTGATTTAACAGCACACATGCCCATATTCAATAAGGAAAAAAAAAATATAGTGTTAAAAATAACCACATAATAGTGATGGAAGAAATCCTAAGACTTATAACTCCAGTCCTGTCACTCAAATTCTCTCACTATTGATTGTGTCACACTATTTCTGATTAGTTCAGAAATAGTGTGACTCTTTATTAAGAGTAGTTTGAGTCTTTTTAAAGGTATTTTTGAGTTTGAAAGTGAACAGTAATTGACATAAATGAGAAACCCTTTCTGAAATTCTTTCTTTTTATTCTATTGAGCTAAATCACTTTGGGGCATTTTGGTTAAATGCAAAACAGAACAGAGAAGACAGTCTTACATTTTTAAAACAAGGCTCAACCTTATTAGTCATCACTTAAAATGCATTTGCTTATTTAATCCTTTTTATGCAGCTTTGAGCAGAAGCTGATTACAAAATAAGATACTTTGTAAAATAATTGTACAATTATTTGAATAAAGTAAAAAGCATGCATAAGTAAGGTTGTAAGTGGTAAAATGAAACCTCGTACTTGACTCATAAGAGATTTAACAATTGAATTGTGCCTTGAGGGCAACAGCTCAGCACCTGACTGTAAGGTAGGGATCCTCACGGCTGTGCTCCATACGGGACGCTGGAGATGTCTGGAAGTCATTTCCACATGTGAGGTGGGGGGAGGGACACGCTTTAGTTTCATGAATGTTCAATCAATTCAATAGGACAGCTTAACTTTCCCTTTTCCTCTCACAGCACATTCACAGGCCCACAGGCGTTTACAGGCTGCATTCAAAGGTTGCCTGCGCCTCATACAAAAGCAGTACAGGTTCAACTTTGGGGGCAACAACTGAAACATGAAGCACAAAGAAACAAAGACGTTGAAGCTGATCTGTTGATCGTGAATTGTTGCAGTGATCAAAAGTTATTTCAAGGGTGTTTCATGACAGATATCTAATCAATGGAGATAATTTACAGTTTGAATTCACATTTATACTTTTAGTATTAATTGGACGATCTAACAATACTGGTCTTTTTGTAATGGAACCAGATGTGTTGACTCCATATATAATGTGCCTTTCACCAATTCTTCCCCAATTACATTAAAATTCAAATTGGCACAATCTAATAAAACACATACGATTTACATGACAACCTACAACAGATTTATTTACTGAAAAGGCCTATTGCTTTCTTCACAGTCTGAGGAGATGGGGATTCAAAATGTGGCAAAATGTGCTCTTGCTAACACAATCGGTTCATATCCAGGAGATGAGGCAGGGAATGTACATTCTTCTTGAACTCCCAAACCTTAGCTGTCAGGCACTTGTTTCTCAGCCCAACATAAAAAGCTTTAGCTCATTATGTATGCATGCTGAGCTGGCTGCCATGACCTGCCAATTCAAAAGTCTATCTTTGCATAAAAGTCTGTGTCAATAAGGTTTCTCGGTGGTGCCGGGGTTCTGTCTATATGATAAAGTAGCTAAGTATATTTTGCCTGTGTCTCTGGGATGGCTGCAGAACCTTGTCTGTGCAGATGACAATTAGAGTCACTTTCCACCCTGGTTAGGCCAGACAGGTCCTGTCAACCGCCGGCAGAGAGCTATGGAGGCAGACAGAGAGTAATATGTGTAACGCTGTGATTCTGCTTCACCTCGTGATCCTCGAGATGACCACCAGGAGGATAGGTAGGGGGCGGGACAGAGAAAACAGGAGAAAATAGCAGCAAATACACTTCAGCAGTTACCATAGATCTATTTCCAGATTTAAAATGGTTATGAGCTGTCAGTGAGTCATTGTTATATTTTTCACTTTAGAGTCTTTCTCATATCAGCTATCATGAACTCTCAATGTTCTCTGACCAATAAAAGTGCCAAAGGAATCTTCTCAGAGATTGTAAAGATGCATAATATATGATAGACTAGGAAATTATGGGGTGTGGGAGAGCATAGGCACACTGATGCACACTGTTTAAATTAAACATCAGACAGCTGAAAGTGCCTCTCTGCGCTTTATTGCCACGCGTCCGGCCGAGCAGCCATTATAGCTGATGTGTGAAAGACATGGCAATGATCCCAGATCAGCTTTTGAATCCGACTAACACTGAGTCCCGATGTCTTCTTAACAAATCTAAAGTAGAGCAGGCTGTCAAACGTTTTGGCACAGCTGTACAACTGTCAGGTTGGAGTGTGTAGAGATCTGATGTTGCAACTTCCCCCTAAAAGGATTAATAATTTACATGGGAGTACTCTAAAATTCCAGCATTTGCCACAAACCTGTGTAACACTGATTTGTTGAACTGTCATAATAGCACATCACTCAAAGTAAACAATCAGCAGAGCACAAAGAGCTGGAGGTAAATGTCTCTCTCAAAAAGCCAGACAGAGGAAGCGGAGGAGGGGTTGGGTTCTATTGCTTTCTGGTGGTTTCCATTGAGTGGCTCTTGCCGAGCAGAGAGCGAAGAGAGGGGAAGAAAGAGAAAGCTGTAATTGCTGTCAGTCTCTCCTGAGCACCACCTTAAAGCAGCTGCTGTTCAGCAGCTGAGGAGTGAAAGAGTTTGGGCTGTGTGGCTTCCCCTCGAGGCCTCTGGAGGATTCACTGAGGTCTCTCCCCCTTCTTGTTTACCTCTTTTTGTCAACAGCATGGTGTGTACAGTTTTTGGGTGCGAAGTAATCAGAAGGCTAAGAGCTTCCTATCACACACACAAACAAAGATACAGATAATTGAAAAGATTATTCGCAACATGCCAGCTGTGATTTGGAAGGGTTTTCAAGTGAAAGTTCCCCTCAAAATACTGCACACAAATATCTAATACAAAAGGTTTTCCGAAGCACATCAGTGAGGAGAATTTGACATATTTGTGTTTACTGCAGATGCCCTGACAAGCATGTTGGCAGATATATATTCATCCAAGCTCTGCCAAACTGCCAAACTCTGTGCTTCTTTTATGTGCATTTAGAGTATGTCCTTCACAGCCAAGACAATAGTAAACAAACATAATACGCTCTTTAAGGACTTGGTTGTGCATCTTTTCACATATTTGTTAATCCATTGTGCTTAGATTAATATCTGGGTTTATCCTTCCTCATTACTGAACATTAAAATTGACTTAAAGTGTTGGCCAGAGAGGTCAAATCCTGTCTTAGGTTGAAAAGCTTCAGGAAATTGCTTGCATCAGGGAGGTGTATTGGTGTGAAAAGATCCCATGACATGCCTAGGAACAGGTCAGCTCACTGCTGCTTTTGTGTCTCACCTCTGCCTGGTTAGTTTGTAACTGTTTAGTGTTCAGTGCAGTCATTGATCACCACTATTAACCACTGTCCTTAAGGCACTAAAGATAAACAAACATTATTGCTGATGCAACCTGTAGACATCATTACTTGTGCAATATAGACAGACTGTGACATCATGGAAGGGAATGTTTAAGTTAATCAATATCTACTGTTGTGTGATGTTTGTGTCCTGCCATTGGGGTAGATGTAACAGACAGGAAGTGGGCATTTTGTTGATGTTTGACGTGTTTGCAGATCTTCATGCTGTCCATTTTTGGACAGCATGAAGATCTGAGTGAATTTGACAAGGGCAGGGTATCTCCAGTCCTGCTCAATGCTGTTTTCCAAAGAAATATCGCGTCCTTACATCCAACACAATCTTAAGTATTCTAAAATGTTTAGGTATTTGTTTGGGTATTTTATTTTTCTGATCAACCAAACAGTATCCACTGAAGCATACAAACACATAAGCAGAATTTCAATCAATAATTAATGATCAAAATACTTGGGGTTAGAATTCAAAAGATTAAAAAATAACTCAGCAGATTAACTTTTTTCTGCAAGTCTAACCAAAGTCTGTGCAAAGAATCCATAAATCCACCAAAAGAATCTTAGAAATCGATGGAAACAAATCAAATGCTCAGATGTTTGAATGAGCTAATGAGATTTTAAGGCACTTCTGGGACTTTCTGTCAGTAAAGTAAATTTTCTTTTCTAGTTCTATCCATCCATGCAAACGCAGCTCTTCTCTGAAATGCCTTCACTTTGATAAGAAATGAATAAACACTTCAGGAAAAGACAGACTGAGGTGGCAGGATGTGATAGCTCCTCTGTTTCACTCTGATACATATTCTAATTGCTGAGTGCTGACCCCTACTCCCGCTGATGAGCAGCCGGAGAGATTTTGACCTTGTGGTGTGTGTGAATCAATGGGAAGTTGATAAAGCCAAGTTCATTGCTGCCTAACATAAAACAAAGCTGATTTGTTTACCTAGCTAAGCCTGCGCGTGTCAATCCCATTACGGAATGATTTATAGACCTGCGCCCAATGAAATTGTTTAAAGCAGATTAGGTAGAGAAAACGATCACCACTAATATGACAAGCTGATATACTGTGACAGGTAACCAAGCAAACAAGTTCCTGAAATTCAGATTGAATTAGAATCCTAATAATCCTACAGGGAGCAGTGGATTTAATCAGGAGAAGAGAGGACTGGAAACAGGGTAGAGGACTGAATGAAGAATGCCGCTTCTATGGACGCACAGGGAACACCACTTTTTTTGTCATTTACTTGTCATTCTCCATCATTCATCTCGTGTGAAAAGCAGCGAGTGAAAATAAAGATAAAGACAGGGGAAACTGTCTCCATACTGATGACCGATAAGTTTTCTTACAAATTCCCATCCGTTTTCTATATGCTTCATTTTTACATGACTGTGACTGTATTCCATGAATTAATTCAGATAAAAAATGGTATTACAAGATCAAATATCCCAAGAGGAAATATTTGTTTTTAACGTTATACAATATGCATGTGGTGTATTGCGTTACATATGAATGTGGTGCTACAAATAGAAATATTAATGTAATTTCAAGTGCAAAGACTCGTTTAAAGGATACAAGGAGCCAATGTCCCTCTCTGAATGATAAAAGACCCCCTTAATGTTATGGATATTGTGTTCCAATAAAATCTTGTTTAAGGTCAGGCTACTACTGGAACATCAAGTGTTTAAAACAGGAAAAGTAATCAGAGGATGTAGTTTTAACTGCGCTAATATCTTGAAGAGTTTCCTCCATATTTATCATTTTGCTCTCCACAGACTTCTCAATAGTGTTGTGTTTATTTGAAAATAATGAGCAGGAAATTAGTGATAATACTTCTTTTCCAGTACACAGTAAACTGATTGCATCTAAATGATGGTATTAATGAAGGTGTGTTGTTTGGACATTTGAATATGCATGATGATCATTTGATTTCAGGGACACAAATTTCCCACATCTTAGGCATCTATTATGCATGTTTAATATATCCGGCTCCCTCAGAACACAATGAAAAACTTTTGATAGATATTATGTTTTCAGTTGAATATTAGTCATTGTGGATGTAACCAGATTAATCTGATATATTTGTTCATTTTTGTATTTTGCTGCATGAATATGCATAACAGCAAACAGCGGCAAAGTAAGAAAACAGACAATAAGTCATAGCCTTAAAGCAAGGATTACAGTACAAAAGATGCTAAGGGAATGCATTTTGTTTGCGCACACAAATCAAAGACACAAAACTTTCCCCTATGTCACTTTTGTGTTGATTAAACTTGCCTCCATGAATGTCAGCATTCTCACTCCCTCTGATGAAGGCATGAGGGGCAGACACAAACTTTTAGATGGGGACCTAATTAGGGAGTGCGCAGCCTGCTTCTCTCCCCACTCCTAATGAGGGGTTTGTAATGGCGCCGGTTACACTGGCGTATGTCACCGCCACAGCATCGAGGCCGGAGCACGGAGACCGACGAGCAGCAGATCCCCAGTGTAGTGTGTGATTCTACACCTGCAAATCCCCAACACATTGAAACCAGGCCTCGTTTGATGTGCTATTCTTTTCATGTCGAGAAACGGGAGGGACCGAAGAGCAGGGACCTAGTTGAAAAGAGGCAGGGGGCTTGGGAGGAGTGCCAGGGTCTATTAGAGGTTTTAATAATGTTAATTAATGAATAATAGGGTTCGTAATGAGCTACCAGCTGCATTTTATTCATGTGATTATCTTTAGCTCTCTCTCAGCTTTTTTCTATGAGCACTGTCAGGGGATGATGGCCATTGACAAACACTGAACTCACCAAAACCAAATCTGAAAAGTATAGAAAAGAAGGAAGTAGGCCCCTTGACGACATCCTCTGACCTCAGTAAAGGAGAATCTCATCAGGCTTCAGTCAGACCACCAAGCTACCACCAATTTCAAACTCAGTCTCAAAGTCTTGCTGCTTTATATGGTGCTCATGAATGCAGTTTGGCCCAACTATTCACTCTCCATTTTAAGGTGCTAGAATGGCCTGGAAAACACCAAGAAATAAACCAAATGGAAAGCGCTAGCAGTTTAAGACGTTTATTAAAGAAAACAAAGGCTTAGGGCAGGTAGGTACATTGGCAGAAAACCAGGAGTGTCCAAAGAAATCCAAATAAGGCACACCACATGTAAAAAAAATGAATAACAGTATTTGGAAACACAAGACTAAACAAGGTTAGCTTACAGCTGGAATATATATACATGGGTAAAGTCTGAGATACATGCTCCACACATGTCAGCTGCACATGACACCTGACTGCTTGTCCAATTCCAAAGCATTTCCCCACCATCTCCCTTCACTTTGTATTGATTTTTGAATCAATAGCCGCCACCTGCGATGCCTGAGTGAAACTGTGTTACACCCAACCCACTCTAGGAAAAGAAGATTTTCAAACAGCAGCTGGAATCAAATCTTCAAACTCAAAGCAGTATAATGATGGAAATAAATTAATGAGGTCAGTCTGGCTACATTATCCACAGTGACTAAGAAAAGCCGCCTTGGTGAACTAAAAGCAATCAGAGGCAGGGCTGAAAGAATCACAAAGCTGACTCCATCTGTTTGCACCGTGGTTGTAATGAAGTTATCAGTGGGCGTTGGACTTCTATAAAACCCCATCCAGACCTGTAAGGATTCTCATTAAGCCCAGCTTCATTGTCAGCCAGAGCACCAAATCGGCCAACATTGTTCAGGTCCCTTTCTTCCTGTCCTACTCCAAGCACTGTCCTCGTTGTGAGAGCGGAGAACAAAAGGCAGCTTGGTTCCCAATCAGAGCGTCTAGAAGGGGGATCCCAGTCAGGTCTTAATCAGTGCACCACTTAATAGAGCAACACTTTCCAAATATTATTAACCTCATCTGTCTGCATTAGGCCCTAATGGCCTTTTCTCTGTGTATTGTCTTTGCAGCAGCTGGTAATGTACATATATATTAATCCACTCTCTCTTCTCCTCCGCCGAGAGATTGTGCAGTGCTCTCAGAACAAACGGTGCCCTTCAGAGAGCGAGGCAGACACAGGTTAGGAAGCCACTAATTAAATGTCAGACTTGACAGATTAAAATTATGAAATTTAAAATCTGCAAGTGGCTCTTTGTCATTGTCAAATTAAGGGGTGCACTGTGTGATGAAGGGGAAGGGGACGGTGAGCTCTAATGGATTGAAAGGGAATGTGCTTTAGCAGCAAGCAGCTCCCAGTGAATAAAGATTTGCAGCTCTTGCCTTAGGTAGCATGGCTGCATGTTCAATTCTTCCATATTCTCCTAAGTCTAGAGGTTGGGAGGTCACTCCAATGCTGCCAGCCCATCCTGACCACTCCATTTAGATTTTTCATTCCTCTGGCAACACAAATACCTGGCCATGAAAGCAACTCTGAAGAAAAAGCTATTCCACCTTTGGCTTCCTGAAGCTTTGTGATCAACACGATGCACAGAGACATCAACAGTCATTGTTATCTCTTTCACCACCATTCTGATCATTTTACTGTCAACAGTCAACATTATCTTAGTGTTATAAAACATAAAACCTTTTTTTTTTATTATGCATTATAAATTCAAATAAAGTTTAATGTGTAAGAAAATACAAAAAAAAAAACATTGCCAGAACTCTTTTCTTGTTTTAACAAATCAGAGCTGTTTCTCCACAGTGAGCTGATGACTGGGGTACAAAACATATTAGCTCTGGCCAGGTATAAATGGGTCAGGCCTCAACAAGGTCGAGGGCACAGACTGCAATAAAGTCGAGTACAAAGCAGCCTGCAACACTCAACAGGGATCAAAACACTATCAGCACAAGAAGTGACAAGATCCAATTAAATTTAATTACTCAAGCTGTTGTTTCATTTTAACTGCCAATTTTGATTAAGGTAGTTATGTGCCCTTAAAGCTAAAAGCAGAGGCCAAATGTTATCAGGGTAACTATATTAGTGTACGGAGTATCTCCACTGGCTAATTGGGTTTAATTAAAGCTGAGCGACAAGAAGACTAACTGCTTTAATAATACAAAGACTTGTATTGTCTTTATTGAACTGTATTATTATACTGTATTGTCAATGTCTCATATTGGTTGAAGTTGGAGATGGTCAACAACAAAGCACATTGTTGCTTAGGGTTTTTTATTTATGTAGTTTGCTATTGATTTAAATCTCAAACTTAGTTTGGTCATAGAATTATGTATACGGTTACCTCAAACGCCATATAAATGCAATACCACACCTTTGACACCACTGACCACATAACCACTGTGTTGATCTGATTTTAGTCTAGGCATGTCGTCATGTTTAATTGAATACAAAACAAAAGTCTTGGTTTAGATACATGGTTAAATGACTCCTGTAAACTTCAGATAGTGCTTTATTGAGTCTCATTGTATGTAGTGTCCCCCTGAATTAGCCCTAAACGTGAAATGACACCCTACGACTGGAGTGTGGGTATTTGAAAGGTTAGCTGGGAGTATGAGTGGCAGAAACAGCAGTTAGCCTAAGGTGCTTCACTTTTATAGATCAGGTGCCATAGTCTTCTGTTCACACAGCACTGCACAAAGACATTCACTGTCTACATTACATTAAACACCAGCATACCTACCTCCACAGGGATGAGGCTCATCTGCCTGCCCTCTGGTGCTATACACAGGTTTCAAAGCACTTGTGTTCTCTCTGTCAGTGGAGGACGCATCAGCCTGTTTGTCAGCAGAGTTGTGAGCAAGCTTGTTCAATGAGTTAACACAGCTTAACACTATGAAAAGAGGAAAAAGGGATTTGGTTACTGCACTTCCATAATTGAACTGTTGCCAAGCATTTCCATCATTAACTGACTAAAAACAAACCTCTAATCACTCTGGTCTGGTCCTATCCTAAAGCCAGCATCAAGTTCTTCTAAAGCATGTTTGTGGCTATCAAAAAGCTTTCTGTGTGAAAATCTTAAGCAAACCGAGGTGCATACCACTGAAGCCCTGAATGAAGGCCCATATAAATATAGAAATAATATTACATCACAGTTTGTTTAATTTCAGCCTTGACGTTAAATAATGCAGTTTAACATTGTATATACAGCTATTGTTGTGCTTAAATGTCTCTCATCAAGTGTGAATCCAAAGGTAGTTAATCCCTTTCCCTCTGTGCTTCTCTTCTGCAGGGTTGTGGGTTGGTGATAGTGTGTGTAGAGGAGGGTAAGGGGTGGGGGGTCAGCCGGGTCAGGCCTGACACCATCTTTAACTCTTATTTACTGTGATTCCACGACAAGACAGATACCAGCTCCTGCGACTCCACTGATGTATGTTAAGCGAGCTCCAAATTACCCGCCTGATGGATCTATTGATGGCCCATTCCAACCTGTCACCTAGGCTCCATCAGCCTCTCAGTTATCCCCCTACCCCTGTTTCTCCCCGTTCCCCCTCCCAGCCCTCCATCCCTGTGGGTCTGAATAAGAAATGAGAGAGCGCGGGATGATAGAGACCTTTGTGTCCGATCGTGTGCAGAGACAATGGCCGTCGCTGAATCTGTTGCAAAAGTTAAGCGGGTCGGTGTCAGAGCGCAGCTGGAGAACACATACATCATGCACAAAGATACACACGCGTTCACACGTCCCTCGAGAGACAAGAAGGGCAATGTAGACCATGACCGTGCCTGCTAACAACCTAGAGTTATCACATCCTGTCATTTATTATTCTCCATACAGGCCCCCACTCCAATAGCAGACCTTGTCATAGGGGACATGAAGATCCCAGAGGTATCTGTTACAGGTCGTGTAATATGCTGCCACCTGGGCAAACGCTGATGATGTCCCTCCACACGCTCTGATTGAGGGAAATACAGGTTAACACGCTCATATGATTGCAAACTGCAGTGATCAAGGGAGGCAAATCAACTCTTGAGAAGACTCGTTAATGCAGCAAATCAGCAAATATTCCATTTCACAAGTCCCCACAGGCTTTTTGAAAAATGTTTTTATAGAGGGATGCTGACGATAGGCCCTGTAGTCCCATTAGCCGTAAGATAAGATGAACCAATACAGTGTGCTAGTGTGTGTAGTCTGCTCTATCAGATAAATACCACACCTAATTTAGTTGTGCTAATTGACTCTCGCAGGCATTACTGGGATTAAGTTAGCTAGCGTCCAAAGTTCATTACGCAGATAAATGCATCTTTTAGCCCTCTAAAGAGCCCTGGTGCTAACTTACTCCTATTATGAGAACAGCAAATAGGAGCAAGGTTTCTAAGGTGCAGTGGAGTTAAAAGGGTAGGTCGTGTTTTTTTTTTCCTTGGCCGTTTGTAACTCCAGGCCACCAGCAGCATTAGGCATCTCTGTAGGCAAAAGCTTATTGTGCCACTACTACTAGTACTACTGCTACCAGTTCCAATCTTTCTCAAATCAGAGAGAATAACCAAAAGGAAATATTATTGTGCCTTTTTTATCTAAATTTGTCTCGTGCATTTCTGGTGTTGCTCGAAAGTAATTTGTCTTTGCAGCTGTTGACTATTTTGATGCCATTATGAGCCAACGCGATGGCATGTGAGTTCATTATGGCAAAAGAATTTAACAGGTGATCTTTGATAGCATATGAAACACTGGCTCCCTCTGCCTTTCTGTGTGTGTGTATCTGCAGTGATGAGTGACACAACAGCAGGTGCTCAGAGAACCGTGGAGAGTCCTTTCATTTTGCCACTTATACGACAAATTACCCAGACAATGGACCTGGTGAGCTGGGGCCCTAATTCAATTCCAACTGTTGACTCTGGGCATGTATTCACCTGCCTCGGGAAGAGAAGATTCCCTCCCACAAAAACAGATCATCTAAACAAAGTCAAAGCAATTGAAACGTAATATTCTTTATCTGTCCGAAGATAGCAGCGGATGAACTGGGCTAATATGAGAACAAATATGATTTAGGGATTCCACGCTCTCGACTTGAAGTGATTTGGATCAATAGTGTTTGCTTGGCAGAAAGAGAAAAGAGAGGTAGAGACGTAACAATCGGGGAGCGAGAGAGCGCAGCGGCAGAGCTGTAGTCAAATTTCACTGGTGTCAAATTAATTTCCGCGTTATCTGGAAATTCAATTAGAAAGGACCCCCCCTCGCTCTCCACCCCCGCTCCCCGCGCTCCTCCTTTGTGAGTAAGAGAGTGTCGGACATCCCGGCGTGACAGATTACACTGCTCAGAGTGCATATCAGGCCGAAGTGTTGAGGCCCACTAATCCGCCCTCTAATTCTCAATTAGTGTAAAATGAGGCCATAAATCACGCAGACAGGGCGATCGATGGAAACGTTGTTTTAGGAGTGATTGGCAGCCTCCCCAAAGGTTACTGTTTAAGTTGGTTTAAGGTTACGGCTCTCTCTCCCTGGGCTGTGCGTGTGTGTTGGCTTGGCTTGTGGTCGGGAGGGCTTGGGGGGGTCGAACTCAATCTATATGATGCAGGGCCTCGGTCCGTTGGGGATACAGCAGAGGGACAGCACCAATTTTTAGCCCATCAGCCGTCCAATTTTTCTCCTTTTCATACCTGCTGTAGTAAATGAGAAACAAATTAAATTTCACCCCACTATCTCCACAGAAACCATTTAAATCCTTTATGGAAACCAAATTGTCCCCAGACAAATCGCCCCTGGTTTTGTGGAAATACACTGTGGTGCTGCAACCGAAATAAATTTGTGTCACTCTGGATATGGCATTGTCTGTAATGCCATTCATTGGAGGGTCCTGGTGAAAGAGAGAGGGGAATAAAATAGGGGACACTTTTGGAAGGAACAAAAGGGGTGAAAAAGACCCCAGCTCATGTATTCTCTTTGGTTACACTCCTCTTCATCGCTCTCTGTCTTACCATCCTTTTCCCAGGCGCCCACTTTTCCCCCGCGTGGTGTTATTAATTTTCGGCCAGAGTTTTTGCATTCATGAGGTTGAGATTGAAATGGAAATGAGGGCTGGCTGAATGAAGGAAGTGAGCAGTCTCAGCAATGGCCACGGCCAAACGGGTTGGGACGGGGGGGCTCCCAGAGCGGCTCAGGCCCCCGTCGCGGGCCCCGGCAAACCAGCACTCAGCCCGACACGTGTCAGAGACAGAGGGGACTCGGTGGCCACCAGGCAGCCTCTCATTCCCCCAGATTACCAACCCCCGACATCAATCACAGCATCAGGGAAACAATGCATAAAACGGCCCCAACAAGGGCGATGAAAAATCACTGACAGTGCACCGGTGGAGTGGGGTAGAGGAGAGGAGGGAGGGGCAGAAGGAGGCGACCCAGTGCCATTCTACCTTCACCGAGCGAAACGATTAGTCACATTCACGAGGGAGAAGCCGGAGAAAGAGGGAGACAAGGGGAACACGACAATCAGGAAGGGCATCAAGTGCTAATAATGAAAGAAGGAGAGCAACAGAATGAGCAGAGAGAAAACAGGATGCAGTGCTGACGAGTAAATGAAGTGGAAAAGCTTTAAAGAGATGTTGATCTGGTTCATCTAAAAAATAACTTGTAAAATATGTTGGACGTTATTGGGAAATCAAACAGAAACACGCATCATATATATATAAGGCTGATTAAAAAGTAAAATAAGCAGCATCAAAATCATAAAAGTGTGGTCTTTTTTTTTTTTCTTTTTTTTTTTTTGATGATTCCGTGACATGAAAAAACAAGAATAGCCCCTCTCTAGACACATTGCCCCGAGCTCACAAGATTCTCCTTGACCTCTGTGTGACGAGGCATGGTATCATCTTGTAAGATTGCAACACAACTCTCATACAAGATACATAATGAGATGTCACAGTCCATTTTCAGACTTTACTGGGTGCAAATCCTGAAAAATTACTTAACCCTATTTGAGAATCAGACCCAGACCTTGTCCAAACATCACACTGTGCCCTCCCCTGAACCTCCGGAGGATCTGTGGACGTTGTTCACATATGACTCCAACCAGGAAGCACAGCCAGATATCCTCCTGGTGAATTAGAGTGGGTTTTCATTCCTGGTGAACTGTAGATGACGATAAGTCAAGATAAAGTCCAGATGATGCATGTATCAAAAGCTTCAGATATTACGTTGGCATGTACTCTGTGGTTTTCATGTTCATTTTGGCACCTGCATTTCTTCTTGGTGTTTTGATTGACCCACAACACTTTTTTTGTTTAATTATTTAGAAAATGACAATAATCTGTTGTTTTAAAATGTTCCTTAGTCACTCTGATTTTCATTTAATCACAGTTACACATATATCTACTGGAACTGACGGACTATACAAAACCACAGTATGTAATTCCTGCCACTAGGGGGCTATCAATCAAAAGCTTGTCAAAATGAGGTGCTACAACATGCATTAAGATAAACTAACGTTATTCTATATTAATATTCATTCTATTGTTATACTGTAAGTAATAATAAAGTGTTAATTCTGAAGTTTAAAGTGAGGCTCTTTACTTGTTTTTGAAACTTAAGTATTGACCTGTCACGCGTGTTGACTTTGTCCAGGTCACTCTTTTTATTAGTCTGTGAAAGGCCTCGTCTCTGGCTCTGCAACAGGGGGTCACCTTTTACGACAGTGTCACCTTAGGTTCACGTCTGGAGCAATGTGGACCCGTTATTCATGACATCACCACTTAGGGGGCCGTTCGCGGGCCACTGGAATTCAATTTTAGCCGTGTGCCAGAAAGGTCTATTATTACGATCATTATTAACAGTGTGTTCTTTTGCTTTATTTCTTCCCTCAGCCATTGCTCGGTGTCTGCTTTGTGTCCTCGGCAGCAAAAAGCTAATGTGTTGAAAGGCTGGCTCTTGTCTCCCGGAGCTTATTGAAATCATGTGAATGCCATTTGTGCTTAATCCTTCTGGGTGTGCCGTAAAGAGAAGAGAGTCGGCAGCTCCTGAAGAGACATGAGAGGACCTCAGGGGATTCACTTTGCTTCGCCTTGTCTGCTGGGAAACAGCGGCAGAAAGGAACTGAACATTAGACAACTGACAGCCTAACCAAAATACAGCTCATAATTTGATTAGGTTACAGTGACAATCTTTATTTATAGTCTCAGATGGAGAGAAGGAGCTTTTTTTTTTTTTGAGATCTTCACAGCTTAATAAAAAAGTAGCTAGAGGCTAATTACTGACAACAATGTCCATCTGATGCCTGGCCCCAATACTTGTTTACTTCATTAGGTTTGTGATCACACATTTATTTAGAGAGGGGTCGCTCTGCCTCCAAACCCCCAGATATGAAGTCACAGGAACACCTTCCATATGCATGAGAATTACATCAGAGACAGCGCTGTTGTTGAGGCTTTTGAAATAATAATGTGGCAAATGATAACGCCTCGGGACGCTACAACACCTCATTACAGCTCAGAGTGGTTCTTGTAAAGGGAGAAAACAAGCTGGAATGAATAGGAAACATGGCGGCGCTTGAACAACACTGGTATTTATATTCATACGTTTACATCAAATTGTTGCTTCCCCCATAAAAAATAAAAAAGCCTTGAACAGCAGCGGGGTTTGAACTCGGGGTTAATGAAAAAGTCCCTGGCGTCAAGTTACCTGCTCGTCTGCAGGCGTCTGTCGTAGCAAACATTTCATTTGTGCGCCACATGTTCTCAAACGAGACCCTAGTAAAAGTTGTTCAATAAATTTTACCCTCTGTTTTACAGACCTCCCCTTTCCCCCGCGTGTCATTTTTTTAATTGAAAGTAGATTCTAACTTGGCTATAAACATCATTCCACCCAATCAGAGCTGGTTTAGATCAAATGCTCGTTTCAATGGGCCGCACGCTTTACAGATGCCTTCAACCTCGCCTTGTCTCCCAGGCTCTCGTACTGTTAAACACTCTGGCACTCTTTTAAGGCGAGGAGATGGCTGTCACTGTATTTTGTCAGCAAAGCATAATATTTCTTCTGGAGTTTTGAACCTGGCACTCAGCGGGGTAGAAATGAAAATAAGGCAGTACATAAACGCAGGGAGTCAGCCGTAAATCACCTAACACGGAGAGGAGGCAGCAGGTAGACACACTGCCGGCTGTCACAGCTCTCCCCTGGAAAGCAGATTGGACACCAGCCATCACGCTTTAATCAAACTGCACATAATAGACATGTCCCACACACACAGGCACCAAAGAACTCAGCTTTTAGACTTTTCCAACTTGTGCTATTTAAATGTGGCTCATGTTTGTTTGTTTGGGAGTCAGAGGTTATTCTTTTGTGGTATCCTAAAAGCCATCTTTGAAGCTTTCAAATCAGCAGTTCACACACTCTTGCAGACACAGACATTCTTCAAAGGTCGGCTCTCTTTACTGTGATATGAAGCTTGGGTTTTTTTGACGTGCTGCGTGTCAAACGATAATGTTATTGTTGGCAAGGCTCTTTTATAGCCATATAATTTTATTCTGTCTCCTTTCCCTTTTTGTATTTTTTTAATTAAACAGTAGATGTCTCACATGGCTGTGGCTTTGCAGCTAAGTGTGGTTTGAAAGCTAACACCAAACAGATGGGGAAGTATTCATACTCTTATGAGAGCAAAATTGCGCCGACCACTAAAACAATGGAGGACCTCATCATAGCCAGAATGATGAATTATCTGCATAGGTAAGACATTGAGCTTATATGTGGGCGACAACAGATGAAAATCCACTAGAATCCAATCAGGACTAAGTTTTCATTTTGTCTCTTGTTCACCTACCAACAGAATACAAACAGAACCGAAAACAACACTCCCAGCACCTCTTTATTTACCCGACTGCAACAAATCCCATAAGCATAATGCTCTCATTATGAAGAAGTTCGTTTTAAGGCACTGAATGGTTGTCTACCAAATGATTACTGTGTTCAGCTCAAAAGCAGCACTGATTATGTAGAGCCTCTCAGAGTGTCCTCATGAGCCCTACAGGTCAAAACCACTGCTGATTTTGTCTTTTTTTTTAATCCTCCACCTGCCACCAATTTGTTAATGGCTGAAACACTTAATTACAAGTACAGGGAAAATGTGGGCGTTACAAGTTACAAGCAAAATAAACAGCTGTAGTGTAAAATGGTGCTTAACAGTTTGCAGTCTGCTCATAAAATCAATTTCTTGAATAAATAAAGATGTTCTGCTCTGTATTTATGTAGACTTTGCCTGAGTGTGATGTTTGCAGTTTGTTAATGAAGTGCTTTGTTGTGTTGTGTGACCTGAATTGAGACAGTGGTTCCAGAGTTATATGACGGTCCCTTTGGGGAGGGAGACAGATGCACGACGATTCGAGCACAGACACCGGGGACGGCAGACTGAAGCTAACCGAGTTACAGCTTCATTACATAAAAGCAGCGAAAGGTGGCTTAAACCATATGAATGATAACCCAATATATTGGACATTAGTGGTGCAGATTGACATGTGACAGGGGAGCGAGGTGAGGAAAGGGACAGATGGCAGTGCCGCTCTCTCTGCGTCTCTTCTGTAACATGGTATATCTTGTCACAAGGCAAGTTTTATTGATTGAATTCCTGCCCTCAGACATGGCTCTTCTAGCTACATGTGTCAGCGCTGATAGGGGCTGATGGAAACCCAACACTGGAGCACAGGTTGCGCGCCAGGACGACGAGTGGCCTGTAATGACGCTCATACTCCTGCTACCATCTGTCATCCAGGATAGTGCTTTTCTCTTGTCACAGTCCAGCAAAAGAAAAGAAAAGCATATTTAATACTGGTAACGTTTGCTAAATGTATATCCTTGTAGCCAGGGCTAGGACACATTGTGAGTTTGTCTACAAGGCCATGGCAATATGTAACTCTTCTTGATAAAAATCCAAATAATCCAAATATGTGGCTTATCAGAAACTCCACTATGGAACTCTGAGTGGCGTTACCATCTGACGAGGACACATTTCTCTTCAGATCAACACAACTCTCCATATATCGTCTGCAAGTAGCATAAAAATGATGACAAAACAGTCCTAATACAGTCCTAATGTTTACAGTAGTGCAGTTTAGTCAGAAAGTGTTTAATTAAGTTTGGTCAAGTTAACTTTGAATGGTTAGGAAACAATAATGTAAAATGCCTTTTCTACTGTACTGTAAGTGTGTGATTACTGTGTAAGAATCCACTTGATACTTCCTCGTCACCAATGTGATAGCTGCCATTAGTCCAGCAAACAATTTAAGACTGGCTCCCACAGTTTTCCAAAGTAAAACTAAAAAGTGTGATCTTTTATAGGGATGTTGTACGTCTAATGTGAAGACTTTCCCTTGTGTTGGAAAAGACTGTATGTTATGATGTTTGTGTGTTGTTATCCTGTCAGAAGGGTAATCGCTGCGGTTCTGAAGGATTAAGGTCTTTTTCGAAAACACCCGTATTGAGAGGACATAGTTATGCGACTAACCACACTCTAATCATGCCCGCGCTGAATGACCTTGCTGCCTCAAAACACAAAAGTTAATTGCACACAGAAGGCAGCAAAAACGTCCCCCCCTCAACAAACAGTTCATCATTCGGTGTAAACTATGAAACGATGTTAGATAATGATAACCATCAACAATGATCCAGTGCACCCAAAGACCTTTCTCATCAATTATCCGTTATTGGAGCCGCTGTATCCTGTGTATTGTGATATTCGTTTACGTTTGATGAATGTTGTGCTCGGCGGGTGTTTCGGTCCCCAGGATATCTTTCTCCCACTGATGTACTTATTAATAATAAATTGAGCGAGGAATGTGTGAGTTCTGCCTCCCTCCTCTGTGATTATAGAGACAAAAGAGCGTTTGAAGTATCCATCTTAATACAAAGACACTTTATTAGATAAGCTAACTTGGCCAAGACAAATACTGACGCTTTAGCACTGGAGTAACAGCATTGTTCTTTCCTTTGCCTTGCTCCGTCTGTCTCTTTTTATAACCACAGTTATTATTATTTTTTTACCCCGAAGGAATGTGATTATCATTGTGACGGTGATAAGATCAGGTGAGAAAAGACCACAGGGTTGGATGTTGGATGTTGGATGTTGTGTGGTGTGGAGGTGGATGAGATAGGTATGCAGATATGTCATTCATTTATATTACCCGCCCCCCGCCGCTCTAACAATAACAATACATAATGTCTGCGTGTCATATACCCACATGAAAATACAGAGTGTTATTTATGCCTTCATCACCACTCACAGAGTTGTTATTTTCTCTCTGTGTCTCTATCAAAGAACAGTCAGTCACCTGGCCTGTATAAATCACCCCGGAGCCACACTTTGTGAAAACACGCCGATTAGGTTTGTGCGCTGCGGA
Source organism: Rhyacichthys aspro (assembly GCA_036850595.1). NCBI lineage: Eukaryota > Metazoa > Chordata > Actinopteri > Gobiiformes > Rhyacichthyidae > Rhyacichthys > Rhyacichthys aspro. Next base: position 12,162,314 of record CM072168.1, read on the forward strand.
CGACTGGGGGAAAAGGCTGTAAATTTCCCTGGTAACAAAGTTAACATTGATTCAGATATAAGCACTTGTCGGTGTGTAACAACGATAACCTTTTAGTAGATTTGGAAAACATATTTGACACCCATTAAAATAATGAATGATTTTTTTCTCTTCCCCAGAGGAAGGTGTGTTTGGACAGGGAGCAGAAGCTGACATGCTGCAACTTCACAGTAGGCCGGGTTCAAAACCTCAGAGTAAACTGTCCATTAAATCATACATTTTACTTGTGTTAGTATTTGAAATTAAAGGGAAGCAATAAAGTCTATAATCAAATAAATCATTGCCAGCATGAATAAATAAACTGTTTTTCAAAAGGAATAAATGAGGAATATGGTTAGTGTGTTTATAATCTAAAAGGATGTACAGATTTGACAGATTTGAGAAGTCGTGTCCAGGTTTATTCTTATTTTTGCTGTGTTTTTCTTTCTGTGAGCTGTGATTGGCTACACAATCTAAAACATCTGTCATATGTAAAGGAATAAAGTAAGTAAATACTAACACAGAGTAGACGGTTTTGCTTTTAATCCCTCCTTTTTCCTGCTCCCAGCACATTATATGCTATGCTAATATAAGATTTCTTCACTTTTATTACTTTTGTAGTGTACATTAGGAGACTACACACACTGTAGTGTGAGTGCAGGTTAACTACTGTCAGACACATGGATATATACAAGAAAAACAATGTAAAAGGGCCCCAGGATCTTATTCCATACCAACACTAAGTCTTCTTAAATGAGCCTTTGATTAACAGGGATCCTAATAACCAGGCCAATTTACACTTCACGGCCTTAATCGGATACACATGAATGTTAGACTTCAACACTGCAGTGGTCTGTGTTGGGTAAATGCAGCTCTGTACAGTGTGTTTAAGGAGCCGATTTGGAGAAACTTAACTTTACCCTTTTGTATGTGCCAAAAGACTCATTTTTTAAGTCTATACATAAGAGAGGATTATGCATGTCCATTCTTTTGCAGTTTAGTTATAAAAGTATTTTCATCATGTCACATTCAGGTTACATTCGACTTCAATGAGTTATGACAAAAAAAGCTCATAGTCTTGAATTTGTAAAAGTATCTTAGAACAAAGAAAGAACAAGTATGTCTCTCTCATTTTCTTCTCTCCCCAAAAGCAGAAACACATGTCAGTTGGTTGTGTGTTCTTCCCAAGGTAAAATATTTTTCCAAGCAAAAGCACCAAAGTGACAACTCCATCACTGAAGTAGTTTGTCCTCCGCAGTTCAGTGAAAATATTATGAGAAGCCAGGGGAAGCAGAACTAAGAAAGAGGGGGCTGGGATGAGTGACGGACAGCTTTGACACACCGGAGCACTTAGACAATTACTAACAGTTTCTGCCAGTCACCACATCTGACACAACACAAACACGGTGAGGATAATTTTACATTACACTGCCGGGCATGGGTCACTTTAAAGGAACACGGGGAAGCCCGGTTCAGCTTGCATTTCAAGGCCAATCATCTAAATTGGCCCCCACAAAACAAGCGGTTGCCTGAGACTGCTTCTCCCTCCGTCATAGAGCTCCCATAACAGATGATAACCATAAAAGTGAGATAGCAGAGCTTTTGAAGTGTAGCTGTCACTCAGTGAGTTTCCAACCATGAGGATGAAATGGTGCACAGGTGCGGGGCCAGCACCCAGCAGGTCAAACTAGTGCAGACGAGGGGAGGGTACAAGTCTTGCTGTAACGCTTAAAGGCATCGGAATTAGACCCAGATAGAATTACAACATCTACCACCCTCCTGGTTTGTTTTAGGTCCAAATGTTTTTCAGCTTAGATTTAAATTCACATCACTATAAAGTGTTTTGTACACGCAAATGTTCCTCTCCCAGATTGTTTGCCCTCGGCTGAAGAACAGCCAGTAGATATACTTTTACCCCAAGGGCAATGTTATGTCCTAATGAGCAGTTTTCATTTTATCTGGGAGCAATACAAAAAAAAAAAAAAGCACGCTATTAATTTTGGAAAGCATTAACCAAATGGATTATTGTGCACATATTCACAAATAGAGCCTTTCTGTCAGATCAGTATTGTCAATCACCTGTAAGTAACTCTGTTTTCATCTTTTATAAATTCACCCTTTTCTTACAGTGTTAAACACAGCATGTAATGAAATAGTATCACTTGTTCACTTTATATTGATTTCCTATAATTATTCAGTGTCAAATTTTTTGCACTAATTTCTTACTATTAGTACTGAAAGTAACCAGTGACAAGGTAGAACACAAAATCATAACTTATGGTTTATGTTACAGCTCAATATGGATGTCATTCCTTCTTTTATATGTTCATAGGTCTAAGCATCGTTAATGCAGTATATTCAGCTGGATAATGCAGAACAAATGCCGGCAAATCACACTTAAAGAGATATTTTGTTATTTCGGTTTGCTTTGAAATGTGTTCTTAAACAAGAGCCTTTTTGTCACCTACAAGTAATAAACTATGTACAACTAATAAATATATCTTGTTTGGTAAAAAAATAAAATAATAATAGATAAAATATGTAACATTTCAGACTTAAATACTCTCATTCAATGTTGATAGTGTCCTTTGTGAATGCCTTGATGGGGTGATATTGGCTTCAAAAAACTTTATCCCCACGCAAACCTCCATTTCATTTCACCCCCTTGTGACTTCAATGGCTCTAAATTTGGAACATTTTGACAACACTGTCACTTTTTGTTGGTTCCAGCTCAGCCGTGTGTTTAGGCTAATTGTTCCCCAGATGTGAACATCCACCACCATCTAATCATACTCCATCGTGAAGTGTGCGTCGGAGTCCAGGTTAATCTGAACTGAGTGTGGATTTCACGAAAAATCAAAACCATCCTGATTGGCTGACAGTCCTGGTTAGCGGAGAGATTTCAGAGTGACTACGCCAACTCCAATGGACCTGGACCTCCTACTGATGAGTGCTCAATGGAAATTTATTTGAAAGACACTCCTTAGAGATCGCACACACATACACACATGCATGGACACACTGCAGACTATCAAACAGTCCAGACTCATAACTGTCAGTGATGGACAGGTTGATGCAGAGCCTTTTTGAAGTGACAGAATGGACCAGATTTCCACCGAAGACCCCTCGTGTTATTTTGCATTTTCCTCTGTTTGGCTGGGCTTAGATGTTCACTGGGAAATCACAATGCCTCCATTCTTGGTATTTTTATACAATATCTGTCTGAATTGTTTGACTAGGAAAATGAATAGGGCTAATAGTTGGAATAATTAGGAAGAGATGGTTTTGCTCCAACGAGCACTCTGCCAAACAGCTGAAAAGAAAATGCTAAGAAGCTATTCCCTGTCTGTGTATACATGCCAACACATTAAAGTCATTTAGGTAGACTTAACAGTGGGAAAACAATTAGGGCAAAGCATAACAACATCTGCATACATGACTTCTGCTTTTCCTGCATCCTCCTCCAATACAAGTATTGGCAATCCTGGAACACAAGGTACACTTCATGAATTTTGCATTATGCCTGATCATTATCATAACGATGCTATCAAAGATATTAGGAGCCTTCAACGCTGCGTTTTCTTACACAGGGATGCTGCTTAGATCTCTTGTCAAAAAGGTGGGTATCAACGAGCATCCTCCAGCATATAGCAGGCACAAGCCCCCACTCCTAATAAGAGCGTATGCATGTCTGAGTGTACAATATGTAAATCCTACCGCTGAGTGATCCAGACGGGGGTCGTCTGTGTTTGTGGGTGCGAGCATGTTGTTATAAATCTTTATAAAAGAGGCGGCATTGTCTCCACCACTGTGTTGTCTGGTTTATCTTAAAATCAGCCAATGCATTGCTTGCTAATGCCTCTTTTTATGTTGTTTTGTCTACAAGAAAATTGGACTTGTATTATTCCAGCTGTTTGGAAGCAGAAACAAGCCACATGTGCAGCTCGTGTTAAGCACACAACGTGTGACTTTAGGAGGGTGGTTTTGACAGACGTCCAATATGAGGTGGGGTAATTAGCATTCTCATATAATGGTCTCTTCTTTCTCCCACTATTGTCTCCCTCAACAGCACCCCCCTCTCCTCCTGTTCATCTTCTTTCTGGGCGATGTATGTGACATTCTCTGAAGCATTAAAATGAGGCAGCTTCCTGTGTTGTCCTTCCCTCGTCGCAGCGCATCACAAACAGCCTGTAATTATTTTTCTGCCGAGGACAGGATCAGCGCTGAGAACAAAGTGCAGCACAAAACATTCTTGTGACGATTGGTCGACTGGTTTGTTCCAAATACAAGCCACACACATATACACATACATGATCACAAGAGGACAGCCATGTTTCCAGAGACGCTGAACAAGCCCAACTTTCTGTGGCCTGTCTTGTTAAAGCAGTGATTTGCTTAATAATGTAACAAACTGGAGAATTTTTGTTATTTGTTTACCTGGCGACTGCCTGTCACATGTTGTTTTATGGTTATTAAGAACAGCAGAATGCGACATGCACGTCCAGTCATACATGCACATGCAGTATGTATGCACAGCAGCCAGCCATCTAACAATCACTCAGCACACCGTGGATCACTTCCTTCTATCTGCTGGCAGTAAATTGGATGGTCTCCCATACATATTTTCATATGCTGATGGCCACATTACTGGTGCAGGCTTCCTGCTGAAGTGATTTGTGGTGCTCATTTGAAAGTGATAGGACGCATACAGTCACTGAACTCCTACTCAGTGGTGGTGAGAATCAGCCTGTCTTTATTGCTTTACAGCTAGTGCGCTAACATAGACACAATGGTAATGGGCTGTTGTGCTAATAGGCAGATAACAGATCCAATCCATCACTATCTTCCCAGTATGTGTGTGTGTGTGTGTGTGTGTTGTTTGCTTTTAAGTCAGAAATGCCTAAAAATAGGCCACGTAGGCAGTGAAATATAGACAGCTATTTGTAAGATGCCATCCATAAACGAACAATGAGTCCATTAAATTGTACGAAGTTGGTTTAACAATGGCGTTTAAAGGCAAGACAACAGACTGACAAATGATGCAGCTCATAAAGCCATAAGTACTATGTACAAAGTTGCTCATTATTTACTCTGAACTCTTTTCTTATCAAACTGTCAGACTGTGTGGTTGCTGTACAATGCCATTACCTTCCCTCTCTCCTCGCCCGCTGTATCCCCTAGTCTCCTTGCCCTGCTCTCCTCCTGATTACCACACCGCCTCCAGCAAGTGAATTTGAATTGGGGGCCGCCTATTATTTTTCTCCCCATGTGATAGTAATTATTTACAAATTTGTGAGTGTTCACGTGAAATACAGGATGTTCTATTACAGCTTGTGTGTAATGGCAAGGGGGAAGGTGGTGAGGGCTTGATTTCAATGTTTGCCATTAGGGCAATCAGATTAAAACACAGCCACAGGTAGTTGAGAAGTCAAGCCCGTGAGATACTGTTAACCCAATCAGATTAATATTACAGATTGTCAGTAGTGTCTCTGTGACCCATTTGGAGGAGGTCATTACTCATGGGAAACAATAGAAAACCAGCTTTTGGTGCTGCTTTATTCAATAACCAGGAAAACACATTGGACTCTCCCACATTATATTTCTTAATTTGGCAAATTTTCACGCAAATTACTCAGGTCAGTCCCATTAAATGGATGTACAGATTACAGAGGGGAGAAATAACTGCAGGAGACAAGGGGCCGCTCACTGGGAAAGCTGAGGGTCTGATTGGACAGGAAGTAGCATTAGAAGCTGCAGTAACATGGCATCACACTATGTATATCAGTAATACTGCCATTCACAACATATATTTTTCTTGATGAATAGATGTATTTTGCATTAAGTATGTGTAATATGTTGGCTGCATTACTGCTATTAGCGCACCCTACTGCTAGTGCTGCTCCACGGCACCCAGTGGTTGTGCTCTTGGCCTAAAGCATGCCACAAGGCATATACAAAAGCAGCCTCTTCTCTCTGAATGAAAAACACACAAGGAACTGATAGCATGCAGAGATTACATTTTCCAAGGAAGTATGGTGGGAGCATTTTCATACAACTCTACAATCAGCATGTCCCATTTATTCAAGCAAAGATTAAAATTAGGCAACAGCCCCAAACAAGCTACTTAGCTTTAAGTAAAAAAGGGATAAAGGTGAGATAGCACTATTGTGTAAATAACTCCATGCTTCCGTCTTATCACCTTTTCCTGTGTCTCCTGATGAAGCAGTGTTTCTTGTCCCATGGAAGGTTTTTCTTTCTGAATCCAGTTTATAGCGTTGCATCCCAGTATCCAACTGTTTCTCTGTATTTTTTCAGTTTTTGCAGCAGCTGCTGTGGGCAACCTGCTGAAGGCTGTAGAGAGCAACTTGTATGAAGTCGATTCAATATCAGCCATACTGCACCTTAAAACAGAACAACAAAAAGCACAGCGTTATTGCCTGAAAACATCCAATAATAGCCAATTAGATCATCAAAAATGCTATTCCCTACAATACTCCCTCGCACAAATACACACAGCTGAGGCAAGAAAAAACTACAGGAACCCTTCGGCTATTAAACTTTAAAGCTCCTGCTTCAAAAACTCCATAAAATAAATAATCTGACTAAAACCATAACCCTGGGAGACCTCACTCGCTGCCTGATAATTGTCTTTTTTTCATGACACCATCCATGCAGAACATTAGGCCTGTGTTCTCAGGCCTGCTGGGTGCTATCACGTCGGGCAATCACAAATGAGGAGGGGGGGCTTCAGAAAGACTGACCTCCACAGGGAACTCTACAGGCCTATGCTTATCGGACCGTAGGGATCTGGGCCCATGTAAACAATTTCAAAGAGAAAGCTAGATTGTTGCAAACAGCCCAGTTACTGCTGGGGTCCACACACCAAATGAACTTGATTTATACACAAACACACACACATAACACTGGCTTTTCCTCTTCTCCTCTTCTTTGAGGCAATTGCAGCTTTCAAACAGGATCTATAAAAGATGAAACAACCTTTGCACTCATCTGCTTCTGATGTTGGGAGACATACCTGCAGCCAGGGTTATTAGTTAGTACATGTATTGATATGCGCCAGGCCCAGTGCAGCGTGTTGGCGGGTAAAACCACTGTGCATTTCTCCCACGCCTCTTCCCTTTGGACAAACATATGCACTCTGGCCTCAAACACTCGGCGTTGTGTAGGATATGTACGTCTAATTGGGTCTCGGGATAAAAGCAGAGACGAGGATGGGTTCATCAGGTTTAGTATCCAAACTGCACAGGTTCAGTCACAGAATCAAAAGCAAGCATTGCTTTTAATTACTTTTAGACATCACAACAAGTATTTGAGGGGTTACAAGAGCTTTACGTTTGGTAAGGCGAGGGCTGCTGTGATCATTTCAGTCCAAAATGATGTGCTGCTGAGCATTCATCATAACAAGCACAACTCAATTTAGCCCAAGCCAATTTCCTGGCCCAGTGTGGGCTGTGCTATTCAAATCACAATTGAATTCATCTTTCACAGCTTCATCTAATAAAAGCACCTCTAGTCAAATCCAACCCTGTTGATTTGTTCATCAATATAGCATAAGCTTCCCTGTAGGGACAGGCAGTACACTAACTTAACAAGGCCCTTCCTTTTTCATCAGCACGTCCACATTATGTACCTGTGACGTTTATTTGCTGCACAGAAGCAAAGTAGAAAATAAAACACTGCTCACACATCACACATTCATTTTTGTTAATGTGCCAGTGTGTGCCTTCCCTGTGGGCTTGCAGACGTCTATAACACTCTGTAAATTCCTCTAAAACATCCATAATAATACGCGATAGGGTTCTCTGCCCTTTACTTCAAAGATGTGTTTTCTTGTGTGTCCAATCAGTGTGGCTGCCGTCTCTGCGTGGCATAGACTCACGAGTGAAAATCCTAACGATCTTAGTTAATGGGCGAGTGAATCTGTCACAGTGAGACGTTCAGTAGCATCCTGTAAATAAGGGTAATTAGGTACTCTGTTTTCTTCAAAGCACACAGCTGCCTTGCGTGGATTCAGTGATGTATCTTTCATTGCGTGATAATCATTGCCGCAGTGTAAAATGATGCTCACACAAATGGCTGTAAACACCTACGAGATTGCTGCATTTCAAAGATGACATGTGCACGCTGGGCTGATATTATGCTATTAAGGTTATTTATTTTTATCAAAATTCAAGACTCTGTATTCAGAGGTGGGAAGGGCTGTATTATATTTACTTTTTAAAGAAATTGGAACTTGTAATATAGGTGAGAGATTTATTCTAAAGGAAACATGATACTGTGGGTCCAAAAACATGCCGGTGCGTGTGAATCTAAGTCGTCCCTAGTGAATGAATGTGATGGTCTGTCAGTGTATTTTCCCTGGGATTGGCCCCCTGACCCCTAATGGGATAAAGCTGTAGAAAATGGACGAGAGCTTTCACTTCACAAATTTCACTTTTACAGATTTTGGATCCAACTGTATATGTTTAACAAAAGACTTTTTGGCCTGTGGCATTGCTCAGTTAATGGGAAAGCATCTGCCCACTGTCTATTTATAAGTCTTACACTGACTGACAACCTCTCCTGGGGCGTACTATGAAAGACCTGTGGCAGCGAGGCTGCATGTGTAGCTATTGATTACTGGTCAGAAAAGCATGAAACATTTAGAAAACAGTGAGATGAGTAGCAATCAGAAAAGCTGTAGCTCCCCCTCAGGAACTTTATAGACCCATTTGCCTTTATCATTAGAAATATTCTCATATTTTTACCTTCAGGGAACAGTAAGTAATCCATTGTTAGAGACTATGTGCTGGAGGTCTCTATTCTCTCCCTTGAAGGCTTGACTCCCTTTAGTACTTGCAGGGTCAAAGGTCACATGAGTGGATACCCCATTTGGATGAAGATGACCCCAGTGGACTGTAATAGGAATAGTTTTGTTTTCTTGAGTGTTTTTTGTCCTATTTATATTCATGTTTATCTGATATTGCCACATGCAGACATTCAACATCAGACTACTGACTGTCATTAAGATAACAAAAGGTTTTGTTAGGCTTTATACAAACAATGCACAGATGAAATGCCCATGGATAAAAGTAGATTTGGTGCAAATTGTGATAAAACATAATTTAGTGTGAAATACTGAAATTCATGTTCTTAGGTCTCTTTTTTAACAATTAATCAAATATTTAAGGATAAAATAATGGGTTATTGGCTGGATTGTGAGACTATTTTCTGTAATACACAAAGCTTTACAGTTGTGTCTATCCTTTACATTATAATAATTTAATTGTTGTGACATTATTTGTTACAGGCTTCTTTAAAATATCAAGACGAATTCAATCATGAGGTAAATTCTGCAGTGTAGTATTTTCCATTAAAACATCCACAATCCATTTTCCAGTAGAAACCTCTCACTGAATCACCCTGATTGGACTGGTTTGGGGCAGACTTGAGGTCACAAAAGCCCATTTACACTTGAACTTCAAAGTTACTTTTGTTACCACTGTTACTATTCAGCTTGTCTAAGAAATCCCAGTAGTTTTTATTGTAAATAATATTCCCTACCCACCAAAATCTACTAAAACCTGGCCTTGAAAAGTCTGGGCTTAGACATAATATTTAAAAGCATAATCTGTTCATTCACTCATAACGCTATTTGGCTGACAGAGGAAAATAATAGTTTTCTTTAAAAACAAAACTAAATCCAAAGGTGACCATTAGTTTTCCAAAGAAATATGAAATAGTGTCTGTATTGCATTTCATTTATGGAGGACTAATAATTGTCTTTGTTCGCTGGTTTTAAGGAACAGATCAGAGAACTGCAGTAGTGTGGTGTTTGCTTGTTCGTTAACACTGACCCTCGGTCTGATTGCCCTGGGTGTACCAGGCTCCTTTTTCTACAGCAACCTTTTAGTCTGCAGCAGCACAGAGAAACAGAGGTTGGCGCCCTATTTAGAGAAAACAACTGAAGCAGAAGAGGTGAGGATATTCTGAGAATAGTCATTTAGCAATATTGCATTTTTTATTTTTATGGCAAATCCTTCAATTACTATTTTCTTCGATTAAAACTATCTATTGTTTATATAAATACATTTGTTATGGGATAAGATTAGATGAAAGATGAAAGGTATTTAATATAAAAAGTATAGAATTATATTCAAAGTGGGCAACATGAAGTCAATGCTTGTTTTCCCTGTCTGCCTGTTTAAGCCCTTCCCTACAAATGAAGCATGCTCTGATTGGTCACGAGACCCATTCTGATGGGTCAATTTAAAGAGCAGCAATAGGTCAATGCTTGCAAAAAAATGAAATATCCCTTTTCTTTTTTCATATTATGATTTGAGAGTTTATATGACAAATCAAGTGAATGCTATCATCCGTTTACTCTTTTGTGGTTGTGGAGTTTTAAATTAAATGAAAACCATACAGGGTAGAATTATTATGCTAATATGAAGTCAGCCTTATCAACTCTTTTCTTTTTTCTCTCATGCTTGTCCCATGTTTGCAGTTGTAAGCATTCACCGCCTCTTTTCTCCGGAGCAAATGAAAACGTCACCGCTGAGCACCTGCCTCTGCGCTGTGCATTTGGACGAGCATGCATTAAAGATGTGGAATGTGAATTTGAGACCTGAAGGCAATCTGAGCAAACTGAAGCTAATGGTGCAGGAATTGACTCTGATGGTCTGTCGGGATGGGCTGCTTCTGCTCACCGTTGGCATCTGTTAGATTCTTAACCTAATCATATTTACATACCCATTTAGATAAATCTTTGGTAAATATACTCTAAAGTGTGCGAGCCTGGGAGTGCGTGTGGTAGACTCAGATAAACAGACATCCCGCCTGGAAGTAAAACTGCTGTTTGGTTGGGTTATTGATCACATTAATATGCAATGATTATTTTTTCAGGGTGAATTTGTTGTCTAAATAGTAGTTTGAAGTTGTGTAATTACAAAACACTTTGAAGAAGGCTGCGCTAAATAGATTTGACATTTAAAGAAACATATTTTTGAGAAGAGCTCTATGTGATGTGTTTGTTACTCAGCACTTCAATGGGGGACATTTCAAGATGAATTATGGTTTTAAATGCTTGCCGGATGCTCATTTGTACCATTTCCAGCATGTCACAGAGCAAGAGAGAAAAACAGAACTGGAGATTTAGTTTTCTTTTTCAAATGACGATTTTCATTTTATACAAAGAAAAAGAAAACAAATAAAATAAACATAAATTCTGTCCAGGTCACTTCAATGAAGTCCTATGTACAAAAGTCCAAAAAGAAAGTCAGGTAGAACATGATATGTTAATATGTATTTAATGCATATTGTTATTATTGTCATCAGTGTCTAGTTTCATGAGAACCACACTGCAGCTGGAGAATCTTTCTTCTGTTTATTTGGGAAACCTTGTTCTAAGTTATTTTCCAAATTATAACTCAACATGTGAGAAACGGGATATCTTTAAGTAAAGTGGATTAATATCCTAAGTGTTGTTTGTTCAGTGTCTTTACACATGAAAATGTCAGGGACACTGTTGAGAATGAAGAAGTGCTTAAACGAATCCATTACAGCCTCGGATCACTTACATGAGCTTGTCTGCTTATTTTCACAGCGGTTACATTGGCTGTAACTTCTGCTTTGACTGCCACGTGACAGCGCCGACTGCCGCCTGGGTCCTGCCGGCGAAAATGAGATGAAAATGGGGGAAAATGCTTCGGTCCGAAACATTTCTGAGTCCGCTGAAGCTGCGAGGATGCTACGAGACAAAAATGGAACAGTGAAACCCATACAAATTAATGAAACTCTACATATTTCATATCTTGTACTGCATCTAAGCAAATGCTGTTATTGGAAGCTACAACAAATCCTTTGCGTGAGTGCAGTAAATCAAGAAAAGTATGTGACCCTAGATGTCAGCAATAAATGCATATGATTAAAACTGGACTTAAGTGGGGCCAAACTATTTAGGGCTTTGTAATGACTCTAAATTTGATGGGGCATTACACTGCGACTGTGTTTTTATTTCATATCATACTTGGATTATAAAATAAAACAAAAAACATGAATGTAACATAAATCAGACCTTACCTCCTCAAAATTCTCCAGTTTCTACTTTTGCAGGAAAAAAAAAGTGTTGACCTAGACTCAATATGTTCGTTTTAATATTGTGTTGCACTGTTGATGACTCCAGATACATTTATGAACATTAGCCGACAAAGCAGAGCCGAGTCTAGCCCAAACAAACTGGGATGAAAGGCGGCCTTTGATCAGGGCCGGCCCGAGTGACTTCAACACTTGGGCTCGATTGTTTTCAGCTGAGGTTTCTCTGGGTGGCTTCACTTCAAGCTCAAACTGAAACTGCCGGAACAGAATTTACTCAGGATTTTAAACCACAACGTTCTCAGCTCAACCAGATCGGCCGTTATTTTCTGTGTCGCCGAAAGTAGGGCCTGGAGTTATTGTGATAGGGCATGACAAAAGCCCCATGCTTGCAGACATGTCGCGGCTGTGCTAAATATTCATCCGCAGTCCGTAAGTCGGGCCCATGAGCTCTGTCATTTCACACCACAACTACTGCCCTGTACCGCTCTGCTACAGCGGCTCACATTCCGTCTGATCATAGTTGTGTGTGACATTTCAAAGTGGATTATGGGAATGAAATGTGATAAAAAGTATTTTCACGTGACCCCTGAGCACTTGACCCCTGATAGGCAAGTGGAGCATAGCACCGAGACTCCACGAGCAGTGGGACACGCATGTTCCTGTGCTCAGACGAACGCATGGAGTAAGATCTAGATGTGAAAGAGCCAAAAGGGATCCATTGTTACAAAAAACATACGAGTTTTCTTGGTCATTTTGGATGCACATTTTGTATATCTACATTTTACTCAATTAACTTTATTGGCCAAATAAATTTAACCAAAGGAAGGTATTTAAAAACCTTGATGATACAGTGTTATTTTGAAAAACATCTTTTTAGAAATTTTTTGTTGTTGTTTTGGAAATAGTTAGAAATATATTATGCATGTGTTACATTTTGTGGGGAAAGATAACAGAAAACATGCATTACTAAAGAAACACATTAACTACAAAGTGCCATTAGCTTCATAAATGGTTGGTTTAAAGTGTAGGCCAAGTCTTTTATAAACATCATATTCAGACATACAAAACAATGATTCCAGACATAACTTTAGCCGTCTACTCAAACACTCCCTCCAACTATTCATAAATTATTGTGTACTTCTAACTTGTGGCCAACATAAATAGTTTTATGAGCTTGAACATGTTGACAAAGCAGCCATGGCTCATTGGGGCTTGATGGATGGCTGTGTGTGCCTTGCTAATTATTAGTACACATAAAAGGATGCTGTTATTTCCAGAGCCGCCCCAGCAGGCCCCAGCCCGAAGGGTCACTAGGTAAATACGTAGCCATCAGTCTCCGACTATATCACTCAATCTTGATGTATGAGCAAAGAGGTACAAATTAAACGTGCAGCGACCTTCTAGGGGTATTGCACTCAACAGGATGCCATTTGGGCTAATTCCTGCATGGGGTCCAGACAATAGGCTACTATACCACATGGTGTAATTACTTTGTGTACACACATCTGGAATTAAGCTCCCAGAGGAAGTTAATATACTTGAAAAAGAGGCTATTTCAGATTTTAAATTTAGCATGTGTGGCTAGAACAAGTGGAGGGGTACACTTGTGTGTGTCGCTGTGCATAAAGGCGGAGTGTCTGCGTTAAATGTGGACACTGATAAATAGCCACCACCTATTGACCTTTTCATGTCATCTGTTCAAAGTTAATCACTGTGCGCAAAACAAGAAAAAAGGATCATGTTTGAGCTCTCTTTTTTCTTCACGCTGTAGCCGTCTTTGCAATCTGTTCAGCAATGTGACAGCTCATAGCAGTTCTGTCTGTGTCATTCTCTGAAACACAGATGCGGAGATGGTTTCAGAGCTGCTGCTGCTACCACTGCATCTGGAGTTTATCCCCGCTCAATTTTCTCGACCGGCGTGTTTCTCAGATTTGATGTGATGCGTTGAGCTGGCTAACATGGAGTCTGCACGCGTGTCAGCTCCAGAGTCCTATTGGTATTGATCCACAGGTTGAGACAGTTGTAAAGCATGAGCCACATTACACTGTGAGGATATGGACACTAGCTGCACCAGATTAGGAACACATGTGATATCTGATATTGTAGTTGAATTTTTCACTGACAGTTTAATTTGTGAGGTTTGGAGATAATAGAAGTAAAAGCTGCTGGTCTCTTTCTGATTTCAATTTGCTCACATTGACCAAATATATTGACAAGGAAACCCTACATGCCGCCACACAAAACACCAAAATACCATAACACTCGTTGAGGTTCAAGCAGTCTTTGTATTTTGTATTGAAAATTTTAATATATTAATGACAACATATACTGTATATTGCAAAGTCTCACCACGGCAATAAGAAAAAGGATTGCCTCTGTATAGATATTTACAAGGATCCTGTGTCTGCTGCAAATAATATTCCATTAAAATGCAGGGCCAAGTATTCTAAAACTCAAGTACAAATATTTATAACTTTATTGATAGTTTACTTGTACAAGATGTACATTCATATTTTGTGAATCAAAAGGGGAAAACAAACGGTACGATGATTCATGTTTAGGCATGCGTGCATATGAAATGATCATTATTTTTAATGGGTACAACAAATTCCATGGAGTATTGTTCAATTCAACCGTCCCTGAAATGTTTGTAAACTCGGACACGCTACATTATAGGCCAACAATGCACTACAGCCACACCTCCTAATTTAAAGTCAACACTTAAAAAAACATACAAAAATAAAATGCAAAGCCGTGAAAAAATGTACACTTGTAGTTCAACTATTTCATCTTCCATAAACTTTCAGACAAATTAATAAATAAAACACCAATATGCTTAATTTAAAATGGAGACACAGATAAACAAGTCTGTCAACAGAGAAGATGCCCAGACACTGTTCGAAGCATGTAGATTTTAAAATATCCACATAGTAAGCGCAGCTCTTGACAGCAGAAAAAAATAATCATCTAATTCCAAGTGTGTCTGTCTTGTTTGGAACTCTTTGTAAAATACACTCTGAATTAATTGTAAAAATCAATAATGACGTGACATAGAACATGCAGAATTAAGCTCATATTGTAAACAACTGTTTGGCTTGGGTTACAGTGCTGATTGGAGTGTTTCTAAAAATTGTTTCCGTAATATCCGCAGCATCCAAAAGTGTGCTCAAATCTTCCTCAACAAGCAACAAAATGTACCTGATGTCTAGAAATCTGATTGAAAAGAGGGTTGCATGTAATATGGCACCTGGTTTTGAGCACTTTTTTCAAACAAAATATACACTTGGTGTGTTTTGCAAAGAAAATTCAACACTCCAACAGTGCATGAAAATAACTGAATCATCATTGTGTCTCTTTTATCAAGGATTAACTGCTAGTTGTTTTTACTTTTTTGCTATTTACAGTATTGCACTTAAAACTGCACACCATTGCATTTCAGTTTGACTGATGCTTTCCCCAGAATAAGAAAAAAAAAAAAAAAGAAAAAAATGCAATTAAACCCTTTATCCAAGATTATGTCCTTTTTGAGGATCACATGACAATATCAAACCCCGCCCCCTTTTTAATTAGTAAAGTAGTATCTGCTTGTAGTGCCATTTGTAAACACCCACATACAAGACCTGAAGTGCAAAGGCTATCTTCACTTCTTTACCCAGGATACAATACAATTAACAGAGAGCAATGCCGTGAGGAGGAATTGCAAACACAGAACAATGTCTTTTCCCTCTGCCGCAAAGAAAATAAAAGAGGAGCTGTTGTTGCTTTTTTTTGTCCAAGAGGAAAGATATCAAATGGTACTGGAGAGCATTCACTTTGTAGGTTTAGGAGAGTTGTGAGCAATGGCAGTGTTAAAAAGAGTTGCCGAGCGTGTCAGGTGGGAACAGAGGCCAGTCCCAGAACGGTCCTCCATTAGAGCTCATGCACTGGGCAGCAGCAGGGAACACAGTGGTTGGAGACAAATATGGCCTTTTTAATGTTTTTTTGTTTGTTTTTATTTCTCTAGGAGAAGGGGGTGTCTTGGAGAAGTGGTGGTGTGTGGGCCTGTTTTTCCCCATGCTCAACCCCTCACTATATGGCAGCAGGCAAGAGCCTTGCTTTAGGGCCCCGCTGCCGCCTGTTTGCCAGTTTGCTTTGTTTTAGGTCTTCTGGTCTGGCGGGCTCGGCCGGGCCCTCAGACAGACATCCACATGTGTTTGTACGGTCCTTGGGATGTGAGCTGTGCCTGGAGTGGACTGAGCCACTGGCCCCGCAGAAGTCCTGCCTGTTGGGCAAAAAGTAAAAGGTGATTTCATTGGTATTTCATTACCGTTCTCTACAAGTGGTTTGTTTTGGCAGCTGGTTTTGTGACAATTTTCACTCCCTCCTTTTTATTTTCTTCCTCCACTGTTCCTCCCCCTTTGACTCTCCCCCCTCTCTGTCTGTGTTCCTCTCTTTCATGCTCACTCAGTGTTTTTGTTTAGTTTAGTTTTAGCTGTGAGTGTCACGGCCCTTTCACAGGCTCAGTCTTGTGTGAGAGGCGATTATGGGCATCAGGCGAGCGGAGGAGCAACTCGGTTGGGGTCAGAGTCCCAGAGCCTCGGTGTGTTTTCTTGCCTTGAGTCGCAGGTCGGCGATACTCGAGTTTTTGCTGTTGCTTTTGGCTGCCGCCGCCACCGCCGCTGCTGCTGAGGCCGAGTCAGCGAGTGACGCAATAGGTAGTCCGAAGGGAGGGGGCGGGAACATCAGGTAAGGAGCATGAGCTGCCAGGTGAGGATGCAGGTGGGGGTGGGAGTGTGTGACCCCGTCCAACTGAAGCTGGGCTTGAACCTGCAGAACAACCAAACACTAAGTTAGTGGTCCCGGTGTGAGTGTTCATGTGCCTAAGTGTGAAGAGGGATAAGGATTTAGGTTTCACAGTCCGACACTATTAAATTTGCCCTCACATTTTACCCCCTCAAAGCTGTTGCTTACATGGTGTTTTCTAAGAAAATAGTCAAGGCCTGCACTCTGAGCTTCAGCCCGTCAGCTATTCTAAAACTTAATGAATCATGCATTGCTCACAGACACCACATCCAAGTTAATCGTCTAGAATCAAAGTCTTTCTAAGACCCAGAACAGATTTGTTTAATTCTGACTGAGGACTAAGTTATACCCTTGGAAATATGCAGTCTTGTTATCCTGATTATGTATTCAATTGCATCAATAAACAATTTTGCACTAAAAAGATATCCACATATTTGGAGTTATAAATATTTATTCAGACATATCCCTGAGTCAAGGGAAAGGCTGCAGAAGCATAGAATATCATTTTTCACATTCTTGGCAATTATTTTATAAGGACTACATAAAAATTAAGCATCCGCTCACTTCGGAGAGAAAGAACTGAGTGTGTTGCCATTTCTCGTGTGTTTCAAACACCAGCAGAAAAAGAATTTTATCCTTTTTCTCCAGCCAAAGAAAACAGCAAAAAATATAAAAATTTGAGTTTTGAAATGATAGGGAAAATTACTAGGAAACCACAAATGCATCCAAACAAAACCTCCTGCAAGAATCGGGTAACTAAGTGCAGCTGTGTCATTTCCATGTGCATGCTGCTTTTGTGTGCGATTAAAATGCAAACACACTGATGGAAAACTCAATTAACTTTGTGAAACTTGATTTGGGGTGTAATTTTAGGACAGAAACTGACCCGCCCCGATGAAACAGGTGGAGGACATTTGATGAGTTGGTGCATTACGGTTGTGTGCCCTCTTTATAAAAACACATTCAGTCTCTACATGCGTATTTCAGCTCTTTGTTGGAGTCTGTTTGACAGCAAAGGCGGTCAAGAAAGGGCATTTTCAACATTTGGCTCGTTCAGATGCAAGTCATGCTCCTCACCGACCCTTTCCATTATCCATTCACTCGCTTTATATTTCTGCATTGCACTCTACTTGTGCAGTATCTGTGGGCAGCGCGCCTGTTTCAACCTCATACAGCAACTCGCTCTCTGTATGCAGGCCTTAAGCCTCCACCCCTGCCAAAGAAGCTCAATGCCAATATTCATCAGAGCCCACTCCATTCTCTGCTTTCATCATCTCTTTTATGTGCTCGCGCCTGCCGCACTGTTGGCTTAATTAGGCCACTGCTTTTCACAGGGGTCAAGTAGACAACACAGCATCCAGGATGGAAAAGGCATACAGCAACCAATCAAATATCAGTCCACCTCTCCTGTCCACATACAGCCCATCCACAAAGACACGAGGTGAAAGGTGTCCTAAGGTCCTTCGCCTTTCAACATAGTCTCCTTTCACTTTGTCTAATAGCTGCTCCAGCCTATAGATGTATGGAAGTATACACAAATACAAGCCCGAGTTTGACACTGATTCCTTTACACACACCTCACACACTTGACCCGTTTCTTTTTTTCATTTATTAAAATTATTCGGTTATTACCTCAACATTACCAAGTGCTGAGTTATCTTTTTTTTCCCCAAAGATCTGCATTTTAAACAGTTCTGAATTTCCAGTAACCCTGTCTTGCTATAATGAGCTCACTGATTGTGTGTTTCTAGATGTCAGAAGCTTTGTCACATTGTAAAACACAAGAACATGGCCTACCTGTTGGAAGGGCATCCGAAGGGCACCCATATTGACATAAGGTGCCACCCTGCAGGCGTCGAGGTGGCTGCCACTGCCCAAAATAACACCTGGGGAGAAGGGAAAGATGTCTGTCAGACAGCCAGACAGTTGTTGTTATGTGAGATGAGGAGGTCACAATTTTCAACACACATTTGAAAAAATGGTCAAATATAGTGTCAGAATTTGAAAACTGAAATAGGCCTAAAAATGACAAATCTAATAATAAACTGACTCCGTTGGTTATAATACGAGAAAGAAGAGACATTTACCTTTGTGCATCTGGTTCTCTTGTTTTCGACATTTTGCTCTTCTGTTCTGAAACCAAACCTGGAAAAATGAGAATAATTTTGGTTAAAAACAAAAGATAAATTATCCTAACTATTACTTTTCTTCAAATGTGCTTGAATCTTCTACTTCTACTCTAATGAGTAATATATTAGGCTTCTACAAATATGTGTCATCTTTGAGCTTTAATGAGGTGAGCTCAAAATTAACTGGAATCATTTAATAATATTTAACAATAGATATTATCACAATAATATTAACAATAACATAAAAACAATAAAAACAGCAGCAATGATCCCAAACAAACAAAAGCTTTGAAAAGTTTATTGTCCATTTCTTAAGTAAAGTGCCATATCAAAACGATAAAAATCTATACTATATATATATATTTAATTTTTTTTTTTAAAGGAAAAAGTCACTATGGTGCCACAGTGAGCTTCAGCGTCATAGAAATACAGGCCAATAATTGGTTCTGATCATTTCTTAAAAGACAATGCCTGTTTCTTAACCAGCCTCCAATTTGCTGCGCGTCTTTGAAACTGCTGGCTGCGGGCTACGGCCTATTGTTAATCATCATCAACCTAATTTGCGTCGGTGAATCCCATTATCCTCCCTCCCCTTCGACCCCTGCAATGATTATCATGTACAGATGCGGAATTAGCGGCGACTCGGGCCACAAAGGGCGCCTGCTGCTGCTGATGATGCTGATGATGACGGCACGATGGTGACGGTATAATAACGACTCAAAGTGATGCAGTGAAGCCATCTGAAAGTGCGAGAGCGACACGCACGCCGTAAACGCTTCATGAAAGACTGCAGGGATCACGTGGGAGGCTGTAATAAGAGCCCGGTCCATTAAAAAGCTCAGAGGTGTGCAGAGGCAGACTATAGGCCTATAAGAGTGGATTATTTTTTTATTAGAGTTAGAATTTGAGTGAGGTTTTTTTTCCTTCTTTTTTTTTTTTTTTTTTTTAGTATTTTAGTATTTTTTATTTTTATATTTGTAGTTTTTTTTATACTTGTTTGTTTGTTTTTTTGGTCTTTGTAAATCAACTACCTTGTTATTAGTTGTTACAGTGCAACATATTCATATATATTATCATAGTATATTTTGGCATTAGATTATTATTATTATCAACAAAAGGCAGAACAGTAGGGATACAAAATTATTATTATTATTATTATTATTATTATTATTATTATTATTATTATTATTATTAGAGTCTTGTTAATGACTGGTGATTTTTGCCTAGACAGTAACCCTTCAGATAAATCAGGTCTGTATTAGCCGGACCCAGATCAATTCCAATTACGCGCCAGTATGTTAAGCAAAGTGAACTACACTGGTTCAGACAGTTATTTCTTCATTAAGGGCCACTCAATGATGCGCTTCACAAATACCCTAATCTCGTTTCCGTTTTGATTTTTTATTAGAGACAGTGAATAATGACATTTAATTTAGCAGTGCGCCAGAAACCCAAAGATATTAGTCCTAACTGAATTACTGCCTGCTCCTCACCAAGCTCTCATAACTTTCAATTAGATTCATTGACAGCTGCTCGGAGCGCACAGTTTACAGCCTGCTACATTCACTCTTAAAAGAAAAAAAAACAAAACAGAGGCTATTCCTTCCTCATACCCTTCCCCTAAAAGCCTTTTAGCTGCTCCCTGTCCCTATCAGGAGCCTGCGAGCTTTAACGGCCACTTTCGTCGCGCACTCGCAGCTTGTTAAGCCCTTATCCGCCGCCAATTAGCACAACATACACGCTTTAAACTTCATTCTCGGTAATTGCAGCGCTCTCCTGTAACTCCACTCGGACAATGCAGTGTGCGTCACGTATGAAGCGCTATACGACGGCTTTTATTCATCCGATTAGATGGCTGAACAGCAGCAGAGTTGGTCCAGAATTGAGTTATTTCTAATGTGTTTTTATGGGGGCACTACATCAAGCCAATGGCAGATATTACAAAGAGAATGAGGAGGGATACGAGTTGACATAAGAGCGCGTCCCCTCGAGCAGCTATTCAGGCTCTTCATTCATTTTCATCATCGGGAGGGAGTTTAGCCCCTGAGGCTGGTGATGAAGGGTGTTTGTAGGCCCACTATGGTACAACTGCAGTGGACGAACCTCTGCTTTTATTTCTATAAATACACTCATGAGCAATGTTTGTCTTTCTTATTTCTGCGGTCAGTGCTTTTGATCACATCCAAATCAACTGGAAATATGAAATTACTCGCACTTAAACGTTTTATGGAAACAGTGTTAAAAATAACTATCATATCATATTAAATAGTCTCATGATAAAATCCTAATCAATCCAAATTTCCACTGGGAGGTTACAGAAATACTACGTGATATATTATACATAAAATGAATCATTTATGTCAAAGATTGTGCAAGTCATTTTAAATGTAGACTTTTCTATTTTATCTGAATTTCCATATTTCTTTTCTACTAAAAACATTAAAAGCTTCTCTTTGAGCATGTTTGGTTTCTCACACGTGCTTGTTTAAATTGCTTATAAGCTAATAATTTGACTATGGCTTTTTCCTTTGAATTAATGAATGAAAAGGGTTTGAAATGTTTTTTGTAGTAAGTGTAATAAATGTTGAAAAACATTTTATGAGACGCGTTAAAATAAAATGGTCACGTGTTTAATTTCCTGCAAATATAAAAGACTGAGGGAAACTGCTGAAGCCCCTGTAGAAACGGCTCAAAGTTATCATCGGAAGTGAATGGACCGAGGGCACACTGACCTGTACTCTGGCCTCGGACAGCCCCAGCCTCTGGCTCAGCTCCTCTCTCATGAACGCGTCCGGGTAGTGTGTCTCGTCAAACAGCCGCTCCAGCTCGTTCAGCTGCTCTAACGTGAAGTTGGTGCGACTCCTCCGCTGCTTCAGTTTGCCTTGTGGGTCCTCGTCCTCCGACTTTACGTCCTCCTTTTTCTCCTTACACTCGTATATCCCTGTTACACGGCACGCGTGTTGGAAGGAAACAAATGCGTTTTAAACACCTGAAGTCGCAAAAATAAACACACCAGACACCATTCTGCTCTCCATCGGGCCCTCACAGGGGCCTGGGGCCTGGCAATTTGGCAGCACACACTACACAGGCTATTTCTACAAGAGGCCTGTGGTTGTGATACCAGCCTGCTCAGGTCGGTCAGACATGTCAGTGCCATAAGTAGAGCATGGCACATTTAAAGAATGAAACCAACACAAACAGAAAGCACGGGCCTGATTACTCTCCAACTAAATCAACACGGCTTCTTTTAGGCTACAAGAAAAGACTAGCGAGACATAATGTATTTTTATCCTTTTTACATCAAAGCGCATCCAATTTACGCACCAGAGCTGCCACTGCAGGCTATACTTTATCTTATAGGATTCTGATGTGGATATGGTGTGCTCTTATCTGTGTATTATTATTAGTAACACACTGACAACTGATGCAATTACTGCCCTGCTCGCTCCCATTTGGCTTTTTTAGTTTGTCAACATCAAAATGTGTCTTTCAGAAGTAAAAACATAAATTAAAATCAACAACAGTTTACATATTACTGTGTTTGGGTCTGTTATTGAGCTCACTGTTTATCAAATATCCCACAATATAGAATGTCCTACGTTATTGTTTTATTTCTCACTATTGTATTACATTTGTTTTATATATCTAATTGGTGCGTAATGGTGCAGAGCATTGTAAAGACCCGTATCTCATTTACTGCTTACTGTTAAAAGTTTATGTTTTTGGGGAACTCACATCTGCTTAATTTCTTTTTTTTTTTTTTTTTTTTTTGGACAAAATGCTCAATTTACACAACATTTCAAACTGGACTACATTTTTAAATTTTGAGTTTCATTATTTAAAATCAGTTCCACCTACGGCTACAGCAGACTTTAGCCTTTACTGCAGCACACAGCTGCACATTTAAAACTACTACATCTTCAAATATTAAAGATATAGTATCTGCACAAAATATTATAAAAACATGAAGAACCTAGACTCTTAAACGCTGTTAATATTATTAACATAACACAATGCTTAAATAGTTAAACGGTTCTGGGATGGCCCGCCTCTTTGTGTAAATATAGCGGAATATTGTTTAAACTTTCCTCAACAGGAAGTGTAAGAAAAACGGTTTTTACAAACACATTTGAACGCTTTGTGCCATCGTTTTGCTGCGATTTGATGCCGTCTTAAGCGACACAATACATTTTCAACATTGCATAAAAAATATCTTACCCTCAGTCGCCCTGGAAACATTAAAGTCCTTGAGTTTTTCCTTCTCCAGCTCGACGTGATCCTTGAACAGATGCACGGGGCAGTGGTTGTTGTCCGTTATGTCCTGCAGGTTGCTGTCCGGGCTGCCCAGCTCCCTCGCCCTCGTCAAGCCGCTCTCCAAAACTTCCCTGTACGTGATACTCTCTTTGCTGCTCTCCTTGGTTTTCTGATCGAACGATTTCGACACGAACGCCGTAAGTTCTTCCATGACGACGACGTCGACCTGTGAGTCTCGGTCTGTGCCTCTTCTCAGTAGCGGTCCTTTCGGGTACACGGGGAAATCCACGGTGAATTGAATAGAGAAACACCTCAGGAAAAGCGAGCCCTCTGCGTCTATAGCACTCTTCGCTGTGCGCCAGGCTGCGCCGCGTGTTGAGCTGCTGCTTTTTTGGGGGGGAGAGAAAGAAAAGATGGAAGGGGTGGAGAGGAGGTGAGATCACTCCTGCTGTTGTGACTGTGTATTTGAGAGCACACTATTTATACACGGCCACCTCGCAGCCCCCTCCCCTCCTCTCTCCCCCCCTCGCTAGTATCTCTGCGTCTTGTGCAATTACAGGCCGCCTCGACTTTGCAGAATTCAACTTTCACCAGTCTTTTTCTTCTTCTCTTTCGTTCTCCAGAAATCAATGATGGAGCTGATGGAGGCGGTTAATTGAATTACGAGGTCATTAAAATGCCTCTACTGTGGCTCACTCACTCCTCCTGTGAGAAGCCCGTGCGTCTGTTACGTCTAATTAATTCTGCCCAAATGTAATTAATGCGATTAGAGCCACAGATACGGTAGGGGCTTTTTTTTCTTCTTCTTCTTCTTCTTCTTCCTATTTATTTATTTTTTTTATGTTTCCCAGTTCTGTTTATTGAGGTTTATTTGAAAATAATCTGACTTATACAGTCTCGGCCATCTTTAACACATCATCTGATTAGATTTACTGTGAAGAGTTTGGAATAAGTCTCAAAAGCAGCGGGTCATCAGAATACCTGAGTTTTCTACACAACTTTCACTTTAGAAATGATACACTACACGTCTAGATAGGCTCGTGCGTAAAAAAAGGTTTCGATTTTTCGCTCTCCATTTTAATGTTTTTACGCAGCGTAAAGCGAGACCTCTACTTCCATAATATCACACTTAATACTGACATAGACTTGTCCTAACCCTATTCATTATGAAATAACATAACAGTAGAAAATGTATGTGATTTAAATGTGTCATTTTACAGGGAAACTGAATGGGCACAACTTTAAACTGTTGGAAACAAAACGCTAATAATATCACATCTAAACGTATTTATTTATTATTTATTATTTATTTATTCCGTAATGTGCCTTTTAAAAACATCATAAATGGATCTTCTGAGACAGTTTGAAACCAAAACTCGTTATGTAATTGAAAATAACCATGACAATACGCTGCATTTTGACTTTCCTTTAATCCATTCACACCATGTAATCACTTAGATTTATCCTGAGACGGAATCCTTTTGAGTTTAACTATTTCATATGCTTTTCCTCAATCAATGGACAGATGTGACATAACTCCTCTCATTTACAGCCTTTCGGTGCAATAAGTGAGACGTTCTAAGATTGTGGGACGAGTCCAGCGCGTGGGCACAGAGGGCCGGTGTGCGCGTGTCCCCAGGGTGCTGGCTGCGCCCCGAGCGGCCCACCGCCACCGCTGCTGCCGCTGCGCACTGAACGCCTCATATCTCAGCGCTCTAATGACTCGCTCTGATGTCGCTCCATTTATCAGCGAGGCCCCGCACGCACGCACGCACCCACCCATCACGCACGCACGCTCGTATACACAGCCGCGCCTCGTGCCGTGATCTGCGCCTTTTGTCGCTTAATGGACGTAAATCCGCTTAAAGACGCCAAGCTCGTGTGCGAGATTCAACAATGAGGCGTTTAAAAAATAATAATAATTAAAAAACAATTCAGTTAAATCAGGTACATCAAAATACAACAGAATTTGAATTTTATGATTTTGATGTCTTTTTAAAGTGCTGAGATAACAAAGCCTAGATATCTGTTTGCAATGTTGAATGCGTGAATGCCTTTTCTTTGTAAATAATAATAATACTTTAACAAAACACGTCAATTATACACCATCAATTTAAACGGACACATTTATTCTGTAATCTCGTTGATATTTTTTGACAAGAAAAAGCTGACTGTGTAATTGGAATTTAACTGTATTTATTTTGCATCTCCATTGACTTCAGCAGCAGCTCAGTGTAAATCCAGGAGGGATGCTTTACTTCACGCACTGTCGCTAATAGTTCAAAAAAAAAATGAAAACTCTTAAAGGGCCCTCAATCATGTTTTTTTTTTTGTTTTTTTTAACACTTCATTCATTACGCACGCGCTGATGCCACGCCTCCTTGTGCAACTCCAAAAATAATCCCACCCATAAAATGCTTTAATTATTAATTATCCTATTATTCATTATCTGCCTTGTATTTTTATGTGTCCTTTTAATGTTTATTTTATCTATATTTATTTTTGATAATGACAATACAATGACTATATTTCAGCTGTATTAAAGTAGTGTCTTAAAATGAAACCAGACGGTCACATTTATTTGAATCCTTAAGATAATATTATTCATGATATAGGAGCATCATAATATATGTGCATAACACTGTTCTAACCATACATTTGGATAGAGAATCTTCATTAAACAAAAATGTGTTTTCTATTTTATTTCTTCATAGAAGCCAATAAACAAAAAAGAAGTTCTGATTTTAAAAAAGAACTTCCATTTTGATGACTTTATAAACCTATTAGTAAAAATGTAAAATATGATCTGATTATCTCTCAAAAGCAAACATGTCAAATTTAAAGCAGAGAAAGTTACAGAAGCCCAGCTCGGCCATCCTTCGTCCGGACAGTGTCCTCGTGGTCCGGTGGTTTAGAACTGATCACTGCTGAGGAATCCCTTCTCCACCTGCACATGAAGCCTCTGAAACATTATCAAGACATCAGCGCACTTAAATGAGCCTGCGCCGCCAGAACGAGAGCCCAGACGCTCACCACAGAGAGAGGAAGGAGGAGGAAGAGGGGTGGGAGGAGGGGGGACACTCTGCAGCAGTGGAAGGACCTCTGGAGCTCAGTCCTGTACTTGCACTCATCTCATCAGACCTCAAAATGTGCTGCATGTGAAATAAGTTCAGTAAATGTTTAGATCTTGATAGATGCACATTTTAGCTTTTGTTTTTTAGACTCAATTACCATTTAATAAAGAGCCAGACAACTTTTTTTTTAATTCACAGTTCAACTAATAATTGATGAATGTACTTCAAGAGGAAACTGAGGAAGAAAAGCTGTAATATTATGTGCACCATACCAAGACATTTCTGTAAAATCACAATTTATGACAAATATGATTGTCCAAATGTTATACTTGGCCCCGAGAGTGGAGTATAAGGTTTGAAAATTTAACTTAAAAAACAAGCACCACTGCTCTGGCTTGTAATATCATTTCAATGAGTCTAAAGCTTATTTCTTCTAGTATCTTCTAATATCATCATTCTGTACAATGGGGACAGAGAGCAGCAGAAAAATGCAATAAAGCCATATAGTTGAATTTGATCCAGCGAGATGCAGAGAGGCTACAGATGTGGTCCCAAACACAATTGAACTCTTCCACTGGTAAAAGCCAGTGTGCAGGGAGCCGGTTTAAAGTCCTAGTTTAAAGTCCTAGTCATGCTAATGACTGTGATTGTGTGTTTGTTTATCAGAGTCCCCTGGCTTGTCTGCAGGGCACTGGGATCTCGTGGTTGTTACATTGTCTGGTGCCTTCATTTAGGCCCTTTTTCCAGCGCTGCAGCGGTCCACAGAGACTACAGCCTGCTCTCTTTTCAAAAGCCTCGTCTGCCATCTAAATGAGGCTTTCGGGGCAAAAAATGAGAAAAAAAAAATTCAGAAATGAAAATACTAGAATGTGTTGAACATTACCTTGAGCTCAACTGGAATGTTTTGGGAATTTTTTTTTTTTTTTTTTAAGATTGTTATTTTTCCTTGTGTATTCTCTAACTGCTATCTTCCCACAGGGCATCAGGGCCTCAGCTTAAAAAAAGGCATGAAACTGACATTATGCTCCTAAATTCTGAGCAGATTTACAAGGAAAACACAGTAATGCACAGGAAATACTTAGAAATCAAACACTTGTTCCTGTTCTCTCGCTCCCATTTGCTCTCCATTCATTAATTATCATCTTAAAACAACTTAATTTTATTGCAGACAAGGAAAAATCAAGCTATTTTACCAGCGCTTATAAGCACTGTGTTCTACTTATACTCCCAAGGGAGATGCAACAATTTACACAAATCAATACTGCTCAAATAATTCATGACTGATCACATGGTATTTTAGCTCCTATGCTTGCAGTAGAAACTCATGTTTTGCTTGGCTCCCAGAGGGCAACATGAAAGACCGGCGAAGAGGCGGAGAGAATCGGGAATGGAACTGGAAAGAGCGCATAAGGATAATAGGAGGACATTGATCATTTGGTGCACCAGAAGACGACTGAACCTGCGAGTAAAGGCTAACAAGATGCATCATTTATACATTATTTAGATATGTCTGGGCCTATCAAGTGAGTTCTGTTACATCAGGTTTGCATCACCAGCTTTGGAAGGGACACACAGCCTAGACCTGAGACAAAAAAAAAAAAAAAAAAAAAAAGAGACTTTTTCTAATTTTCGTTGCAGCTGAAGGAAAAAGAAGAATTACACAAAACCACAACTAGAATAGCAATCAGTTTGATTTGTTCTGTTTTGTCCATTTGAAGTTATTATGGCACTTTATGCTTTGTGGGAGCAAATAAATCCTCATTTGGGCAGTGTTAGTCAGTCACAGCTAGTAATAGATATTAATTTTCTAAATGTGGAGATGGATCAAGTTCCCTCTTGGCAGGAGAACCATCCCACAGACATGTTAACAACGTCTTCAGAGACCAATGAGACCCATTTACAATAAGTGTCTGTTTTAAGTCGCTGGCTTTGTGTGCGCGCGTCTCGCCACAGCGGGCTATAAGGGGTCCCTCTGGTGTCAGCCGGAGAGCGTCCATTTGAGCCAGCCTGCCTTTTATGGAGTGATGTTACACTTTCTCAATCACACAATTAAAGCCTGAGAGAGATTTTCCTCCGGTGCGGAGAGAAAGAGAAAGACCAATGGCGTCTTTTACACCGAGTGATTTATGTTGCGGCGTGGAGGCAAGAGGGAGTCCTTGATAGATGACTTCATTAGAATTAATTAACAGAGTGAAAGAGTGACACAGAGAGGCAGTGGATTTGAGAGAGGGATAAAGAAGGTGAGTTCAAGACAGAGAACACAGAGGTAGAGGAGAAAGGCTAAATGGAGAGCAGATGCCAGAGATTAGGATGAGACTGGGGATACATGGAGAAGAGACGGGTGTAGGTCTCTGGTGAGCTCTGTGTGCATTCTGGGTCCTTGTATCGACTCAGGCAGGCACATTCATACTCTTTGTAGTGACATCTACTGGTAAATTCAGTACTAAGTGTTCACTTCCTACAGTGCACGAGGCCCCATTCAGTAAAACAGATGAAACCAGTGGCCAGTTGGTATTTATGGCTCCTTAAAGACACATCTTAAGCTAACACTAGACATTTTTTTCACCACACATCTGTGAGCACATGAATTTCTCATTTTTCATTCAAATAGACACAAGCTGAAATTTAAATTTAAAAGAATTTTTGACATTTTGAGGGCCCAATTAATACATTGCTAGGCAGATGAAAAGACATGAGAAGATTATGTCTAAATTATGACCAATCACTGAACTGTAATGTTTTAGTCCTGGTATTGTTAATGTATTAGTTATAGATTAAGTGTGCTATTAAGTAAATGTGTGTTGTTGGGGATGTTAGTAAAGTGTAAAGTGGTACATAACCTCTCTAGACGGTTGTAATGGGCAGCCAGTTGGTCTCTCCATGAGCCGCTGTAGGCAGAGAGCACACGTCACTGTCCATCCATCCATCCTCGTCTGCCTTCACTGCAGTCTGACAGAAAGCATCTGAAACCTACTGACTGTAAGAAAGAATTAATCAAATTAACTCACAATTCATTTGACACACCTGATATATAGGTGCAGGCAGCACAGATGTTGTGCTGAAAAAATGTCACATCAAATGAAGAATGTCACAAATTTGCCGTGCAGATTTATTTTCTTATAATTACATCAGCCCTCTCATCTCTGGTTCTTTTTCCACCTCATCCATACGTCTGAGCTCAGATGGATTCGGGCACCAAACACATAGTCACATGACATGAATGGCTAATCAGTAAGTATTAGTGTGTGTTAACAGCCCTGAAGCTGAAAGAAGATTCCCCTTGTGATATTAAAGAGATAACAGCAGAGAAGCAAAAAGCAAATGGCCCTAAGCCTCCAGCTATGCTCCCCTCCAAAGTTGTTTTCCTGGAAAATTAGGCGATTGACTAATGGCGTAAATGCTGTTAATTACCAGCACCAGTACCCCAAACAGTCGTCTCTGCCTGTAACTAATAAGAAATCAATTAGCTAATGAATTGGTCATTAAGTGAAAAGCTAATCTTGGCCGAGGTATTTTTAATGATTATTTTTGCCTATGATCCTGGCTAATTGCCGTTGTCATACGGCGCTCTCAGCTTTCAGCATGCCTAATGAAGCTTCATTAGATCATAACTGGCACTCTTGGAAGATTCGTGGGCAAACCTGCTTCCCAATTATTTTTAATTGCCAGACATTCTGCACAAACAACTGCTGCAGCACCTTGCAGAACAGGAGAGCTCAGGCTGCTGCCTTCATGACTTCATTTGAAGCGATTAGAGCACGGGGCAGGGTCGTCACAGAGCCGCTGTTGTCTGCCGGAGATTTAAAGAGGCACCGGCTCAAACTGCTGGGCTCATTGTCGCGCTTCCTTTCTCACTTTGATTCGAGCTGAGGAGAAAAGCTGCTTGTTTCGGCTGGACCGGTCTGTGATGGACGAAAGCATAGTGTCTAGTAACGAGAGATTTAATGTGTTTGACTGAATTTTTTTTTTGTGCTATTACAAAATGAGACAAGCATACAAGCAGACACACAGCTCATACCTGTACATGTGTCAGCTGACAGAAACAAAGCCAAGAGAGCATCCCTCCTGGGCATGAATAATTAAGAAAAGACAAAAGAGCCCTGTTTTTTGGGGGTTGTTTTTTTTTACTCCTGCATCCCCCTCTTTTGTGTGTCTACAAACCCCAGAGTAGTTGTGCACTAATAAGACGGAGGATTATTCTCTCCATGGTGCTCGCACAACACATGTTTCCAATCTGACCCCGAACAAGTGTCTCCCTCAAACGTGAAGAGGCTTGTGGTGAAAGCACAACAGCTGAAGCTCTGTCAATCCTGCTGATGCTTTTCGACAGTTTATTTGCCTTTGGCTCACACATCAGCTTGGTTTCTTTACAAAGGCAAACAATACAGCTTTCAGTGGCAGATTGTTTTTAGTTAGTTTGTACGATATGCTAAATCAATTCCTATCTGTGGAGATGAAGTAATATTTGTGGAGCAGTTTGGTTAAAAGAACAACCACCTACAGTTTACTAGTTACTCTAAAGACAATAAAATATTTAGATAAGGCATTTGATCCAGCGGGCCTCAGATTTGAAATATTGAATTTTGTAAAGCCTCCCAGGTGAGTGTTCAGGTGTGTGCATGTGAGAGAGAGCAGGGCCTTCTTGAGTCTATGTCAGGATGAAGTGTGATGGCAGCTGAACAGTGCTCCAGATGTTTATCAATATTTAACAGTCACATCTCAGACTCACAGCGACGCCTCACCTTAAGATGAGGTGGTGCAGTGTAAGTGCTAAGCCGCTATAGGTTAAATCTCCAAGGGCCTCTTCCTGCAACGTGAAGCAGTGCAGGTAGTGAAGGCAAATGTTTTGTTGTTTGATTACTATTTGCTAAATGTTTAATTATGTAATGTAATAAAATGTGACGCTACCTGTTTCATTAAAATTAAAATATTGGGAGACCCGGGTTCGGTTCCAGCGTGGATCATTTGCCCAATGTCTGTCTCTATCAAAAGGCAAAAAGGCAAAAAAGAAAAAAAGTATATCAACAGTGTTCGAAAGTATAAAAAGACAGTAAGTTAATGCTTAAAAATACGAACCACCATAACCTTCTGTAACACTGACATACCAATGATACCAAACTGAAACATTTCCAAAAAGTCAGCCAAAAGAAAACAAGCACATCATCCGTTAGCGATTATTCAGAAATAACAAAAAATTCTAAGTAATAAATAATCTACAACATAATGGCAGCTGTAGCTGAACTGCATCTTAAACAGCTCTGATGAATGAACACAAGGTTTTTCGGCCTGTTTCCACTCTGATCCAACACCCGGACATGCACTCATTCACACACTCAAATCACATTAGAGCACTTCTAATTGAACTTTATGATGCAGTGGAGAGCATATGCTCATTGAGCCAATTGAATCATTGGAAAAGCACACAGTAGGTCGAGGACCTGCCAGAACTGCAGCTGAGCGAAATGTGTGAGGACCTGCATTCCCTGTCCAAGAGTGTTACTGAGACGAAACACGTAAACACACCGCGCCAACCCTGAAACACATTTGGGATACGCATTAGGACATTATACAAATGCAATGCCATTTCTTCCACATGGATATCAAGACCACAAGGTATAACCAAGACCGATTTAGGACAGTTTGCCTTAAAAGGGCACGAAGGGGATATTGTTGCTGGTAAAAATGCAAACTAGAATGTTCTCAGTCACATGTCAAATAGAAGCTTTCCATCTGTTTACAATAACAACGTTGATGAATAAATCTTGTCCTATGTCAATCGAGACAAGTAAAAAAAGAGCGTCAAGCCAAGACAAACCCAAGACTTTTAAAACGTGGTCTCAGGACCTGTCTCAAGACCAAGGCCATCCTCAAGTACTACAACACCACTGATATCTCCCCACACCTTGCCCCCCGTTTTTTCCTGACATCAACCCGTTTCCACACATTGCGTCTGACATCGGGCCCTGTGGTGAGATGCTCCTTGACCGGCCTTGATCCACAGAGGAGTGTGTAAGTGGAGGGGAAGTGAGATAGACAGCAGCAAAGACAGCTCGTCAGAGTTAAAGGCAAACAGACATTAGGCTTTCCAGAGCTGCAGTTGCTCTCTCTGACTCTTCTCCCATCCACACTTTATGAAATTTACATGACGCATCAGAAAGGCCACAAGAGCCTCTTTGATTGTGGAACTATGCCTGAAAAATACATCAGTCGCCATCTTTTTCCTGGCCAAGACGCTGGAGGAGAGAATGAAAATACGCTCTGTGCAAAGCCGTTTTACACACTTACATTTGCAAACAACACGGCACACAAGACGACACAACACAGAGAAGCAGCCACAGACAAAACACACAGTCTTCCATTTACCCGGCTTCACCCTGTGCGTCTGTAGAACAGTGGGACGTAGCTCCTCTGTGTCATTTCCAATCACTCTGATCTAAATGTATAAGAATTGATGGTGCCTTCCACCAAATGCTGTTATGGGGGACCTGGTTTGTTTATTTAATGAAGCCAGTGTCACAGCAGATCTGCGTCCTTGCCGTTGGAAACAGTGGCAGGTGTTGGTGGCAGATTTCCCTCAAACAGGGCCACTGAATTAACAAATCAAATTAACATAACACTGGCCTCAGATCTGGGGGCCTGTCTCTCTCTGGCAATGCTGTCCCAGTAGTTCGCCTGTATGGATGCTCCCCTCTTGTGTCCAGATGTCCCCACAGTGCCAGCTTCCTCTGCCCAGAAAACACTGAATGAGTATACTGGGAAAGGATAGAGACTGTTTAATGCCACTTGAAAAAATGAGCAGAAAACTCGTGGTTTCTGTTCTGTTTACTTGTTGGGGTTCAGTTTTAGTTTATAAGTCTACAATGTTCAAAACTAACAAAGAAAACACCTCAATTTGTGTACCTCACTGTTGGTAGATGTGGGTTTTTAAATTATATTGCATCTTGAATTATATTATTTTAGCAGAAAACCATGAAACCAAATTTAAAAGCATTTAGATTACGTTGAGGTACACACTATTCTTAATGTGAAACACTAACCTGTCATATTATGGCTGACCAGTGTGTGTATTTCATTTTAAATAAACCACTGAGTAAGATAAAAATAAAGGCCATTGCTAATAATTAAATAGAAAAACAATTGGGATGGACAAGAGACAATAAATACGTTGAAATTAATTGGAAACTGAACTGAAATAACTTTTAATTTTTTTTAGATTTATTAAAAGTGTAGGGTAAAAACACATGACATACATGTAACAATATTTCTGTGCAGAAGACAGAAGTGAACAGGACTGTGCAGTTGAGTAAATTTGGATCCTGCTGCTTGCAGACGTGATGTAGCTGCATGGAAAGCAGAAGCGTCTAAACTGAGTGTAAACTGGCTGTCACAGTCACTTATGGCCTTCCTATCCATCGACCTGATGTTGTGGATGTGCTGGCAGCACAAACAGAGCCTGCCCACAGACTGTCTCCTAGTGTTAAAAACACTTAGCAGCGTTTAGCCGTATTAAACAGAATATTAATGGATTCAGAATGAGACTACCGAGCTCTATTAAAACCTCAAAGTGAGTGGGATTGCAGATATAAATTCCATTACCTCCATTTACCTCAGCTTTTATTCACTCGTTGACAGGAGTAAACAAAAAGCAAAGAGCTTGGAATGAGCTGCACTTTCCTCCAAAACATACAGCTGAAACTGATTGTGACGTTACATTTTCTAATCACCTCATCTCGCAGTACACTTCCTTTGCTAACCATACTTCAATGAAGCTACCTGTCCTGAGAAAGCATTTAGACTGAAGGCACATGTCCAACTAAGTCAGTGTTAAACACAGCATTGCAAAATGAGGCTGGACACCAGAGCTCAAGTATGTAACGAATGAATGACATGAGTCGTGATGGAAAGCAGAAAGAGTTTTTATCCATAATTATTTATTTCCGCTGCACGCTACACATATGCTGGGTGACGGCCCTAGAGTTATGCTAATAGATGAGTACACTGACGGCGGATGGTTCAGTCAATCATAAACACCTCTTATCTCTTAATCACAAGCCAGAAGCAGGCCGGGGATGCCTGCTAGATACGCCGCAGCACAACACTGACAAACATAATGATCAACAACTGGTGACGCGCTTCAACAAACACAGAAGATACAAATGTGATGGATTCAACTCAAATTGTGCCTGCATTTTATGTCATTTGAAGCATGATTGGATGTATTTAATGAAAAAAGAAGGCCCAAATTAGGAGCAAAAATGAAAGTTTTGCTGATCCTTTTAACAAAGGAACACCAATTCTGTCAGAGTACTCTCCAATTCCCCGTTGTTGAGACTTTGGGGGAAACACAGCAGCGCAGCTCCCTCAGCTCTGTCCATTTCCATAAATGCTGCTGGCTGTCTCACCTACACCAGAAACACTGCTAGGCTAAATGCCCTGGCATATCATTTCCTTCTGCCTCACTCGCACCTATTCTGGACCAAATGTTCATTACCATGCAGCCTGCCTCGGAGAAAAAGAAGGAGAAAGCGGCGACGAGTACAGAGCTGAGATCATTGACAGCTTGATGTGGCGAAGGTCAATTGAAATAACAGGTTTTTGTGTGTTTATATTCTAAATGGGCCACTTGTGTCGGCTGTTCTTGGGTTGCTGTGGAGAAGGGAAGCTGGGGAGCTCTTTGGCTATAGGCTGGTGTTGGTGCAAAAGTGTGAGGCCCGTACACACAAGCTTGAACATTCACTGTAATGAGCAGGTTATGCTAAGGCACAGGCTGCTAAAATCTGTAATTATAATCAACCTCTCTCTCCACCTCTACCCGCCATCTCCCTTCCCGTGTGCCTCGTTCTTTTTTTCTGTCTACATCAGTGAGCAGGCATGAGGGAATCCTTCACTAAGCACTGGAGGTAATGAGTTTATTGATTAACATGCAGAGATGAAGCAGCTCTCTCAAATTAGACTTGTTTTACATTATTGGATGGACTCAGGGCACTTCAGAGTGCTACAAGACCATTACCTCATGGCAGTCCCAAAACTCTCATCAGCATGAGTAGAAAAACCTTTGCCAAAGTGAGCGCAAGGTGTGTGGAACACCAAACTACGCTCTGGAAATGTTGCTAGTATTTCACATTTACAAATTCACCTGATATTAGATTAATAATGTTTTTTGCTGCAATGTGCTTATGATGACCTTGTGCTTCACTTACATTAACAGTTTACTATCACAGATTTCTGAATATTTCACATTGGTGCATGATTTGGGAGAGCGAGTTGCAACAGGCAGTGCAGCTACACAAAATTAAACTGAGTGTTAACTGGTAGATGTAAAGACAACGAGACCCCTTAACGTAGGCACAGAGATAAAGATTTCTGTATTTAACTGTTTTTAAAAGACATTAGAAACCCCACACAACTACATAATCCTAGCTTTTAGTCATGAAGTATTTGGTGTGAAGTAATGTGACAAAGAGGTTGTGGACTATGGAAATGTTAAAGTTTATACTGCCTTTTACGGGAGGAGAGGAAAAAAAGCTCTGGATGAAGTTGCCAAGACTTTGCAACATAACATGACCCAAAAAATGTTAGAAGGTAATCAAGACTGAGCAAAGATTGTCAGAGGGTTGTTTTTGTCCCGTGTACACTGAGATAAAGTGGGTTGTAATTACTAGACTGACTTGTACTTCTGAGTGATGAATGCAGCTCTTATTCTTAATGCTGTGCATTTGTATGCAGGTTGGGTGTGTTCACTGTCAGACAACTGGCAGCTCTGCATCTGCTGAACCATCTGGATCAGGATCATCACCTGTGACCCACATAACTGCTGCATGACCCCACTCACTGACATAGATGAGACGCACAAAAGTCACAAGGAAAAAAAAACCTATGAGAGCTCTCCAGCTCTCATTGTAAATGTTAAAGTAAATTTATGCTAAACTAAAGCTAAATGCAATTTGAGCTCACAAAATGTATGGGAAATCTGTTGAATAGGACATTATTTTTATGTATGTCAAATGCTTTTGGTTCTCCCTTTGACAGAGCAATCAAAAGTGGCAAACCATTAAAGGAACAACAACCCACCACATTTAATTGAACCCAATTCATAAAGTGGTTGTGGTGATTGTCAGGTGTGTTAAAAAGAATAACACATGGAGACAAATGTCCTGAGATGAAAAGTAAGTTGGTGATCAGCAAGGTGCCCTTACGTACACGTTATGTTAAATCTGTCCTAGTAAATCAAAGGGCAAGATTTACTAAGGAAGTGAAATTATGTGAGGTGCTAATTTAAGATGACCTCTACATCGTACAGGGTTTGTGGCTGAGCTGTCAGCCATCTGATTTAAATAATTACCACCAAATCAAGCAAAGTTTTTTGGCTGATGAGACAGACTGTTTCAGAATCAGATTTAGACATGTATAGAGTATCATTATCCTTTTTCACACAAGTTAGGGACATATCTGGACAAATAAGAACCATATTTTTAATGTGTACTTTACTCACTCTGCTGCTGATTTCTGTTTTGAATTTCCACAGTTCCATTTCCCAGCTAAACTTCCCCATATCTCCACTGTTTGCCTTGGGTTATACTTCTCTATTGTACTCCTCAATCCTGATGGGGGTAGCATTGACCAGCCACCTGTGCCATTAACTGTGATTGGTTCATGTTTCAGGCCATGTGAAAATGACAACTATGGCAGCCATACTGAAGAAAACATCTTCACTCCCACCTCAAGAAGACAAACACATGAAAACAAATCTATTTAAACTACCTGTCATATAGTGTGACTGTATCACAGGCTCATCCTGTAGAAGGTTACGGTGCTCCCTGCTCCATCAGAGGGGAGTCCCAACTCGGGCTTCCCCCTTCACCACCTGGATACTTCCTCTGAAGGGTCCTGGTGTGCAGCGTGTCAGTGGCTCTATGAAGATACCAGCAGAGCAAAGCGGTGGCGTCAATCTCTCAGCATTGGTGCCTCTCTGGCGCCACTTTGATGTGATCACTGCTCTTGGCTTTGTGATGTGGAGGAGCTGTCAGATTAGCGGGCCTGTCACGCCGCTGTCTACTTGTCTGTTGGTCTTGACAGAGCCTGTGATGGAGCTCATACTAAACAAAAGGGCTATCACCTTCCCCGAGCCCCACTGTATCACTCTTTATTTGGGGCAAAAGGGATAAGAGAGCACCCATCCTGTCTACAATAGAAAGAGGGTGATCGTCACCCTTCAGCCACCTTCAAAACAATGGAAAAGGCAGGAAAGAGCAATGCATGAGTGTATGAGTCTGTTTCTGCAGATGAAACTTCTAAAATACGTTATTGTTGGTGTACTCCATATTCAGACCCAGGTATAGAGCCAAGCATGTAAATCTGTACTAAAACAATCATTCTTCCTTACACAGGAAGTCACTGCTCTATGTTCTTAAACACAGATGCAGGGTGAAATGAGGCATAAAGAAACCAATCCGTTCTCGGGACACCTGGCCCTCACTGTACAGGTGCACTGTGTGTTTGAATGGGCTGAAATAGCCCCTAATGAGGAGAGAGTGATCACTGCTGACACGGCCAGGCCCGCTCTATAATATGAATTTCCTTTTTCAAGTAATTCTTATTTCCTGTTTGACTTGTGCTGCAATTAAGAGGCAGGGGTCTGTGTGTAGTCTGTGGATTAACTGCAGAAGATGATGGTCTCAACAATGTAAAAATACTCTCAAGCAAGGGATATACTGTTTCAAATGATGAAAAACAGTGGGTAAAGTGTTCCTAAAAAGTCACCAAAGGAATGTGGCCTATACCTGGGCTACATTTACTGGGGCTCATAACCATCCTAAAGATAGTGTAAGTTATCCATCTAGCTTATCTACCACACAGTGTGACCAGAACCAAGGAGCAACTGAATCTTCAGAACAAAAAGCTTGAGCAAACTAAACATGATAGGTGAAAAAAACCAACTAAATATACTTTATCAATTAATGCACAATGTGATGGTTGTTTCTGTTACACTGTGTTCCTGGGTCTGGACTCCCACAGCATAAAATGGCTTTAAGACAACTAATTGCCTAAGTATACATAAACATTGAACATATTTACTTTAACTTAATTAGAGCTATTTAAATAATGACTATGGCTTAAATATATTGTTTAGTCATATATATCAATAAAAAATTGCTTAATTGGGAAGAAATTATTACACTTGTTGGTTTCATTAATATTGTCTTCCTTGTGATTTCTGGTATTAATTTCTCATTGACAGAACACTGTTGCATAGACATTTTCTCATCCTACAACACAATAAGGATTTTGAAATTCAAGATCTATTTAGTTTGGCAAAGGATCCATGTTTTTATGGTTCCGTGACTTACAAACATTAAATGGTTATAGCTATGTGCTTGTGCATTCTTCTGGTCAATGGGCAAGCATATTTATATTTATTTTACGATCTCTTTAAATTCATACTGCATGTTTATATCTGCCTGCAGACTGCTCTTTGGGTTTGTGTATGTATACCTCTGCATCTACAGCTGCAGCATTTCCATTTGAAGGCGTCCGTCCCAGCAGAGATAACAAGGAGCAGTGTGTGACTGTCTCCCCAGAGGAGTGAGTGACAGTGTGAGATCGCGTGGCGATACTTATTCACACTGATGGAGAGATCAGAGTGAAACATGGCAGACGTTGTCATTGCAGCCTTACACCAGAGAAAGAAACGCTTCCTAACATTGATGTTAGAGTCCTGTCTGGCAGACAGCGGCGCAGCGAACACAAACAATCGCACAGGACAGCTTGAAAGTGGCACAAGAGGAGCTGGAGAGGAGGAGAACATTTGGATGCACATAATCAACACTCTACTGCTATTGTACAAGTGTTACTCTACACTTTTGTGTAATTTCATATGCGCTGGTGATCATTACAAGTCTGTCTAGCTTTTAGGAGATCTATCTTTTAGGAGAATTATCGGCTAATTTTTTACTTCTATAATGGTTAAACGCTTAAATCTTTCGTTGTGTTTAAATAAGGTATGGCCAGGACTGAATGTTACCAATTCTATATGAATGCAGCATTAACCACAGCGAAGTTTTGCAGACTGCACAATTCCATTTCCTCCTGTGCATGTGTATTCAGCATTGAAGTAATATAAGCATCGCGTCAAATGTTTCATCTGTGTTTGCTATTGTCCACGCAAATAACACTCACAGGAATTTTTGAATGCCTTTTGATAAAAAGAACAATAGAGATATTGTGAAGGAAAAATATTGGTCAGATGTGCATTGACTGAGGAAAAGTAAGATTGCTCTGAGTTTGAAAGGAAGGAGGAAGGAAGGTGGGCCGGGAAAGAATTAGACTGCGGGGCATGTAAAAGTTTGGCATGTTAACAAAGGAGCCGGCGCACTCATCTGTCATCTATCACGGCATCAGGGCTTTTATAAGTTAGCACTGGAGCACTTAATTATTTGATTATAATAAACTATTTGGTGTTAAGAACTGAAGGAGGTTGTTGAAGTGTAAAATACTCAAAGTGAGAAAGCACTGATGATCCTGGTAGCATGTAACACTCCATCTCAGTCTCCCTCTCTTTCACTCACTCACACACACACACACACACACACACACACACACACGGCGCATGCATGACTTAATTCGAGGCTGCTGTGGGACAGTGAAATAAATCAGGCCCAGCTGATGTGTGTTTACCTTCACTAAGCCCCGGGAGATTCGGGGTAATTGAGCATGAGCAGATCGGCAATAGAAAAGCCATTTTACACCATGATTCACACACGCCTCCGAGACACTACACCAGACGAGCGAGCTCTGAGACGCAGACACAATCGCCGCTACATTTATACACCACTATGCCGCTTGTTGACACGTGCACTGGCCTCAGAGCTGCAGGTGGGGGGAGGAGGTGAGTACTAACGCTTGGCTTTAATCAGAAATTACATCATTCACAGAGACCATAGACTGGGTGTTCATTGCATGATTTGGAGGTTTTTGTTTTAAGGTGAAAGCAGTTGTCTTGAGTTCACATAAAAAAGGAGGATAATGATATTTTTGTATTATTCTTCTTGTAAATTGTAACAAGATTATTTTGTGCACATTCGCTCATAGAGTATACTGTGTTATTCTTTACACCTCACACAATCAGTAGGCATTATTATTATGTAAAAGGATTCAAAACCTGCATATATCACACATACACAAGAGAAATGTGCATCTGAATAAATGCATGGCTATACCAACAATGTGTGCTGTCAGTGTGTGCATGTTGACGGCATCCCTGTGCTTGCAGTTCTCCTTCTCTTGTAATGTACCCGTGTAATGGTGTAATGAAAATTCATGATGAGAGCATGTTAACTGCATTAGCCAGTCTCTCGAGTTCCAGCACATGAATAAAATGAACAAGGGGAGGAAAAAAAACAGGGAAACTCATTTTGATGCCTAATTATTTTTGGACTTGACAGCCTGGCAGCGGCCTGGCCTGTGTATTTATGTGTGTGTGCATTTGTGTAGGTCGTCAGTGTTGCTGAGTAGATGCACAGCGGTAAGCAGGGCCCTTCATTATAGGCCATAATGAGAACATCCACCCCAGATACAACAGCCGGGAAACCTTTGTTGCATTGTTTGTTCCAACACCTTGAGCAACAACATTTTACATGGCTCATGCACTTGTATTTTTTTTTCTAAATATGTATTAGGGGCACATCTTTCCTCGCCTTTCCTTTCATTATGTTTGCAAGCACTTTTTGACAAGCACAAATCATTATCACAAGAGAATAATGCAGTTAGATTATAGTGGGAAAAGCCAGCCATGTAATTGTGCTATCATAAGACAAAAGCTGAAGGCAGTAAAAAGTAATTGTAACCACATGCAAATATTTAGAATTCTGGCAGAAAATGTATCCTTTATTTTCAGGGCTAGTTAGTTTGATATTTTAACTTGTACACAATTTATGTGTTTGCACATGCCATGCTTTTGCTTATCGTCATAAACAGAGAACTGAATTCAACCACAGCCAGTGTTTCTTTGTGGTTACAGACTCAGATCTCTATTACCCTTGCTCAGTCCTTTTTCGATTATTGAAGTCAGATGTTATCCTCAAATACAGGTTCTTCTGGATATTTTGATTTGCATTTCCTGAGTGATGTTTTTTGAAGACACACAAAAACGTATCTGTACAACTTTAAGATTCTTCTAAAAAGGCCAGTGCATTCAGTTTGCTTAACTGACCAAAGCTACCTCGGATAAGTGAAAACACTTGTATGGCACAAATGTTCATGTATGTATGTGTGTAATCAACCCTGGGGGACTAACTGAATCCTTCCTGCCCATGATGGAGATGCGCTCCAGTGCAACGGATGCAACGCAAAACTCCTAACTTTGCAATCCCAAGATTAGACGTGGAATGAACGATAAGCAGGGCATCCGGATGGGCGTTATTGGTTTATGATTGCCCTTATCCTAACCACATTAACCTCCTGATTGCCTGAGCAGACATTATTAGATGTTTCCATTTGGAACCCAAAAAAGGGACGGAGAAAATAGAGGCTAACAGGCAATCATACCAAGCAGGCCGTGTAAGGAATGCAAGGCCAAGGACACGGGAGAGAAGGAGGGAGAGAATGAGGGGGAGGAAGGGGGGGTTCGATCATCGATTAAAGTGCAATTGTGCAATTTCATTCCTGTTCCAGCACAATGAGGAATGAGATTAAGCTCAATTTGGACCTGTTCAAGAGATCTCCTCACCTCTGTCTGAGGTGCGCCGTGCGACACACATAGACATAGGCAGAAAGGCACAGATGCACGCGTCCGAAGCCACACACCCCTGGAGCCCCTCACCATGTCAGCACCCCTCCAGGGAAATCAGGCGTCTGGAGACAGGTCAACCCAGGCCCATGTATATATTCATGGGCTTAATCTGGCATCATTTCTCTCTGCTGCAGGAAAAAGAAATGTATTTAATTTACACAATCCCCATTTGGCCTCACCACACAGGGAAATACA
Organism: Rhyacichthys aspro; assembly: GCA_036850595.1. Classification (NCBI taxonomy): domain Eukaryota; kingdom Metazoa; phylum Chordata; class Actinopteri; order Gobiiformes; family Rhyacichthyidae; genus Rhyacichthys; species Rhyacichthys aspro. The sequence continues at coordinate 12,204,646 of CM072168.1, forward strand.
TAGGGAAAGTAGGCCCACATCGAGGGGCTTCACATATTCAGAATGAACTAGTTGGAGAAGAAGTGTGCAGAATGTGTTCAAGTTTGCAGGTGTCTATATACTGTATGTCAGCATGCATAGCAATATTCAGACTGCAAAGGAAAAAGCATCTTATCATATTCCAGACCTGTACAGTGCACCCAAACAGTGGCAGCTGTGCGAGTCAGTTTGAATGGGAGGATGGGAGTTGTACCCAGCAGATGCTGTGTGTGTATTAAACAGATTAATTATTAAAACATGCTTGACAGATGAAAAGTGGGTCCTGGGGCTATAAAGGAAAATGTTTATTCTTCTGCCATAGACAGTAGTAGACTTAGCTTCTCTCAACTTATCCGGCGCCTCAATAAAGCGAGTAAACAATTTCTGAGCTCAGTGTGGTTGGAATCACGTACATAATCATTTGAAAGGCCATTTGGGAGGAACCGTCAAATATGAACGCGTGTATAGTTGAAGCGGGTACGTGAGTTCTCATTTGGGCTTGCCACAAAGAGCTTCAACTGGTTGTGGAGCATGACTGCGACTTTCTCTCGCTCAGACACTCACATTTGGTCTCTGCGCTCACTCTCTTGTAAACCTAACCCTAGATTAGAATGGACGGAGAGCAGTCTGAATATAAAGATCATCATTTATCTGTTTTTTCTCCAGCAGTACAGGTACATGCAACAAAGTGAATCATGGCTCTTTGTCTTTAAGACTTCATTCAGACGACCGCAAAACTGGACAAGGTGAAAAAAAAAATCCTTGCTGTGTGAAGGCCTAAGTGACAGACCTCCAAATAAATGCTGATTTTCCTTTAGGTGTACACCTCCTCTCTTCAGTCAGATGGGGCTCCGATTTCAGTGACACCATCCCCAGCTACTACAACATGTAAACAGTAAAATGTGACATTTACGTGAGCCCCCAAGTGCCGCAATGCTTCCTTCACTTTCGAGCGAGGAACAAAACACACAAGGATTAACACCAGCTGTCATTTACTGTTTCTTTTAGTAGTTTGATACGGTGCCGTTTGCACACTATTGCTGCAGTAATGAGGCAGTTGGAAGCTATGACAGCCATCTACTACATACTACATACTTACAAAGGAAGTATTACTTTCCTGGATTGTAATGTATGTAACACCTATACAATGTGTAGTAGAACACCTTAAACACCCACGCTCCACCCAAACTGTACCAGTATTAACATGAACGCTCCTCTCACTACTCCCATCCCCCTCGCTAAAAAGGGACACAGGTTGCTCGGTCCCACTCGTCTCATCTGTTGGTCCGCACACACAAACTGATATAATGTGCTGGCAGGGTCCCGAGGGAGAGGGTCTCAGATGCAGATCATCAGTATTAGCAGGCGGCTGAGGGATTAGCGTCTCCCTGAAGTGACCTACAGGTGTAGCCCTGGGTTAGAGCATACACTTATCTTCCAGAGCATCGCTGGGCCCTGACCCGTGGCCCTCAGCAAACACACCTCAGAGGGTAAGACAGACAGACAGGGGGAGGTGTTTAGGTGTAGGAGTGTAAGGAGCTGTACGTGTTGCTATAGGATCTATTACTAAATATAAATCTAGCTATACTCTATGTGCCCCAATTGAGAGGGGAACTGATTTTGGCTCGAGTACTTAAACTGGCACAACACCGTTCAGCTGATCTGTAGCTGGACAACTTTAAAACACAAATGCATACTTATCTTTGAACCACGCTTGGATATAAACTGCAGATGTTAAAGAAAGCACAAATTAAAACTGCAGGGGTGCCTCAGTGGCTAAAGTGGAAGAGCGCATACGACACTCCTGGGAGACCTGAGTTTGATTCCGGCTCAGGTCACGTCATGTTCAATACCTCTCTCTCCCACACGCTTCCTGCCAAAAATAATCTAAAAAAGCCTCTCTATGATTATTTTGATGTTCTATTGTTTTGTTTCATGCTTATTTTGAAAATTGTAAATCTTGTTTTTAAAAGTGCTATATAAATAAAAAACATTATTATTATTAAATTCAAATGTGAGGTGTTGTGCTTGTGCTTAATGTAACAGCATAAAATGATTTTATGGTTTTGCTGAGGCTTCACAAGATTACTGATAAAAGAAAGATGGGTAAGTCTTGAAAATGTGTTAAACAGCCGACTACATATACTGTGTAGATGGCTGGATGAGTCATGTTCCTTGTCATGTGCCATGTATGTGCTTCTTATTACATTTGGAATAAAGGAGGGAAACACATGAGTGTTTGATAAACAGATGTAGTCAAAACAATGCAATGATGGAGGAAGACAAGCGACGGGCCTTTGGCGGCTGATGCTGATGTTTTGTTCGCAGTAATATCATCTGAACCTGGCTTGTGTTGTTGCCTCCCGTTGGACTCGCCTCGTTCTGTTGACATTTTGCTGTTATTTGTACACTGCAAAGCGGTCCATTTTCCCCGCATCAAAAGTGCTTTTACGCGTGTGTGTCAGGATGTCTTTGGTGCTTACCTTCAGCTGCTGTCAGAGAGCGTGAGCACGGCCTGTGCTCGGGAGCAGAGGGGGGAAGGCTGCTTTGTGCCCTAAGCGTTTTTAGTGAAGGCAAGAACTGGCTCAAAGGCTGTCAGCGCACACACAAACACACATCAATACGTACAGACACGTGCTGCACAAACAGTCTTTTCGCTCCTGGCTGCACTCCTAGTAAGAACCAAGTGTTTGACATAAACTCTGATTCGTAAAGCACACGTACACACAGGCATGCACACTATGCTCATTAAACAGGTTTCTCGCCCGTGTTTGTCTTTCTCAAAGGCTATAGAAACATGAGGGTGGTGAACGCAGCTCTGATCAAAGAACATAGAGTTAGGACTTAGGACCTGACAAAGAAAAAACAAACCACAGTGTGAAACAATGTGTGTGCTGTGAGAGCACCACAACAAAACGGCGCTGCTATCCCTTATAACACTGCAATTACCACAAGATGTTCACATGTCACCGTGTCACAAGGCAAATGCACCAGATGGAAACAACAGCCTGCTCCTCCGAACAGTGTTTTCAGATTTAGTTGGGACTGTGGAGAGAACAATAGGGTCACTCTGACACTGTGAACTCTGTTGACAGTGGCAATTTGGCTTCACGGAAATCATTAGTGTGAACATCCAAAAAGTGCACACTTAAGGCGTTAGGTTTCTCCTAAAGAGGCCAAAAAGGACAGTTTAAAAGAAAAGATTTGCATCAACAATAATGCAAAAGTGGTTAACATAATTAAAAAAAACCCTGAAGATTCAGCGCACCAACATGGAAGGTGGAAACAATTAAATCTTCATTCATAAATATAATACTAGTGGTGTAAATGCACATTTTTGTTACTTTCTAATGTCTGTATACGGTGGTTTCATTTTTGTAACTTAGAAGAATAGTTTAAGGAAAGATTGTGAGATTTTTGTCTAATGAGCATTTGGTAAGGTAAACTGAGCCAGAATACACTAAATTTTCATTAGTTAAAGCATGTGTATCTTTCTACTGTGTATGCTCAGTAATGCACTAAAAGACACAAATGCTGCTGCAAATATAGGACTGTTACCCTTCAACAAATATCTTTATTAAAAATATATGTTGACATGATGGATTCTAGTAAGATTAATGTTCTCACAAAATGGTTACATTCGAGTATTTGTTGAACCAGTCACAATTAGACCCAATCCCATTTCTACCCCTTAGCCCTACCCCTCAGTTTTGCACATTAACATCAGGTGAAGGGGTATCCCAGTTCTTTTTTGGGAACATGCTTCTGTTCTGAGCCCAAAACAAGGAGCTTTTTCTCATGTCAAAATACTCCTCCCAAAAAAACATTCATATTCTGTATGATGATGTCTGCACATGGATGTACTGAATAAATCTATTAGACCTTATATAGATCTTATTATACGTCCATGTGTCTACAGTTGTAGTGGCTTCATTTCTTAGGGGGATTATTATAGCCCTACCCCCTAACCCAGGGGTGGGCAATTATTTTTTTTCCAAGGGCCACATAAGAACCTGCGACTATTGTGGAGGGCCGGGCCAACAAGGTCAACTCACGCTCACTAAAAACACATACTCTTTAAAGTTTAAACTATAAGCAAAAATATGTAAAATATATGCCACTGTTACAGTTACATCATCCTCTGTTTAAGATCTACTCTTTCCATTTTGTTCGAAAACCAGGCCTGGCTCAACATGTTATTGACACCGTCCTTTGTGCGGCAGCTTCCAAACAAGGCCTGAACCAAGAAATCAGAATTCATCCTCAACAACGTTTACCAGGCACATGATACACTTTTAATGATAACACTCTATTCCAGCTTCCCCTCAACACACACAAATACCTGCCTAACCTCAGCTGACAGAACACATGCAGTTTATGAACAGAGTGAAAGGATGAGTGAGTGTTATATCATTGTTGACACTAATTGGCAAGAGTCTTCCAGTGCCTTCAAAATAAAACTATCATGTTTGTATAATGTTCTGTACATGGTCTACATGTGATTCAAGCCTCCTGAGGGTCGGACAGGGGTGGGTCGAGGGCCTGATGTGGCCCCCGGGCTTTAAAATGCCAAGGTCTGCCCTAACCCATCCTTTGAAGGGCCAAGAGGTACGGCTAAGGGGAAGGGCTAAGTGTAAAAAATGGGATTAGTTAGTCCCAGTTTCATATCAAGAAACCATCAAAATGAATTCTAAGTTATTATTGTAAAGATTTCCAGGCTCCATATTTTTTGAGGAAAAAAGTTGCTAGACTTTTGATTGTTATTTATTTAAAACCCCTTTTTACCACCCTGTTTTGTTGAGTAAAAAAAAGAACCTCCAACATAATTTGGATTTGAAAAAAATTGTGAAAAGTGAAGGACAGCCAAAAATGGTCCAGTCTTATCATCCTCCAAATGGGTTTTGCAAACTAAGGCCAAAAAATGTCTTCTGGTCAAAGACTCACCAACTGCAGGCCCAACAATGTTTAACAAATTGTGTCAGGTCAAAAATTATATCACACACAAAGCAGAGAATTGTTCTTTAACATAATATATAAAATGTTCCTAAAAGAAGCATGGACATATGCTATGTTGTATGCTTTATAAAGAAAAAGCAGTGAAGTGTTCAAAGCTTCCTAAACAATGTTAAACTTTAATAAATTCATGAAACCTCAACAAGTGCGCCTTTGCACTTTGTAAATCTTGCAATGGGTGTTATTTTACACATCATCCGCGTCTAGTGACCACTTAAATCAGCTGAAATATTTCTGCAAACATTTCAAATGAAACACATACCTGCAAATTACCACTATCCACGCCTAAAATTATGCAGAAAAAGGACACTGGGGCAGTAATTTACTCTGCTCATTTAGAGTAACATGTGCCCTGTCCATGGAATTTGGGATCTCAAGCATATCTTCCGTGCGACTGACAGCAGTGTACCCCTGGTGTGTTGCAGACTGCCGACCACTAAGCAGTCCTGGCATTCTGTAGACAGGCCGGACTTGTGGTTGTTGTTTTGCTCTCTCCTCCTCGGTCTTTGGCTGCAGGCTATATGCAGAACACAGACAGCTAGACCGTATCCACACCAGAGCTCAACACTGAAGGTGCTCAAGTCCATACTCTGCTCCCAGCTTATTATCAGGAAGGAGATGAAGAAAAAAGCTAGAAGTGAATGAAAGACTCACCTTTGTGTTTCGAGAAGTTAGTATGAACACAGCTCAAAATAATCCTAAATGTCCTAAACTGCTAAGCATTGTCTTATTCTGTTCATTTTTATGCTTTGGTTTGCAGCCGTCACAAAATATGGCTGACCACAAACTCACATTGCCTCATGTCATTCTCCTTTAAAACGTTTTCTGGACGGTGTTTGGGCTCCTCAGTTAGCCACCAGGAGATGTGACTCGAGCTAAACCATACCCTGCCAGAGTTTTTCCAATTACAAGTGACACAGAAGCTGAGGAGTTTTGCAGTAGTATAATGTTGTACCTTTGCCCAACCACTATGTACAATCATACATGGAGGATTGGCATTAAAAAGTCAGCACCAAAAACTGAGCAGCAGATAACACTAAATTAAATTTTTAATAAATAAACTTTGTAACTCACTTTGTTCTGACTGGTGTTTTGTCCCATTGCAGCCTTGTCCCTTCTGGTTCTACGGTTTGGTCACTGAGCTCAGACGGTCTCAGGCCTCTCTAGACCAAGTCTGCTCATATATGCAATTTTAATTGAGTGATAATGAAGAGTGCTTTTCTGAGATGAGGTTAACCTGAGTATATTAATTTGAATAGGGCACTCTGGATTAACTCTGACTCCCCAGTCTCTGGCTAAGTCTCTAGCTGCTATATCCGCACAGAGCACTGCACTGTTCCTTCTTCCACAGAGGTGACATAAGGGTCATTTGCATGAGACTCAGACCCCATGTTTATGTGTACATATGTGCCGTGGATGCAGGCTGATTTGTCCAAAAACTTTCACAGACAAAAAACACACACAAAAAAACCCCACAAAATAATAATTGGAGGGCAAAGATAAAAATCTATATCCCAATTCCAATGTAGATTGTTATCTTTCCTCCTATTCCTCTTCCGTCTGTCCTCTCTCTTCCTCTCTCTATCTTCTACCATTGTTGTTATCAAATGATACACTTGCTCAAGCGCAGCGTTTGAATCCTAAGGACCTCTGGGAGCGGATTGGTCTCCACCAAGCCCCTTCTAACGGGGATTAAGAGGATTATAAACCATAAAATGACCCCAGCTCCAAGTCCCCAGAGCCAGGCCCAGCTTGCTTGAGCTAAGCCTAGCCAGAGCAGAGCACAGGCCGCAGGCCTTCTTTACCAATAGCCCCTTAAAGCTCCCTGTTAGCATGACAAAGGAGAGAGCTGTCCCCTGATCTGCCAAGAAGGCAGCACAATGGACTGGTGGGTTCTCGCTGCTCATTTTCATGGAGACAAACAGCATTACACTTGGCAGTGACATTGTTCTAAACTCCAACATGGAGCGCCTCTTTCTCTGCGGAGCTCAAGGTGTCATATTAATTATTTAAATCTGATGTGGATTTTCAGCAAGGGATCCCTCCAAGGCCTTACCCGCAGCCAGAAGGTCTGGGATCTGCATTAGTTTGGTTAATTAGACCTGAATCCAAGCTTTGATCTCCACCAAAATCAGAAAAAAGAAAAACTTCCACAATGAATTGTTTTGGCTCTACCATATTCTTTATGATTGCTTTTTGTCACTTATTTTCAGCTTCATTATGATGTTGGAAACACCAACATGTGCTTGTTCCTCAGCCTGTGAATGAGACTGAATTACAGTGTGCAGCGGACAAGTTTAGGGTTATGGATTTTGCTGTTAACCAGCTTCATAGGGTCAATGATGAAGGTAATTGAGGGGCACTTTAATCCACTCAGGAGGCCTGACAGAAGCATTTACTCATGTTGTATCACAGTGAATGTACATTTGGACTGAGATAAAAGAGAACTAAGGAAGGTGCAATAGAGGGAACACGACAGCAGAGGCCAGGGTGGTCTCTCTCTCTCTCACACACAGAAAGTCAAAATATAACACATAAAAAAACTATAACTGTACAGTAAATGCAGAAAAGCTTCAAGCCAAATATATTGATTCTCACACGCTGCCGACTACCATATGAGCATAGTAACAAAGCTTTGATGGTGGTTTAATGCAGAGTTCACCACAGTTTTAGATGGTGAAAAACTAAGGTCAGGAAAAGTCCTGCAGGCAGCTTCATTCAAGCAAACTAATGACACTCAGCAGCGGCAGCACAGTTGGCAGATGTAAAAATATATCACGGGGGTGTATTATGGCATTTCTCTTGCTGGCTAGGTTTAAGTTCGATCAAATATGTTTAATAATATGGTTGTGAGGAGAGGTAACACAGGAGTGGGTGTAAAAGACAGGACAGTCACTAAGACATGCATTAAGCCTCCCATTGTCACCGTCTGAGATATATCTTCAGACAGCCCTCTCCCCTGGATTCCATGTCATTCCTCTTTGAACAGCCAAATTGACGAGTTTATGCATAATTGAGGCTTGTATTACGAAAAAGAGAATGAGAGGAGAGTCTTTTCTCCAAGTCTGAGAGGACCAGAAGTGGGGATGAGGAAAGATGGAAGGAAATGGAAAATAGTGTGGCACCCAACTACATGTTGGGGGAGAAGGAAGCGCACAATGAGAGTTGGGAGTGTCAGAAAGAAAGACAGGCTGATGTTTGATGCATGGAGGTTGAAATGGTAGACAGCCAGCCTGGCATAAAGAGAAGAGCTCTGCACAGTACGGCTGTAACGTCTCCACTGAGGAAGCCTCACATGAGCTCCGGGGAGTCTAAGTGAATTAAGCCCTCTGTTCGACGTGGAAAATTAATTTACTCTCTGCACAGCACTCAAGGCTCAGAGCACCACACCAAACACTACAGGTCTCTTGTGAGGACATCATGGGAACGTTTAGAGTCAAAAAGTCTTTGCCTTGAAGGAGAAGAGACTTGTTTGTTGTGTAAAGCACATTATTATTACCTGGATGACATGAAGAGTGGCTGTAGATGACTGTCAAAAATGGAATGACACAGTTTACCTCTGTCATAGTATTTAACATGGTGAAAATGCAGTGTGTGTACAGTGGCCCAGGCAGCTCACAACAATGTAAAAATAAAAACACACATATTGCATTTTAAGTTTTGTGTTGTTGTAAGACATATAGGCAACTGTGGATAAGTGAAGATGTTAAAATGTAATTGCAGAATGTGCATAGTGCAAATATAGAAAATGATTTACTACCGCAGTGTTTAAAAGAGCATACCAAATATTCTTTCTATATTCTTATGCTTATCCTCGCACTTTTCATCAAAACTGTTTCATATGAGTGATATCTACAATATAAATACCATCATAGTTACACACTGACACATTTATATTTTATTTGGCTGCAGCAGTAAAGTGATAACAGTGCTTAGTGTGTAGTAACAAGCTGCATTTAAACATTCTGAAATCCAACCTTAAAAACAGTATTTTAAATGTCTAAACTTGGACCACAGTGTGCTTTTTTCCCAACAGTTTCTTTGCTCTCATCTTATCGCCTCCTGCACACGCCAATTTAACGCGCTCCTCTTTGCTCTATTTCTCAGATGTAGATCAAACTCACACAACAAACTCTAATCTCTCATTTATTTACAAGGGATAGCCCCTAACCCAGGAGCAGGTCCCCACACACACTCAGCTAAACGAAGCCTTAATGACAGTGAGTGAGGTAATCACCCGCCTCGCCTGTAGCACTGTGGGCTTGAAGTTGACCCCCTGCCCTCCAACACACAAACGTCTACACACAAGCAGCAGGGCCCTCTCCTCAGGCCCATACGACCAGCCCTCAATGAATACAAAGGATTGTGGGGATTAGCCAGACATTTGGTCGGGCATTGTTGTGGCCTACTAAATGAGGTTTGGCCAGTGGCAGCCGGTACGGGGGCCGGGTCCTGTGTGCTGCTGAGGCAGTGGCTGCCCCTCAGAGGAAGAGTGATAATTACCTCTTCCTGAGAGAGATGACAGCTTTGGCCTCTGTGTCCCTGAATCTTGGACATTAGCAACTGAATAGAGAGCTTTCATACTGTATATCATTTTAATCTTTCATGTTCAGATCCAGCAGATGGCTTATTACTGGCCTGGGTGAGGAGGCAGCTAGGGAGACAAATGGCCCATGTCTCTTTTAAGGAGGGATGCCGGCGAAATGGCATTCATATATAGGGCAAGAGCGGCAGATAATTGTATATGGGGCTGTTTGGAGGTGCGGCGCCGCTCACACACTGCCAGCCTATAAATCATAAAACTATTAATCTTAGACAAATCCCACTCTGAAGCCTAGACGTGGGGCAGTGAGTTTGGAAAAATGAGATCTATCCAAATATGAAGGATTCTTGTATGACATGCATGTTAAGTGTTAAGGCATTCAACTGAAGAAAAAAATGCAAGCATTTAACCTTTCATAAAAAGAAATGTAATAAACAAGGCATCCCACTCTGACCTGATTAAAAGGCTTGTTTGCAGTATTCCCCTCATGTATAAAACATTCACTTTAAATTTGATTCAATCAAGTTTAATCTGTGATGCATTATGATCTGACAATTGATTTATCTATGTTTCTTGAGTTATTCATTATCAGATAATGAATATTAGAGCGAATGTAGTTTTCTGCAGGGATGTCACTACAGGACACAGTGTCTGATACAATAACAAGTCAGCAGAATAAAACTTCCAATGATTTGTCCAAGAAAAGGGATGATTTTAAAAATCAATGAAGGTTTTGGCTCAGTTTAAAGATGTGTGTGAACATCCGTTGTTTATTATCTAGACAGAAAACGGTATACCCCTCTTCTCTCTCCATCCTTCCATTCCTTCCTTCACTCTTTCCTTCCAGTCTGATACCTTTTCATTGACAAGGCCCATCCAAAAGGGAAACAAAGGTTTCATCTTGGGCGATGACAATGATGCATGAGCCTGACGGAAAACACTTTTCAGGTGTTGTCATTAGAAAGCCATTTTTCCATAGGCCCCTTGTGAAAGAAATACAAAGACAGGGCCCAAAGTGTAATACTGTAATATCTCTGAAGCTTTTCATTGGCATCTGTGGAGCAGCGGCTGCTGGATTGTCTCCTTTTCAATTACCTGATCTTTTCAACTCGGCGGGAAATGAAAAATGTGCTGCACAGTTGGAGCTCTGGAGCAAAAAGCCTTCACTACAATCCAACCCGAGTTTCCCTTTTCCTCTCTAGCCATCTCTAAGACAAAAGCTCAATTTTTGTAAATTTTTAAAGCTACAGCTATGGACCCAAACTTTTTAGCCCTGTCCTAATATGCCATGTCAATTACTGTGAAACTAACCATTGATCGGACCACAACTTCAGCATCTGAAGAATATGATTAATGGTTTTAATGGTCATTCATTGTGAATTGTGCTGATCGACTGAGACACTTCCAATTTCTGACTTCACTCTTCTGTCCATCTGCATTGCAAAAGACACAGTGCAGTTCTGTATTTATCAAGACAAGATGTTATGTTTTATGGTGAAGACAAAGGAGGAGGAAGCTGGTATTAATAATTTGCCAAATGAGTCATGTTTGAGAGAACTTCTGAAGAAATTCCTTCTGCTTTAAGCTTCTCTTCAAATTGTGATTACTTCATGTGACATCATGCATGATACTGTGATATGTTTTTGTATTCAAAGAAGAGAAGTGAAAGATATGGCTTACAAATGTTTATAGGTGCAGAGATCCGGTCTGTACGACGTGATGACACAGCAACTGTGTGACAAAGGCTTAGCTGAAACACAACAGTAATCAGTAAACATGCCTTCCTCTTTGATGGTGGTATTGTTTTTTTTATGTACTGCGTGTGTAAAGCTGTAAAGAACTGTACAGACAAGAGCAAAGTTTACACCTCTGCAATCTGGCACCAAAGCAGCTGCATGCTGATGAGGGGCACGAAAAGCAAGCAGTGTTGTTTGATTTTTTTGTAACAGCGCAACAAAACTGCAAAAAAAAGAAAACAAGGAGTGCCTTGCTCTTCTTGTCAGTGTTCCCTTCAGAGCAAAAGCAAAAGATTGAGTTTTCAAAGTTACATGCAACTGCAACTGCATTGTCTTTTTGACTGCGGTTGGAGTTCAAAACCTCGCAGCTCCTTCGAATGTGGCAAAGTGAATTGACTACACAAAGAGAGCAGCTTGGCCTACTCTCCGCGGAACTGCCAGACAGGGATGAAAACATACTGCTTGCTTGCAATAAATAGCAACAACTGATAAATATAGTACAATCATTATTTTATTTGTGAATTTCTAATGACTATCCCAATAGCCTTCTTGTATCAAACTAACAAAAATCCTTTTTCTGCTTTAAAAATGAACCCTGAAGGAAGCACATCAAGCTATTTTTGTTCCTTTGCTCCTGCCTTCACATGCCATTGTTTCGTTTAATTCAATACCAAACAAGTCATTTCATTTTCCACTATGGACTGTCCCTTGTGGCTAATTACTACTCGAGTCTAGCACTAAGTGATGTTTCACCCCTAGACAATAAAAGGGGACATGCTGCTTTCACACAGTGAACTAATAAACGGAGGCCGCATCATGTTGGAACCGTTTGGCCGACAAATCAGCGAGCACGTGAGCCAGTTATTCAGATCACAGTATATGGAGGTTACCCCCTGCTGCACAGCCTTAAGAAGATCTGAGACACGAGGAAGGCTGGAACGGGCTGGCTGCTCGGCCCCGCTGGCTGGCCGGGCCACAGGCTGGGTTTGAGTCTCCCGTGTGCGAGTCATTAGAGAGCGGCAGAGGCAGGAGCGGTAGGGTGTCTCTGGTCTGCAGCTTGATCCACAATCGACTCTGAAATAGAGCAGAGCCGCAGAGGTACGCACACATGGAAACAGAACAAGATAGGAAAGAAGGAGTCTCATTAGCACTATCCCAGAGGTGACGGGAAGGCTGGACTTCACACTGGCCTCTCCATGACTCATGATGTCATCAAACTGCTCCCATTTGTGACTGGGACTGGACGGGGATTGAAGGGGAACAGCTGGAGTAGGACTTGAGCCCTCTAATCATGAAGCTTTAGCCTACCACCTACAGGACACCGCGGACTGCTCCATCACAGTCGGATGTGAGTGCACTAGAGCTGGTGTGCAGAGCCAATCAGACAAATCACACAAAAATACTAACGCTTTACTCCACACAAGGCCCAATGAGACACACTGTAAGGGCTTGAGTTGGAAAGGGTGCAAAATGTAATGCATGACAGAAAGAATTTTTAAGGATATGTTTAGGACAGTACTGTATGAATTGGTACGGCATGCTTTAGAGGTGTTTCTATTGGTTAAAAGAGAGTCCCAAAAAACAGACTAAAAGGTGGAGCTAAACTATGCAGTCTGTTAATTGGACAACAGAGAGTCATCAAAAGAGAAATGAAAATTGCAACTGTTGTGGGCTTTAGTGTCCTGGCTTTTGTATTTCTATTGCAGCTTTTATATTTAATTAAACCAACAGGGCCAAAACCCATAATGACCCTTTGTCAGGTTGAATTCAGAGACTTCTTGAGTAATTAGGCCAAACCAGAAAGCCACAAAAGGTACGACAAAAAGATCCGTTTGTAGGATTTCAAAACCTTAAATATATATTTCTGAGAGCTACAAGTTCCCCGAAACACTGAGCAGGTGTTCTGATAATTATCCTCAGATCAGCCGACAACTGTTGCTCTCAAAGGCAGCTTGTGAACGAATGCTGCGCGTCCTTTTAAGTATTTCATCCGTCACTCTCTCTGTCTGTCTTCCTTCCTCTATAGCCGTCAGTTGTCAGCGTTAGAAGACAGAGCGTGACACCATAACAGCCCAAACACAACGCGCAGTGACTCTTACCGCAGGTAAAGAGCGATCCAGCCCAGAGCATCGGATAGGCCTCTCTATTATTCACAGCATTCGTCTCTTGCCCTTGCACTCTCTTTATGCCCTGACAGCACTAATCACAGCTGATGTAACTGCATCTGAATGAGCCGTGCCAACTGTCCCGTTTGATACGAGCCCAGTCTGAGACCCCTCACTCAGCTCGGAGGAGGTCAGGGGGGTCGAAAGACACAGACAGACACGCACAAACCGCCCCCTGAGCTCGGCCAGGTGATGGAGTAGCCGTGCCAGATGAGAAAATAGATGCACAGATTCAAGAAAGGTCAAGTGAGATCACGGTGCTGAGTGACTGGACACATGATGCTCACATCTAACACATGGATAATTATAATGGGCACTCACTAGAGATAAGATTCCTGCTGAATCCTTTTAGCGATATTTGGGTCAGATAGTGGGTCTGACACATTTAACACAGAAACATGATGGAGTGACACACAAAGAGTAAGTTTAATGCAATAGAAGGTACTATTTCCATTCCTGAAGGAAACTAATCAAGTGTCCCAGGCCTTAGTCTTGAGTTTAAGCATATGGATTTATAGAGAGTGGTCACATCTAACATTGAAACAGCAGGAACAGTGCATACACCTTTTAAAGCTATGTCTGCATGGTATCAAAGTCTTTTACATTTCTTTCTAGTACTTCTGTATATTATAAAGTGTTTATGAACTAAAATATCACAGTTGATTGTAATGTGAAAGATAACATTTACATATTTATTAATCAAGTCAAAACGTATTCATATCTATGACACAGAATTATTAAATTGCTTTACCTCAGGATCATTTCTATTAATCACCCTAAAAAGAGCACAATTTCATCTTCAAATGACGTTCATGGCAGTGGGTTACACATTATTGAAGGATAATATATTCATTGCGTTAGCCTTTAGTCAGGTGGCTTCTATTCCACTGATTAGTTCAAATGTCTTGTTTGATTCAGGCTAAATGAATGTAAAACTTAGTCTGTCATCCAATTAAGTAATGTGTTTGTTGTGTGCTTACAGCCTGTAAATACGCTCAGGAGCACGTGCGTCGTTTGTAGCTCAGTGTCGATGACGTACAGAAACTGGGCCCTTTGTTGTAGCTGTCTCGCTCCTCGCCCGCTAATGCATTTCACCAGGAGGCAGCTTGGACACATCTTACCGTATATCTTTATCAAACCTGAGACATATTAACATAATTGTCAGCTTTTACTGCATCTTGTCTCTTTAACATCATTTTTGGCTGTATTTTTAGATCCACCGCACTGCTTGAGATTCAAGACCACTAATTAAATAGACGGAAGAACTCACCATGCCAAATGAACTGATGTCAGACTGTCACGAACACCTAAATAAACACAAACGGCTCACAACAAACTGTGCCGAGCTGCCAGAACGAGAACCGGAATTTGTCTTGATCTCTCCAGTTGTCTTACACTGACCGGCCCAGTTGTGAAGAGATGAACACTGAAACAATAAAAAAAGTTTTTCCTGGCTGATAAATGGCGACAGACTGGAGTGGGCTTGTAAGTGAATGTGTTGCTATATGTGCATCGGAGCGGGTGAGATAATGACCTGCGTGATTGATAATCGATGCCTCCCCCCCTCGTCTTGTCTTGCATTTCTGTTCTAGGGTTGTGTTTTAATGTCGTTCTTCTGCTCGCTGACCTCATTAAAAGATCTGGTTACCCTCAAACAGCTTTTTAATTTAGCCTAATGATTTTTTGCATAATAGATCAGATACTTGGTAAGCCCCAGGGAGCAGCCCTTCTCTTCAAGGTGCCTTTATAGTGCGAGGAGCTGAGGTTTGGGACATTGTTATTGGGCTATATGTGTTTTTGTTTCTTTCAGTTGTCTTTCTTTAAGCTGGTTAGTGTCTCATTTAATTTTTTTGCTGCTAATAATTCATGTCCCGGGGCACTTTCTCCTTCCTTTTAACAAGTGCATTATCTTCAGCAAGTGAACAATGCATATACTCATATACATATAAGAAGATATTAACTTGAGAGATGTACATTTTCTACTGAGATTTTTATCTAGAAAATGAACACTTCCTTATCTGATACATGACCTAAGATGAACTAGGTCAGAGCAGGTTTAGGTTCTTGAAGAAGCACTTGATTTAAACAAGAGCAGCTTTAATAATGACTGTGGTGACACTAAATCTCACAGAATGGAAGTCATTTTATCTTTGTGATGCTTTATGGCAGAAAATTATGTGTGTTTGATTATTGCAAATTAGTCATGTGCAGTTCAACATAGAGCTTCTTGTGTCTTTTAAAGTGACTTAAAATGACTTTCATGTGGCATTTAAATTAAGTTAGATCTCATCAATGGAGACAGAGAGGGCTAAAACTAAACTGCTTTATTTTTTACTAAGAGAGCAATCAATTCAATTCAGTTTGACTTCATTAATTATTGCACATACATATTATAATTACCCATAATCAATGAATTGCCTGTTTTTCCTTTTGCTATTGTTTTTCTGTGTTGACACTGAGCATAAAAAGAAAGGATATAAAAGTAATTGCATGTGAATTGCAATTTTAAGTCAAACATAAATTTACATTTGATTTTTTAACCACCAAGCCCTAATTGAAATGTGTTTAGCAGTTCATTGCCTACAGTAACATTAACATGCCCCAACACTGAAGATTAATATAACGATATGTGATAAAGCTGAATGGCAGAAGCCTGTCAAAAACAACATAATCATCTCTTACAAAATTATGCAGAGCACTCATTCAAAGAGTTTCTCAGTCAAATGTCTGGGGAACTTAAAGTATGCAGGGCCCATAGCGTCCTTGTACACACAGTGAATGAACCGTCAAACACAAAACCCAAGTGATGAATGAAACTCTAAATCAATTTTCTACAAATATCTTGGGAGGGATGCATTCAGTCCATATATAGCAGAGTGAACTATAATCTGTGCAGCTTCCTGTAGTATTGAGACACTAGTACAAACATGTTCCTTCCCCACAGCGGCTGTACAGCCAAATCCACAAACACACAGTGCAGTGAGTGTGACAGGCTCCAGCCCTGATCAGCAGTCACCCAGGCCTCTTCGTCTCGACATGATCACTGCCTGTCATTAGTCGGTTACGCTGTAAATTATTTAACCATGCACATGTTTGGAACCATCTAAACACAGCAGACATAACGCCATGCAAACTGCTTTCATGCACCAAGCGGCGCGCTGACACACTCTCCGAAAATCGGACTCTGGGAATGAATGAATAAGTAAGATGCCGGATAAATAAATAAGCGAAACAAACAAAAAACAAGCCAGGGAGGGGTGTGGGGAGCCTTGAGCAGACGAGGGGGATGACGGCGTAATTTAGCGTTCGACTTCAATCCCAGTCAAATTAAAAGAGAATCTTAATGCATGTGTCTCTCCCAGCATTGATGTCTTCTCTCTCTGTGATATGGCGCACAGTCGGTAGAAGCAATATGCCTGACAATCTATTCCCAGACTGGCCTTGCTGCCACTCAAACTAAAGCACAGCACTACTGAAGCTATTAGACAGGTTCTTTTGGGGAATGAATGGTGGAAATGAAACTATCAGGGCTCTTTTGTGTATGTTTGTAAGCCTGCATGTGCACACTATAGCATAAAACAGGCCTAGAGTTGTCATGTGTGTGTCTGAGCGCGGCTGACAGTGTTCCTCTGCTTGTATGCGTGCTCAGTATGAGTGCCAGAACTCAAGGGCCTTGTAATTAGCGAGTGCTCGACAAGGCCATTCCCACTACTGAGTATTGTGAGGCCTCAGCTGCTGGAACTTAAGACAACATTGCGCACAAAGTGGGTAAACAGTGTTTGACATGTTTTCAATATGGTTACATTAGAACAAGCTGCGTTTGATTGAAAAGCTAATATTCAAGCCATGCAAATCATCAATCATGGGAAAAGGTCTATTAATTATTCAATAAAACAGTCTAATTCAAGAATCAATGTAGAGAAGCGGAGAAAGGGTTGTGGGGGCTCCCAGCAGAGAGAGCAGGAGAGGGGAGAGACGGAGCGGTAATGTAAAGGAATAGGGAATTACCCCTCTCTCTCGGAGCTGGGGCTCATCTCGTCCCGAGCTGTCAAAAACAACTGCCGCTCACGCGTTTCATCTCGCCAAGTTTAAAGACGACTTTGGAAACACTTCATTTTCCTCGCAAAACTCGTTAGCTCTTTGTTCCTCATTAGTTCATCTTCTCTGTCTCGCTTTCTCCTCCTCTTTTGTCCCTCTCTACTATATCAGTCCTTTTTTCTTCGAAGTCATCGTTACGCCGCTTAAGACCGCCTGGCTCGGCCGTTTTGAAGTTTGGTATTGTGCCCTCTGATCTAGGGCAATTACAACTGGGCCAAATCTCTTCCTTGGGAATTCATTATTTACGTTCAATTAAACAAATTCATCAGCGGTCTCCTCAGTAGATTTCGGGGCGTCTAAGTGGTCGGCCGTAACGAAGCTGTGGCAGACTGGCTCAATCAGCTCTAATACAAAGAACTGTGGATTTTCCTCCAGCCAGGCCCCCGGCCCCCAGCCCCTCAAAGGTGTTTCCACAGGCTTCATTACTCACTGGGGACTTCTAAAGTCCAACAGCACAGCCACTTCAAAGCTCATTAGTATCTATTATTAATAAATTAATATCCAATATCTTTCATATGCCCAGGCTATCGTTAAAAGTTCGGGACTAAGAGTTAACTTCATTGAGTCCTCATTTGTGTGGCACAATATGAACTTCTCCAGTGTCTTTTTACAGATAATCTGGGTTATGTGGAGCAGCTTTCTGACTTAAAGAGCTGTGAACTTCATGTCGTCTCAAACTCATAAAACTCATGAGGTGTGTTTGAGGCGTTTAAAGCTGTCCAACCACACGGCCACAGCTGGTCTATCTGATAACAACTGTGCGGTTTGGAACAGAGGGAAAGTCAATAAAGAGTGGTTTAGGGGATTAGGAGGGTGTTCAGTGTAACCATATCTCAGCAAGATGTAAACGGAGTTATTCACAAGCTGTGGTTGTAATGGATGAAAAGGCCTAAAAAGCTCCAGGTAGGAACATACCTTCTTTTGTTGATAAGTTCAAGGTCAACAAGCATCCTGTTTGGCTTCAGGGCAAGCTATTATTCTTACTAAAAACATACAATCTTAATTAAATATGGTGCATTTCATGGCGCACTGGTGGCTCATCCAGTGGAGAGCATCCCAAACGGCCCCCTGAATGTTGCAGAGTAGTTTTAATTCTCACCTTCAGGCATTTGCCCCCTACCTTTATTCCACATACAATGTTTAAGAGTTTAGACTTGAATATTACACACAAAAGGGGTTTGTAAAACCCTCATTTTGTAATATTTACTTCTTTCTTTGCCTTAAACAATAACAGACTCTCACTGCATGTCTCATTTTTGTAAGTACAGCATAACAGTGCAACAAAAGAAATCGCACTTATAAGTTTCATCATATGTCAAAATACTTACCCACATTTACTCCACAGCTACAATAAGCATAAAGAAAAGGACAAATATGGGGCACGAAGTGACAAAACTGTAATGCATATCTAACAATAGGGTCAGAGCCGCATTGGAGGGTGACAGGACAATTACAACACCACAAGGCTCTGAGTGTGCGTCCCTTTTTCTCCGTGTCACAGTTTTACACACACACATAAACAGAAGATCATGAAACAGAGCACCAAGGGCCCTCTCTGTGCATGTTAAACAATACTCTGACTGTCAACAATCAGGCATAAATTAGCAGCCATGGCCTCAACTGTATTTATTCTGGTAATTACCTCCCAGGAGGGCACACACACAAGCAGACACTAGCACGGCACGACACACTTGCAGTGCACCAGCTCGTCGCCTCAGAGTCTTCAAGGGAGGGGTCTTAAGACGCCCCATCAAGTCTACTATGTTTGTGTGCACAGGAGCATATGTGCGTAAGAAGAAGAGTTTCTCACACCTTTGATTGCTAGAGCTTTAAATCATAAAAATCAATCTGCGGATAAAAGCTAATCAGACTTCCATTAGGGGACAGCAACCTCGGAGCGAGCCGCTGACTGATTGATTGACAGTTGTGAGCATATTACACATTCTGATATCAGAGTTCAATAAAAGCTGACAAACAGGACAGATAGAGTGAGAGAGAAAGTCAGGAAAGAGGAGAAGAGGAGGCACGGAGACAGGGACACAGGCAATGACAGCCACATGAAACCTCATCTCCATTTTTGACAATGGGGGAACCGTGAGGCGCTGAGAACAGAGGGAGGAATTTAACTGCTTTCATCTTGTCATAATTATCTCCAAGAAGCCACATGAAAGGGAAAATCTGTGTTTTTTGTTTATAAATTAGAGAACAAGGACATTTTCTCTGACAACTTTGATGGCATTTTTTCCTCTGTGCATGGTTGAACAGTCCTGGGCTAATGATCCCCTCTTTTCTTAAATCGCTGAGAAAAAAAAGGCATTGATGAAAACTGCAATAAAAATGACACTAAATACAATTTACCAAATGAGTGCTGAGCTGAACTGTCATAATTCAGAGAGCTTCATTATCAAAATTGCTACAATTGTTGTGTGCTCATATCTATCAAGACCAGAGATTCAAAAAAGGCAGTTGTATTCATTTCAAAAGATTAGTAAATACACTACACTTTTTGGCCTCCACTCATGCCTTTGACACATGGACTACACCGGAATCTATCCAGACTTTATCTGAAGGAGCTGCATGTGTGAACATAATCCAGGCAATTTTCCCACTTAGAGGACATCCTGCTGGTGGCCATATATAACTGGCTGAAGTGAGTCTGTTGTTGATGTGCAGGCTGATGATATTTCTATGTGTGACTGGGACTATAAACATAGCAACAAAGCCTCATTTTATCTGCAGCTTGTTTGTACATCACAAATACAAATATTGTTGACATTAGTGCATTAAAGTGCATCACTGCTTTTAGCTTCACGTTCTAAACACACAGATTATAGCTGTGGTACCTTTGTTATACATAAACACAAATACTGGCAACATCCTTCAGACTGTTGCATGTATGAATACATAGATGATTCTTCAGGCATCCTCCAGAGAGCATGTGTGAAAAGTGGCTCTGATTGGATAAAATTATCAGTTACTGGCATATGCTTCATCCAATCATTGACCAGGTATTCATTTTAAATACCTGTCCTTCTCAATATCTTTTCGTTTGTGAGTGAGGTTAAGAAGTCAATTTCAAAGTTTCAGTTACTTGAAAACAATTGAAAGTTGCATGTTGCATTTTTATCACAATATGCAAATTCTGTTCTTCTTTTGGGGCTTTACAAATGGTAGGAATCCACCACAATTGTAAAACTTAGCCAGAAAAAAGATTAAATTCCTAAAAAATAAAAAATAAAAAAACTCTATCCCAAACACCATAGATTTGGTGTGCCTGGCCTGACTGTTAGTGGATGCAGCAGGTTTTCTCTCTCAAGCTCAAACATCATTAAATAGAGCCGGGGTCATTTCTATGATCCATGTAGTTGGGCTTTCATGAGCAGATCAACAAATGGAGGCTGAAACCAGCGGCAACAGCGATCAATATCTTCAAGACGTACAGGAGCACTCTGGGTATCCATCAATCTCCACCCTAAGACAGAAAGTTAACCACAAAGTGAAAATAACAACTCCATGGGTTAGTTGGCACCTCTGGCCAACAAAAGTAAATCTGTGCCCATGACATGTTAGACACATACTGTATGTCAAACAGTGGAATAAAGGCATAGTACAGAACTTTCATAACAAATGAAAGATTTAATGAAGACTTATATTTGTTTAATTTTAAAGCAGTTTCTTGACATTGTCTTTCAAATGTAATTTCTTCTCCTAATGCGTATTCTATAGGCTTGTGGGTGTTAAGTAAATATAATATAAAGGGGAAAAAGCCAGTACTAACTGCCTTAACCCTGCACTGAAGTCCAGCCCTCTTCTTCACACTTCCCTGTCTGCCACAGAGCCCGCCATTAGTGGGCCCGTGGGTAATGGGCACACCAATGCAACACTTCATGAAACTGCCCATCATTTATCACGTAAATCCCACACAAACATTCCTTGTTTTTGCCGGTTACCACTGCTAATGCTGCAAACTCAGTGCTAGTTTCTTACACAGACAAGGCGTTGTTGAAGCTCCAATCAGCAGCTGCTAAATGTGGCCGAAAGCATATGAAGCATAGCCAAAACATGCACAAGGCAGACCCAAATCTAATTAATGTTTATTAAGAGTTAAGACAAGGGAAACTGGTTCATTTCTGCAACTGTGATCTTAAAGGCAATCACTCACAAAGCCTCGGCAGCCTATATTTGCAGGCATTTGTGGTGTTTTTCTATGAGCTTACAAGGACACACCAAACTGAGCCATATGTCCGTGCACTCTGCACATTAGCCAGCAAAATGTCTGGTCATCCATCACTGCCTCATTAGAGCTGGGAGAAAACCAGGGGCTGGGAACCATATTGCTGCAACATATTGTAGGAATACCATCACACAGACACACTGACAGCTCCTTGTATGTTTCTGCAGATATGTTTAAGACTCAAATAACATCCAGTATACACTGCTCTGAGTATGTGACATGTCTGGAGCCTTAATCTATCTTGTCCATCCTGGCTAGCCATCTGTGGCACCTCTGACCTTTGACCTTTAGCAGAGGTCAACTCAGATCAGGCGACTTGGGTTGGGCTATTGTTTCAGTAAACATACAGCATATGTCTTATTCTTAGACTCAAACTCACATGCATGCACAGAAAAGACCCAACTCTGTGAGAAAGTTACACAGGATAGACTTCTACTGGACAACTACAAAAATAAGCTTCAGTGGGTGTTCTCTACTAAACCGAATAAAAAACAACTCAACTAAACAAAACTTGTCCCAGAAAATTAGTCAAACAAGCAGCTTTAAACCAGTGAGGGAAGATGCTTCTTCACTTGCTGGTCATACACGTTTTGTTTCTCCATTACCTCCTTGCTGCCTTTCTTTTTTGGCCTTAATTGCAGTTTACAGGGTAAGGGTAATCACTTGTGAAACAGGGCGTGTTATTTTCTTGCCCAAAGTGTGAATCCTAAGCAGGCCAATCGCCGGCTTCATCGCTCCATCTCTCCGCTGGCTGAATCTTAATGGCTGGATGGAGAGAAGGAGCGCAGGGAGCGGGGAGAGAGAGAGAGGCTGACAGCGGGGCTTGACATGGGCATTAAATCATGCCCCGAGGAATCCTCCATCCACAGGCTCCTGACAGCAGCGCTGTCATCACGGCCAGGCCACTTCCTATGCCTCTTGACAACACTGGAGCAGAATTAGTCAGAGCATCAGATGTAAATTGGCGCTGTTCAAGGATGATAATGAGCACCAAGATACATGTCGGTGTCACTGACGGGACGCCATCATGATTGGCTGTCCCTCACACCGCGCTCCATTAGGTCTAATGGTATTCAGGCCAGGTATGGGCGGGAGAAGAGGGGGGACTAGAAATGGACAGGGAGAAAGTTTTCTGTTGTGATCAGTTTGTTCCATTTGGTGTCTGTGCATGTTGCTTTCCTGTAGGACCCTGTGGCCAGAGAACTGGACGTTTAAACTGGGCACAGGCAGCTACAACAGTCATCTGTCCACTGTCTTCTCAGTCTCTCTTTCCTTCAGACTCAAACATATGGCATCAGCTGTCAAACTTATTGAAACATCTAGCAGTGTTTAGTTTGAAATACGGCCAATCAGATCCGCTTGTATGCATCCTATTGTTTTGTATCATACTGTCATAGACAATAAACCTCCTGTCCAAAAAGCAGCTGGTTTTATCCCAGTCTGAACTTGTGAAATGCACACATACACCAAGTCACTTCCAAACAAATCCCGGTAAAACTCCTGGCTCCCTACTTTCCCCTCGCTGTGTGTGCAGTATGAATGCATGCAGTGTGTACAGCTTGCTAACATAATGCAGTAATAGTTGCCAGTGTGCCATTTTCCCTGCCCATGCAGAGGATGAGCCAGCCTGAGCCTGCCCCAGATGCATACATTTCCCATAATGAGGCAGGTGGCCTCGACAGACGGCTCGGTCGTGTGGGTGACACCATGTACACCGCAGCTCTGGGCATCTGACTGACAGACAGTGCCAGTCTCCTTCCTCCTGTACTCGCTCCCTCTCTTGCTACAATGCTCTTTTTTGCCGTTCCCTCTCCTTCTCGCTGCCTCTCCCTTGTTCAGTTCCTGTTTCCGAGATTGTGCAAATGGTTGTGTTTTTGTGTGTGTGTTCTGCTGCTTTGTTTCATTGTATAGTTTGGGTAAATTCCTATGCTCGCCTGCAATTTTTAATGAAGATAGCTGAAGGTCATTTATTGAACCGCTGCTGCTGTAAAGGGGTAAAACTCATTGTAATTAAGAATGAATAAATAATTGATTATGTATATTTTCTTATAATTGGCTCATCATTACCCTTCTACATACGGAATGCTAATTGATGCTGGGAGTTAATTATCATTTCACTCTGAAGTTACTGCTGGATCCAGAGAGACATAGATGATGAAGTGGAAATTTCCAATCCCTGCCATTTCTATAAGACCCAAGGTCAAGCCCCCTGCTTTCCCAAAATCTGCCTGAAAAAAGGAGGAGTGGTCAGAGGACATAATGATACAAAATGCCCCAGCAGCCAACTAATTGAGCGGATTTAGCAAACTGGCATAGGAAGTGGTAAATGGCAAAGATTAAGCCAGAGGCCCTTAGTAAGAGGATCTATTAGCAAGGATTCCCCAAGGCCTAACTAAAGACTAAAGAATCTCACTGTCGGTCTATCCTTGAAAAGTCAGGCTGCCAGCTAATTTTCTAAATCTACTCTGGCACAACTTAATTCTGAGAAGAACAAGTTCATTTGGAAATGGCAACTGACAGGACAGCTATTAATTACTTGCTGTTATAGTATGGCAGTTCTACTTCTTCTCAGGTACCACAGGGCAGCGAACACCTGTGCCTGCTTGTGTGGAGTCTGTCTCCGGTCTGTTGTTTATTGGACAAATTGTTGCCTGTGATGTATCTGCTCACTTTATTTTTGCTAACTTTTTCCAACCTTAAACTTGTATCTTTGAGCTCAGTGTCAGACGATCCAATCCCGTAATTACCCCCACCTTGTTAAATATCCAGTGAATGCATTGCCAATAGTTTGTTTCAATTGGCTTCCCTTTTCTCATTGTTTTTTGCAGTGTTTTGCTGTGTAAGCAGACAAAGCCAGCACTGGAATAGACACTTTCATCCCTTATTTCAGAGCCAGCAAATCACTGGCCAAAGTGTATTAGCTGAACATTCTCATTCTCGTCATAATTCTCCATAATTAAGCCGATGAAACAAAGTCTGAAGGTCCTGTTTTGTTTTTTTGTTGTTGTTGTTCCTAGTACACTATGTTATCATCAAACAGTTTTTCTCAAATACAACAAAAAATTATTTAACTTTGATGTTGGACCTCTTTTGTCAGAGCTGAGAGGATCATATGATGACATTCCGTTACAGCAGGAAAACACTGCAAAACTATAGCTAGTGTTAGTTTTAGATGCATTCAGTTCCAGTAAACAGATCAGAGAACATAAGTGCAGTTCACTTAACACACTGTACCATTAAGTGAAAGCAAACTGATAAAAAAAAAAAAAAAAAAAAGGGTGTATTGCCTTTACATGTGAAATAATCGATACAGGATTCTGTGAGTGGAGGTCTAATTACATGAAAAAACTCATGTTAGTTTTTTGTTTTTTAGATCATAAATTAGGCTTCAGTTAGGCTCATCTTCAAACTCTGTATCAGCATAAATTGTGTGTTTTTAGGGGAAGAAGAGCAAGAGACAGAAGAAGAAGAGTGAGCTTCGTAAGTTGCTGGCTCAGTCAGAACAGAGGCAGTGCAGCCTTGTGTGTCAGCCTTCCTAATGGAGTGTTAACATGTCCAGCAGCGAACAAAGAGCAGAGACTGTGCTCCTCTTCACACCGCCTTACAGGACCCCTTCTGTCTGTCTGTCTTACTGACTGAGGTGTCCTCTGACTTGCCTGAATTCATTTCCTACAACAGGCCTGGCCTAGGGCAGCTGTGTCAGCATTTCATGAGCGCGGCGAGTACTGCTGATTTTAGTAGTCTGGTCTATTGGCCCACGTGGCAGTCCTGTCAAAGAAGTAGAAGGTAGAGATGCTCCTCTGCCCGCCTTACAAAAGCTTCTGTGATCAGCTACCTCTGTGGAATAGCTTTCAGTGTACTTAAAAGCTTGGAAACTTGCACTTTGGCAATGTCAAGAATAGCTGAGAAATGACTAAAATACAGAAATAGAAAGATTCTGTCCTGTCTTCAGTTGAAATGGTTTGATTTGATTTACTTTCAATGAAGATAAATTGGTAATGAGACCTCTATTATGTTTGGGTTTTGGTTTAAACCTAACCTTAGTCTAGACACACGTTCAGGCTTCTTGTTATAGTAAAATTCAATCTTTGTTCCTGAAAAATACTCATTGCTAAAGACCTAGTGCCGGTTTATGCTGCAGACAGCTGCATTACATTCTACTGTAAGCAGATTTTTCTTTTGTTTTGTTTTTGGATGCGTTGCTTTCGTCTTTCATTGCCGCATCCCTTGTGTCCTCCCGCTGCTTTCAGCATGTTTAATGTATCAGTCATTCAGGTGGGGAGTGACTGCTATGGCAATGTCTTTTAGAAGGGAAGAACTCGCTGTTTTCCAACTCCTGCACCAGGTGTAAGTGAAATTGACAGGTCTTTCGATACATGCTGGAAATATGTTATTGTAAGAGACATCTTTTATTCTCCAGAACTTTACATCACACACCATCTTGGCCGAACGCTCTGATCTGGATCCCTCTGTGGATAAAGGGGAGGAGAGGGCTGCGCTGCTATGTGAGTGTGTTAAATAAATAAGTCCAAAGACAAATCGATTAACAGGGCTGTACAGTAGAACTTTACAGGGAAAACTCGGGGAAAAAGAAAACTTGTATGGAGTTGTAAGATAAAAGTGTTATGTTAAATGTACACTTGATCATTGTAAAGACTGCTGTGCTGCAATACACATGAGAGAGAGTTCATAGTTCACACTCAGTGGGAAGCAACAAGGTTTGTATAATTCATTAGAGAGCTTACAATTTGCTGGAATGGCACACAAGCAAAAAAAAAATGAAACATGACAAGAATAAAGAGAAAATATATTGAATGTAGAGGGGTCAAAAGGGCAAAGGTTAGGCAAAAAACTAAATAAATAAAAAAAATAATAATAAAAACAAGTAGAAATGCTGGAAAAGAAACTGCTCACCTCCCACACCACCAACATTATTTCACATCCACTTTGGATATTTTCAGTTCAATCTGTTTCAAATCCTATTATAATACTAATACTGTATATACACTGTTGTAGTTCAGCTTTCCACCAGAACATCGTGCATCTTCACAGAGGAAATTTGTGTTTATACAGATGCTTTAAATGTTTTTAACAAACAGACAAGAGACCTTTTTTTGTTTTTGTTTTTTTAATAGTACATTGGCCAGTGGTCATGTAGCGCTGCCATGGCGTTCCAAGTCTTACTGGCTTTTAAAGTATACAAGTAATTTAATAAAAGGCAACCTGTGGCCCTGTTCAAAAATTGATATATATATAGGCCAGACATTCCCAAAGTCAGGGTTGCAACCCAAAGGAATGAGAGGAAATCTAGGAACTTTATGCTACCTATCAATGACGGCCAATTCTTTGCTTAAAACATGATAAAGTGACATAAATGAACACAAAAACAATCCACAATTCTGTCTTTTTAAGTTTAGTTGCATGAAGTTTGTATGGAAAATGTTTGGGAGTGTAAATCATTTTGCACTGACTGTGACCGGGGCACCACTATGGCTCTCTGGCTGTTACCACCGGGTCCTGGAGCCACTCTGGTTCACACCTGTATGGACCTGAGACTAAACTGCTCTGAGGCAAGAGGCTGAAGCAGGCACAGAATGAGAGGGTGCTGTCCTGGAGCAGTGTTGGTGCCAGTTAATGTTTGAACACAGCATCATCCAATGATTTAATACTGGCTTCTGTTTGAGGCAAGTCTCAAACGTTGGAACGTTTCAGAGCTCTTCCGGATGTTTCCTGGCCCAAGCACCTTGTTAGATGTGCTCTTTCTGGCCTGGAGAGTGTGATTTTATCTTGGACCAGCTTGTTACATTTGACCGCAGGCCGTGGTGTTTGAACTTGAGCGCAGTCTGGCTCTGTCCAAGGCCTTGGTTCCCTGTCACACATACAATCCACTTTCCACTCATTCCCTCCCCTTCATCCTTTTGTTGGAATGCGCACAAGCGTTGAAGGAGTGCCAAACTGGGCCGAGCCTGAGATGCTGATACAGTAGAAACCTTCGCTATCCCTTTTAATGAGTACATACACATGTACACACTGCTTGGCTATTAGACCCCGAGAACAGGAAGAAAACTATTTGAAAGTGAATTTTAGATTTCCGGTGGTGGAGCTTTGCCTGGGAGTGGCAGCTGAGCGCACACCTCATACACCTCAGTGTTTCGGCTTCAGTTGCTCTCGCACACAGCATGGATGATCAAAAGAGGCCAACGGCTGCCGACCATTATGCCAATGACACTTTGAGTAAGAGTCCAGAGAGCGCAGCGACATGACAGCCATTAGGGATTGAAAGTGGGACTTTAAAGGAGGGCTGAAGGATAACTGTCAGTGCAAAATCAAAGGGGGAAAGTGAAATCTTCATAATGTATTGCTCTGGAAAAATCCTGCTCAGGCTGTCTCTCTCAACCATAGGCTCAAAAGTATCCCATGCACAGCTAGGCCATTCAAGTCCCCAAAAACATGAAACAGCCAGGAACAAAGAGCTGATGAGAGGAGTTCAGAGACTGGCACTCTGTAAATGAAAGCGAACAGCAGTGCGGCCCATTGTGCGGGTGGCAGACACACAGATCATTAAGGACTGGACTGGGTGACAGTCAGAGCAGAAGACTACTAACTCACAACTCCAACCTGCACCTCAGCTTCCCCGAGCTTAGATCCAGCTGACAAATGTGAATGAACCAGTATGGCAGCAAAATTAGAGCTAATGGATCACACTCGGCAGCAGTTACAAAGAGGACTCAAACTTTTTCAAAAGTGCCAAGAGATGCTTTGTCACTGTCTGTCCAATACAAGGCTTCATGAGTTTAAAAATTGCTACAATACTTGACAATCAATAACTCAGACCAGATATACTCCCTGTCTCCCAATTTGTTCAGTCATTGTTTAAATTGACAAAACAGAGGGTGTCTTTGTGTACGTTGCTTTAGCTCTTTCAGAGCCAGAATCAAGGCCTGCTGCTGGCACTGACCAAACACTCTGCTGCTCTCTCAGCTTGGCAGAAAACTGCCTCTAATGTGTCTCTCTGTCGCATAATCAAGGATTTCACACTAAATCTTTGATCTGGGAGAACCCTCTCTGATGGGAGAACCCTCCAACTGCTACCACACACCCCTCTCCGAGCTCTGATCTTCCTCCAATTAATGATGTCAAATGAGTGTGTTTACAGGCTCATTAGATTACTGCTGCAGAAGTAGAGCACCGCCCTGCATCATCCAACACACACACGTAGGCCTGGAAACCTGGACCAACACTGCCTGTCTTGACATAGCCCTTGGAGGGAAGCCTGATGGCAAAGCACCAAAGTGCTTTTGCTACCACAGTCAGAGCTGAGGCTCAGTGTGGTATAAGCAAGCCCTGATGGCAAGATTGTACACAGACACAAACGCACCAAAAATGTCCAACCCAGCTGGACCAGTTTGGAGGCTGTTCAGGGCTGGTATAACAGCCAAACCAATCCCCTGAAGAGTTTCAAAAGCCCAGAGACATGAGCTGAGGCCAAGGCCACAGGGCAGACTGACAGGTGTGTGAGTCTTCAACCCAGTTGGCCAGATCAGTATGGTTATTTCACAGATTTACTAAACCTAAGAGCTTCTGACAAGAAAACAGTAGATTTTTGTTGTTGTTTTGTTATGGAGAGGGTCAATATGTGAATATTCTAGGGTTAGTAGTTGACTTTATTAAGCTTAAGGAGTTTATTACTATATTATATTTTGATAATAATTTGGATTAGCCTTATTGATATAGGCTGTTGATGCTGTGAACGAATATATAGTGAAAAACATAGTTTCTTGAAAGTGGTGGCCAAAAAGAATCATGGAAACTAAGACAGATTTAAAATAAAAAATGTTGATAGCATGTTTCCAGATACAAGTGACGCTGGTGACTCAGTTGGAAAGTTAAAAATAGGACGAGAGAAATATATATAGTTAAATTAAAAAATAAGAAAATGAACAGAGCTGAGCAGTGCCCATTCATGTTTCATTCATCACATTTCAAAATCACTTCACAACAGCATGTATCAATGCAAAGCAGCATGGCATCTTTAATAAGACCTCATGTGCAGCACTGCGGACACCATGCAGGCTGGGTTCACATACATCTCCACTGCCCCCTACAGGGTTGGAGGTCAGCTTCACACCTCAAGATGAGATCGCCACAGGGCCTCGTGCCTCTCACCTTAGCTCTCGCAGAAAGGAGGCTTGCTGAGGCCCTTTTCTTTTCTACCAGCAGTAATTATGACACTAATGAGAAGAGTGTGAATCAGAGGGTAACACGCGGACAGGAAGACGGCTTTGACATGCCGCTTCAATTACAGAACAGTCTGACTTATACAGCCAAGAGACGAAAGGTTTTTTTGTGAGGAGTTAAGAGGATGAGAGGGGAGATTGGGGGAGGAGGGCAGATACAGCCTCTGTGATTCATATTTAATATCTGTATCTGTGTTTCAGAGCACCTACCAGGCCAATGCTGACGTAATCACCTCCTTCATTAGGCATAATTGTTAATGCATGAAAACCGCAGCAGTATCTCCCTTTAGAGGAATGTACAAGTAAACACACCAAAATAAATCACAATCAGTTATATATCAATATATTGGTTAGGACAAGAGGTACTGTGTGTATGTATGCAATATAAGTATAATTTTTTTAGTATTATCAAGTTAATCACATTATACTTTTCTTTTTGAAGCTAATGTATTAATGTATTCAAGTTGGATTATTGTACTTTAAAAAATGAAGGAAAAAAAGATGGAAGATGATGGACAAATAACATTTTCCACATGAATGTTTGAAAGTGAGTGGGAGTGAGTGCATTGTGAATTTTTGTTGAGAAACAGGATTTTTTTTTGTTACAAAGTAGCTGTAGTTAAAAAAATGTAAAAAAATAAAATAAAATTAATAAAAAGGAAGTTTCAAAGGGAACCTGGCTTTTTTGGAGGCAAACATTTACACAACTAACTCCATGGCCCTTTGCTTTTACTATCTATTATAGCATGAAGTTCTATAATAAAATGTACTCCCACACAGTTATAAGTGTGAATATTTTAGAAATGCTGATCTTTAAGTACTTTTCATATTACAGTGTATAATTTCAACATTTCACTTTCATCTATTTACCAACAGGGCTGTCCTTTTTGGTGTGGATTCAGTGGACATATTTCTTTAAGGTTGTATTTTTCTCCTAGATACTTGTTAGTCTACGGGAAAAACATTTCTTGACATGGTGCGTATTTATGAGACATAGTGACCTTAGCTGGAGTGACATAACCTGTGGCAGAGAGTGCTGGCTCAGCGCACTCTACTCTAAACAGTCACTCAAAACATCACAAACCCTCACAGGCCCCGAGGAAAACACTGAACACACACGCAGCCCTGTCCCCCTTCGCAGACAAAGTGACACACAGGCACACAGCACATTACTATTCTATTGTGGTTTAGCAGCAATGCCTCCTGCTCCCACTGGGAATTCGATAAGCAGGAAAATCACTGCATTTTTCACACACAAATCTACAATTTTCCTCTTATTGCTGACTTCCACGTTTTCCCCTAAATCTTTTCCGTCCTGTTAGGGGAAAAAATCCAACTGGTGGCAAGATTCCTTCCAGACTTGATCATATTAGGCCCATTACAGCGAAGGCATTTCTCTCTGAGGCATTTTTCTGTATGTTTTAGCTTGGGCATCTTTTTTCTATCCTCTGGTCCTCTCTTATCTCGTTACACACTCTTCAGGCTTTGTGGTTAAATTATGTATTAAGGTCAATGTCAAAACATGGAAGATGTGTAATCTGCAGGGAGTTTCCTTTTATTCATTATTACAGTGAAGGCTGAGCACAACTGTCAGCCAGCCACGGTTGTGCTCAGCATGGAAGCTTATGTGCTCAGCGGGGCCCCACCGAGCCCCTATCCCACCCCCCTACCCCCCACCCCCCTCTGTACACCTCTCCCTTGGCTTCCCCACCCCACCCTTTTCTTCACCCCCTCCTCTTCCTCCTGCAGGACGGACCCCTGATAGATTTACCCTCACTTTGGGATCTCCCTTCTTCTGTACAGCGCCAATCTGAGAGCTGTCAAGTGCACCTACATTGCCAATGTCATGAACGTGAAGGGGAAAGGGAGGGAGGGGGGTGTCATGCTATTTGCTTGTGAATTTGTCTAATCTGAAATCATGTCAGGATACAGCTCGGCTATGCAAGGCGCTTCCTCGCCCCATCCCCTGAGCATCTGTGTTTGTACACTACTGAATGGGAAAACAAGAAATGGACTGGAGCGGGAGGTTGTCTGTGTCTTACACTCTTTGTTTTAATTCCAGGTAAACTGATGTTATGTGTTGACAGGACAAGCTATCATCTCTCGCTGTCCTCCACAGGGATTTGGATCTGGGAGGTTCGCGTCTTTCTGTCTCCCGTCTCACAACAGCTCAACACTTGACCCCTTGTTTTCTCAATTGCTGTCAGTCAACGTCAAAGAGACTTTTTCTGTGTCAGATGTGTACTGACAGCTGTGGCACGGGCAGCTTTGAGGTGCGCTGGTTGCCTTTAACCTCAGCAGGTTTGCACATCTCCCCTTCTTCTTTATGGCTCACGGGGGCCAAGGAAACAGTTTGATAAATCTGGTCCAGCTTTGTTCCAGCCAGTGTAATTATCTTCAGATTAGATTAATTCAGTTAGGCCTCAGTCCCATTTACAACACTAACAGCATTCCTCGCAGGCAGCCACTCTGTCATGGTAACCATTGCACGGTTACGTCTGTAAGTGATAATAAGTGTTCTTATTATTAACAATGCTACATGCAAACACTCATAAATAAACATGCAACAAAGGAAGAGACGGGAAGAAAACAATATGGCATTTATTTCACTAAAACGGGACCTCACTCTGGTTTGTGAGTTTTAAAGCCCCAAGTCTGAAGTGCCTGGTGTAATACAACTAACAAAACAATGAACACTGAAACTAATTTAAAATTGATCATGAATATGTCCTTAAAGCTGGAGCCACACTCTCCAGTGAACAATAAATAACTATTGAAATAGAAGATTTCTTTTAAAAATGAATCCAGTTAGTTATTCTACCACATGAAGGACAATTAAATGACACTAATAGCTCAAAAGGTTTTTCACATAATGTTTCTATGAAGATTTTTTGATTGTGACTCAGTTGAAGGCAGAATGTTTACCCAAGTGCTACCTAGTTTTTTACCTTCTGCATTGGCTTTGGTGTTGTGTAGTTGTTGCCCACTGTGAGATTTCCATGAAAACGCTTCAAAGAGGAAACAAAAAGTGAAAGGGCATGAGACACAATAGACAACCAAGGTTATTCCACATTTATCCTGCTGCTGCACTGAATGATGTAGAGGGGTTAAGGTGCTCTACAGACAGGAAGCCACAAGGCCAAGGCTGGATTTCTTTCCGATTCTCTCCTCCCCAGCCCCTCTCCTGTTGGTTGTATCTTCCCTCCCCTAACCTTACGTGTTGCGCTTAGGAAAATGCCTCCTGACTGGTGGGCCTAATTACTGGCTCTTCGCTGACCCGCACCAGGCCGGGGCCTCGTCAGAACACTGATTCAACATGAGCCCCGCACCGTCCAGCACCTCACACTAATGAATACTAATGAATAATTATCACTGGCTGGCTGGCGCACCAACCCACTGCAGGGACACGATAACACACCCGCTTTCTCAGAGCTGGAGGAGAAAACATACAGCCCTTTACCAAGAAAACAGGCAGCACCAGTCATGCACAAGGCTGTAGAGAAATATCCAACTCTCCCTAAAGAGATGCAGAAGAACCCTCAAGGTTAAACTAAAGTAACAATGAGCAGAGTGAAGCAGCTGACCTCTGGGACCCATGTTTTGATTGTCTGGCCTGTGTGAGTTTACACATTCTACAACACTTTATAAAGCCTAATGAATATTCCTACATTTTTGTCTGTGACATCAATCATGTAAACAATTAAACCTGTTTCGTCTATCCATGTTCTTGGGGCCATGTTCTTTTGTATAACCACTGCCCTACACATGTGGGCCTCTACAGCATCAACCAGTTGTTGACCTCATTCTGAAAACTTAATTCATCCTCAGAATAAGTCAGTTTCAAACAGATGTGGTAAACCTATTCTGAAGAATATTCATACTACATCTAATTATATCCCATGTGAAATGAACCATCCTCAAAAATGTGCAATTAAGTTATTGTGTTAAAATCCAACTTTCTCATCCTCAGGTACCATTTGTCATAATCATATTTTGCTCAATGAATACAAATTTGCATTTAGCTCACGTTATATTCCTGGTGTCTCATTGCAGTAATGTGTGTATCTGCCAGATGTCAGCAGTGAATTACTCAAAACTACTTAATACCAGCTGCGACTTGAGTGTGCACACAGCACCAGAGTGAGTGCACACTGGCTTCCCCCGTGTGAGGAAATGTAAAACTTCTTAGTGTGTTATTTTTCTCCCCACCGTTTGTTCTTTTGATCTGTGTGTACATTATCTCCAGCTCTTTGAATTTCAATTTCACTGTCATGTAAGCTCTTTTCATCACAGCCGACGGTTGCAGCTCTAATAATATTCAACTTTTAGGTCACAGCGGAATGCTAATTAGATTGCTATTTTAATTAATATGTCCCTGCAGGTTTCCATATCAAATCAGCTTTAACACTGTATCGCGCACTTTGAGCCAATAAATTACAACGAAAACCCCAAAATAACATCACTTCAAAAAAAGGGGGGGGTTAAGGTGTACAGGAGCAGCACTCGTTTGAACTGTGTTTACATAAATTGCTTATTGTTGCTAAATAAACCGCATAATATTAAGCACATAGGGGCACGTTTGAAACAGTTTCAATAAGCTATAATAGACATTTCTATTTTCTACTAGTAATCTATACATGGAGCTGCTCCAGGATGAAAGCTGGTAATGTTCAAGGGCAGGACAGTGTTAAACGGGCTTTTAACACAGGAGATAAGAGCTGCTTGTGTAATATTACACAATATGCGTGCGCTGTTGGTGGCATTTAGGGACTTGAAAGTCCTTCACTTCCCATCAGAGTGTCATTTGTCTGTCAGCCTTTCGGTGTGTGGTGCACGTGCATGTACATGTATCAGTGTGTGTCCCACCCTGGAGGCTCAAACGGTTGTGTTGTCCTGCAGCAGGCCATCCCATTCATCATGTTGAGCAGGAACGGAGAGACCTGAGTTGTGAGCACTGCTATATTCTTCTCCTAATCAAAGGTCATCCCGGGGCCTGGGCTTCAAATTGCTTTACTTCACTGCAAAGACACATACACCGACACACACAACTTAGTCACCATGTGATTATGATGCCAAATGTTACTTTTCTGAAAAAGATTTACTTTAAACATAATGCAATGCACAAAAAACACATTACTTTTTTTTTTTTTTTTTTGGGGGGGGGGGGGGGATACCAAATTAGAGCCTAGTTTGTATGATCTTGAAACAAATAAGGATGTTGTGGTGATGGAGAAATATAAATCTCTCTTAATAAAAGTTTGCATGACTACGTCTGAAGTGCATTTCACCTTTTCTGAATGACGTGTGGGTCTATTTTACATTAGGTCCAACCTTTACACAAAGCACTACAGACATAAAACTTTCAATTCAATCATAAACATATTTTTGAGTTTGCAAACTGTGGATATTTTCAGGGATTCAGAATCTTTCATTATTTTTGACTTGATATTAATACTTTCCCATTATGAAAATATAAAATTCATGTTAAACAAAAATGTGAGTAAATATTCTGACCTCCCACACCCGAGTCATCCTCTTGGAAAAGACACAAAATTGGACCACAATGAAGTTTATCATTCAAAATTGATCTGATATTTTTTAAATATAACTCTGTGATGTAGATATTTTAATTGTATAGAAGGGACCTTAACTTTTTACCAGGACTTCAGTTTCTTCGCCACTAATTAGCCCATTACAAATAAAATGTGTTTGAGATCTGCACTCTTTTATTAGAAAAAATATCCTAAGTGCCACTGAGCAAAAAAAAAAAAAAAATGCTAACAAGATAAAATGTTTTATTAAACATTGTAAATGTAATTGTACTGATTTGAGGTCATATTGCCCATGCTCCAGCCTCTGTTTCAGGATGCATTCATGTTAAATATGTATAGATACCTGCATTGTTATCGTTAGTAAAAACTTCCCTCCGTTCCTGCATTATCTTAAACACTGGTTTCTGCAACAGCCCATTCTGTCTGCACATGCTTCTAGCAAACAGGGCAGCCCGGCTCTAGCACACACTAACAAAAATTGATATTCACGGACAGGAAGAGGGGGAGAAACTATTTGGCTGTTTATTATACTTTAAAATGAAGTGAACCGTATTTCGCTGCCTGCGAGGTAATTAATGTGGGGAAATCTTGAATTAAAGATGTAAATCCTGACACTTTGGCAGGGGGGCCGGTAAGGGACAGTGGTCTCCAAGGTCTAGATTATTCTTAGCGTCTACCAATTAACACCATGTATCTTCTTTTATGTTCACTTCAATTAAGAGCCTTTACAATTTTAAGTTCTTTTCTTCTCAGTAGTTAGAGAGTGTCAGAGAGACTGATCAAAGGCATTAGCTGCCGTCCATGCACCATAGGTAATGCTGCTTTGCATAAAGAAATCTGCATATTGCTAAGAAGGTATTTTTTATTTCATTTTGCATGAATTACAGAGATGCAGTAGCAGATCACAATGAGGAGGTGAGAGTACACAAACACTGCAAAGTGTTGAGTGTTGCATTACCTTGCTTGTGACAATCTCACAAAACAGGCCTTTATCAGTTTAAAAAATACATTTAATCTGAATCTTTCATGAACATTGACATCATTTCAGCTGTTGGGATCAAATATAATTAAAAAAAGGCTCCCAGTTATAAGCTGCCACTCAGCATTAAAAGTGTTAATGACCAGTTCCTGAACTAATCAA
Source organism: Rhyacichthys aspro (assembly GCA_036850595.1). Taxonomy (NCBI): domain Eukaryota; kingdom Metazoa; phylum Chordata; class Actinopteri; order Gobiiformes; family Rhyacichthyidae; genus Rhyacichthys; species Rhyacichthys aspro. The sequence continues at coordinate 12,241,383 of CM072168.1, forward strand.
GGCTAAATTATGTGGGTGACTTTGGTGTTGCATATCTTTTTCTTGTTTTCTATCTTTCAAAGGGCTGGACCTAAGAGCACCCTCCAGTGCTTTTATTCAGGTATTCGTCTTTTGGACAATACACAGAGGCTGGTGCATCTGCAGGTGGTAATGCATGAGCCACTAATAGCCATTGTTAAACTTTGATCCTGACAGAAAACATAAACAACCTGTTTGTTTGCAATAATCACCGTTACTTAATCCCATTACACTGTCAGCTACCAATAAATCAATGCACAAATGAACTGACCGCCTATGAGGAATAGCCGTCCCGTGTGTGTGCATCTGTATTATTCTATTGATGTTCCTCCAGCGGCCGTCCTGGAGATATTGAATGCTCTTTAAGCGAAGTGCTGACATCATAATAAAAGGCCACCATGAACTGGCCGGCCACATGCGCTTCAGGCTAAAGAGACGGACAGCCTCTGCAGAAGAAAGGCAATCTTCAAAGTCAATACTGTAACCAAGTGCTCTATGTGGTCGCATTTCCTGAATATAATCAAACTACAAATAGGTTGTTATACAAGACACACACATCTTCATTTAAAGCAAAGGCACTGTAGTCAGGGATAATTATGCAATGATTTCAGTGACAAATAATATGTTCAGTGGTTTTGTTTGACACTAATAGATTTTCAGACTTGTTTTGAAATCTGTCAGTTTAATTGAAGCCTTTCTTACCCACAAGACTCACCGAATAAAAATCACTATTGACACTGCATAGAGTTTATTTTTAAATCCACTCACGTGCACTTTGACCTCAGTGAGAATGTATCTGCACCTGACTTTTCTGATGACAGTATATTTAATCCTTTGTGCCCGACTTAAAAAAAAGGGTTGGCAAATTCAAACATCAAAACATTAAGTTGGGTGCTATGAATGTGTAGCTCTCTGTTTTCATAACCCATGTGTCTCAAAGCATTATTAACAAAAATCCTTTGCTCAGACTTGCATTTCTAGGCCCAATGGAGAAAAGGCAGCGTTCAGAGTAATCACAGGACATGCAGCCATCTAGTGGAGGCAGGAGGTACACGCACCAATCCACTGGAAGGAAATCTACTTGATGGGAGTCTATACATCACAGTAATACCTTCATTTGATTTTTAAGGGTCACAACTGAGGAACAAGATCTACACAAAATAAACGTTAACAAAGTCCAGGTTACGCACAGAGTTATTTGTGGTGTATCATGATTACACCCACATACATACAAAAGAGAAACTCTCAGGTTCTTTTCTGCTGCGGATCCAGGCTCAGGAGATTCACTAATGGTTGAAACTTGGCTTTTTCAGCCTACACAGAACACAGCGCACCATGGTTTAGCCTAATAGCCAGCCTGCTGCGAGAGCTTAACCTCTCCCAGGGAAACGACGGCAATAACAAGGCACTGGCTTCTGGTGGCCACCTCTTTTTCCACAAACCTTTGTTTTTCAAATAACATTTCTTCTAAAAATGTTTTGTTGCTGATGTTAATGTATTCAACATAAACAAATACAATTCTGCATACAGGGAGCATGAATATGTATTTGCTGAGCGCATACAGAAACATACAGAGAGGCCCAACCTGTTGTTAACTCAACCCTTTTTTCCCTGCTGTGAAAACCTTGCTCCTTAATACTCACATCATTAAGACAATATATGTACTCTGAGGCATGTGCAGGCCCTACAAGGAGATAGAGCCCTATGAGCACAAACACAATGCACTTCCACACATGCTCCTTCTGTGTGAAGATTTCATTACAGGCCACCTTCTCCGACCGCTGTATCCGTTTCAACCTCTGCACTCATGCACATGCAGGCCCTCTCCCACAGCTTTGTCATCTAATTGCCTTTCATTGATCCTGTCCGATCAGGTGCCTAATGTTCATCCTTTTCCAGTGTTGTCTCCCACGCAACTCTGCCAGTCCTGATCTGAGCACAATCCTGCGTCCTTTTCACAGTTCATAAAACAGACAAGACATAGAGTCTGTGTGGCAGTTAAGGCTTTGTTTTCAGAGTTAAGATTTCAGTTAAATCACCACATGGATACTCTAGTTACTCCTTAGATAAGTACTTGTTTAACAAATTTGACTATGGTCTATTATATTTGAAGATTTAAATACATTTTCGGAACATATTGCACAGAATGGCTTAATTATCCGAAGACAGGAAGTAGGTCTTGGAAAACAGTACAATAAGGAGATTTAGTTTAAAGAAAATGATGTCAGCCTCTTAAGTGAAGGCTAGTGTGAGTTGGCAGGGTGCTGAGCTGGACTTCTAAGGGATATTACAGTTTGTATGACGATCAATGGACAGCACATAACTCTTTCTCGAACCTGGACTGAAGCCACGAGACTGGACGCACACAGACAAAGCGTGTGTCTCTTAGGGAGCTGTAGCCCGGCTTCAGTTTAATATGCAGGCCAGTTCTTGGTGGTATCAGATCAATGGAGAGTTGTAAATCAGACACAGCCGCTGAGACAGACGGAAGAGACCCGCTTTGGCGCACATTAAGGGAACATTCTCCTCAGCTACAAGATCACAGTTTGTCTTTTCTTTCTTTCTTTTTTTTCTTCTTTTCGTAGAGCCATTGAGTAAGACTTCTGTGATGCTCATTAAAAATATTAACTTAAATGTTGGGAGATTTCATGGCTCTAATTGTGAAAATGTGTTACTTTGAAAGGCAAATTACAGTGACTTATTGTATTATTACAGCACAGGAAGGATGTTCATGATAACTAGCTGCTTGAATTCTGATCTGAAACTAATTTCATACTTTCATCTTTCAATTTGTTTAAATTTTGTTCATCCTTGTCATTTGTTGGGGATGTATAAAGACTCTAAATGACCACAGCTACATTTTTTGGCCTAAAAAGGTATACAACGTACCAATGCAAACAAAATCCAGGAGTGCCTAAGCTCTATTATCTTTCATATAGATTAGGGCTGTTCAATATATATGCTATAATATATGTGATCAACAGCATCGACTCCCTTTGAGTATTCGCCGACTTTTCCTGTGCATTATTCACTCTTTTTCCCGCAGCCTTCTACGCTCAGACACGCCGACCACTAACACGCCACGCTAATGTGATGTAAAAATGAATGATGAAATTCAAGGAGGCCAAATGAAAGAGAAACCGATGCGTGTTTGTGTGTGAGTGTGTGTGCGCAAGTACTGGCTCTGGTGGAAGCTCTCGAGTGTTCAAAGGTGAGGCCTTGGGTGATGGAGAATAGGATTCCCTTACCTCCTATAAGTACAGAGGAGGATAAAAGTCTGCTGTAATGACCTTGGCATAATGAAGGCCTTGCTGATTTCCATGATTTTCTTGCTTTCAAGCCACAGAACTGTAATTCCATAGGAGGGGCCAGGAAGGGAAAAGAAGGAGCTTTGTCTGGCCAAACATGAACAGCAACAACATTAGCTCAGAGTGGCGCGCAAACTCTTGTTCCCATGTTTGAGCCATTATGTAAACGATTATTATCTCCAGCCAAATGAATACATGAAACACGTCTTTCTCAATGGGCTGGCCATTTTTAGGTGACCAATTTATGCGCAATTTCCTTAATTCATGAAGTGATTTCAAAAGTGATGTAATGCTTGTTTGTGTTTTATCTTAAAAGGAAAAGCAGCATGATGTCGACTCTGGGGCTGCTAATATGGCACAACCAAACAAAAGGACTTCAAAAACATTTTTTTTTTCATTTGGAGCTGATGTAGAGTTGTGGCCGACCTCCAAATATGATTAGACTGCAGTAAACACGACAATAGAAACAATAAACAACTGGTAATTGGTGTGATCCTCTGTTCCAAAGAGACGGTTCTTGATTTGCTATGAATTATAAGCATTAATGTTTCTGCGCCGTGCCCCTCTGAGGATATCAAAAGCTCCCGCTCTGTCTTGATGGGTCTGCCTCATTAAAGAAGAAATGGAGGCCAACGTTGAGCACAGATGTACAGTCCATTCATCTAAATTACTGACATGAAATCACCTCTCATTTATGCTGTCTGCTGTGTGCCTGATGTAAGGTGATCATACTTGTACATGTTTTATGTGTGTCTCAATGTGTGGGAACGTAAGAGAGCGGGAAGCGTAATCCTGGATCATGACAGGTGAAGTGTGCCCTCTACAGGCAACTGCCCTCCACTAAAACACTTTCTAAACAAACAGATAATAGTCTACCTTGGTTACCAGTTTGTCTTCATTTGCCATTTGAAAGTGTATATCTGTGTGTTACTAAAAATCGGCTTTTTGCTTTGTGCTGCCATTTAAGCAAAACATGAAAAATATATGAAAACGGACAAATGCCTGTGTCCGGGAGGCAAATAATTATTCATGTTAATGTGAGTTTCTTCTAAAATGACAACATGGGCAGAGGAACTAATTTGAGTTGCATTAGTTTTTCGTACAGTTTAAAAGAATCATTTTGGCTGTTCAGAGATTTTCAGACCATAGAAAGAAGAAAAGGAGCAGAACCAGAATAAACCAATGAAGAGAACTGCCTGCAGACATTTTCTTTTAAATTGCACTCTGTGGAATTTTTTACAGTGATAAGCAAGAACTAAAATGTTTGGAACTAAAATCTAATGGTATTAAATATACCCTTTTTTTATTAATTTAATACATAAATCATTTTGGGAACAAATGCAAGGCAACAATGCACTTACTCCCATTGTGCTGATATATGTTGGCCAGTTTGGAGGAGGCTTGGACTGATGAATGCTTTTTAGTACAATTATTTAAAAAGAATCAATTCATTTGATAATTCTAAGAAGATTTAAGTGATTACATTACATTACATTTTCAGTGCCATGCAATCTTAACACAAAAACCATCAGTTATGAATTTAAGATTTCATACTACTAGCTTTAAACATAATGTACCATTCAAGTTACAATGTCATATATTTCATCACTAGGTTTTTCCTGCTTGAGCTCTCCAACTCCACAATACCTCTTTCATTAATATGTGATGAGAGAGAAAATCTCCAAAGGCCTCAATAGGCATTGTTTCTCTTTTAAAGTCATCTCAGATGGAAGACAAAAACTTCAGAGCATCGGTGATGTGCCTAATGAAAGACGTCTCCTCCTCTGTGTCTCTGTTTCGCACAGCGTATTAGGAATCTAAATGTTGACTGAAGACAGTTTGATTCTCTGTCTGTGATTTTCTTAAGGAGTAAAAACAGTGTAGCAGAACTATGAGAGGGCTCATCACTAGCCAGTGCCATTTTGGGAGGCAGAAAATGAGGTACACGCCACAATCTGAAATCCATATCAAACAAGAGAATGTGTAAATGTATGATCTAAGTATTTTCTGGTCAAAAATTCAGATCAGTAGCATTCTTGTAAAACTGTTTCTTGTTAACAGTTATACAAATGTACTATTATTGGAAATCACAGTGCTCTGGAGGAGAACTATTCAGAGTGAAGAATGACTGTGATGGCAAACTAAAGCATATATGTGGCATGTATTCTCTTATCAAGCTAAAATGCTCAGTAAAACTTACATTTACAAATAAAACAGCATAAAGGTCACAATAAAGCTGCTATAAAATATGTAAATTTTTGTATGCTATTTTTTTTTCTTCCAAATATGATCAGCGATATCCGGTGTGCATGGATAGATGCATGTGAAAGTCTTAATCCAAAGTAGATTTAACAATACTGAATTCAAAATAAATATTTTGGGATTATAAAGAGATATTCTCTACTTTTTAGATCTTTGTTGTTTTCAGAAGTAAAGATAAGTTATAATAGATTATTTTGATTGTTGGATTTTTGGAAACGTTAAACATAAAGGTAAGGGCTAAGAGTTAATGGATATATCCTCATAAACTGCCCAAAAAAATATGAAATTGTAAATTTAAAGAAAAATGTTGATAATATTTGGACCTAGAAACATTTAAACCTTTTTGTAAAACATCAGTTGGGCATCCAACTGACTATAGTTTGTTAATTCATCTCCTGGACTCTTTGGTCCTTGTCATTTTAATACTCAGTTTTCTTTCACCTTCTTGCTCCACAGTCTCCGCTGTCAAATAACAGCACAAAATGCAAAAATAAAACTTTACTAAGAAGCAAAGAGAACAAAGTTGTATGTGAACTTAAATAATCCCAAACAACCTTAAAACAGCCATAGCTTACTGCTTATTCTACTATGTGAATAGTGTATAGCATGGTCCAAATAACCCTCTATGGTGCATGGCTGCAACACAACACTTTTAACTTTATTCACTCTCCTTATTAGAGCAGATTGCTTATCGCCTACTTCACAGAGCACCCATATAGCATAGCTGACAGCAGTAAGGGAAAGCCGGACCCATGATCTCCTCACTAACACTTTCCTGGACTAACCAGCTGTCCCCCTGTGGTTTCAGCCTCGGCCAAACCTTTGAAATGTCCTTCAAGGCATGAAAAAAAACAACATGCACATTGCTTTGGGTAAAATCCTATTTGCACACTGTAATTACACTTTGAAAAGTTGCAAAGTTTAAAGTTTCAAGACCTTCACTTTTTCTCTTCTCATTTCTGATATTGATTAGACTCTAAACACATGTAAGGCTGGCTGTTTGAAAGAACAAAGAGGTTTACTCATTACGTGCTGCGCTTCAGACATCTCTGAATGTTTCACATGGTGTTATCAAGGGAAGTAATCAAAAAAATTCAGTCAATAATTTTCACAACTACGCAACAACCTGTAATTTGCTATTGAAAAAAGAGCTACAGGCATTTGGTGTGCAGTTATTCACAAGATTTAACAAGATTTAGCCTGAAAGGTATCCCTGATGTCCATCATGATGAGAATACAGTGAAAAACAGTACATTTTCGGGCTCTGTATCAAGTAAGAGAAGTAGTTTCAAATATAATATTTATGACACATACTTTATTTGGCCACAATATTTTGATTTGTTACTTTCACCCTGAAGTTAATGTTAAGGTGGAAAGAAATACAGACATCTAGGCCTACTTCACAAAATTAGTAGACTAAGATAAAAACATAACTCACCTCATCTTGTGCTGCTTTTTATGGTGAGGATTGACATAGGGAGCCCACAAAGTTCATGGCCAACTGTCCCATTAATTATCAGATCCCCACTGCAAAATAAGACAAAAGAAAGACTTTGAGGAGAAATATTCATGTGACAAGCTAGATTATACTAGTCATGCTTAAATTAATAAAATGCTGAAATAAATACTTGGTCAAGTGCATAACATAAGTAGATTTAGAGTTACTATCTGACTTTAGTAGCAATACATATTTAAAAACAGCCTTTAATAATTATCAGGTTAATCTGGCAACAGTCCTTCCTTTTGTGACCAAGTGAATAATAAAATCTCAATGAGACTGTCAAATATTTATAAAAATATTAACATTTTATTTCATTAAAAGATAGTAAGATAGTAAGTAAGATAGCATTCATTTGTATATTAAAATACCAATTCATTTCATTGATGGGCTGTGTTCAAAACAGGACTGTGGTAAACACTGACTGGAAAAGAGCTGTGCAAATAGCAATTAAACAATATGTTCAAAATAAGTAAATCAAAGCAAACAAAATCAACATGGCCAATAAATAGGGCCCAAACAAAAGGCAAACAAACCATGCAAATTCAACCCTTAACTCAATCCAACTTACCACAGACCAGTGAGTCTAGTACAGGCCCAAACAATAAATGTATTTTTTAACCAAGGGAAAAAACAGTGGATGGCTGCTCAGTTACATTAAGATGGAAACTAGAAAGAATACAGAAACATTTCAGTATCAACATGTAGTCATTTAAGGTTAACAATATAGTCCATACAGTTACCTTCATTCAGATAGAACCAGACAAACACTTCCCAAAAGTAGAGGCCAGCAGGTGATTGGGACCTAAGTGAATGTGAAGTGATTAGTGACTTGTTGTGATTATTTTATTCGGCCATCACTTTGCCATTAAATTTACCTTTAATCAAGAAAGGAGGGATAAACACTTTCCCAGGACTGGAAAACGGCATATGCTGTTACTGGGGCCTTCTTTCTTTGTCAGTCTTCACCCAAACCCAGATTTGGCCTTTAAGCTTTGCTGGCTATCAGCAGCCCTCTGCTCACAGGTAGGGTGTCTAAGTGAAAGGCACATTAGCCTCCCTCTGAAATTTAAAAACTTAGCCCCTCCCACCAACTTCCTACTTCACCCTTTCACATTTTGATTAGTAAATATGTAATTATCTTTCGTTCTTAAATATGCTAAAGCAACTTTTACCAAAATAAAATGCCTCAAAAAGTATCGAACATACTTTTCTTGCAACAAAAAAGCTTAGCTGAATAATACAGCTGGGTGCACTAATAACTGACCCACACCCTCAACGAATTCTCGCGATAGTACCTGACATGGGTTTCCACGGGAACGAGAGCCTGAAAAGTTACACCAGATTCGGAAAGACACTTGTCGGTGTCTACCCACCCAATTAATGAACCAGGGATGACTTTACTTTTATAATTTCCCGGTAAGCAAACGTTTCTGCACGTCTCGGTTTTATATCTAGTAGCTAAAGCAGTATTTTGACCGCTTTTTGAGCTCATTGGTTGGCTAGTTAGCAGCTAATTCCTCAAAGCTAGGACTGCCTGCTTGTTGTTGCTCTGTTATGTTTTTAACGCTAGCTAACAATTAACTTTAATTTGGCTCATGACATAAAGCAAGGATGATGGGCTATATTAGAAGATGTAGCTTAATTCGCTTAATCGATTTAAAAAATACCTAATGCTACCGAGTTCAGCGGGTGTTCATTTACTTATTCTAGCCTCAGGACTGAGCCATTGATGCTTCGGCTTCGCGCTAAAATTCAATAGCATACGCGGAATGAGGCCATGCACAACAGATCGTTGAAATGCGCGTGTTAAACAACATATTTGTTCGTTGTATAAGACATAAACTATCACATTTTTCCATGGCATCTCCCTATTTGGAGAAATAAAGTCGTCCAAGTGCTCGTCAACCCCTGAATTTCTGCAAAAGTAGAGATAACCATTTTTGGTCAAATTATGATACAGTACTGTGAATAAGTCTTAGACCACGACTTTCTTCTTTTATACTCTACCTTAAAGAACACTTATCTGTCTTTATTTGAACACATCTAGAAATTATTAGAATGTCATAATTAACGACGGGGAAAAGCTAAAGTAGCAAGTATTTAGTGTAACTTTACTTGAGCAATACATCAATATGGTCACTCTCTAAAGGCAATCGGAAAACTGGATTCTCATGATGTTAAGACATTTCAAAAACCACAAGAGGTCAATACCATAACCAAACAGGAGCTTTGGAACTGGGACTTTGTACATGTTTCTCAAGACCAAGAGTTAGATGGTCATTAAAGTTCCCTAACACTGTTTGCAAGGCACTGTGTAGTAAATGTTCTTAATAAATTATACATTTTATAAATTTGTCCTTTAAAGTCTCATAATGTACATTATATAGTTTGGTCTGCTTGAATTAAAACATTTTTAGAGTTAACAGAGGTCTAACCTGATGAAGTTTGAATTTCATGAGAAAGTTCACGAGTCGTTTAATAGGGTAAAGTTTTGACCATTTCAGCTCGCTCTCATACTGGCATAAAGTAATACAAATTTTGCAATGTCTCTGCCATTCTGAATGCAATGATACCAAACAGCTCTTTGTGAGTCAAGTACATAAACACTATATGAATGCAAAATTACATTGTTACTTCTGTATTATTTTTTTTACACAGGTTTTTCTTTGAGGTGCCAGCGTCTAACATTTGTCAAGATGCCGTCACCTGAAATCCTTCAGCCAGTTCTCAAGATGAGGCTGGACGAGCTCTTCCTGACCTGGTTGAGTGAGCCTGCAACACAGTCAATGCTTAAAGATTATCTCCACCTCATCAAAAGTGGACAGTACAATGATTTCTGCAAAGAGGATGCTGCTGAAAAAAAGCTGCTGACATTCAATGAGAAAAACAATGTGGCCTCTCACAAGAACCAGGCAGAGAAGAAACCTGCTCCCTTGAGTACTTCGTCCAACCCTCCTTCTGCCAGCACCCTGCCCTCAGGAAGCAGCAGTAACACCAGAGTGACTGGGCCCAGTGGGAGAATACTGCGGAGATCTGTCAGCACAAAGAAGGTAAAACACTTAATGCGGGCATTAATGTTAAGAGGTTAGTGCTGCTGACATTCACTGACCTGACATTGACTTCTTATGAAACTGTACTGCAGGTTTTAACTAGTTTGGGAGGTTACTAAGATATAATGCTTGAAGGCTTTAGCTGGCTGTTATAAAATATTAAAAATGGGTGTGTTGGCTTTTCTCTTGGAGCCACCTTAGGTAACTATGAACATTGCAAAACCATGGCACGTGTTTGGCAGCACAGGTGAACAGAACCATTGAAGGTGTGGTTATGGAGAGACAACAATGATCTTTTGTTTCCCGTACACAAAATGGATAGACTTTTGAAGCAAGGTATTAATAACCACAAACCTCTTTTCTGCGATGATACAGGTATGAGCTTGTGAGTTTATTACTACGTGTATGTCACCTCCAAGGAGGTTACTGATACTTTAATGTTTAACTTCCTTTTATATTCATTTTTTTACACTTGCTGCTTGTGCATTTTGAGCGATACATTATCATTTCTCATCTGGCCACAAGGGGTTGCTGAGTAGCTTAGAAAAAAATCTTTGAGGGGCTGCTCTCCTCTTTGGACAATCACTTTGGAGCCTCCTTATCTTTTGGGTTTTGTGCTCATTTTTGTTCAAAAACTTTCCTTCACCTCGTGGTTAAATGTGGTGTCTGAATGCAGCCTCTCCCTGCCACTCTTCTGTTTTTGTTTACTATTGTTATCAGTCTACTTTTTACAGATAAAAATGAAAGTGTTATTTACATTAGGTAACTGTTAAATGACTTGTGACTGTTCCAGTGAAGAAGAGAAAGCATAAACTGATAGTGGCTTATCACTGACAGTGGTGTGTGTGATGACAGTGAGACAGCCAGACAGCTGTGTGCACATGCTGTGGAAGAATTTTCCTTCTGCTTCTTGTTGACGTGCTAAACGAAGGCACGAGGACGTGTACAAATGGTCAGTGATCCACTTTATTCTTGAAAGTTCACGAACAAAGTTAGAAGCAAGCTGTTCAGAAAAACTCAACATGCCTTATAAATCAGTATAACACACTGTGAGACTATTTAATCTAAAAAGTAAATTGTTTAGACATCAACATACGACACAGGATTAATGATCAAAGGTAGATTAATTATTAAGGTATGATCAAGGGTATTTCTACCCTAATATTAGGTAGGGATAAAGCACACCACAGCAGCAGCAGCATGTGGGGAGTCTAAAAGAGAGTAATCTAAGACAATATTATTCCTTATTATTCATGCTGAGAAAGCCTGACCACAATTGGAAGAGAATGTATGCAGAGCCCCCTTTGCGGATATCTTCTAAAGTACTGTGTATGTTCACAAGTGTAATCAGCTGGCTTAAAGACAAAACCAAGAACGTTCTTTTCTCATTCTCTTTGCTTGTTTGACTTCTGCCTTCACAGTGAACAATAATAGTTTTGACAGATTTATGTAAACTTTAGAATTTCATATACACGTCTCTTTACTTGCACTGATCTTTGGCCTGTGAAGCAACCCCTTAACCTCTTTTTAATGTAAAACAGCTGCTGTATGGTTGGTGCAGTTTATTCTACTGTGACGTGACATGGCACACAACCGCACAGTGTCATTTTATATCAAAGAGATTGTATGCTGGAATAAAGTATTACTTCTATTTTTAAGACAACAAAATAAATTCCTGCATACAAATGCATTCTTCAAAGGATTATTAAGAAATCCAGTGTATGTTGCTGTGATGCTGCCGGGAACAGCTGTTCTGACTTTGACATCAGACACTGATATAGATAGCCCTGCTTCCCCTGCTGTGGGCATGAGATACCCAGAACTGTGCCGGTCAGATGAGGTGTGGCAGCACATCCAGCCGTTCAGTCATTTACTCCACATCTACATCTTATAATGCTCCTCATTATCAGAATATGTTGTCAGAGATGTTGTGTTTGGTCTTTTTGAAAATAGACCGTACACTTGGAAGAAATTCAATCTTATATGAAGAGTGCTCTTATATTTGTTGTCCATTGCCACCAAGTATAACCTTGTCTCCATTTTAACATCATTATCTTTACACAGCACATCCAGGGTTTTTGGCTTTTTTCTTTAGGCAACCCAACAAAAACAACCAGATCATCAGTTTTGACTGTTTCATATACCTCTCTCATTGAATGACAGGTTTAATGAAAGCTATAACATGCAGAAGGTTCCCCCTGTATGTTTTACCATTTCACCCCTTTGTTTACATGGTGGGGACACTTTTGTGTCTATAGCTCTCAGCCAATCACAGCTCACAGAAGAGTTAATTAGCACCAAAAAAGGATTTTAGTTTGTATCGAAACACTCTCCTGGGAATCCTACATTGTATGCCTTTGGGTATTTATTGACACTAATATTTTTTCATAAATAGAGTAACTAATAAGTTGAAGGTATTTTCCGGATGAAATGAGGGCTGACACGTGTATTTAAAATGATCTGTGTATTGGTAGCGGGGTGCTTAACTTAACATTTCCTTTTGTAGTTCCTTAGGTATTTCTGAAGATGTCTTTTTATAACATGCTGGTAGCGGTCAGCGACATGAAGGCTATTTGAAGAAAGGGTCCAGGGTCATGTTATCAGTTGTTCGACCTCTTACCAAGTGCTAAACAGCTTTTTGTGAGTGCTTTTATTTGGGAGACATGCTCTATAGATACAGACCTAGAAGTACAACAAAACTTCTTTGCCGGATAAATTTTTCTGCAAACACAATCTATTTAGACTTGGTTATTGCATCGTAACTTTTATGCAAACTGGTTGATCTGCTCAGATCATGGTCTGCTCGATGTGTTTCTGTCAGCCCATCATGTTGTCAGTCAGTCAGGACTATTTTTGGCCCCTGTTCATATACATCCCAAATCCTGGTCTCAGACATCAGATTGTGCTGGATTGAGCTAGGGCTTTTTGGATTGTACCAGTACTTTGCCCATGCTGCATGTGGCTTTGCTACACCACACTACAATAATACAGTTTGAGTACCCTGTGTAAAGGAATCAAGGTGTTTGTTTTACAACGATGTATAGTATACTTCTTCTGACCATGCATGAAGGAGTGCCACCTCACTGTGTCGCCATTAAACCAGTCACCTCCTCCGTGGACAGGCCTCCAAAGCAGCCTTTTAACTCATCTGAATGAATTATTAACTTTTAATAATGGTGTTAGCACTTAGCATGGATTTGTTGGAACAGCACAGTTAGGAAAAGGTCACAGATAAAAATATGAGTTGTGGAGGAAGAAATTAATGTGGATGCATCATTGAGCAACTTTTTTTTTTTGACAATGAACTTCAGCCATATTTCACTGTGGGGTCTTGTATATAACTCTAAAACCACATGAATAGTCTTTTGAATGCAGGGATGTCTAACATCCAAACCTGTCAAAAGACACTAACTCCACTCAGTTTCACAATCTCATCTGTTATATAACGAAGTGAACATGATTGAACACATGTTTCTGGGTAAAGCAGATTTAGCTGTTTACAGATTAGACATTCTGTAGCCTAAGCTCAGGGTCTCGTGCTTCTGTGTCTGTGTTTGACTGACAAATTAACATATCGACCTACTTCTTAAACAGATTGTGTCAATTATAGAAGCTCCTGATGGTGATGCAGTGTTTGGACAACCTCCAGAAAAGGCAAAAGATGTAACTCTTACTACTTTTGCTTAAACACCAATCAACAGGGTAACATTCTTGAATTAAGGGTATAAACTTGAATGCGTCTTTTGGTGCATGTCCAGTTTACTCAGCCTTAATTCATGCTGTGACCTTTTTAATTACTTATCTTTTGCTTTTCTGTTTAAGCAAACACGTGAATATGCCTTCTGTGTTGAAATGAGTTACACCCACACAATTACTTTCAACAAAATCAGCATACAGCATAGTGTTGGTTGACAGTGCCATGTGATCTGCCAGGTTTATTTTGGTCACCATGTGTTCTTTTCCATGTTTGGTTGGAATAAATGAAATAGAATAAATACACCATCCTACAAACAGCTTATCAAACCTCTGCAGTGTCCTGACTGGAAGATAACAGGAACTGGATATTAACAAAAGCAGTGGAAACTGCAGTTTGTATGATCCTGTCATCTAAAAATACTCTTCTATGTCATAACAATAAAGTAAACAGAGGTTGGTGCACAGTAGCTACATAGATAGATATTATTGTTGCAATAATTCACAACAACAAAAGTGGTAATCTGCCTGGGAAAGGCTGGTCTTTCCCTGTGTGTTGAATCACTGAAGGCATCTCCAAATGTATTAGATCTGTGCATTTATGGTGAATTGTTGTAATTGCCTTCACACTGAGAACCTTGTGACCGGAATTGGACGTTCGAGAACCAAAGATACTCGTTTCTCCAGATCTAATTTCTCAGGTTGCCCAAACAGTGTTTGGCAATGCTTTTAATAGACACAGACTTGTTCAGTCATCATTCTTTGAATTTGACATGCCCCCTTCCCCCTCATAGCTGTCAACTATAATAAGATGTGGAATGTCTGGCAGCCCCGTGGAAGAGAAATAAAGGCCAATTTAGAAACAAAACAAATTGTTGAATTGGTTTTGTATGGTAGTACACCTGTGATACATAGGCCTGTCTATATATTCTAATAGGCCTTGTCTTTATAATGACTTATTAAAAAGTACTTTTTATGTAGTAAACTATTTTATTTACTTGCCCATGTTTTATATAATATTTTGTCTTTCATATTTGGGCAAATTGAGTTTTTTATTCTTCTTTTTCCTTTTGTTTTTTTATTTGCTTAAATTATACTGTGAGTATTTTAAATTCTTCTCCAAGTGTTAAAGCTCAATACTTGGAAACACTGTGTTGTCTCAGTATTTAGTGGTGTGTCATTGTAGTTCTGAAGTGCATCTATTGACTTGTGTGGTTGCTGTGAGCTGCAACAACAGGTCTGTCTCTTTACATAACCTTCTATGAGCGTTGAGGAATGCAAACTGGAAAGGGCAGATCAGTTGCTCTCACCCCTCCCATCCCACTCATACAGTGACTGACTCCCACAGCGTGTCAGTCCTTATCTCGCCAGCAGCTTTGAGGCTTGGGCTCCCCGACCCTGTGCGCGTAGACAGCTGGACAGAGCAGGCAGCGGAGCAGAGACTGCGGCCGAATCTGAAATGGGAGGCAGAGTCACAGTAGCAGCTGCTCCTTTGCATTAGGAGACACTCACTCTGACAGAGGACAAGCACAGGGACGTGAACCTAGAGGACATCAGTACCATTGCTCTACCAGAGATTTGTGCAGTCACGAGGAGGCCACTGGAGTGAGAGTTGAGTTTGTTTATGTGTTCTCCGCCTCGTGCAGCGTGAGGATGAGGATGAAGGAATTGTCTCTACGTCAGGACCCTGACCTGAGGAAGGAGTTGGCCCAGCTGGCTCGTGGCTGTGACTTTGTTCTGCCCTCTCGATTCAAGAAGAGGCTTAAAGCTTTCCAACAAGGACAGGCAGGTGGTTCTATGTCTACCTCAGGCCCTGCTGGCATGATATGCAGTGATGTATCTATTAATATGAGCTTAAAAGTGCACATAAAAGTGCAGCTTTAGTGTTACCGAGTTAGTACTAAAAGTTGATACAATTTGTTTTTACCTATCACTTTTTGAAGTTTATTGTTGTGTCTTTACAGTGAGTTACTTGCATTGTATAATGTGTGTTTGACCACATCATTATGAATATGCAAAATGTGACTATGCTTTGTAGCAGTGTTGAGGCGCTCCGTTAGCGTTTAGCATCAAGTCAGAGAGAGTGTGAGATAGAGGGGACAGCGTGGGGCAGGGCAATGGGAGATGTTTATGTCCATTTATAGCCATAGCTGACACCAACACACAGGACACAGGAGCAGATCAGCAGCATTTATTACATGGCAGGTTCAAAAGCTGACACATAGAGTATATCAAAGCAGCAACACTTCTTCAAGCCAATAACTAGACTGTAGAGGTAGAGGAAAGGCCTGCACTTGGTTCACCTCAGTTCTGTTAAGGTCATGTTTATGTCATATAATTAAATGAACTTTAACAGGCCTGATTGAAATACTTCTCCTAAATGTAGATAGAACTGTGTGTGCTGTTGACCGCAACCAACAGTGAGTTTTATTTAGCCGCTTGGCGATCAACACCATTCTTTGTGTCCTAAGAGTGGTCTGTTTGACAAATTGTTGAGTTGTGTCAATGGTCTCTTTGCATCAGCCACAAAAAATAAACATGACTCATGATGTGTTTTCAGCAAGGATTGATATTATATAAAAATTGGTTTAAAGTGAAGGTTTTAGTAATGGTATAACTTCTGCATTCTTGACAATTAAATCAGTGTTGTTTGGGTTCATCTAGGCCTGGGCAGTGATGCTTGAGGATACAATGAGAAGCCTTGGAATCACTGGCGTCATTAAGCATGTTATTTTGCAGTCCCTCACAAAGTTATGTTGGGTTTTTATTAGTTATAGTAGGTAAATTTGATCCAGTAGTATTTAAATAATCTACACTGATACATTGATCTAGTACTGTACCAGCAGTCTACCAGAGGATTGCCGGTCTCTCCACTACAACTACAAACCAGTTGTTGAGGACTTCTGCTTGCTGTTTGTAATCAGGCGTGTTGTTTAAACATATCTTGGATGGTGCTGCTCTGTTGCTTACCCAGTGTTTGTGGATACACACATTCCTGATTTATTACAACAGGCATCAAGCCATTTATTAAAGTTGTATTGTGCTAATGGCCATGATAGTTACCAATGGACAATTTGATTTTAATGAAGAAGTCTTCATTCTGTTTGGAAAGACCAGTACCAGGGTCCTGACAATGATGTCTCATACAGACGTAAATAGAACAGAGCTGCCATTATTGGCACTGGTGACATCCTATGACAGCTCTGTAACAGAAAGGGCTGTTAGATTTGTGTCTTCAGTATCCATCTGTGAGTTACATTTATACAAAATTTCAGTGAAGATCAAATCTGTTTCTTGAACATTAGCTTTGAAGTTACAAATATGTTTGTTTTCTCAACTGATAGCTTCAATTAAGCAAAATGTACACATTTTAAACTTGGAAGTATGATATTAACTGTTCTTTCCATTTTGTTTCTGATAAAGGTCAAGTGTGTGTTTTCTTTAGATATGAGTTTATGGTGACTATGAGGGTTAACAGGCAGTCCATGTATAACTAGTTGCTTATTATTTTGTAAAATTTTATAAGAAAAAAAAATGTTTTGTGCACCTGAAAGTAAAATGTAGAACTATCTTTTAACCTTATCTGTATCTGTTGTATAGATAATCATTCATGGTTCATTGACATGTGTTGGCATTTTCGAACATCAAACACTTAGACAGATTATCTTTCTTTTTCAGACTCAGGTGAGGACAGAGGAGCCTGTCACCACAGCACTGAGTGAAAGCATTCCAAAGTTTTACTTCCCACAGGGCAGGCCCCAAGCCAGTCTCAACATTGACAGCCTCATTTCCAAAATAGAGAAAACATTTTCTCAGTTTCCGAATGAAAGGGCCACCATTGAGGATATGGGGCAGGTTGCCAAGGTGAGAATGTGATTTGCTGCATATAGTTTTTTTTTAATTGGTCAAATTTGACAGCATTTTTAATTCCTTCCCATGGAAAATATTAATATATATTAGTAAAGTGTGAATCATTTTTATTTTTCTGCTTTTAATTTACATTTGCTATCCTTTTTTTCTTTATGTCCCGACACTCCATTTGTCCACTTAGGCCTGTGAGTGTCCCCTCTACTGGAAAGTGCCATTGTTCTGTTTGGCTGGAGGCGACAGAACCGGCTTCGTGTCTGTTCACAAGTTTGTGGCTATGTGGAGAAAGTAAGACAATGGTTTATTCTCACTCGACCACACTACACTAACTCCCAACCAAAAGGCCCTGTCCCCTCCGGACAAATATGACCACTCACTGAGAATTACATTACTGCATGCAGCTTCAATTCAATTTCCATGGAGATCATTTATTAGAAACTCTCACAAAAGGATAGTCATTCTGCTCAAACAGAAAAATCCTACAATCTCTTGAAATACCAGAAGGTTTTTGTAATGGCAAGTGTGTGCTTAGATATTTGTTGATTTATCTTTTATGCTGTAGGCTAACCCTAACCTCCGGCTTGACCAACCTTTGACTTGAGTTCATGAGTGAGCAGAAAGACAAAATGCCACAATAGAGGCCTGCATTACTGTCTTAAAGCTTTAGCATTGTTTAACATTTATAATCAGCCAGCTGTGATTCAGAATTACACATTGCCTTTCACTTTTTGTGAATGTAAATGATAGAACTATAAAAAGGACTATGCAACCATCTGTTCTCCGTTTTCTCTTCCAGAACTCTGCAGACCTGTCACGACGACGCTTCCAAATTTGTGCACCTCTTGGCCAAGCCTGGCTGTAATTACCTGGAACAGGACGACTTTATTCCATTCCTGCAGGTACGGACTGCAGCAGGCCAAGGGAGAGGGCTGGACTTGGCAGATCAGAATGGCAAAACTGCACTGGCTTGGGTGGTGCAAACTGGACTTTTTGTTGTGTCCTTCTGAAGGGTGTTTTTTATGTGGTGGTCAAAACCAGGGAGGTCACAGTACACCAGTAATGCACAGGACAAGGGAGGCTTCCCCAAACGTTTACACAGCATACACATTTTAAGAATCAATCAGCAGTTGTCTAACAAAAAATACCTGTTAAGTATTAAAAATAAATAAACATTAGTCCTTTTTCTGTAACCTAACTATGTGAATGTACTGCACTGGCTGTTCGTATTCTCATTGTATTTGACAAGTTGTTTGTGCTCCACAATGGCCCCACCTCACACCTGCTTCATTTCCATGCTGGCAAGAGCAGCAGGCCTGCACTGAACACGTTAGCATAGCAGCTGAGATGCCTTGTGGCACTCGCTGTTTAATTTGTACGCTTGTGCTCAGTAAATAGCTTTTGACTGTTTTGATGAATGAAAGGAGGATTGTAGTGGAGTAGATTTGACTGTCCCTGCCTGTTTCCTGTGCCCAGTGATTTATGTGTTTCTCTATGATTTAATTTTTCACCACAAGAGTCAAAAAGGCACACTGACTGCCCTGAAATAAGGCCTTTTAATTTCATTGCCACCTCTGCATTTATATCAATATATTCTTCCACGACACAGGAGAAGTGTGCCTAATAGAAAAAGGACTGAGGCTTTCAAGGTAAAAAATAAGGCTGGAGCTCATTTGAAATGCAGCAGACCTTCAGTGACTTGTTAACATTAAAAAGGGAGAGGGTTAGAAGTCACAAACTGGGCTTTAAACATTTACAGTGTAATGAAGGGCTTTTCACAACCAGCTGACTCAGGGTTTTCTTCTATTAAAAAAAAAACAAAAAAACAATTTGATTGGTTCGCCTTTGTTTGGCTGTTCATTCGCCTTGAAACATGACACTGAATGTGTTTTTATTTTATTAGGCACTGCAGTCAGTGTTTCTCACATTTTTTTGTTATGGAAATGTTGGACATAAAGTGAGCTGAGTTCTTTATATTTGCAGGATGTTGTGAACTCACATGCAGGCCTAGCCTTTCTCAAAGAGGCACCAGACTTTCACTCAAGATATATCACCACGGTACAATGAAACCAACAATATGTCCATTCTATACTACACAGTTACTGAATATTATTTTTATCAAAGTTTGATGAAATTGTTTTTCAGGTGATTCAAAGGATATTTTACAATGTGAACCGGTCATGGACAGGAAAAATTACATGTTCAGAACTTAGGAAAAGTAACTTTCTCCAGGTCAGTTTTTTTCTACCTGTGTACTTACCAAGTCTCAGCCTTTCTGCTTAGCTTTGTACATATACAAAATTGTACTTTTTGTTTGTTTTGGTAGGATGTAGCGTTGCTGGAACAGGAAGAAGATGTGAACCAGTTGACAGAGTATTTTTCCTATGAACACTTCTACGTTATATACTGCAAGTTTTGGGAACTGGACACAGATCATGACCTCTACATTGACAAGAAGGACTTGGCGAGGCACAACGACCAAGGTGTCCAAACACACCTCACTGGCTCGAATTTGAATGAAATATGTTTAAAGTTAATGTTTGGGATTAGGTATCTTAAAACAAAAAAGCAAGTTTTATCCACTATTTCTATTCAAATGTCTATTTTTGCATGTTACAGTAGTAACTTGTTATCACTAACATGTGAAGCACTTATAAATATAGTAAACCATAAATAGTATGTCAAAAAGTTATTACAAATATAAATATTGTGCTAGAAATATGAGATTGTCCACACACTCAGGAAAACTGAATCATTCTAACTCTGCAAGCTCCACACATTTGACGGTTTAGGTGAAGGAAGGGAAATGAGACACCAGATCAATAAGGGTGCAGCATATATGTAGCCTGTGTGAATTATGCAATGTCTGGAACAATTTTTACATCTCTATGCTGAAAAAGAGGACCGGGGGGATGTATAGAATTGTTAAGATAAAACCGAGCCACACCAGCTAGTCTGAATTTATAGTCTCAGGGAATATAATATTCCAATAATAATTTACATCTGTTTCAAAAATATTTAGTGAAGGAAGTGAAAAGTTTTGAAAAGAGTTCAAGCCATGTCTTTGCTCTGTACATTGCAGCCATTTCACATAAGATGATTGAGAGAATATTCTCAGGAACAGTAACAAAGTAAGTGGACATTCATTTGAAGAGTTTTGTGGATTTTTTGTAAACACAGTCCACTTTAAAGACTTTTTACTTGGTTTTAACTGCTGGTTTGAATGGTTTTAATAACTGTGCTTTATTTCAGAGACAGACAGGTGTTTAAGGAGGAACGACTGAGTTATGCTGATTTTGTCTGGTTTCTGATCTCTGAGGAGGATAAAAAGACAGACACCAGGTATTTATCTGCACTGATGTGAACTGTCTTTACCGGTCTTCCATATTTCCTCACATGTCCTTTTCTGATTTTCTGTCCAGTATAGAGTACTGGTTCCGCTGCATGGACCTTGATGGGGATGGGGTGCTCAGTATGTACGAGCTGGAGTACTTCTACGATGAACAGTGTCAGAAACTCGAAGCTATGGCTATTGAGCCCCTTCCCTTTGAAGACTGCCTCTGCCAAATGCTTGACCTTGTCAAGCCTGAGGTCGAAGGTCAGATCCCATTTTACATTTACATAGACTCTTAAGTTGGCACACAAACAGTCTCCACTATTTCCTCTGTGGCATTCACAGAGAGCTCTTAACAAATTCCCTTAGCTTTAGCACTCTGCCTTTAGAAGACACTAGTCCAGTGGTGGGCAATCACATATGGCCTGTGGAGTGTTTTTTGTGTATTGTGGTCCGCCAAGCATTTACAAACAATTTATGTATAATTAAAGACAGCATATATTTTACCCTTTTCCTTCGATGCTCTGTACTTTTGCAAAAGCTGCAGTCATATCTACACACACAGATTTTCTCTTCAAATTTGCCATTAACCTTAACAATGAATGGATGGACTGCTAAGTTTTTGACAAAAATATTTTTTCACGGAAGTCGAGTCAGTTGCCATATATTTTATTTGCCACAAAACTGTTGCAGTTTTAAAAAAAATACAATATCAGATACATTTTTTCCACCAACCTTGTACTAACCATGAAGAAATGTGCAAGAAATTACAATTTATTGGTAAATTCAGATGTCATTTCATTACTCTATAGTTTAGTGGTCCGGCCTGTCCATCAGATTTTAAAACCCAGTGTGGCCCTTAAGCCAAATCTTTGCCCACCCCTGCGCTAGTCCATGAAGAGGGTAAGCATGCTTAGCATTGAGAGCCCCAGCAGGAATGTGACCCACAGTCGACCTGGTGGCATGTTGTACCCATAGAGCTGTGTAACGTAACAGGAGAGGCAGCTAACGTTTCTTGTCAATATTTTAGGATAATTTTATGCCTATTTATATATATGACTTATTTTATGTGTGTAAAAGTGTAAAAGGCTGCATATGCAGATTTTCTTCATTTATATCGTTTTGCTAATACCACAATAACAATAAAACATTTGTGAGTAATCCATTATTTTGTATTGGCCATAGAAAACAATTCACTGCTTACTGAGTCAGCTAAGAGAGCCAGACCAATAGAGATATCTATCAAATGTAAAAGGCTAGTTCAAAACACAATATTAAGTATGTAAAACAAACATTTGATGTGTCTGTTTGATTAAAAATCTATTTATGCAGGAAAGATCACTCTGCGAGATCTGAAGAGGTGTAAGTTGTCCCACATATTTTTCGACACTTTCTTCAACATTGAGAAGTACTTGGACCATGAGCAAAAAGACCCCTTCTCCATTATAAGGGTATGGTTGAACAATATACAAGCATATTTAATGTTTTTTTATCTTTCCTTTCAGAATCACATGATTCATGTTACATTTATATATTTAAGGAGATGGAGTCTGACAGTCAGGACATGTCCGACTGGGAAAAATATGCAGCTGAGGAGTATGACATTCTGGTCGCTGAAGAAGCTGCCAACGAGCAGTGCAATGACGTGTAAGCTATATGTTACTAATAATTCTTATTGAGAAAGACCTATAGTTTCTCTCTAATAATTTAGTAATACTTTTCTAAAAATTGAAGTTTTTCATATGCCAATCTATTTTTTCATTTAAAAATGCTCTGGAGACACTGGAGAATGTCAGTCACAGAGTGGCTCTATGAGTCAGTGATAGATGAGGCTGCTGACAAGTATGTTGTATGGTGGTTTTAGGAACACCACTGACTTCTAAAGAAAGGCTGTTAAGCAGAGCAGGTAAGGAACTCAGGGTATCACAAGGGATAAAGTGTTCCTTTTTTCTCCTCTGGAAGTGTCAAGTCCTAAACCCTCTTCTAGCTTCTACACAAACCCCTAGTGTTGCTGTCTTAATGAGCATAGACTGGTATAATGCATATAGTTTTGTTGGCAATCTGGTTTTGAACCCACTTGTCTTCAACCTTGGAAAAAAGGGTCCTGCTCCTACCAATGTCCATTCCCTTATGTGGTGCTCCTCTGTCCTTTCCGGCCATACTGGAAATCTATTCTGTGTTTAACATTGACATCTTTTAATGCCAGAAATAATTATTGAAAGTTGAATTGAGCCACTTGTTTTTTTTCTCCAGCTTTGTGTCTTAATAATAAAGGGATATATTAAACTTTTTTCTTTCTTTCTCTTTCTCTGTTTAGATATGACAATCCTTTGCTCATCTCTAATGAGTTGGGTTTCACAAAGAGACACTTCTTTGAGATCCCCAGTCCACATGGCAACCTGGATCTGGATGAATATGAATATGAGGATGACTTTGAATGACCAATACTTCTGTAGCATTTTCCCATAAGCTCCTTGAGCTCTGTGCACCCACTAAAGCCCAGACACCAGGACGCACGCAAGGCAGTGCAAAATAGAAGCTCAAAACTTTAGCACAGCACAGCACTGCTGGGGACAAATGTGCTCAAAACAGCCTGAGAAATGACAAATGGTTTTATACGTTTGACTAACATTAAATGTGAAGCAGGCAGTAGTTGGAAGAGAAGATAAACTCTACAATACCTGTAATTTAATTAGTTAAGCCAACCTGAGACCTTTTGCACCTTTCATAGCGAAGAGGAGTGGTGTTTTGCATGTCATTTTCAGGTGTGACCTTTGTGCTTGAGCATCACATGCTAAGAAATGTTAATTACACACTGGAGCGTCCTCAATTCTTGACACAAACTATGATACATAGTTCAAGTTGAAAGTAGAATACATGATCATCTGTAATTGGCTAATTTCACATTCCAGTGATCAGAACTAAAAGTTCACTAGAAGACGAGCCACAGATGAGCACCCTCTGTATGTTGTACAGCACTGTATTTATTTTGTCACGGACTTGAGTGAAATGTTTTTGTTTTTCCTTTTTAAAATGAATTTATAATAACTGTAAATATTATGTGTGCAGTGTTGTAAATGATTTTAACTTTTTTCTATAAAGTATGAAAGGAACAAAGTTTAAAACATTTTGCATTTGTTTAAATAAATATTAAAGCCTTGCATAATGGAGTATCAAGCAAACTGGTCAGACTATTTCCTGTAATGCTGATTTGGATAATTGATAATTAACTATGCTCACTATGGTGCGTATAAGGTCACTCATGTCATAAACTACTAAACCTAAGTTAATCAGTAAAGCAATACTTTAAATAAATATAATACATTTACAATGTAAAAATGTACATGCATAAGAAATATTGGTGGACTGTTTATTATGAAATAACTAACAGTACATATTTAGTATTAAGCACATATTAAATTTATTGTTGCCATATAATGCATAATATTAAAGTGTCTGGCAGGAAACCAAAGCTTATTCACTGAATAATGCTACAGAGACAGTGACCAATGTAGAAGCAACAAAAGTATAAATAGAAATACATAGAACAATGGTAAGAAAAGTGCCATCTGGTTTTAAACAGGTCAGTTTATGTCATTGAGCACATTTCTATGTTTGTATTTTATAAAATCTGATGTAAAGACCAAAACTAATCATGTATTTAGGCATCCCTCATTACTTAAAAAATCCCTTTCATCTTAAAAAATGTATCTCAAAATGCTTTGGCACTGTACAATGCAGTGTTTGCATTCATAGTTAAAATTGGCTAAAAAAAAAAAAAAGAATTTTCTATGTATTTTAAGTAGATTATTTTTCATGAAAGGAGAATCAGGACGAGGGATGCAATACATTAATACATTCAATAGTTTTGGTCTTTTCATATATACAATTAGAGGAGACAAAAAACACCAGATTTACCCTATAAAAATAAGATTCCTTTACAAACACTGAAATTTAACAAGGTTCTTACAAAATCTCACTAAAAAAGAAGACAAGTTATAAGGTGCCAAATAAAAACATCTTAAAATATTGTGCGGCTCAGCACAAAAAGTACCAAAAACCTAGAGCTCCACATCCACAGTCTCATCGTCAGCCTCTTGGCTGGTGCTGAGAACAGACGTCTCAAAGTTCAATCGTTTTGCAGGTGGCTCCACGGGGACAAAAAAGGGATCCATCTCAGCAACAAGATTGCTGTGAAATTTGAGTAATAAATAAAACAATATGAAATAAAATGTATTGTTAAGATCAAATATGTGTATTTTTGACCCATACCTTGGACTAAAACTGTGTTTTTGAGCTTTACTGGGAGCTTTACTAGAGTCAGCAGGACTGAATGGACATGGAGACTTTCTTTCTACAAAGTAAATAAAACAATATGGCATTTAAAAGTTATAGTAATACACAAAAGAATGCTTGTTATAGTCTTATATTGTACCTTCTTGTTTTCCTTTTCCGAAGGGAGGACGATTAGGCTGCAGTTTCCTGTCAGAGCTAACATGGGACACAGCATCCTCCCCTTCTGCTACAGCCAGTAAAGAAGCACGATAGTACCCAAGTGGCTGCCAGCACTCCTCCCTGAGGTCAATAATGTGCTCTGCAGTGCGTTTCTGCAGGTAGCAGAACCTGTAACAACATGATCAGACACTTTAAAATTTTGAAAAAGCAGTGTATGAGTCTTGATGCACTTACATTGTCTTCTTGTCAGGTTTGAGCAGTTTACTGGAGAATTCACTGAGAATTGTCAGGTAGGAGAGGTACACTGGTGTAGGTGTTTCTGGTATCTGGTTAAACCCTTGAAACACGAAGTCTATTCCACTCCTGCACACATTAATACACCAGTTTAATATAGGTTTACAAACTGGCCCAGATATAAGCAAGTACTGACCTGTGAATCATGACGACACATTCACGAAACTTTACAAGGTCCCCAAAGGTTATGGCAAAGCGACGGGCCAGCTCTTTGATGCTGGTAAAGGTCTGCACCCCTTGGTGCAGCCTCCCTCCACTCTCCTGGTCTTGCTTTAAACGCATGAACAACTGAGATAAATACAGAAAACCATGTCAGCATCTTCAGACTGCCCGCAACCTCGCATTACACAAAGTGCACTGTTTTTGAAATGTTTGAAGTGAGATATACCTGCTGCAGAGACAGCACTAGTGTACGAGTACTCTCAGCCTTATCAATCTGTCTGGTCCTACACAAAGTCTCCTTGATGATGTCTCCAAAGTCATTATAATACTGCAAACAGCAAAAGAAAATCTCTGTTTGACGTATTAAAAAATACATTATTCAGACATCAAGTCATATAAATGATTATACTACTTTCAAGATTGGTTTTAATGTTTGTATTTTTACTTCAAAAGTAAGATATATTGCAGCTTGTACCAGGATTTGATTTCTGATCATTACTAGGACCAACTATAAATTCTGTAAGTTTTACATTTATGCATTTTTCTGGGTCTGATGTAGAGGAATCATGACACATACATGGCCTCAATGACAAAACAACTTGGATAAGCCACCAATTACCAATCAGCATTATAATTCTGCTTCTAGTATTTACTTATTATCTTGTGTTACATTTGATTTACCTTCACATAGTACATGAAGACCTCTGAAGCCATGCTCATCTCGAGAACTCCATGCACTATTAGTTTGCAGAAAGCTGCCAGCAGAATTCTCCGTTTGTGAAGGTCCTCCAGCTTCTCAGCTTCACTGTTTTCAGTGTCTGAATGGGCCAGATGGAAGTGATGCATGGGATATGGAAGTAAGAGGGGTGATTAATCATGAGAAAATCATGAGAGATCATAAAACACAATGGAAAGAACAAAGCCGAAGACGGAAAAAGTGTTTGAGTTGCTTTGAGAACAATGGCTTTAGCAGGTGGAAATCAAAGATAACATAAGAGTAGAGTTATGGTTGTGACACCATGTGGCTTCAATCTTTCACAAGACTAATAAAATAGGCTCGGAGGTGAGCCAAAGTTAATGGAATTTTCTCACGGAAAGAGATTGCCCTGATTTTATGATTTAACTCAGTACCCTTGCCCTCTGAGTGATCCCTGATCCAGCGGCTAATAGAAAACACTGTCTATATAACAAAACCGTTACCAGGAAAATCCAATAAAACAATAGCTTTTTATTACATGTTCAAAAACCAATGAATCCATATCACATCTGGCTGAACATTTAAGAGATTCCCACCAGGACAGTTATTGACTGATCTAGACTATGCTCTATATGGAATATGTTTCTGAAAGTTATTGTACAGACAATAAGACATTTTTGTTACATCAGGAAAACATAAGTATATTGCAAACACAAAACCCATATGGATTCCCAACATGTCTGTCTTGTTCCTTTTAATTTAGTTAGGACAGGAACCTACCAGAGACATCAAATTACGGGTCACTTTACTTTACATAACACAGTGAAGCATCTCCTAATCAGACCAATTTCACTCTAAGGACATTAACAGTGTGGCCTTTGTTAATTGAAGGTCAAGTATCAAATCAAAGCAGGTTTCTTGAAAAATCACATTTACTGTCACCAGGGAGCTTGGTAAAAGGTAATTAATTTAAATATGTCACCCTAAGTTTAAATAGAGCGGTGGAGGTCCAGGTTTGACACTCAGCAGATACCAAATAGACAGTGTGACAGTGCCATCTACTGGAGGACACAGGCTAATGTAAACCGGTGCTCTCTAGTCACTGCTCTCTAGCTGACATTATGCAGTTTTGAATAATAATATTTTTTCTAGTGTTAGCTTTGTAATAAAAGGATTTAGTGGTTTAACTAAAGCCTCACCTCTGCTTTGGTTGTCACATTCTGAAGAGACAAACACATGGCTGCAAACAAAAGTCAACAGTGCCCTCTGCAGTTTGGGACTGGGAGTGTAGAGCAATGGACCAAAGGAGGTTGGATCCCACACATTTGTCTGGTATGAATGGGCCGTAAGGACATCGCAGATACCCAGAAAGGCCTGTCGTGGAGACAAAATGTCAGCGTGTGAAATGTAAATGTGTTATCAGCATTACTTAGGTCCAGTCACACCTGCTGCCTCAGGCTGGGGTCAGAGTGAGAAAGACATCTCTGACTCCTTTCACAGAACTGGCGCAGCTGGAGTCTCTGAGCCACAGCTTTGTCCTAATAACAAAGACAACTTTAGACTCAAGTAACAAACAGTGTTGTTCTTGTATAATTTAGAAAATGAACACTGTGTTTGTCATGTTTGTCGATAGAGAAACTTGCCTTGGAAGTTAGAGTTTCACTGCTTGTGTTAAGCGACCAGAGCATGGAGTAACAAAGACACTGCAAAACTTCCAATAGAACCTTCAAACAAAACAAAAGGGTTAACTGATAATAATCCTGTAGAAAGGTCATTTTAGAAAAGGAGTACCTGAGGTGTTAGTCCGCCCTGATTGCTCTCTACTGATACGAGAGGGCACAACAACTCAAAGACGGTCCACTGAGACAAATCATGACAGCTAGAAAAACATCAATACAACAATATATCAATATCAAACACTAGATTTTGCTAGTTGCATTCATGAGGCCAACTATGGGTGTTCTTACTTGTGAAAAGCTCTGAGTTTTTTCAGTGTGGTTAAAATTTCTTCTGTTTTTTCATTGTCAGCTAAAAAACTTTCCCCCTAAAACAAGGAGGCAAATGTTAATTATTAGGTATTTTGGTATTGTTTTTAAAGTCTGATTATTTAGCCCTACCTTGACTGCATCCTTGAGCGATACTCTGAGATGGTCCACCCATTGTTGGACCATGACATCTCTGGCAGTTTGTGCAGTAGAGCACCAGGATGTCCCCTCTCCAGACAGGGTGAGGTATGACCGCGCCGCAGCCTCTAAAACATCAGGCCCAGAGTGGAGGTCTAGAACTGCTCTCATCTCTGCTAATAAACTTGACACCCCCTGAAAACAAATCAAGAGCAAACAGAGATACGGTAAGAAATCAGACAAGTTATTTGGTGTCACAGATTTCACTGATTTTTTTAGAGTGAAGCAATGCTGACCTGTTCTTTTTCAGCTACAGGGCATTCAGAAAGGAAGAACTGGGGAATCTTTATCAGAGAAGCAACAACGTCTTCACGCCTTAAAAACTGTGCATAAAAATTATAGAAATTGTCATGAATAGAATATGCATATCTGACAACTAATTGTACAAAATCACAAAAGCATAAAAACTACCTTGTTGAGTAATTTGGGAAGCACCACAAGAAAATGTTCAGTGAGTTTGGTACTGTCATCAAGTTGTGACTTCCTTTCTCGAACACTCATCACCTTTCAGATAAAGTATGATGTTTATTATTTTTTATCTTGTAGGAGAATTGAATGTGAAATTAAAAAGAAGGAAAAAACACACCTTCTTGGTTCCACTCCTTCCTACCAATGATGGACCCTCTGAGGCCTGCCGCACTGAAGCCACCAAGATCTCCACAAGAATAGTTTCTTCTGCCTCACTAAGAACTAAAGGACACCCAATCAATTTGTTCAAATGTCACTTTCTGAATCTTCACCAATTGAACACATTCATTCATATCAGCTATTAAGAGTCACTAGTGACCAAGTGAAAACACACAAGCGAAGGGAGAACCTTCTTTCTTGAAACCCCTCTGCTCCTGCTCCATTTAAAAGAAAATTATAGTTGGAACATAGTTTTCTGACCTGGACCTGGTGAGGAATGGTCCTGCAGCAGTATGGATGTTATTGTGGGCCAGTCCTTTAACAGAGCACAACCACAGTCCCACAGACTGTCTACGAGGTAAAGTACATGGTGGTGCAGCTGTAACATTTAAAGAATATTAGGCATAACAGTTCAGGTCTTTGGGCCTAAACAAGCAATTAGACTTCAAAAAGTTAGTATACATTACCTTAGACTCCTGGTAAAAGTCAAGTATAGCTTTTAATTTTGTAAATGTTTGTTGTTTATGAGCTCTCTCCTCATTGATTCCATCCTGAGCATCGGATGCTGGGGTTAAGGTTCCTGGGAGCCTAGAAAAAAACTCACGTCATAATCGTAGACCTGTTTGTGTATGTGTGTGTTTTTTATAGATGTTTACCTTGAGAAGAGAAGCTCCCCGGCAGCAGCTGCAAGGGGACGCTGTGAGGAATAAACAAATTGGAGCAGCTGCCTGTAGTCACACTGACTGAGCACACCATCAGACTTCCTATGAAAGTCAGAAAAGTGAAGACAAAGGACAAGACATACATTAGACAAATGTTTAAAGCTGCAAAAGGCAAAAAGATTTCTTGTTCTGCCTCTCGACTTACTTAGAGATTAGTACAAGCAATTTCATGCTCCGCACAGCCACTTCATTGTCCTTATCTAAAGTCATGGAGATCATCCGCTCCTAAAGTAAACATCAAGCTCATAATGCACAAAACGTATGGCTACAGACTTCAGCAGTTCAGTGTGTATATTTCTAACATTCTGCCTTCTAATGACATTGTTTAAAATGTGTTACCTTGAAGCGGCTGGTAAAAAGATCTAGTTTTGGTAGAAGCGTAGCATCCCCATATAACTCCTGCAGGCCCAACACACACTTGAGACGCACATCTGAATTCTGAACAAAAAAAAAAAAACATAGTTATTTTATCAACTGTGGCTCCTGTGCCTTTGCTTATCTTGGCTGCAGTTTACCTTGTCATTCATCATCCAGCCCATGTACTTGAGGTAACTATCATTGAGAAAGACAGAGTTGTAGAGCTTCATCCAGACACCCAACTCCTCCATACAAATAGAGCGGATTTCTGGAAGCACATCACTACCTCGACACACAAACACAGGCAAGTTAGTTGTTGTGAAGGTTCACTGTCATATGTATTATAGTATGATTTATCTGTGATATCTACTCCAACAACAACTCCAAATTCAATTACATACTTTTACTGAACACAACATGACTGTATGATAACTTCATATTCATCCCATGCTTTTTCTTACATATTACAGTAGTTTAACATCTAATCTAAAACCAACAAAGGAAGGAAAAATGTTAACTGCACCGATATCTCTTGAGGAAAACCCCTTTAAAGATGACATCCATCATACTCTCTATCTCTGACCTCTTCTCTTGAAGCTGAAAGTGTATGACAGAACGTAAGCAAACATTAAGATTGTACAGTGTTAAATTCTGACTAAAAAACAGTTGGTTGAACTTGAAACTGGAAAACAGGTCTTACTTCTGTTATCTTCTTTTGTATGCCTTTTAATTGTGGAGAGTTTTTCTGTCTCACAGTCTTTGATCTTTGCACTGCATAAAGTTTCTGACTGTTGTCAATGCCAACACTCAGGGTCAGAGCAACATGTACCAGCGAGCTGAGCAGCTTCACCGCTTATAAACAGTCAGAAGCATTAGTTTCATTGAAATCCTCATGGCTGTAAATGTGAGTGTGTATTTGGTCTGTACCTGCCAGTGTGCAAGTGTGTCTGAAAGCTCGAACGGATGAGTCTGACAACTCCGTGAGCAGAGAGATGAGTGTGTTCATCAGATAGCTGTCAAAAAGGACACTGTGCTGACACTGAGCCACCAGCACAGACATGAAGTCACAGAACTCTGAGTGGAACCTGCGGCCGTGGGGTCCAGACTGTATGAGAGGATACTCCACACTGTCCTGTGAGGCAGAAAGGCATTAGCACCAAAAATATGACATTTTCAATCATTTGAAAGACTTAATCACAAGCGGAATTGCATGTATTGATATTTTGCTCATGCCGTGCTACTGAATATACCAGTAAGTTTTTTTTGTGTGTGTTGTTTTATAAGAGGAAACGATATCTGCTTCTGCAGATGCAGCTTGACAAATCATTGTTCATTAGTACACAATGTATATGAGAAGGAAATACTCACCCCATCCATGGGCCATGTGACTGTAAGGATCCATGGAAAGGCTAGAAACTTTTTAAACTGAAGACCAGAAACCTGAAACACATGATAGCATATTCAGCTTAAAAAGTTAAAACTTATACAACAGTGAAGACATACCAATTAAAGACCTCATACCTCATCTAATTTCTCCACCATCTTACTCTTGACATCACTGCCATCTTTGGTGTGACACATCTCTGCAGTGACCACACCTGCACAAAACAATGAGGCAAACTCGTTGGTGGACTTCGATGATTATTTGTGGATGTGCAATTGTATTGCCTCTGACCTTTGCAACCACAGCACTGGATGAAAAAACTGATGAGATCCAAGAGAGATGGATCTCTCTCCTTCACATATGCTTCAATCCAGTCGTCTATCACTGCCTGGTCATACATCACACCAACAGCAGGCACAGAAAACAACTTTATATGGACAGACTTACTGACCTATTATGTCCTATCTATAGAAAGCTATAAACAGTATCATATATATATATATATATATATATATATATATATATATATATATATATATGTTGTTTTCTTTACCTTCATGGCACTCCGGCCCATGCTGATCACCTCAAACAGTGTCACTGCCTCCACATGTTTTTCTTTATTGAGACTGCTCCCTGCTCTGCTGCCACTGCTATGGTCCGCTTTGGCATTTTTGCCCTTGACATTTTTGGAGCTGGACTGTGCTCTTTTTCTTCTTTTCTGTGGATTTGAACATTACTGACGTTGTTCCTTATCCATTTGTTATAGGAGCATTTATTATTTTGCTGCACCTACCACATTCTTTTGTCTGTTTTCATTCCCAGACTCATCCTCGGACTGTTGGATGGCACCACCAGAATTTTCTCCGTCACACGATGTTTTGCTATAAAGTGAAAAGTCATCAATGAAAAAATAAACATATATTTGAGCATTAAAGTAATCAAACAAAGTCAAATAAACTCCTACCTTTGCTCTGTGAGCCTGGATGCAGCTGAAGTTTTAGGATCTTGTATCATAGCCTCCTCAGACCTTTATACAGTGGTTGACTGTGTAACTATGCATTTGTAGAAGCAATCCAAGTTTGAGCTGATAAAAACAGGGAAGTCTTAGAGCATTTAGAGCAATGATAACAGAAGTTTATCAGTAAATGATCATTCATGAGCAACTGTGCAGTGGGTTGGTGTAAGATTTGATGAGTCTGTCTTTGTGAGTGTTGAAGCTACAGGCACTTAGACTCTATGTAGAATCAATCAATCAACGGGTATAATACTAACAACTGATTTAAGTAAACACTGATTTGGCCCTGTTAGAGATGGTTTGATGTGAACCATAGAAACTGAAGAGGTAATCTTACATACTCAAAAAAAGACTGCGAGAGTTTGCTCTTGTATATATTCTCTCTCTATAGTCTTCTCTTTTGCATGCCCCCCTCCGCTGGGAGGAGCTGCTAGTAATTTCCAGGTTTGCCAAAGGACACTTTTACAGCAGGAAACTACTTGCCCCATGGATGAGTTAAACATTACAAATACAGATGAGAAAGCCTGTCTTGTGCCTTGATATTCGGCAATGTGGTTATTATAATGTAATGTGACTCACGGGTGAGACAAAACTTTTCAAGCTTACCTCTTTACGTCTACTCATTCTTCTGCTGTGTTTCTTTATGCGTAATTTATCACTTAAAAGCTCTCTAAACAAAACAAGTATAATATTTTCCTGGGTATATTTCCTTCTTCGCCGCAGCTCTCACAGTCAAGCTGCAGGACAGCCTAACCCACACTGATTGGATGAGAAATAAAATGTCATCATTTGATTTGTCTCTGAACGTGTCACTCAGAGTTTTATCCCACCTCTGGAGGCTGTTGCGGACACACGCTCCGTCCGGTTTCTTGCATACCTCAGCCCAGTGCGGCCTGTGACCCTGACTGAACGACAGGGGGCGCCATTGCACCGTGGATCTATACAATTTAGGGTCTAGCCATTAGCCTTTTGTACGTGAGTGGGATCATTTAGAATCAACGGTCTCTGAAAAGACTATTGGTGCAGCCCTTAATGGATGTGCGCCTTTTCGGGTTAATAAGTGCGTTAGGCTTGTTTTAGTCTCCTCATTGCATCTGGACAGAGTTTATTAAAATAATTCAGGAGAATGAGGTATGATCTACATCTACATTCCTACAAGACATATATTATAAAATTAGATAACAATTAAATCTTCCCCTCTATGTTTGAGCTGTAGTCCAGATCCTGTTTGTATGTGAGTCTGTATATTTTAAATGCCTTTGGCTATCACTGATTGAAGATGGGTGTGTTGTTCTTGTAGAAGCATCTTTCTCCCAGAGCTTTTGGGCGTTTTATTTTCATTTTACTTTTGGACAAAATTGTAAGAATGGGATGGTATTAAAATGGTTAGAACTTTACTTGCTATAATAGCAGCACTGTGCAGACATTGCCTTGCTCTGAACTGCCATAATGATCACACATGCATTTTCATTACAACATATTACACACAAATCACAATATTGCTCATTGTTTGGAAAGAGATTACACTTAATGAAAAAGGACACAAGTTAAATCTCTTCATATTGCATATAATTTATTATTCCAATTTGATTTAAAAATGAGATTAGTGCAAGTAGGGATTTAAGCTTACATTCATATCCAGACAATTCACCACATTTAGGTGGACAATAAAACATACACTTATGGTAACCTACAGTCAGATCAATAAAAATGTCTAGCACCTTTACATGTCTATATCAGTGTCAGTTCATTTAGAAGAATAATGAACGTGTGCATCAGTACACAGAGCCTGCTCTTTGGGTGAGTCACCCCAAAAACTGGGCCATGAAGGTCACGGCTGGATGGAGGTCTTCTGTCAGCTCCTCTGGCAGTGACAGCACCACGGATGTCAGGCTCTGAGTCATTTCTAATATCCTACACAGACAAAAGGACATTTATTTTGGATAATTTTCTTATTACCTAACATAGACAAATTAATTATACTGCTGACTTACCAAGAAATGTACTGAGCAGACAACTGAGGTTCATGTCGGGAGCCTTCCTCTATTACAAGAGACTGTTTTAGCTGTTTGAAGTTGGCTTCAATCTCCTTCTTTATTTCCGAAAAGACCTTAATTCCTCTAAAAGAACTGATTACTTGCTGCAGAGACAAGAGAGAAGAAACTGAAGACTGAGAGAGTACAGGCAGCACAGCATAAACACATTTACAAGTATAATCTTACATATATAACTGAAAGCTGGTGTGCAATGTATTTATGACTCCCGAGGTGGTTAATGTCTTCTTCTAGTTGTTGACTTAGCACCAGGAGCTGATTCAATCTGGCAATATGAGGAAGGTATTCTGCAAAAATGGTTACTGGTTACTTTTTAGGTGCCAATGAATGCCGAGTGATGTCCTATGCTGCATGTCTTACCATCCATTAGAGGCCGCTCAAGCATGTCCACAGGACTGCCTTGAATTAGGAAAACTTCTACACGTGGAAACATTGCTGAGAGCCCAACCAAATCCAGGTAGTCCTGAGAAAATGCAGCGCTTTACTATGATACTATGTTTGATTAAAGCTGCACAGAAACTAAGTTAGCCACATGCGTTCTGTTACCTCCAGCTGTGGCATAGGCTTTGGTAGATGTTCAAGGCACTGTAGCATCTGATCAAGAATCTCTGATCCTTTAATGCAATAAGAAATCAAAATTGACAAAAGTACAAACTGCTACTGAACATTTTTCTGTTAAGCATACCTTGAAACTGGAAAGTGTCAGATTCCTCAGGACTACAGCCATGTTCCAGCTGCTCCTGGAACTGTGAAGTTAAACATAACGAATTAACAGTGAATCACTTCAAAACAGCAAAATTATACAATAGCCTACTCTTTTTTCAGCATATTTATAAATAAGAGGTACTGTACCTGCTGAGTCTGTGCCCTGATGAGGAGGTCCAGCTGTCCACAGAGACACAGCATCTCTAGCCCCACCTGCTCTGGACTCAGCTGGATCGGCATCAAAGGTCGCTTCACCTGTAGCTCCACTGGACACAAGTTCAAACCAAGTTAAAACACGTTATGAATACACAGTGGTGAAACTTACACCTGAGCTTTGGGCAGTAGCTACGGATTGAGACTGAGGGCAGAGTTAAGTGATGAAATCAATGTTTATGAAGAATTCTACTTTCCCCAAAGTAAGCTTCTACAATATATTACTGGTTGTGCCCGTAGGGCTAAGCTAACAATTGAAAATTCACTCGGTAAGAATTTGTACTTACCTTTAAACGCCTCATGGTAAACGCAAGGATTGCACAGCGGATCTGATGTGCTGACTGCCATGATTGATCAGTCTTTTATTCATAATCCGATTGGCCAACAGTTATGAAAATCTTGAATAAAACTGTTGTAGTTAAGACCAGACAAAAGATGTTGGGGTCTTTCATTGATTTTTTCCCCCAATCGTATCTGGCCGGCTGTGTTTAACGCAGTGTTGTGTTCGCGCACGCTGGATATTTCGGTTACGGTTAAGATACTTGTAAATTTCTCGTCTCCTCGCTTCTAGGATAAATAGGTTTTCACGCCTGGTTGTATTGCGAGAAATATGATTTTCCCCGAACATCCCTTTCGACTCCGAACATCTTGCACATTAGATCAAAGCCCACACCCCGTCTGCAGAACAGACGTTCAGTAAACGCCTCTCGCCCTGCACACACAGAGTGAGGACCAGCCTTTCCGGATGATGTCATGGTCTCACTGAGGTGAATCGCGCCATCAATAGGTGTGGATGCAGCATAAAGCAACACCAGTGGGAGCAAAATCCAACTCTGGGCTTGGTTTATTAAATTCTGACAAGATATCTTTTATAAGGACTTCAAAACAACTTAATAAAATACAACTATCCTCTGTCACACATACAGTATCCAAAGTGAAAGAAATAAAAAGCCAAATGTAAAGACAAAACAACATTTAAATAGTGTGATGCACATTATACAATACATCCTGATCCTAGAAGAGTTTGTTTGGCAGATAAAAAAAAAGGACTGAGGACAATTTTCTATCAAAAAACTCAGTCAATTCTTTAACACTCAAATATACAACAATGTACATATTTTGTAAACAACCTTGTTTCAATAGATAATTTTCTGTTTACAAGTGCATCTGAACAGAAAAATGATATTTTGCATTAAATTCTCATCCTCTGAGATTTAGTTTGACATGAAAATGTGTTCATGTTACTAGTAAACTTAAATCAAGTGACTGCTCATTAGCTGTATATATTTGTGGTTTCTTTGTAGAAACTTATATCAGTCCAGAAGATGAGAGAAGATGGATTCTGCAGGTCATATTCTTCATCACATAATTCAAAAAATAGGTTTGGAAAAACTTCAGAACTTTCCATTTACACTACCGGGTGCCAGGTGGCAAGGTGAGGTTGGCCATCAGTTCATGAACAGAAGCAAATATTGTACACTCTCCTTGGGAAAAAAGACAAAAAACAGTTAGAACCCAGTTACCTTTAGACTTTATTATAGAACTTCATTTCCTACTGCTTATCCCGTAAATTATTTAGTCACTAGTTGTTACAGTGATGTGTTTTGTACCTTGTCTGGCAGGATGTAACTCATTAAATCTCTTAAGGATATTAGAGACCATGAGTGCTGCAGCCCCAGAGGAGCTGTGCTGCCTGGGAATATCCGCCTGCTGGGTTAGACCCGTGGCCATATCATACACAATAGGCACAATAATGCTTACAGGCTCCTGGGGCACAGGGATCCGTTGGGTCAGCTGCAACTGTAAAACAGAGCAAACATTACAGCAGAGTTGACATCTGTGTTCTGACTTAAATCCTTAGGAGCACTTAAGGGACTTACAAAGAAAAGCATCTTGGACTTCAGGACTACAGCAATGGTTCCTGGTGGAGCAATGGGGGGAGCACTGGGTGGGATGGTAAGACAAAATTGGACGTTCCATTTTAACTGAGCCGCTTGGTCTGGAAACTGCAGGGAGATAAGCAGGGGTGTATAGATTATAAATGTAGGCACAGGTTATGAAATATTCTCTGTCAAGACAAAAGACAAAACAACCCACCAGTTCAAGCTTCATAATCCGTACACAGTCTCTGAGAATGTGTGTAGGGGCACCCAGAAGCTTTGTGAAGGCATTTAGAGTGTTGTATTTAAAGGGAGGTCCAGCAACCTAAATGTGGTACAATGCAAAACGAAGATTATATGAATGAAAGAATAGTCCAGTGAAAGTTGGCATCCTTGTACTTTTCATTATTCAATTAATAATTAGGCATTGGCAATGTATGTATTCTAAGTATATAAGACTAAAATACAGTTATTTGAGCATAATTCTTGCACTAACCCGTGTCTCAAAGAACTTCTCCAAAACCTGCAGTTCCTCCTGGGACCAGGGCCCTGCATTTTCTGGAGTGACTTTGAGTTGCAGGGTCTGGTAATTCTTTGGGTTAAGTGCCACGCGGCACTTCAGTACATCTGTCTTAAACATGATGACTCCAGGCTCATTGGAGTTGACAATTGTCAACTAGAGATAGAGAGAATATTGGGTTAGGGAACAGAGTATAAAAGAAATAGACAAATAGTGCCAAACTCACATTAGCCTCCTGCTGAATTATTCTTTGCAGGTGACGCCTCATGATAACTGATCCCAGGAAGCGCTCCAGTGGTGAGCAGAGGTAGCTTCCTGCCAGGCCTGGCACAAGACAGGGGGTTGGCGAGGGGAGCAGAAGGACATGCAGGGCACTGTGTGTGAGGATAGTAGGTATGGAGGCAGCCCAAGGGCGCTGAGGTAGTGTGCGTGGAGGAGGCATACTAGAAGGCATAACTTGTGAACCTGAAGCAAAGAAAATAAAAAGCAAGACTCAGGAAAAAGGAAAAAAGACAGATTTTTATTTAACATACTGTACAACGCAAATATGGAAAAGTAGTACTTACTGGTTCCAGCACGTGGAGAATGAGGATCAGGAATGGGAGAGTGCAGTGATGGGTTACCTGGGGACATGCCATGGATCCTGGCGCCAGGAGAGGGCCCTGAGACCTGGGGTGAGCTAGGCCACTGACCCCTATGACTGGGAGACACCATTGCATATGGAGAGTTCGGATCTAGAGCACCTACAAAAGAACACTGACATTAGCTAAATGAAAACACTAGATTACTTCACTAACCTGAGTATGATAAATACACCACTGTGTGCCCACTTTTTGATTTCAGCATTTGCTTGGTTATGATGGCAATGCTCAGCCTTTTCCAGCCAAAAACAGACCAGAATCAACACCAGGCCACAATTTAGAGCTCCTTTTCTGCTTACCGTGGGGACTGGCAAAGCTGGTCTGGCCCATGGCTATGCCCAGAGAAGATGGAGACGGGGTAGGCCCAAAAGGAGAGGGTGCCCTCAGAGCTCCACTAGGGGAGCCAGAGGCATGGATGTTCCCTGTACGCACACACAACATCATACATACATCAAAGGATTCATCAGTTCTCTATGCACACACACACAGAAACACACAGACATAAACATGCTAAAGCTTGGTGGACGGACGGATTTTTTTGGCTGGCTGGCTGGCTGAGATGAAAGAAAAAAATAGAAAACATACCTGAAAGCAGCAGTAAAATTATAATATACCATACTGGTGGTGGTAACAAAGAAATTGTTTCATGACTTAAAAATTTAAATGGGCACACATGGTTGTTTTTACTCAGATTACTTTACAAAAATGGTTATTGTAACAAACACAAAAGTATAAAAATGTTGGTGAATGCAAATGAATATATTGACAAAGATTGAATTGCTGGTCATAGTGCTGTATGATTGGCTGGCAAGCTGGAATGAAGCGTACTGTGACATTCTAGGCATGCTTATACCTGGTGACTGTGTGGGCATCATAGAAGGAGAAGGAGTGACGTTGGCGTGATAATTTGGTGGTGGTGACGTAAGAGGAGGATATACTCCTCCCGCACCCGCCCTCATTGTCTGTGGCTGCTGTTGTTGGGCCTGTAACTGATTCATCAAACTGTCCATGACATCAACTCCCACTGGAGAGGGTGGGTTATCATCTTCATTCACTGAGCGCCTGCGAGCATCTTGATTGCTGTCTACAAACATGTTCAAAAAAGTCTAGAAAGAAGAATCAAGAACAGAATATAAAATGAACTTGTTCATCACCTACATAAAAATAAAAAAGACACTATAAAGTAGTAGTCTGTACCTTAAGTCCTGGTGCAGGATAGAAGCCTTCTACAATTTTAGTGTTGTCAAAAAGACTGTAGGCTCCATCTCTGATGGCTACAACACCACGACTGCGGCAGTAGATGTCAATGCAGTACATATTTCGAAATGCCAGGCGGATGTGTGTAGGGGATTGTGGCAAAATGGAGAAGCACTGGTAGGCAGTGTTTGTGCGCTGGGTCAGGCCTAGCATGGGCACAGTTGGTAGTTTATTGATTGCATTCAGAGGACCCTGCGTGTCATAAAGAACCTGGAGAAAAGGAACAAAGTTCAAGCAATGAGCAACCAACACAACCCTATAATACAAAGTATATTCTACAGGAGCCCATTGGGACAGTGCTAAAGAGCTCCAAGTCCCATACATTAAACTTAAAAGCACGATTAGTACCTGCAATAGTTGCATTACATTTGGGCTTTTGTTGAACATCTCCTGCAGTTGGTGGAGAATAATGTTGTGGCAGTTTGAACAGCCAGAATTGGGACCCACAGTTCCCAGGGCAAGGTGAAAACGTTGGTGTGTGGAGTTCCACTGAATGGTAACAGAGCTGCCCTTAGTGCTGCCATAGCAAAGAACCAACTTACGGTAATTATAGAGCCGCACTTCTGTGAACATACTAAGGTAGGATGGCATTTCTAGAAGAAGAGAAAGTACAATTTTTTTGGTAAATTTGATGATTGCTTAAAAAAAAATAGTGCTTCTCACTGCTACAACGTGGTAGGACTATACAAAAGAAAATGTCTTTAAATGAATTATTTACCTGGCAGTGCTCTGGAGAAGTTTAGAACACACTGATAAAGCTGACTAATAGCATTCCAGTCATTAAGGAACATTTCTACCACCTTTCGTCCACCCACTGGCTCTGACAGAGGGTTTTCATAGGTCAGATACACATGCCTGGTGGAAGCTATTGGAGAGAAGAGATGCATTTATATTCAGTTAGGGGACTCTAGCTCTTAGTCAAATTAGTCATAAGACAGACAGGAGTCTACATAAGATGTAAGTCTATCTGCCTCTCAATATACAAATGTGATACATACCTTGCTCCTTGCAGTGTGTGCTGTTGAGAGGGCAGTTGGCCAGCACCAGTTCAGCCACCCAGGTTCTGTTATTCCTGCCCTGCAACCGAAAAGTGGAATCCAGTAGAGAGCGCTCTAAGGCTCTTCTGGTCTCCTCACCCACTCCATTACAAGAACGAATCCTGTGAAATTTCAAAGTACACTAAGGTGAAGAAAGGTTGATGTATCCAAAACAAACTCTTAATTAGCTTTTTATATTTGCCATTATGTTTCCATATAAATATGTATTTGAGATATTACTTTAGGAGTCGTATTGCATGACTGCTTCCATCTCCCTCCACTTGAACACCCTGGTTTGGAATCTCCATGTTGGAAAGCTAGACGAAGAGAAAGTCTGAGTCATTACCAAGAAGTTAACAGAAGTGTAGATAGAAACCGTTCAGAGTAGTAAAACGTTCTTATATAAATAAACAGATAGAAAAAACTAGTAAAATGCTGAAACAAACCTCTGTTCTCAAGCCAATGAACGGCATGTTGGTGTCACACATTGCCACCAGATGAGCCAGCTCCTTGTTGAAGGCACACATTTCACCAGATCGCTTAGGCTTTTTGGGCTCCAGATCTCCCTGGTCTCCACCTAACTACTCACACACAAAGGAAAAAAAAATCATTATTTTTGATGCACATGTTTTTCATGCAATGTTATGTTTTGACTCTCTTCAAGAGTGCAACAATATACCAAAGCAGGTTAAAGTTTGGTACTCTAGGATTAGTACCTTTCTCTTAGTCCCAGGTCTGACTCCTTTCCCAGTTGTGGTGTCCTGGACAAGCCTTTCAAGATTAGGTTTGAAGTGCTGCAGTAGTTGTGCACACAAGGGTCCATCATCTCCCTCCAACTGAGCTACGGAAAGGAAAGAGTACTTGTACTGCAACGAAGTAGGATTGCTCTGCACTTCAAGCATTTCCACCACCTAAATGAATAAAGGGGCAGAAAAATAGTTAAGTGAATGGAAAGTGGTCAAGTATGATCAAGTATTAATTATAATTTATAATAATTTCTCAATAAAATAAATAACTCACAATGTAGTACTGTGGAAGACGTGTGAGCTTGATGAACAGTTTGTGTTTGGACAAGTTTCCAACAGGATGAGAGGCTGAATTTGAGAGGTGAAGAACATCTGTACACACAGTGGGGAGGTGCTTCACAGACTGGCGACAGCGCTGCTCCCCCAACCAGAACCTGACCAAAAGTAAGGTAGGTAGTTAGTCTGAAGTAAAAAATATACTGAGTGTTTCATATTTGTAGCTTTTACAGCCTTGTATTCCAAAAATGTCAAAACTGCAAAAGACGTGGATTAAACAATAAAACGAAAAAGACCGAAAGGTGGGTTACTTTAGTTGTTGGAGCCAAGATGTAATGCGCTTTGTATCATCATTAATGGTCTTTTCAATCTCATCAAGCATGGATTGATCTGGAAAAAAAAAATTAAGATTTGGTACAATGAGGAGTATCTTTATAAATTTCTTTATGTGCTTGTTTACCTAGTCCATAAAGCATAGGCTGGAACATGCCAGAGTGCAGGTCAACAAAAATGTGAAGGCACTCTGAACGACCACAAGGTTCCAGAATTGGAATTACTAAAGTGGGTAAAGCGGTCTCAATAAATGCTGAAACAGACAAATATTTAATAATTAATTATATATACTAATATTTTTTGTCAACAAATTACATAAAATGTCAAATTTGTACAATACACACAGTTATCACTAGGATTGCTAGTCTTCAGAATTGCCTTTAGTTCCTGTAGCTTTTGATGTGACCTGGCATGGACACTGTCAATAAGGAGTTTCTCTACTGACAGATGATCAATCTAAATAAAGAAAAACATAAATAATTTAGTATAACTAGTTGGAACTTACTATTTCAGGTTTTGTTAATTATTTCTATCATTGTTACCTTCATAGCTCTTTCCATTAACTTTGGGTCACAGGCAGGAAGAGATGGCTCATGAGATATTTGCAGTGGCTTTGATCCATCCGTTTCATCAATTCTTATTGTGACTTTATGAACTGATGCTGTTCCTGTTTTCCTACCCAACACCTGTTGGCTTGAGTAAGGAAAAAACAGCATTATTTAAACACTATGCTTTCATTGTTCACATTATTTATACTTATCACTTATCTAAAGCAATATTTGATTATTTGTAGCTTTGTTTCTTTGTGTGTGATTTTAAGTCTTACTTCCAAACAGAAAGGGTGAGGAATTTTGCAGGCACATATCTTTCCTCTTGCACCAGGTCTCCCCACCGTTCTCTAATCAGCATCAGTGTCTGCGAGTGGAGCACCTCAAGCTGCAGTGATAAACAAAAGGAGTCTAGAAGCAT
This sequence comes from Rhyacichthys aspro, assembly GCA_036850595.1. Taxonomy (NCBI): domain Eukaryota; kingdom Metazoa; phylum Chordata; class Actinopteri; order Gobiiformes; family Rhyacichthyidae; genus Rhyacichthys; species Rhyacichthys aspro. The sequence goes on from CM072168.1 coordinate 12,284,940, forward strand.
TTAGTTAAAGAAAGTACATTATGGAAAAGAACAGCATACAAAGATATAACCATTAAGCAACTCTTTCCATTAGCATTCTGCAAACACATACATGAATATCCTTAGGAAACACACACTTCCTGGGTAAAAGGGACATTTGTTCCCAAAACAAACTCCTCTTTGACATGGCAAGCAATGCTAGTTCTAATTCTGAAAGGGCAGAGAAGAGATGTGCTGATTTGCATTGTAGCAGAGCCTCCTTAATTTGAATGCAACAGTAAGCTCTTTGGTCTTTATTTACCTCCATCATAAAAAGTTATATACTTCATGTGCTTTATGTGACCTGCAAAGATACAGCTACTATATGAGGCCTCTGTGGTGCCTTTTCCATAGGCAGAAACAAATCGTGGTTGTGTTGTTTTAGAATTAATTAGGTAAGAGGGGGACCAGAAGGATGCTGTTCTGCAGCTGTGTTTCTCATTGGGATGCTGCATGCATTCGCTTTGCCACTCGATACTCTATATGCTCCAACACACATGCTATGCTCTTTTGCAATAGCTCAAAGAGTTGCAGGAGGAATCAAATGAATACACCACAGGACTTATACATGAACACAAAAAAGGATACGCAAGCAGTTGTACATATCCTGAAGAGGTTTTTCATCTGCACACAAACGTGCTTGGACCAATTCATGGATGAAGTTCACCTGCAGACTATGGACCAAGGCTCGGCCATCTGTCAGCAATGAGTGAAAAAGGACAAAAAAGGAGTGGTGGATAAAGCCAAAATAATTTTGATGAATTATTTGTTGTTGAGTATATTTTGATTCTGCTTTCTGCCCATCTAGACAGTTGAACGACACTTAGTAGCTGATAAGAGGCCTGTCTCACCTCCAGTTTCCTTATCTTCAACCAGAATATCCAATTTCAGCAACCTCCAAGGAATATCTGGGTCATCTCCCATCACAGTTAAAGTGGCCTCAAATTCTCCTTCCACGCGAAACTTCACACGTCCATTAGCTAATTAAATATAAGCAAAGTTATACATGAAATGAAGTATAAATATACATTTAATAATAATAAGAAGAAGTACACAAGCTTCTTACCAACTGTCAGGTTGGCTAGTTGTGGAGGTAGGTCTGTAGTGACAAGGCGGTGACGTAGAATCTGATTAAGCTGGTTTAAGGTTGTCTGCTTTTCTGCCTTAGTTATAGGGTCTGGAGGAATGATCTTATCCTAAACATATTGAGAATGCAAAGAAGCAAATGACTGTGAAAAGACATTAAACACACTGATTACTAGAAATGATGGCTCAAGGATACTTACCCGTATACATGTAGGCAATCGTGGGTAGGATCCTGTGGTGAGCACATCAATTGCAAAAGGGATGGCAAAGCTAGGCAAACGAGCATGTACCAGGGCATCTCTGGCTAATGATGCTAACCTATCCGCTGTATCAACAAACAGGATTGTCTGCTGGTCCAAAAAGCTGGAGATCATCTAAATAGGTGAGGAAGGTTTAAGAGGATAGTATGTTTATTTAGTTTATGTTTATTTTAAAAGCAAGCCATCTGCATACACTAAAAATGTTGGGGTTTTTTTTTTTTTTAACTTACCGCACATTTCTCAACTTTCCCTGCATTGCTTGCCCACTTCACCAGTGCTAAAAGCCGCACAAACAGCTGCCTTGTTCGGCTGGCAAACTGTACAATTTCTATTTTCCTAAAAAATATATATGTACATATATATAATTACAGATACCACAAACAAACAGGTGAATTTAAAGGGCACTTTTAAATGCAATTCAAGACACTTACCTTTCCATGTCTGTTTTTCTTGGTAGTCTGTAGATGAAACATACCATTTTAATTTATTTCTAAATTAAATTATGCAAGTTGATGTTTGTTAAGGTTTGAGACTGTTTATGGTCACAGAAGAGAGAAAAATAAAAAGGCTTTAACTAGGACAGCAAACTAAACAGGCTGTCAGTAACCAACACAGCAGCTCCATCAACAGTGTAACAGCCCAGTAGCCCCCACAAAGAGTCCTATGGCGGTGATTGGTGTGTTGGTACGTACGTAGCTTTGACTGCAAGCTTAGTTTGGTGGTTTATATGAAAAGTCTGCCTGAGTGCGACAACTGGTGTTAGCCCCCCACCCCCACCCCCCAAAAAATGCCTTAAGTACAGAAACTTAAGCCGTTTCAATGATCCCGCTAGTTAACGCTACTCATTAGCCCACGGGCCTAAGATGCTAAAATAATACTCACAGTTCCGCCAGCAGGGTGATTTCATGGTAGGTTCTTTGGAGCAAAAAGTCGATGAGCATACTTAGTCGTACCCCTTGTGTAGCCGGTGTCCCGGGTGGTGGCTGCTGTGGACCCGAAACTACCGGACCCCCAAACGGGACGAGCTGCCCGTCTGACCCTATCTGTACTGGGGCCATTTTACAAAGAGGATACAGATTGGGTGCAACTGCGATGCACACCCGACGCCACAATAAAAAATAAGGAGCTGTAAAACAAAAGTCTTGCGTCCTTTTCACAGTGTGTGCATTTTTCTTGAGACTAGTCCCTAGACCGAAAATTGGATTTCTTGTTCAGTAAAAAACTTGGCGAATACAAAAAACTGGAACACATTGCGAAAACTCGCTCAACGCCGCTCAACCGCCATCTTTACTGTCGTCGTGAGAGATTGCAGAGGGTAGGATGGAAAACCTGGCAGAACCAATCAGGAATGAGAGTCAAGAGGTCGTTCTATTAGACCTTCCGCAGCAGGTAGTGCAACCAGTGCAGGTGCAACCAAAAAAAAAAGTCACTAAAAAGGGCAAATCGTGGGACAAGAGCATGAAATGTAGACTTTACTTTAATAGTTTGCACAGGTTTCAACTGTCTTACATCACAGCGTTAGGCTAATTGCTTTAACTTCACTGTCTTGGCTTTACTACTTTTAAAGACTATGCAGGATTTCTAAAATGAATATAATCCTCACTCAGGAGAAATCCCTTTATTTCCAACCGCAGGCCCTCTAGAGTAGTATGGAGTTGAATGTATTCACGCTCTAAAGACACTGCATATAATATAGATCCCTTTGTTAACATGGGAGAGACGTTTTTCAGTGTTAAGTCCTTAGACAGCTCATCTTTACATAGTACTGTAAAACCACATGACAGGTGGATAGGATTCGTTCAAAAGCCGGTGCTAGTCTTTTACTTACTGAAGCACTAAAAATGGGTGAGGATGGGTATGTGTTTACAATGGTTACAATGCCCTAAACATGTGGCATACTATGCCTTTAAACAGGCTATTTTCAACATCAAGTTGTATGAAAAAGTATGTAAATGGATATCTGGCACTGGACAAAGCAGAAGTGCTGTTAGAAGTTGTTTGGCTTATATTAGAATTGACTTAATTTATCAGTTATAGACCTATCAATCAAATTTAAATATTACTGCACATAGAAATAGGACTAAGATCCTGAAAAACTTTTACTCTAGAGTTTCAGTTGTAGATGTATGGCCTGTTTTGTGTCCCTAACTATGCCTATTATCTTCTTACCCAGAACTGAAACCATTTTTTCACTAGATGTACATCCAGAGGCTTATAAGGCTATTTGGTAGTAGTGTGAACTTTTTTAGGTAATAGGCTATCTTTGTTTTTCCTTATTGACCTCTTCTGCAGTATGTTCATGGCATCAGACTGCCATAGTGTTTTTTCTTACAATTCAGAGACAATATACACTGAATACTTAAATTAATTATGATAATGAGTAAATGTAAAGTATTTGTTGATAGTCTCTAAACGCTTTTCCATGTTTTCTAAGTAAAATCTAGCACTGACAACCCAATGCTATAGGAGGCGATATAGTCAATCATTCGAGGCCATGCAAGGCATTATTTTCTGGTTATGAGTAAACAACGGATGTGCTGATCCTTTTTGGAACTGGAGTGACCAATCTCATATGAGAGGGGTTTTATACCCTTTTCATACAGCGGTGTTGTATTTGCCGAGGTCTGCTCGGCTGTGTTACAAACTCGTGTATTGGCACGGCTGGATGCTGCAGTTCACGGAGTCCTCTGGCTTGTCATGCTTAGCAGTATTTGTGTCTGACTGCGCTTCCTTCCGCCATGTTGAACCGATTCAAGTTGTGAGTGACTGCTGGGACCGAAGTGACAAGCCCCAGAAATCGGACTAGATAGAGTTAGGGGGCTGATACCGCGCCGGTGACGCAGGAAAAACACCCAGAAGCAGAAGAAAAACGTAGGAATTAGACCTTTCTACTAACCCATTTGTCACCGATATAGGCCACGTTTATGTAATATTCGACGACAACATCGTTCAAGGCTGGCCATAGCCCGTGAAGAGAGGGGAAGTCATATCAAATTCCTGGTGAGTTGCTGCTAACTAAGGCTAGCTCGGCGCTTACTGATTGTTAGCCGGCTATTGCTAATGTAGCGTCAGCTGGTGGCTGATGAGGTTGTAAGGTAATATAACTCGTTACATACATCTTGTGTGAATCGATGGGTTATGTTTCTCTCTCTCAACATCTGGTGTTTGAACAATTTGTAACGTCAACAAGATTAAAGGTATATTCATAAAGACATCTAACCTCCCTTCCAGACTCACTGAAGCTGAGTTAGCGCTAGCTTCCCGCAGTCGGGCTTGGGCACTGTCTATAGACTGACAATGTATATTTCCTTTTATATGCTCTATGTTTACAAGTCGCTAAAATATATCAGACACATTCTTTTGTTTTTATATTTAAGCACCAATATGTTAATCAAAGTTAATTGAGATCAGAATAACTTGTCATACTGTCATTTTTATTCTGGTTAGTTTTTGTTCAGTTATAACTTGCTGTTAAACGATACAGGTCAGGGGACTCTCAAATGTCAGGAAATAGACGATTCCTATGTCAGTAACATTTAACGTTATTTATAACATAAAGCTAACGAATACTCGTATTGTAAACTAAAATTCAATATCACTTGTATTTGTCGTTAAATTAATGTGGTCACCTGATGGTCGTTAGGTCACCCCAACACGCTACTTGGCCAAATAATGATAGCGAAAGACTTTATGATTTTTACTCGCACTTAGCTAGCCGCTAGCATTAACTGTTTATCTAGATTGCTCCGAGCTAGCATGGCGGATGCACAGTGAATAATGCTAAACGTGGACATAATTTTTAACATTTATATCGGTGATATTCATTTGACAACACTTTAGCTGTTAGTCTCTGTTGCTAGAGCCTGTGAGTTGTATTGTAAAGGTTTAGAGGCCCTGGTGAATAACGAGGCCTGCCTCCTTCGGCGCAGTGGCAATGAACGAGGCCTTTACGGCTCTGGGCGGATCACTTTGCAGCTGAAGCCAACGCTATTGCCGCAGCTAGGAGCAGGCGATAACACACTAGTCCAGCTGTTAACAAGAGTTAATTGCGCTATTTTGTCATTTGTAATGTGACCACTCGCTTACATAGAGTTCATGGTATTCGCTGTAAAGAATTTCCATTTCTAACGCGTGTAATTGTAACGCAGTTGACTCGCCAGCTTGAGGATGTATTTGAAATAATTATACAATGCCGGTTTGCGTTTAAGACCCGCAGAGCCACAGAAAGCTCACATTAGTTCAGACATGACACTTAATATGTATTAATACTTCTACTTATTCTATCGTCAGACCCACTCAAGGGAACAAAATTGGTAAATTAAATTCAAAATTCAAGTCATTAGGTAAAATAAAAAATATGCTAATTTGGGGAAAAAATTTTAGTTACACCAAAATTCACAAACTCACAAAACAAAGTACCAAAATTCTACTGTGGGCCTTGAGTTTCTCAGCAAAACAGAACATTTTGTCACTGTACTCAGTAAACTAACCTGCTCGTGTTAGTTTATACTGACAGTTCTGGGATATTTTTTACATAGCAAACACTATTCTCAACACTATATTCATTCTTAGACAGATTTTATTCAACTAAAAGATCGAGGGTTGTTGTTAAAAGTTTATAGTTTTACAGGGATTGTGCTGTCCTGTTCAACCTTGTATATATAATATATTTGAAGTTTTGTGAGAGCTAGAAGCTGCTCACACCTTTGACATGACAGCTTCCCTCTAAGGATAATTTGATTGCTACCTTTCTGTAGGATCACAGAATAGTCAATGCAACATAAACATCTATCTTTTTATTTCTTTTACTATTTATTATTTTAAGATGGTAGTTATTGGTCTGTGTTTTACACCTAAAACATTGTTTTGTTAAATTCTAAACGTACAGGTATGTAGGAGGCAGTGGAGCCTGGTTTGTAAAAAGAAAAATGGCTTTTGTTTCTCTTGAGCCTGGGTTAATAAAGACAAAGACGCATTACGATTGTGTCTTTACTGAACTTGTCATGGCTGGTTGGCTACACAACAGATATGTTTCTTTCTTTTTCAAACCTCATTTTAAAAAAGCCGAGTCATGGCCTCTGGTGATTTCTTCACTTCATTTACTTTGACAACAGAAATATCCTTTGGCAAAAACATTTGTTTTTAAAATTAAAAGTCTCAAATTGTGTAATAAGCTTGTTTTATGTGTTATTACACATACTAGTGTATGGTGCCCAGTCATGGGAATTGTCATAACATTCACCAGTGACACTGATTTTGACTTTACATTCGTCTTGATTTTTCTGAAGTAGATGAACCAGAAAGTATGCTGTAATTACAGCTGCATAATACATCGTAGCTGTCAAATTCATCATTCCTGCAATATCAACGTGCTTAATAATGTCATGTGATACAGTGTGTTACGTTAAAACATTTGGACATTCAAATCAGCGACACCAGTGTGACCAGTCTAGTGGTAGGCTAGAGTCCTGTAACTCTTTAATACTGTTTTGAAATGTCCGCCCTGTCCAAGTAGGATATCTTACAATATGACTCTTGCTTTTATTGGGGTTTTAGAGACTAGAATGCAATTGGTTTTCACTATATGGCTGTGTTAATTTTACATAAAATGTAAGACCTGAGACAGGTTAAGAGTTAAAACTTACATTTGAAATTTAAACATTAATTTAAAACACGTTAAATGATAAAAAAAAAAAAAGTCTTTTTTTGATTGTCCCCAGGCACTAAATACAGGCCTAAACCCATAATGATTTTATAATAGTTTTCCAACCATTTTTCATTGTCGGTTGAAAGTAATATAGCCATTCTGTTGCTAATCTTAACCTTTACCCCCCTCAGGTTATGCAATGGTCTCAGCAGCACATCCAGATCTCCAGGTGCTTGTGTCCCTCTCTCGTGTGTTTGGGCTGTATTCCCTCTGCTTTACAGCTGAGGTGGCTGTGATTTCCCTTCTGGCCAGCGCTCCCTAAGAGGCCAAGATTGCCAAGATCTGCCCTGTGGCGAGCATGACGGCCACCACGCGTGGCTCTCCGGTGGGGGGCAATGACAGTCAGGGCCAAGGCCAGGCACCTGATTCTCAGAGCCAACCCCCTCTGCCACAGAACCAGGTTAGTGTCAGTGCCTCCTCTTGTATTTTGTAAACTCTGTTAGACTTTTTGATTTGATATTAGAAACATGTAATTACTTAAAAGTATGAAGGAACTGTGCAGGTTTTGATATTGCATTTCCAGCCACTGCTGCAGTTTTTCCACAGATCTAGCTCATACCTAACTATACACAGATGCCTAAGGGACGAGGAGGGAGGGAGCGGAAAAGAGGCAGAAAGAGTGTAAAGACGAGGCATCAATGAACAGATCCTCCTGACTGGATAAAGGATGTTTGTGTGTCTTTGTGCGGGGCTGTGTTGGTTAGAGAGGAGCCGTAGTGAGACGTGAGAGGCAAGCTGCCTATGTAGGTCAGCCAAGCAGAAGGAGCCTTCACCATACACCCCCACATTTCATACTTCTCATTTATGTGTCTCTCATGTCTATGTTTATCTATTAGACTCATACACACTTCTGCTCACACCTCTAAGGATGCTCGCAAACACTCTTCAGGCAGATATTAAAGAATCAAGAAGTGTATCTAAAGGAAACATTATTGTTGTCCCTAATTTTTCCTACTCTCCTTCAATGACAATATTGTCTGAGCACCTTTACAAATCTTAGTCCTTTTACCATTTCAAGTATACAACCAATACAACCAGGTAAGATTTTATATCCCTCAAAATGGTAAAGTCAGTTCATGGACATGTTTCATGATATTATTACAGTCATATTGTCAAATAGATAGAAAAATCAATATGCTGGAAAACAATATGCAAGGTTAAACACAGTGTACATAATACGAGACATCAGTCTACCCTCGTTATTGTAAAAAAAAAAATAAAGCAGTGGAGTTGGTTTTCTAATGTAGCACAATACATAAGTAACAATTTATTAACCTTAGCTTATATAAATGTGTCCACAGAGTAGAGCTCTAGTCCTTGCTGTTTCGGTGTCCCATTAAAAACAAGTAGAAAGCCCTGACAATGATGCACTCATGGGGTTGTTAATTTAACACATTTACACACTTAAATGTGAGTAACAGTGTGCTGTTTGCAAGCTGCTTTCCCATAAACATACGCAGAGTTACAAGAAAGCTGAGGGTGTATGATCATAGTGTGTTTTGTATCCAGTCAACATTTTTATAAATTTATATGCAGTTTGAGTTTTTCAACCACAATTTTCTCGTGTAGTCTCTTCTCGCAAATCTTTTTTAATTATTGTTGTTTGGCAGGATTTATCAAGATAAAATTTTTAGTTCATATTGCCTGGTCCTAACTTTCAGGCAGTTTGCTCTCACCTTTACTGTGATATGGAAGTTTTGGTTTTTGACATCAAAAGGTGCTGATTGTGATTTGCTCTGAATTTTTTCAGACTTCATCTCCTAACTCATCCAATGAGAACTCTCCAGTGAGTCCTCCAGATGAGCAGGGAGCAGGGGATGGACCCCCTCAACTGGAAGAGGAGGAGCCTGCCTTCCCTCATACTGATCTAGCTAAGCTGGATGACATGATCAACAGGTATTTCTTGCACTTGAATCTTTTTTGTGCACTTACAGCGATAATCTGTATTGTGCCCATGTTCCTTTAAGGCTAGCACAGTTTGACTGATGACTCTTCCTGGAGTTTGACATGGTTTGAAGAGGAAGGCATTTACATTTACATAGCGTTTAATTAATGCAGCCTCTTAATTATTTATCTATTGTTTTGCACATAAGCCAGATATAAGCAAGCTGTTTTATTACTACTAAAGGATACTTTTGATAGTCAAGTTCTTCTTAGTTTTATGTTTTTGTATATTTTTTGCTGAATCGTCACAAAATTTTAAAGTTTTGAAATGTTTGCAAGACAAAAAAAGATTTGTGTCAACTGCTCTGTATGTAGGCAATATTTGGTCTTTAAAATTTGTTGGCTTACTATATATTAAATAAATCTGTTTCTTTTTTTTCCATCAAGGCCTCGTTGGGTTGTTCCAGTTTTGCCAAAAGGAGAGTTAGAAGTCCTCCTGGAAGCTGCTATTGACCTGAGTAAAAAAGGTAGGAAATGCACTAAAATATGTTCAAAACTAAACAAACCTTTAAAAAGACAATAACACTGAATTGCACTTTCATTGCCTTTGGCACAAGACCTTAATATTTTTAAGTAGCTGTGAAATGCACAGTTGTCATACATTTTAAGATTTGTGTGCACTGTCATTGATTGTGAACAAACACACAACACACATACATTCTGCAGTATTGACCTCACTTAAAATTCTTTGTCTGGAGCCTAGACAGATAAGAATGCAGATGCCAAAGCCATGAGATTGTGCAGGAATGCAACATTGAATACATTGCTTATGGTTCATAGTAGTAATTTAATTCATAAAGCATCATACAGCTGATTAATAACTCTGGAGTAACAGTTGTCTGGTTCCCTTTCTTGCAGGACTGGATGTAAAGTGTGAGGCATGTCAGAGGTTTTTCCGAGATGGTCTGACCATCTCTTTTACCAAGATCCTGACTGATGAGGCAGTTAGTGGATGGAAGTTTGAGATCCATGTAAGTTGGTGTTTGCTTTGTATTCAGACTATGTCTTGTGGTGCCTCCTGCATATTCATACATTTTGGTATGAATAAATCATTAAGCACACATTCATAAATTCAATGATTTAACACTAAAATATTGATTTTAAATGAATAAATGTGTAATATTGTGTGACCTTTTGGCAAGTGAATCTCTCGGGGCCTAAAGAAGAAATATAATTTTATTTTTTAATTAAATACATTTATTATTTACTTTTACTCAGCAAAATGCAAGGCCTGTGAGTCAGGGAGCAAGAAATGTCCTTAAGTTAATATGCATTTTTTATTACTAAATGTGCATTTTACTTGCAGTATACATTTGTGACTGAAAATTTAGTAATGCTTCTTAAATGAGCTTATATTTCTAATGGTTTATTATTTTAATACCTGTTTTTCAGAGGTGTATCATCAATAACACACATCGGTTGGTGGAACTGTGTGTAGCCAAGCTCTCTCAGGACTGGTTCCCTCTATTAGAGCTGCTGGCCATGGCCACCAATCCTCACTGCAAGTTTCACATTTACAATGGCACTCGACCCTCAGAGACCGTCCCTGCTGGAGCACAGCTGGCTGACGATGAGCTCTTTGCCCGACCACCAGACCCAAGGTCCCCAAAGGTAAATAAAAAACTACTGTATGCCCAACCAACAAATAAACAAACCAGGGCCTTCAATCTTGAACTTTCATATCCACTATGTGAATGTTAAGCGTCCTTCGTTTTTTTTTAGGTCACAATTGGCTGTGTTATTTCATTTATGCTAGGGCAGACCTTAAAAATACATTATTTTTTTTGCCTACACCAGGGGTCGACTCTGTTACTCTACATACATAGTTGATGTTTTGTTTGATACTTTAAATAAAATTAACCTCAGTCATGTCTTAAATCTCTTAGAAAAGATAACATCTATTGGTCTGGATTATCTTTTTTTTGTATTTCTGACTTTATAGGGCTGGTTGGTGGACTTAATAAACAAGTTTGGGACGTTAAACGGGTTTCAAATTTTGCACGATCGCTTCATGAGCGGCCAAGCACTGAACGTCCAGATCATTGCTGCACTTATCAAGTAAGTAAGTTTACAGTAGAACTTAAATTAATGTGGAATACACTATTAACCTTGTGTCTTCTGCCTCGCAGGCCTTTTGGCCAGTGTTACGAGTTCCTCACATTGCACACAGTAAAGAAGTACTTCCTTCCAGTCATTGAGATGGTTCCACAGTTTTTGGAGAATCTCACAGATGAGGAGCTGAAGAAAGAGGCCAAAAATGAAGCCAAAAATGACGCACTATCCATGATAATCAAGTCTCTAAAAAATCTGGCTTCACGTGTACCAGGGCAAGAGGAGACCGTGAAGAATTTAGAGATTTTTAGGTTAAAAATGATTCTTAGGTAAGTGTGAAGGTTTGTATCTACAACCAGTTGAGTGTTAATCACAATGGTAATCCTAAATATCTTTTACAGGTTATTGCAAATTTCTTCTTTTAATGGCAAAATGAATGCACTAAATGAAGTTAACAAGGTGATCTCCAGTGTATCCTACTACACTCATCGGCATAACCCAGAGGAGGAGGAGTGGCTGACAGCAGAGCGCATGGCTGTTAGTACTCCTGTTTTGTTTTTTACTTTGTATTTACTTCTTTTCACATTCACACACCATTTGTCTTATTATATTTTGTCTAACTGATTCTCAGGAGTGGATCCAGCAGAATCACATTTTGTCCATTGTGCTGCGGGACAGTTTGCATCAACCTCAGTATGTGGAGAAACTGGAGAAGATCCTACGCTTTGTAATTAAGGAAAAAGCCCTTACCATGCAGGATTTGGACAATATTTGGGCTGCCCAGGTGCAAAACTCTTTAATTGTTGAGAAAAGCTACACACATATAGAGTACTTAATGTTAATATTAATTAAATGTTTGCTTCTGTACATCTTTAGGCTGGAAAACATGAAGCTATTGTGAAGAATGTCCATGATCTTTTAGCCAAGCTGGCATGGGACTTCTCCCCTGAGCAACTCGACCACCTTTTTGACTGTTTCAAGGTTCGGATTATGCTTGAATGAATCAGTTTTAAAGGGTTTTTCATTGCAGTGTGCAGTAGACTAATAACATCCAATTCTGTCTTATTCTCTAAATGTAACTATTCTTCCTTGAGCAGGCAAGCTGGACCAATGCCAGCAAGAAACAGCGTGAGAAATTGTTGGAACTTATCCGGCGCTTGGCTGAGGATGATAAGGATGGGGTGATGGCCCACAAGGTTCTCAACCTGCTGTGGAACCTGGCCCACAGTGATGATGTACCTGTAGATATCATGGACCAGGCTCTCAGCGCTCACATCAAAATTCTGGATTATAGTTGCTCACAGGTTAGACAGCAGGCCAAGATAACAAAACCATCTTACATCTCCTATCTCGGCACAAGCTTATTGTTTCCTTATTTCCAATTACAGGACAGAGACACGCAGAAAATCCAGTGGATAGACCGCTTCATAGAGGAGCTACGAACTAATGATAAATGGGTGATCCCTGCTCTCAAGCAAATTAGAGAAATCTGTAGCCTCTTTGGGGAAGCTCCTCAAAACCTTAGGTAAGACAGAAAATGTTTTGCTGTTCGTTCAGACATGAACACATTAGTTGATGGTATTTGGTACAAACTACTTATTTATTCTTTTAAATAAAGGTTTGTTTGCACATGTTGCATATATGCCTTGAAGAGAATTTGGAGCCTTTACTATTACTATTGACTATTTTACATCCCTAGCATTTTAATTCCATCGGTGCACAAAAGACATTTTTTTAATACTTTGAAGTTTTGTCATTTTGTGCTCCGATGGACAAAAAAAGGCCACGCTGATGGTCCGCCAACTTAAGCTAATTTGGTTTTGTACTGCTCCATGTTTTTTTCTGTTTTGACTCATAGCCATTTAAATAAAGCTATAGGTTGAACAGTTAGAATAGTCTTTTACTTGTTTCACATTTTTCCTTTTCTACAGCTAACTTCTTACTTCAGCTTCTTACTAATCCCATGCAAAATATTGCAGTAAAATTCTATCAAACCATCCTATAGATATTTGAAACCAACTAAGTTCAGCAAATCATTTGTTTTAATTCAAAGTAACATTTCTGTTTAGTCATTATAGAAAATCTGCAGCACACATACCTATTGTTTTTTTCAGAAAGAAAATTCGAATTAACATACAAACAAGCTTAGTAGGGTAAGTTAAGAGCCAATCCAGGGGTCCAAGCTCAACTTTCTGTCTCGCATTGTATAATGTACTGTTCAATCTCCTACCTTTTTCTTTCTTGGGTTTCATCTCAATTGGCTTTAGTTTATTTGAGCCAGGACCCGGATTACAGAATATTACATATAGTAAAGTATGTGCTTTAAATATTTTAGTAAAAAGAACATTTGAATACTTAATAATAATTCATGTCCTTCTTTTAGTATGAGTCTCTGGCTTCAGTTTTCATGAAATGTAAATTGGATATTATGGTTCACATAGCATTTACTGTTCTAGAAAGTATACATTTATGTTTGTCTAAATTATGTTTATTTGTATTTGAGAAAAGAACACAAACTTTACCAAGTCTAAAACAGTCAAGTGTAATGACACAACTGTAAATCTGTTCTTGGGTGTTTCTAGCTTGGTACATTTGGTTGCAGATAATGTGAACACATAATAATAATGATAATGTGAAAACAGCTTTTGTATTCAAGTTTATGTACATAATGACTAACAATTTTCCCTAAAAGTCCTTTGTGATGGAGCCCAGGTTTTGTCTTTTGCTAGCACCTTATAGTTCAATCAAAAGGTCATTGTTATTTCTTTTCTTGGAGCCCCTTTAGTTGATTTGCGCTTAAGATTTTTTATTTTATTTACATTTTTACCATTTAAGTATTTTTGATGCATGATGGTTGAAATACATGGGCAATCAAGGCAAGAAATGGCTATTATTAATAATTTCTTCTGCTAAATGTCCTATGCTGCATTTCAATACAATACTACATTTTATTTAAATAAAGAATCAGTCATGCTTATAAATTGTTTAGCTTCAGGTTTACAAATACAGTAGCACAACAGTCCAAAATAATGTATTTTGTCTCTGGTAACTCCCTTCTATTTGAGTTATCTTAAACCAGCTTCCCAATGTGTTTTTCTTTAGTCAAACCCAGAGAAGTCCTCACGTGTTTTATCGCCATGACCTGATCAACCAGCTGCAGCATAACCACGCTTTGGTCACATTGGTAGCTGAAAACCTTTCAGCCTACATGGAGACTATGAGACAACTCTCCAAAGGTAAGTTAGTCAAAGATTTTGACTTTTGTAACTTAAGAAGTTTATTTACAACTCTTGTTTCATTTGCAGAAGAACAAGCAGAGTTTGATCCCCAAACAGTAAGGCCGGGAAGCCGCTACAGCCACGTCCAGGAAGTACAAGAAAGACTCAACTTCCTGAGGTACAGCAATATCTGCAATATATTGTTATAACAAGAGCTTTACATGTTACAAATCCAGAGCAAAAGCAAAGTTTAGGTGCCATGTTAAAGGACAGTAAATATCCCTTCTATAATTATGACCCATTTGTTTTTATTACCAGGTTTCTTTTGAAGGACGGTCAGTTATGGCTGTGTGCCCCTCAAGCAAAGCAAATCTGGAAATGTCTGGCTGAAAATGCAGTGTTTCTCTGTGACCGTGAGGCCTGCTTCAAATGGTTCGATTCCTACTGTTGTTTTGCCTGTGCACTTTTTGGCTATTGTTTGTCAGTCTTCAATTTCAATCATTAAATTACAGGTACTCAAAACTCATGGGTGATGAGCCAGATCTAGATCCAGACATCAACAAGGACTTCTTTGAAAATAATGTTCTACAGTTAGACCCATCCCTACTGACAGAAAATGGCATGAAGTGCTTTGAGAGGTTCTTCAAGGCTGTCAACTGCAGGGAGGGCAAGTTGGTAGCAAAACGCCGGGCCTACATGATGGATGATCTGGAACTAATAGGCTTGGACTACCTCTGGAGGGTAAAGAGCCATCAGGATAAATTCTTTTTCATTTATTAGGATATATACATCCAAATGACATAGCTGGCACACTAGTGCAAATTGTTATCTTGATATTTGCCCATTGTACATTGAAATTGCATGCCATAAAAGAATTTCTCCATCGAAAATACTTTTTTTTTTTCCCCCTTTAAGGTGGTAATCCAAGGAAGTGATGACATTGCTAGTCGAGCCATAGACCTTCTGAAGGAAATCTATACCAACCTCGGACCAAAACTGCAAGTAAACCAGGTACAAGGACTATTCAGACAGTTCAGATAATCTCCTACTTGGTTTGCATGTGTTTTGGCTGCTCTGACAGTGTATTGGCTACACATTTATTTCTCTGCCATAGGTGGAAATTCATGAAGATTTCATCCAGTCATGTTTTGACCGTCTTAAAGCATCATACGACACTCTTTGTGTGTTGGATGGAGACAAAGATAGCATTAACTGTGCTCGTCAGGAGGCTATTCGCATGGTGCGAGTTCTCACTGTGCTCAAGGAGTACATCAATGAATGCGACAGCGATTACCATGAGGAGAGGACTATACTGCCTATGTCCAGGTACAGTATCAATGCCTTTAATGCATTATTTTGATGCAGGTTACAATGATCTCATATGAGGCATTCATTTACATTGTCCCTGACCTAATATCTTTTCTTCTTTCTTCCTCCTCCTTCCTGCAGAGCTTTTCGGGGAAAACATATCACACTGATTGTTCGGTTCCCAAATCAGGGACGTCAAGTAGATGACCTGGATATCTGGTCACATACCAATGACACAATTGGATCTGTTAGGCGAGCCATCCTAAACCGCATCAAAGCTAATGCTGCACATACCAAAATAGAGCTTTTTATTGGTGGGGAGGTTGTCGATCCAGCTGATGACAGGAAGCTCATTGGACAGCTAAATTTAAAAGACAAGACGGTGAGAATTGCAATGACCAAATAAATAAAAAAACATTTTCTATATAAGAAACAGCAAATACCTTCAAAATTTCTTAAAAAGAAAAATGAAAATGTTGCATTGTGAACTCCTAATTTTAATTTCTCTTTCTTTTTACTAACTATTTTATACAGCTTATCACAGCCAAGCTGACCCAAGTAAGTGCCAACATGCCCTCAAGCCCAGATAGTTCATCGGACTCATCCACTGGGTCTCCTGGCAACCATGGTAACCACTACAGTGATGGTCCCAACCCCGAGGTAGAAAGCTGTCTTCCTGGTGTGGTAAGCTAAGAGCACACCTGTTCCTATGTTGACTCCAAGGATTTTGTTTGTTAATGACTACGTGTTAGAAAGTAGTAGACTAATCACAAACTTACTTAAATATTATGGCAGATTTGTTTTCAATCATGAATTTTGTGTGCTTGTATTTTTTACCAGCAAGCCTAACTCACACTCTACTGTTTACAGATTATGTCGTTGCATCTGCGCTACATTTCCTTCCTGTGGCAGGTGGCTGACCTGGGCTGCAACCTTAACATGCCTCTTCTTAGAGATGGAGCCCGGGTTCTCATGAAACTCATGCCCCCAGGTAAACATGCATCATTCCTCTCCCATAGACTATGCAGGCAGTTTATGTAATGCAAAACTTAATTTAGCAAAAACAGGAAAGGTAGTGTTAACTCATTACTGTGTTTTTTGTGTATCCCAAGATAATACAACAGTTGAGAATTTGCGAGCTGTGTGTTTGGACCATGCCAAGCTTGGTGAAAACAGCCTCAGTCCTTCACTGGACTCGCGTTTCTTTGGACCGTCACCATCACAAGTGCTCTACCTCATTGAGGTGTGTCTCAATGTCATAATTTTCTTCTCAAACCACATTCTTGCCATCAATGCTTTCTTACTATGATCTGCACAATATTAAGCACGATTAGATACCTCAGTAGCGTTGCTGATCCACACATAGTCACTGGAATATTGAATGTCTCTTTTTGTTTTAGGTTGTGTATGCTCTGCTGATGCCAGCCAGTGCAACCCTAGGTGAAGATGCCAGTGACTTCCAGTACAACTTCTTGAAGAGTGGTGGGCTGCCCCTGGTGTTGAGCATGCTCACCAGGAACAATTTCTTGCCATCAGCAGACATGGAGACTCGGCGCGGAGCTTACCTCAATGCACTTAAAATTGCCAAGCTACTCCTTACTGCTGTAGGCTTTGGACATGTCAAGGCTGTTGCAGAGGCCTGTCAGCCAAATGCTGAAGGAAATATTCCAGTCTCACCGGTTAGGCTGCACAAATGACGCACACAGTGATACTTTAACTTTAAAACAGGTTTTTCTATTCTAAGTGATATTTTTGACATGCCTTCCTCTTTCTCCACACCCTGTGCAGATAAATCAGGCTACTCATGACCAGGCCCTGGTCCTGCAAAGTGCTTTACAAAATATCCCCAATCCTGCCTCAGAGTGCATGTTGCGCAATGTAGCCATTCGTCTGGCTCAGCAGATTTCTGATGAGGTAACAGAGTCCTTGTGTAATGACTACAACATCTTTCTTTGCCATTTAGTTCTTACTGCAATGATGCCCTTATGGTATGAAGGATTTTGATAAAAATAAAAAATGTTGACTCATTTTTTTTCTTGTTTTTTGAGTTGCCATTATTACACCAATACCAATATAAATTATTAATAATGATTTTTTACACATAGAACTTCTTCCAAGCATCAAAGTACATCCCAGACATCTGTGTAATCCGAGCAATACAGAAAATTGTGTGGGCATCTGGCTGTGGTACTGTCCAGCTTGTCTTCAGTTCAAATGAAGAAATCAGCAAAATATATGAGAAGGTAAATGCCCATTCTGCTGTACCCTAGAAATATTTATACTTTATTTAGTAGCACAAACCCCTCTAAAAAATACTTTCACAATCCCTCGCAGTTTTGTTTTTTTCTGCCAAGATCTTTGATTATATTTGTTGATTTGAATTTGATGGGGTTTTTTTTTTTCAGACAAATGCGGCTAAGGAACCCGATGGAGAAGATGAGCAGGTATGCTGTGAGGCCCTGGAGGTGATGACACTGTGTTTTGCCCTGATGCCCACTGCTCTGGACACACTCAGTAAAGAGAAGGCTTGGCAGACCTATATCATAGACTTGCTGCTCCACTGCCACAGCAAGTTAGTACAACCACAAAGATCATTTTATATATATGTGTATTTTTTTTATGATTGCATCTTAACATCATGTTTCCTTTGTCTCAATATTCTCAATCTTCAATAGATCTGTACGTCAGATGGCACAAGAACAGTTTTTCCTGATGGCAACAAGGTGCTGCATGGGCCATCGACCCCTCCTCTTCTTTATCACCCTCCTCTTTACAGTGCTTGGGGTAAGTAAGAATATACAGTATACACCTGCATATGAACACTTGATGGGGACAGGTTTTTTTCCGATGGTAATGAAAATGTTACATCTGAAAATAAACTTTGAATTAACCTTTATTATTTGTCTGTGTCCCTTTTAGAGTACAGCCAAAGAGCGAGCCAAACACGCTGGAGATTATTTCACTTTGCTTAGACACCTTCTGAATTATGCCTATAATAGCAACATCAACCTGCCAAACGCTGAGGTGCTCCTCAACAATGAGATTGACTGGCTAAAACGAATACGGGTAAATAAAAGACAACAAGTACACATACAGCAGTACATAAACTTGAATGTGAGTACATGGTGCACATTTTTTTAAATTCCTAGGATGAGGTTAAAAGGACAGGAGAGACTGGTGTGGAAGAAACTATTTTGGAGGGCCACCTTGGGGTCACCAAGGAGCTTCTGGCCTTCCAGACTCCAGAAAAGAAGTACTATATTGGTTGTGAAAAGGGAGGAGCAAACCTTATTAAGGTACAACAGCTTTAAAGTATCACTCTCACACACATATTAATAATTGCAAAATAATCTTGTCTGTTAATTCTTTGTGAATTCTTCCTTCTTTTTATGAAGGAGCTGATTGATGACTTCATCTTCCCAGCCTCAAATGTTTACCTGCAGTACATGAAAAGTGGGGAGTTTCCCACGGAGCAGGCTATCCCGGTCTGTAGCACCCCTGCTTCCATCAATGCTGGCTTTGAGTTGCTAGTGGCCCTGGCTGTTGGTTGTGTCAGAAACCTTAAACAAATTGTTGATACCCTCACTGACATGTATTATTTGGGTAAGAACATACAATACAACAACCTACAATTTCACAATGTTTCTCACAGACAATTAAGGCTTACATGTGTGGTTCACTCTCTCTTTGTATTTTAGGGGGTGACACCCTAACTGAGTGGGAATACCTCCCTCCAGTTGGACCAAGACCCAACAAAGGCTTTGTAGGTTTGAAAAATGCTGGGGCTACCTGCTACATGAACTCTGTCATTCAGCAGCTGTACATGATCCCACCAATCCGCAACGGCATTCTGGCCATTGAGGGCACAGGCACTGATGTGGATGACGATATGTCAGGAGATGAGAAGCAGGAAAATGAGGTAGTGTAACCTTTTCTTTGATGTACTGTTTTTCTCTAGTGGTGATCACATCCAATGAGTGAACTCTGCAAGCTGTATTTGAAGCTTGAAGCTGAAGGCATTTCAGCTACATAATAAGACCAACCAACCATCACATACCCTGAGAAATCACTGTCAAATCATTGTGATTTTGCTCATAATTTTATAAGCAGTCCTTGTGCGGTTAATGTCATAACTATGCCCCAGCCGAAGATGAGTTTCACCTGTATTTTTTTTCAGTTTCCAATGTTTAATTTTTGTATTACATTACAGAGTAACGTGGATCCTCGTGATGAGGTTTTCAGTTACCACCACCAGTTTGATGATAAGCCCTCAAGTAAATCGGAGGACAGGAAAGAGTACAACATTGGGGTACTACGTCATCTTCAGGTCATTTTCGGCCATCTGGCTGCCTCCAGGCTGCAGTACTATGTCCCAAGGGGATTCTGGAAACAGTTCAGGTATTTTAAATGCTGATATTCTGGTTGTGTTTATGCAATGTTGTGTTTATGTTTTTGTGTGAATATTTTTTAATCCATTTCCCTCCTTGTGATTGCATCCATTCAATTTCAATAAGGTTATGGGGTGAGCCAGTAAACCTGAGGGAGCAGCATGATGCCCTGGAGTTCTTCAACTCTTTGGTGGACAGTCTGGATGAAGCACTTAAAGCCCTGGGCCACCCAGCAATGCTAAGTAAGGTACTGGGAGGATCCTTTGCTGACCAGAAAATCTGTCAAGGGTGTCCCCACAGGTAAAAGGTTTTGGCTATTTTTTATTATTATTTTATTTTTTGCTGTCAAGCTAATGTTGGTATATGTTCCTTAATTTTCTATACCACATTTTTGCTTCATGCCTTGCCAGATATGAGTGTGAAGAATCATTCACAACACTCAATGTTGACATTAGAAATCATCAGAACCTGTTGGACTCCATGGAGCAATATGTCAAAGGAGATTTGCTGGAAGGAGCTAATGCCTACCACTGTGAGAAGTGCAATAAGAAGGTGTGAACTGACCACTATTTATATAGTGACCCAGAAAAAAAGTGCATGTATAATTGTGACAAGTAGCAATCAGTTTATTTGTGTCGTCTTTGGACTGTTGGACTGTATTTATTGGCAATTGGCGTTTGCATTATGATTTTAATAACTTCTTCTCTGCATCAGGTGGACACAGTAAAGCGCCTGTTGATTAAGAAGCTCCCACCAGTCCTGGCCATACAGCTAAAACGCTTTGACTATGACTGGGAAAGAGAATGTGCCATCAAGTTCAATGACTACTTTGAGTTTCCCAGGGAGCTGGATATGGAGCCTTACACAGTTGCTGGTGTGGCCAAGTTGGAAGGGGATGATGTCAACCCAGAAAACCAGGTGATCCAGCAGAATGAGCCCTCGGATCCTACGCCCCCAGGAAGCTCCAAGTATCGTCTTGTCGGGGTGCTGGTCCACTCAGGCCAGGCCAGTGGTGGACACTACTATTCCTACATAATTCAGAGAAATGGGGGAGATGGTGAAAAGAACCGCTGGTATAAATTTGATGATGGAGATGTGACTGAGTGCAAGATGGACGATGAAGAGGAAATGAAGAACCAATGCTTTGGTGGAGAGTATATGGGCGAGGTGTTTGATCACATGATGAAAAGGATGTCATATCGGAGGCAGAAGCGATGGTGGAACGCTTACATTCTTTTCTATGAGCGTATGGACTCACTGGACAAAGATAGCGAGCTTGTGAAGTACATCTCGGACTTAACCATCTCTTCCACAAAACCACATCAGGTCAAGATGCCTGGTGTCATTGAGTGCAGCGTCCGCAAGCAGAACGTCCAATTCATGCACAACAGAATGCAATACAGCTTGGAATATTTCCAGTTCATTAAGAAACTTTTGACCTGTAACAGTGTCTATTTAAATCCTCCTCCAGGTATGCAAAATTTTAGTCTAGATACTGGCTTTAAACTAGTTGGATTAGCCACTGAGCTCTAAGATGAATTTTAAATGTGGAGCACATCAAAATGAAACAGGTTTTGTAAATGATGCGTGTGTACAGAATGTCATTTGTCTGACAGCATTTCTATTCAAGCAGAAAATACTGTAAATAGTAAATGTATCTGTTACTCCATTAGGTCTGAATTTTCAGTATTTTTTATTTTTTAGTATGTCAAAAGTTACTCTTACTTTAACTACAGTTTCTAGTGCAAATTTATTTCTATTTGTGTATCTTGTATTTTAGTAACTCTCTCTTATACCCATCTTTCAGGACAAGACCATCTACTGCCTGAGGCAGAAGAGATTGCTATGATTAGTGCTCAGCTGGCTGCTAGGTTCCTCTTCAGCACAGGTTTTCACACAAAAAAAGTAGTCCGGGGTCCTGCTAGTGACTGGTAAACTTCCTCTGTTTTTGATACACTTTACCTCTTTCTTCTTTGTCTTGTCCTTTCTTTTTCAAAAGTTTTCCTTGTCTCTCTCTTTTTTTTTTTTTTAGGTATGACGCCCTTTGCATCCTGCTGAGACACAGTAAGAATGTACGCTATTGGTTTGCACACAACGTCCTGTTTGCTTACCCAAACCGGTTCTCTGAGTACTTGCTTGAGTGTCCAAGCGCTGAGGTCCGAGGTGCATTTGCCAAGCTCATAGTCTTCATTGCTCATTTCTCCCTGCAAGATGGTCCCTGCCCCTCACCTACTGCCTCCCCAGGACCCTCTGCTCAGGTTGGTGGCAGGCTGTAGCTAGCTAAACACTGAATTCTATTATACTGGTATACTAGTGACGGTATGGTATGTCCTGGGCTCATCCTAGTTTGTCATTTGACTTGTTTTTGTCTTATGTTCCTATCAGGGCTGTGATAACCTCAGTCTAAGTGACCATCTGTTGAGAGCTGTTCTCAACTTGCTCAGAAGAGAGGTCTCTGAACATGGCCGTCACCTGCAGCAGTACTTCAACCTCTTTGTCATGTATGCCAATCTGGGTAAGTAGCACACAGACGTCACCCACCCGTCAGGTTCAGCTGCTCCTCAGTGAAATGTTCTTTAAGGATTATAGCAATGGTGCCACTTTTCTTATTTCTTTTGTACTTTTTCAATACAATTATACAGGGCTTGCAGAAAAAACCCAGTTGTTAAAGTTGAATGTCCCTGCAACTTTTATGTTGGTCGCTTTGGATGAGGGTCCTGGCCCCCCAATTAAATACCAGTATGCTGAGCTGGGCAAACTCTACACTGTGGTGTCCCAGCTTGTTCGCTGCTGTGACGTCTCCTCACGCATGCAATCCTCCATTAATGGTATGTATATTTCTTTTGGCTCTTCTAATTTTGTGAAATGGGGAAGTAGAGAGAGCCCAATGAAGATTTACATCCTTGCTCAGGATTTAGAGACTGACAAACCTAGCTACTCGGAGCTCCTGCACTGTGAAGGCGGAGCTTTGAGCTGAGGGCTTCCTTGAAAACCAACCTTTTACAATAAAACACCTTTTTTCCCTGTCTTAATTTTTTGCCCTCGACTTTGCTAGGTAACCCTCCCCTCCCAAACCCATATGGAGACACCAACCTGACAGCCCCTGTGATGCCTGTGCAGCAGCTGGTTGCAGAGATCCTGTTTGTAAGGACCAGCTACGTGAAGAAGATAATTGAGGACTGCAGCAACTCTGAGGAGACAGTGAAACTGCTTCGCTTTAGCTGCTGGGAGAATCCTCAGTTTTCTTCCACTGTACTTAGTGAGCTGCTCTGGCAGGTTAATGTCAACTTAAAATTTCCTTTTTAAACCCTGGATATCATTGGGAAAGTCAACATAGAAACAACAAATAAGTCACACAGTTTTAATTAACGATGTATGTTTACAGGAGCTAGACTCTTAGACTGTCCTTTTGAGTAAAGACATTAATATGCATTTTAAAAAGTCTGGTTTTAGTCCTACAACTACTCACATTTCCTCCTTTCACAAATTCACAAAAATCCCTCTTGTACTGCTCCAAGCAAAGCCCCGTCCAGCTGTATAGACAGTTCTCAGTGTGTTTTAGGTTTGAAGATGTAGCGTTACCGTTACCAACATAAACAACATGGTGTTGCTCTGATTGGGTTAAACTGCAGTTACGTACAGATGACAAATCCAACCACTGACCAGATTTTTAAATTAAAGTAACTCATTTGCAAACGCTTTCTTTGGAAGGCCCCCCAGATGGTACTGTCATAGACACAGACTATCTGGCAAAGCCAGATTATACAGTATATAGTGATTTAAGGACTGAACCTGTGTCAACCATGTGAAATCTCAGGTTGATGCAATATGACACAAAGAACCAGAGATCATAATCAGTTGATGTAGACTTTTTTATATACAATGGCGTTTAAATATTTGAGTGCAAACTTTTGTCTGTTTACAGGTTGCGTACTCCTATACCTATGAGCTAAGGCCTTACTTGGACTTGCTGCTTCAGATTCTTCTCATTGAGGACTCCTGGCAGACACACAGGTCAGTTTGTTTTAGGATAGTATCTAAATTGTTGTTCCTAGGTCTCTTCACTTGTTCATGTATTCAGTGTTTATTCTTTGCTTTTAGGATCCACAATGTACTGAAAGGTATTCCTGATGACAGGGATGGGCTTTTTGACACCATTCAGCGCTCTAAGAACCACTACCAGAAACGGGCTTACCAGTGCATCAAGTGCATGGTGGCCCTGTTCAGTAACTGCTCTGTGGCCTATCAGATTCTCCAGGTATGTACACATAGATAGATTGATAGATTGTTGGATAGTATAGCTTCACTATGTACACAATAGAAGTCCCACACAAAAATGGATTTAGAATGGGGAAAAAAATAACTGATTCCATGTTAATTGTTAAAAATACAAAAATATCATTAAAATAGAAGCATGTCTAAATATTTCCCTATGGAGAGTTACACTGGTGTCCTGTAAAACCTCATTTACTTTCGAGTGTATCTATACATCAGGCATCCATTGTTCAATTTTGAATTAACCACTGCTGCTAATCCATTCGAAAAGGTGTGACTTTATATGTTAATTAAACTTTGCTTGTGTTTGTTGATGCAGAGTAATGGTGACCTCAAACGGAAGTGGACATGGGCAGTAGAGTGGTTGGGGGATGAGCTTGAGAGGCGGCCATACACAGGGAACCCTCAATACACATATAATAATTGGTCACCTCCGGTCCAGAGTAATGAGACCTCCAATGGCTATTTTCTGGAGCGTTCACACAGTGCACGTATGACGCTGGCCAAGGCCTGTGAATTGTGTCCAGAAGAGGTAATAAAATTACCATCACACTCTTCACCCACGCACCTATATCGAACTAAACCAATCATCATTGAGTTAGACAAAAGACTGCATTTATTTGAATGAGCAACTGACTTATTTACTGGACCCATATGTTGATATAGATTTGGATATAACTAAGTTGTTCCTAGTTTTTTTTATTACTTTACTGTTTCATTAATATTTACTTGGGCTACCAGTAATCATCTCTCATTGCCAGTCAAACCAAAGAAATGGGTCTCATAGACAAGGCTGAATTATTTTCTGCTGATTCTGGCTGTCATCCACAATGCATACATACTAATACAAAATGTGCCACTAAATTGTATTTGTTATGTTGAAAAAGATCAGATAAATGACACGCTTCTCTGTAATGTTCCATGCACAGCTCAAGTGTACACAGGGAAGCCCAGGGAAGGTCAGTATTCCAGGCATCACAACATAAAGAAAGGAGTTAAAATGTAAATAAAAACAAACGTTCATTAGAAATGAGGTGAATTGCTGTAAAGTTACTGGCATTTAGTCAAAGTCAATACATGTCTGTTCCTTTCCTGCTGTTGTTGTCCAGTAACACTGGCATGGGGCCTTGAAGAGTATTACACTTTATGGAGCAATGCTTACTGGCAGTTTGCTTTAAACTCAAAATTGTGGTGTGGTTAGCCACATGTATTTGATTTAAGCTCTAACCAACAGCTTTTTAGGCACATTTAGCAGGCTATTTTAAGTTAATTCTTATGAGGTGCCGCTTGTACATGTTAGTACTTTGTGTCATTATATGAACACTTTTACACTTGAAAATCCTTGCCCTGTTTGTGAGGTTTGCCTCTGGTTTCCCCCAGATTTACATGTAAGATAATTTTCCCCTGACCAAAGTGTGGTTTAGATTTGTAGATCTGGAGAGGCCTCCTGGGATGTTTTTGCATTAGAAGTTTGTTTTTAAAAAAGCTAGAAGGAAGTTAAAAATGCCAAAAATGTAGAATCCACACATGCATGTTCATATCTATATAATAGAGTTTGGTCTAAACTACCTGATCCTATTTTTCAAATAAATTCTTACATTTGTTTTAGACATTCATTTAAATCCTGATATAAATGCCACTTATCTTGTTAGGAGCCTGATGAACAGGAAGCACCAGATGATCAAGACTCCTCCCCTCCTGAAGACACATCTCTGTACCCACATTCTCCTGGGACAGCACAGTTTCAGCAGGTGGTGACTTTGTCTAAGCTTGACAGCAGTGTTTACAAATATAATGAGCAAAAAAAACCCAAATATATATATCACAAGAAGCATGTTCAAATCAATCTAGGTTTTTAATAATAATTTACTCATGTTCCTCTTGTGCAGAACAACCACCCACATGGGCAGCCCTACACTGGCCCTGCTGCTCAGCACATGAACAACCCCCAGCGTCCTGGTCCTGCCTCTGCCCCAACTCCAGGTCCTACTCAGACCCCAACCCCAGGTCCGAATCCTGCTCCTGGGCCGGGCCCACGAGCACAAGAGAACTGGGAGAGCACTGAGGAGGTGGCCCCTACATCTACCCCAGGGCCTGTCCCACCCAAGGAGTAGCGTCTTGTTTCCCCTGCTGTGCCTCGAGCCTCCGTCGTCTTGCTCTCCCTCCGCATCCTTTGGTCAACAGAGCTCCATCTTGGGCCTCTCTCTGGCCCCAGGACAGGGCAGAGCCAGGTCTCCCATCACCCTTGAGGCCTCTTTTGAGATTTTCTTCTGTCAGCCTGTAGGAGGTGCTCTTCCCTGGCCTGGGGTTGTCTGGCATGGGACAGGGGCCTGCTGGCCGCTACAGAGGCCGGGGAGTGGATAAGAATTCTAATAAAGAAAACGCATTTACCCAGAGCTGGCGATGCTGATGTGCTTGTCTACACGACGAAAAGGTGTACATAGTATGTTAATGTTTTTGACTGTTCAGATCCCCCAATAGCATTACTGTGTGGTTTGCTACTGGGAGATTTGCAGATATTATGAAAAACAAAATGGATATTATAAATAAGAAAAATGTCCCAAAAAAAAAAAAAAACTGTAAGAAGTCAACAACTCCTTTGTTTTCTCACCCATGCTCAGCAGTAAAGTTTGTTATACCATCGGACGGTTATTGGTCATTCAACTGTAGAAGGACGCATTGTTATTATCATAATAGTTATATTATTATTCTGAAGCTCCTTGGCAACTTTATGACCGATGCCAAATCAACTCACGAGTTGTGGTTGGTTTTAGTGTGAGATATGGAATGGTTGGGTGGACTTTTATGGTGTTTGGTTGATGTGAAAAAGCAGTGATGCAACATTGTTCTGAAACTCATTGCCTTTCTTTTTTGTTTGTTCTGGTAATTAATTCAATCCTTTTGAAGCTCTAGTTAATATGCTGTAACATTTAGCATGGCTTCTCACCAGAATAGTGTAGCCCAAGAGAAGACTTGTGATCATAACAACCTAAAGCTGTTCTTAATCCACATCTCCAGAGAGGGGTTACCCTTAGGTTTGTTCTTTTTCTATTCATCTACCCTATCTATGATGAGGGCGTTATTTTGAACTAGTGTATCAATAAGTGGCTTTTCAATTGCACATTGTAATCCTACAACTTCACATTCGGCAGTTTTTGGTGGGATAGACAGCTTGGCTTTCATCTATAGGAATTCTGAAAAATGAAACATGCAACAAAATTGCGGCACTGGGCTATCTGGTGTAATATAGATTGTGTGGTTTGCTTCTGTCACTTCAATAGAGCCTAGTCTTAGACAGACTTTGCCCATCGGTCTCCATTCTGCCATGGAGCTGGTTTTAGTGTCAGCTGTAGCTTGGGATACAGTGATCCTGGGCCACATTGAGACCTATCCCGTTGCTCAGTGGTTTCTCAGCAGGGGTGTACTGCAAGAATAGCAGCTGGTTAGTCATGTTGCAACTTGAGCTAACTTGTAATTCTGTAGGAGTAAAAGGTAAACATCAGTAAATACTGTATTTAATTGGTAACTTGAATGCTTGTATTTTTGATCTTTTTTTTTTTGTCAAAACATACCAAATACTCCTGCAAATGAAAATATTCTGCCCACCGTATTATATTTAAATATTTTGCTCTTATTTTATAGAATTTATTTTGTTGTATTTCACTAAAAATAGAATTTGATTTAAGAGGAACATTTTTGTCCTTGTGTTATTTTTAAAGAAGATATTGACTGTACAGAGTTCTGCGCCCTGTTTTTTGCCGACTTTTGTTTTGGCCATGGTGTGACGTTGAATTCTGGAGCTACAGTCGCGATGTGGACTTTCACTTTGTGAGGTTTTTTGTGCACAGAAATATAACAAAAAAAGCCCTTAGCAAATAAAGAACATGGAATCTTGCCAGTGTCTGATTTTATTGTGTGAACTGGTATTACATCAGGATGTCAAAGTGTGTTATATTGTGTGTATATTAGGGGCTCAAACTTGGGAATTACATTTTTGTCCACTTGATCTTACTCAGGAATCTGTAGAGTATAACTGGCTCCCTCTAGTGTGCATCAAAGCATGTTATTGATAGTAAAAATACTGTCAATCCTTTAAAGTACCCACTTGAGTCTCAAGAAACACATCTAAGTACAGATCTTTTTGAACATCTTTTATTATCAAGAAGCACAGACTTAATTTTCCTTCTCCTGGACAGTCTTTGTTCCACGCAGTCTGCCTGTGCGACGGGCAGCGATGAGACCAACTTTGCGCCCAGCAGGTGCGTCCCTCCTGATCGTTGAGGGCTTGCCAATGTGCTGATGGTTACCACCACCGAAGGGATGCTCAACAGGCTGAAAGAAGAAATGTTTTAACATAAGAGCCAGGAAATAGTTCTTTTCTCTTCTTTTAGACATGATGCACCAGAGTCAAGAGACAAATACTCAAAATTGGTTGGGCTGTCAGTAATTCTTCCATGATTTTAACCAATCTACTCTGATCCTCTCCTGCACAGCATGAATTGGATATTTTATTTACCAAACTTTTCCTTTTAAAAAGCTAAAAGTATAAAACTGCCAACACAAAGTTCAATTAAAGCACCATTTCAGTTCTAGTCACTATTCAATCAAGTTATGACAAAAGATCTAAAAACGAGACACAAAGATTTGTGCAATTCATGTTACTCTTGCCAATCCCCAGTATTGTCTGTAAGAATTGCAAACACTTGTGCCCAAGATACTGTTCTTCACTTACATTCATAGCCACACCACGGACACGTGGCCAGCAGTTCCTCTTGGCCTTATACTTGTGGTAGGCACGACCAGCCTTCAGGATTGGTTTGTCAATACGACCACCTCCTGCAACCACACCTGGAACAAACGCAGTGCGTGAACTAAGGCAAAGAGTATCCCACATTGCCATTTTAACTCAAATCAGAGCACCATTTGTTGTTTTAACCTACCGACAACTGCTCTGTTAGCAGAAGCGATGACTTTCTTGGCACCAGAGGGCAGCTTGACTCTGGACTTCTTGGTTTCTGGGTTGTGAGAGATGACTGTGGCATAGTTTCCTGAAGCACGGGCCAGCTTGCCTCTGTCTCCAGGCTTCTCCTCCAAGCAGCAGATGATGGTACCCTCAGGCATCACCCCAACAGGTAGCACATTGCCAATGTTTAGCTGAGCTGAGGGGTGCAAAATTAGTCCAGTTAGTAACTGTTTTCAGGCAGTGCTCACACGCATCTGCCAAGTTATTTTATACGTTATTTATACCATTTCAAGGAGTTAGAGGATACGGTTTAAAAATCACTATCACAAGCATGACTGTCCTGAAATTTTTGTGTAAAAGTAGTTCCTCTTGTAAAACTTGGTGTAAAAAAACAAGCGACATTTCAAACATTTCTGTCTTGTGGTAAACACCAACAAAACTAAACCATGACTATATGACTAAAACAACCATTTCAGAGCCCCTTACCCTTCTTGCCACAATAGATAAACTGTCCAGTGTGGATGCCTTCTGCAGCAATGAACAGCTCTGTCCTCTTCTTGAAGCGGTATGGGTCACGGAAAGCCACCTTGGCTAGAGGAGCACCACGGCCAGGATCATGGATGATATCCTGAGAAAGACCATTAATACAATTTGAAATTATAAAACTAGACAGCTGGTTAAAATCCAGAAGAAAGGAGAGTGGTCCTGACATACCTTAACAATCCCCTTGATGTATCCATGGCGTTCAGCAAAGTCAACATGACGGAGTTTGGCAGCACCTTTTCTGTGCTTGACATGGGCTTTAAACACCGAGCCCGCACCTTTTCTCTGTCCCCTGATTACACGTCCCATCGTGTACTGAAAGGAAAGCAGCGACTATTGTTAAAAATCTACTGAACATAGCAGTCAACTTGCAGGATTCAATGTTAATGTCAGATTCTGTTTTATCATTTAATAGTATGCATTAATAAAGCATAGTGACAAGAGGGCCACTCAGCTTGGAACACCATCACTATCATTTAGACCCTCAGATTTCATTCTCTAGCTAGCTAACAATGTCGTAGGCTTATTTTTTAGCACCTGTTTACTTTAAAAGGGAATCTACATGTAAGCGGCACTACTTGTGAATTGCATGTAAATGTTGAGTTTACTTCAAGCTTAGAAATTACATTAAAAACAGGAGAAGTTTGACTGTGTTAGCTACCGGCCTTTAGCTGCTACACACTGATCTCACAGCGCCATGTCACCAATGAGCTAAACAGAAATACAAACTGGCTCGAAATCAAAGTCTATCTTAAAAAGGCTTGTAAGATACAATTCTGTAGTTGTTGTTGGACATTTCTATCATAGATTTTAGAGTGGATGGCCAATTAAAACGATGATTAAACTAAGATTCTGGAAACAGGATGATACTAAGCTTGTCCTACCTAAACTCCGTTGACGGAAAGAGGAAGCGTTGAGGACGAAGCGGACAATTTCTTCCGGAGAAATCGCCGAAGTGGTTTATGGGAAATTGAGTAAAATGTGTTTTTAACAGAGAGTGGCGCTAAAATAAATTATATTAAAAAAGGGATGCAATTACACAGACTTGAAATATATTAAACAGCACATTTACATATTAAGCACAATTACATATTAAGCAAAGATAGCTGATGATTACAAACAAGTGAAAAGACAAAAAAAAAAAAACAACAACATATTTTATCAATTGCTATGAACTGATCTGATTATTCAGATTCCAGTTTTAAGTCTTTGATAAAGAAAATTATTAAGGAAATATTATTTTGCTCAATAGATGTCAGTAGATGGAGCCAGCACACCCAGCTCCCAGAGAGTAGGCTACCTGTAAAAATAAAACATGAGTTCTTTCACTCTAATCATACTCACAAATCAAGAAAGAGAGATCAAGAACAATTTTATTCCATTCACAAAAGTAAATTGGTTTGTTAACTGAGGAATACAACATACATCGTGACGACTACCAAACAATTCAATTTAAACATTGCATGATGATAGTTTTGTTTTTCTTGATGAATTCTGTCTCATCGCGCACACTTTAACAACTGTTGAATCTAAGGGCAATATTCCATCATCTCAATCATCATTTTGTTTTAAGACTTCTGAGGGAGTGCCCAAGGTATCACTTCACTTTGCATGTGTTATTTTGTAAATCTCTCCTTATGGCTGACCTTTCTCCTAGTGACCAATTACTCTACAGTGTATTGTCACACAGCGACATATGGCCTCTTAAGTGCACAGGATGTGGTGCACTGTGAGAGAAAAGAGTGGGGGTGTGAGTGGGATCAGAGGTGGCACCAAACAGGGAACGACACTGAAAGGCTTTGGGTAAGCTAACGCTTGACCCTGCAGATTGCCTTCAAAGGGCATTTAAACCATATGTCAGAGCATATATTCACCAAAGATACCTTGATATTTAAAAGTTTACATCTAAAATATGACAGAAGACTCACACTCATGCATCTTCTTCCTTAAAACTAGAGTGGCTTTGTGTGTTTGTAACTCAGTGTTAGACAGCAAGATATGTGATGATTGCAATCAGTAGCACCTATGTTTTACCTATTTTTAATTTAATTAACATCCTTTATTTATCCTTCATTTTAATTTTCATTTACATTACTATTATCCCTTGCTGTTGTCAGTTTTTATTTATTATTAATTTTGCATTAAGTCTTAAAGGTCTTTTACTCTCAAATCACTCTCAAATCATATCAGAGTTTAAGAAAAGAAACAGATATGTCTCCTTTCTCCTTCTTAATTCTTGCCAAACTCATAAAACAAGGAACATCTACATTCAAATCAAATGTTTCTCCCTCTTTTAGATAACTCTCTGATAATGATGGGTTTTCATTTGTCTTCCTGCTCTTGGTAATTTAAATCCGAGATTATAGGAAATATCGCGATAAGGCCGTTTGCCGGGTCGACAGATGTGATATCTCGCGTTACCTGAACACTGCGTTTCATTCCACCACGATCAAGCCGCCGGGAGGGGGTTGTGGAGCAGCTCTACAGTAACAATTTCATTTGGACCGCTAGCGTAATTTAAATATAGTAAACACCACTATTTTATTTATTTAAAGTATACATAGAGTTAACTTTATCAGTAACCGCAAAACCAAGGTCGTACTTAGTACAGAAAAAGAAAGATCGTCGCTTCAGCTGCATTGCCGGCCGTGCTAACAAAGAAAATCCTTTCTCTTCAAAAATAATCCCCACTTCTCTCTTTAGTTATGAGTCATGTGGTCGTCGATAATCCACACGGTCTAGATCAGCAGGTAAGAACTTTTTGTGTGTTTTTTCAACGTAAAAGTGATTTTTTTTGTCGTTAAAAACTCAGTTTCGGCAAAGAAAGAAGCTTCGTGTGTTAGCTCCTTTAGCACTGACATGCTAACGTTGGTAAAATGGAGGTGATGTCGCTGTGAGATTGTGATGGCGGAGCAGTACTGCGTTGTGCCAGCGAAATGAACCAACAACCCATCAAATATACTTTAATGATACTTGGCAACAGCTACATATTGTTAATATTTATTCGAGATATATTGCTTATCATAATTTGTGTTTTTGTTTCATGGTTACCCAACATTTAGTTAGCTCCGGCCGGTATTGTGGTATGTAGCCGGCTAATGTCAGGCCTCAACCTGAAACGTGGCGCAGGAAAAAAAAAAGGTGCTGGCAGTGGCTTAATAGACTCACCATGTAATTCCAGTTATATTCCACTGATCCAAATATACAGACATTGAACATTTATTTATAGACGAATATTAAACTATTTTTGACTTCCAACAATTCATCCTCAATTAACCACACGGGTTTCATCTAAATAGTACAGATAAGTATCTTATTATAGAAGTGTGGTAATTATGTACGTATATTGCTGCTTTTTCATTATTAGTCACTGTATTGATCTCTCTTGTAGCCGTTGTCATTTTTAATTTAATTCTTAATATTGTATTTGTGTAGCTTGCTGCCCTAGACTTGAACTCTGCTGACGGACAAGGCGGAGGAACTGGCAGTAAGTAAATCTGAAACTCATTCCCATGTTCTTGGTATCCATTCATTTGTAGATAATCTCCATGTGCCTACTCATAGATTTGTTAAATTGTTCACAAAGCTGTTTATCAGTGGTTGTGAAATAGACAGCAGTTTTGTAAAGCTTTGAAATTATTATAATTGTTCCAACATTTGAAATGCAATGTTTTTTTCCATCTCTGCAGGGCGTTACATTCCTCCTCATTTGAGGAACAAAGATGCTTCCAAAAACGGTGAGTTTACAGCCTTTTACAGTTTTACTTTTACAGTAAAAAAAACAAAACATCAGAGCCTGGTAAAAGCAAGCAAACTTGAATGCGTAACTGAAATAATTTTACTATAACAAAATAATTTGGCTGGTTAGGTTTTTTTTTTTTCTTGCCAGTACACTGAAAGAACATATTGGCAGAGACAGAGGAGTAATGCTGGAAATTTTCATTGTGAATGCCCTAGTTTTCTAAAGGAACCCCCAAATTATGAGATTTTTGGCTGATTGATAGTTGGCTGCTCTGAAAGGGATTTTGTAAAGTATTATGTTTTTGTGTCTTTGCACACTTGACATTTTTCTCGTTTTACTGTTTTCTTATTCCACAGCAGCAAATGCTTATTCCACTGGTAGACAGTGCGGTTATTCAGTGGCACCAGTAAATCTCTGTAAGTCCCTTCTGCCTGCTTTTGCTGAAGGCAACCTGCATTTCCAGATGCATGACATAGCCATTTTATATGCCAGCAAAGCCAACGTGAAGCGGTAGAGGGAGAGTGAATTTTATTGATGGGCTCATGATTAATTGTTGTGCTTTTTTGCTGGGGTGCTTGCATTGAAAATGAGAATTTATGTAGTGGGCATAAGATGAGCCTTCTGGTTAATTCTTTAAATGTGAGTAATTCATTCAGAAATTTTTAATTTTTTTTTAAATTAAAGTCCATTATTCACTTTAATGTCCCTCAAGTTTCTTATAAACAGTGCTCACAGCCATGGCAAGCTGAATGCCAGCAAATACAAAGAAATCTCTCAGGATGGGATGATTGTAAGATTTGTAACTTTGTTTCAAGTTAAGCCCAATACTCATTCTTCATTAGCCAGTGGTTCAGGGAGTCTTTTTTATAGACTGCTTCCCTACTTTTGCTCAGGTTACCCAAGACTGGCCTCTCAAGAGCTTGCCTTTTACCATGCCTACAATGGGGGTTGGCGAAACAGATGTGGTATACCCTGAACTGTATATGCATGTTATGCCACTTAATTCTGGCAGTCTTTCATATAGTATTTACTGCACACTGGAGCACAATCAACATCCTTGCTTTGTCAGTCACTTACGTTGCAGCAGAAAATCTGGGCCTAACATGTTTGTCAAAGCTTGCTGATCAAGTTGCTTACAATGCATGATGATAGTGCCTTTAAATGCACTGCTCTAAATAAAGAAGTTGCAGTTTATCATCATTGGACCAAATCAGCCTTAGGTTGTGGCTGTCTTCTGAGTTCTCTCCTGAGGAGTGCTTCTTGTTTATTTTTTTTTCCAAATTCTGTCTTTGGTTTGGAGTCATAATGGCAACATAGTTTTATTTCTGGGCCTTTCTAAAACTCAAGATTTGCCTTTGACAACAATAGCACTGTAAGATGTGTTTGTTTTTTTTTTGTTTTTTTTGTTTTTGGTAACTTTGTTTGCAAAATTTATAATCATACACACTGTACTTGGTGAAATGCCAGTCACCACACTAATTTGTACATTACTACATTTATATTGCATTTTTTGTTTATGCAGACAATACTGTGACTGTAGCAGTAGATTGCATACAAAGCTTATTTAAGAGTAAGCACTTTGCCTTCATGGTGGTGAATTTGTTTGATGTGAATTCTATATTTTAGTACAATGGGATGTGCCACTTCTGCATGGTGTGGAGCGCCATGAGTGCACATATCTTGTCTGATACAAGTCTGAGTTACCAAATTTTGGACTACCTTAATATTTTGTGGCCTTTTAAAAAGAATCAGTGAAAATTATATCTCTGATGCTTATTACTGGAGACATACAATAGGTTAGCTTTCTAGATGCCTGAAATGCACCTGTATGTACCAACCAAGACACTTACTCAGATAAGTATGACAGACAAAAGCCCAGGGTTCCATTTGCTGTGGACTGACGTGAAGCTTGAGTGTCTGTGTGGGGCTGTGCTGGCATTTGGAAGGGGGCACCTGCAGGTTTTTGTTGGATCCTCCTCACAGATCCAGCATTTACCGCCCTGATTTGCCTCCCAGACAATAAGACTAATTTAATTGTAGGTTTGTGTCTGGTACACCCCTTTTATGCTTCAGCTACTTGGCACGCCTTAAAACGGCAGCGCTAACTGTCCGTTGTCCCCCACCAGCCTCATCCTCAGTCTGCACTGATAATAGTGCAGCCACCGATGGGAACGATGACACAGCCAGTGTTCACAGCTGGGCAGATCGTTGTGGTAAATGTCTCCCACAGAGAGCTCATGAGCTCAAACAGCCAGTGTGGTTAATTTAAACAACCAGCTGTCATGTAGAAAATTGTGGCTTTTAAATGAGCTGTGCAGAAATGTACACCAGTGGCACACAAGTGGATAATTCCAAAGTATCAAGTTGCTTGAATCCTATTGTCAATTTAGACTGGGTACCAGTACTTGATGAGTAAGACTCCTGCTGACTCAGGCTAAAAGTATAGCCTTATGTCAGTTTGCCATGCTGCTATGAATATAGCATAATCTGTTCTCACAAGCCACTCTATTCCTCTTTAAGATTCACCTGGATGGGACAGTGGTCGCAGCAACGGATTTGTGAATGGTTACCATGACAACCGTACAAACGGGGGTTTTGGAGGACGTGGAGCCCCTCGCAACGATAGAGGTGGGCGTGGCGCCTACCGTGGTAACAGGGGTGGAGGCTCGTTTAATCAACCATTACAAAACGCAGGTGGGGAAAACGTACAACCCAACTGTAGTTGTTTTGTAGTGTAGTTGTAGTTGTAAAGGCCACCATCCCCACCCTTGTTTACATCTCTGTTGGTGCCATTACTTTTTTACATATTTTTCATCAAGTCATTTAATTTCAATCAATTCATCGGGTCTATACTGCTGTACGAGAGTGTAGTATCTGCTTTAACGGTGAAACAGAAATTGGCTTTAAAGGCTGGCTTTGTGTTGTTCCATCAAATATTTAACGAGGACATTAGTGGAAGCTTGCCTACTCAAAAAAAAGTTGGCGATCAAAACCATCACCACCGATTTGACGTTTGACCCATCAAAGGATTAGATAAGACGCTTAATTGTGGATGAGAACTCAAATTTAGTGGTTTACCATGGGTATTAACTTGTACTTAAGCTATTAATTCCAAGGAAATTAAGATTGCTTTAGAAAAACAAAGTTTCTTTGCTCAATTATGCACAATTTCAGAGAAATCCCTCACAAAATTGAGACTTTTTCAAAGGCAGTGTGCAGTAACTGCACTTTGCCTTGGTAATGATATGAAGTTTGTAGTTACTGCAAATTTAACAAGATTTCTCTGAAATAGTAGATATGAGTCATTATATTTTGTCACTAAATAGAATGGAGTCTTCACTTTCCTTGGACAAAATATGCAGATGCTGCACTTGCTTTTGTAGAGCAGTGTACTTGAATACATTAATATTTTGCTGGAAATATGTCATCTGGTCTTAACTATAATCTTTCTTTTATAGCTTTTGGCAATTATGAAAACAAAGAGGGCAGCTGGGGAGGAGCCCAGAGAGATCCTGCCTACAGCGGTTTTGGAGGACGTTCAGATCGGTCCAAGTCTTCAGTCTTCAATGACCGTGGGTCAGGCTCAAGAGGACGGTGAGTGTACTTAAGACATAAATTCTAATTATCTAAGTAGACTGTGTGGGTATCTGATTCACTGTGGTCATCACACATCATCTTGTGTACAGGTACGAACGCGGGGGGTTTTCAGGTGGAGGAAACAGCCGTTGGGTGGAAGAAGCCAGAGAAGAGGATTGGTCTAAACCCACTGCCCGCAATGAGCGCTTGGAACAGTAAGGCAGACAAGAGAACTTGTATACATTTACAAGCTTATTACATTTAGCTGAAAATGTTCTTTCTTCAATTCTAGTGAGCTTTTCTCTGCAAGCAACACTGGCATAAACTTTGAGAAATATGATGATATTCCTGTGGAGGCCACTGGAAACAGCTGCCCACACCACATTGAAAGTGTAAGTCTTAATGTGTCACATTTTGAGGGGGGGGGGATTACATTTTTATGTTCATGGGAAATGGGTCTACTCAAGCTCTTGGTCTTATCCCTTGAACTATAGTTCCAGGATGTGGACATGGGTGAGATTATCATGGGCAACATCACTTTGAGTCGCTACACTCGGCCCACACCAGTTCAGAAGCACGCTATCCCCATCATTAAGTCAAAGAGAGACCTGATGGCTTGTGCCCAGACTGGTGAGCTCTTGGATATTTTAAATTTTAAATTAAATGGAATCTTTGAATATATATTTGAAAATTATCTTTCTACTTTTTAGGGTCTGGTAAGACTGCTGCCTTCTTGTTGCCTGTGCTGAGTCAGATTTACACAGATGGCCCCGGAGATGCCCTTCAGGCAGTCAAGAACAGTGGACAGGTAGTCAACTAGACAAAGCTTTGTATGCCACTAGAATGCACATTAAACATAGTTGTTGCAAGGCTTAATAATCACCTATAACTTTCAGGAGAATGGAAGGTACGGCCGGCGTAAGCAATACCCTATCTCCCTCGTCCTGGCTCCCACCAGAGAGCTGGCTTTGCAGATCTATGATGAAGCGAGGAAAGTGAGTATTTATTATTATTTAACAAGCACTGTGTTTGTCAACATCTTCGGTTAAACTTTACCATTGAATGTTTACTACTCTTCTTGCGTAGTTCGCTTATCGCTCTCGTGTACGCCCTTGCGTCGTTTATGGTGGCGCAGACATTGGGCAGCAAATCAGGGACTTGGAGAGGGGGTGCCACCTGCTTGTCGCTACACCTGGTCGTCTGGTTGACATGATGGAGAGGGGCAAGATTGGCCTGGACTACTGCAAGTCAGTATACATTTCTAATATTAAACTTTTACTGGCATTTCATATAACATCTATTAATTAATGTTTAACTAAAATGTAACATTTTTTAGCTACTTGGTCCTGGACGAGGCTGATCGTATGTTGGACATGGGTTTTGAGCCACAGATCAGACGCATTGTTGAACAGGACACTATGCCACCTAAAGGGATCCGTCAAACTATGATGTTCAGTGCCACCTTCCCAAAAGAAATTCAGGTACAACTTGCTGAACGTTAATCCGGCTTGTTTTGTTTCATCTTGAGTATTTAAATATGCATACTTCCAATGTATAGATTTTGGCTCGGGACTTCTTGGAAGACTACATTTTCCTGGCTGTTGGGCGTGTTGGTTCAACTTCCGAAAACATCACCCAGAAGGTTGTCTGGGTAGAGGAGATTGATAAGAGATCCTTCCTTCTTGATCTTCTTAATGCCACAGGTACGATGTCCTTGGGGAATAAAATAAAAATGTAAAACACTATTCCTCTCATGAAGTCATGTTGGGCTCCAACGCATCATTGTCAGTGTGCCCCGCACAAGCTAGTATTATTGACACTGCTGTAAAAGTATTTTTTCATGATAGCTGGGATAAACAGGCGATGGGTTCTAGGGTTTAATTTTTGTCTTTGAGCGTACAGTGATGTGAAAGTTGTGGACTGAGCAGCCTTGCGTTTACTAGTTGGTTTGGTTTTATCTCAGTTATTCCCAGTGAGGTTCAGGAAAATGTGGCAGACGCCCCAGAGAAGCCAGGTAAGTGTGAGAATATCTACATACTTGCCCCACAAGCCAGAAACATCTACATCCCACAGCTCATCCTGTCCCTCCTCCCAGCCAACATACTGCCTCAGTTTGTTTTTTATAACTAAATGCAATGGTTGCCTTTCACCTAATGTTTAATTAATAATTTAGTTTTATCTCAAAATACAACTAGGCAACAGTTGACCTAACGTGGACAATTTGTCTTAAAGCCATTTTTGTCAGATAGCTGTGACCAATTGATGGGCACCAAATGTCCAGGACTTCCTTATTGTTTACTCTTTTTTTTTAAACTTTTGCCGTTTGTGCTAATATACATCAGGTGACTGGTGCTGCTCCCTGAACACAAGGTTGTAGTAAAGACAAACGGCATGTAGATGTTTAGCCCTTTTTTGGGCCATATTGCCTTTAAAAGGAAATGGAGCAATGGAAAGAGCTATTTTCCTTCCTTGTAGCTGTGCATTGCAATCCGTTTTAGGAAACATTATTTTGGAATGGCCTGTCCCAACTCATTCCCATTTTTTATGTCAAGCTTATATTCTGATAGCCATTAATATAAAATGGACAAAATTAAAAACTGAATACTTAAACAATTGGATTTTGTTTTGCGACTCTTTAAATTAGTTCTTTGAACCTAATGCAGTCTTAATTAATGGTTGTCAGGTCAAACTCATGTATCATTTGAGTTGCCATTTAGCTTTCTTTTGACTTTTTTTTTTCCTTTATGCTCCTGTCTGTTCAAATATCTTCTGTGGCCTTTTGTACTTGGATTGATGTTTGTAACTTCATCATTTTTATTTATCCCCTCGCTGTCCAGGTAAAGATTCGTTGACCCTGGTATTTGTGGAAACAAAGAAAGGGGCAGATGCCCTGGAAGACTACCTTTACCGTGAAGGTTATGCTTGCACTAGCATCCATGGAGATCGCTCCCAGAGAGACAGAGAGGAGGCGCTGCATCAGTTCCGGTCTGGACGCTGCCCCATCTTGGTGGCTACAGCTGTATGTAACTGCACTGAATACATTTCTAATTGTCAAATGCTCATCTATGATTAACTGAGCCAGAGCACATTAAAACTTTGTTTTATCCATCTTACTGAGTCAAGTTTTTTTTTTTCTATTAGGTGGCAGCAAGAGGTTTGGACATCAGTAATGTGAAGCATGTGATTAATTTTGACTTGCCCAGTGACATTGAGGAATACGTCCATCGTATTGGCCGTACGGGACGTGTGGGCAATCTCGGTACCTACAGTTTCTTACATGTCTTCTAAGCCTTCAAAGTAAATCTTTTGTACATATTGAACTTGTGTTCATTGTTGCTTTATTGTATAGGTCTGGCCACGTCGTTCTTTAACGACAAAAACAGCAACATTACCAAAGATTTGCTGGACATTTTGGTGGAGGCCAAGCAGGAGGTGCCCTCCTGGCTTGAGAGCCTGGCCTATGAGCACCAGCACAAGAGCAACAACCGTGGACGCTCCAAGAGGTAACTACGTAGAGAAGACTTCTTGCCTGATTTCAGGTTCACAACAATCAGCTGTGTTTTGCGAGTAAAGAAAACTAAATGTCGTCTTGTTTATAGATTCTCTGGTGGCTTTGGAGCCAGGGATTACCGTCAGACCTCAGGTACAGGAGGCTTTGGTGGTAACCGTGCAGGACGAAACACTGGAGGCCACGGAGGAAACCGTGGCTTTGGTGGAGGTACGCAACAGTCTTCAGCCTTCAATTTTTTGCTCTGATACCTGTGCATAATATATACTCTTTAACTGACTGTTCTCTCTTTTCAGGTGGCTTTGGTGGCAACTTCTACAGCAATGATGGCTATGGAGGAAATTACAGCCACTCTGGTAGTGTGGATTGGTGGGGCAACTAGTCGCCATAGGAAAAGGTTGCCTAGTCAAACAACCAAATGGAAACCACATGTTAACTTAAGCCAGACCACAACAATCTTCCCTGTGTAGCTTCACTGACACACAGTACATTACCAACCCTGGTTCTCTGCCATTCGCTTCTCTCACAATGGAAGTGCCGCACAACGCAACAGACGCCACCAGCACGTGCAATGCACTGGAGACGGCAGAGATTAGCACACCTCAGAGTGAGCATGGATGCTGACATGCATTGTCCGATAGCAACCTCGGACATTCATTGTTTTAAGTATTTTTGTTCTTTTTGTGGAAAAAACAATCGAATAACCTGAGGATCATTTGTATGTTAATGTACTGTGCCTTTTGAATTTAAACAGGAAATCTGTGTTTTCATTTCACCAGATGAACATGGCCAAGAGTTCTAAATTAGTTTTTACTATTTTGTTTTGTAAAAAATTCTAAAGGTGAAATAAGCTTGGACTTAATCAAACCTTGGCAAACACTGCGGCATTGTGACTCAGAGGTCACAATTCCATTTGAATTCAAATTTACTGGAAGAACATCATGTAGCGTTTTTTTTACAATTGAACAGCGATCGGAGCCATTACAATGTCTACCATAATCTGGGCCACTCTGTGAAGCAACTCTATTTTAATCCTCAATGACAAGGTTACATTTAAATTTCTTTTTGGCTCACTCTATCCTGGACAGGCTCCTTTCAAACGGATATGGTAGTCTTTAAAATAGCCATTCCTATTATCTTAAAAACACAGACGTCATTAAGCTCAGTGCCAACACTCGCTGAGAATTAAGAAGAATAGATGCTGAACTTGTTACTCTGCATTTTTCAATTGACTTGACAGTGTTAAGGCAGCTAGTATGTTCTGAGTGCTAGCTACATTAAGTGGGTGGTGTTTTTTTGTTAATTTTTACTTGAGACATTTTGGTGCAGGCATGTGCGCAAAATTAAAAAAACTTAACAAGTTTTTTTGATTTTTCTGTTCAAATATGTAAACACAAAATGCCTGCCATCTTGAAAGTGGGGTTTAAAATGGCTGCTTAAAGGACCACAGCATCAGGAGGGCATACTGTGGTGAGCATTTACTGAATCAGCGCACAACCACAAGGCCCAGATGGTATTCTACGCTTGCAAGTGTTTTGTTTTTTGGTCAAGGAGGAAGGACATGTGAACTGAGTCGCAGGCTTAACTTAATTAAAACGTTTTCTCTTTTCAAGCTGCGTTGGAGGCATGGTTCATCTTTAAGAGACAGGCATTTGATCACTGAGGTTTATCAATTGAACAGTGAGGAATGGGGCAGCACTCCGACCTCTGGGGTTGGGACAGGGGTAGGCGTGAGTCGCGGTTTTCAGTGCGCGGCCTTGTTAGTGGCTTATGCTTCCATTGCTGCATAGTTATCCTCTGGAGGTGGCCAAATTGTGGGTTAGACCACCTTCTTCTGGGACAAGAGTACTGTCAGATCTTCTGAAGTCAATCTGCTCTGAAATATTAAAATCTGTGGCTTAGTGCAGCCAGAGCAGGCTTTTCCTCTTAAAGAGGAGCAGTCATCGAGAGGAGAGATGGGGTGTTTTACCTTGATGCTCCAGTTTTCTCATTGGGTGTGTTGTGCCTTGAAAACTTTTATAAGAAATTGAACTAAAAGCAGATGCACTGACAGTGATGAGAACCTGAGATTGATTGGTGCTACTTGATTTTGGTGTGTAGGCCCTTGTTACGTCGTGCCCATCGAGTTTTACAAGTTATTTTATTGCACATCTAGAGTTTTATATAGATGTCTTGAATATGTGTCCTTAAGCTTCCAAATATTGTGTGTGAGGAGATTGTGAAGAAACGCAGCTTGTTTACAAAGGGGAAGGGTTCTCAATGTTAAACCAGGATTTATTTGGGACCAGGGGATTTAGCAGTCGGGAATTTAGCCATTTGCACAGATTTCTAGATTCTACTTTTGCTGCTAGTTTTGTGTAATTTATTAAGCATTTTTGACAAATATTTATTTTTGTAAGCCTCAAAGTGATTCTTTGAAAGTTTCAGAAACTTGACCAAAAGACATACAAAAACACTGGCACTTGAATGTTGAATGTCACCTGTATGCGTGAAATTTATATATTTCGGGGTAGTGTGAGCTTTTTAAATGTTAAAGATACATTCGACTCGGTAAATAATATCCACAGCTGTTTAAGGGCCTTCTCGGGGCCAGTCATCTCAACTAGATTACTAATTGGTCAGCAAAATTTGACATTGAACAAATATGCCAAGGTTTGGAATAAAGCTTGTCAATAAGCAAATAAATTTTCTAAGCATGTCAGTGCAGAAGTGTTAAGATTCTCCAATTGTGTGCATTGATTCTTCTCTAATTTGACCAGAATTATTTTTTTCCAGTGAATGTCTGGCACATGGCAATCCTTAAAGTAACAAACATGTGGTTAATTCTCATTGTTGTATTTGCATATATGACAGCTTGTGGGTTCTTGTTAAATGTGGAACAGGTGTAAATTGGTGATGGTTAATGTGCAGAGACCTGTTCAATGTTCGCTCGAGAACCCAGAGCTCTTTAGATGTAGACTTTGCTTTCTGTATTAGCTTATAGGCTACTGCACTGCATGGGAA
This sequence comes from Rhyacichthys aspro, assembly GCA_036850595.1. Lineage (NCBI taxonomy): Eukaryota > Metazoa > Chordata > Actinopteri > Gobiiformes > Rhyacichthyidae > Rhyacichthys > Rhyacichthys aspro. Next base: position 12,328,531 of record CM072168.1, read on the forward strand.
ATACTCAGCTGTGCAATTGTATGATTTTACCAAAATAAAAATGTTTGAATGCAAAAGTATCTGGCAAAATCAAGCATGTTTTCTGAACACTTGTTTACTGTAGTTGCAGAGATGACCTGTAGCAAACAGCCTGTTGCCTTGTGTGGATACAAGGCCAACAGACGGCAAAACTCCACTTGGTATGGATTGGATGGGCTTCATTTCTTTTGAACTATAAAGACTTCATTTATAAATTAAAATGTGTGGCTTGTATTATTTTTCCTCTGGTCACTGCTGTTTCCACATGAACCTTTAAAATGTATAATGGAGCTTATAAATTTGTTTCCTGGTCTACCACATACTCAAGATGATTCTTGTTAGTTGAATGATAAACCTGTATTCTAGTGTCTTGATATGATACATGATATTCAGATGTGAAAGTTATAAGATCACTGACCTGTATCTTATGGGTCCAGCGCAGATGGACTGTACTTGGCTGCTTTTCCACCAATAACATGAAATTGAGTGCTGTGTTCACCTAGTTTTTGTGGCCCACATGTCACTGATGTGTCTAAAGGTTTTATAATAACCGACAGTGACACCCATTAGAGCAGTGTTGTGTAATTTTTGTCATTGAAAAAAAATTGGGGTTTTTAGGACATCTGAGTGTGCACTCAGCTTTGCAGTGGACCAGGCTGTTCTCTTTACAGCCTCCCTATGGTAATCTAATTCAGCAAATTGTATTGATCTGCTCTCCCATCAGATCAGACCACTGATGGTCTGTTAATCTTCTAATCCATTCCAACATCTGCATTTCTGATAAGTTTTACATTCAACTTTAGGCTATGAGTGTGCTAAGTGTAATCTGTATTTCTAAGTTACCGCTTTGGTCTCGGTCGTTGCATCTGAGAGCTTCGCATTACTTCTGTAATCCCGCCAACCACCCTTTCCTCATCCCTCCATCCAGGGGATTTGAGTGCCATTAAGAGATGGCTTTTTGGTGTGTGTTTATGATGGGACACACATATACATAGCGCAGGGGGAGGTAAAATGCACAAGCAGAAGCCTGCACTTTTGCTGGAGAAGGCTGCGAAGCTGTAAGCTTCTCCAGTGATGTTATAAAGAGGGTATGGTTTAGTATGGAATGGGCAGGATGGACATGAGGATGTTTCAAGTGACTTTTTGCATAGATGGATGCCTGGAAAGACTCACAGGTATGTTCCATTTCTCTATTTCAGTAGGCCAACACCTACAATGACTTAAAGAAATTCACTTGTAGATGAATCAATCACTAGATATTGTTTATGTCCATGCAAAAATGAATTATGCATATGCTTAGTGGATACTACTTCTGTGTCATTTCAGATCTGCGTTAATCCTGGCATGTCCCACTTGAGAGACAACAGTTATGACCACCATCACTTTGACAGGTCAGTCTCAGCTGTTTGTTTTTAGTTTTTTACCAAATGTTGTAAAGAAAGCACATCTTTATCCAGAATGAGTTTAGAAGCTGTTAGTGATTTTATAAAACTGTCATCTGTAATGTTTCTTAAATACTGACCATTGCTGCTTTAATAATGTTGAATAATGAAAACACTGGTGATCACACAAACACCACACCTGCAGAAAGTGGCTTTTAACCTTCATGTAAGGCTTCCTGAACACAACACCAAGGCTGAGATCTAGAAAACTGGTTCAAAACTGAAATCCCAGGCCAGACAGCACCTATTGTTTTGGGGCTAATCTCTAATGTAAGCTGCCCTTTCTTAATCACATCATGGCTTCAGCAGCTAGAAAAGAGACAGTTTGCGTTCCAACTGCCAGTCATTGTGACGACAACAAATCAACAGTGTCCTTTTTGGGGGAGCTGACCTACATACAAAACTATTTTACTTTGTTACATTTTCTAATGTGTTTTGTGTGGCAGGTTTGATGATCCTGCTGTTTTCAGGATTTGAGTTTGTTCCCTTTTACGTTCCAGTCTCTGTCCTGTGCCTGATGCCTCAAGCGGTACTGGCTCGGTGGGCGTGCACTCGGGCCTGTCCGGCGTCCTGCACCTGCACTCAGGAGAGGAGCTGCAGCGTGTTGTGTGACCGCACTGGGATGGCCGAGCTGCCCAAAGAGTTTCCCTGCGAGGCGTCTGCCATTAACCTGGACAAAAACCGACTCAAGTTTTTGTCAGAAAGAGCTTTCGGGACCCTGCCGTCTCTCAAGTCCCTCTCCTTGGACCACAACAACATTTCTTTTATCACTCCTGGAGCTTTTAAGGTGCGCTTCATTCAATTTATTTGCCATTTACAGCATGGAATCTAGCATTAATATGTAAATACGTGTTAAATCTAGTGTATCAGTATAACACTAGAGTCTGGAGTCATATCCAACTCCGTGGTGTGATTTGTGAAATGTACCAACCCATAAACCTTTGTCCTACAGGGCCTTTCCAACTTGATCGAGCTGAAAATGGCACACAACGAGTACATCAGTTACCTTCACACACGGACTTTTACGGGCCTGAAGAAGCTGGTGCGCCTCGATTTGTCCGACTGTAATCTCTTCAACATCCCCGACCGCATTTTCATCGAGCAAATCGCACTGAAGGAGCTGCTCTGCTTCCAAAACAACTTCCGCAGAATCCCAGGAGCCATCCGAGGAATGGAGAACCTGACACACATTTACTTGGAGAGGAACAAGATTGAAGCGGTGGCCTACAACTCTTTGCTGGGTCTGGACAGCCTCAAGTGAGTTACAGTGATAGAGTTGCTCTTAGAATTGCCAATTGGCTTTTTGCACTTGTGGCATTGTTTCTAACATTCACTGACAATTTAAAACTAATGCAGTTGTTTGGATGCTTTTCCTACCCCAGATACCTGAACCTCCAAGAGAACCGCATTAATGTGATCCATGACCAGGCCTTTCAGGACCTCGTGCGTCTTGAGAATTTCTACCTCAACGATAACCTGCTGTCGAGCCTGCCCCGACTCGCTTTTAAGGGCCTCAGTCGCCTCAAGATGCTGAACCTTGGGGGAAACCAGTTGACCAACGTATCCAAGACGTGGTTTAGCGATCTGGTGGAACTGGAGGTCCTGTACTTGGATAGGAACCAGCTGGTATTTATCGAGGAGGGCACGTTTGAAAACCTGACAAGCCTCATCACGCTCCATCTGAACAGTAACAACCTCACCACTCTTCCTTTCCCAGTCTTCCAGCCCATTTACTTCCTGGGCCGGCTCTACCTTTTCCGAAACCCCTGGGAGTGCGACTGCGCCCTGGAGTGGTTAAAGGAGTGGATGGAAAGCTACAAGCTCGTGAGGGATATCCCGTGTGCCTCCCCGTCCTCGGTGGCAGGCCTGGATCTCAGTGAGGTGGTCTTCACTAAGGTGAACAGCACGTGCATAGATCCAGCAGATCTCAATCTCACCACAGCTGCGTCAGAGATTGTATCCACCACAGAAAACCGCTTCAACAGTCTCATTTCTAAGTTGCTCCAACAAGAACTCCGAGAGGAGATGGGGAATGGTACTGAGAGCCTCCGCAACGGGACCCTGCAGGAGCCTGAAGAAGGGCAGCTCTCTGATGGGGGCACAAGGCATGGAGCTCGTGCAAACCAATCTTTGATCTGGGTCCTAGTCATCTGGTTCATATTTGGTTTGATCGATCAGTCAGAAATGAATGTGTATGATGTTTTGTCTTGGACATGAAAGAGAGAGATTTGAAATTTGCAGATGAGATATTTATCCATGGAAGCTACAGGCACCACTGTTTCTGTCTGGTGGTTTCTGGTGGATGTTAGTTGTGCCATTTTCCGTCACTGTTACTGAGGGAAACAGAAGGAGACACTAAAAGCTGCTTATATAATGTGTTATAAGAGGTATTCAATAAGAACAGCATGACTGGCTGTTTAAGAAATCAGAACTGGGATAGGTTATTTAAAATATGAAATGCTAATAGACGAATCAAGGAGAATTATATTAAGATTGTTTTGAGCAAACTGTGGATTACTGTGGCAATGTGATAAAAATGTTTATGTAAAGTTCTATCATATGTTGCATAATAGTCCATTTTAATTAATCTTATGTAATAATATACATAGTCTGTTATGAGTGTTGTTTGAATTTTCATTCACATCTACTGTATGTGTAAAATTAAAGGAGATAAGAGCTGTGGATCCTGTAGTTATCTCCTAAGCAGATGTCCTCTGCTGGTTTCTGTTCAACAACTCTCGATGTAGGAACTGCAGCTTTGCCATAAATGTATTAATCTTCTTAGTGCAGCTCGGTGCTGTCCTTGCTGGTATGTTGCACAGCACAATGTAGGGCTTCTGCTTCCTATGGACGGAGGGCTTCCCCCTTTAGGACACACTCTCATCTTTTGGATTTACTCTAATGTCATAAACTGAAATGTATGGGCTTGTTTTTTGTATATCCCTGTTTTAACAAAGCACTGCTTTACTTTGGTGAATGTACGTGGTTTGCTCCGACAGACAGTGCTATTCTTCAAACAAATGCTGTCACGTTTTATTTTTTCTAAATAAAAACGCTGTTGAACTTGTACCTGAAGCCAGTTAAAAGTCTTCTTTCTGCTCCAATGCAGGACTTGACCTGTTACAATGTATAATCTGCCACTGGCCTGACCCTTTAATGTGGGATTAGGATGGACTGTGTAAGAACTGGGAAGGGTTGATACTGATCTCAACCCACTCATTTATTTATATTTACATGAAGCTTCTTTGGTCCATAAGTGAAGTTAGTGTATCTTTAGTTTTTCTCGAGCAAAGGTCCTTTCACAGAGAGCTTTTAGTTAAATGTTAGATGTAGTAAAATCTTAGCAACAGTTTTTTGAGTTATGACATTAAATTAAAATAAAAGACATAATATTTTGGAAGCATTAAGTAGCTCTAAGCTGCATTATAGGTTAGGGTTAGGGAAAAATGTCCTAGTGGAGCAATTCATAACAAATGTAGGGTCAAGATGACCAAGTAACAGGCTTTGCCCAAATGTGAAGTGAAAGCCATGTTTTCAGTTATTAGTGTGTTAATATTACATTTAATCCATGAGTTACGTAAGCTGCACTTGTTTTATGAAGGCAAAAACCCCCCACACACAATATTCATAAATGGGCATTTTTACAGACCCCTGGAGAGGACATGTGAGAAGAAATAATAAGAGGTCATGAGTTTCTTAATGCATGGGATCAACAAAAAACATCTTTACGAGTTAACTTATACATGGCCCCGTGTTATTAACGTAAAGCAACAAATTAATTTTTATGTGGCTTCATGATAATTAACTTGTGGAAACGACAAAATAACGCATGCTACAGAAGTCCAAAGGGAAGTGACGCTGGTGCCAGAAGGTGATGAGTTAATGGGCAGAGACTATTGTCATGAAGCGGCACTTTGTGTTGGGAATAAACAACAGAGATATTTTGACAGCACTTGCTTTGGATCTTCTGTTATTTTGTCGTCCCCATGCATTAAGAGCGTGGCCTTGGATTATTTTTTTCTATCTCTGTAGCTTTTCTTTCTGCAGTGTGGTGGGCTACAGTGTGATCTGTGGCACTGTAGCTCCCTGCAATAGACAGTGAAGTGGAATCAGCCTCCCTAGTTTTTATAGTTTTAGTTATAAATACATTAGTATGGAAGCCAGTTTCACAAGTCACAACTGTATCTTCTATACTCAAAATCACGACTTTTTTTCCTCACAATTATCCCTTTTTCTTAGTCATAATATGAAAAAAATGTAAGCATGACAAATTATTTTTGCCCAAATCTTATGGTACCAGCCTAATTGTGTTCATGCCCCTGCAAAACACAACAAAACAGAGCTGTGGATAAGGGTAATGGACATGGTGTCATGAATTAAAATGTGCCGTGAAATGGCAAAATCTGTGTTCAAGGCCATCTCAGGTCAAGTTTTTAGGTAGTATTTTATAGGCATCATATTTTTTTTGAGTGAAATTACTTGTGAAACCACAATAATCTTGCATTTTCCAGTCTTACCCCTCTCTTACTCCTGTGTTATCTACAGTATTAGTCTGATGAAGTGAACTTTATGCCTCAGAAACATAAAACACAAAACACAGGATTTTCCTCAACCCATGCCTCAGTGATAAAACCATATGTCAGGTGTATAGAGCAGAAAAAACCCTGCCATCATAATGTTCATTTAAAAGGAAATATAAAATAGATAAAAGATAAAATATTAAAAAAAAACTTTTATACTGAAGAACCTTTTATCATTGCAGTCATTTACACAAGGGCAGTTGTCATATTCATGTAGAATAATTCAGATGCACACACTTCTTCCTCTTCTCTTGCATTTTGCAAAATGGATGATGTACACATATAGTTAACAGTTCTTTGATTTTCATCCGGATCAACACTAATCACAATACTCTCTTTTGCCTGTAATTTGTAGCATCTTTTGTGACAAATCCAAAAAACAAAAGAAAAACACACTTTTACTTCATTTATTTTTTTACAAACACATCTCACTACATGACCAATGTTTAGAAATGTGTGTTTTTTTAGAAATGTCACAGAGAATGGGATGTGCATAGGTGTCGACCCTTTTTTTTCCCCTCCCGTCTCCTGCGGCTGAACACAGTCCTCCAAACAGCTGGAATGTTTCAAAACGTTTTTCTACTTTTCTTCCTCAGAGGTTTACACTGGGACAAGGGGAACACTGACTGATGGCATGGATACTTGCAAATGTTCACATGCATGATAATCCCATTCAAATCTCTAACGATGCATGGATTTATTTAGCAGAGACAGTACGTGTTGTTGGAGTGCCGAGTATGTAACCTGATATTGCATGGATAATATTGGTGATCTGTAAATGGGAGACATCGCAGTGTTTGTGTGCTTTTACTTAGATTTGACAGTCCACCGACAGTGTCTTTTTGACAGATGTTTTACGACAGGACTACGATGGATGGGAGTCGGAGAGGACACAGTACTGTCTCTTTAAAACAAACATCTACAAAAATGTTGCCTCCTAGCTAGTACAGACATGACAATATTCATTTTGTTTATTTTTATACAACACTATAACTGGGTTGTTTGCAGGGGCAAGAGTCTGACTGGCTGCTGAAGGTGTTCGTGCAGCTTTTCGGGAGGATTTCGGTCGAATGCTGCGGTTGCTTTCACAGTATGCTGAGTATTTTTCCATCAAGTGCAGTATGGGGACGTCTTCCATCAGTTCTGTTAGTTTTTTAATTATTTTCAAACATGAGAGTTTGGAGATGAGATGTTGTCGATGTGGAGGATGAGGGGAGTAAGGGAAGGTGGAGGTCAGTAGACCCAGGACACAGGCACCCACTGACTGGATGTGCACACCAGATCGATGGCCTCTTCTAGGTGCCTAATGGTCTCGTCGATTTCATTGTTGATAATGGTCTGGTCAAAGTAGTGGGCGTATGTCTTTTGTAGGATTTCTGATTCTTTTTGCAGCCGCTGGAGGGATTCATCCTGAAGGAAGTGGCACAATCAAAGTTAATAAGCCTTTAGTGAACACAGGAAATAGTTCAACGATCCACATTTACTTCTAATACCAACAACAGAGCCAAACACGCAAAACTAAAAACTAAAACTACAGCTGTTCACCTGTCAGCTCGTACTTACTGGCAGTGTTCGGCACCACTTTGGGATCTGAAGGAAATGCCAGAGTAACAATAACATGGAGCATGCAAAAATAACAAGTGCAGAGATGGGTGAGACATGCCAAGCAAAGAGTGTAAAAAGGAGGTCTGATGGTGTATGCTGCTTTGTTACTGATTTATATGACAAAGCAGGTCATGTAAGTTAGTAAGAAGGGTACTCATGCACAACATAACCAAGTCACAATCAGTAATCAGAGTCAGATCACGGTTAAGATGAGATTTAGCAGATTGATAAAAGCTGCTGCTAAAGAAAAGTGAAGTTGGATACAGAGTGCTATTAGTCTTCAGAGTCTTTGGACTAACAGCAGTACTTAAATAACCAAAACATTGTGACATCAAAGACACTGTGGATGAAAGTCTGTGCTGTGAACCTACCTCATTTATGCCCGGCGTTATAGTTGGTGCAGCAATAAACACAACATACGGGGCGAACTCCGCTGTCCGCAGCACCTTCAGGGCCTGAAAGAGACAACAAGTTTAATATATAATGATATTTTTTTTTTTTTTCACAGTTTAATATATTTCTTTGTAAGAACATTTTAACTTGTCCAATAACTGAACTTACCTGAGGCTCTACATCGAGTATGGCTATCAGCCCCTGCTGGTGAATGTTGCGGATGGTCTCTAGCCGCGTGCCGTACATAGCATCTTCGTGGCTGCCGTACTCCAGGTACTCGTTGTTGCTGATGTCCTGCATCATTTGGTCGTGAGAAACAAAGAAGTAGTTCTTCCCGTTCTCCTCGTCTTTCTTTGGAGGTCTGGTTGTGTCTGTAGATCAAAGCAGAGGGTATTTACTTCATGCTGTGCTGCATTGTTAAGTAATGTGAAGGATTATTGTGGATGTGGGTCTTACGTGGGATAGGGTAGGCAAATCTGTCGGGGTGTTTTGTTATGAGTGTGTTTTTTATGTGCCTTCTGCCCACCCCATGAGCACCTGAGGAGGACAAACAGTCCAAATGTTAAAGAGGCACTTTAGAGTTTTATAGTTTTTAGTTAGTAAAGGTACTTACCTAACAAAACTAGTGTTTTCCTTTTAAAAGCAGGAAGCCTCACAACCTCTTCATATGTGACAAGGTCTAGTTGGTCAAACACTGGTGAAAGAATAAATGTAGAATAAGAGGAGATACTATAGGAGGCTGCTCAGATAATTACCATTAGACAATGTGAGGGGACTAGAAAACAAACTTTATGATGTACTACAAGGTGATTTGTTATTGTACAAATACATTACACATAAAGAAAACACAAAGTATTTCCTGGAGAATAGTTCGCAATCTGTTCATGAATCGCTTTCTTTCTGTTTTTATTTAATTTTTTTATAAGAGATATTTTTTTGCATGCACTTACTTGTGTTTTTCTTAAAAATGTCATAGCACTATTTACTACTTCCTGTTATTGTATGCCCCAAGGGAAAGAGAGTAACGAAATTTTAATTCTCTGTATGTGCTGAACATGTGGTAGAATTTACAATGAAGCTGGCTTTGACTTTGACTATCTGTGTAATGTCTTTATGGGGAATATTCACTGTATAATGTGGTCTCACACTCACTGCAACCTAACCCTCTTGCAGCCAGCCTTTCAGCGAGCTGACAAGTGAAATACAATACACACAAGTCACCAGGTTCCCTTGAGCAGCAAGTGTTTGTGAGACTAGAGTGAGTGTTAGTTAAAGCCAGACTCTGACTACTGTCTCTGGGCAAGGCACATTTTACATAAGAGTTTAGGATGATCATCACGACAGGCTACAGGGTTCTTAAGTGCAAGCTTTCAGTTTTGTCAAAAATGTTCTGTTGATGAATTCAACAGAAACAAAACTGAAAAGGCTACAGTGACAGCTCACTGTTTATTCTGGATTAATAAATACATAAAGAGAACACTGTCACTGGTTGTTACTTACATGCAGAGGCCGTTCAGTAGAAGCAAGCAAAAAAGATCAACAGGAGGGGTCATTACAACCACAGAATTACATTACACTCAAAAACAGCAAGATACAGACAGACTATAAATGGTGTAAATGTAAGAAATACTGTTGTTCTTGCTGTGGGAAGCACACCTCGCCATGATTAACCAACAAAAACACACTCAAATATTACAGTTGTATGTAAAAATATAGGTATTTCTAAGAGTTTTAACCAAATCTTAATGTATGGTAAGGTCAAGATAGTTACATTATGTTTGGTTAAATGAAGATGAGACCACATGACATGCTTTGGTCTGTAACCTGCATACTCTACCCACAGTGAATACCAACTGTGATGCGACAGGGCTTATACTGTATGTGACATAAATACAAGACTCACTTGTACAGTAAATGATGCATCATAATCCTTAGTAACACATTTGTTGTTTATATGTTTACTGTATTTATATGTGTTAATATCTGTGATTTCACTTAATCAAAGTGACCTTTTCACTTAAATTTAGTTGGGTCAAAATGTTTTTAAGACGTAAACTTTTAGTGCCCAATGAAACGAAAAGTGTTGCATCATTTGTGTGTACAGCTGGACAGACATGCTTTTACCAGAGTGTACACAAATGCACATAAATAGCCTTAGAGCTGTATCATGATGAAGCCCATGATGAAGCATGGGGCAGTTTGTAAACTTTAGCTGCAATGTGAGCCTCTGCTACCGTTGACTGTGCTGAGTTGGCAACAGTGTGATGTTTGGATACTCAGAGGTGTCTCAGATTCTACAGCCGTACTTAGCAGCTGCGTGTGGTACATACTGTACAGCTTTCACTACATGAGACAGACACCTGACTCCCAGTCTCCGTCACACCAAACCTCTATGAAGAAACCCTTCCTGGTTATATTCTTCTGAACATTTATGAACTTGTAGAACAGTTTTATAGTTATTTTATAGAATTAATGTAAAACAGTTATTATTATATTATATACCAAAGCAATTTAATGTGAGTACTTAAAATGCAAACTTATGAATGAATGTTTACTGAATTCCAGTATCACGTAAAAAACACTGGACTGCTTTCAAATAACCAGTGCTGCTGCAATCACTTCTGATAAAGCTGATAATCATTACCTTACTTAACCATTATTTTTACATGTCTCAGCACTTTGGCAGTGAACACCACCCTCTAACTCTGTGTTTATGCTCAGGATCACAGACATGCCTGGTGACTTTCAACCCCAACACTAGTAAAGTGACACAGCCTGTGAAATGTGAGAAGCAAAGCTAGAGCATGTCAGAGAAAAATGCAACGACTTTGTCTGGCCCTAAATCACCCCTGGACTCAGATAACATTTCTGCAAAACTGTCAGTCCTGGTTATGGTTGGACCAATCATATCCTGTTACATACAGGTTCACAACTATACAACTACACAAATACAACTAACAATAGTGACTAGGGACTAGTTTATATGTAATTTAAAAGAACATCGAGAACGCAGGTGAACTGTGTGCCATTATATTGTGGGACTTACCTGCATTGTGCTTTGCCAAATACTTGTCTTTGTACTGTTTCTTCTTCTTGCCAAACCAAGTGCAACTGGCCTGCTGTTCCTGCTTTGTCTTTTCCATGGCTATACATGCCACACGCCTAACAAAAACACACACACACACACACACACATTAAGTTTAACTTGTGTTTTTTAAATGACTATAGATTTTGAAAAGAATACTAAAAGGGTCTAAGATTTGTTGTATGAATCTAATTTGATACTTCTGGAATAGCTCTCACCATTCCTGCAGCTCTGGTGATGGGATGAGCCCAGCTGTGCCATTCTTTGTGTTTTCCAGCTTGCCCTGCCACCAGTTATGGTCATCTTTAGAGATGATCTGAATAATGTCACCAACCCGGAAACGGATACCGGCCTCTTTGCAAGGAATCAGTTCATCTTTGGAGGGGTCATATTCGAACTGAGCTCGGACAAAAATCTGTGTTTGAAGAGAAAAACATGAAGAATGGTTACAGAAGTGACAGAAACTTGGAATGAGGCATAAAAAAAGTTCGAGCGCTTGGAAAGTGACATGCTTGAAGAGACAGCAAGTCTCCTGCATTTGGTTGAGATAATGAGCACTGGGAAGAGGGCACAGACGTGCTGTGGTTTGGAAAATATTTCTCAGAAAGGCCATCTCCAGTGAGATAAACCCAGATGTGTTTAATGAGCCTCTGAACACACTGGTAATTATGGCACTGGCAATGTTTATGTGTCAAATCAAAACAACAGCCATACACTTTGTGCATTTTTACACTGCTAATTGTAAGTGATTTCTACATTTGTAAACAGATTGTTTTTTTCTTTTCTTTCCTCAGTCTTACCTTAACAGACATTTTGTCCTTGATTGGAGGTCTGGAAACAATCTAGGATTTGAAAGCATCAAACATATCATGCAGAAAAATGGCTATTCATCATCTACACAGCAATACAGTTACTTGGGTTGGTAGGGGTAAAGAATAGGGGGTGATGTTTGGTGGGACAGAACAGACTGTTTGGGGCAGAAGGTCATCTCTGCTGGATTTTATTGCCCTCTGGTGGTAGGATTTGTTGTTATGGACCTTCTCTCATTACTTTGTTTCTGTTTTTGACCTTATTAGTGGTAATGGGTGAATTAATCTGTTATACAATGCCTGTGCCATTAGTACCAGTGTTATTACAGTTTTTGGTTTAAACTGCGACCACAGTAAGCTTTACATAGTAGGGCAGCATTTACACAATCTTGTATTATCCCATTAAGGAACGGGATAAACAAGGCATGAGATCCTTTACTCTGGGTCTGAAACGAAAGTCATGCAATATTCAGATTTTATTATATACTGCAGGGCAAATCACCTAAGGATTTAATTGGCTTTTTTTTTTTTTACCAGGTAAGATGTATTTCACCAGCTAAGATTGTGCAGTTGTTATGAAGAAATAGAGGATGATACAGAAGGCATAATTAAGGCTTAATAAATAATAAATAATAATAAATCTTTCGTTATCAATAAACCATTTTCCTCAGTATCCTTCAACTTTGATTATAATGTGACTGAAATCTACCTTAGGAGTGGCTACTTTATACCAGTCCCATATTACAATGTTTAAAATGGAGACCCAGCAGTGTAAATTATTGAAAATGTAGAAATCAGACAAATGAGAGAGATCTAAAAAATACTTTGGGTGTTTTTGTCAGTGCGACCAAGGTAAAACACATACAAAACACACAAGTCTATATTAAAGGGAGAGGTATGGGAAGGGAGTATGAAGGTGTTTTTTTTATTTACCTGTCGACCCTTGGGCTGAATGGTGGATGGCAGGTCCTATGAAAGTAAACCATTTATAACAAAGAGACATGGTTTAGTCTAATACAACAACTGAACTGAAATACAGTAAAAGGAGCGGTGTGTTGTGTTTAAAAGCACTGGAAAAGCAAAACATTGTTCACAATAAAAACATCAGCTTCTAATATAGAAAAGTTTGACCCTTCTTGTGGAACCCATGGGACCTTACTTTAGAAGAAATAGGTAACATATTTAAAACAGAGATTGTTGATTGTTACATATGCATGAGAGTGTGATCTTTAGAATAACAGAAATTAATTTGCTTGCCAGTCAATAATTCAATTCAACTGGCAAATATTAAATGACAGCACAATTCAAACAGGAACAAAGTCTTGGTCTTTCCCCAAAGACCACAGATCATATTTTCCTCAAGTCCCATGGGATCCATTGGAATACAAGACTGTGAGAATAGAGTAGACAATTGAATGATTTGAATCCATTAAAGCACATGTGACTGTGGAGCAACCAAGCATCCAAGAGCAAGGCAAACAGCTGCAGCTTCAGCATGAGCACAGAGTCTGAGACAAAGGAAGCCTGATTGGGTTTAGTGTTGCACAGCATGAGCGCGTCCACTGCACTGCAGTCTTAGCGTGCAGAAGGTTGTAAAAGGCACACCAATTTGTTAACTGAGATATCGGACACAGGGCCTTTGGCTCAAACTGTTTTGACCTGTGGTACTCTCGACTTCTACTTTCATGTAGAAATGTGTCCAAAGTCCCATAGTCTGGGGATAATTAGTCTTAGCTGTATCTAACTCTCCACATGACAAAATAAAAAATACACCTTGAACTTGATTGGATAAAATTTGGTCTAAAAAAATGGTGTCACATGATCACACCTGACCCCTGTTGAGAAGTTTGGACACAGCTGTTCTACTACTATGAGTCTACAACTCAAAAGTCTATGTAACAAACAAACATTTACAAAGGAGTAAAGTCATGGACATAAAAAAAAAAAAATACCACAAAACAATGTGAAAAATGAAACTTGCTTAAGAGGGCAAATGTTTTAGGGTCCATTTGGAGGCAGGGTGAATTTTGTGGCAGGGGGGTTCTTACCAAGATAGAACTGTTAATGCTGGAGTGGCCATTGGCAGGGGACTGCCTGGAGGTGGTAGGGGACTCTTTCTGAAATAAGACACACAGGTCAGCAGGACACAGCCGCCACACTCACACTCAGACAGCCTCATACATCCAACCACTCCTGGACAGTGACTATGGGACATTAGAGGGCAAATCTGTAAAGAACCACCACAGAGCTGATGTAATGGATTAAAGTGACAAAGGTGCGACATCAGCATCCAGCCGATGTGAATTAATACGACCACAGGGGGGCAGCAGACTGGCACAAACCCAGCCAACACCATGAGGTCATCACTACAGACCAGCTCAATGCCAGAACTATTCAGGGTTTCATTAGTCTGAGCTCATGCAGCATGTGGTGCATTAGAACAACCACAAGAGCCACCCTACACAATGGAGATGGAGCTCAGTGCTTTGTGTTATGATATAATGGACATCATGGACAAATACTTAAAATTACAAATAGCATGAGCTTTATGTTTTTTTTATGTCTGCCCAACTGTAAATACAATACATGTGTGTGGAACAGGTTCAGTGGATGGAGGGCAGAGGATCACACAGACAGAGGTGTGACTCATTCCTGGAGCAGTGGTGAAAGGAGGTTCCGGTATCTTGGTTTTTAAATTGGTGTGCTGAATATCTGATCCGGCCCCAGCAAAACACAGCAAACACTCATGTATTAGGCCCCACACACACATACACACACACACACACACACACACACACCACAAACCTGGGTTACAAATACAAACGCTCAGGCAAGCTGTTAGTTAGTTACAAGATCAGCAGAGAAAGGAGATGAAGGCAAAGAGGAAGACGTTACCTCACACGAGCCCTGAGTCCGGTAACTTGGCACTATTTTAAAAGTGATGCTACCTCGCATCTCCCTCTGTCGACAAAGAGACAGATAAAATATTCACTGAGATGTACTGTGAAAGGAAAATAATCCGTTGACTTTTCAAAAAGTCAAGTGAGTTAATGTGACAGGAACCTTTTCTCGCTGCAGATTTATTACAGTCATTAATTACAGACTGAAAGATGAGTGATGTGTCAAGAAATAAGTTCAGTCACAGGTGCTGCTTTGCCTTTTTGACAGGACTTTGAATGGGCAAATACGGCACAGTAACTATATTAAAACCTTTAGATGGGATACAGAGGAAGCACTGAAATCCTTGTGTCCTTTTTCTAACCTAAGAGTTGGAGCAAGTAAGACTTAACCAAACATGAAATGTTCCCAAAATGCACCATAACATACTCACCAGCATCTTTTGCAGCTGCTCAACCGTCTGATTGGCAACGCTGATGCCATTGATCTCCCTGATCTCATCTCCTACGTGCAATGTTCCTGAAATAAAAGGACAGAGATAAATGAAAGTCTGACAAAACATCTCTTCCTTCTCCTCCAACGCTTTTTTCTGATTACACACAAAGATAGGAGTTTTTCAAAAGCTATATCATTTAATTTATTGCTTCAAACTTTTAAAACTGATGTTGTTCAAAGTAGATATGTGATTGCCATATTCCACATCTTAATTATCGTTTCATTTTTTCCTCTTTCTACCAACATGATGAGTGTGAAGTGTCCATTTGAGACACGTCCTTTTCAGAGTTAATCTCACAGCACCTTGTCGATGGATCATTCCTCCGTGCATTATTCTGGCAACGATGCAGTGGTTTGAGTCGTTCATCTTCAGCGTGATGCCCTACGTGCACAGACGTACAGACATGTTAGAGTGTGTTAGGTGTCCTTGCTGTCAAAATGTTTTAGAGTCTGCAGCAGCGTACCATGGGCTCATCTGTGTTCTTCTGGAACTGGACAAGACGCACTCGGGTCACGTTCTCCAGGTCCATGTCTCCGTTGGTGCTCTCTGGGGAGTCTCCGTTCAGGTATGGGGAGGTGGGGGGAGGGGTCACCCTGAGGGCCTCGTCACTGTAAACCTCGTGGGCGACTACGTCGTGTGCCTGCAGCAAAGCCTACACAAGGACATATAAGCTTTTTTGTTATATGAGAACAAAACTGTAATTACATGTGTACAAGAAAAAAAGGAAAAGTTCTGTAAAACACACAGAGAAACATTATGAATATTTAGAAATCAATGATTTGACTTGTATCACATAGAGGGACATTATTGAGTGTTGGGCCACTAGTATAAAGTGTGCATTTGTCTGCTCACTGTTTTATGTTAGAGCCTGCATTGTGCCAGTCATTTATGGTACTTTATACTTGTTTCATTGTAGTTTTACATAACGTTGTGAGTGATTTGAAGAGTCTGCCATAACCCTATATGTTGAATGTTTTTCTCCTTTCTGGAGAGCCCACCAAAGTCTCACACTAAAATGTCATGAGTGGCAATTTAACAAAAGAATCCGGACTTCAGAGGACAACAATCAAACCCCAACTAAGAAAAAACCTGTCAGTGACTCCCCCTGAGTGCCAGCCCGGCACACTCAAACGCACATCCACCTCAGGTGGAGGAGCAGATCAGAGAGGCAGAGACATGAAGGCAGTGGCAGCCTCTCTAACTCCCATGTCAAACTAGATCATGCACCAAAGAAACGTAGATGTTCAAGGACACACAGGAAGTTAAGGCTGTGTGAACTCACTGGGAGCTACTGTACCCTAATGAGGACAGGGTTAAGGGGTTAACTAATCCCCCCACTGCTCTGTGGCTCTGCCTGGGGGAATACAAGGGAGAAAAAAGCACCTGCACAAGAAAAAAGAAAAGAAAAAAGGTTTTGATGATGCCATAATCAGCTTTTCATAGACACCTCTTGACAAACTCACTGTGAAATCCTACTGCATTTAGGGACTGTAACGCTGGCCTCTGATCCAGATAACTTTAGAAATAAACTTGACTTGACTTGTCAAAACTTTTTAGAGCAGTCAAATGTAACATGTGAGATTATTGTTATGATGCATGTAATGTTTTAGTGCTCAAGACCGGTCAGAAGTATTTTAAACAAAGAGGACTCAAGACCACAACTGATAAATATACTTTATACAATCCTTTCCCTCGTTTTTACTTGCACCTAAATATTGTTGGTTATTTTGAGAATAATCAAGTCGCAAAATACTTATCCAAGCTCACGTCTGCATTAGTCTCATCTATGCCTTTTCCTTCCACAATAAGCTGAAAAGGCCAACGGCTCACTGTGAATTTGACGTGGCTTAGTGGGATACTTACATAGAGGAGAAACCTTGTTAACGTCATTAGCAACACGTGCTCTAACCTGTTGATACATTTGTTCCACTAACTCTCCTGAAGGGTTGACACTATTTAATTTAAATATCAGTGTGTGTTGAGGGTGTTTTTTTCCTGTTTGTAGAGAGGCATTTGTTTTCTGGCTTCCAAACGAGCTGTACTCCTCCTTTAAAGACATCAAGGCTAAATAAAATGTTCAGTGCTGCATAATTTCTAACCCTTTGAGGATATCTGCTTCTTAGCCTAATACTGGTAAACAAATCAAATATTCTCAGGAGTCGTGTCTAGTGTTAACTCTCGCTTGAACTCATTGGAATGTGGGCGGAAGCAGCGGTGCCTCTCTCGACCCTACGCGAGTTTACGCTGTTCTGGCACCGAGGGAGCCCAGCCAAATTGTATCAGACACGCCTTACTGCCCTCCCATCAGCACAATCCGAGACTAACCCCCTCAACCGTCCCGCTAACAGCCCTTCTGGTCATCTTATCATTTATCTGTGATTCACTTTTCTCTTCTTTTGTCAGCTCGTCTATGTGAAACTGAGTGGGCCATTGATCAGAGACACATCAGATGCGTTCATGTGATGGGATTAGCCGAGGAGAGGGCTGACTGGATTAACTCTTGCTGCTCAGATACTTCGACATGGACCTGTTGGGTAAATAACTAAAGAAGGTTTTGTGTGGAGCATATGTATGGTGCAACAAATTCATATTTCTTTTTCTGTTGTTGGATTCAAACCTTGTATCTCCAAAAAAATTACTAATTGGCTGAGAGATTCCACAAGCCAGTGACAGAAAAATAAAGACTGCGAAAAGTGAATGGTTTGCACACAACAGCAGCAAGTAAAATAAAAACATTTAAACAAACGCAGCTCCTTGACGACTAAAGGTTTTCCATTCCCTCCAAGCAACAACAGTGTGCAGAACTAGCTTGTGTTCATGATGCAGAAGGCGCTGCTGAAGCATTGTTTTTGGACTCACCATGAAATGTGGCTGTGTCAGTATTCGCCTGAGCTCCTTTGCTTCGTGGTTCTCCGGGTAGCACGAGATCTCCTCCAGCACCTGAGAGGAGAGACGTCAGAGTCCGCTGTTATTCTGCTTCAGCTCCTCACCCGCTGCACTCTCCCGACCCCTCTACCTGTTCCACCTCAGTGAGACCACTTCGAGGCAACTCACTGCCCCTCTCTCTTAACTCTCCCTCGGGCCGCCTCCCTCGTCTCCCACAGCCAATGTGAAAACAACGCCGGACGCCACTCAAGGAATCTGGTCAAGTTGTTTGCCCCTCCCCCCTGTCTGTTTGACAAGACTGGCTTCATGTCAGCTCTAGTTATGTTGCGCCTGAATGGTGAATGAGGCTTTGTGGAGGTTAGGCCTCTCAAGGGTTTACTCAAGTCTACCTGTCCATCAATTCACTTATGATTTACTGATCTACGACGGTAACAATGTCATGTCATTTAGTCAGTACAGTTACCACACAGGCTGAAAGAGAAATGCACTGCAGAAGAAGAATAAAACATGTTTAGATTGATTTTGATGGGTTCTCTGTACATCTTTTTTTTTTGTTTGTTTGTTTTAACCTGACATACAAAAAACCTTTCCCACACTAAATCACGTTATAGCCACCTCAGCTAATCCTGTTATTACTGTAAACATAGTGTGATGAGGTCTTGGCTCTTACATATTCCAGATGTTTCAAAGCGCCACTTGCTTCATCTTGGGAGGGCCTCTTTAAGTGGAGGAAGACACAGGAACAATGGTTATACAGGCTTGTCACTGATGACAGCGGATGGGAGACATAACTCCACCCCTGTCTTTAATCAAATGAATTAGAGGCGCGTGAGATTAGTATCTATAGCCAATGCTGCTAGATTTACTCCCAAAGATTAAAGATTGTATTAGTGCAGCCAGAGGTTTAGAGCAGACTTCTGATTGGTTTAAAGCATTTAGCCCGGGTCAATGAGGAGAGTTAAAGCAGTGCAAGAGAATAAGATAGGAGAATAATTAGTAGATCTAAAAGGTAATTCTACCGAGGCAGATCAAGGGCTGGTAAGTAACGACAAATATTTTTTTTAATACATTTTATAGACACGAATTGTGGTCAGGTCAAGGCTGTACCGATAAATCCAAAGTTAATATTCATTCAAAAATGCCACAAGAAATACAAATAAAGATTGCAATCCTATGTTCTATATTAAATGTAAAAGAAAAGCTGCAAAAGAAGCTAAGAACTCTCTCATCTGTCACTTGAAAGCTAGGTTTATTGCAATGAATCTTGCAGTTTGCACATCATAGTGAATGTGCTAATGAGCTCATCCATAGTCCCTGAGGAGATCAGAACAAAAAAGAAATCAAATAATAGTGCAAAACCATATAAATGTATGAAGTGCATTCGATATAAACGATTAGATATAGATTACTTATATTCAGTTAGCTTTGAATTGAGAAGTTTAAATTAGTTTGAGTGTTTTTGCAGCACAAAATATTCCAATAGTTCTGTTGGTGTTAACTGTCATTGGTATTTTACTTTCATCATTATTATGTCTATCATTTTATTGGTATATTCTAATTTTATTATCTGAGCAGGAAAATGGCAGTGTTTATAGTAATTCCAGCATCAGTCATTTTGCTATGTTTTCTAAAGAGTCAGCAGAACACAGTAATAAACCAACACTTCTTTTTGCATTTGTTGTGGCTACATCATTAACTCAGCTTTAAGTAGGAAAACATCTTTAAGCTGCCTTGATGAACACATAACACCAAAGCTGTGGTAATTACCCAGGTCTGTCTGACATTAACCAAACCCACATAAAACGGCCCTGCGCTTTTCTAAAAGGCTTTCCCTGTCTTAACAGCGCCAGAATTCAAAACGCCATCTTTCACCCACTCCCTTAGACTTTTTAATTGCTCCCACGACCAAACACACCACGTAGTAAACATGGCCAACATTTCTTGTGGCTACACGCAAAGCCCCTCACAATGCACACCACTCATCCACCCACTCAAACAGTCCCTCTCCTTTCACTCGGCTTGTTGAGCAGCGGTTTCAGTTGCATCCTGCACAAGTGTTAGCGCAGGGAGAGGTAAACACGTCGGCCCAATATTGTTGAGTCTCACATAGCTCGAACCCTGGAGACCATAAAGCTAGCCTGTGTAATCAGTAACCAACACCAAAAGCTTGCAAATGCCCTGTTAGGGTGAGATCAGGTGGCATTTATAATGAGAGAGTGAAATAGGGGATTTTTATTGATATGGTCATGAGTAAACAGGCCTGAGGCACAGGTGTGATGTCTGACAATGTGCCACAATAAGAAACATGGATAGTAGTCAAACAACAAGTGTTCTTGTGCATGCTCCAAAGATGAGCACAGTCTTACGAGCTCGGTGGTAAGAAAATTGGTCGGTTTATATTCTGCAGAGGAACAAAAAAGTCCTCGGACTGCACTGTAGACTACTTCAATTTAAACACTGGACAAAGTTCAAAAGTTCAAAGTTTAAAAGGCTTACTGTCATAAAGCAATGTTAAAGATCCAGAAAATCAAACTGCAATAGTGCTCACAATGTTACATGTTTAAATCTTTAGGTCCAAAATGTACTGCTTTTACTTTATTCCAACTGACAAAACTAATTTTGTCTCCATTGACTTTGATAGTGTAAAGTGACTTATTCCCTGGGGTTATTAAGCTTTCTGAAAAAGCATGAATGACATTTTAAACACTTGTCTGCAGAGACAGCTCATGAACAACTTCCTCTTACTCATTATCTGTATATCAGTAAAAAAAAACAGTAAGAGAAATGCACTGTCTCGGGCAGCTGTGTCCTCTCTGACCTGCCAGATATTTAACACCTTTTATAAGATAAAAACATTTACATTAGTACTTTTAATTTTTCTTTGTTGCTTTCTTAAGAATCCTTCAAAACAATTTGTCAGTTTGGACAGAGCAGAGAGCAGCATGTTAATCCACAGCAGCAGTAAGTTAAAGCTTGAGAAAAAGTCTGATGCAGTTAGTTTGAACAGATTAAAAGACCCATAGACACAGTTCTATCCCACGCACAAAGAGCAAGTAGTAGTCACCAAATATTTTTAGTAAGAAAGGTTTGCGGTTGTGCCACTCACCTCTTTGGCTCTCTGCACAGCATCACTGGGGGGGTTTCGGATCAGCGGGGAGGACCTGGTGTTGATCTTATCGTAGAGCTGCAACAACAGGTACAAATCAATCAGGTAGCACTCGAGCAATACTCAACCATTCTTTTGGTTACACTTAGACAAACTGACCCTATAGGGTAACATGTATTAGCTCAGAGGCTAATCTGTAGTGTTTTTATTGATAAAACAAACTGTTCTCTCTCTGACACAAGAGCCATGTTTACTCCCAGCTGACTCATAAACTCCTCTGACTAGAGCGGCTTGTATGGGCTCAGTCAGAGGCTTGTGTGAGTGTATTTAAGAGATTGTATGCCAGTCAACAAAATGGCCCTGAAACCCCGAAGCTCTAACAAAGACAGCAGCTGTGTGTTCAGTTCAAAGTAACGGGTGGCTTTTAGCAATAACAAGACAACAACCTCCATTCATAAAAATATTACTATCTTTTACAAAGTCAGGTTTGAGGCATTTTTAGTGTGAACCTGTTGTATACACACAGGGAGTCCCATAGTTTGTTAGACCTACAGGAAACAGCCCACACACATACACACAGCACACAGGGAGTTCAGACACAAGCAGTGCTTCTGTACCAGACAGTTCAATGCAGCGCTGAGATCCAACAGCAGCATGGAGGGTGCATGATGGATTATCAAAAGCACACAACACGACAAGCAGCAAAATATCTCACACACAGTAAATCGTGTTTGGGTCAGAAAAGAATTTGGTTAAAACACAATTTGGTTAACACAATCAGTACCAGCTTTTTCTCTGTTCAATTCTTCCATTGCTAAAAAAAAATCAGCACTCCCTCATTACAGCAAGTGGTCATAACAAGGTGCTCTAGAATAATGAATGTAAACTAAGGACTAAAACAGCTTGAGTTTATGGTTGGTACAATTAAGACGAATACTAAATACTTAAACACAAACTGAATACTAAAAGACACTCCTCCTACGCATCACACTCAGTCCCTTCAACCCCTTCACTTCATATTAAATGTTAAACTTATATCTAGCTTTGATAAATAAGCAGTGAATTTATATTTCCTCTCCTTTGACAAATGTGTTAAACTGACTTCTGACTAAGCTCAATGTCAGCTCAATGTATTCTCATTGTGTTCCATTATTAAAACATCTACCCCTTAGGCAAAAGCACTGCAGGCTTCACACCAAAACAACAGAGATTCCCTCTTTCTGCTGTCACATTTAGGAAATGAAAGCTGACCTTAAAAATGTCAATATTTGCATAAAGTCATAGACACAGACCACACTGAACGAAGCTTGCATCTCACTCTGGGTCAGTGTTCTTGTCAGTGGAAATAGAAAAGGCGACAACAGTGTGTAGATCTGCAGATTACAGCGTACAAACATCCGCCTGACAACAGCATTTGCAACCACAGAAATGTTTAAACATGAACAACGTCTTAATTTTCAGGAAATGCAAGCTTAAAAACCTGTTTAAAGCAGAAAGTTCTAAAACTAGTACAAAAATACAAATGCATTTGACTGAGGAGCCTCATTACACTTGTCAAACACTAAACACACACATGGTATGCTTCACTGAAATCACATTTTCTGGAGGCACATCTTGACAAAATGCTTTTCCTACAAACACATCTGAAGGAAATAGAGGATGAAAACACACTCACCCAGGAGACAGAAAGTGGTTTGTGAGAAAAACGCAGCCAATAGAGCAAAAGAGATGTGGTTTATCAAAGCCAGAACGACTAAGTACTGGATTTTTTCGTTTGCCCCAGACGATGTGTGTTCTCCAGTGAAGTGCTGATAGCCACGGAGACTGTGCTTGTTATGAATGGCACTGAGACTTTACAATTGAAGCCACTGTTCTGTGTTGATTTGAGGCTGGGCTACACACTTCTTTGTGTCCGTTTGCCCTCCTCTTGGAGCAGGGGTGTAAAACTAAGGCTGAAAGGGAGACATCTGTGGCCCCAGGCTCACACTGACACGCTGCAAACACACTTGGCAGATCCACTTGTCTCCTGTAAGTCACTCCAGCCTAATCAGCCTCTAGCAAAAAGGGACAACCTCTAAAACACACTCCTCCTACACGTCACACTCAGTCCCTTCAGCCCCCACGCTTCCAATTAGTTTTTAAACTTATATTTAGCTTTAATAAATGAACAGTGAATTTATATTTCCTCTCCTTTGACAGTGGTGTTAAACTGACTATTACTCTGTGACAGTTTCAAAACACATGCTGCTGTCAACCTGAAAAAGCGCTGACAAGCTCAGAGCGACTGTTTTCACCTGCTTGTGTGTGGCGAACTATGTTAACCACCTTTCGGTAAAAGATGTATGCAAGACTCACAAACATACAGTACAGTACACACGTTTTATAATTATCCAAACTTATAGGACACTTAATGCTATAGTGCCACTTAACAACTGCTTTTGTGCAGACCTTGTGAATATTTTGCATCTATGTGAAGAAGTAAACAGTGAAAAGTAACTGAGGTAAGCCATTATACTTGAAGGAGAAAAATAGGAGAAAGATAATGCAGTTGCTATTATTAACATTAAATTGCTGGACAACAGTGATATCCAAACTGTCTGCCATAAAGGACCACATGAATACATTTGGACTGTATGTGAGGCATAATACAGAGGCTCAGGTGCTTTATAGTATTGCAGGAGTGGACTGTTTATATAGCTACTATAAGCTAGTATAATTATACAGGAATATGAATCTTGGTTTTAATCTGTAATCTAATGGCTGTTCACACTTGGGGCTTTATCATACTTAGCACAAGCCTCTAAGTTACAAACCAAAAGACACACTGGCCTGTGCAAATGTGTAATATAGAGACACTTTACAATATATGCTAACAAACTGAATTCAAATACATCACATAAAAGCTTCTGTTTAACTCTCAACGGCAGAGAAAACCCGGAGTAAACTATGGGAATTCAACACAGTGGCCTCCTGCTATAAATATAAACAAACAAAATGATGCTCTTAGACAAACTAATCTAAAATGCAGTTGGGTTTCTCTGGTAGCTGAGTGAACAGATGTATTGTGGCCCAATGTTGTGCAGCATTTAGTAGCCTCTGCAACGCTCTCAGTCACATCCCTGAGTGAGAGAAAGCCAACACTAGGCACCTGGCTCTGCAACACTTTTTTTGTGCCACCAACAAGCAAACAACAACAAGCAAACAATACCCAGAACCAAATGCCAGAACACTTTACAAATGTGGATTTATTCCTGCGTGTTGGTTGTGTTGCTGTTTATGTGACTCACATCAAGCAGAGTGTGTAGATGCTGGTCTTGGAAAACGCTGTGGAGGAAATCGAGATCCTTTTCACTGCAGTCTGTCAGCGCATGGATCTCCTCTAAACTGTCCAACACCTGAGAAACAGCTCCTGCAACACAAAGGCACCACGTCACACACACAGCTACATGCCACACGTGATCACTCATCTTCACATACTTTATTAAGAGGCACTAAAACAAAAGGACGACTAATCACTGGAGCAAACAGGTTTCAGCAACATAACATGCATTGCTACATGCATCTAACCATGGATACCTACGTTCTGCTGCCAGTAGTCCTAGAAGGTGGGAAGCATTAACAGAGATACACAAATCAATACACATATTGGTGAGTAGAATGTATATTATATTTATGTATTTTTTCCTCAGATGAAGGATTTAATGATGCTGACTAATACTTTTATTAGACATTTATTAGAAATGTCAAAAGCAACACTGTAACTTGAGTTTGTGCCATTTAAAGCAGTGGTTCTGATTTGGTCTCAATTTTTATTACTTTTCACAGAACCAAGCAAAATAAACTAACAATTTTACCCTTTGACATAACCTTTCTACTACCAAGATAAAAACTTAATCAATACAAATCTAACATGATATAGCTAAACATTTAAACTGTATTTCACGCATGATATTTTTTCTACACACTCTACGACCCATCGACATCATGACTGCGACCCACTTTTAGGTCCCTACCCACCAGTTGAGACTGATAGCTCTAAAGGAGTGTAGCTGCACTGCTACAAAGACACACATGGGACAATTACTCCTGAAAATCTATCACAAAACGTGTGAGTGAGAGCTGTGTTGATAAAACGTGGTGATGTGTTGTGATGATATCAGTGTTCTTGAGATCAGAGTTAGACTGTGAAGTATCTGCTGAGTTAGGTCAGTAGTGTTTTGGTTGCTTTGAAGGATTCAGGTTAAGTTTTGTAATAAAAGGTTTTACATGCAACTATCAAAACATGGAACAATATTTACTTGCTATATCTCACCATTTTTTTCATTATGAACAATTACGTACGCTTAATTTCTGAATGTGGTCATACACTTGCAGTCATCTTTGTTTGGTTTTAAAGAGAAGTGCAAAACACCAGAAAAGAGGAAGGAAGGCTGAGGAAGGAAGTCTTCACTAAATATAAATATATAAGCACATTTTATTTTATTTTGTTCACCTGAGGAGGTGGGGTCATCCGAGAAGTCATGGAGCTCTTCAGGGGGGTCTCCATAAAAGGAATTAAACTTGTGACTGGAAACTGCAGCCAGAACAGCCCCCTGAAATGAAACAGTAGAAGAGCGCTGAGTTCTTCTCATCAGAAAACTGTGGAGATAATAAACACATGCTCTGGTGCTGCCTGGATTGTGTGCTCATGCTAACCTTGAGCTTCCGCCTGGCGTTGAACTTTCTCAGCTGTTCCACTGTCTCTGGCAGGTGGATTTTGTAGGCGTACCGGTCTCTTTCCTGAAAGGTCCAATAAAGCAGAGAGATTATAATAAACTCAGATCAAACTGATGTGGTCAAATGAACTATTCTCCTTGCCTCACCTCCTTCAAAATATTTAAACAACTAAATGTAGCAAATAGCCACTTCATTTAAACGTATAATACTTTTCAAGGGTCAATTAATGTGATAGTTAATATCTTTGTGATCAGTGGCAGTAGTTTAGCCCCTTGCAGCTGATTTATCTGAACCACTGAAGACAACAAACACTAAACATTTAGTTACACAAACATCCTTGAGTTACTTGAGTTTAATGTATGCTTTCTGTTGCATCATTACTTCTCTGTGTGGTTCGTCTGTCAGAGGCTACTTTTGAAGTTTTACACCAAGACAGAGCAGAAGTTTAACCCCTGACCATTTTAACAAATAACTTAGGGTTTATTTTAGATTTCTAGTTTGTCTAATGTTTCAAATAATCCAAAACCGTAGGCAAATTGGTGCATTGGATTTGCTGGAGCCATATATAAAGTAGCATGAGGTAATTGTCTTTAAACATTGTAGAAAACTCATTGCTAAAAAGCAGGGCTAAATGTAGTTTGCTCATTTTTTATTTCAAAGGGAACAGACTTTTGTTGTCAAAAATGAATTGTTTAAAATATTCTCAAGTGCCCCTCCATCACTGTACACAGAAGAAAGAATAAAAGCTTTCACTGACAATATACAGCATCATCAGTGGCCTGTAAAACTAAAGGAAACTGAAGAGTGTGTAAAGACTTCTGAGTGAAATGCTTTGTGGCAGTACAGGTAAGTGACTGATGAGTGGCTCTACCTTCAGCCAGGGGTGGTTGAGGGCCTCGTAGACAGTGATCCTTTCAGCGGGATCCAGCATCAGCATACGTCTCACTAGATCCTTTGCGCTCTCTGAGATGTGGCCCCACTGTCGTGGATTCATCTACATTTAAAGCATAAACACTAGACATGAGTGCTAAGATAAAAAACATTAAATATGTATTATTTACTCGTTTCTGCCCATACAATTGCAAATATACATAAAAAACATAGACAATTAAACTGATGATTCATTGCTCCATACATTTAAAAGTGATGACTAAGTGACCTAACCTTGTATTTGCCTTTGCAGATGGCTTCAAAGAGACGCTCCTTGGTACCGTAGAAAGGCAGACAGCCTGAGAGAAGGATGAAGAGGATGACTCCACAGCCCCACACATCCACAGGTTTACCATACGGCTCTCTCTTCACAACTTCAGGGGCCATGAAGTGGGGAGTTCCTACTCGCCCTGGGGTCAAAATACAAAAACAGTGCTTGAGACCTTTATTCGAATACAACCCAGAAATAATGATGCTTTTATTTGGCCTTTTTACAATGCTCAATTGATGAATAAACTTGCTCGAAGATAAGATTTTACAATACTTGTCCATGTCCAAGAGTTGACATCTGATTTCAGTTTTTATTTGGCTCCAAAAAGAGGAACCAGCCTCAGAGTCCTGACATGACTGTCTGTTTCACTTTGAGGCACGTGTTTACAACATTACACAGTTCAGAAAAAGAAGTCACAGATGATGTGTGTGGAAGTCAAATTTGATCTAGCAATGTTTTTTGTCCTTTGGCTGTGCTTACTTCTTCCACCTCACTGTCACTCAACCTTAAACCTCAGCTGGACTGTAGTTGTCCTAATGTTTCTGTGAGTGCAATAAGACAAAATATAGTATAATAGGTCTATTTGATTGGTCTGCATTTTTTCTGACAATGTCAGACAATGGTGTCAAAGATGCATGCAGTCAATTCACATACATCCAAATGAAGCAGGCCTAATACAGAGCCATAGGCAATGGTTGCATGTTTGAGCATGGGCTGTTGGGGATATAGTGCTCAGTGAGGGAGGGTGCAGAGGGTCAGGGACATCTAATATTGCACGTTTACTTCAGTACTGTCTTGATTTTGGTTCTTTACCTCCAGCCACAAGTCCTGACTCTCCGAGCTGAATGGCCACACCGAAGCCACCCAACTTGACGGGAGCAGAGTTCTCTTTTGAGGCGAGCAACACACAGTGGGGCTGAGAACAAGAGGAAACAAGAAGAATTAAATGATTCTTTTGGTAATTAAAGAGTAACACCCTTTTATAAATAACACACAAGTCATGTGCAAAACACACCCAAACCAGCACCCATCATGACCACATGAGTCACCAGCAGAGGGGGAGGATCACAGGGAACCTTCAAGTGATATATATTTACACTCCTCCTATAGGATTTTAAATAGACAGTTATAGCCAAATAAAGTGATTTTTGAACTGTATACAAATTAACTGACCATTAACAGCTATGTGTGACTGTATTTTATCTTGCTTTTTTGCTGATTCTGGGCAAAAACATATTTTGACATTTGAATTATTTTAAAAATCAACACTATTAGAGTATATCTCTGCTACAAATTGCTCTCATTTTAATTAATAAGTAAAATTTAACAATATTTAGCAATATTAACAATATTTAGCCTCTTATTACAAGCCAGCCAATTACATTTAAAAACATGGCATGCATTGCTTGAGTGGTAATGTAAACTTCTTTGACATTGAAGAGTTGACACATTTAGGGATATTTCGGGGGCCTTTACTCTCACAGTGAGCTAAAGTTGCCAGACCAACACAGGCTCTAAGCCTCAAGGGTTAGTTATACTGTTTATACAAACGGTGGCAGCTTTATGATCTCACTGCAATCCTCTGCACTTAGCCCAGCCCCTTCAGTTACTTTCTCTGCTAGAGTTTCTGACAGAGACAAAAAGGGGTGACCACAGCACAAAGTTTTCTCTCTGTGTACTTTCAGCAATTCTTCAATTACCTTTGACAGCAGAAGGGAATGTTATTCTTCCTTGATGAGTATGGACATTGTAACCTGGACTATTTACTCAATGAAACATGGAAAATGTGAATGAATAGAGACAGCAGAAGTGGATCAGGAAGAGTTTGTCAAGACAGTAGAGTGGTCTTTTTGGCAGATGTCACTTGAACGTGAGTGATTTGGACAGAGCCATAGAAAAGCGGGACAAAAGCCACAACAAAGCAGAGGAGGTTTATACTGCATGTGTACTACATAGGGCACAAAGTGCAAAATTGTGTTTGTTTTGATGGATTTTCCGACTGGGTGAGTACTTCCTTTTCACAAAGAGAGAAGTAAAATGAGCGTGTGATTTGCAAATGCATGTGGAGGAGTTAAGGACAAGATGCCCTCACAACCTCAGTTAGTGATGTCAGTAATGTTGATATAACTCCAGCACGCTCCTACGGCTGTGCACATGGGTCTGATATACTCAACACATAAACATACCTAGTCACATGCTTAAATGATTAATAATTATCAAATTAGTGCTATAGCTTTTGTTTTTAATGCTGTCTAAGAGTGGATGATTCACGGCTGAGACCTTGGCTGACAGACCTGCATGAATAGAGACTTGAATAAAAGCTACCACTGTTAACCCAAAACCTTCCTGTTGGCAGGGTGGTGGAAAGAAAATCCATGGCAACAGACATCACTACAGCTGCCACAAGTATTTTTCAAAGTCGACACACTCTTGTACAGACCAACACAAACATGAGTCAGACTGACCCGACTGTGACCTTCAATTCCAATGAGACAAAAAACTGTGTGGAGCAGGATGAACTGCAGTCATCACTGGCCGTGCTGTATGCCATCATCTTTATGCCGGGCCTCATTGGAAACCTGGTGGCTCTGTGGGTTTTCCTCTTTGTGCACTCTAAGAAGAACTCTGTGCGTGTGTTTCTCATTAACATAGCGCTGGCCGACCTGTTACTGATGGTGTGTGTGCCGTTCAGGGTGCTATATCACACCCAAGGCAACAGATGGAGCCTGGGTCCCATGGTGTGTAAAATAGTGGGCAACCTGTTCTATATGAACATGTACATTAGCATCATGCTGCTGGGGATGATCAGTGTGGACCGATATCTGAAGATTCATCGTGGGGCTGGGATGAAAGGGAGCCTGTCAATAAGATGGAGCACTGCCATCTGTGTCCTCACCTGGATGGGGGCTGTTGGCTTGACGTTGCCTATGCTGATCAAGAAGCACTCACAGTCGGACAAGTGGGTAACAAGCAAACTCTGTTTTCAGAAAGCTATTGTATATATTATTTCCATATAGACTTAATTTAAAGCAAAAGTTTGAAAAACTGCTAAAAGAAAACGTAAATTTGATCAGTTTTTCTTAAGATTTTCAAATGCTACACGTGATTTGTAGTTATACAAGTTTAGACAACGTTTAGATAAGTTTGCACAAGAGTGTCTTTTATGCTAAATACACATGAAATGTAGATCAGATAGTAGTAGAAAGAGTAGGTTCAATTTGCTTTTGTTAAGATATTGTGAAGTGACAACACAAGCCACCAGTTTCCTGTATGTTAAGTGCTCAAGATGCTGATATCAAAGTCCCCACTTCTCAACTGAGTTTTGCTGACAACTGCAACATGTATCTGTCAAAACCAAATAGCCTCCTTAAGTCTCTTTAAGCAAAATGAACTAATGTCACATATGTCACATTTGCAGGTGTTTCCATTACAAGCAGCTCCTTGATGCCAAGTGGAGAGCATACATCAACGTTGCACTTCTGGTGGTCTTCTGGCTTGTTTTTATTGCTTTAGTGGCATCTTATGTGAACATTGCACTCAAGCTTCAAAGAACATCAAAGAAGAAACCAGACTTTCCCAACGCATCTCACTACACTCGTACTGTCAAGAAGTCCTTCTTCATCCTCTTCCTCTTCACTGTGTGCTTCGTGCCCTATCACTTGGTCAGAATATTCTACATAAAAACCCAGATTACAGACACATCCTGTTTCTGGAGGGGTGTGGCAGACAAAGCCAATGAAATCGCTTTAGTGTTTTCTGCTTTCAACAGCTGCCTGGATCCCGTCATGTACTTTTTGTTGTCGTCGTCAGTAAGGAAGGAGGTGTGCCGCCTGGTGTGCAGAGTGTTCTGTTTGAGAGATGTGGCTGTAAGGAATGGGAGCAGCTCCACAATCGAGCTGGACAGAGTCAGAGGATCCGACAAAGGAGAGATAACATCAACTCAATGAACACTTTCAAGCCACAAGAACTAAAAAGGAAATGTGCTGTTACAAGCTTTCGTAACTGAACTGACTCCATTAAGGCAGCTTTATCACATAATAATTGTGTACTGTACATACTTTGTCGCTGCCATCTAGTTCCCAGTTTTATACACAGAGACTATGAACCACAAAATGAAGGATATGGTTACTTACTGAATTTCACACAGTTTATAGTTGCATTAAAACTGTCATCTTAGCCATAGGACCACTGTTTTTATTTTTGCTGTAAAATACTTTGTCTGTGGATACATATAATATACTATGTTATGGGGCTCTATCAAACGTATATGTTCATTCATTTTCTACAGTTTGTCTTAGCCTAACCCTGCAGCTGAAGGAGTGAGGCAGGGATCACTATGCATTTCATTTAAGTTGTGCCCCATCTTCATTTAGGTTAGAATCAAAAGTGAATCACAGGAAAAAGGCCAGAGTGCACAATTGCATGTAATGTATAATAAGTAATAGGGCTTCACAAAGGACATTGAGAGGGTAAAAAGACCTGTGTTGTCAGCATCAAAGCATGATCTCTAATGATGAATGTTGTGATCATTATGATGAGCTTTACTGAAATGAAAGCAAAGGCAAAATGTAAACAAAACATATTAAAGATTTACATTACATACAGTATTCTAACATAAGTATACAATTCAATTTGTGTGTGCCATGAAACAGAACTACAATATTGCACGAGTGTGACTACAGCACCACCACAAGGCCAAATAAATACAGACAAATGGTAAGAGGAACACACCATAGACCTCTGCAGATCATTCCTGTTCGAGGAGGACTGACAGCGTCACACGGAGAACCACCTCGAGGACTTTGTGAAGATGAGTTTTTTTTTTTTTTACGAAATAAGAGATTAAGTTGTTGTGAACACATTTGAGTACGTACATTACTTATATTTTCATTTTTATTTTGGAGAATGCACATTTATTATTTCAATATACACGTCATACTTTACAAGCTTTATGCACAATGATGTTCAGACGTTCACTCTTTAGAATTAGTGGACCACACTAACTCACATTATGAAAAAAAAAAAAAAAAGCTTGAATTTAAAGTAGAACATGAGGAGGTAGTTCTAAAATGTGTAACTAACACCACTTTTACTTCTTATCGCCTGAGTTACAGGAAATTAAAGCTTTTGTGGAGTTTGGATGTGTGTGGATAATTTAACTAATGCAATAGGTCCTTTAATCTTTACCATTGCCAGACTGACTTACAGAATTAGTTTGCCACACACCTCTGATGTTGCTCTTTTCTGCCTCCCACAGGTCAAATGGCTTACACACCTCAAACTTCTACACTAATTAACACAGTTCATCAGTCGACTCCCTCGCTCTGCCCCACCCTCCCTCTTCTCCCCGCCTCCCTCTCCCCTCTCCGTTGGGTGTTTCTTTTCCCCTCCCCTGTCCCCCCCCCGCCGTCCCCCTTCCCCCTTTGTGGGGCTGGGGTGGAAAACAAAAGCCTGGGTCTCCCGTGTCCAATAAACGGCCCCCGGGGTGTCGCTCGAGTGGTGTGTGCTGCTGTGTGGCTGATTGCTATAGGTTGTATAGTACTAATGACAGTTATCTATTCAGTCAATGAGGTAATGAGTGAAAATGCTACAGGAGCTGGGGAGGGTGTGTGCTATAACCCTACAGCTGAAGTAGGACGCAGTCAGTTTGTGATGTTTAATGTGTTTGCCCTAATTGTGTTCTTCGTGTGTTACGCGCTGGTGCTACTGTCCTACGTGACAGTCCTCAAACACATTAGACGCTCACGCCGCAGCACAAACATCAAGACTTCACACAGCCTGCTGGGAAGAGTGGTCCGAAACATTATGTTTATCCAGGTAGAGCATAATCACACCTCATTGCATTGGCATTAGTCGTTGGGATTCACTTCATAATTAAGCAACTGGGCATGATTTTGTAAGATTGTATACTTTATACTCAAAAAACCCCCCAAAAAACTGTATAATAATAAGCCAAATAAGCTTTATCCTTTTGAAACAAGGATATCTTTCTAATATAGTTAGTGCATACTGTAAATCCAGGTCAATTATCATGTCTGATAGTCTACGATATTAAGAATGACCTGTTTACTCTTCTCTTTCTAGTTGGTCCTTTCAGTGTGTATCCTGCCATATCACATCTTCCAACCCATCTTTATTTCTCTGACATATAAACGAGCTGAAGAAATGCCTGTCCATGATGTCCACTGCCATCCCATCTCAGCTCTTGTTGAGGTGAGCCATCAATCTAAATTTTATTTTTCATTATCATATACTACATATATAAGCACTGTCACCTCAATCATTCCTCTCACTGTTTTGCTTAGATTAAGAATATTCTTTGCCTTCTCGTTGCACTGAGAGGATCGACTGACCCTGTGATGTATTTCCTTCTGGACAAAAGCTTTCGGCAACAAACCCTCAAATTTTTTGGAAATAACCCGAACATGTCTGGGATGAGACAGTACTGGTCAGTAGCAGGAAGAGTTACTCCGCAGACCAGACATCTAGGGGAGCGGAACAGAAATAATGCTAATCTAAACTCAACCCATGAAAGTGTTCTGTAAGACGCAAATGAAAAATGAAAAAAGAAACAAGAAGATTGTTAGGGATGTGCAACTAAGAACCACTCAAAGTGTTAAGGTGAAGAAACACAATGGTAGTAGGAATAGGATATTCACATGATGAGACTTTACTTGTTTAAGATTAATGACAAATGCAATTAGAATATCCCCACTGACAGGCCTACTACTACACACAAACATGCACCAACATCACAACAAATACAAAGTAAAAACATGGATTATCTGGTTTCCAACCGTCTAGCTTCATCCAGCATTATACAGAAGACCTTCATGCTATCACTGACTAATGCAAACTGATTTGTTTTATAGCTGTGTCCTTAGAAAAAGGTGTTTTTGGCACTGTCCAACTCATTTAATTTAACTGAGCAAAGATCTGACAGGTGAGCTCACAAAAACATCTGTCCCCTATACAAGCATGTGCTTGGCCAAAGCTTGCCATCATGGGCTGATCATTCTAATCTACTAATATCCTTCATTATAGATGATGTCTTAAGTTTAGTTTTTTTCATTGATCAATCAAATTACAATAAGCTTTTATTTGATTAAACAAAGACAGCAAGAAAGGGAACTTCCCCTGAGTTCTGTGGAGCTTTAAAAGTTTCTTTTTATTTTGAGGAAATTATACTACTATATTTTACACAGTTAAATCGGTGTGGTATTTGTGGTATTTTGAAACCACATAAGTACAAGGCCATGGTTGACACTTTCTGAGTCCAAGTGAGACCTTCTACACAACAGACCTTCTACACAACAGAAACATCACTTTACTGTTCCTAATCATCCTCAGTGTCTTTTACAGAGAGGCTCAAGTGGTCCAGAGCCATTTGTCAGTGTAAAAACAGCTGACATTCAAGTATTCAATGGGGAAACAGGTCTGTTCAACAGTTATCTTGCCTTAACTTCTCATTTGTAGAGCGTGGCATTTCGTCTGCAGCCTGACATATAGACACAGACGCACTATTACATTATATTTTCTTTCACTGAGGCCAGATTACACTCAGGTTTCATCATTTGGACTGGAAGTACAAAAGGATGCGAGAGTGTAAGAAACTGTAATAACAGGAGAGAGCTGAGGAAGAAGGGAACTATTCTTAAAACTTAGTCATTTAGTTTCTGTTGATGTGTGGACTACAAATGCATGTAAGCCAGGGCCCTGTAAACTAAGTGTCTCATAAACAAATAAATTTTGTATATGATGTGAACATTTTCAGTGGTGCATAAAAATAACCAATTAAAAATCATGGAAATGGCCTCGCATGACATGAAAATAATAACACAAAGTCTCAATGCACTTGCAAATACAGATACACTATAAAGTGCACAGAGGGTAAAGCCGGTATTTTTTTACATTTGCTAACATACAGAATACTGGGAATATATGTCTGCTTCTGTGTGTGTTCATTCATGTTTACATCAAACGTCCCGCCGCGTTCATGATTCCGTCAGCGTGCTCAGCCAAGCGTCGAAATACCAGTTCAAAACAGCTGCTTCACCTCACCTTGAAAACATCATGCATCAAGCAGAGCACTAAGAAATTCAACCTCAAACTCAACATTGGATTTCAGCTCGAAACGTATGTATTTAATACTGGGCTGGAGAAAGCTGTGCAGCAGGGAGAAGGTCAAAGGTCACACACTGATCCACCCAGACCCTACACAAACACATGGCTGTCACACCTGGAGGTCTCTGTAGAAGTGAGGAGGCAGATAAATACTCAGACATCATGGTGATTTATGTACAAAGGGGTTTCGATGACTTCAGTGACTTTCATGCATGGGAAGATGTCGTGTTCACAAACTGCTCCATATTCAACAGGAGCTTCTTAGTCGTCAATGTGCTGCATGTGTTATACGCACTAGTCAAGGTACATCTGATAGGCCAGGGACAAGCACAGACCCACGGTTTAAAGGGTGATAAAAGAGGGAGGCACACAACAAACTGGAACAGTCTCAAAGATAGATTTACTCATTATTTATGTATGGGTTGTAGAAAAATCCATGAGAAGCCAAAACGTTTCAGCTTGTGGGAGTGAACACTGCCATCTTAAGCTTTTTGCTTTTGTGTTAACTCTATGGAAATGCTTCTGTGGACTAACTGCACAAGACAAGACCAAAAAAGACAAATCACAAGCAAATCCTTAATATCAGACATTACCTTTAGTCGCTTCTACACATACTTGCTCTTTAGGTTGGTATTTGAAGTAAAAATGTATACTTTCATAGTGCTGTTATACTTCCAGATCCAGACAATGTGTTAAGGTGAGAGTCATGTGTTATGTATAATTTTAGCCACGTTAACAGTGCAAAACAGACGTTGGCAGAAACAAACTGAAAGTGGCATATTAACTGTAAAAATACAAATGCAACACTAGTGTCCAGAAACATAGCCATAAAAAACATGACAAAAAACTGTAAAGGTCTAGAGATATTCCAGTACAATACTACAGAGAGAGATTATAATC
This sequence comes from Rhyacichthys aspro, assembly GCA_036850595.1. Classification (NCBI taxonomy): domain Eukaryota; kingdom Metazoa; phylum Chordata; class Actinopteri; order Gobiiformes; family Rhyacichthyidae; genus Rhyacichthys; species Rhyacichthys aspro. The sequence goes on from CM072168.1 coordinate 12,364,790, forward strand.
CACAAACAGTGCTGAGCTGAGTGAGCCAATAAAATATGCATTATGAGTGTCTGGGAAACAACTGTAGAAACAGTTTTAAAGAAAGTACTGCAATTGAGCTCTCTGAATATCACATAAAAACATTAAATTCACAACTGGGGAGGCTGCCAGGGGAATTTGTTGCTTGTTTGTGAATGCAAAAGAGTGTGACAGAGAAGTAAAGCGATTCTACTTTAAATGCAAAGCCTTAGTTTGCATAAAATGTTATTTTCTGTGCCAGACTGGCTGTGCATATTATGAGCTGCCTTTAACTAACATACCGTAAATAGGTAACAAAAAGCACATTTCATACATAAAAGAGAACATTAACCGACTAACACAACACTCCAGGGAAGATGCTGAAGACGCAGAAAGCTAAAGCAAAAAAGATGGTGTAGGATTGTAGAGGCAACATTTGGTAACATCTAGTGGAAATATTTTACATTGCAAGATGAATCTTATTTCTTCTATTTAACAAATGGGAGGAAAGAAAAAAATAAAATGTGGCTTGGCTATTCCTGGGTCTCCAACAAGGTGGTGACACATGCCTGACTTGAAATAGACCAGGAATACTACCTTGTAATTTAGCTTTCACATGAATCTAAATCCCAAAGCATACCATGTTTAGTATGTGCTTAACGTCACTAACACCAATGAAATTATTAAGTACATATGGATTTAATGGAAACACTGGGACACATTTAAAACATGCTGACACACAGAATTTCTCTGCTTCCACAACAGCAGCCAGTTGCAGTGAGAGTTACTCTGAAATGTGTGTTTGAGGTTTAGCTTTAGCAGCACCACCCATGAGAAAAGAAACCAGCCATAACACCGACAGAACAGAAATAGAAAGAGATGCATTATACGACCACATGATGTTTTCAGTAAAATTGCTAAAACACAGTTTGAGATTTTTAGCTGCTTGGAGAGACAAGTATTTTTTTTAAACAGAATCATGGAAAACCTCACTCTTCAAGAGCTTTTCTCAGCAGACAGTTTGACTTGTCATTGGACCATTAATATTTAATATTTACACATGTCATTTTCTGCTGGGACTTGTCAACACTTCTTAAAAATGCCTTTTGGATTGTGTTTTATATTTCTATACACAGCAGACAAAAGCACGATGTACAATGTCTTTCAAGCATGGAACAAGAAAACTCAGCGTGAGGAGAGATATTAAATTTTAAGTAACAAATACCTTGACGTCTCGATGGATGACATTGTTGTCATGGCAATATCGAAGTGCCTCGAGGATCTGTCTCATGTAGTGACTGTGGAAATACATTTTGCATTTATCGTTTCACTAAGCAGGCAGCCATATTATCAGAACAGTTTATGTACATCTCATGAATAAACCAAGTAGAAAATCTCACCTGGCCACTGCTTCGCTGTAAACAAAGCCTGCGTCTGCCCGTTTTACGATCTCGAAACACAGGTCGGCTCCGTCCATGCTAACACAGACACAGGAGAAGAAAAGAGAGAGGAGGAAAAGTTTGGTAGAAAGGTCATGCCAGGAATCTGAAGAGGGAAAGGTCAGTCTTATTAAAACTTGAACACTGTCTAGTCTGTGATAGGCCACAGAGGTAAAATGGAAGCCTGGGGTCAGTGGAGGAGGTGCTGTTATTACGTCTGAGTGGAGGACAGAGCTGTATCGATATGTGTCAGAAGACTTCAAACTGGAATACTGACATGCTGTAATTATGAAGTAACTGTAGGTATTTGTGACTGCAATCAGGGTTACCTCTTGTTATCCTAGAATTACCCGCTGTTTTATGGAAATGGTTAGATCTGCAAAACATGGCCACTGACAGTGATGAGCACATTTACTATATATTATTGCGCATGCTTAATGTAATCTCCAACTGTATACTAACATATACTCATTAAAGTCAACACATCTCTCCCAGGGGTACACTTTAATGCATACTGCTTTTCAATAGCAGCTTTTGGCACTGTTTGTTCATAAGCGTGAAAACATTAGGATTGCTCTAATGAAAGATATGAATAGTGCCTGGTGCTCATGTATAACCCCTTTCCTCTTGTCCAGCTTGGCCCATCATTCACCCAACTTTATCGTCTCATTGAGAGGGAACTAGATCAGTTTTATTGAAGCTAACTTTTACATTTCTGACATTTAACTCCACGGTGAAGAACTGCTGCTGAGTTGAAAATGTATGAGCCATCTCGGATATGCCTGGAATGTAATATAAAAGTGTGAGACGGTGGCAGTGAGATAACAGCTGGCTCTTGTACTTGAACGACTCTCTAGGATTTCATAAATGACTGAATACAATTTGATGATCTATCAGTAAACTCAGTAAGTGCTTGTGTCAAACAAACCAGATAAGTATCCTTCTCAGAATCAGACGGGAGATTCAGAAGGATACACAGCTATTTCACATCATTTATCAGGCTCTCTGTCCATTGGCGAGGTTTAGTGATTTATTCTGCCTTTTATAAAGCCCTGTGAAGTAATTTATGGTAAAGATTCAGCTCTGACAATGACAACATTTTAGCTGAGTTAAAAGAAGGCAAGAGCCAGAGTTGACATCATGTCTCAGAGGGGCAAAAAGCGGTCAATACTTTGTCGGAGATGAATTGAAAAGACAGTAATTTGGTTCTTGCACGAAAATGAACCAGCCCTGTTTACTGCTCATGGATAATAGCTTCCTTGACAACCGGATCCTAACATTTTTACTAATTCACACTTCAATTTGTGCTAATTGTCTACCCAATTAGTTTAACCAAGCCTTTCTTGTTGCTCAGTCTATGCTCCAATTAAACTCAGGGCTAATGTAGGCTGTATTATCTCCCTCTCCATCCTATCGCTGCACCTCTTTTACACTAACCAGCTTCATTAGCCAGTGGCAGCCCTAAGAGACGCATGAAGCTGAATGCATTTATCGTTACAACAAGCTCTTAAACGTCAAGCATCTTGGATCTACCTGTTATCTCACTTACATCAGTTTGTGCCTGCATCCTAACTAAGAAAATCTCTAGAAGCTTGAATTCTCTTGAAGGTTTCTTTCCCCTTACATTAAGCCGTGTTAACTATGTCAGTGATAACAGAATTAAACGATAAAGGAATTAGTTACGGAAGACGGAGAACGATGGAGATACGAAGCAGGCCGGCTTTGAGAAGAGCTGGAGGTAACAGTGAGTGTGAAATCTTAATCTCATCTTTCTCTTCATATATAAAGTCACGTGCTCTCCCTCTGCACACAGTAACGACGTTTCTTTCTCTCTCACCCCACCCCCATCTTTGCCAAACAAGCGTTCTCATATCAGTGCTGATTATATAAAACCACCGCGGGCATCACTTTCTCCGTCCTGCTTCTGCTGAAACCTGCACCGGCTGCCTTCCCTCACACTTTCTCCCAGCTTCACAACCACCTTTTTTTTTTGACGCCCACCTCCCCATCTCTGACTGTCAACACATGCTGCTTAGAGTGTGTGCATTCAAAAGACTTACAACTCAAACACCATGTAGAGCATCCCATCTGAGCTGTACGTCTCCAGCAGCTCCACAATGTGGGGGTGCTTGAGCATGTGGCAGATACTGGCCTCTCGCTTCAGATCTGGAAAACACACAGTGAGCATAAAAACATACGATTACACACAACAGGCTCGTGCACAGCTGAGGACAGAATGACGACATTTAAATGAGAGCAAATGAGGCTGAAATAACGATGCATTCATGGAAATTGCTTTGCACAGTTAACTTACGCACTGCAGTCAATATTGGCGCTACATTACAGCCACATTTCAGGTTTTATTCTTTATATCTCAGTGTGGCTTCTATGATTAAACTTTAAACTGATTTTTATTCGCAGTCACCTTGTTTATGAATCCAAAACAAATCTCTTATAAAGCTCATGATTCTCATCTGTAATACTCTGTAATACCAGGTGCTTGAACCCTTCAACTTTCTCAGCTCCACATCTTGACATTTCAGATGATCCCTTAGGGTTTTCTGCTAGCCGAGACGGATCAGTAAAAAGTCTTACGGGCCGCGGTGCTGAAGAGCTGCCATGACAATGATGATGACAACTCATCTGTCGGAGCGGGCCCTTTGCAAATTTTCACTCTCCTTCGTCTGTGTTTACATCCTTTATTTTAGACCCTCACCCAGCACTCTGCCAACAAACATCTGCCTCTTTAAATACGCTGCTAATGAATCAGAGGGTTAATGAAGGGGGTTAGTGAAGCTGAAAAGAACGATGTGGGCCAGACATTTGGAGGATCCACATGGGAGAAATGTCAGACAGTGAGCACTGCCAGCAAAATGAGGACTGCATATAAGGTTGAAAAATAAATACTACCAGTGAGCTGGTAATTTATCATTCTGCTTTACATAAGGAGCTATTTTAAAAGAATCTAGGAATTGAGAATTTAAGTGGAAAGATCTTGAAGACAAATGTGCAGTGTCGGGAAAAACAGAGGATAATAGATGCTATAAGTAAGCAATTATATCCACACACACAGCCATGCACCACAATAAGTACAGTGTATTGTTCTGCTTTGTCTCGAATGACATTTAATTAAGCTCTGAGAGGAAACCACGGGCCTCTTGTGCTGCTCAGAGCCGTCTTGCTAACATTAAGCTAATCCTCAGTGGACCCGCATGAGGCATGGGCTAGCTTTAACACGATGCTAATGCCACTAAAGCCAGGATAAGTGACTACCTTAAGGGCATTGCAGTGAGTGAGCAGCGTTTAATGTCATCTGGTGAGCTTGTTGCTTGTGTTACTCACTACACGGCTACCTGAGATTATAAGAAATACTCAAATGGGATGATGCATGTGCCAGTGTCTGGGGGTCATCTGACAAACTGCGGCCCCCACAAACAACACAAGCATCATGATATGGGGATGTTTCTGTTTCACTATGGTGTTGGGTATATTTATCGCATACCAGGGATCATCGGTCAGTTTGAATACATCAGAATACTTAAAGAAATCATGTTGCCTCATGCCGGGTAGGAAATGCCCTTGAAATGGGTGTGTCAACAAGACAATGGCCCCGAACACAGCAGTAAGAGAGCAGCATCTTGGTTCCAGACAAACAAGATTGACGTTATGGAGTGGCCGGCACAGTCCCTGGACCTTAATCCAAAAGAAAACTTGTGGGTGACGTAAATAAAATACTGTGTCTGAGGCAAAACCAAGAAATGCAGATTAATTGTGGAATGTAGTCCAGTGGTCCTGGGCTGTTCACAGGAGCCAGAAGCTGGTCGACTCCATGCAACACAGATGTGTCAGCTTCTCAAAAGCAGTGGTTATACAATAAAATGTTAGTTCATAATTTGATAATTTTTTGTGCATGTTTTGTTTGGAATTGAATGTGCAGTGTTCCCAATGCTTTTGCGTGTATGAAAATAAAAAGTAATTATAAGGATTTTGAGCTTCACTGACTTTTTTAAACACACAACTATTATTATGAACACAACAGCTCAGTATTATAACTATCCCACTCATTAAACCACATCTATTCAACACTTTTATGAAAGCTATGCCAAATATCATCATGTGGTGTGATATCCTCACAGCTAAGAGGGGATTTAAGCAGAGTGGCAATTAAAAGTAGTTTTACAAATGATTAGTCATAAGAGAGGATGGCTTTTAGCACATAAACGTGGAAACAAAATCTCCCATCCCATTTGAGGATTTCATGATAAGACCAAGTCATAATGCAGAAGTCTGCAAACTCTTTTAAGAAGATTGGTCTGGATTCTGTTGTTGTTTTATACAACTGTATATACAATTGTTTTATTTAATCCAACCATTACTAGATGGTAGGCTAGTGTTTTTTTTCTTCTTCACAGTTTTATTGAGGGTTTCCAGTGAAATTACAGGAAAAGATGGAGCAGCAGAGAGTGGGTGAAACAGATGTGATCTCTGCAGTTGTCCCTGTTCCTCCTGCTGAGAGTCATACTGCACTCCACAGCTACTCCATGCTGATGCTAACACTGTACAAGTACAAAATCCACACACAGTCAGTAAGACATCACAACAATCTATGGTAACAGCCACAAACCACAAAAGCAATCAGTTCTAAAGCTTTTATGAGTCTAGAGCAAGACGGAGATGAAGAATGAGATTTCTCAAAAATTTGAGAGTTAAGGAATCGGAATCAGGAAGTGAGTTGGTGATGATGAATTTTGCTAATTCTCTGGCTCTCACATCCCATCAGAGCTGTGACCTATTCATCAGACAGACCTCCGGACGGGCTACAGAGAAACAAGCTGCGTGTGTCTTTGTGTCAAACCCCCTGCTGGCCGGCTCACTGCCAAGACACCAACCATTTGACCCACTTCTCATCGCCGGAGCTCTGCGCTAGACGATGTGTGCATGCCGTTTTTTATTATCGTGGTGCCGTGTTACAGCTGCCCACTCAAGTGAGACTGCTCCTCTTTCTACAGGCAACAGAAAGCAGAAAATAAAAACAAATCAACAATGAGAGCAGCCGGTCGGCGTCTGGAAGGAGTGCGCCACTTAATGGGTTCCTGTACGGTGCAGAGAGAGGAGTGACTGTGAGCCAGTGTAAACGAGAAGGGAGGGGTATGGACACAAATAAACCTTTATACACACGTGAACGAGAACACGGCTAACGAAGAGAAACGATAGAGTGTTAGAGTGTTTTTCAAGAAAGGACATGTCTTTAAGAACACTCACTGAAGCTTTGGAACACCTCTTTTTATATCTACCACTTTCACATTTCTCAAATCTGCCAACTGGGGTTATCTGTCTCATTCTCTAAACCATTCCTCTAGGCTTAGCTCACCACTCCTGCCTTCTAACCCCACACCTTCACCGTTCTAATATCTTTAACTCAATCTCTCCCGCTCTCCTGTCCTGCTCATCATTGCTCCTTGTGATGCTAAAAGACATCAGTTAAGACCTGAGGCCGATCCGTCTAGACACGCAGCAGCCTTTACCTATGTTAGAAGCACAGGCCTCCAGTGTAATTAAAGCCCATACAATAAAAGAGAAATATATCACTGCTGAAAGTGGAGCACTTGTTTCATTGACCCACTGGGCACATTCACTTGATCTCACATTTTACAGCTAGCCTTTTAAATGGCCTTAACAGTCACTGCATCTATGATTATAATTACATGCTGTAAATTAAACCAAGCATCCTCAGCTAAAAATCAATTAAACATTTCACAGTATTTTTTAACATCTGCTCACTTGCACCGCTTGTAGTGATACCAACTGATGTGCTATAATACAAAGCTTGCAGAAAAGGTGTGTATTGATTCATTAAACTGCTTACATTTTAATATTATAAGGAGGGACTGTCACAGCGACTGTCACTGCAGGCCTGGTTTAATAAGTGACTTCTCTAATCAAACAGCCCACAGACAAACAGCAGATTATGATGAACCTGGGAAGTTTCCAGCTACTGACTCTGAGAAGTAAATTGAGAGTAACAGATAAACTGGGACATCTGAGCTGTTTATTGTAATTCAGCAACAGTGAAAGCTCAAGCACCATTTGAATCCACACTTTATGCAGTGACTTTGTGATAAAATAAGAAGGATTTACTGTTTGTAAGAGCAAGAGGACAAAAGACAAAGACCGTATTAAATTAAAGGAGTGTTAAATAAGGATAAGAACTGGGACACTGAGCTGAATTTGCAAACAAAATTGTAACATCACAAAAAAAGTTATATGACAGATCGATATCAGTCTCTAAGGGCCTCACACTGTCTTATGTCTTTTGTAAAGTATAGTACTCTGGTATATAGTATGGCAAGGTATGGGTGTTTTAGGCAAATGTGAAAAGGATAATTATTGCTTCATTTATGCCTTTTAGAAATGTATATTTATACTTCCATGTAAAAAGCAGAAGACAGCTTTCCTGTGGCTACATGAGGATGACAAGGATTTCAAAGCAAAATCAACCTCTGCTATTTCACAATTATTAGTCAGAGGTAAAAAAAAAAAAAAAGGAAGCAATTGCAAACTGATGCAAGACTGCAGTAAAAATCATGCCTGATTTCTCTTTTTAGGACATGTTTTTCATGGACATCTGAATGCATCATCCAAGTTTTGTTTTTATCCAAGTATTGAGAACCAAATATACTTGCATTCTGGGATCACTCCTTGTAAATACAAAGGAAAGTAAACATCATGGTAAAAGCAGACAGAAGCACAAACAACATGTAAGACTGTGGACAGCAGCACACTGTGATATCTTACCCTCTGTGCTGAGTCCAGGGCTGGAGGTGAACTGGGCCACATCCACTATTTTGACAGCAAACTGCTGTCCTGTCTCTCTGTTGATGCATCTCCTCACCACACTGAAGGGGCCCCTGAAGAAAACACATGAAAGAGGACAGACATTTAATTACCACTCTGTCAAGATGCTTTGTTAAGTCTGTCAGACTGCGTTGCAAGTGAGGAGACAATTCAAATCAATATGAAATTATTCCTATTTTAGAAAAATGGCTCAGCATATGAAAGAAACTAGAGTTCAGAAACTTCAAGTCAATACACTAGTACTTTCCCTCCCTGCAGCTCCTCCTTGAACTACTTAAAGCTTAAAAGTTAAATTAAAATGCACACCCAAGAGGCATACAACAAAGCACACAGAACGCACAGCAGAGCGTGGGTTATTCTTGCTTTTGGTGCATTTCTCTTTGTGTGGCAGCATGTTGCTTCATTTGCAGATGCCCTGGCTGCTACTCATTTCTGAAGGTGACGAGTTCACACACTCAGCAGTGACTCCTTTGGAGTAAGTGTATCATCCTATTCAGGCAGAGGGATAAACAGGGGTCTACCACTGGAGGTTTGGGGTTAGAATCAGGGCTACAACAATACAGCGAGAAGATACTGCTAAAATAAAGCTGCTGGCTTAATTCACCAACAGCACAAGGCTAATGGGCTTGAACTGACCTGTGCACTCTCAATGTATAATGTGCTCATGCACAGGTTGAAGCAAATGTGTTGTGTGAGGAAGCTGGGGTTCAGCAACAAAAAATGATGGACCATGAATACAAAGGTAATGTAATCCTTTTAATATCGGCCAACTTCGGGGGTGGATCCCAGACAGCTGGAAAACTCTGCAAGGGAATTTTATGTTAAAAGAATAGGTAGCAAATAAAACAATATCAAACAGCTTATCCATCAGACAAACATCTGGGATGTGCATGGCACAGTGCCACTTGTCAGACTGCTGTAGAATCAACTTATCATGACTGGCTACTGCTATCTAACAAAGTAAACATGGATATTTTTCTTTTGACAGATAACCCCATTTTGCTCACTAAAATTGATTACTACAAAAAATAATTGTCAACAGAATGCCAAAGATGTCAAGGTGTGATATGACAAAGATAAAAAAAGGGCTTGATTGTAATTGTGTCTTCAGATGTGTAGATAAAGTGTAGGTTAAAAGGATTTGAATAGAAACTAATTCAAATAACAAGGATTGACAAGTAATGCAGAAAGACACTAGCAAAAGGATACTAGTAGCTTAGCATTACCTTTTTCCTGAGAGTCCTATTTAACAGCAAAGAGGTGTGAGTCCTAAATCTTACAGATGAGGCCTGGATTATGTGTAGCTAGAGAGGGGGCTGTGTTTTTTAATGTCCTGAGCAGATTAGATAATTTGCTCCAGTGACTTCCTGTTTGACACAGAGCAGCCACACCAACATGTGTGATCCAGATGAAATTAAGAAGCTCACCTACAGCAGGCTAGCATGGGAAAGCTGTACATGTTTGTTTAGTTTTCATGTTTTCAGCTGAGAAATTTCATATAAGACACGGCAAACCCTCACTAAATATAAACATAGCACAGACATTACCTGCAGCTTTGTGTGAATTACCCATCCCACAGCAAATTACAGTCGGAACAACCTCCGCAAAAATGTGGAAGCGCCCACTTCACAGCTAAACAAAACACCACCCCTGGGTATGGCAGACAGTGCAGTGCCGAGTGGCTGGGGCTGAACACAGGCAGTGTGTGTGTACGCCTGAGTGGGTGAGGAGCGTGAGGCATCCTCGGTGCACAAACAGAGACTAGTTGAACAGATGGTGGGTGATCAAGCAAAAGCTGCTTAGCGTCAGAGCAGTGAGGTAGGACGGCACTGTGCCCAGACATGTAAGAAACACACACGTTTGTGCTCACATGCAAGAGCTACAAACATATAGAAATCAATCACTGACATAAATAGAGTGGCACCACTAAGGGAGCTTTACTGACGGACCTTATATCTACAGAAACACAAACACTCACTGCTGGTCACTAATTACGGAGCACAGGCATTCCTGGGTATCCTTACTGCTGCTTGATACCATTTCACAGGCTCAATTTAACAACACAAATACACAGCGTGATGGTAAAGTCCACACTAACTATATGTGTCATTTCTATTGAAGTCTTTCAGCAGGGAGAGCATTTTCTATTTTTAGAAGCCCACAAGTGACAGTTTGGGACTGTATAGATTACCTATAGTCAGTGCATTCTGCATGTAGGACACAATTAAAGCATACATTAACTTCACAGTATGGGCTTCTTTGAAATAAATGAACAAATAAAGAATGCATTGGCAAAAACAGCTTTCCCTGTTAAGCCTTTAGACTGTAAAGAGCGCGACTCCATGGGGAAATCTATCTTTCCAGCTGAAAGAAAACACCAGCTTGCCAACAAGAAATTTGTGCACTTCAGGAACTCTACACTTATAACACACTACCATATAAAAATCTGATATTATACACAAACTGCAGGAGGACTGGTATCAGCTGGAACTTTGCAGGAGCAGGTAAAGGAGGTGAAAGAGCTCTAATTAGTAAAGCAGTGGTGTCCTCCTGTTCACCGTTATCTCTCTGCCGGCTCCAGTCCAGTCGCTTCACCTCTGGCCGCTCCTTCGCAGAGCAGCAAATGTCAGACCTCGCTCACGTCTGCACTCCATACAACAATGAACACGAGGCCCTGGGGGAAGATGGGACAAACAGAGCCACGGCAGAAGGAATCAGAACATTTTCCCACAGCGAGTCTAGATCTGGAGAAAACGGCAACAAGTGTCTTAGTCATATTACAGCAACCTCTGTGCCACGCATTAAAGAACTCAGCAGGTGACGTGCAGAGCTTTGTGCCATTTATTAGCCTGGACAACGGTATTCTTTGCAAGAATTCACTTTATGTGAAATGGGTGTGAAATCTCTGGCCCTATAGCTATTTCCTCTCAGTAGAAATCCTGTTGAACCAATCAGTATGTCTATCCATTTGCATCCTGAGTCAATTTCTTCTACCTGTGTGTGTGTGTACTGTCCCTGGTTAACATTTATAGGAATCGCCTTGAGAAACTACAGCTAATGTTTTATTGAAATATCCTCCCTCGTCCTTATGGATTTCTTATCATTAATGTACTACTTATTTCTTTTATTAACATCTGTGTTTTTCTGTATGTTGCATGCTCAGGAGCTGCTGTGTACAAACTGCGTAACTCTGTGAGGATTTAACAGAAAATTTAAACTACGCCCTGTGTGAGTCTCAAGGAATGGCTTTAAGAGGCGTGATGTCTCGAGCACATCAGTGGTACAACGCTACAAACTGTGGAAGATTAAGTTTATTAAATGACTTGGCGGAGAGGAGAGGAAGGAAGGCAGATGGGGAGAGCAGGATGAAGTGGCGAACAGCTTTGAAGCACAGAAACGGCTCAAGTGGCGGAACTGGGCGACGAGGAGCCGCACTGGTTTTGAATGAGGCTCAGCTGCATGTCGCATAAGCCATTATAGCTCTGAATAGAAGTCAGCTGCACATGGACTGTTCGGATGATTCCTGCACTTTAGCCATCCTCAGGGAAAAATAAAATATATTACAGGAAGGTGGGGAGAATAGAATAGAGAACAGACGCTGAGGGAAAGTGTATGTGCAGAATGACAGGAAATATCTACTCAGTCGTCAAATCACATGCATTTCTGCAAATCCCTGATCTGTGCATATTTAATAACAGATGTTTTAATTTTGTAACTAATTCTTTGTACAAGTGCAAAGAATGAGTTTATAGTTAGCAGTACTTTTTCATTATTTTCCTGTTTTTGTCCATGAATTAGTCAGGTTGGATTTACAGTGGGCAGTGCCAATAGATGCAAAGTAAACCACTTCTAGACTGAGGCAATTAAAAAAAAAAAGAAAGAAAAAAAATCCTGCCCGATTATATTTGAAGTAGTACTGACTGGTTACGATTATGATGGTGATGAGTGAAAGTTGTTGTAAATCATAGAGATGCCATTTTAGTAATTATTAATGAAGTAAAAATATTTTTAAAAAAAATACACTTTGTCCGACTTTCACAGTGAAATGGTAGTTTTATTTAGTATATGTAATTTTATACTGCATATCTTTTCCTCAGCCCATTTTTGTGTGTGACTGCACAACTATCCTATTTTTATCCACATTACTTCTGCTTTGTTGTCTTGGCCAATAAAATGATTCTACTGCCAGCTCCAAGGCAGAATAACAATGCCCTGATTTCTCTTCATAACTTTTATACACAATGGCATGGCAAAAAGAGAGCACAGCAGTCAAGCCTTAAAAATAAGCAATACCATGGTCTAAGAGGGACACGGGGAAAAGATGTCACTAAAGTGTGAAAGGTAAACATGTTTGACCTTTTGTGGCAAGTTCACAGCAATTATCACTTAATGACCACACAACAACTTTTGACCTTTACACCTTCCACTCCCGCTGACCTCTAAAAAGGGGACGGGACATTAATCTCTTGACATTATCACGGCCCCTATAGTCAAAAGGCTTGTAAGAGAAGAACCTTCTTGTGGTCCCTGTCACCGTAACCAACTGGAATTTACTACAACATCAAAAAGATAGGCGGCCTTATATTGCATTCCATCTATCCGTGCCATTGTGTGTGTGTTGCTGCAGTAAAAAGGTGATTTGCGGGCCGTAGTCCTTCCCAACTTCACAGTGCATGAATCACCCTCCCGGTCTCATTCCGTAAATGTCACCGGCTTTACGACACACGCAAGTCCGCAGCGCCGCTTGCACTCAGAGCTGGGCTGAAGGGGACAGCCATACCTGCACGCACATGTGTCAGTCAGGTCAATTCATTCAAGTCTGACCATCTCCTGGAGTTATCAGACAAGATGTGAAATTGTAACGTTCGCTTTCGGTACAAGCTAACCATCGCTTACACAAGGTTTTCACGGAGCCCAAAATGCAATCATAAATGTCACATGTACCCAATATTTCCATTGTGTCAGGTTACAGCCAAGAGCGTCAGCGAAGATCTTTTGGCCTGCTTAAACTTCAAATGCTATTATTATGAACCATAATAGGCCATCATTTGACTAAGTTTCTAGATAAAGCCAAAACTGGTAATCCCACAGCAGATAAAAAGGCAAAAGGAGGCGCTCAGGACTGTTACAGACTGTAATGAAACCATAATGGCAGCCTGGAGCAAACATTAAAGAAAATAAGCACTAAATGACTGTCATTAACATGTTTACACCTCCTGTGGAGCAGGAGAGATAAGTGCGAACTGCGAAGGAGGAGCACATAAAGAGCAACGGCACATACTGGATCTACAAAAGTGAGAATCATCATATAAATATCACTTTAATCATGGCAGTCTGGCCAATACATCAGTCAATCAATCCACCAGTCTCCAGGCACTTACTCCACTGTGCTCAATTGTTTAACATTATTTAAAATAAACATCTTTTTGACTCTTTACTCTATATTTTTATAGTATATTTGCCTGTACACCTATGTTTTTTCACTTGTGTCTCCATCTTCTCTGTACAGCCCTCCTACCTAGCTGTGTGGGAACTCTAATGTTATCAAGTTATTTCAGACCAGAGACAAGTCTTAACCTTCTAAAAGCAATTTGAAATTACAAGAAAAATGTCCTCACAATATCAAATGTCCTCCAGAGTATACAGTAATATAAAAAGATGTGTACAAGCACACACAGACACAGCAAAGTGCACATCCGCCACAAGTGTAGCTGGTTACTCAGGGAGAACTAAGACCGCAATCTCTTGTGTTACACAGCAAAAATGCACAAGCCTGCAATTTATAAAGTGAGCAAAGCACAGAAAGCACAAAAATAAAAAAACAGAGAAAGTACAAAGTTTTGCAGCACAGAAGAGAGGCCCTGGAGAACGTCCAAAATACAAATGAAACAATGAAAGAGAAGAGAGAGGCCTGAGGGCAGACACAGGAGGAATTCTGGTTAATGTGGGCTAACTGTGCAATAAACATAATGAATAATCTGAATAAGCCATTAGAAAGATAGTCATCCTAAATACCCAAATGTTATTCAGAATGTGTAATACATGGTAATAAACCTGGTGAGCAGTGGTATTTTATTACAGTGACCTCGGCACAAATCTGGATCATGAAACTTGAAGAGAATAACCAATGGATCAGAATATTTCTGGAATGAGATTTTGTCTCAATTATTATGTCTCTAATGTAATTTCACTGATGTGATTACCATCTAAAGAGAGTAAAAGTTGTGACTAAAACACCAAAACAAATGAGTACTACATGAGGCCAAGCTATTGTAACACTTTATTCAGATGCACTGATACATTTGCCGATATTAGCTCATTGCCCTGAGCAGTAGAACTAAATGCCACGGCTTGAGAAAGTGGGGCATGTACGCTTGAGTAGCTTATGATGTTATAAGTTTGGTAATTTAAGCTTTTTATGAGGCACATCCCATCTCATAAATATCCCCTTTAGCGTACTATCTGATCTCAGAAGTATTGAATAAGTTCTTTCTACCATTAAATCCCTCAATGCTCTAATATACTGTTCATTATGAGTAAGTAAACTTCTCTGAGCCAAATCCAGCTTTGGGAGTTAGGGATTAATTGAGGTTAGAGGTTAAAGCCAACACTGTGTTCTGAAACACACAGGTGAATACTGGGAAAACTCTACAGATCACAAAGAAACCAACAAGAAGATTCTCTCTTGTGTCTCAGCATATGCCAAGCTGTTTATTTAAATGAAACAAAGTCTGCAACAGAATATTAAAGATGGAAAAGCAGAAAAGGGAAAACGCTGTAAAAAAGGGAGTAAACAAAATTTTATATGGTAATAATGAAGTGAACAGATTTTGGACAAGATTACAAAAAGAATAACAAATGTTTCTTCAGTGGCACTGACATTTTCTCGTTCTCCCAAAGCTTCCCCTGTTTAAACTATATTTCAGTGGTACCCTCTCCTGATTTGAATCCATGCTATCGTGTCTTCCTTCTCTCGGGACACACTGGTTATGTAAGGAAGCAGAGCCTGGCAGCTTATTTACGCTCCCATGAGGATTAGGCAAAAGCCTGGACATGTCAGCACCTGCACTGCTCACTGACAGCCCTCAAACACACAGACTCCAGACCTGCACAAGAGGCACTAGAGCAGAGGAGAAAGGCTGTCCCTAAAACCCCTTCACATCGAGTCACTCGTGCTGTAAGATGTACTTTGATGTGCTTGTACAGCGGCTACAGGAGTAAGCCACCTGGCTTTGGCAGATAAATTGGGTTAGAGACGAGAGGGTGAGCCACATGTGTCAGAGCAGTTCATGTGGCATCAAAGGTGAAAAGTAGTCACTGATTTTTCATGTTTTACTCCTGCCAAAGAAAGATACAAAAGCTGCTTGGAGCAGATAATGTGACCACTAAAGTAAAAATACAAACAGAATTTAACCTTTTTGTTTGTTCTATTTTTTATATTGTTCTGCCTAAATGAACAGCTACTTCAACTGTTTACATAAACCACATTTATTTCAGTGGTTGTCATATTTTCAAACTAAAATGCTTGGTGGAGGGCTGGAGCATATCTCCATTGTTTAATGCATGAGACCAACAAAAAGAACAGATGAATGAACGACACTTGTAGGCTTCATTAAAATTAATTTCTAAGGGTTTTTTTTTGCATATTCTCAGCACTTTGGTCCAAATTGTCAAATGGTGACCACTCTGTACACTCTATTTTGTAAAGCTGAAGGTCCACTTAAATTTTAATTATCACAAAAGACTCCAGTCGCCCTCCTTTCCACCTCTGTGTATAAAAGACTGCTAAAATTAAAGCTTATGAACAATACAAAACCATATGGCATTTTAGAATTAGTTTGTTGCTGGTACAGACTACACTGCTATCCCGGCCTAGTGTGACTCCTGACTGTGAATTTTTGGAGTAAAATAAGCCTTAAACTAAATTTAGGTTCTCCTCTCTGAATGGACAACTGCAGGGTTCCTTCAAAGGTTCTAAGCCTCTGGGAAAGATCCTAGGATAAAAATAAACTCACATGCACACATTACCTGCTCTGTGACCCAAAAAGGAGAATGAAAAAAGACGATAAAAACATAGGATAGGTGAGTACGGGAGGAGAGAGAGAGGGCAGGGGACACAGTTGAAGAAGATTAGTTGTGACAACAAGTCCCACAGTAGTGTCCTATCAGAGGCTGCTACTGATTCCCGTCTTTGACCTCCCACTGCTCTGTTCTGCTTTACCACGGTGTCAGGTGAGGGGCGAGGCCACAGGGCAAGTACCGAGGGGGATTCATACATCGTCTGGGGTAGCATAATACTGTTAGATTAATGCCATGGACCTGAACAAAGGGAGAGGAGGTCTTTTATATTCAATTATACACTGGATGTGTGCAGCAGCTGAGGGTCTCTCCTGTCACAGCTGAGGATGAAAACCGACCCTGAACTCTGACTTTCTCAAATCAGTCAGAAAAGAAAGCAAAGAAAGATGACTGTGACGTAAAGAGGAAGGGCTTGCAGAAAATCTTCACCCTAGGAAAGACCCTGTAGTAAAAAATAATGAACATGTGACCCAAAAGTTGTTGAACTGAAGGTTGCCTTCAATATTATCTGAAACTTGGTGAATAATTTTCTTACTGAGGTTTATCTCAGAAGATTCAATTTCAATTTAAGGCAAATACACGACCAGCCCTGGCTTTTGTGCCATGTCACTTGTCCCAACTTGCCTTTCACCCAACCACTCTCAACCGACAATTCAAGTTTGGAAAAGACAGATACTCTTTTAATGTAATCTGAACAGATGTAAACATTATGGCATTGTCATAATTCAGTGCAAGTTAGATATTTTGGTAATAGATCTTTAGTAAATTATGACAATCAAATGATATAACTATCGCTGTGGCTGTGATGAAAAAAACAACAACAACAGAAGAAACAATGAGGAGAAGACAGGATGGGTATAGCAGAAAAAAGGAGAGAAAACCCTGCTGTCCAGTCCTCTGAGAGTTTTTGGGTCGACAGCCAAGTGTAAGATTTGCTGTCAGATGCTTTTTCTGGAGAACATCTACCGAGAAAGAAGGCACTCTCTGGATTAACTGGCTGATTTGTTGAGAAAATAGTCCATCAGTTAAGCAATAAATGCCCCATTTACTTTGCACTGGAAGTAAAACGCTATATTTTAAACAGAAGAGCAGCAAGAAAACCTTAAACCAGAGCCAGAAGGAAAGTTTAGACACAAGACCAAGTCTCTTAAACTGCCACTAAAATGTATTCCTTTAAACCCAGACACATGGTCTTACTGGTTTATTGATCAATTTTTTCGTCATTACTGGCTTGATACAGCTTGATGTCATTTATACAATGTAATAAAAATCAATTGGACTCTGTTTACATGTATGTGCACGTGTATCTGTTGCAACATAAATGGACAGGACAAACCATTAGGCCCATGCCATCATCCCACATCCTGCTAAATCATTAATAAGCTGCTGGGCCATTGCCAGATAAAAGGAGGCCCATTAAAAACGCATTTAAGGGCTCTCCCCCCAAGAGTAAAAAAACATGTTTGGAGCTGATGTCTGCATCTCGCTGTGGTCCAACTCCAGACTTCAACACAATCAAGAAATGCATTTGCACTTTTACCAATTCCGAATTGTGTCAGCTTTGTCTGTTTAAATGAACTCACAGAAAGCTGAGACAATGGTGCCCCTGTGTGTGATTTGAGATAGCACCACTGCTGTGTCAGCATCCACTCCGACATAGTGTACAACAAAAGGAAGGGAAGACCAGCTCACCTGTCTGTGCTGCTTCGAGGGATTTGGAGAATAATAAGCTGCTGGACCATCTCACTAGCATTTCGCCAACATTTAAACATGTCCAATATAAATATGTAAAATGCTCAGGTCGACTTGATGGTGATGAAGAAGTACAACAAGTAACACAGTAAGATTTTAAACTGTGACACTTATCATCTGTAAACAAACAGATAACTGCAAGCTAATAATAATTCATTTAATCTGCTGGAGTCAAATTTTCTGTTAATGAAGTGCTGTGAAATGAGAAACAGAAGGCTCGATTATGTGCTCCGCGTTTGTCATTTAGTCTAATTTGGGAGCTCTCGGGCCTGATTCCCAGTTTAGATGAGTTTTACGCCAAAAACAACAAAGAAAAGGGGAATAATTAAATATACAAATAATGAATAGCTCATGGAGGCTGTTGAGCTATTAGCACAGTTCAAATTTCAGTTTGAACTAAAAAAATAGTGTCAGAGCTGAATGTAGTCATCACTAGGGGTTCAGACTGAGTACAGCGTAAGAACCAAAATATCACTACAGCAGAGTAAAGGCCTGTAGCTCCTCTTTTGGGCCTGCAACCACAGCCATGAGCCTGGAGTACTGTGCTGCCCACAAACTACCACAATCCTCAAGAACAAGAAGTGGAAACTCTGACACTACATCCATGGTATCCTCCTTGGATTAAACTCTACTCATAACCATAGCTCACACTGCAGGGCTACAGCACGCGGGGATCAATCCGATCAATCGAACTTTTGATTAACACTGCGGTGCATTTAAATGATGAAAGGGTGAGGTAAGTGCAACAGAAAAGCCGCTGGATTCTTCCTAGCCAGAGAGCCATGAATTTGTCTTTTCAGTCCCATCTTGTTTCTTGAAGCAATTAATCACGCTCGAGCTCGAGACGGACGGGGAGAGCGCAGATGAGAGAACGGTGTGTGTGCTTTATGTCCTGTGTGAAGTGGATCTGCACAGTGGTCAGCATATTGGCCAGGCCATATCCTCCGCGCTCAGGCTGCAGTCTATAAAAGTTAATGAGCCCGCTGGACTGAGCACTGGCACACAAAGGCACAGATGAACAAACCCCAATGTTTAGAAAAACGCATGTAAATGAGTATTCTCCACAATGCCTCCCAGTGTTGGGTTTCATTGTGGAGATGAGACAGGGCCACGGGGTTTCCTCCCTGTCTCCTCAAATTTCACACACATTTCAGTTGGACTTACGTAACAACACTGCTCCCAAACTTCCGGTGCTCTGCCAGAGAGCTCTCTCCCTCTCTCCGGGCATGATGATCATTTCACTGGTCAGTAATCACCGGTCGGAGCTAGCCACTGTCTCAAACCTCTTACACGTTGAGCTGGCCGAATGAGAAACAGGAAGGACAGAATGAGAGCAAATGGCCAGAATAGACAAAGTTACACAAGTGTAAATAAAACACTGAGGCAAAACTGTTCTCTCGTTTACATTCGTGAACTCCTGTCCTCCAAAATGCAAATATGTAGTTGGATTATGTTCAGTAAAATTAATCAGTACACTCAGTTTTAGATGTGATATCTGCAAACAGCTTGTGATAAACTCTTCTGTGAAATCCCACACTGTGTGTCATTTTGCCGCCTGGTGATTCATAGCCTTTTGTAGGGGCAGGAGGCAGGTTGGTTGGACATGTCACCCCTGCAGGACTTTACCACATAACTAACTAAACATTTGAGAAAAAAAAGTAGAAAAAAGGGCAGCAAATTAAACGCGGATAAATAATTGCAATGCTTCGATGCAATGTTTAACGAGGCGGATGTAATCACAGCATTGCTACAGTCCAACAGTAAAACCAAAGCTGAAAGCTGAGTGTAAACTTAGTTATTATTAGTGTTCTGTGGTGGAAAATAGGCCCGGTTGTACTTTTTTTCCTAATAAAAGAAGCAGGAAAGGTTACTACACTTATTAACATTTTCTGACTCACTGTTTTGTCGTCATTATTATGCATAGACATATTATGAACTAATATGGCTATGCAAATGGGGAGGAAAGGCACAACATGATAGAGAGACAAAGAAAGGATGTGGGGTGAAAAAAACAGCAAGAGTATGAGTAAAGACAGAGATGACTCAGAGCTATGAAAGACTAATTAGCATGTGTTTACATCAGCAAGTAGTTAAAATCTAATGTGAGAAACAGAGGTATGAAATGTGGGCAGCCTCTACTCGGTGGCACAGCTAACACATAACTGTAAGATGCACAACAACAGTTTTACATTTTACTACAACACAAGGGTTTTAATTTGCCACCTCTTGTTTTATGAACCCTAATTCTTCTCATCTCTCTGTGGAGTGCTAATGCTGGGCTTTTGAGTGATTGCCTAAAGACTGGGAACAGCTTTGAGGGCCTTAAAGACTACACATACAGCACACGCACAAGCTGTCAAGCATCCGCTGTCACTCAAACTCACACTGGATGCTTCCAGACTAAAAAATCTAATTTTATTGTCTTTCCAAACACACAAATGTGCCAACCTTGCTCATGAGCTTGTCAGTCAAGACAATCAACACACTGAGCACACGGGGCCAGTCCTGGAGCCATTATTAGGGGTATTTCACAAACAAAAATATTCACTCACTATTGGCAGGATTTCCATTAAAAAAACTTTGTAACAGCCATTCTATCATTTAGCAAAGACATGCTTTGGTGTGTAGGGCTGTTTGGTGCATGTATGTAATCAAACCAAATAACTCCCTTACAACACCTCTTCTCTCAACAAACCAAACAAATCCACCTTGTCTGTAGTTTGCAGGAAATTTTCACATATTAATTTTATTTGTTCATTCAATATGAGGCAAAGGTTGGGCCTTTTAACCATAATATAACAGTTAAAACAACCTTTTGAAGGACACGAAAACAGCATAAACAGCATATCTGAGGTATGTTGGTCAAAACATCACTGTAAGCTTTTTTTTTTTTGTAACCATTTTGTAACAACTAAGAACGAATGTACCATTGTAAACTTTTTTTATAAAATTTAAATCTTTCTTCAACAACACATTGACAAGCTGACCTCAGTCTCCTTGATGGCTGCTTTTATACAATGGAGTAGTGGGATCATGTCTTAGTTGTGCGTACAGATCAGCTGAGGGCTAGAGTCTAAATACAAATGTTATGCTGTTCTTCAAGAAAACAAAATTAAATTATTAGCTAAGTTTTCATCTCCAGTTCGAGTCCACACTATTGTCATTACCCTCCGAACTGCATCAGCTCTTTGAGAAAGCTGCTTTTTCCCTGCCAGTTGTGAAAGTCCTCTAACACTCAGCCACCTGCCAAAAAGCAAGATGCCAGTCTTCTACTTTGTGCCCACTTCTCAGACAGACTTCAAAACTTCAAAAGAAATTCATCACTACTCCCTTTTTCTCTGCTGAAAAGCAAAATAAATAAATAAAATACTTTAGTGACCTTAAGGCTGAACAGAGAGATAAAGCACAAAAAAGGAAATAAACAAAGACAGGATGAGAAGAACAGACAGTAAATCAAAAGGGAAAAATTGATTTTAAAGCCCAGTGACCGAGAGATATTGTGGGTTAACCTTGAGAAAAGGAGAAAGTGACATGAAGGGCAAACGTATTGCTTTATATCTAAAGACGCTTGCTACCACTTTTCCCTTTATTTTCCTGTTTGAAGGTCAACTTGGGTCAACTCAGAGTATTCAGTCAATACAGTGAGAAAACCATCCAGACAGCACTCTTACAATCCTCAGCTTTGCTCACTTCTGCTGTTATTCCCATTCAGTTGGTGAATGTGCACTCAGATCTGCATTCTCACCTTCCAACACGTTGTTCTCTTGTACCTCTTGTCCCCTTCCCACACTCAAAAAACAAAAACACAGGGTAGAATGCTTTCAGATTTCTAGTGCTCCATTGAGTCTCCATTGATCTAAATGCCGGTGATGCTTCTCCAGGGCCCCAGCTCCGATCACTACTCCACTCAGGACACATTAAATCTATGCTATGCAGTCAATTGTCTGGGAGAGCGGCTGAGGGAAACTGTCGAAGGAGAGGAACTCAATATTGAGCAGAAAGGTCTCCTCTTTGTCACAATAAGTTCCTGTGTGCTTGTAAAGGCCATCTCAGATCCCGAGTGCACTGCGGCCACAGGCCCAATGTGCTTCGAGTCGTGCAGTGCTAAAAACAGACCTGAGTGCTCGAGCCACTGACCATCACAGCAGGACCTCTGAGTGGAAAAGGAAAGCTCTGGCCTTGGCCTTGATTGCTGCATTTATGATTTCATCAGTTTGAAAAAAAAAAAGCAAATTGTGTAGTTCAGTTAGACTTACAAAAAGAGGGCAACCCAATCACACAGAACTGGCATTACATTTTAGACATACAATAAATGGAAAACATTATAAAAGATTTCCTCTTTTTTGTCAAAGCTGGTGACTCATGAGCTGTTTCCTCAATAGGCAGCAGGTTTGAATGGTTTACAGGACAAAACCCAATCCTTTTATCATCATATCCCGTAATAAATAAATACATTCATAATTTGATAACAGTTGTACATAAAAATAATAAAATGTAAAAGGTATTTTTAAGGACAAACTTCAACCAGTCTGTGCCATGTCATACTTTTATGGAAACAATGCTGAAATACAGTCAAGACTAGTAGCCTTGAACTTGCTCTCCCTCTGTCGGGTCAAAGGTCAAACTACTGATGACAAAATGATATGCTCAAAGCTCAGCATGTAGTCGATGAAACCTCATTGAGCTTCCCCCTCTGTACACTATCTAAGAGTGTGTGTAAGAGGGTGTTCTTAAGTCAGGCAGAGCTCACTGTGGGCTACAGTCTACTGCAAGGCCGACCGCTGACCAACAATTACACAATATTAGAAGAGATCTAAAACACTAAAAATACAATGAGCATTTATTCAACAAAGGTCATATTCTTCAAGACCAACATAAGGAAGTAACTCATTGTAGTGATAGTTCATGCAGGTTATGGTCTTTGCTTGGTCTCTACATTTTGGTCTTTCTTCATCAAGACTTGGGTTTGGTTAGTGTCGTCTTGGGAACAACATTGCTTGACAGTCTGAATTGTGTTTATATTCTCAAAGAAAAGATGTTGTTTGCTGCAGTACAAATCTGTCATCTGTCTCGTCTCTCCACGGTTATTATCCGGCGCTTTGTTTTCGTCCTCTGTGCCTTTGTGAACATATGGTCAAGCAATAACACGGACACTTCCCACTTTTAGCTGACATTTATTCTTTATGGATGGTACTTTTGTTTCCACTCTGTCATTAGTCATTAATGGTGCTGCATTTTTACCAAGTGCCTCACTAAAAGCTTTGTTTCTCAAAAATACTTAACTTGATGATGGCAGCCTGGGTTGTTATTGAACATTTCTAGCAATTGTGTCTGCCACAACAAGTCTGGACTTATGTGTCTGCAGTGGCTATTGGATAATGTGAAGAACTGACTTTGTTAGTTTCTACATTTATTTGCTACTATTATCTTCCACATGATTGGTGTTTAATCATGATGTAGGGCTCTTTTTTACTACTAAGCCTTGTCCGGTTGCACTCGTCTTATGTCTCTTAATCCCCACCATTGGCCAGAGCAAGTGCTAAAGCTAAGATTAGCCCAGATAGGCATGCACACCATAGAGTCTTGCTATACCCTAATACAAACAAATAGGTTCAAATATGCTTTGAATAAACGGGCCAACATGAACTTACCAACTCATGATTACGGCAGCACAAATACAGCCCACTAGGTCACTAGGACAGGACAGGGATATGGATTAAATATAGCACTGCATTTATCACACCCAAAACTTCAAGAAGAAGAATTATATTTTAGTTGTCTATAAATTAGATTGGATTAGGGATTGGATTAGGTATATAATTATCAAAATATAAGGAAAACATACTATACAAAGTATTACTGAAGACTGATAATATGTCAAATTAATTTAAGCGATAGTAAATGTTTTTGAGTTGAATCAGGAAACCGCTAAATAACAGACATGTGAGTATCCAATGCCAAGAATTGAGTTGCAGCTAATGCAATAAGGCTCCATCAGGCAACACCATAGCAATCATAACAGTTCAATCATTCTTTTGACATTAGTACTGCACATTGCAATGCCAATACATTTTTGATACATTTTGCAACCCTTAAAAATCAGTTTAGAGTCATTAGAGCCATTTTGTGCATTTACCCTGTGCATGGACATGGCATCTTTAGTGCTGTCTTCATGCTTCACACACAGGTGCAGCGGTAACAATATCTTCAACATGTCTTTGTGAAGAGGATACTGACAGATAGGTGTCAGCTCCACTGCCATAGGCCAATCACACACTTGCGATTTTTTGACAGGAAACTCCCTGATGGGATCTGACAACCAATCAGACCAGCGCATGGCAACGAAGCCTCGAGCAGCAGGTCGACAGTCTGAAAACCGCTGGCTCAAATGCAGGTTGTCACAGAGTCAAAACATAAAGTGTCTCAAATGTGACATTCAGTCATGTTAATTTTCTAATAAAATTCCCTAATAAAGAGTTCCTGTCACACAAAGTACACAATCAAAGGCGTGACTGAGATGAAGATGAATTGGTATCAGGAAGAAGTACTTTTCAAAAACAAACAAACATCTATTCAAAAGGGTTTTAACATAGGATTATTTTACCCCTATGCAGCTGGTATAGTGAGAACTACAATACACCCTGCTGAACAGGAATGTACCCTAACATGTCCTTCCTGAGGCTGTGAATGGATAGAGTCCTATCACACAGCTCCCAAAATACCAGCTGCATCCCTGGACTCATTACAGGAGACTTTCCCACGCACTGGAAAAATTTGCATCCACAAGCAGTAGATAATGTAAACCCATTTAAGTTGACTTCAAATAAAGTATGCACTTATTAAAATATGCTGAATTATCCAGAGCCTCAAAAGTCACAGTTCACATGATTGTAATATTTGAGCCTGAAGTACAAACAATTTACCCTGAAATGACTAGACAACTGGCTGTGGTTTGGATAGAGTTAGTGTGTTAGCTCATCATGTAAATATCATATATATATATATATATATATATATATATATATATATATATATATATATATACACACACACACACACACATATATATATATATATATATAAATAATTGCTGAGTAAACACACACATGGAGCCAAATGTAGCGCTGTGCTCCTGTCTGGGCACTTACATGAGGTTTGGTGGTGTCTGTCTGTGTGACAGTGGGTTGGAGAATGTGTGGTGTTTGTTTACCAAATAAAGGTGTGGTAAAGAGGGCATGTTTGAATAACCTGTGCTTCCCCTCAGTTTTAAAATCACTCGCATTATGTGTACATGACCCCGCAGACAAGGCCTCGACCAGCTTACATTGCACAATAATCCAGCATGCGTCTGAGTGTTTGGTCATGTACATAACAAGCAGGGAGCTTGGCTTGTATTCAGGCTTGGCAGAGGTGAGCTTTTATAAGAGGCCTGGGAAAACTGCTGAAGACTGCTCTTATGACTGATTGTGTCGACAGCTCATAGCTCAAAGACTTCAGCACATTTCACCCTTCTCTCTCCTCCTCCCTCAAATCTCTGTTCACACCTGGGATTTTAGAGATTCAACACTACAGTTTCTTCTTCTGAGAGAAAACATATCACTTGTGTTTCTACTTTTGCAAAAAATGTTTCACCTGCTAGGGAATGATAATGGTAATTCCTAAATAAAAATGATAAATGCAGCTTTGTGGTTATCTCTTCTTCTCTGGACAGTTCCAGCGAACACCAAACTGGTTGCATTCTCACTCCAACTCACAGCAGCATAAGTCTACAAAGTCTATCCCCAGATTGGAAGAAGGTAAATATTTGTCTGTGTAACAGTATGTGTCTACAGCAACAAGTCACACACTTTGTCATATCTGTCACAGACTATTGGCTGTGTAAGCACAATCCCATTCACACAGACAGTATGAACAAACAAGCAGTGGTTTGACAAGAGCCACTGCTGGCTCTTCACACCTATCTCAGTATGGGAGAGGGAAAGGCCGTGAGCAGAGAGTGAAGCCTGCTGCTGTATGCATGAGTCTGTAGTTGACAGATTTAGTGGGATATTGTCATGCACAACCCCCACCACACCCAAACGCAGTGACACAGAACATATGCAGTCGCAGGCCGACAGCTTCCTGCTGAACTCCAGATGGCGGGGCAGAAAAGGCCAAAAAGTGACAGTGACACTGTTCCTTCAATAATTCTTGCTTTCCCTGCAACAGTAACTTCCTATAACTCCTTTACAAGGACGCTGCCACCAACACTTACCGCTCTTAAGCACATGAGAAGCGATGAGTAATGACAGCTCCATTTAAGCTCCTGACAGTTTGAAAAGCGGAGAATGAATGCAGACAAAGTCACCACACAAGGCCATGAGTAGGAGTGACACAAAGGAGTCAGAAAGCCCACGCTGCGTGGATCATTTGTGCCTCCACTGGGTCAGAGCAAACACAGGAATGACACATGGCTTATGATGAAAAGAAAGGAAAGTTTCATAAAAAAAACAAAAAAAACAACAACAGTCAATTCACTAATAATAAGTGGGGAATGAGCTGGTTTAATTTGTGATTACATCATCACAACAGTCAGTCATTAGGACCACACAGTGTGAGGACAGCATTAGGCCATACTCTCCGCCTCTTTTATATCTCGAGCTATAAACATTTCTCACAAGACAGTTGTTGTGATTCCATGCAGTCTGCACATAATCCATTTCACAAGGCTGCCCAGTGAAAATGAATTAGGTACATTAATACTGTACAATAAATAAGACATGGAAGAGCTGAATTAAGCTATTCGTCTATCATGTTTCATTTTATTTGGATTATACCTGATAAAAAATACACCTGACATCCAATGTATGATCAGAGAAAGCACAAAGAAAAGTCGAGGGAGCTGACAGTACAATGCACTGGTAATTGTGCATTGTACTGTGAGATTGTAGCATCTTTAAGTAAGACAATGTTGTTTTCCACCCAGCTTGCCACAGTGAGCCTAGCTCTGCGCTGCTGTCACCAAGTCCCAGTTGCACTTACAATGGAGCTGGCACTGAGCATGTGTCACCCATCTGTCAGACAATATGTCAACACAGCCACACGACTAAATGTGGCTACGGCCCGCTAAGACTATCCACCTCAGTCATTCCCAAAATATTCATCACCTTTAAAGCTAGTCTCTATACCATTCTGTTAGAAGCATTTCCAACAACTTTCCATATGACATTTAAGGTAATGTTCTGACTGCTACACCTCTTTACAATATACAACACCCTAGAAATTTCAGACAGAAATACACAGGAGCACCATTAAAATGACACAAAATCTTCCTGTTGAAACACACTCCAAATAACCTTTACAGCCACTAACAAGGATTTAAACCTGGTTTTATGCTGCACTACTGACAGACTTTGGCCTAAAATGTTTAATAGCGCAAAGGTGTTTTTATGTACCAAATAACACCTGAATCTGGCCAAAATTTAACAACCTATGTCTATGTCAATTGACATACCAATAGCAATACAGCATATAGTCTATTGTAAATAATGCTGACATTGTGAGTTAAAATAATAGTGTAACATACACTAAGTAGTTACAGGCTGATGCCTCTTTAAAACCTTGCTTAATTGTTAAATTACTAACTACAAATTGACAGTGCACATGTAGGAGAGAGGCATCTAAGACAATAAAAACAAGAATAACTGTTAATAGGATAAAATGTGACAGAAAATTTGCAGTTCAGAGAGGAACACATGACCAGGTGAATGCTGAGGCAATTTAATTAATGAAACCGAAATTCTCTATTTCAAGGCTAAGAAATCAATATGCAGCACAAATCCACACAGGACGTGGAGTATGCCTCTAGCTGTGGGCTCCCACATATCCACAATGTGTATAAATGGGTCAATTGTTAAGCTGAAGGTTAATAAATACAGGTTAATCAAATAAAAAAAACTGAAAACAGAATGTATGCACAGTAAAACACACTAAAAATGGGCTGATATTTTACTGTTGTGGGTAATGAGAATCTTCATGGCTTTACAAAATGTGTGACAAAAATATCATCCATTGTAGCAGCAAACCTGCAGGCCTTGATGCCTGCTGCTATTAACAATAGAGCTGTCACTGAGAATGGCACCTTTAGGCAGAAAACCTTTTACTCTTCTGAACATCTCAATAAGCATGCCAGGTGCAAGTGGTAACTCTCAAGGATCAGTCAGAGGTGGAATTTAATTAATGTATTAAAGTATTTATATGGATATCTGCATAGATTAGGCATTTAGGTTCCTTCTCAAATGTTTTACTGTATCTCTGTGTTTTGATGCTTCTCTTTAGTTCATCAGAAAGATACATAAATGGAACACTGCAAGCTTTAAATAATTTCCCTAATTTTAAATTTAAGTCTACTTAAACCAAGTAAGAATTTGCTCTGAGGTTGTGCTGCTATAAAACTCAATGGTTCCAAAGGAAAAGTTTTTCCCTGTGTGTTGCATTGTGGGTGTTGTTTTTCCAGGGGGCCCCTGCCGTAACCCAGGTGACAGTGTGTGCTTTGGCATGTCCAGTGGAAACTGCTTTGGACAGAGAAGACCACAGTTAAACAATAGAAAAAGTGAAAAAATAAAGATAAAAAAACCAAACTTTATGCATTAGAGGCATTTAACAAACTAACAGACTCAGCGACTTACAACAAAACAAGCATGTTTTTAGTTTGTGTTATCCCATTCATACAAAGAGTGTAGGGAGTCACATGTAAATGTGTTGTGTCCTGCGGATGACGCCTCTGGTAGGTGTTTTTGTGTGCTATGAACTTGCTGCTCGACTAATTATACACATGACATCTCTGTAGGTGAGCGTTTAGACACACAGAGGGTCAGCAGGGAAATGATTTCATTAATTATGCATTTATGAGCTTATTGTATCACCTTGGTGGCTAACAGAAAACTGCTGTGACCACAAACTCCCCTCCTGACTCAGAAACACATGCGCTTACATGAACAAAACAACACAGAATAGGTTTGTCAGCTCTACTTCACCACTCATTATCACGAGTCACCTCAGCTCAGGGCAACAACACAAGATAGTGTCAGTCCTAAACATGGATCGGAACCAACAACCATTAAGAAGAAAAAGAAAAATGACCATCTCTGTCAGCACTAGTTAGATTCTCTCCTGTGCATGTAAACTCAGTCAAAGTGAAATCCAGCTGAGAGGGTTTAATGGAGCTATGGGCATAGTCCGATTAAGCTCTGAATGTAAACATACTGATTGTGTGGACGTGAACATGAAAAAAAAACATGTCTGCCTCATTGTGAAACAATACAATATCTGTGTGGACACAGACTGGAAGGAAAAGACCACCGTCACAGGTTTCTTATCTGTGAGAATTACATGAATTTTCTCACTAGATTCCAACCATGCCTCAGAAATTCATCAGAAATTGCAGAAATGCATTACTTGCATTTTCTTTGCTCCCTTTTAGTGTTTTGGCGAAATACACTTCAAATACAAAACCCACAGTGGGGATAACACATTAGGTTAATTAAAATTGAGCTTCCCTGCCCAATGACTGAGAACATGTTACTCAGTCATACATGTCTTCTCTCTATGCAATTATAAGAAAGAAATAAAGAAAGCACAGCAAAACTTCAAGAAAATGTTGATAGCTCTCTCTCCCCAAATACAGCATCTTTTCAATGTGAAGAAAACAGTTCATACTTGGTCTAAAGCCAATGACTATCTCTAACACAACAAAATGACTAAACAAGTGGAAATAGTATTAAACTAAAGGTTGAAACATTTATAAATTGAGATTGCATAGCCTCTACTTATAGCTGCATGTTACAAGTAGCTAGGGGTTTGCCAGGGGTGTTTTCTTAAGCTTGATGATGGCAGATAAATATTTCAGCAGTTAAGTGTGGAATCTCTCTGCCATATCATTTAAATGAAATTGTGCATGCCAGAATCAGCCTTTCAGCAGATTTTTCCTTGAACACACTGGATAAGCTCATACATTACCAGCTGTGTGCATTACACATAAGATTGGGTGTAGAATCCCTCGGGACACTGGACCTGATTCAGTCATGATGCTTGCCCCAAAGAGAATGAAATACAACCTTTGCTGCACAACAGCTTACATACAGGGGAAGCAGCAAACAATAAACAGGTATTTTGAGGTGTGTGGGTTTACACAGCACTACACAACATCACATCAAAATTCCGAGGCAAGATTCAAGTCAGCTGATAACATTTGAGAAAAACGAGAAAAATCTTGAATTTTTTTTTGAGGTATTTTGTCTCTCATCCAATCCTATAGAAAACGAGTCTTTCATGAGAGGCTAGGACTGGGTTTAACTCAGTGTTGAATGTTGGTCCTGGTATTGGTGGAAATGCAGTTATTAGTACTCAAACAAACAAAAAAAGACTGTGTCCAAGTCCGCCCATGCAGTGTACACTTTGTAAATATGACAGACATCCAATCTTCTTTTCAGTGTTTCTTCATTAAATAAAAGAGAATATCAGAGTTACTTTTCAGAAAGCTTAGTGCAGCAAGTTCAGTGTATGAATCACTGAACCGAGGTTAATTCATTAGCTCATCTGTGACGACCTCATCTTCTCTTACACGGTCTGTGCATCAACCTATCTGTAATTATACACTGTGTTAAAATTTAGTCCACTACACTTTTGACAGTGCGCATATGGTATTGTGTATTTTCTTGAGGATGAAAGTTGTGTAGACAGGAGTTTTTTTGGGAGAGCAGTCAAAGTCCTATAGATATGTTGTTCAGGGCAACACAAGGTAATGTCAGATATGTGCATTAGGAAACATGAGGACAAATATAAACAGAAAAGGACAAGACCAAGGGCTTATATTCTCTGTCACCTCAACGAGAGGGACAACAGAGACCACAGAAGAGAAAAACACACAAGCATTGGCTCTTCCATACCACTTTGAGCCCAAGATTTACAGTGACATCCAGGTTCTGTACAGTGCCCCAGAGTCTCCTCTAAGGCCATGAGGTATGCAAATGGAGGATAATTCATTCTATTCACAGTAGAGCAGCTCAGCTCTACAGCAATGTATGTATTAGGACAGTATCCATTGTTAAATCCACTGTGAGTCAAAATATTCAGCGAGGTCATTGATCCATTCAGCTGGATGATATCAGCTCCCATTTTTGGCTCCATTAACAGAGAAGAAGACAGGCAATATACATGCAGCATAACCTCTCAATGGCTGGGACTAAATCAATAAGATTATCATTGTCTAGACTATACTATAAAACTATAACCTCAATTTGAACCTGTTTAACCCCAAAAACACTTAATCTAACCCAGTGAAATTTGTATTTGTGTTGTCACCAAGCATTAAGTGTAAAAGAGAGCAAAACTGTAAAGCTAACAAAAACACAGCCACTCACTCAACTCCTTAACAAGGGTGCACTACAAAAGAGCATGGCTCTGGGGCAGAGGATGTCTCTTAATGTGTGACTCAAACTAATGGACTGCTTCCTTCTCCAGTGGTCCTGGTCTCTCATGCTCCCTCACTCATCACCAACACAAACCTCTTCCTATCATCTTTGTCCTTACTTTGTCATGTCAACAAACAAAAATGCATTAAGAACGGAGTTATAGTATATAGTCATATTTGTTCCAATTTGATAGATTAGACAGATACTTTATTGCAATTCTATAGATAAATATTTCTTATCTTCTTAAAAGACAGTGCATGAGCATAATTATTATTGTACTCTGAAATTTACCAAACAATAATGAAGTAATCTTAATCAACAGGGATCATGCCTTAATGCACCTTCAGCTACAGCTCACCCAGTTAAGGGCATGCCCACAGAGCAGTGTTTAACACACTGCTTTCCAAGTACTGTTCACTATGACCTATATATAGGCCAGTGTGTACACAGCTTTAACCCAACACAAAACACACACTTACACTCCATTCCTGTCCAAGACCTGGGGCCTTTGGCTTTTAACGTAATGTCTCCCCTCACTGCTGTGTTGTTATTTGGTTAGCTTTTTCCTCTAGTTTATCCAGTCTTTTGAAGGATCAAAACCAACTACTCCTCCTTCTCTGCAGTCTCAAAGTGAAGCTGTGGCACCAGTGGCTCAGCACACAGAGAACAGCAGGTCACTGATAAAAACTGTACTCTCCTTCTGCAAACTGTAAATTATAGACTGTCTGTTAAAAAGTGAGTAAAGCTATGATTCACAAAATACAGTCTGAACATCTCCTACACAAGTCCTTGTCATGAAAGCATATGATGTTTGTGGACGAAGGATATGATATACATTTACAAGCTCTGCACAGGTGTTTGAATGAATGATTTGTAAATTGCCTGTGACTGTGTGGGATAAAACAGCATCGTTTTTTCAGGCTTGTTTAAACATGCACATCCCAGTGCACGCCTTATCACTCTGTCAGTCAACATCTCAGTGACGCTGCCAGAGTCCCATAACCAGTCAGCCTGCAATGACATTATTCACATGGCGCTTCTGTTCGAGTGCCCAATGAAGTGATTCATTCAAGATGCAGCAAATATCACATCTTTATAATTAGAGCAATATCGCTTGGATCAATACTGTGTATAGTGCAAAGACTGCTTTAACTGCAATAATGTAATGGCACTTAACAAGGAATACACACTTCGCATGTCCTGGTACAGCTTTTATATTAAATGAAAAAGTTAGAATAATGATAAGTGATTTGTTGAAGTTCGTGTAGAGCTTTTACATATTTCTCAAAGCTTACTTTTTGCAGTTTTTGATGGTGAAGAACCATTAGCAAAATAAAGTTGAGAATAAACAGTCTATGGTTTAAAAGATCTGTCCAAAATAAAAACAACTAAAACTGGAGGGAGTAACAAATGCCTCCCCATTTTGTTCAAACATCTTCTTTTTTTGTATTAAATTCATCAAACAACCTAAGTACTGTGTTGTGAAATGATAATGATGGCATTTATAATGTAGCTGGTTAAGAATAGATTACAGGGAAGCACAGTAATTTCTTAGCATATGCAATTACAGTACAAAGTCACTTCAGAGCATAATAATAAAAGCATTAATTCAAAAGCATGTCAGACAGTTACAGCTGGAAACACTGAGACTCTCTTCCCAAACAGAGCAGGAGACATGTTACTACCGTGTTTCTCTTGGAGTGCATATTATTCCAAGTGACTTGGATGAGACCTTCAGACACAAACCATGACCAGATGTTCTCTGTGCATGACTCGTGTCTGTTTGTGCCCTGCCCTTTAATCTCTGC
This sequence comes from Rhyacichthys aspro, assembly GCA_036850595.1. Classification (NCBI taxonomy): domain Eukaryota; kingdom Metazoa; phylum Chordata; class Actinopteri; order Gobiiformes; family Rhyacichthyidae; genus Rhyacichthys; species Rhyacichthys aspro. Next base: position 12,398,171 of record CM072168.1, read on the forward strand.
ACCAAGTTGCCAACTGCCACTAGGTCAAAGCGCACGTATAGTAACAAGTCCAGAGCTTATGAGCAACTGGAAAACATCAACTATGCGAGAAAACTGTTGACAGTACAAGACAATAAAGCTTTTGTTCTGGGGTAAAGCGGCAAAACTGGTTGTGATTGGCATTTTGGTTTTGAACATGCAGCGATACTGTGGCAATTTGACCTGAAACGCCATTAGTTCAAATCCAAGTGCCGCCACGCTTTTTACTGCGTGTTTGTGTGTGCGTGCCATACCTTAGGGGTATTATAAGGAGCTAATTGGAAAGCCCCTGTGACCAGCATTAACCGTGAAACACTGACATAAGGCAAACAGCAATGCAACACTTACTTGCCAATGACCTCGCACAGCTCATACACATCCTCAAAGAGAATGTCGTCGTCCGCCATAGTCAAGCCCCGACTGGGGAGAACTGTATCCCCAAAATATGCGTCCCAAGCCCGAGTATGCTCCTAAGTGCAGGCAACGAAGAAGGCCACAGGCAGCTTGACAAATAGATGACTACTCCTGTTTAACAGCGAGAGGGCTGTGGGTAAAGAGTTCCCAAGGAGCGGTTCTAAATCCCAGTTGTTGCCTTCTTCGTCGACCCCCGCGCCCCAAAAAACGCTGCGTCGCCGTGGGTGAATCGGCACAGAGAAAGCTCAATAATCCAGTTTGGGAGTCCACCGGTTCGGCCCCGCCTTCTCCACCGAACCGCACTTACTCTGTCTTTGAGGCAAGCTGACGGTGATCAAATAAACAATCTACTAAACTACTCCGCTGCTGTCAGCTCCTGAGAGAGACTCCAACTACAGTGCGCTCTCAAACAAATGTGTAAAAAGAAACCCAGTGGACAGTGTGCATCAGCCCTGGGTTACAGCATTGGTCCAGGTGGGTTAGAGTAATCTTCACATCCCGAAATGCTACCGGCTGTACTTTGCTGTCCTTTCATGGATGTGCTTACAGTCCCTCCTCCGCGCACAAATCAGCGGCTTGACTCTCCGTGTCTTTCCCCTCGTCAACACTTTCCAATCGTCGCTTCGTATTTTTCCCAGCACCGTCAGTCGTCTGTGTGCCCGGACGTGCAGGCAGCTCCACAGAGCTTCCAGAAACACAAGCTCCTCCTACACAGAGGTTGTGAAACTGCACCATTGCCGCCATTCTGGCGCTGAGCGGCTTCACAGGATTCTCCTTTGAGGCGCACAGGCTTTGAGCCAACATGGCGGAGCGGTGGCGCCATAGAGGTTAGTTTCAAACAGTCTTTGTGGTATTTTTTCAATGGACAATGCCAAGTGGAGTTTGTATTTGAAAAATAAAAAAGTAGTTTGAAACTATTATACTTTATTATTATTGGCTCCTTTCCATTTTAATAGAGTAAAGTTTCTTTTTAAGTAAGCTGTGGAAGGAATTCTTGTGAACCCAGTCGGAGAAAGACACTATATAAAAATTTAAAATTAGTCATAGGAGAAGAAGGTCTAGAACTTAAAAAAAATAAATACTGAAGGTCCACAGACAAACCTGTGCAGGGAATAGGCTTACATAAGATTATATGCACAAAATGTAATTATGATCCAACATGTCTTTTCTTTGGGCAGATTTTAGCAGAAAGCATTTGTAAAGGGCAACCTCATACCTGTCAGTGTGGCCACATCCGCCCACAGTGCACGAGTGGAGATGCTTTGCCTGGAGCAGTACAAGATAGATGGATTTTCGTGAGTTTGTGAACCCACAAATCTCACAAGAATGCAGCTGCAGTGCAAGGTAAGTCTTTTCTACCTTTATCTACAACACTGATTATTTATGTCAGTCATGTGGCTGTTACAAACCAGTAAACACGAGCACAAGCCCATTCTCTAAACTTGTGTTTAACTTCAAGTTTAACTTAAGGGATTTTTGAGATGGGAAGTCCAGTCTGATTAATATAAAATACTTAGTGGATTGCAAAATAATGTTTAAAATGTGTTTACCTAACTTAATTTGGCATATAGTGAGGCTTTGATGTAATATTATAGTACCTGGCAATAATAAGGTTTTATTTATAACATGCATGCAGCGCTAGGTCCTGCTTTGCCAAAAATACAGACCAATGCTGTGAAGACGAGAGCAAGTGTTCATATGTAAGCTCATCATACAGCTGAATGGTGTCCATGTATATTTTATGGAGTCTGGTGAGCTAAATACATAGCCAGCTCATTGCCTAATTAATTCAGGGTGAATAATTGAGCACAGTTAGTGAAACTAAGATGATTAGCATGTTCTTTTATTTTCATTTTCACACAAAATTGTTGTAGTGTAATTGTGGAAACATGTTAGTCAGTTTTTGATTGGGTATATGTGACACCGAAAACATTTACCCACCAGTGGGTTCTGTGAAATGTGTGCCCTTGATGAGGGAACAAGGTTGAGTGTGCATTTGAAAAGGTGGGGATGGTGTGATGCAGCAGGAGGCCATTTGGCTTAAAAAATAAGAGAAATCAGGACATCAGAGAAAATCTTATCTCTAACCAACACATGCTTCTCGTCTCAGCCAGAGGCCCGCTGCTGTGTGTGTTTTTTTCAGGTGCTCTAGCCCCTATCCCAATCCTCACATTGTAAGGAATCACAACCTGGGCTGCTGCTCTATTGGGCTTTACTAAGAGGAGCTATGCACATACACATGCTGTCTCCTGTGAGAATGTGACAGTATTGCAAATGTCTCCAGCAAAAATTTCAAGGAATTCATTATGACATTTTTTGTAACTGCACTGTACCTTTATCTTGATGTGGATGTTAAGGCACGTAACATGTTTAACCCCGTGGGGTGTATCGTCTTCCTGTTAAATCCTGATGTCACATACAATGAAGTTGAGATAGATGACGTCATCTGGGTTATTTTCTTCAACAAAACACATGACGCAACTGCTTTACAGACCACAGGTTGAAACATGCTGCTAAAACTACCAGTCTCTGTTGGTCACCAAGGTAATTACATTTGAATTATTGATGAATTTGCTTTCATGTTGCAGATGGATGGATTATTTTCATTAAACCACACTTCTCTCTTACAGCTAGAGGCACTGTTAAAAATATGATGTGGTGGCACAGCACAAAGGTTGTGGGTTTGATCCCCAGGCCGGCTGACTCTTGGTCTTTTTGTGAACAGTCTGCATGTTCTCTCTGGAGACTCTGGGTTCCTCCCACTGTTCAAACACATGAATGTATAGGTTAAATGTCTGTGTCTTCATATCAGCCCTGAGACTAACTTGCCATTGTCCAGGGTGTACCCTGGCTCAAGCCCACAGCTGCTGGGATAGGCTCGAGCCATCCGCAACCACCAACATTAGAAATTAATGAATGTATTTTACACAGGCCAATAACATATGCTTTTTTATGTATGCAAAAACATATTGACATATAACATATAATTTTACACTCAGTTACGTGTAGTGTAGAGATAGTTGTCATAAATAAGCTCTTCAGTTTTTTATAAACTTTGAGCAAACTGGTAGCATCACAGAGTCTCCAGACAGTCTTGTCTCACGATATTCTCTGCTGAGTTAGGGTTTGGAGTATTATGTCTTGCCCCTGGCTGAGTCTAAAGTAAATCTTGTTCCATTTTTCAAGAAGTAAAGTAAATTGAACTTCGCTACTAGCAAGCTTCAGGACAAGTATTGCATGAAGAGTGCATCATCATTCTGCTGCAGGAATTATTTAAAAGATGTTTGTGTTGTTTCTCTACTCTGATCTCTATGTGTTTTTGAATTATTTTATTTTATTTATGTATGTATTTTTAACATTGTTTTGTGAATCACTTTGCTTCGACTGATAGTAATATGTTTATTTAACAGTGGCTATTCTTTGTGTTGGCATATTCCTCATGTTCCCAGGTTTATGGCAACAAATGTTACACAAAGAAGAGTTGTGTTACTATGAACAAAGCACTTTGCTTAAACCTAGTGGAGACTAGATTTTCTGTCATGTCGTATGGGATAAACAAAAACATAAGCTGAAGCTGATCATTATAAACCTGGCCTGTCCAGCAGAGGAGAGCCCTGTCATCCCACACTCTTATAGTCACATTTGTAAAGCAACAATCATGGTTAACATTGGCCCGATGAACGGATGAATATTCTGCTTACTGTTACTGGGGTTGACATAATGAATAAAATCCTGTATGTGTAAGTGTAAGTGTATGTCTGTCTGTGTGTGTAGAAAGCACGAGCTCATCTGTCTCGCTGACTGCAGCAAAGGTGTCTGCAGAGTGCTTATCAGAGAAACGGTGAGCAGTGGAGAGGAAGAGGGAGGGTATGAGAGGAATGGCAAATGATGTGAGTTTAGGAAAGCTGTCTTTCTGGGCTGGAGTCACTCAAGTTCAACATTGGACTCCAGTAGAAAAGCCTTTGTGGGGTTTTTTTCTGCTCCCTTAAGACCAAACACATCCTGTTATATTGAAGCAGTGGCACAGAGTTGGTGCTTCGAGGCTGAAAGTGCCACATGCCGTGGCTTTAGTTTGTCTCTGCTCTACTTTTTGTCATCCATCTTTACTAAGCTTGAGAGAAATGTGTTAGTAAAGCCTACGGCTGAATGCACTGTGGTTAAATTTCTTATGGCACACTCTTCACCTCAGTCGCCTCTTATATGTTTTTCTTTCCTGGAGCAGGAGTATTTTTGTCATGTTTTTTCAGAATTCTTAATTTTCCTATGTGGTGGTAAAGGTAATGTTAAAATGCAGGCACAAATTGCATTTTTCCCTCTGTGTACAAGGTCTAACTAAATTGATGTAATGAGTGTCTAGTGATGTTTAAATAGGCCTGTAATTGACCACAATGTTCCCAGTAATTTGTAGTGATTTACAAACTAGCTTTTAGAAATAGTAGCTGATTAGGTTTTCAGTTTCTTTGAGCTTATTTTTTCCTTTAGCTCTTAGCTGATGGCTAGCATTGGGCTGCTGGATGATCTAAAGCTAAATGCTTTATATCAATCCACTTAAACCTTCACTGGCTGAAGGGGGGACACCTTCGAAACCACCTATTACCAAATAAACAGCAAGTAGTTGGCCATTTTAAAGTTACTGTAGTCTGTTCATTTTTAGTCTACATGTTAAAGCTTTTATCATGGGAAAGGTTGGGGCTGACTGAAAATACTGAAAACCCTTTTTTTGTTTTGTTTTTAAGGAGCTGAAAGCTTCTTAGATTTAGAATACCTTCCTGTTGATCCAAGGTATTATCTTATTTTTTTGAGTGGCTACAAGTCAGAATGCTTGCCAAGACTTAAAATGTGTTGGAATAAGAAACAGCCTTGTTTTCTTGCACATCTTTCATTATGCATAGTTCAACCATTTCTGTATTTAATTCATCTCTGCGTGTGCTTGCATTTGTCTCAAAGCTCCATTACTGAGATTAACATTTCCCTCCATTGAAGTGTGATTATAAGTGCATGTCAAGTGTCCTGCAGCGCTCTCCAAATGAATATGCTGCCTTGAAAAATGACTCTTTTGGTGTTTGCTCAATTTCATGTGCCCCTCAGTGCTCGGTCCCCAGACAGGTGAGTTGAAAGACACGGCAAAGGAATGTAAAAGACACATTTTTAATGGATTGTTGCTCTGTGGCAGAAAGGAAGGATGGGAAAATGCACTCAGTCTCTGTCTGTTATTTCATGAACATGCATGCTTGTGGAGGCAGGGAATACTCAGAGGCACACCATTTTTTGTGTTATACTTTTATTATTTTACCAGGAGATAATACAAACAATCACTTCACCAAATACTGTCTCTAAAATGTAATAATATACATCATTACTGGCTGAAATACTTTAAATGCATCAAAAGACTTTCTACTGTATATGTTTTTAAATGGCAGTAACTCTTTCAGGGCCATTAGTAATCTTCAACACTAGAATTTGGGCAGAATGTCCCAAACGTAATGCAACAGTACCATATAAACCTATTAGAAGAGAATAACTTTGACAAACCTGCCTGAATCACAATGAATTAAAATCCTAACTGATATTGAATTTAATGAGCGTTTAAAGCTGTAATGAGGGGTAATGCATTTATATTTAGACCCCCTTTATTTTAGGCACATGTAATGACTCATATACTGTGTAGGAAGGCAAACACACAGCTCATTTGATTAAAAATGGCTGCAACGAACGGTTCAGAAAAGAAGGGCATCATAAATAAATGTAAAATTTCTCGCTGTTCGGCTCCGGGTTCACACAGATCACAAAGAAACTAATGAGGCATTTGTGGAAGTCTACAAATGTGTTTTACAGACTGAGAGAGGCTGTGTTTTCCTCCGTTAATTATTATAGCATGGGAATTCTTCATGTAGACGTTACACAAATACAGAATGAGATTTGTGGAATAAATATTATATACGTCAGAGATAAGAGAAAAAAAAATCATCTAAGCTGTCAAAATAAAGCTCAAAGATTTTAATTGAGCAAACATAGACTTTTTTGTTCAAACCTCATTTACATATTCAACAGCAGTGATGTTATATGCTACCTCGGTTGGTATAAACCTTTTCATTTTCACTCTTGGGGTCTTTCTATTTGTCTTTTGCTTTTCTTTTTACTGCTGCAGCTCTACGGCTTTTCCTCAGGATCAACAGAGATGGGTTTGCACAGTTTGTGGTGTTGTAAAGGCCATCTTTCCTGCTGCTTCCTCAATTGGAGCTATCTGTCATGTGTGTCCATGTGTTTGAAGGCTACGTGTGTTGTCCATGTGATGAGCTGAAAACTCATTTCAACTGCCAATCTGGGAACAGCTGTATGCATTCTGTCTATTAAGAGCATATCTGTGGTGCCTCGGTGCACGCTGATAAAACAGTGGAAAGAATCATCATTAGCGCTGACATCTCTGTAAAGCCAACACCGACCTGTAGCGAGAACACATTTTAACCCGTAGGACCCTCGTACTGGGAAAGCCTTAAGAGTGTGCTCCTTAAATAGTTCTCACTGAAGGAGGCTGCTTCAGATGAGCTCATCACTTTTATCCCCATGATCTGTGCCTGCAGCCTCACACAGTCTCCGCTGATCTCCAGCCTCGCTGCCTTTCTTCTCACAGCCCTCCTTACACTCTCCATATGCTGGCATTTCCACTGGATCTGCCTTCCCTCTGGCAGGCTGGAGACTTTTTTCAACTATCTTACAATAGGTTATCAGTACTTTTAATTTGTGAAATAAAAAGACAGACTAAAGCTTAAACATCTGCTGATTTCTACAACATGTACCAAACATGACTTTTTCAAAGATTGGTTCCAGATTTCCACTTCCAACATTTCAATTATAAGGAAGTCTGTTCCCGAAGACAGATTTATTGAGTGTTACAGCTGATTTTGTGTCTGTGAGTTTATCTGGTGATCAGATGGCCTTCAGCTGGAAGCACATATAGGGTTTGTAGGCAGTGGTGGGCCGTGCATTTCACGCTTAGGCCTTCAGTGACGTACCACTCATAGTTGCTCGTCTGGAAATGACGGACAAACCCTTTTCCTTGCTGGGACAGGATAGCTAGCACAGGGGTTGGCCGACCTCTTCTCACAATATCCAGCTTTTCGTGAAAGGCCCGTCTTGAAAATGGCATGGAAAGTATGTCTGCAACCAGATCAAGCTCTTCTCCTCCTTCGGCCATTATGGGTTAAAAATACAGCGATAGCTGTTGGATCTCTGGGTTTAGTTTGATATTCTGCAAATTACCGCTTTTCAGGCTCTAGCAAGTGCTTAACCAATCACAGGACGCGTACACGTCCAGTTCAATGTAGCTGGCCCTGGTCTGCAGAATCCAGATCTGATTGACTATTGTAACTGACTGTATCCATTCACTTACAGTGCACAGGGGCCTGCTCTGTTGATTCTGAAGGTCTCACGCAAATGAAGTTTGCCTGACAACACAAGCTAGCTGAAATATAATTGGATAAAAACTCTACCATGATAAACAACATTGGACACCACTCAACTAAGTGGATATAATATGACAGAGAACAGAAAATAGAGAATAATTTTGTTTACATGTTTATGATCATAAAATAAATGTACTTTTCTGAGCATGTGTAGGCCAGCAGAGAAGGCCTTGCTGGCCCTGATGGCCCACCACTGTTTGTAGGTAAGCCAGAATGAAGGCTTTTCTCATTTTCACTGTAAATCTTTATCTGTTTTTTCTTAGAAGACTCAATTACTCAGTAACTGCTTTTTAGTCCATTTTATTTTGCTCTTCATTAAATACAACCTATGGCCAGCCTTCTCTGAACTGAATGTCCCCGATGTCTGTAGTGGCTCTTTTGTTGCCAGTACCATCTTTATTGAGATAATCTTTTATAAAAGTCTACTTCAGCCATTAAAGAAGTAACCTTGAGCTGCAGCTTGATTCTCAAGAGATTTGAGAGTTTACAAACTCATGAAAATCCATCTTCAGGTCCGAACCTTGGCCAAACCTGACCGGTTTGTCCGATGGTGTGGCAGTATTGACAGTTCTGGGTGTGTTTTAGCTTTGAAGATGTAGCGGCTATTTTACCTAAACGAACGTAAACAACATGGTGCTGCTCTAATTGGATAAAACTGCAGTTAATAAATCCAATCACCTCCAGGAGCCCTCCCAGATAGTACTGTGGAGGTTGGTAAAGAAGTGAACATGGTACACAATACTGTATTTTCTTCATAATTACCTGAGCTGCAGTTAAACCTTATGTAAAACTGTCAATCCTTGAACATTCATACATTTTTCCAATCTGCATCCCTTGGTCAAAAATTCCTGTTAATGCTTATTTTGAAGACCAACCTAAAACAGTCTTATACTTTTCATTAAGATGCAGCTTCTGAACATTGGATAAATATTGACTAAAACCTCTCTATCTGCACGAAGAACACACACACACTTGCTTTTGCCAGTCTCAGCATTACAAAAGCTCATTGACATAATGTATTTGGTTGACCATGACCCTGACCTCAAACATAACAAGACAAATCCCTAATCCCCTACAGCAAGGTCTAACTAAAATGGACAGTGCCTCGTCAAAATTGATTGAAATGAATTGAATTATACATAAACTGCATTAGTGAATGATGAAAAAGAAGATCAATGACAATAATTAATTGAATTACTACGTGAAGTACATGCCAAAAATACAATTCATTCATTAAAATGCAAGTAAATGTACAGTATATACAGCAACTTTTTATCTCAGCTCTGAAATGCAGTGCAGCTCTTTTTCATTTTTGTTTCCAGTGACTGTATAAAGTATCTGCATCCCTGTAACACGCAGAAAATCCACATCTTCACACATAACACATTTGCATACTGGTCAATCACAGCACGTCAAACATAAACAAGCAGGGATTCAGGTCACCGATGGAAACAGAGCGGCTAAGGAGATTTCGCACACTAGAATATGCCCCAGCGCTTCAAACAGGAGGATGGCAGTAAGTACCGATTGGATTGGGATGCTTTATCACCTCCACTGCTCGGGCAATTGCCTCTCTGCCCCCTCTGATGTAAAGAAAACTATTAAAAACACACATGGATGCAATAAAACTAGAACCAAAATGTGTCATTGTTAAAAATCCTTGGGGGGCAACACAGCGCTGACCTGACCAGCACAAATGAAATCAGAGACGAGAAAAAAAGGGCCTGGAAATGTTATTATTCTCACCATATGGCTGATTACAGTACACACTTCAGACAAGGCTTCAAAGAGTATTCAGGGACAAAATAAAAATATATTATTTTGTTTTTGCGTATGAAACCCAGAACTTCAGAAAGTTCACGTCTCAATCCAAGTCTTACATTTACCTGCTCCTCTAGCTTCTTTTTCCTCGTCACACATCGTCCAATCTCCCAGCCTCTTTTTACTATCACACCATTAGCAGCTGTCATGGCTCTTATCACTTCTTATGACATCCTCCTGTCCTTCCCGTCCCTCTCCGTGATCCTCCGAGTTTCTGTCTGTGTCCTGCTGCTTTCAACATGAAAACCAAATGTCATGTCTGAGCTGGCCCAGAGAGGAATAACAAGGGAGGCAGATGGACACTTGGAGGGAAGGCAGGAAGAGATGGACAGATGATGAGGAGACAGTCGGGAGTGTCGGGGGTGATGTGTGCTCGTAACAGCGCTCAGTGGACAAGCTCAGACTAGCATCTCCAGTGTCAATCATAGTGTATCCCTCACATTCTCTCTCACCTTCTTACCTCATGTATTTCTTTTTTCTTCTCTTTAATTTGCTGTCACTACTAAAATTTATATATAATTACATCAAATTTCTAGTCATATATGCATCAGTTTTGCACACTGTTGCTGCTGTAGTAAAAAACGCAACAGACCTGGTCCAACTGTGGATGATTATTCCATTTTTCTTTTCAATTTCAAATTTCTGATAATTGTTGATTTATTGAAATATGACTTAATTCAAATACAACAAGTTTAACTTTAATTTAACAAAATGTATACGGCTTCAGCTAGGGCTGTGCCATTAATCGAAAATTCAATTTAAACAAAAAAAACAAAACAATTATTTATAACTTGTTTTTATTTATTACTTGTTACTTGTTTTCCACGAGATTGTGGAAGTGCACTACATTGTTTTATTTATCTTAATTACAATTTCTGTTTATTTTTTAAGCTATTTAATTGTGCGTTTGAATACATTACTTATTTTAAGGAGAATTCACTGTTTTGTTCAATAAATCCAACATATTTCCAAAGTCAATGAGTGTAAAATAATCGTGATTTCAACAATGACCAAAATAATTGTGATTATGATTTTTTTCCATCATCATCAAATTTCTAGTCATATATTCATCAGTTCTGCACATTGTTGTTGCTGTAGTAAAAAACACAACAAACCTGGAGGTCTAATTGTGGATTATTATCCCATTTTTCTTTTCAATTTAACATTTGGTTGCTTGTAAATAATTGTAAGTATTGTTGATTTATTGAAATATGAGTGAGTTCAAAAACTGACAACAAGTTTAACCCTTTTAACTTTTAACAAAAATGCATAAAGCTTCAAAAGTAACACATTATTTAACTTTATTTGATTAAATACGCACAAAAACATTAACACATATAATAGCCTTTTGTCTTTGCTTCAGCTGAGACGCACCTGTAGTTTACCGACAGGCTGCCCACTATCAGACAGCAGGTCTATCACTAACCACCTCGGGTGACTGTATGACACTTCATTACCATTCTCCATCTTCCATTTAATGACGTCTGTGTGCGTCTCCAATCCCGCTGGCCTTTTCCCATTCTTCCTCATACCCCACCTGTGTCAAAGATTGAGGTTAGGTCAGCCTCTCAGCGGTCTTCCCGGGCCTCAACTATCAGGCCACGTTGCCCACTACACAGGTGACCAGTGGAGCGTGTGAATGGGGTCGTGCCTGAGAGATGGCAGACCGAGCTGGAGGACCGGAGTAGGGACAACAATTCGCTCCTGCATTAGTGATTTCTGAAGGCCCACAGTGCAGTCTGCCTCTCGATTGTTTGTCCCTTTTTTTCCACACACATAAAAAGACCACTATAGGCTCAAGTGAACGCATTTACAGCCGTGTGAGCTCTGAATAAAGAAAGAATGATAACAGAGTGCGGTTTATTATGAGACGTCTGTATTTCAAAGTGATAGTTTAGCCTTCTGTAGATGGGAGCCTATAACAATACCTTTTCCTCAAATATTCATATTTTAATACTTATTTAAGTCAAGTGCTTATTCATACTGATGTAATGATAAAAGATGGTTAGAATACATTTTTTATTCCTCTAATGATACTCCCATTCGCCCGGAAAATAACACAGTGCAGGGAAATTTATCACAGGTGTCTCATTGATTTTGTTTGTGTGTAAATAAATGTCTATTTTCAGTGTACAAGGTTGAGATGAGGCATAAACGAGATACAGTACTCACTCGACGGTTTTCCTCCACTTGAGTTCAATTAACAGGGTAATGGATGCATTTATATACCGCACCTCTCTCAGGTTTTAAAAATATCTGGTGGATGCAAATGAGGCCTTGGGGGATGGGTTAGAAAAATACGCGTCTAGTGTTTGCTTGTGATATTCCAGGTATTCATGATGTGTTGCATTTGATTTGTGTTTGTCCTTCTTAACCTAAACTGCGCAAACTGAACACTTTTGGTGGAGCATGGGTCCTTGTTTTATATTGTTCACCCAAGACATTACATTATACTATTGCCGCCCACACTCCACTGTTTATATAATAATGTGAACCTTGGCAAAAGCAGTGGAGGAGGCCTACAAAAGTAAAAGTCTTATGCCGAGTTGGCAGCTGATGCCGAGGAACTTGGAACAAAGGTTTGCTGGCTGCAGAGGTTTTGCAGGGAACTCAACTTTTAAATGTGGATGTGGAAATCCAGGGCGTTTGATGTGCCTCTGACCTGACTAAAACATCTAAATGAATGTGTTTTGCCAGTACACATCCTTAGGCCTGCCTCTTAACCTTATTATACAATTCTTAACAACTACTTTTACAAAAGGCACCGTCTGCTATTCATCGTCTTCTTCTTGTTTTGTTTATTAAAGATTTCACATTGGGATTGGAAATACACGCAGAGATTGAGGAAAAGGAAATACACTGATAAATGATATATGGATGTCCTCAAAGGCTGATTATGGATGGAGACCCATTGGGGAGCACTGGGAGACAATGAGAATGATACATTAGCCGCTGTCAGATGATTGGTGACAGGAAGACTGACAATGGGTTTAAAATAAGTTACAGCCATGATCACATGTAAGGATTTAAAAGATCAGTTTTTCCTGTTGATGAAACTTGACTCAGAAAAGAGATTTCTCATCAAAATGTGCCGCAGTAATCACCTTCAACATCACATTTCCCTGAGTCTTCTGCTGACTCTTGTATATCCTATCTCCTTTGTACTGTCTGCCAAAGTTAGGCCACTGTCCCGTCTGTTATTTCCAAACGATGTGTCTGAAAATAACACAGGAAATGAAAGAAAATGATTTCACAGAATCATTTCACTGCTGAATCAAGCTAAAATGCTAATGGCTGGCAATCACAAAGGAATGGATTCACACCGAATGCACGTTCAACAATGAGACTGCTTAGGTGTTGCTTTCTGAATCAAAAAGATGCTGAAGGATAGATTGACGGAGGATGGATTATACAGACCCGTGTTGCAGAATAAAAAAAGAGTTTACAGTACTCGGATGTTGCAGGTTTGTGTGGAGATTGTGTTTTAGCTGCCGTCAGCCTCAGTCACATTGAGATTAATGAGCTGTAGTCAGCCCAATGAGATGCCCATGAGACCCACATGGATCCAAGTGACGTCTTCTGTTCAGGATCAAGGACAAAAACAAAAGCCTTTTAAACCTAAACTACATGACACAAACACAGTATTTTGTTCAGTGCTCTCTCGTACATTAGCAAACCACAGATTGTAAAACCACCATTTAATTCACCTCGTACAATCTTTATTAAAAGCAAAAGCCTTCCATCAGAGTGAAACCATTGCTACAAGCGCCACGCGGGAGAATATAGAGATGCAGTCTGCTCAGGTGAACAGACGGAATTTGATCAGCATCTTGAATCTTCGCTTTATGATGCACTATTATTTGCATAAGCACACAACTCCCTGCCGTAAGAGAGCACTCACACTAGGTCTTCGTTGAGGCGGAATAATCAAATAACACTCTACACACTTAGCTTTCCAATATGATTAAGCCAGGTTGCCATTTGTGGAGACTAATTTAGAATGAGTTGTGATTAGCTGTTTCCACCCTCTAAGGCATTACACATTTAAATGGAGCACATTTTCTCCAGCTGGGAATATGACGGCAGCAGCTGATTCCCATAAGCGCCACAGTATAGAATGTTTATTTCTCTTCTTTCACCGTAATGGGCCATTTACCTACAGGAGCAGAGGAGACAAAATGAAGCCCTCTTATATAGAAATGAGACACTATTTTTGGATTCCGTGCCTTGGACTTGCACTGCAGTGGTTTTACTCGAGGGATTAGGTCTCAGAAAGCCTCCCTCGTCTCTGCCTTCCTTCTCCTCTTCTGCCTCCCGACTGCAGGCTGGAGTGGATTTACTATTTGCCAGGGTTATTTATCACTCTAGAGCTGTGATGGATAGTCCTGCAGGGCCAGGGAGAGTGACATACTGCCAGGCTGGAATTAAAACTCTCAGCCTCATGTAATGTGATTTGATTACTCTCTTGCCCAGCAGTGGAGGAAACTCTTCTTCTCTTTGTGGCCAGGTTATTTCGACTGAAAACTACAGACATCATGGAGGACAGACAGACTCTCTTCCTATTATCACTTCCTGAGAACAGAGCCTGTTTTTCCCCTCACCCTAATAACCAGGCTTCTGTTCCGTCACCTCTTGAGCTTCTTTCTAGCATACACTTTCCAACTTTTACAGGTGCAGCTACTTTGTTTTGTTGACAGAGTGAGTGATGTTGATCATTACACGGCTCTGATGGGTTCGGATCAGATGAAATCCCATTTGGAGCTCGGTCAGTGTCAGGGAAAAGCATCTCGGAGGTTAATGATGCAGGACTGACACTGAGGTACCCCCAGAAACAAATATTACGACTAAAACTTTACAAAATAACCACCATCCCTTTCTCAAAGCCAGTGTAAATATCACAACTTAAAACAATACTATGCAGATTTTTCAGTGGAAATATCCTTTATTCTGTACTTGTGATCCTTCAGAACCATGTGGAGATCAGTGTATCTCCAAACTAACTGCCTTCCGCCGGTATTTCTGTATTTGCCTTTGTTGGATAGTTACAGCAGATACAATACAATATAAAATACAATGTAATCATGTGACAAGAGGCAAGAGTGCATCTGAAGACCAAACTTGGATTTAACTTCTGCTTTCTGATGTGCACTAATAGAGAGAAGCCAGGTTTAACATTTGCCAGGGAACCCTAGATATTATGCCTTTAAACAGAAATCATGTTACTGACTATGGGAAAACCAATTCTGGGTTAACAGGGACTAAAGTTTGATCTTGCATTAGACCGATGTAAAAGTTTATAAAACCAGTCTGTGTATAACTCCTCACGCTCTATGAACCATGAAGCTGGATGACAGGAGACGATCTGACCAAAGTGAAATGTCTGACAAGTGAAGACTCTGTAATCAATCGGAAATCTCTGACAGAGGTCTCAGCAGCCCAGAACAATAAGTTAGACAGCCTGTAGCATTGTGATACACCTCAGGCTCAGTGCATGCTGGGATAGATCCGTCCGATCCTGCATTCATAAAAGAGCCTACTGCTAAAACCAGGAGGGATAAGAAGTTATGACAGCTCTATTACCAAAATATGGCTGCAGTCAGCTCATGTCTGAGGACGGTTATAGAAATATACACTGATGTTATTGTAGTTTCCAATAGGATCATGGACATTTATACCATATCGGCTAAATCTAAAATAACAAATATAATCATTTTTCTTACTTTCTGTTTTCTAACTTTCTTTTGTCTGCCTGGAGCACATGAGGCTGTTAAAAAGGATTGCGTTAACTATATAAAATTAAGATCAAGATTAAACCCTTCTTATAAAAGTATGGATATCATCCAAAATCTATTCAAAAGTGTGACTGTAATTAACAACTCCTTCCTGAACAACTGCAGTACACTCCAGACCATGTAATATTTCATACATTTTTTATAACACAAAAACATGTTTAATGAGTTGTTTGGTTTTCTGTGAAGGGCTTGCTTATCTTTAGTCCAAAGTCCTTAATCACAGAATAAAACTGTTTCCTGGTAAATGTTTTATCAAACTTTGTTACCGCTGATTACGACAGAGGCTCCTGACCCTGATACCTGTGGAAAATGATCTAACCCAGTGGCAGTAAGAACATTTACCAGGAGATTGCAGTAGATTTCACCGCTGAGAGAACTTGTGAGTATAAGGTGGTTGCTCGATGGTGTTTAGTGATTGTCGAGGCCATTGCACTCCCTGTCCCTGTGCCCCACCTTACTGCCATCTGAAGCCGAGACCCACTCTGACGGATTGGGAGGCAAATTGGCAGTGTCACATTTCATATCACAGCGAGCTGCAGCGGGCCAGGGGCAGGGCTGTACGCTAATAAAGGCAGGACAATGTGTGTAAAGGTTGTGTGTGAGCACTTGCATGCATATGTTTGTACACTGAGGTGAAATGAAGGAAACCCAGGCTCATGGTGAGGCCACAGCCCCAGCAGCTGCTCTGTTCTGCAGACACAAGCCTTTCCAGAAAGAGGGAAACATATGTCGTTTGAGCCTTGTGCTGTAATATTGGAATATATATTATATTGCTCTCACTCATCCCTTGAGTGACCCTGGGATTGTGTTGGGTGTAAGCCTCTAGCTCTCACAGATCCAACTGTAGTGATGACAGAAACATAAGAGCCACATGTCGACCAGTAAAACCGGCACAGAACAACATGACTATCTCCTGCATTCAGATACTACAGCCACCACATGAGTCTGACAGTGAGTGAATTAAAGCAAGTCTCTCTATGAGGGGACAACAGAGAGAGGCAGAAACGTCATGTGTGCTGGTTATCTTAGTGCCCCAAGCGTTGCAGCTTGGAGTGAGCGGTTGTCACCTGCCCTCTAGTGGTGGCAAAAAGAACTTCAGCTAATGTCGCATGTGACAATTAATTACCTGGTGCTGCAGTCACAGTATTGGCAAGTCGTTATCTCTATTGACTTTACATTTCCTGAGCTGAAGTCAATGGGTCAGTGGTGAAGATTCTGGGTAGCCCTTGCATTAGATAACTTACATGAAAATTGTTAACCCTTATTATCTGGGAAACATTGCAGATATGACAGGGATTAGTACAGAGTGTTGCAAACCTTACCTGGCTGTTAGGACTGTACCTGCGCTTAATGTAACCTATGTAAAAGCTCTGCAATGCCATGACTAGTTAAAATGTCCTCACATCAATAGTGAAAACCAAGATGCTACAATACATTTTAAAGGGAAACTTTTAACCTCTAGTGCTATGTATGTGGTCCAATTTAAAACTTGAATGTCACTCACAAAACAACAACAAAACGTTTAAGACGAGTAAAAGATTTATTCACATTTTCTCTTTCAAATGTCACCAGCTTTGTTTGATAGATTAATTAATGACAGATACAGAGACAGTTAGAGAGACTCATGAACACAGAGGGACGACGGGAGCATCACAGACAGGTCTCTAGAAATCCAGATCGTTGAGTAAATGGTGTTTGCTGATGGTCTGGTGTGGGCTGGCCTTGTTCAGTTTGTCGTAAACATGGACACATATTCACTTGCTTACAATCTGAATTATATCCTTCTCTCCTAAAGTTTATAATAGAAGCCACACTGAACACAAGGAAACACAATGCAAAACACACACACACTTGGCTTTAGATATTTGATGAACAGTCTGAGCTCCTTATTCACAGTGGATACTGTTGATGCACCCAACTTAAGCAGTTACATTTAGTCTGTGTGCTATTTATTTAACTTGTTTGACGTCAAAGCACAACATTGTCATGTGTAAAGTTGACACATTAGAAATGTTACCCTCAAAACAAAGAATATTAGCTCTGCCTACTTTTTCATAATTCCATGGCCAAAGTTGAGGCTGTAAAATGGCTTTTCATGTCTTTGGATATAAACTCTACAGTACACAGAACTCTCTGTGATCACGCCGTGGCTGTCTCTCAGCCGATAGTAGTCATTTCTGAATGTTTAGCAGTTGCCCTTAAGAGTTGTGACATGGTCCATGTGACCTCTCACCTCCAGAGCAGGTCAGCTCAGATTGAGAGTGTCAGCATCACACAGGCACTTAAGAGAAATGACAAAAAAACACTACAACGTCCAATAAGGCACAACAAATACCACACTCAACACTTCATTCTTTGGGACAAGAACACTGTGATTTTCTCTGTGGCAACCACCAATATTTTATTATTATTAAAATGTTCTTTTGAGAGATAATTTAGTCAATTATAGATGGAATGTCTTTAAATGCCAGTGTCAACATATTTTTTTTCTCACCAGAAATTAGACATTTAACAACTGTATACGAAATCATTAATGTACAACTCTACCATGGGACAAGCAGCCACCTTACATCACATAGAAGCTCTGACCAACAGAAGCTCAATGATTAGTTTGTAAACTTAAGTGTAGCCTATGCTTTTTATAATTATCATTAACTTTGGGTTGAGTTACATATAAAAATATAGAGCAATAGAGTAAAAGTAAAATCTGATTATCATTATCTATTGATGTGTGCCATCTAGTCTCCAGTGAATACATTCAAATGCCTTCAATACATACACTGTTAAACCATAGAAGCATCATAGTGCTAGTGCCTATATAGCATCAACAAATATCAACACCTGAAGTCCAAAGTCTCACAAGGAGCAAAACACTAAACTACAGTATAGATTGATTCATGACTGGATTCGTAAACAACAAATTAAATAAGATACATAATTCTTCTCTGTGATTTAGTAGAAAATGGCACAACTTTTTTCTATTCTGACACTACGGACTTTCAAATAGCTACAGCTGCTTGCTCAGAATGTATCAGCACCTAAAATCAGCAGAGGTAATTAGACACACTCTGTATAGACACACTGTTTTACAAAACTGACACTGACACACACTCACACACACACACTTGCATTTCAAACACACAGTAAGCTTTGAGTTCAGAGACTTGTGTCATCCAGCATGTCATGTCATTGGCATGTTCGAACTGTTGATCTATATTTTTTAATAGTGGATCTGTTTTCCTTCATGGTTTATCTAAGTTAAATGTGGATTATTTAATTATGTTTTTTAAACCATACTCTATAGCTTTAAGTCAGCTCTCATTATTTGAACAGACATTTCAGAGAGATGGTGCATCAGTCTGAATTGACCCAAACAGAACTAAAGACTTCATACTTCACTACTTTGCAGTTTGGGCCAGAAAGTAGTGCATTCAAAGTACAAGAGCACAGCATCTAGAGCGATATTTCCATCTGTTGGAGGCAAATAGGTTTAATTCTGGGGAAGGAGGCCCTTTTTGTAGGCTATGACTCCTGCTGCTGTGGCAACAGACAGGAAGGCGGAGACTCCCATGAACTTGAGGAAGCCACCTGCTGAAGGCAGATTCCTCTCCCAGAAGGTGGTGACAAAGGGAAATGCGGGCACATCCTGTCAGAGGCACAGATTGTACAATGAAATAAGTCACATTAGATACACATAAACATTCATTTAGTGTTGCAATGCAATCAAGAGGACTATTCTCACCGAAGACTCAGGCTCCTTTTGCCAGATCTGATTCTGGTGAATTCTCCCCATTGCACACATTATCTAGAGCAAAACAGTATACAAATGGTAAGATAACTTATTTATTAGATTAACTTATTTAATACTAAATGTAAAGGGTACAAGACTGGAAAGAACAGCTTCATTCTAATGCATGGTCGTTTGTACCCTGACCTCTCTGGCTGCCCTCTCTCCAGCCTGAACTGCCCCCTCCATGTAGCCGCTCCACTCTGTAGCTGTCTCTGTGCCAGCAAAGAACAACCTGCCGACAGGCTCCCTCAGCACTCTGGAAGTGGAAAATATGAAGTAGGCATTTTTAACTGTGCTGTATATTGTGGTAAGTCATGAGAAAAACTGTATATTAAAATTTATGTTCAGGCAACAAAGTGATTTGTGCCTTGTGTTATCCTGCAATTTTATTATTTATGTATGACTTACCTGCCATACTGGGTGAGGATTCCTGGGGGGAAGTATGCAGTGTAGCAGCCCCCAGAGTACTCCTCTTCGCACCAGTTCTTCTCCTCATAGTGCACCGGCTAATACAAACAAAACTCAAATTCAATGAATAAGTCTTAGATAATACCCTGTTATACCCTGTTATATGAATTCATAGTGTAAACTTACATGCAGTGCCTCTTCTGTGCCCAGTACTTTAGAGTAGATCTCACAGATCCTCTTCAACCTAAAATCAACAGAAGGCAGATTGGATTAAACATGTGGATGAGCTTGAAAGAGTCCATTAAACTGCTGTGTTTGCTCTGTGTCTACCTCTCCTCTTTGGTCAGGTCTGACAGTTTTCTGCACTTGCTGGCCAGGATAAATCTGAGGAGAGAGTACAAAGCAATAAACCAGATGTCGGCAAAGTGGAAAAAATGCTACAACAATACAATATGCCTTTCACTGCTTCAACAAAGACGCAGCTCTAAAGTAAAAAAAACACAGTGGTTTTTGTATAATATAATGTATGTTGCCTAAGAATCATGGAAAGACCTCTGACCATAAATCACCCTCTAGCAAAAAGTTTAAAATAGAACCTTGAAATATCTGTGTTTATCTGTATTTGAATATATACTTTATTATTATGTAGGTCTTACACAAGACCACCAGGGGATGTGCCTTTTAACAAGGTTCCCATCAAATAAAAATATAGTATGGCAAGGATGGAGATGTGCAATATTGTGAGTTTAGAAAACAGTCTATACTATTTGCCACTATGTGACATTTCAAATTCAATACACTAAACAATTTTTCCTCTATGCAGCAATTGTAAAACACAAAAAAATGTTATGTGTGCTGGGGATTTTCTTGCCATCCAGCTGGGTTCATATTAAACAATCAGACTGCACTGAACTTTTGAACTTGCTGTGGGCACTCCCCCACTGCTTTACTGTTGCATAATCAAAATATTTTCATGACAGGATGCCATTACTGACCCCATAATAGCAGGAACAGTCCCATCAGGCTTTGTGTCGTCAAGAGTCAGACCAATGGGAGCTCCGTCCTCCTCTATCACCATACTGCCGCAGTAGCCTGATGACGCAGATAGAGTTTTAAAAAATGGACAACTACAACCACACCTTTCTTCTAATGTTGCACTTCCTGAGTACCCTTTTTCTTCCAGAAGTTTTCCTTGTAGTAGACCATGCACTTGATGACCGAGCCCATCGGGACACGGTGGATCAGCTGGTTCCTCAGAGGGGGCAGCTCTGGGTTAAAGTGTATCTTTAGGTTCAGACCAGGAGGTATAGCTACAATAACATACTTGGCCTGGATAAATGTAAAGAACACAAGGGAAAAGCACACATACAGTCATTATCTGCAGCTTGTGGTAATAGATCACTGCACAACCAGTAGATGGCAGCAGAGTATGTGGTATCTAGACTAGATTTGATCACTAAGAGTGGACACTTACCTTGTAGGTCTGTTTATCCAATGTCTCAACCACCACCATGTCCCCGGTCTGGTCAATCCTGTAGACAGGGGACTGCAACTTGACCCGGTCACCTAGCTCCTTGGCCATGCACTCACTGATCTGACTGGAGCCGCCCTGAAACTTCCTCTCCTGCAGCAATGATTTAAAATAGAACAATGAGTTTATATTATAGCATTTAACCTTGAACTGAAGGATGGTACTTCACTTCTCACTCTTTGTAGTTGTAGCAAACTCAACAACAATTTGTTTGAAGACTTTTTTGTGGATGTAGCCGTGTATACATGTATATCTACAATACATGTACTAGTTTCTGTGCAGCTTAATCTACCTGCCAGAAGATGTACAATATGTTGATTTATACTCATCTGCAATGCACTAACACACGCTTTTATCTTTTTTTTTAATCTATTTTTGAGAAAGCGCACTGCAGGGGTAGAGAGTGCTGCCAAAGTGGTGAAACACAGAATTAAATGGACAGTGACCTTTTACATATGGTTAGTGTCAGCTCCTCTCTATTCTCCAGATCAAAAACACATTGTGTGCATTCCTCTATGGCATTTGGATCAATTTGCCTGTCAGTGTGTGGAAAATTACTCAATTGGTCTTGGCAGTGTAAGTCTGTGTTGTCTTTTTTGATTAAAGACAAGTTCATTTTCCCAGTTTTTAACAAAGAGAGCTGCGCTGAAGCACTAGAGTATGACTTCAGACCTCCCTGAAAGGTTGCAATAACGTCAAATCATATTCTTGTCAAATCACTGTTTATACACACACGCCAAATGCAGTTTACATAAAATGAAGCTCTGACAAACATGAAATAACACCAACACCCGAAGTCCAGTGGCCAAGGCAACAGGCCACTGTTTAAGTCAGTGTGGTTACATAAAAACTGCTTTAGCCAGACTCATAATTGTGCTATGTACATCTGAGGGTAACTGAGGTTAAATGTCTGGGCTTTCTTTTTACCTCTATCTTAAATCAGGTGATCAAGCCTAACACTTTGTACTCGCTATACTGAATCTCAAAGTCACACTGAAAAAGATTACCCAAATATGTAACTATTACGATTTTTGCAAAGTCAATATTGTTCTGCAATTCAAAGTAGCCTGCTCTACCAAGAAGGACTTAATGTGGGCTTTTCTTGTATTTTGGCAAACTGGAGAGGTCCAACTTGTTTTATGTCTCTCTACATTATGTTTTGATGAGTTTGACACTAGAGCTGACCCACCTGTCCTCCATTGGTGGTGGAGAAAATCCTCATAGTTCCTCCACACTGTCTCACATACCAGAGGAACCAGAGAGCCGACACCTCATGGGGTTCAGAGGTCACATTCACGTTGACAAACAGTCTGGCAAAGCGACGAACCGTACTAGAAATAAAAAAGGGGTTTTAAAAAGTGTTAAGTAGTTTTAAAATGTGCATAATCATAACGGAACAGGTTGTGGTGTACCTGGTCCAGCAGACTTTTTTAAAGAGCTCCTGCATAGTCATCTTGTCCCACTCCTCAGCATGAGGGGCCCTCCAGGGAGCCTCTCTGGGGATCTGAAACACATAACATGAACAGAATAAAGAGTTAGTTGTTTAGTCAGTCACAGTTACAACAATTTTTACAATTTCTGGTTTACCTCTTTGCCCATTTCATCCATTGTCCTGAACAAGTTGTTGAAGTCCATGTAGACAATTGGATTCCACATTGGAGGGAATGAGCCTTTAAATGGGTAAGACTTTCCCTGTTCCAGAAATATCATATCAAATATAACACATCATATGCATTTATCTAAAAGAAAGTACACATTTTCAAACCACGACATACAGTGATAGGACTCACTATTCAAAAATAACGGTATAATTGACCTACAGTCGATGTGAGGATATTTCCTCAGTTTTGAGATTTGCTTCATTCACCTAAAAAGTCACATTATTTGGTATTAGAATCTGCTGTTTACCTCAGTTAGATATAGGTCACAGAGGGTAATAGGGAAAATACTGTCAGTTGTGCAACATTTTACAACCTGATTGGAGTGAACTATTACATAATAAAATAAAAGCTTAGATGCCCCGACAATTGCTCTGCAGAAAGAAAGAAATGGAGGGAAAAGGTTAAAAAGATGAAACACACAGATTACAAGTAAATGTGTCACAAGAGCCATTAGTCTGGTGCAAGACGTTTTCTACCAATAACCTTCAGATATGTCGACAAACAATATCTGTGTGTTCAGGCATGCGTGGTAAGTAACCAGACCGAGGCTCTCATGCGGAACATGTTTGACATTTAGCTTGTCAAATAAATGTGTCCTCAATTCCATTAAACACAAAGGTGACATTATAGAGATGTCTGTCAGTATGTCCTAACACCAATGCACTGCACCGATGGCCTACAGAGGAGGCTTTTTCACATAAAACTTTTATAGCTTTTAACTGACTGCAGTATCTCCTCCTGTCCCGATATAATATGAGTGGCATGCTTTCTGATATTATTCTGATATATTAACTAAGCTAATACGAAACATACCATTAATACTGCGCAAGATCACCACAACTAAATAACACCATAATGACCAGATCAGATCAGAATAAAATCCAGAAAGTTCTTACTCAAGTTTATAATTTTTTCTAACACAGTTTAAGACACTGACCTACTATTCACCTGCATTTATACTCTGTACTGGAAAATAACCTCCAAGACAGGCACATGGTAGAGGTGGCAGGCTACAGTAGCTCTGGACTGCTTGTTACGGTGGAGCAACAGGTCTGTCGCCATGGTGACGCCGGTGAAGTGAATACAGAGCAGAAAGGGGAGGGGAAGAGGATGCATGGCAGGATCTGTTTCCACATCAATGTACAATATCTGTCTTCGAGGATCAAGTCTACACCTGACGCTATCTGAAGACACAGTAAAGGGCAAGGTATGGCAGGTATTGGTATAGTAAAAATACAAATATTATTGGATAGTCTGTAGTCATGACTTTCTATAAAGGTAGCCACAGCATCCTGGTCACTGTCTGGAAGCTGGTTGCACTATTTAGAATTTAAAACCCCAGGTTCGTCAATAGGACTTACAGTATATTCAGGCTAAATTCTGTCTGTGGACTCTCTGAAACCCAACTGTGCCCAAGAAGATGCAGAGGTAGGCCCTTACCATTGAAGATCAAATTTGCCCAAAAATTAATTTCAACTATTTTTGCAGCAGCACAAAGCAGTACGTGTCAGTTACCTAAATAAATGGCAGTTGCCCTTTGACCAGCTTTTCTTTGTAGTAGTAAAGTTACATTTATCTTGTGTTCCTAGAAACGTGCAAACATGCACAACACCAACTCTGCAGATATAAATTGGACACAATCCATGCTCTTTCTTAATCCCCTATAAACAGGGAAGTATTAAATCACAGACTGTCTCCTTGCCTCTGATAAGGATACCTTATTAATAAATCCAGTGCTGAGAGCTGCAGCTGCCTGTTAGCCAGTAGTTTGCTGATAAGGGAAACCAGCACTGGCCTTTTGGATTACAATCTGCCATAGAAAAGCTGATTAGCTACGCAGCTTGCTTGAAAGCCAGCCCTAATTACACTATAGCACACATGCTGACTTGCTTTTACTCCAACTACTGTCATGTTCATGAATAAACAAGCATTAAAGTTTGACATTCAGTATTTGCAGTTCATTTTGTAGTTGCTCTGGTCAGTAAACATGAGTGATGTGACTTGTTTCTCTTCTTGATTATTCATTTTACATCTTTGTTAGCTCCTCAAAGCCAAAACAGAGAGTAGAGATAGCCTACTCAACTTAACAAAGCAGAACAAGATTTTATGTCTGAGCAAAGTGCCAGAGAATGAGAAAAGATAACACCTTTAATCCAGTGTCATCTTTTTGGGTTTTGTTTGACTTTGTTTTTACATGATGGCAGGAGGGAGAAACCATAATGGCTGACAATTTGTTGAATTTAAGGTAAACTAAGAAAACTGAATAACTGAATTGTAAATTGAACACTGACCAAACTACAATTGGCAGTATATCAAATCTTATATTAACTCAATAGTTTAACAATTTGATTTTCAAATCATTAGCCTAACAGCTAATCAGAAACTGGTGAAGGGCCATGTAATTCAATACATCTTACACAATTTATGAAATGCATCCTGTTTTTTCTACACCTTTTGTTGTTACTCACAGTTCCACATGTCTCCTATTAGCTTTCTCATGTACCAACCTAGCAACTCTTGTTCTTTGCCCATTCTTGTCTCAAATACATGACCATTCGCACAGAAACCATCACATCATCTGCCACTGTTTGTAGGGGCCAGTAATTGACGGACCCCACTACCATGGAAACTTGCCAGTAAGCTGGTGTGGCATGTTGAGTCTGTGCTGTTGAGAGGATCTTTCAGAGATAGTAGCCAAGGAGACACTCCTATGGATACAGATACGGACGGGGTTATATGTTATGCCAGATGCCACAGTGGTGATATTTCACAGCAATGATGAAGTAGGTCAAGTCAGTAGTAGGCTATATCTATGCCAATGAGGTCGCTGTAAATAATACAGTATAATAACAAATAATAATATGTAAGCCAGCAGCCAACTCAAGCACATTTGAGGAAAACTTAAACTTAGACTTAGAAGATTTATTCTAGCTGCGAATTTTCTTTATGTTTTGAAGAAGCAACGCAAATAGTGTCACAGTGTAGGGCTTGATCTTTTAAACAAAGCCTAATCCCTTTAGGCCTCTTTATTGGTAGATATCCCATTATGTTTGACAAAGCAGAAAAAGAGATTACTATACATACAGATTTTTAACCTTGCATTGTATCTTGTATCTGTCTTTGTGTTTCTTGTGAGGAGACGTAAAAGCATAAAATCAAAGCATAATGACTCTGGAAAGTTTACATAGTCACAGTTATCTGGGAGCACTACAGCACACGACTGCAGAAAAGAAAGAAACAGACAAACACACATGAGGAAGTCCAGTGATTTCCCATTTACATGAGGGCACAAAGCACAAGAGCCCAAATCAAACAGAGGAACACAACTGTTTTAAGGACAGTGGTACAACCTCACTAACAAGATATAAGAACACCAAGAGCAAAGAAGAATCAACTTTCTTTCTTTCTTTTTCAATCTTACTCTTTCTTTCTCTGCTTTTAAGTAATGACAGAGAAAGAAAACTCAATTACAGGAATCCCTCAGGCAAAGATAAGCATCACCAGTTGCTAATGTGAAGAGGGGTTGCTGGTGGCAAGGCATGTCTTATATGGTTGTTTTTCCTCCCATAGTTTTGTTCTATATGGTACCTTTTTCACCTCTAATAACTAAGGAACAGTTCTATATGGTACCTTTTTCACCTCTAATAACTAAGGAACAGTTCTATATGGTACCTTTTTCACCTCTAATAACTAAGGAACAGTCATTCATTCATTTTCTACTGTTAATCCTTTATGGACTGTGGCGACTGGAACATATCCCATTTTATTTCTAGTCTAGTTTTAGGCAGTAGAGGAATAGGTTTGGATAAGTTTTCTCTCCAGGTCCAGACATGCATTTAAAAACACCTCCTCAAGGAT
The DNA here is from genome assembly GCA_036850595.1 of Rhyacichthys aspro. NCBI lineage: Eukaryota > Metazoa > Chordata > Actinopteri > Gobiiformes > Rhyacichthyidae > Rhyacichthys > Rhyacichthys aspro. Next base: position 12,424,927 of record CM072168.1, read on the forward strand.
TTATCTGATAAATCTGCAGAAGCCTGTCACACAATTAAGAACTTACGTTGACATAATGCACCAGGTTTTCCCTCTCGTTCACTTTGTAGGTTTTAACGCCATACTCTTTGGCCAATCGGAGGATGCGGTTCTGAGTCGGACCAATGTACGCGCCGCCCAAATCAACCCACTTTGTCTCCTTATTCTAAAAAAAGAGTTCATATCCATGGGGATTAAATGTGTAAACCGTTTCATTTCTGTTAATACAGCACATGGTTAACCTTTTTTTATGTTCACACCTGCACTGTGAAGGTCCGACCACCGACACGGTCCCTGGCCTCCAGCACCACGGGGCTCAGTCCACTGGCTTTCAACAGTTTGGCCGCACTGAGCCCTGCAACACAATGAGAAACACAATGGCAAATAAGGACACTACCCATACACGTTTTACTGCTCCTGTGTGTGAATGTCAAATGAAATGCTGCAATAACCCAGAGCAAAGTTTACATCACTTTTACTACTTTTCAAGGAGAGGCAAAGGTATGTGAAAACAGACCACACCTTTCTTTAGAGGATTAGATTTTGATATGATACACAAAGTACATATTAAGAAGGTGAATGAAAAGGATTATGGGAAATAATTCATGAACAAGCTGAACATTTTGTAAAAAAAAAACCAGATCTTGTTTCTCAACTGTTTTACACACTGCAGTAGGAGAACCAGAACTGAATTAGCAGAATTATACACTTAAAATAGAGTTAGCTTTCTTTGGTGCACAAGATCTGAGCAGGGTACAGGGACTATCTTTGAGAAGACATTTCTCCAACAGGGAAGGACAGGCTGTGGAGAGACGAAATTAGAGTAAACTTATACACAAACACAGAATCTACTGCTACAGTAACCTCAGGCAACCATAACTTTAATTCAATAACACATAGCATAAATGCACTTAGGCATGAACGCAAGCATGTTGCAGATTAGTGTGCAGCATATGGCTGAGTGGCATTGGGCTATATCAGGCTTTAAAGCCTCAAGTGGAGAGAGGAAACTGAAGGCAGAAAAGGAAACAGATTCATTTGAGATAGACATATCCTTTTGGGCCCAGACAGAGTTTTTGGTAAAGGAGGACCAATCCCCTCAGAATTTAATGTTAAAAAAAGTTTACATTTTAGTCCAAAATACTGTCTTGAATCTTGATTGTCTATTTTTTAACAAAAGTGCTAGTTTTTACTTTTTCTTTCTTGATCATTAAATCATTAAAAATGGTGCTAGACTGGTTTCCGAGTGGTGGGTAAGAATTACATCACTGTTAGATGCTTTTGAATTGCATGTGATTTATCTAGTGAGAGCTAGATGTCTTACATTTGTACCTTTCAAGAAACCTTGTCTGATTCACAGGAGATCTTATCTTTGAAGAACTTTAAAGAAAAGCTGAGGTATTGTACTTTTAAATGGCTTTTCACATTTTTTTGCCTTGTGTTTAATGCTTTACATTTTACAATGACAAAATCACTCACTTTTGTGGTTGAGCCGTATTTACGTGTAACAGGAGAAAGGGGCTAGTTGGCTAAGATGACAACAGAGTGCAGGATTCTTGTTCCGGCTCAAAGCTAAACTCGCAGCAGGCACACACATCTGTGTAAATGTTTTTTTAGCCTTCGCTCTAAATTCCCCTATAACCTCATCTTTGCTTCCTTACTCTCTTCTCCCAAATCCTACAAAGCTCCACAGATGCTTAAAGATTTATGATCTTTATTCGTAGTTTGTCCTGTATTACTCAACCTTCAGCCTGACTCTACGTGAAAATCCTGCAGTCTGGCCTGATTTAGAGAAAGCATTAGCCCTAAGGAAAGCAGGCTCACAAATCTTCCCCGTTAAATTGATGCTATTACCTGTGCTCAACTCAAAGGTCAGTCTGTCCCGAAAAACAAAGAGTATCTGTCTGTATCTCTTGTTTATGCCTTCAGCAATCACTGCACACAGAAGCCTTCTGTTCGCACTTAGCTTTGAACCAGAATCTAGACTGGTCTAATTAAGGAATATTGTTCTTTTTGTCTTGTAAAGAGTATAATATATATAGCAAAGTTGAAAGAGGATGTAAAAAAAAGAATGACAACTACTTTGGACAACAACAGAGCAGACTGCACTTCAACTCTGTGTCACGTCAGGTGAAAGTGTGGTGTGTGTGTGTGTGCCTTTAAAAAGATGCATTCTAATTCAGTCACTAGACCATGTAGCTGGAGAAATTATGGAGAGCTGTGAGAGTCTTCAGGTTACTGAGTGAGCCCTCAGCGTGTAGAGAATCATTTTAACTCCAGCTGAAGATATCAAGGTCTCTATGTGGCAATGGCGGAAAAGGTCAAGATTGTGGTGGTCAGGGAAACTCTATACAACAGTTTTAATTTTGTCTCGCTCAGCAGTGTCTATAATATTTATTAATTTCGCACAGCTCGTCTGTTACCTGCTATGCTACTATTGCTGTTGTAAAATGTTAGTATCTGCCTTTTACTGCAGTTAGATCTGTGGCTCTTCACCCTGTTGACTGCTCCCCTCACCACTGATCCTTGGGGCTCTGGATGACCTAAATGACTGCTCAATGTGAGATATTTCAAAGCAATAATAAAAAATAACTGTGCAAATGAAGTGTACCTTTAGATAGTTCCAAAAACACTAAAATGTGCAAGTTGAAAGCTGTGCCTCACTTTTTGGACGGTGATAAACCCAGACACACATAAGCTCGAGCACACACATCACAAGACAAGGTTCTTTTCATCCTCGACCCTCTATGCTAGAAAATGAAACAGGGACAGTTTCCTTGACGACAAGGCAAAGCCATTTGGCAGGAACTAACTGCATTTGTGAACTGGATCTTTGCATAATCTCTGTTGGTCTCTGTTTACGGACAGTTTAACTGCTAATTTGACAACTTCTATAAACACAGACAAAGCTTTACTACAATATGTAAACACATACTTCATACAGGAAGCATCTACACGCCAATCTGAAGAGCTACAAAAGTTGTCACATCAAGCATAACACTTAATTCCTTATGGATTTATTGAGTGTATATCGTAAACTATCAACATGTACAATTGGAAGATGGACCTGCTTTTTTTCCACAAAAGGTCAATCATAACATTTTGCTGAGGCTTATGTTTTCTAAGGAAACATGGGCCTAAAACTATATCCTAGAGCTTGCCTCCAAACCCACCTGATTATTACCTATTACCAATAAGTAACATTCTGTCTAATTTCATGGTATGTTTTGTAACATGGTAAGACTTTTCAGGACATGCTTGCAACACTTGGTAAAGGAAGGCAAAAAGCTATCACCTATACTATTGTAGAGTAGGCGTAGCAAGTATAAACGTGAGTATTCTTTAAGAAACTAATAGTAATAGTTGTCACAATAATAAACGAGAAATAGTGAATCTGTGCGGTTATATGATGTTTAGTACTGTACAGTCATTCTGCCTGTTAAAAAGTTGAAGATGTAATGAACTGTATATTGTATAAATCAAAAAACCTTTTGACAACCACTGCTCTTCTGCCTTTTCAAAGATATAACTGTTGATGCCAACAGCAGACGATGTGTGACATTTCATTTGCTTTGAAAACTAAGAGGCAGGTGTACGTGGGTTTTTGTCCACCTACACCTCACCAAAATTGCTGTTTTCCAAAGAACACAGACAAAAAAATCCAATAGCATCTGAGTGACAAGTGGGCCACTTGAATCAGGGTCCTGCAAGGCTCCGTATTGATCTCCAGGCTGAGACATTTAGGAGACACACAGCAATCACATTTTCTTTGTCTCATGTTCTCAGCACAGAGACACTGATTGGCTGTTTAGAGACAACAAACCCAGAAACAATATTGACAAACCATTACCTGAGATCCACATGGAGATGTAAGGCAGAACAGAGAGGAGAGGAACAATAACGTAACATGATTATTAGCCCGGGTAAGCCACATTCAATAATGGACTGCTAAAATGAAAAGATAACATTATTTTATGGGAGGAATATTGTGTTTGACTAATGCGATTTCACAGTCAATCTGGGTAGCTGTAATGTGTGGACTATTGTCAATATGTAATGATCCCCCTCAAGAGACATCAAACACACTCAAATACACCATGTTTGAATGACAAATACTGACAAGAAAAGAAAAATGGGAACACTTCTCCTCAAGGACCTGCCTCTGACCATTTCAGACAGAGATGAGGACCTTTCTGTTTGTGTAAACCACCAATATCAACATGCGTTTTTTCCACAGACACTGTCATCATCAATAAGACTAACACGGCTGAGATTACCGTGGCTCTCTCACACACACAAACACACACAAACACACAAACTCAAGGCAAACAGAGAAAATTACACAGGGGTTGTCCATCTAATGATTATAATCTGACAGCTCAGCTGACAGGTTGTGCTGTTTGCTCAGCTGGAACGAAAGTGCTGGTCAACGATTGTGGACACATTTGTTGCTATAGCAACTGAAGATTCGATGAATCATGGTAATTACAATCTATATGTCATACCTGTAACATGACAATACACACAATCAAACAATGACTAAGGGGTTCAAAAAGTGCACACTGTCACACCACTACCCCAATTCTTTTTGTCAGACACTAGTCACTTTAGAAAATGAGGATGTGATAATATGAGCCTGTCAGAATATATCACATGAGGACGTAATGCAATATCATTATGAATAGTTTTCTATGGATGAGCAGAAGTGGATGTGTTTGCCTAACTTCATGTCTTCACAAAAGTCAAACTCATGTCTTTGGCTGTAGCACAGATGTCTGTTTATGTGAACCCAAAGTGCACTGTACTGATTTTAAAGTCACTTTACCTTGTCTGAGAAGTGTATAGCATTGGAGAGAATAAAAACTGCATCACTGCGTGTGTTTTGAGCAGAGACACATAGTAAAGCTTCAGCAACTTATTTTTTTTGGCATCCTACATTATCAAAATGGTTATTGCTTAAAAATGAAAGGGTACTTTTAATTGTTGCGAGAAAAGTTGATTAAAAGATGCTTTTATTGAATATAAAGATAATATGAAAAGAAATCCCAGGTTCACATCACCTACAAATGACTTTGATTTCTTGTATTTATCCATTATTATATATTATATTTATATCATTATTCTCCTTAAAGACTTAACAGTACAAAATGTTCACAATACAGAGGGTCTCAAAGACACTGGTACAAGTGCTACACAAAGTATGTAAGGCATGAAAGCATGTCTTATGAGTTATGACCCAATTTTGAAATAGCTCACTCAATTTTTGGGCCTGTTTAAAATAATCAACATGTGGAAACAATACAATAAAGATGTATTCCAGAACTATAAATAACACTCATGTAATAATAAAGTTGAGTGCTTATGGCATAAAGAAGCCTTGCTATGGTTCTGGTTCCAAATTGCTGGTTCATGCTTAATTTTTACTAACCAGTAAAAATGCCCTTATATGAAAAAAAAAAGGTTTTATCGCCTGTTTTGTAATTTTATAGCCATTTCACTTTACTGCTGGTTTCTCTGAGTAAAAGGTTATATAACACGGGCTGAGAGCCAGAGTATGCAGCCTTGATCCATCAATCATCTACTGCAGAGTTCATCGGAAATATCTGCAGATCAACTTTGAGATTTTACTCAATTCCACACTTCCAGTTCTTAAGCACATTATTTCCAGTTGTAGGTCATATCTTTCTTCTGTTCTTCTTCTTCTTTTGTTTCCCTCAGCATAGATTTCCCACACACACATCCGTCGAGCAAAACTCTGGTTCCCCACTCTGGTTTCTCTTCCCCACACCTCCCCCTTCGCTCAGCATCCCTTGTGCCTCTGCTGTGATGGGGGCCTGTCACAAGTGTTTAATGTTTTCTTCGAAAGTACTGGCTGCCCCTCGAGGGTTACTGTCTTACTGGTGGGTGGGTGGCTGGCGGGCAGAGAGTTGACAATTGCATTTGCAGGCAAGAGGATAAGTGAATGTGTCAGGAGACTGAAAAACAGAGAGTACCCCCCCAACAAACACACACGTACCTCTGCTCTCTGATTGGACATTGCCAGTAAAGGGCACAGGTGAATGGCGTAATTACAAGAAGCTAATGTGACACAATGGGAAGGGCGGGAAGGGAGACTGGCTGCAGAAGGGGGTGTTTGCCAGTTCTATTAAATTTACTGGTTTCTCTAGTGTTTGTTTTGTCTCTTTGACTGGGATTTGAACTGACACTGACCTAAATTCTTCATGGTCTGACCAACAGGACTGTGTAGGAAGGCGAGCGATCGATTGAAATGTCAGTCTAACAGTAAGCAGACAGTAGTCAAGCAGATTGAAGCGCCACAGCGATATCTGTCAGCACAGACAGCGGACTGACCTCAAGCAAAATACTCCATGCTGCACAAAGCCCTTTGGATCAAAAATTAGATTAACTGATGTATTTTTACAGGAGTAAGTATATTTTATGTCTCATGCACACAACATTCACAGACCGGGCTCATTTAGAGAAGCATACGTTATGCTATACAACACCATAAAACAACATTTTTTTATCACATAACTTAAAAGGGATTATCCACTATTTTGTAAAAGGGGTTATTTTATGATAGCTAACAGGAGCAATGACACAGGCTTTGTGTTTTATACAGCGGCTAATTGGGTCAGTGAAAACACAATTTTATAACAATGTGCATAAAAAAATGAAAAAGACATACCATAAGCATGAGTGTTTTTACACAGAGGGTGTTTTACATGTGTGGCTCCTGTCTGCTACTCTAAACTTGGCTTGTGCTGACAACAGCCAGGTACAGGTAGCCACTACACAAAAACACCTTCATTACTGCAAACCTATGTCAATAAAAAACAACATCAAAGTGGTGATGTGTAAATAAGGGGAAGGGGCGGCTCCTAATCCCCTTGAAAGCGGCAGCCTGCTGCAAACATGTAACCAAAATACACTTATTGGCTCCAGCAAATTGAGTAAGAGCAGCGCGGAGGAGCACAGAGGCTGACAGATGAGACAAACAGGCAAATGATTTGTGGGAGCTCACTGTGTTATGCAATATCCTCCAAACTGAGTGATTAGCTGCTACTTAACAGGCTCTGCTGCAGGGATACCGTGGACAGCAGCCTCACGGAAGCCACGCCAGCCTGCACCGTGGGTCAGTGAAATGCATTAGACCATCCACTTCTTAACCAAAGTCAATCCGTGCCTTTAGTGCAGTTAGTTTGCGCTCAAGTCTCCTCAGACAAGGCTCAACAACAAGCAGTAGTAAGCGACGGCTCGGATCCAGCGCATCTGCTCTATTTGTCTTCGCGGAGCAACACACAAAGCATAAAAGTAAAGTGAAAAGTTTTGGCACCGTAGCGCGTACCTGATATGCCTCCGCCGATCACTATCACGTCGTAGGTGTTGTTGGGTGCAGTCATGGTGCCTCTGGCTCAGTGTCTTCCCGGCTTCGCTGTGTCCACCGCCCGCCGCTGAACGCAGGGCGAGCGGACAGCGCATCTGTATTAAAAGAGGCGACCAGCCCACTCCCCAGACTCCGCCCACTGGAGGAAGCTGCTCTGTAACCCAATTTAACCCAGTCTCCAGCAACAGTCATGCAGGGCTACTGGTAATTCTTCCAGCGCAGATTCATACTAGTGTCAGTGACAATCATGTTATTAATTATCTCAGTTAATGGCAAGGATCAGAGCAACTCAAAGGGTTTATACAAGAGCACATTCTTCCATGAGGTTTTAGAGCAGTGGTGTCAAACTCAAAGTGGTGAGGGGCCACAAAATATAAATAGCTCATAAGGAGCATTTCAGCGGCCGAAGACTGTGACAAATCCAACTAAAACATGTTCAAATTCAACTAAAACTGCTCAAATACAACTGAAATCTGTTAGAATCCAATTGAAACTTGTTCAAGACCATATAAAAACTGTTCAAAACCATATAAAAATTGTTTAAGAACATATAAACCTGTTCAAGACCATATAAAAACTGTTCAAGTCCATATAAAACCTGTTTAAGAACATATAAAACCTGTTCAAATCAAACTGAAACATGAAAAATTCCAATAAAAAGCTGTTCAAATCCAACTGAAACCTGTTTAAATCCAACTAAAACCTAAAACCCCAAAATATTACTTACCTAAAATATTGAAGGGCCATATGAAACAGGCTAATCACCATCAGGGCTGTTTCCACATGGATCATTTATAACTAACTGTATGCCCCTGCAGGGCGCCATAGCATTGGGGACCAGTATGTTTTTTGCCCAGTTCGCTCATGCAAAAAAAAAAATGCTATAATCTACATTAGTGGTTCTCGGTTACCACTGGTGGACTTTTGATTTCTGCTACAACTTTTCTATAATACTCTTTACTATGCCACTAAATCTTTGGACTCTTAAAAATCTGTGGGATTCAAAATGTGCAAACACAATTGATTTCACAACATTCATATCGATATATGGGCATGTGTTCATATAAAAGTTAAAATGACATAGATCAGTATTGGCATAGGTGTTACTTAGAAAGCTGGGGGGTATTTGATGGAAAGAGTTTGAGAACCACTGATCTATATGCCACAATAGCCTACTCACATCTATCAAATGGATATAAATTAGTACTTTGTGTCACTATTTTGTGGATGACAAATCAGCTATATGTAATAAATATTTATATGATAATATATATATAATATGCTGACTTTCAGTTGGGTAGCCATTGAGACATTGAGGTAGAAGGTCAAAACAATCAAATCACCAGTCCATAAATTATTAGTTTAAAATTTGCTTCAGAGTCTTTCTTATCAATGACACTGATAGGGATAATTGCTTCTTAAGTCTGTTTGTTTTTTATTAAGTTTAGTTAATATTTAACGATTCTAACGATAGACAATAATCTGTGCTTGTTACTGTACTGTCCAGTAAAGCCTACTGACTGTGGCTTCTCCTGTTTTTTCAGTTCATGTCGCCACCTGGTGGTTAGAGGAAAGAAATGCTACATAATTCCCAACTGTTACTTTAAAATGAACTACCCTAATCTGCATTTAATCTCATCAATGGAAAATGCCACTGAACTGCCATGGAAACCTTGTGCTTTCAGGTAAGTGTGATTGTGTTGTAACAGATGCACTGCTATATTAAACAACATTTTGTTGCTGTTGGTTAATTCACAGCAAGGATTAACACATGCTTTAAAATGTATGAGTAATGCTTATAATTGATGTGCTGTATGTTCACATTGGTTTTGCGCTTAGCTGTGTAAAAGAGACAGAAAATCACCAGAAATCACACAGGGACATTAAAATGAGCATTTTACAGCAGTTGTTTAGTCTCTGCTCAGTTGCAGATGTCGTCATGACAACAGTGAAGGAGGTGGAATTCAGAAATTACAGACAGGACATTGGCTCTTTCATGTGCTATAAATGTCACTCAGTATCATCTTTACTATTGTGATATATTATTGAATAAACATACAGTATAGAAACAATACTGCACACGCCTTTCTGATCAGTCTGAGACAAGTGCAACAGAAAAACCCCAACCACCTGCTTAACTTATTCTAGGACTGGCACTTATTGCTAAGCACAAAAAAGTCATTGTGCTTCAAAGCTACAATCTCCTGTGCTATATTTTTGTTTAACTAGACAATCAAAAGATTAATATTTTTAAGTTTTATTCTGCTGCGTAAACTTAGGATTGCCAGTAGGGGGCAGCAGAACTCTAAGACGTTTCCTCATCTTTCAGTAGAGAGAGACTGTTAAGAACTAAGAAATAATTAATATCCAAAAAATATCACAAGAAATTGTAGTGGCTTAAATGCTACAATCTCTTAGGGCTAGTGCTACTTAGAAAATATTACACTATGGCTAACATTTAGGGTTCTTAATGTCAGTATTGCACATACATGAGGGCTGAGTTTTCAGGCTGGCTCCAATGTTGTTCTATAACCTCTCTTTTTTTACTATGAGTTTGTATTGGACGTCACAGCAATATTTCTAGTCTGTTGTTATACAGCTACCTGCTCACTGGGACTGAAATGCTGGCAGCTCTGTGCACATGAATCTATCTATAGTCCTATTCCAGCACTTGGCCTGTTGTTCTCTTCTCACGTCTGGCATTTTAATGCAATGCTTAACACGCAGATGTGAATTCCTCTTTAACAAGAAGGTACCTATATAGGAGCCAATAAAATACCCTCTTTACCATGAACTTTATGAAATCCTTGGATGGTTATGATTAGGAAAGATGAAGAATGAATGAATGTGTGTGATGTTGGCAGATGTATAGAGCTATAAAGGGAACATATGCGCCCGTCTGCCTCACACCTGGAGATGAAAAACCATATTTGATAGATGGCATGTTTGCTTCTTTAATTATATTCACTAAAATTTGACAAGCATCTCCTTAATGTATCAACGCCAGGGCACAGTTAGCCTCGACGTGACAGCCATTATGTCGCCCCCTCTGTCATCCTGTCATACTAGTTTCCCAAATAATTACGCCTCCCCCCTCATCTCACTAAATGCCTGCTCCCAATGAGTGTTTATGTGTTGATAAAGGAGACACGCAGTGAGAGGAGACAGCTAAAAAAAAAAAGGCAGATTAATCTTTAGAGGCGAAGCTAAAAGTTCTTTATTAGGATCACATGTGAAGCAGCCGAGCGTGCTGTCAGTTGTAGTCCAGATTGAAATGTCCACGAAGCAGCACCCACCGTGGCGCTTACATGAGAAGGTAAAACATCTGTACAGAAGTGTGCATGTGAATACGTAAGGCCTTTCAAGAGTCTGTAAGACATCAACCGAAGCAAAGTAGCACTGATTTGTCACAGAACCAAATGGCCACATAAACAGAGATAGTTTTACATACACTTGAAATCAATTTAATGGGACATTTAATGGTTTCAAATAGTTGTATCAAAGAAAAGTATACTGTCGTTGTGTCTTACATCAATCCATTACTGTCAGATTATTCCGCCAACCTGCCAGTCTATTCTTTTATCCACATTTTTTGAACCGCACATTTCACTTTCTCGTAATGGTTGCAGAGAGTATATAGTGATAGACAGACAACACATGTTTCTCAGCACCAGATATAAACCCAGTCATGATTCTGCAAGTGCCACATTCATTAGACGGATCTTGTTCTATCATCAGAGAGATTTGATTTTCTTATATTAATAGTCTTGGATGATATTTCAGCAGCAAAATGGCTCTGTGTGGTTTAGGAAATAGCATTTGAAAAACATTGTTGAAAATCTTTGTTGTGGAAAATAGAATTGAAAGAGTGTGGTAATAGAGACCATGTTTATGAAGCAAACCCAGTCTAGTTTTGTTGTTGAAAGAAGCGTTAAAAAATGTTGGACTAAAGCAAACTAGCACACAGCACCCACAGTATTCTTGTTGCAATCACAGCCTTAAACAGCACATGATTTTGTACTATTTAAGTCTTGATCTGATAGGCCCACACTATTTTCTTTCGAGAGTGTAGCTGACTATAAAATACTATAATATATTACTAATAATAGTAATACTAATACTATTTCTGAGGTATTATTAAGTTACATGGGGCTTTAAAGCCTTCCAAGTTCTGTGTTCAGTCATTTAAAGTCATGTAATATTAGTAGCCTTGTTGTCCTTTGGCCTTTTTGCCAGTTTTATCAGTGGTCTTGCAGTGGTTTAGAAAGGACTTTTTCTTATAAACTCCAACAGAGGTTTTCTGAACATTAACTTTTTATCAGTGAAAAATTAAAGTAATAAACCACAATACGCTGGGATAGTGTAGTGTCCATTAGTCAGAGGAGGATCAGGCCATGATACGTTGGCCATGATTCTTGGGGCTTGTTTCACATGTTTCCATTTTATTACAGCACTGTTTTGACAAGAGTTTCTTCAAGATTATAACACTGAACATCATTGGTAGCGATACACAACAGTAACAGGCAAAAGCTGCAGATTATTAATCCGACACAACAATAACTACACATAATATTGACAGAAACATCACTTACATTCAAATACAATAAAATGAACACCTGGCAGTCCATAGAAAGTCTTTTCAAATCTGTACCAACACCACTTAGAGGCTAGGAAAGCATTTACGCTCAGTCTTCTTTCATCCTCACAGTTTCTTTTCACTCTGCCTGCCACTATAGTTTTATTGCTCACCTGATGAGCTCTGCTGTCAGAGTCAGTCATGTTTTACATGGTGTGATCAAAGTCAGCAGGGAGTGTGTAAAATATACTGTGCGAGTTAGCACAGCCAAACATGACACAGGTGCTCCTCTATAGATCCACCACATGTCTCCACCTCATCGCCTCATCCCTTTTCCATGCTGCTTTTTAACGAGCCATGTTGTTTTGTTGTCAAATGCTTGGTGGGATTTTTATGAGACTCAGAGAGTTCTTACAGACATTTTGTAATGAGCTCTCGTTCTGTGGTCCGTGAGCGAGTGTGTTATGAATTACAGGGGACTGTAATGAGCCTCTGCAGTGAAGAGTGCTTCCAATGGACCCATGGGAGCTGCAGTTTTGTAGTGTCTGGCCTTGTTCGCTGCAGGAAAACACGGTATTTCGTTTGTATTGATTGAAAGCAGACAGTGACGTTTTAAATGAGAGTATAGGAGAGGGTGGAGTACATTCTGACTGAATCCCAAGGGCTGCAGGTCAATTTTAAAGCTGGAATCAAAGTGGTTGAATAGTTGAAAATAATCGCTCCTAAGATAGCATCAAGCATCTCGAGCTGCTGTCCTTCAAGAGAGCTCCAGACCACATTTAAAACACCTTTGAGGATGCTGCTCCCTGCTCAGCTGCACTCCTCACAGTTGCAGGCCAGGATGTATCTGTATGTGGCCGTAATGCGTGTCCCACCACTACAGCGCAGTCTCACCGCCTTCAGCTTCGATGTGTGTGGACGGCAGCAGGAGCAGGTGCTTTTAAAGGGTTGTTTGAGCACAGAGCTGAAGGAGATGAGGGGGTCTGAGCGGGTCGTGTGGCTGCAGTGACCCTCGCAGCGTGCCAGCAACACCATCTGAAACACAACAGGAAAAGACATTTTGAATATGGATTAGATGTTTATTGTGACCTTCAGTCAACCATGAAAGAACAAAGTTTTTATGTTCAACAAGACTGTGTGAAATTGGGAAGTTTGTGCTGACAGCTCTCCTTGAATAATGTGACCTTGCACCTGCAAACTGAGAGATAGAGCCAGTCCCTCTTGAGGAAAAGCATTTCACTTTCAAAAAGAGTTTTACAAGTCCATATATTTAGCCATTTTACATGTAATGCTCCACTGTGCTCTTTGGTTTTCTGTACAAATGCTGCTTTTCAAAAACTCTTGCTTTATGTGTAAGCAGGGAAAAAAAAAAACATGGTCATGACAAACAATAGTGGCAGCATTGTGGTGTGTTGTTGTTTAAAACATTTAGCAAATTTTTAGGGTGTTTATAGTGTCAGAGTGTCATGTTAATAGTGATATTTTGAAAAATGCTTTTGGTAAATACTTATGTTCATGTGGACCTAACCCAAATCACAACCTTCATGTGTGTCATTACATTTCAAGCCATAGCCTTTAAGTCTAGCAGGAAAAAAGTGCATCCAACAACAATGCAGGTGAGTTCTCTGTAGAGGATTTAACAAAACAAAATTAGCTAATACGATTGGAGGGGTTCCAGACCGACTTCACTTTGTTAAGAAAGTGAAATGGGTCTGGCTGGCCAGCCTAATCTTTTAGCAGATCAGAAAAGTCTTATCAAAAATTTACACCCTTCTTGGCCCCAGCCTTAGAAAAGTTATGCAGTGACAGGAAGGATTTACAGCTCTCCAAGGTCTTTTCAAAGAGAGCCAAATAAAATGAGTAAGTTGACAGCTGTAATGACCAGAAAGACTCTATCACTTATTACAGAGTCCATTCAATTGGATCCAATATGGAATCTTCCCAGAACTGAGTTTTATGGCTTTGTATTTCTGTGGTGCCAAGAAGTAGGATTATGCATTCTATTATTATAACCTGTCTTTCAAAAGCTTGAGAAGTTAGAGTGGGTATGATTACACAAACACAGACAAATGTTTAGCAACTGAGACCAGTGCATGATACATGGAATGAGATTCAACCAAGTTTGTAAAATTGAACCACTACCTACCACTAAGTCTGTCTAATTACACATGATGAGTAATGTTTTCCATTAAATTAGTGAAATTGCTTAATAGAAAATCAAGAGTGATCTGTGTCTGAGCCTTAAGAACAGTCTCAAGTCCTAGATTGGTCTTGAAGACTATACAACACTTGTAGGTGAACTGTGTTTTTATATTGCACCATGTTATTGACTTAGCACAGCTCCATTGTCCCTGTATTAAGCTATCACAACACAATGGTCCTACTGGTAAGAAAACAGTGTCAAAGCTTTCCTTAAGCCCGTCCAATCAGCTGACACACATCCATGTAGACACAAAGCGTTGGTCTGATCAGTGTTTTGACCGTCCGACTGACATTCCTCTGTGGGTCACCACATTCCTGCCGCCTCCCTAAACAGACTCCTGTGTCATGTCCTTCTGTCAGCTGCTGTGTGTCGCCACCCATGTACCCACTTCAACAAAAGCCTGTCTGGGGCCGCGGCAGGGTGACCCACACCCAACAGCAGCGTTGTCGCCACTTTAAGTCCATTTGTCTTTGTCCCAGCTGAGGATCAAGCTGTCAAATAGTGACAGTTCCCAGTTTGTAACGTGGTCTGTCCCGTCTCTGCTTTCCAGTCTGTCGACACCTTTCCTTCTGATCTGCTTTCATTCATAACCAGCTAAGCTCTCACAGGGATAGTACTTAACTTTTTGTTGTCATTGAACTTTCAGTTGTTGCTGAACTGTGAATAAGAGAGTAAATAAGAGTATGGTCTCTAAAGCTGGGGTAGAAGAACATTTATGAAGTACAATGTAATGACATACATTGTGTCTAATGAAATTATATAAAACAGAAAATGAATAAAATTATCTTGTGAAAAATGAAGTATCAGTGCAATAAAAATAGGCTCTAAACACAAAAATGCATAGCACAGATTATATATATATATATATATATATATATATATATATATATATATATATATATATATATACACACACACATACATATACACACATACATATACACATACACATACATATACATATACACATACATATACATATACACATACATATACATATATTAATCGTGCAGATATTAATGAAAATTTGTAGATTGTGTGCTTGCATAGTCAGTTAGCTTATGTATTGGCTTATTACAGTTTAATTTAATTACTATTACGGAGTGCGTATCTAAAATAGCATGCACCTTGACCTTCCTCTGTTGGTAAATGTCCATATATTGTTCATGTCTATATATATAAACTTCACAATGATGGTGCATGTTTTTTCTGCCTGAAGTCAAGTGAAGTTAGTCTTCCTGTCAGTCAGTCTGTTAAACCTTGTAACAGGCCCAGCGCACACTGTGAGTTTATTAATCCCTGCCAGAACGGGGCTGAGCTGTGGTTTGGCCACCTGCAATGTGCACTTACAGTCAGATTATTTGAAATCGGCAAGAAGAACTGATCACTCATGCTACATGAAAAACTGGGGTAACTCAACAAGAATGGAGAGGAAAATTGACAGGCCATTTTCCACGAAAAGAATGACGTGCTTGGCTGGGCTCAAATCATCAGTCCGTTTTCATAAAGTGTTCAGTTGTTTGACAAATTAAGAAAAAGAATCAGTACCACGCCTCATAACCATTAGGCTACCATCCACGTTTCCTTTCTTTAGCCCATTCTCTCTGGCAGCAGGCAGACAGCGCAGGCCTGAGGAGGACCGTCCGCCTCGGCCAAAAGCTAAGTCCCAGCTGAGGTGCAGAATATGACTGCAGCGTGGCCTCTTTCCAGCTCCACACACGTCCAGTACACTCCCTGAGACACCCAGAGTGACTCCTGTGAGTGATGGGACGAGGAAGCGATGGGAAAGACACAAACCGAGGGAAGTGACACATAAGGGACTGTAATAGATAGTAGTCATAGAAGTATATGACACACAGTACTCCTTAGTTTCAGAGCTAGAGGGAATCTTTCTTTGGCAGAGGCTTTTCTTTGTTTGGAAAAGACTGTTTTGCCAAATTTTACTTTACTTACCTCTTGCTCATTTGTCAGTTTGACTGGCTCTGATACCTTAAACAACCGGTTACCAAAAATTTGTAAAATGTTTGATGTAGAAAGGTTCCTTTACTTCATTTGTTCTTTCATCTTTCTTTTCAACCGTGGACTCGGAAACATTTGGTCCATGGTGACCGCATACATGCAATGACACAATTTTCAGAATAAACAATACCAAAATCACTTCAATTTTAGTTTTTGTTAGTCTACACTGACTTGTCAACTTTGAAATAATGACAACTGATAATACAGAGAAAGTATTATGCCGGCAATGCATCTTTAGCGCCATTTTGTGCTAAGTGTCCTACCTTGGAGTTGCACTTATAGATGGGGTGAGTGATGGTCTCTACGAAGTGGTGCCTCATGCAGCGGTCTGGATCGGAGTCTCCAAGGTGTGGGTCCTTGGCTTTGTTGCTGCTGGCGGACTGGACTAAGCCCAAAAGGGGGCAGCACATCAGGACCAGCAGCAGGCCTGAAGGGGGGCCCACACAGATTGACGCTTTCATTATAGTCCAGTATGTTCACTTTCTCAGTCTTGGTATATGCTTTCTTTTTTCTGCCACCGAGGTTCAGGGTCTCACGAACGGTAACGTCTGGCTTCCTTTAACCTGAGCTTTAAGGCCAGTGAATTGCACAAATAAAAGTTGTAAGCTTCATAAGGCTGCCCCATCCCCCGCTGTCTGGACCTAGCACAGTCTGGAGAGGAAGACAAACAGTGAGGCATCAGTGAAGACCAAAGCAGATCAATGCAACACAAGAAACATTGTGTTTGAAGGCTGTATGTTTTCTCTATTAGTATTTGTGCAACAACTTTACACAGACGATGTCACATGAGGATATGTCCATTCTGTTTCTCATGGATCTTTTAGCCAGTTTCGGTGATTGATTGTTTAATGGCGTGGGAATAAATAAAATAGGGGCTGAGTGTGCATGCAACAGAAATATAAAGGTTCAAGACAAATGTAATACGACTCTTCTAAAAACATTTTTATAGGTAGCATGTTTTTCAAAGTACTTCCCCAGACCTGCCACAAAGGTGTGTGATACACTCTCTCCCTTTTGTTCAAATGTCTCCAGTACACTCAACACACGTCAACACTTAAGTCCCTGCTCTTTTATTACGAGGAGAAACTTAAGCCATGCACAAACAGCCTGCAGCCAAGTCCTTTCCTCTGACCAGGAATGACTTTTTCATTAAAATAAATCACTCTCACAACAAACTCTCTCATGACTGCAATTGTCTGCCAGTTTTTTACTTTGGTTTTATTGTCCTTCTGACAATGGGGTTTGTGTTTAGAGGGAGCTGTAGTTAGCAGAGGCTGAGGCGAGTTCACTAACAAGCAATATGGTGTGAATTAGGAGGTGTGCGTGTGTAAATGAGGGTCAAGGAAACAGAAATAACCATAATGACTGAGGTTTAGGACTTAGTATAATAAGCCAAAAATTTAATTGGTTTTCATTTTTTATTTCAGGGTTCAACATGGTTTTAATTTGAGGTTAGCTTTAGCTATTTCATGAAAGAATAAGTACTTCTGTGTTGTTTTTATGTGGACCATTGGCCAGTTTTCAGTTTAGATTTAGTGCATTTCTTCGGCCAAAGTGGTTGTTCTGCAGCTAAATTTCTTTTGCTTGCAGTTTGTGTCTCAATTTTTTTTTCTTTAAATCTAAGCTGCTCTACATTTCAGCAGAAGACTATTTTACTAATAGTAGGTGGATTAGAAACATAGACCATAAGTCTGTAAGTGAATGCCACTGTACTTTGCCAAAGTTTCTTTCCACATATCAATCAAAGTAACCACACTGCATTTAGCCTTCAAAAAAAGCATACACACTAATTATTCACATATTAACCCTGAACATTTGTCACAAAAGGGAGACTTAGTTCGACAGACCAAGGTATAAACATGCTTATATCATTTATAAAGACACAACTGGTTTCTGTCAGATTTAACCACTTCCATATAGGGTCGCGAAGTAAAACTAGTGGCTCCTTACTGTGTGCAAGTTTTTGATTAATCAGTTTTGTTTTCATGCCTGTTTAAACATATATATAATTATGAATCCTGCACTGAGATTAATCACTGAAAAGATTACATTTGTCACGTTGCAGATGAGTGCCTCATGCATTCTTCTTGTGA
This sequence comes from Rhyacichthys aspro, assembly GCA_036850595.1. Lineage (NCBI taxonomy): Eukaryota > Metazoa > Chordata > Actinopteri > Gobiiformes > Rhyacichthyidae > Rhyacichthys > Rhyacichthys aspro. The sequence continues at coordinate 12,443,223 of CM072168.1, forward strand.
GGTGTGTTTGGACTCTGCTCACTTTTTTCTCAATGCATTAAGCCAAGGTTTACCAAATAGTTTCATATAAAGCAAGCATCTTGTCTGTATTACTTATTTCTTAATTTGAACTAAATTACATATGGCATCAAATCTTCACGCCCCTTATCTCCACTTTCGCCCCCCATGTCCAATGTTTTTCTTTCTAAGGGGAATCATTTAACCTTAACATTTCTCCTGAGAGACATAGAAGTATCATTTGGCCTGTTAAAATAAATACTCAGTCAGATTTTTCATTGGCCTGTTGAACATGTGCTGCAGGGTTTACATAGCTCTGAGGCCCTGTCATCTCAGAGCTGCAGTTATACAGCACCTTTCAGTGAGGCCAGCTCGGCCGACCGTACCTGAACCAACATTACCACACCCTTCACTCTTAGATTGTTTCCCAGACAAACTATCTTCAAAGCAATTATCCTTCAGTGTTTTACCAACCATCTTCTCTTTAAGGTATACCAACCCTAAGGCCTTTGAATTCCTATTAAACAGATTGTGGGCAACACATTGATACCTAATTATGTCCAGATCCAGAAAACAAGTAATAATTTGCATGAGTAAAATTAACTACAGTTGTAATTTCCTGATAAAATAAAGCATATTTGCCTGCCATTAACTGTCATTTTTAAAAATGGGACTTGTGGTAAGGAATGAAACTCTTCCTTCAAATGTGGACTTCAAAACCAGCAGATATGCAGTGGGCCTCATGGACTGTAGTCTTCTTTCATTCATTCATTTTCTACCGCTTAGTCCCATTTTTGGGGTCGTGGGTGGCTGGAGCCTATCCCAGCAGCTTTGGGCCTTCTTCTTTCAAGGAGTGTATATTTTAAATCAGCTCCAAAATGTCAATGATCATTATCCTGCAAAAGTCTAAAGAAAAATGTAAATGTGTTTCTGCTGAAACCGACAGCAGGTTTCGGTCCTTCAGTAAAGTAAAGCAAACAAAGATAATAACAATGGACAAGGGTGATTTGGCTCGAACAAAACAAATAAACTGTAATTTATCCTAAATGTTGTCATTTTGAGCAGCTGCCAGCCATGTCCGCTGCTGATGAGACTCTTTTATTAGGCCAGGCCAACTTCCTCTCCAGATTGGCTTTTAAGTAGAGCAGAGAGATTATATTCTATTGATTGGCATTTGCTTATTAAGCTTTCAGACAAGACCTTAATGCTCTATTGCTACACAAACAAGCTCAAAATCATTAGAAAAGGCAGCCCCTCACTTAAGGTGGCTACAAATCACAATTAATGTGCCCACTACAGCTTTGAACCCTGGGAAATAAGTCAATACTGCAAGGCTCATGGCAGCTTGTAGCATTCATATTTAACTTAGTGGAGGTGCAGCTTGTACAGGGCTCTTTGTAGCTCTCTATTAGACACTTGTGTTGACTGTGTTAGGGTTATAGAAACATGGGACTTACATTGTTTACATGGACAGCTTTGTTTGACTACACTAATGATTAGGGCATTTAACTGAAATACTGTTTTTATTGGACAAGAAGCAGATGCAGGCAGGCATTTTTATTCTAAACCTTTTATCTCAAAGAGACCAAAACAACCAACCAGCCAGATAGCCGGTGTAACAATCTGCAGTATGTCCCTTTGCCAGTCAAAAACGAGTGGCTATCGCTCTAAGTGCCAGTGAGCAAGAGCAAGAGTCTTTAACTCGGCTAAGCCTTATACATTCAGCCACAGCCACAGAAATTCTACCATTCCATTTGGACTAAGACTTGTACACACATTTTAAATCTGGTTATAGTCAGACTATTCCCTTGTGCAGCAGCTAGATTCTTATGAGATTTTTGAGTTCACAAACTCACAGAAAAAACACAGATATGTGATCTCCACCGAATTGTGCCTGGTTTGAACCAATGGTATAAACTGCAATTATGGACGTGTTTTAGCGTTACTATGTAAACAACATGGCATTGCTCTGATTGGATAAAATTACCTTGTGATTGGTGGTTGATGACAGATTTTTCACCTAATCATCTCCAGGTATTTATCTAAAAGTACCAAACTTTGCAAAGGCTTCAGCCATAAGTTCAGTTTCTTTAGTGACTGAACTTTCTATGGTTATTGCCTTAGTATTCCCTAAAAAAATCATGTTTTTAGGTTTATCTTAGTCTCTCTGTCTTTCCATAATCACTGCCTCTCCTGTGCCCCACTGTGGCTCATTCATGGCCCGGTGCTAAGGTCTAATGTTCAGCCCGTAAGGGTGATAATGCAGTGGAGACTTGGCTCTAAACTGTGTGTCGCCTTAGGCCCATCTCTTAGGCCCAGTCATTGCAAAAAGCAGCCACATTGGCAGGGGGCTTTCACAAAATACGAAAGTCATTCGGTTCAAATCACCCATAATGGTTCAACTTCATTAAAGAGCTTTGCTAGAGAAGCGTTTTTAAAAATGTTGGCCAGGCTCTACAACATAAAACACAAGTCACTTTTGCAGTTGACAGTGGAAAAAGAACATATGTTATCCTAAAAAATGTTCATGGTTAGCAGTTCAGACACATGCATTTTCCACCCTAAGATTGAGCTTGGATTTTGATGCCATTTCAGTTATGATCAAGAGAATGTGGTATTGAGGTTTAAAACAGTGGCATTACTGTTTGTGCTTGATGTGAGTAAAGGAGAGAGTGGGCTCTGTGATACAGACATCCAGAAATTATCAGGACTGACCTGTGTTTGAAGTGTGTCCAACACAAGTGGTCCGGGGCTGGTGCCTTTACTATCAGCAGGCAACGATAAAATAGACCTGTAGCTGCCCCTTTAAACACTGCACTTTAATGTGGGTTGGCATATACTTTCATTGTTCATTTATTAAACTGTGAAATTTTATTTTGTTGACAGACGTACATGTCTTTAAAGTAATGTTAAAATGCATGGTTCGGACACAATTTGCTGGCTTTACTTACATCACAGTAAGGCTGGCAATCAATGCAATCAGTATTATTATTTCTTTGTCCCCCCAACCTGCATGTTTTATCTGTAGAAGTACTTTACGTGGCCTCTGCACCCTGCCAGTAATGAGATCAATGTGCATTTTTATTATTTTAAGTATGGTGTAGAGACATCTTAGCATTACAGGAAAAACCTTTTGGTGCACTGGAACGCAGATGCCAAATTAGGCCAAGATCTGTTGTAAATCTACCATGTCATTCATGAACAATCAACACACACTCACAGACTCTCTGGCTAAAGCTAATGTGAAATTAACATGTCATCTCTGATCGACTTGTTATATGACAGGGTCCTATTAAACATGCCAGAACATACAAAATGCCTCTTGAGGTCTGGGAAAATGTCTTAAAAGGACATATTTTGTCCAAGCCACAGTTCAATATTCCCACAAAATAGACTCTTAAAAACCAAACTAATCCTTCTCTAAAATGGAGTCACATTTTATACAATATTTGAAGCAGTTGGTCCCAAATGTTTACCCTGTTGGACCCCAAGCTAAACTATACAGAGCCAAAGTCCTCTAGTCCAGCAATTCTATAACAAATTACTTAAAATGACACAAAAAGAGCCTTACATTTCAAGCTTGTTCCCCTCCTCTTTAACAGGCCAATGTGGCATTCCTTGTTCTACAGAAATAATTGGACCCACAGCTGGAGGCCCGCAGGCTCATAAGATGATTACACAGCAAGCATTAGGTATAACTGCACTGATATTAAGTGTGGAGGCTTATCTGCAAATCTACATTTATTGTTCATTTAAAGAAATATTATATGCCATAGGAGTAAATTAAATTTTGTAAAATGCACTTCAATTTGAACACAGTTTCTTGCCTTCCCCTGAGGAGATATAAGAAGGGCTCTGCATCTGCAAAAGGACCCAGACTGGGTTGAGAATACGTGGGGAGCCAAACCACATAACCGCAGTAAAAGCCCCCTGCATACCTCAGTCTCTCCAGTTGGAGGCTTTAGGACTTTAGGAGTTATGAGCAGGTGATTCCAAGCTTAAGGAGCCCACTGATTCTGATGTCTCTTTCACTAATGACGGTGGGAAAAATACCACACACAAACATACTCATGAGTTACTATGTGTTTGAAGGACACCATATTGAAACACTGACACATTTGTTCAGGTTTTTGAAAATCTACAGTGGGTGGTGGGGAGACAACACGAAGCCACCCTACTGTTGTAGCCATATGCCGTGAACAGAATTACTCCTGCTATGTTTTCTTCAGAGCAGTGGGGTGCATGTATAAATACCTACTGCACACCTTGTGAATGCATTGTTTTTGCACATGCTAACCAGAAGGCACTGTACAATAAAATGCATTTTGTGATAATTATTGGGTTGCTCTGGGTTTTTGATGGTTCTCTGCTGGTTCTGTATCTTTCTGGACAACACTCACATAATTCACAGTGACACCTTTTCACACAGGACTCCATCGAAGTACTTTTTTCACAGATTTAGAAGCATTTGTCAGTAGTTTGTTATTCATTGTTAGTGGATTGCTTGCAGTGGAATGTCTAGATGAGTATCATTGAGCCCACTTCATGGCTGCTGCACAAACAGAGATGTATTTTCCATTCCCAAAGCAAAGTGAACCAGCTTTGAGTCATAGCAGTTTGGTTGTGTTTCATCGAAGCTTATTGCCAGTGAAACAGGTGCATCACACTCATTTTGTGAATACCTCCACTTTCTCTCTTTGCACAGCCTTCTTTCATTGAACTGCATCACCACAATCCTTTCTCATCTGCTCAGCCCGAAGCGCTGTGCCCAGAGTTTACGTCATGATTATCTGTTCACTTGCCCCCCTCCAACTCTGCCTCCCTCCATTGTTTCACCAGCTTTTAATAAACTAAAGGGCAGATTCCTGACTGGAGCGGGGCGGGGAGGACCCACAGACCTGACACACACCGACATACACACACAGTTTGGCATGCAGAGTGCCAAGCTCTTCCACTGTCTACTGACGCCAGCTCCCGATAGCACACACCAACCAACGCTTTCTCTGTATTGAACACACACAGGCACCCGACCCCACGCGCCAAACTCTTAAAAGCTAAGCCCCTCACTAAATATATCCCACCCACAAAAGATAAGACAAACAGTGTGGATTTAATAACAGGCCGCCGTGTGAGCTGGTTCTGAGCTTGCATTTAAGGATTCATAGAATTAGAGTGGCGTGGCTGAGACAGAAGAGAATAAAATGTCATAAATGCATCTTCTTTCAGCTACAGCCGGGTACTCCTCTGATATCTCCATCCAAAATAACAGAACCAACATGCAGGCTAAAAGTAGCACATGAAACTAAATGAATACTTCACAAAACCTGGGGCGTTCAAACGACAGGTCAGAAGTCGTGTTTGTTCTTATCGAGTCGCACCAGGTTTCCTCGGGCAGTGGAGATCTGTCACATGCTTGTCTGGCAGCACAGTGTTACAAATCTACCTCCACGGCCCGCAGTTCGTGCAGAGCATCCATTTGTCAGAAGCACATTCCTGTGGCAGTGAGATATTGCGGACTGCCTATCGGAGCTTCAACACTCTCCAAATAAATACACTCACAATGGTGCCCGCTGTGTGAGTCTGCATTTCTTCATATAGTTCTGAGGAGACATTTTTTAAGTGTGTGGACATTTGAGTTTTGAAGACATTTGTGTAATAATAAAATATAATAAGATTAACGGCTTTACAATTACTGCTATGATTTGATAAATTGTGATTGTTAGGGTTAGAGCACTGGGTAAGTGTAATTATAATATTTCATATAAAATTGTATTTACTAATGCAGTTTAAAGTTGTTGTTTTTTTTCCTTATTTTCATCAAAAGTAATGCAATATTTTTTTGGTGTTGAAAATCAAAAAGTTCCCAGTTAAAATCAGTTACATCAAATTTAGACATACAGCAAGAAGTTAACATTATTTATAAATTGTAACTAAATTAACTTTGTGATTGGACGTCCTGAGGACTGAGAGACCTGACAGTGTGCGTGTGTTTGCATGTGAGTGAATCTGTAACATGAGAGTCGCACACACAAAAACTCAAGCACGCACTGCTCCGTGCCAGAGCGCTGCTGTCAATCTGCACCTGGCTGGATGTGTGATGCTTCAAAATCACCTCCTACTCGTCGTCTTCGCCTCTTTTTCTCTAAACAGCTTCATGTTGATTTTCATTTCAAGCCACGGATGCAGAACCCGATCCTTGCACAGCGAGAGAAAAAAAACCCCTCCAAACTGCTTTCCCGTCTGGTGTCACCGGTGTCAAGTGGAGTGGGACTGTTGTTGGGATGTTTGCATCACATACTGTTTCTTCTTCATTGTATTTTTTTCGCCGCTGCTGTGTTTGTCTCAGCTGTTACTCTTCCTACTCTGACTTTTTTCCTCTTTTCATTCTCCAACCTAACCTTTGTAGTCACTTCATTTTTCACTTAAACACTTTCCCCCGTCTCATAGGCACGCCTGACTTTCTCCCGTTGGATTGAAGTGGTAGCTTTATCTCCTCCTCCTCCTCCTCTTCCTCCTTACCTACCACAGCGTCTATTATATCTGTCATCATCTCCTTCCAACATAAGCCAGCAGCCTCGGGCTCTGATAGAACAGGCCAAGTCAATCATACACTCAATGGACGTGAACGCACACACCTGTAAAACACATCCAGATCCAAAGTAATTTACACCACTATTAACCCCAACATTTTGCACACATGCTCCTCCAGAGTTCAGCCATCTGACCAACCTCGCTGTCAGTGCCTGATTAGCAAATCTACACGAGCCAAAGCAAACATGTTTCCTACAATTACACATCATGTCACACTGTGTCCTAATAGCATCCACTTGCCTTGCCATTTTTGGACACGTTTTGTCCTTTAGTGAGCGTGATAAAAATTTGATTCATCAACATAGGAGTTACCCATTGCAAGTCATGACTCATGAAAAATGTTAATATCAAAGCACTGGTTTAAACTGATTGTTGATTTCACTCAAACATAGACTACTTTTTCGAAAACCTATAGGAAAATGTGGGATTGCAGTCTCTGAATCATTGAATCAAATCATTAACCTGTCACTTCTGGTTCTCCACTGTTATATATCAGTGGCAGTTTATCAACAGGCAAAGGGCTTTTTTTCCTGAAACTTCAACGGCAAAAACATAACCATAATAAAACGTATCTGGAATAGTTCATAACCATTCAGTTCAATAGAAAAGTGCACCTCAACTGTGACGTGATTGAGAAAATGTAAGCGTGACCACGTCGCATCAGTTAGGAAGTACTGTAAATATGGATGAAATATACCGCCACAGAGAAATAGCAATAAAAAAAGAGAGAATCATTTCCATGTTTGATAAATCTGAATATAAAGGTATGACATGCATGGCTCTTACCTTAGAGACAGACAGACTGACAGAGAGCGGAAGTATCCAGAGAGGCTGAAGTCCTGCATGCAAGACTGGATTCCAACTATTGTTTCCCAGCCAGCTGCTCTCTCCTCTCCTGCTTCTACCTCTCTGAGCTGGAGCCTACTCTCTCCTCCCTCCCTCCCACTGTCTTTCTCACCGCCCTCTTGTTCTCACTCCATTTTTTGTGTGACATGGAAATCACCAGAAAAGAGCAGGCTGGATGCTGTGTCTGTGAGGACGTTTGTCACATGTGGATCGTGACACAGCAGTCATATATCACACGGCTTTTCGTTTTCCCCACACACAAACAACACTGAAATGCACCAGCTGACGCTCCGACACGCTCCACAGCGGCAAATGGGAATTCCAGCCTCGGACAGCTCTGCTCAGCCCATCAGGAGAGACTGACCAAAAGCTGCAGCTAGTTTTACGAGGTTAGGGTTATAAAACTGTTAGCAGATTTAGTTTACTTAAAAACAACTGGCCCTTGTGGCCCTTTTTCTTCACACACTTTCTGACATGAGACCCGGCGGGTGGGGTGGGTGAGGGGTGCTGACAAAATACAAGGGGTTAAATAACACTGTCCATTTTGATATCAGCGTTAATGTGGAAACTAGTGCACATAAGTTTGGTTTATGACAATGGGAAGTGCTCCTTTTGTAACACAGCTATAAGTTACATACACTGACTCATTTTCACATAAAAAAATGTAATAAATCCCTGCAGATATCTTTTCTAGATTGGAACATACTGTACAGTAAAGCTGAATGGATCTGTGGAAGTCGTAAAAAATTAAACACAACAGTTTCAGTTAAAATGACTTGATCGTTAAATGCAACAAAATCTGTTGCATGAGATCCCAAGAAACATTTTCCAAATGTATGACATTTAGAGCTGAAAACACACAATACCACATTTTGTATGGGTTTCTCTAATATGGTTAGATTTCTCGACTGAATTTTGTCACCTGTTTGTCCCCAATGATAAAATATACACATGTCCTGAAGTGGTTTTGTTTAGGAAATAAAAACATTTGCATTTTCTATATTTATCTGCTCTCTATATTAGTAGTCACTACTGCACTTTAAAAAATAGATGAAAAAGTAAACAAAGCTTATCACATTAAGAGGCAGCTATCACACCCATTAGTGAAGGTCTCATTTTTGATGGTCTGTCTTCATCTGTAAACAATTTAATGCTGATGCTGTGCCTGTAGGTTTTAGAAACGATCAAAACAACCCAGTCCAGATCCAAACCGTAACAACCTCATCTGTCTTTCTCACATGGTCAGACATGAAGACAGACGCCGCGAGACGAAGCTACAAAGGGGAACAACCTGTGGTTATCTGCTGCCAAATATCCTGCCGTACCTAGACATCTTGATTTCCTCAGCTATTACAAGACTATTACACTTCTTGGCTGTTTATTGAAAACATAAGCAGAATAATATCTAAAGCTGACAGTGATAGTGATGGTATAATTTTCCAAATGAGGTGCGAACTAAGAGCTGAGGAAAAGAGAATGCTGCCAGACAAATAGCTCTCATCGTTGTGTAGCCATTGCATGTTTCACACGGATACAGACCGGGGGAAGCACGACATGGAAAACTAATGTACTTTTCATAACCTGTCAAATAGTCTGGGAATAGCGCGGCAGAAAAAGAATAACAAAAGCTGTCTGGGGCATGTGTTCAGATACTCATTGTGCCACACATATAGAGTTTTGGAATGTAAAGTCTCGGATTCTCCAGGGAAATAAGGGGAGCGAGCTGCATCACACTAAGTAGGGCTTAGCGGGTCAAAAGTTTAAGAAGCACAATTACCTGAAAGACCTCAGCTGACCCCTAAATTTCTCACTTTCTGTTCCTTCACACGTGCATCTACACACACCTTCGACAAAGGCGATTTACAGCCGGCAGCAGGAGAGACTGAAAACCTATACGCCACCAACAGGCTCCCACAGAGAGAAAGAAGGGAACAGAGCCACATAGGCACAGTTTGTGTTTTGATTACACTTTCAGGACTTGTAAATGATCACCAGAGTACACGGTGTCAAATAAAATGGACATAATTCATCTGGACACAGTCTGACCCCCTCTCCCCGGCAGCTTGAGCCGCGTACAAGAGGTGGTGACAGAGAGTAAATGGCTTCTGATAATGTATCATAATATCACATTAAGAAAGCATCCAGAGAAGCTAAATGTGAATCCCATATGCCGAGTGAGAAGGGCGGGTGTTTAAGGCACAGAGTGGAGGGAAAGGCCAAGATATATGGATACACAGGGACAACACACCACCTTAAAAACTGCCTTTACAAGACAACTCATAAAAATGGGTTTCTGTTGAAAAGCCTAATGAATGTCACAAGTGGTGACAAGTAAATTACAGTTTAAGAAAAAGTCTTGGGAATAAAGACTCTCCCGGCTATTCATTTGCACTTCACCCTGAATAAATGTCCCACTTAGTGATGTGTCACTGCCCTTTTAGCATTTCGGACCCCGTGGCAGTTCATAGCTTTTAGACTGTGGCTCGTGTTGCACCCTTATTACATCAGCGGTGACTAGTAAAGAGTGTAATGTGGCAGTTGTTCCTATCTTCATCATCATCCCACCTTGGCTGTAGGCTGGGGTCAGAGAGGCTGTCCCCTGTGAGTGTCGGGTCCACGAGATGTCACTGGACCTGACCGGACATGAGTGGACTCCTCATGAGATTAACAGGGCAGGGTCACATTGAGACTCACTCATTAAACACTCACGCGCTGCCTCATGGGCACGGGCCTGTTTACTGCTGTTTGGATAAAAAAAGAATTTGGACTGATGTATTGTTAAGGAATTTTAATGCACAACGCTGAACATTTGGAAGCAATGTTCAATTTACACTTTTTATTGCCAAAAATTGTGCGTGTGTGGATTATGACAGGTTTTAAAATGTGTAAAATTCATCTAATTCCTCTTTTCCATGTACGTTTTCAGTTGGATTTTCTTCAGAAATCCAATGGACATTATGTTTATCGGTCCTGAGTGTCTCTATATCTATTTCCTACCTACTGACTGCAGTATATTTTGTCAAAGTAGCAAACACAGCTGCAGTTTACAACAGACTGTAATGTATTTGTCATTACATAGAAAGTAGAAATACTGGATGAGTTGCTGACATGAAGGAATGGAGGTGAAGACTGGCTCCTTTTTACATAACAGATGTGGCTAAAACATTCAAAGCTTACTCGACAATACATTCCACTAAAGTTTTATGAATGTTAGTGCTTTACCGACTGTCACAAGCCAACTGCATACTTCCTGAATACTCACCCTTATTCAGATATTGAATATATACTGTATATAGTACTGTGTGAAAATTTTAAACAGATGTGAAAAGATGCAGTAGAGTAAGTAATAATGCTATCAATAATATACAATTTAAATATGTATTTATTTTTTCTTTATCAATTTACAAAATGTGAATGAACATTCAAAAACCTTCAGTGTTTAGAGTGATCCCAGAACAAACAGTCCTGACGTGATGGTATAACCCTGATCCCATCATCACGGACTCTGGCCTGGTCCCGTCTGGGATTAAATGTTCCTTCTGAGATTGTATGGTCTGGTTTAGTCCAGTTTGGCCTGGTTTTGTCTTAGATTCTCCAAATATTTGAACAGAATCTGCCCAGTTCCTTCAAAACCTGAGACAGTGGAACTGCTAAAACTGCTGCTGTTTTAAGCCAAAGTCTTACTAAATTGCGATTTGTCTTCTGTTCTTTCACTTTGTATTTTGTAAATGGATAAAACTCATTGTATGTTTATATCCACATCTGCATAAAACTTTTAGTTTGCATGGAATGTGCAGAAGGCAGTTTTAATCCTGAATATCCAGCTTCACAGATGCACAGTCAGCACTTTAGCTGTATGTATCTTCATTTTTTAGACAGAAAACTATGTATGTTTCTTTACTGAGTGCTACATCTTCTAATTATATGCAAATAAATGTAGAATCTTGTATGTATATAAAAGCTGTTATTGATGACACCAGTGAATACTGCAAACAGCTGCTAATGCTAACAGCTGTGCTTTTCTGTTTTTGTTGGATTCTGTGCTGTATTTGTAGCCAGTTGCTAATGATTTATAAAGGTAACACTAAATTACTGGAGCTCAAAAGGATACAAAAAGAAGCACATGGAACTAACATAAGTGCCATATATTTTATCTCTCAGCGATACATAGTGATCTATTCAGAGCAATGTATTATTTTTTTATTTAAATTGATATTTTTTATAAAAAATAAAGATGTTTCCTGTATATATTGTATTACAGGTTCTGTAGAGAGTTGCTACACTGTTGTTATACAACACTGACAAATGAGAAATTGCATGTTGGGAGTTTACCTGATGAAGGATGAGTACAATTGCACAACCCTTTTCCTTCTTAAAGACTTTAAAAACCAACTACAATAAATCAGTATCAAGAGAGGGCTTGTGATCTTTTATCAGAGCAAGAAAGCCGATTTTAAAGCCGGTTTATATTATTTCTGAAAGCCAGAGAGCTTAGGACTGACTGATGGCACATAGGCTTTTTCAGTCCTCATTGGGAAGATTGATTTCCAGCCTTATTTTAAGCTACATGAAAAAAATCGAAGTGGTCTATGATTTTGGGGGATTTATGTGGACCGGTGTGTTACACAAAAACACGGATGTTTGCCGCCAAAATGGTCTCCACAGGGAGCCAAATGTCGAACCAAAATAGTCTCATAGTTGTAATTTACAGCTGGTGTAAAATAACTTTCTCTGCGCTCAAACAGGTAAAGCAGCGTTAAGGCAGCGGCCAAAGACAACATCTGTTTGATGAGTGTACCAGGTCTGGGTTTGGACACAGCACATGGGATTGTTCAAAAGAGATGATATGTTGTTCTGGAATAAAGCTCCAAAATCTAAGTGACACTGCTCTACTCAGATGGCGCTACAGACCAAACCACTGATGATGACATTAACACAGTAATGATTTTCTTCATGTGCACCATATTGAGTGAAGAGGAGGGAAGAAGAAGGATAAAAGAGAGCAACAATGCATAGGCAAACACAGAGGGTGATATGGAACAATGAGAGACCAGCTAAGTGTTTCCCCATGTGCACCTGGGGCAGTGGCTGACCCTGTAAAGTTGGGGTCTAAGCCCTCCGCCCTCTTCTCCTCACTGTGCCAATGCCCATAGGCACTGAAGAATCGCTGGAATGAAGGACAGCGGCCAAAAACGGTCTGCTAGGCTGTCTACTTTATACAAGTGCAGCTATAGACAGCCTCTGTCCACACTGGCCCACACAGAGGCAGTACAGTCCGCTCTGTCTTCTTATCTGTTGCCATCGTGGGGCAGTAATGGTCACAGCTAAATGACTTAAAGCTAGGTCGACTTTTAACTCTGCCATGTTATATTCTGTCATTATATTTATTGACAAGGCCTATTCTGTAAAACGAAAAAATCTGCAGGATCTAAAGAAACACTGAACTGATTTTGTATAAAGACACATGCGCCAAAGCACAAAAGTGGGCTCGTAACGTAGATAAAAAGTATTCTGCCTGCTTTGAGTGAATTTAAGGGGCAATAGATAAAGAGATATTAAAGATCATGCATATGTTCTGCACATTGGATATCAGAATGTACAGTAATAATGAGATTAAAACCTGTCTTGTGCTCGCTAACTCCAAAGTGGACTGTATGGCCAAAATGCAGCTCTGGGGAAGAGTGCAGAGAAAAACAACATCTGAATGCAGGTGCTCTGTGATGTGTGTATGTCGGTGCACTTCCAGGTTTAGGATCTGTTGTCAGGAGAAAAGAGAGGCATGACGCCAGTAAACAGAAACGTTTCCCTCTTGTTCTCGGATATCTGTTTAGACTTCATAGATTAGTCATGACTCCATCAGACTTGAATTAGGCCCACTGCGCACATTCGCATGCATGTGGACAAACACACTGCGAGCTTTGTAACCCCAGAGACATTTATGACCTTCCTGTAGATCGTTTTTTACAGTGCGCTGGTCCAGAGCAGAGCGGCAGTAAAGGGGGAAGAAGGAAAGATAGTCTCTGTAACAGGCCTCCATGTTCTGTTTCAGATGAGAAGACAGCAGAGTCAATCAAGCCATGTCCACAGAACAAAGGGTTCTGGGAAAAGGCATTATCAGGGGAGAGTGATTCATGACGGACAAATAAACGTTCTAACAAGGTTCACCAATAAAAAGGCTTTTAGACTGTTTTGGACTCTTATACTTCATCTAAGAACAAATTAGAACTGAAGAATGATGCATACTGTATCAAGCAAATATGTTAAAGTCAAATCGACATCAGCTCAGTCAGTGCCTTGTTGGGTTCAAGGCTCAGTCTTGAGTGACTGGGGGACACTTTTTTTTTTTTTAGATGAAATTACTCCCAGTGAATTATCTGTATATTATATATATATTATAGTTTCCCAAGACTTTTATTTATGTTGAGAAGAATCATAGAGAAGCTTAAAGTAATTTTGGAGTAATGTACGACACCAAACGAAAAGGCCTATCCTCTCTTAGAGCACTTGTCATTTTTTGCACAAAGTACACATGAAAGAAGAAGTATCGGCTTAATTAACCACATTTATTAGTGGATTAATACAACAGCCTTTCTGTGTGGAGTCTGCATGTCCTCCCTGTGTTACTGAGGGTCCTCTTAGGTACTCTCCCCTTCTCCCTTCCTTCTAAAGATAAGCATTTATAGGTGAATTGTTGAATCTAAACTGGCCATGAATGAATGAATGTGAAAGTGAGTGGTTGTCAGTGTGTGTTTGAAGTGTTAGCCCTGCGATAAACCCATAGATGCTTCAACAGACTTCAGCCCCCTCGTGGCCTGTAGCAGGATAAGGTTAGAAAATGAATGACTGTATAAGATAAAAATTTTACATTTTATCTTATAGTTTGTACTTTTCTATGTTACAATGCTTTATTTGAGGCTACTGAGTCATCATGTTAAAGACTAAAGAGAGAAGAAACAGCAGCACTTAATGAATTACTTGGTGTTAGGCCCCGCTCACTGTCCTTCCTCTTACAGCCGTGTTTCTTCAGGGAAAAAAGCCAAGTATGCGTTCAGGAAGCTCCTGTCACAGCTGACAGCCTCTACGTCAGCCTTTGTATTTCGCTAGTGGCTGACTGGGGAAGCTCATATTTTAGTATGTGTGAAAGCAGACAGCGAGGACCTGATAATGCCCCAGGTGATGTAATGCACTGTTTCTGAGCGAGTGCGAAAGGGGAGAGCCGAGAGGGCCGTGCGTGTTTTATATGCGTGTGTATGTGTCGATTACATGGAGGGGATCGTGTGGCTGATTCCTAATGTTTGACATATCCTCTGGTAGAATTTACAGGCCGGGATCTGATTACAGTGGCGCCTCAACCTGACCAACCTGTGCCTTTTTATAGTCTATCCCCAGCGCCACACACAGTGCCAAGCATATACTGTAGGTCAGGCTGCAACAACTAGTGTTTATTTTCCCTAAATCCCCATTCTTTAACAAGTCACAGCCGTGTTTGATGATGATTCCACTTAAGTAAAGTGTAGTAACTACTGTCCTGTGTAATTTTAGAATGACATCTAAAGCTGTAATCCAAAAACCTGCATGATGCTAAGGTACTTTACTGAGGCATGCTTTGTAAATGAAATGTTAATTCAGTTTCCCTTATATCGCACAGAGCTTCCACACTTGTTCTCTCACAGGAAAAGCAGAAACCCAAACAAAAAGAGAAAGGCTACATTCAAGTGCCATAGCAGCCCGCCCTATTAGTATATATACACTATAGCATTTCTGTACTGTAATTAGACAATACTGCCGAGCACATCTCATCTTATTAGTGCAGTTTCCACAGATATAGATAAGCCCACTGTTATGAATGGCCCCTCTATTTCTCCTTCAGTTTTATTCAGCAAATTGTCAGCACATAGCTCACATCCTTCATTCTTGACTACTTTTTTTCTCTTATCAAATTTGCAAGCTGCTGGAGGATATACCATAATACCCTGTAATCATAATGTGTACGAGTCAAGGCTGCCCAGAGCTGAAATATGGTTCTGCTTTAACGGCTCGTGTCTTTTAGCTTGTCATGGTGGGATTCACACTAAACCTATATAACATAAAAGCACACACATCAAAAAGCATGTGTTGTCAGACCTTCCCCCTAAAGCATCAATTTTCCAGTTAAGTGGATTGCGTCAGCTTGTGCTTTAAAAGACGAGTGCTGCCAGATTATTCATATACAAAAACACTAACTTCATATGACACACAGTGATCACGCCCCCACAGTCTTTCTTGACAGTAACAAAAGTAAGCAAAGGCACTAATAGTGGTTACATATTGAAGACGATTTAATAAATGAATGTTGTTTTGCATGAATACTTTTGTCTTCACTGCATCTACGCTGCAGAGGTGGTTGTTGGGTCTGTGTTTTTGAGTTCACCAGAAAAGACGTCCTGCAGCAGAATGGAGTAGTTGATGTTTCTTACCGCGTCTCCGCCAGACTCAAACTTTGTCAAATTAACCTGAAGAAAACACAAACACTGTCAACGATAATCTCTGTTATATAAAATGCTCTTTTTATTGCAAACAGAATTATTATATTATACTTTTGAATAATACTCCGGCATGCTTTGACAAGCCCATTCTTCTATTTTAGAAGATTTACTTTGCAGGTTTTTAAGGTGGGTAGAGTATTTGAGCAGAGCCTGAGAGGCGAGCTTGGGCTTAGAACCTGGTGAGGCAAAGAGCAGCTGGAAACCAGTGACAGTGTAACTTAGCAAATAGTCCATTAGACAGCCACACACAAACTCAGACACACACTTTTCCAGCGTGTTGAAATGTCACGGTGCATATCTCAATTGTTCACCTGTTACTGCTCAGACTTGGTTGTGGCGTGCAGCGTGTTAAATCAGCAATATATAGAGAAGATGAAAGAGAGAGAGACAACGGAGACACTTTCCTTTCTCTTCACCCACAGCTGTTTTAAAGAGCTGTCGCTCTCTCTAGTGTCACCATCTCACTAGTAGTTTGCAACATTTTTTTTGGTGAGATTTGTAATGCCAGCTCTGTATTACTCCGGTCCCAGATTTACTCTACTTGATCTGTATCTTTTTATTCCCTCTAATAGAATGCTATATAGGTTCCTACCTTCAGGATATCGTCAGGCATCACTGGGGGAGCAGGCTGCTCTAGCCAATTAATAGCCGCTATAAAGGCATGGTAGTCAATTTCATCTCCTTGTGCAAACCTGAAGCAAACATTGGTATTGATGATTGGCTTTAAAACATCTACAAAACATTTTTTTAATCAATATAAAACACTTTTCTCGTCAATATAAAACACTTAATACATTAACAAAGGCAGTACCGTACATTTAGTGATAGTACATGATGCTAAATAAATGTTAACATAATACACATTGTGATTTAGCCACAAATGCCAAAAATGAATGATAACCAAAATGCTGTTGTTAAAATCAACAACAACAACAAAAAAGTTTTTAGGTAGTACTTATTGAGGAGTGATATGAGCAGGTTCTCAGCTAGAGGAAGTTGGAAGGCCTTACAGATGGTCCTGGTCTCTTTTAAGGAAAGCTGTCCAGTTCTGCACAAAAGAAATGGAAGAAAACAAGTTAGTGCTGACAAGTTTGACACATGTGGTCGGAGACGATTTTAGGGCTTAAAACACATCATTTATTACAAGTGTCAACCTGCATTTATTTGATAACAAAATGAAAGTAAATGAGACAATGATTGTTGTCTAAGGTGTCAGTTTTTTCCTCAGCAATAAGAGAGTCATTCTTGTCATGCCACATTCATTCCAGAGATGTTGATGAATAATCTGGGGGTAACTGAGAGTGTCAACACAGCTATTAAAGCAGACAAGACGACTTGACCTCGAGGCCCTGTCAGATGTCTTTTTACATTTCATTAGCCCCATGCTGTCACATGCTTTAAGGATGTGTACATATACTTGACTTATACTTGACTAAAAGAGAGACCAGGCGACAACAACAAATGGCAGAAAGACATTGAAAGTGTTTGTGTATTGATGCTGGCCTGTTGAAGTACAGGCCTTACAGGTCTTTAGGGTGCATCTGGTTCTAATGCTCCACTCGTACTGCTGGAACTAATCGTAGCTCTGAGATATGGGGCCACTGGCTGAACGATTGATGTCTTGTTGTGACGCTGAGCTCCTTTGTGTGTTTTTCTGCATGTGTTTCTCTGGCAGCAGTATTTTGTCTGCAACTAACAACTATGTGATTTTCAGCATGTGTTATGCGTGTGAGTTCACCCACTTGTTTCTGTCTTGGTGTGCAAAGGCTTTGGTCATTTCAGAGAACTCTTCAAAGTGCTTCTTCCTGAGGAAGTCCTGGGCCACCGCCAGCTTCAGGCTCACATCCAACTCTTGCTGCTCGCGCACAGAGAAGCAGCGGGCCAGAACCATCACCTCATGCTCCGACAGCCCACACTCCAGGTCCATCAATAGGCCCCTGTGGGATTCAAATACACACATCTAAACAAATGATAGAAATTAATAGCAATTTCAACTTCAAAAATCAGTGTAATTATGCCATCCAATATTTTTATGTTATCTACCAATTTAATTTTTAAAAATTCTTATTGCCATCCTGGGTGAAATTTTACCAAATTTGAATTTCACACTGACTTAAGCTCGGCACCATTTATCATATTTAGTTTATCTGCAAGGACACAGCAGCAATCTTTTCTATGTGTATGTACCTGAATGACTCATACGGTATGAAGCCAGAGTTGCTGGGGTCACTGAGAGCCAGAAATGTCTTAATCTCTCTCTGTTTATCCTCAGAAACTGAATGTAGTTTACTCAAGATACTACCCACATTGGCTCTGGGGAACTGGAAAACAAACACTCCTTTTTTATAACATGTAGCATGTGTGAATTCAAAGAAGGAAATAGTTTATATGACTTTAATGGTTTGTTCAAAACCACATTTCAAATAAACAAGTGTTTGTCCAAACCTCTTCAGCGTGTTTCTCCATGTAGTTGAATGTATACTCATCAGCTTCAGTAAGCTTGAAGTTCTTGTTGTTCATGCAAAGTACAGCTCCAACATAGAGGTCCTGAGCTGTAAAGTATTTAGACAGCTCGCTCTTGAACAGCTCCTGACCTGGCTTCTTCACACGACAACGCTCCAAAAATTTACCCCCAAGCACACCTAGAAGACCATAAGAGTGTGATGGATGGAAAGCAAAGGTTTTCATTCTACTTCTACTTAAAAATATAGTTTACATTTTGTGTGAAGCCTAATTCTAAGGTTTTACCTGTGTTTCGCTCACTTCGTTCAAACACACTAATGGAATCGTCACAAAGGTAGAACGAGATGATGAACACTCTCTCCTTGTCAACTGGATCTTCAGTCACCATCTTGGCTTTGAAGTTTAGCACATTACTTTCCAGGCCATATCTAGGAGGACAAAAATGCTATGAATATTGGCTCTCCTGCCAACACATGAAATAGGCAATTCATCTCCGCTGTGGCACAATCTCATCTGACCTGTCCTTCTCCATAAATTTCTGAAAATCTTTTTGTGGGGGCTTGGGCAGTAGGCCCTGGCAGGAGCTTAGTGAGTCCTCCTCTGAGCCGAAGCCATTGTAGGGGGGCATGTGTCTCGAGGGCTTAGGGGCTGAAGGAGCTTTGTAATGCACTGGGGTGAAGTCCTCTGAGAGAAAAGAGAAAAAAATGATAAACACTTAAAAGAAGATAGAAACCCAGAGGGAGTGCTGAAATGATCAGAGGGGAGCAGATAATCCATCCATGGAGGAGTGGGGCAGGCGTGTCTCACAGTAACCTTAAACTAACCCCAGCTACTGAAAGTCAGACAAGGCCCTACATCACAGAGGGCTGTCATTCAGGTCTTTGAGTTGTTTACTAGTGTGACTAATGTGGTGAGACCCAAAGACCAAGAACCTTTACCGTTTCTAGTTCCCAATTATTTGAGCATGAAGATATAATATAACAAAATAATTTACTATTCACACTTTGACACATAATTAATGAAACCAAAACATGACAGAAAAAGTCTGGCCATTCATTTTTTAAATTTTGCAGCATACAAGAAGAGGCCATGGCATAAGAGAAACAGGACTGAAAAATGGTTGGTACATGAATTTATAATAAAAAAAAATACTGTTTTCTAAGGATTGATGCATTGGAAGTAACTAGCCTCTGCTGTTATTTGGTTTTACTGCCCCCAAGTGTTGCATTTATGTGATGCAGACATTAAAAAGACAATCGTAAATAGTTTTTAAACTGAATTGCAAAAATACATCAAAATAGTGCAGGATAACTGCGCCAGCCTTCATACCTATGCCATATTTGCTGCGGTAGTAGTTCTTGGTAAATTCATCACAGTCGGAAAGGATCACTCTCCTGCCCCACACATTCAGCTCAGTGCCTATCATCAGATCACAATCTTTGTAAAAGTCTTCTTTGACCGCTCCTGTCTGTAGTAAGAGAAGAAGAAGAATTTGTTGAAAATGTAATAGAAGTAAAGGTTTTTAACAGTACTGTATTGAAAGTAAAGCGTTAAACTGGAGTTGCTAAACAAGACATGGATTGAATTCTAGGGCTCAAACCTATGGCCCTTTGTCTGTTTGCAATGTGTTATTGTGTAAAGCATAAACTAACTAAAACAATTAGAACTAATGCGAGAACTCTTGGCTTCTCATGTGATTTTCAGCAGCAAAGGGATTTGTTTTGAAAAGCTGCATTCAAGATGCTTCCGGATAAAGGCTTTGTTACAGACAATATTCTAGTTCATCCCAATGATTTTAACCATATTTGGAAAACTGTTTCTGTGGAAACAACTTAAACAAAGTATTGTCTAGTTCAGTGGTGGGCAAACTAAGACCCGGGGGCCACATGCGGCCCGTTGAGCTGTGTAATGCGGCCCGCCAAGCATATATTTGCCTTGTACTTTTGCTAAAGCTACCATCATATCTACAAACAGAAAATGTCCATTCACACTTCAAGTTTTTAATATGGAATGGACAGAGATATTTGTAACTGAAGTCCTGTCAGTAGCCTTATGTATTATTTGCCAGCTTGCAGTTTTCAAAGAACATAATATCAGCCACCACTTTTCCACTAAACATTATACTAACTTTACAGGTTTTCTCGTGTAATTTGTATTAGTTTATAGTTTACTGGTCCGGCCCGTCTTCACTTTTTAAAACCCAGTGTGGCCCTTGAGTCAAAAAGTTTGCCCACCCCTGGTCTAGTTGAAACAATTATATTCACAAGACGACTATAAAAACACACCAGCTCAGAGTGTACATAATCACATGTGTTTGTTGCAGAGTGTAGTGAAGAAACATACTTTGAGACTGTCCAGTATGTAGCGCTTTCCCTGACTCGACGAATCAAACACATTGAGGACAGTGCGGTCGGTGACTGCTCCAGGCTGCCTCAGTTGACTTGGGCCAAACTGCGGTAAAATAACAAAGATACAGAAAAAAATATAAGTGCTTACATTAAAAAATCACAAACAAAAGTAACCACAGTTATTAGCCTTTAAGGATGGGTGGGTTCTATTCAAACAATATGGCTGACTTTTAAAAGGCATTAGATTAAACAAAATATACTGGACTGAACACACATTTACAAACACACACAACTGAGGCCTGGCTGTCTTTCAAAAGTAGGCCTCAGTGAGAAAGTGAAGGTGATAGCCAAAATGCTTGGGAGGCTGGCTGCTACTGTGGCCCTGTCAAAGAGAATGAGGGCTCGGATTAAGGGAGGAATGGTAGAAAGAAGAAAAAAAATGATATAACCAGAAAAGTTTCTAGCTTTGGAAAACGATCTTTACATGAAAAATAGAGTGCTGATGTACTAAATAATCCAGTGGTGTCAGCACAGTGTGTTATATTGATGCAGTGGTATTTAGTCAGTCCTCACATTTATAATTAATATTTTTCAATCAAACTCTAATTGCGTGTCTCACCTTGGGTAGTTTGCTGCGGTGTAGGAACTTAGACACGTGGTCTCTGCCACAATTTGGTGGAATGACCTCCCGTACCTCTATGGTGTCATCAGCAAGGAAGTAATGGAGAATCAACTCCCGAACATCACCAAACAGGTTTTCGGAGTCATCCCAGAAACAGTAGAAACGCAACACCTTGCTGTCATTGTCCAAAAACTGCTTCAGAGTGTCATGCCTTTCATAAGGTCTCTGGGGCTTCATACTTTTCTCTATCTGCCAGAATAAACATGTAACAAAAATGATATACAATTGGACAAGATTAAGAGTTCTTTTTGGTCTTAAAATCTAGCTCTGTTGCATACCTCTTCCCTAAGTTGGCTATAGCGATCAACAGGTATGGTGGCCGGTTCATTGAGATGCACTCCAAGTTTTGTAAGAAAATTTCTTGTAAAAGTGTCACAATTGGTTAAAATGAACTTGCGAGAGTAAAGCACCATCTCTTGGTTAATGTTGAAATGAAAAACGTTGTAGAACTGGTCATCATTTGGAGGAGGCAGTGGGATACGGTGGCGGCGAATCAGTCTGCCTGCCAGAATTGATAAAAACAGTGTCATAGACTTGCAAGTAAATCCAGAAAATAACAACACCCAAATTTCAAGGTTAAAAAGACAACAACTCTCTGCACCTTGGGGAATTCCACTGTTCTTGAACTCTGGCTCCACAACCTTTATAGTATCATCCTCCAGGTAGAAGAGGATCTTACACTTTCGGATTCTCTCAGTCTCCTCTTGAGCCAGGGGCACAGTTTCCTCAAAGTATGCTTCAAAGCACAAAGCCTATGGCAAAGATTAACATGTACAGACAGAGAAAGTGCTACAGTCTCTAGCAAAACCAAAACAACATTTTTTTTTTAAATTATACAGTACATTTATTGTCATTTATCATTTAGGCCTATATAGTACTGTGAATAACATTACATTTATAGAATATAAATGTAATATCTCTTAAGGGTCATTAGCTTGAACAGATAACTGCAGTTTACCTGTTTGTCAAAGGCTACCCATGATGGTAAATCACTGCCTTTTCCTTTTGTGTAGACAGAATATTTAGATTTCATCTTCTGGCCACTTAAGGGCTCTCCACCAATGCCTGGCTTTTCACCTCCTACCAGCATTGCTACTCCATTGGAAAGGTCAAAGTGTTGGGATTTGTGAAATTTCTCTTTACCCAGCTTTTGGAGAGGAAAGGCAAAAGTTTGTCAGTTTTTTAAATATATCATGTTATAGTTCACTCATTTTTCATCATGAGTTTTTTTTTGCATAAATTAGTAAATGCAAAACATCATGGTGAAAGGCAGGTAGAAGCACATTTGTCATTAGGCTGGTTTGCTAGTGATAGAGACCTAGATTACTGCTCAGAAAAATGTAATATTAACATTACAGTGTGCTGAACATACGTGTTATGACAGTCTAGTGTAGCTAACTTGGTACCGCTAACCCAGAGCTAGCACACTGTAGAAGTTCCTGTCAAGAGCAGATTGCTTTAATGAGCATTTCTCTAAAATTAAGTACTTACTTGTTTATTGGGAGAATTCCCTGGAAGAAGTGGTAATGAAGCCATAGCGGGAATATTAAAAACAAAGTGTCAATTTGTACGCCGTTGCTTCTCAGCCAATATAAAAACTGTAAGCGGGACGGTATCAGTTACCATGGAAACGATTTGTTTACGTGCGTCTCCTGGCAGCAGAACGAGACCTTCACAACAGCGCCATCTAGTGTCCTATCTAGTGTCTGTTAAAGGCCTCTTCATATGGCAACATGTCCATTTATCGTTCCAATTGTCTAAATATTACGTAAGATAAACAGGTCTTACTTAAGCCACACTGTTCTTCACATGCTTACTGACATCACATTATAGGAATGAAAACTGACTTTATTTTTCATCATACATAATAACCACAGCTACCAATGCCCAAGCCATCAATTTTATTAATAAACAAGGGAAAAATGAAGAAAAAGGTGATATTTGTCAAATGTACAGCACTTCTCCCATAAAAGCATTTCAAATGTAGCACTTCACCTCACAAATGTTATTTTGAAGATGACTGATCACAGTGTTTGAAGCAATATTGCGGTTATTTGCATGTATATGCACATGTGAATTTAAATCAATTTGAACTGTGGACAAGAGCTATATAATTTTCATGATTAGATCTCATTATGGTACAAAAACAAATAAATAATACACTTGCTGTTTGGCTTGAAAAGGATAGGAAAAAATATATTATATATATTTTGGTCAGACCAATACTGATCTGCTATGAGTGCTTGTCATGTGGAGATACAGTTTTTAAATAGAGTAAATGATGTGTTGCATAGAGAGACATAACTAGTTCCAGGCAAATATGTTACTGATTGATAAATGTGGAAAAAACAGCATATGATATGATCATATTCCAATGAAGAGAAATATTTGGCAGATTTCTAAGATGCTAGTCCAAGCAGAAAACCTCCAACAAAGCTGCTTGTGACGACAATATTCTTCTTGACAAACTCTGTGGACTAAAAACAAAAATAAATTACAATAAATATCACTGATACATGAAAGCACATTCCATTGTCTGTATTTTTGGGTCAAAGGTCAAATAATAAAATGTCTTTAAGTGTCTTAAAATTGTTTGAGGTATACTAATAAATCTATAACCCACATTTGGCAGGCTTAAAGAGCATTTCTTTGTTTTGTAATTTGATTAGTTGATTTACAAGCTTTACAAGACCTAAATTAATGCTTATAAAATAATTCTCTTTCAATCACACTGTATTATTTGCATAATGTTTACAAAATAAAGAGATGTACAAACGCAACTGTCCAAAGCTAAGCCTTTAACCTTAGACAGTACACACACCTACAAAGCCTCATAAATGTAATGGGCATATTTGAGCACCACAATTTTCCTTAAGATAAAAAAAAAGATCACATCTAAGCTATTAAAATGACATATTCTCACCCTTTGCACAAAAGTGTCCAGTTCTGTTGATGCTTGATTAGTACCCTTCTTCAACTGCTTCTTAGCTTTGTTGACATCCTTCTCTACTCTCTTCCAGTCCACTTGAATATAGCCACAATTATTAGCTATCTGTAGAAGAAAATATGTGCAAGATGATATTTAACAGAGAAAACACACACAAATGTGTTCTTTATTCAAACAGGCATGTGTTGTCAGTGTACCTGCAACATCAGAAGACCTCCTCCTACAGTTGTAGCAGCTAATTTTCCAACCTTCTGGAAAAGATAACCTGTACACCTACACCAAATCAAACACAGACAGTAAGAGAGAATACCTATTTAAATTTCCCTGCAGTCATAATGAAGCATAAATTACAAACTGAAATTTTAGTTTATTTATCCTCAAATGTAAGCTGCAGTTTACCATCCACTGACTCCACCAATGGCTATCTGTGTGGCCACAGAGTATTTCTCAGCTACTGGCCCAGAGTTTTTTCCAAAGAGGCGGTTCCACCATCTCTGGCGTTTAGCATATTCTGTCAGATCCACGACTTTGTCGTAAAGTTCGTCTTCTAGCTCTATGTGGACATAGAAAGAACAGGTTAGCATAAGTGGGTTAGGTGACCCAAACTCCCCTCAGTCCTGAGGTCCCACTAAAAGCTAAACATAGCTGTGTGATTAGAGATTATAATTTGTAACGTGACATATTAGTCTACTTGCAATGTTACACATTGTCTTTACCTGTATTTTAGCTGTATTTGTAACTTGAAAAAAGTTTGCTGGTCTAGCAAGTTAGCATGACACAGTGGGAATTCGGAGGAAATGTACAGCACTGTAACAACATAAAGATAGCTTTCATGGTATACTGTGGGTACACTATTCAAATAATGGATACACGATGAAGACTTTCGTACACTAAGATCATTAGTTCCTCACATTCAAACAAGCTTAGAGGCCTACCTACCCTTGTCACGGTTCGCCATTTTGCAGTGCTGCTTGTGTCCTCAGCTGCCTGTCCGCTCAATTTGCATATTTGTCGGTCAAAGATAGTGAAACTACTGGGACTGCGTGCTCAAAGAAACACATTTTTACATTTTTGAAGGAAAATGCATTAGACGTTTTATTATACTGCTTGTGTATGAACAGAGGTTGTTTTTTTAATTCAGGAAAAAAAGAAAAACACAATAAAACTCTATTATAAATAACTACCAGAAACAATGCCCACATAATACCGAACAATAAATAATTGAAAATAAAGAAGTTATTTCTTTTTTTTTACTTTTTATCGTCGCCCCTACATAACAACTTGACAACTACATTGACCATTCAGCGGCTTCGTATCGCAGTTGCGTAATCTAATGTCAAGTAGGTAACCAATGGAAACAACCGAGGCGGGTCTTTATGGCCGTTTGGTGTGTACGTGCGCGTGTTCGTAGCACATCAACCGGAGACAGTCACGTGACGGTACACGCTTAGCTCTGATTGGGCAGTGTAAACCGAGGGCGTGGCGAAGGTAGCGGCGTGCGTTTGCCTATGTGACACAATTACAACAACTTTGAGCCGAGGGTTGGGGAAGTTTGCGATATTATTAAATAACACCCAATGGTTAAACCCAACATTATATCAACTTCATGCAAACACTGGCACGTTGGAATACACGCTGTGTTTTGATGTACAATGAGGAGGGTGGAAGGTAACTTGAAGGGATCATTTCCTTGAGGATTTGGCAAGAATTACGCTACGCCCCGTTTAGTCCTGGATAAGGTGTGCAGCTGTATTGTTCTTTTTGCATTTTGCTGGAGTCGCTTGGTCCACTTGGTCTTCCCATTTCTTTTCCATGAAATCGTGCGGAGTGTCGCTCACCGCCGCTGCCTCTGCTGCTCAGAGTCTCGGCGTTACTGGTAATGACGAGGAGAAAATGGCGTCGGGAAAAGCGACTGAAATCGAAGAGGACTTTCCGAAGCTAACAGCACAAGAGAAAGAGACCCTGGCCGGAATTAACAGGTTTTACTAATTCTCTTTTGAACAATATAATTTGATTTTAAAATAATCCATATATTTAAGTACACCGTTCTAAACAACACACACGAATGCCCGCAAGTAATACGGAACCGCCTGTGTTGTCTGTCCTCTACTTGCAGTTCACTGTTTGGATTTCATAGGCTTCAAGAAGATGGCGCCAGAACGAAGGCCTTGCTGTTAAAGGTATGACACACAGAGGACCTTAGGAGGTTGTCTGTTTCACTTGTTAGTTCTATGTCCTACATGAAAAAGGTAGTGAAGTGTCACAGTCCTCCCAAATAAACTTACGCTTTTTGTCCTGCTGCATTAAATTGCCTTATATAGAAACTTTGAATCCAAAACAGTCAAAAACTTCACAGCTTCTCGTGATGGGGTGTTTACATCTCATTGGAAGCAAACCATGCATTGTCATAAATTATATTAATTAATATTACAATTCACAAATGTTATAAAAGCGTGACTATATTTGCAAATACAACGTAGTTAAAGTCACAGCTATATGAACAATGGAGAGAGTGGGTAAGGTAAGACTGGAATGCCATTGATAAAACGTGGCCCATGTGTGGTGCAATAAGACCGGTGTTTCTCACTTCTTCTGTGTTAAATGATCATTTTACTCCAGCAACTGATGTGACATGTGACACTTGGACAAGGGCAGTTAGCAAGGCTCTTTAAGCTTAATGCATGTAATAGGCTGTCCCAAAAGTGAATATCGTGCATTTAGAGGAATATCCAGCGACAAATTGAATTGTCAGCAGTGTTTGTGCCTCCCAAAGCCTCACCAGAGTTGAGATAGTGCGTCAGCTCACCCTGATAGCAGTAGCGGCTAACAACCCAGCGCGTTTCAACCACATTCCCTGCAACTACATTAGAGTATATGTATCACTGTCCTGTTTCGGAATTTTATTTTGGCATTGTAAATTAATGACTGGCTTTCCAAAGATGAAGATGTGCTAACAAAGTAAACTGCAAAAATATTTTTCTTGCTAGTTTGCTAGCATCCACGGCTAGGCTAATCAGCGTTCACATAAAATATGTCACATCCAAAGCTTTAACATAAACGAGTGAATAAAGCGGAAGCATGGGGCCACGGCTCTACTTTGCAGTAATCGGTTCACACCAGGCTAATAATAGTGCTGGCCATGTTTACATTTGTGGTCTATGTTGATTAATGTGAGTTCAAAACGTGGGTTTCAAGACCCTTCAGACTAAATTCTAGTATTGTTAGAGTGTTCTCTGAAGTTAGTCGCAATGTATCACAGATGTGTTGCACTGTTGACCTGCAAGCTCTAGAGACTGACTGTAAAGGAGCGTCATGTATGTTCTATTGTAGAGCTAATTTCATAACTAAGAATATGGATGTGTATAAGACCAGGTTTTCATCACATCCATTGTATGGACTTTTCTATACCAGTTTAGTAGAGCTGTAAAGTATTCAACTTTTTAATTGCTGTAATAGAGGACTTAGTGATTGATTATTCCATACATTTTTAAATTGAAAGGGTCAGACAAGAGTGTTGGAGGAAAAACACATATATATCAAACTGTTTTTGGTTTGTACACACAATGGGTCATGTTTTTTTCAAGTTAACTCAACTTTATTAATCCCTAATGGTAGATTTAATAGGTCTATTCAAATAAATCTTGAGGCATTATTTATATATATATATATATATATATATATATATATATATATATATATATATATATATATATATATATATATATATATACACACACACACACACACATACACAATATCTCAATGAAGATCATACAGTGGTGTTAACACTGATGATACTCTACTGTGAGATTCTAATACCTTTACATCCCAAGTCAAGTGTCATTTGTTTAGCTGTTTGTTAAATTCATGGACCATATAATGGTGTTGAGATGGCTTCATGCTAGACAGCAAATCACTGTTTAGAAAAGACAATTTGATCTCTAATGATTGTTGAAGTAGTAGTAATTTAGTGATACAGAAAATTTTAGGTTATACTGACACTTAATCTTCAACTGACATTATCATGATCTAGATTTATACGATCTTTGAGCAATTCTTAGTTATTCAAGTAAATAATTTTTTAGATTGTCAGAACCCCAGCTAGCTTCCAGTGGTATATCATGTCAGCAAGGAATGAGTGATTGTATGCTAAATATGAATCTGTTCCAACGTTGGCAGAAAAGAACTGTGTAAATGCAGCCCTTCACCATTAAGGCCATGGATGTACCATTGATTTTACATCATTTTTATATTGCTGCGCAGGGGATATAGATTCAGATTTTATACTACTTGCCAGTATTGGTTCCAAATATTAGACTGTGGACTACTTAGTATCACCTTTGCATCCATTTTATTTATCATATGGTCCTTTATCATTTATGAATTAGCTATGAAAGGCAAATATAACAACCAAAATTGAGTTGAGTTGAACTGAGTGAGTACATGTGTGATGTAGGCTAATCTTGCACAATATGTCTATAAGGCTGCTTTCAATGTCTCTGACAAACAAAAACAGAACCTCATATACACAAGGCAAAGAACTGATAATATGTCGTATTTGTGGTGTGTGAAGTCATTCTAATGTCGAAATTAAGGACACCATGGAGGAGGGAGGTACAGTAACTTGTCCATAGTAAACGTAAAAAAAGTAGAGAGATGGATATTTTGTGTCAAACAAACTTTACAATGAATAAGATGTAGCCTTGCAGCTCTGATGTGTGGTCATTTCCAAACAAGGCAGTAGAGCTACAGGTTAACAACTGGAATGTACAGTAGATCTTCAGCACCAGTGTCACGTGTTGTGAGTGTAAGATGGGCAATGAATTTAACCTGGTTACAGAATGTGAGGTTATTAAAGGGTAATTTTTACACCACAATCTACTCAGAGACCAACTGCAGACACTCTTTTACTCAAACTAAATCTTAGCGTGTTAGTCTGTAAGTGTAAAGAGATAAAAAGGGGGTGTTTGGGCAGGCTGCTCTCTCCTCGCTCTTGTATGATGCACCACCACTGTGTCCGTTGGTGGGACTCAATGTCTACTTTCTCTCCATGAATACACCCCAATTCTCAACAATTCAACTGAACACCATGGGTCACAGAGCTCTTGTTTACAGTTTGGGTATTAATAAACACCTAACAAAAGTCACTTAAGATATTGCGTTAAAAGGGTAGATAGTTTTTCACTAAAAGTAGTAGCCTCTGTAGCTATATAGCACCCATCAAACTCCACATTCCTTTTTTCTCTGCCATCCAGGCTATAAGCTGCTATGATGCCATCATCTTGAAAGCTGAGGGGAAAGTGGACCCAGACGTATTCTGTCAACTGGGCCATTTCAATCTCCTGCTGGAAGACTACCCAAAAGGTAAGAGGTTCAGGGACTGTTTATACAGCAGTGCTTTAGTGTTTACATGGTGCAGTGTCATTTGACTTTGTGTTTTGTTCTGAAGTATGTATTTTGGGCTGTATTGTGTAAGTGCGTAGTGACAAACATCACAACTCCTTGTCTGTCCAAACTGAGTCTGTTATTCATTTTTATTTGCACAGACTTTATTATGTGCTTATGTGATGAAAGCCCTGTTAACAGGTGATTTTGTTTTTATCTCATTTTATTTACTGGAATATTACAGCATTATCTGCATACCAGAGGCACTTCAGTTTACAGTCAGACTACTGGAAGGTAAGTTTTGTCAGCACCATGCACAATACATTGAATAAATTGTTGTGATGAAAGTATATTAAACACAGAACTTAACTCACCATTGATTGCAACAATTGACTTTGCCAAAGCACTTGAATGACTGGTCTCTGTGGACTGTAGAACCTCTTCTTAACAAATATGATAGTAACGATTGGTCTTTCTAATCACCGGCATCCATCCTTCGGAGGCAGCTCCTCCAGTGTAAGGTCGTCTGATTGCAGGCTAACTGCACACAAATGTCTTTTGGAACCATCTCCGCCTTCAGTTTAGTTTTTTTTTCTTGTCTAAATAAATAAATTTTTTAAGGTTTTGATAATTATCATTTGTCTGCTATGATGTAAAATGCAATGCTAAGCAATTAAATTAACTCTTAATAAAAACAAAAAAGCAAGCAGATAATTTTTGGGAATAACAATCTGCTGTTGGTGAGTGTCTGAGCCATGGCTAATGAAAAAGGGAGTAAATAGAAGACTAGTGAGTTTACTTACATTAGCTAATTTATTCATTTTGATGCTACTCTCAGTAAAATGAGTGCTGCTGGATGTGATGTGAAGTGCTGAGATCACCAGTTCAGGATGTATTTTCTGTGATGATATGATATTATTATTGAAAAGTGCTAAAGCCTTACCACATAACATTATATAATATTTCCCCGCACTTCTTCTCGTAATACTGTTTTTTTTGGGGTTTTTTTTTTCAAAAACTCCCGTGCTGCAGTTTGGGTAGGGCAAGGCCATGAATTCATTGTTGTATTTTAGCAGAGGAGTCAGTCCTTGGGAGGAGGATTGCATTGGAAGCAGTAGGTGATGATGTGGATTTCTTCAAAGTAGTCCTCCCAAGGAAGGATGCTGGTTATTGGAAAGCAGCCAATATCCCTTATGTCCTTGATAGACTGTAATACTTAAACTGTTTTAAGTATATCTGTTTAAAGATTTTTGTGTCTTTCCATCTTGTAGGTATTAACGAAACTTTATTTTTGGCTAAATTAGTAAAATAAAATGTTCTTTTTTCCAGAATGCTGCCTTTTTGTATGGCCTTGGCATTGTTTATTTCCATTACAATGCATTTCAGTGGTAAGTATTTAACTGCTTTTGTTGATTGTAAAAAATAGGTTTAAATAGGTAAAAAATGTTATTTGTATTCATGTAGATACACTACACATTAGCTCAGCTTCACTCACTGTTTTAGTGCATGTTTTCATACAGATTTGTAGCATTCAGTGCACCCAAATACTTAGACAGCTTCATCTGCTGCTAAAACCAATTGAAAGTAATTTAGGACGTATTATATACTTCAGCCAACATTTATCTCTATCTAAATTCATGTTTCTGCCTTGTTTTTTAATTTATTCAATATATTATAATGATTTTTAAAATGATTTACCATGCTATTCTTTTCCACTGTGCTGGTTATGAAGAAAGCTATATTACTTCCACACCCCGACATCTCCACCCTATCCTCCCCCAGAGGTTCTGTTAGACTTTTATTTTGCCGGCCAATTTGGCTGGTAGTATTGAAAATTTTTGAAATAACCAAACAAAAGCAACATTGAATGTGTGGCTGTAACAATAACGTAAACATTTTGGCTGCGCATAGGCAATTAAATTAATCTGCCTGATAAATTTACACACAGCTTCGTGGTCTGACACTTTAACACTTTATTTAAACTATGCGACTGAGACTGAGTCTGAGTCTGAACTGCTTGTCTGCGTGTCAATTGACTTATTAGTCCCAGAGTTCGTCACATTTATTTGCAGTATTTCTGATTAATACCTACTCTTGCTTGTGTGTGCGATGTTTTCACTGATGCGTAATAACATTTGATGCAGCCAGGAGAACCACCAGCATAACACTCCACGCCGGGACACAGTGCAACATTGCTCTTCTCTTGAGACAGAGCTGCGTTCATTGCTAAATGCTAAAAATAGAGCGCTCTGCACATTGTGCCTCAACATATTTTCAGCAGTTAGCAACAATTAAACCTACTAAAAACCGGAATATACCCACTAACACAATTCCTAACTCTGTGGCCCTCCTGCTCAGTGTTGCCCTGCCCCTTTATTTCACCAGGCAATGAAGAGTCATATACTGTTGACTGGCCCTATAGGGCAGTCGTCTTAATACATTACATCACTCTAAGTCTCTGGCTAAAGGGAATGCGGACTTCTCAAAGGGATGCAGCATAAAGACGACTGTAATAAAAGTGCACAATTTTTTTTTACTTACAAACGGAAGTAAAAAGAAGAGCAACTGTGGAAATGTTGTCTTTCTAATTCATTTTGTTTAAGGAAGATTGTAGAAAAGCTGTTCTCTGCAAGCTTTGGCTTTAGATTCAGCCAGCATGGGAGGAGAGTGAGCACAGCACAGCACAGGGAAAAGAGGGAGGGAAAGGGGCAATGAGTTCAGCATGTTGTGTGTGTATCTTTGTGTTTATGCGTGGCAGGCAGGCTCTCGGCAGTGAGCTCAGTGCACTGTTGGTTCATGCAGGAGAAAGGCTACATGCTGTTATGGAGGAGCCATTGTTGTCAGAGCTTTAGTTTGTGGCTTCATTTGATTGTCATCAATTAAATTATGATATCTTCAGCAAAATCCCAAAAGGCTCAATTTTAACCAAGATTTTAAATCATTTTCATTGGGTGTTATTTCACACAAAGAGAATCTTAGGATCTGCACACAGAGATTATCAACAAAAGCAAAAATCAGTCGTTCCATTTCCAATTTTCATTTGCAGTGTATGCTCACAACATGATTGAGTTAGTGTCAAGGTCAGAGTTCAGCTTCATACAAGCAACAGCACATCACAGATTATTAGATAGTAGAAATGTATGACTGTTTGACTTTAATGAAAATAAAAGGGAAAGAATGAAGCATAGCTTCTAATCAATGGTGCTTTACATTGCCTTATGAAAAGTAGACAGTGCCTTAATTGCATTAACAATAGCAGCATCACAGTGTAATTGATATTGGAACAGAGCTTAAGTATTTTCCTGATCTTTCTCAGGTCAATCAAGGCTTTTCAGGAGGTGCTTTACATTGACCCCGGTTTCTCAAGAGCTAAAGAGATTCATCTGAGGCTGGGACTTATGTTTAAAGTCAACACAGACTACGAGTCAAGCTTAAAGGTAAGTACATTGTGTAAGTGTGACAGAAAATAAAACTTTATCTATAGATTCTAATAAGTAATAAAATCCACCCTTCCTTTTTTAACATTAATGTCAGCTCTTTTTGACTTTGCTGGGCATTGGTATGGAAGATACAAAAAATTTTATCAGCTACATCTTGTTTGAACTTTTTGTTCATCCATGTGGCTTACACAGAGGTTTTCCATTGATGAGATTGGGCATTGTATTTTGAAGTCTTAGAAGCCATCTTTGCACCTAAATAGACCTGACCTTTTTAGTCGTCTGCTCTACAAAAGCTGTTGGATCGTGTGTGCTGTCTGTCTGAGTGAAGCCCTGTGTGCTGTGTCCTGACACCTGTGAGCCATAGATGTTCAGAGAGTAACAAAAGGCTTTTTGACTGGAGCCTATGGGTCTGTTGTCTGAGACTCCTTATCCCCTTCAGGAGCAGGTAGGTATCTGATCTCAGGCTTTGTCCAACTCCAGACTTTGTGTCACAAGGTTATATTTGCATTATGCACAACTTTGATCCCTACATTAGAAATAGGCACCGGACACGAGGTCTGCATGAAAAGTGTTTCACCCTAAACTCATTAAAACTATTGTTGGAACTAGTATCACCTCAGTTTCTTTGCCCTTTGATCATCTTATCAAGTAATGGTGCTTTTTTTCCAAATTCTTTAATTCATAATGTGAAATTTGTTCCTGTCTAAGAGCACACATATGGTCTCGTGTAATAGATTTAAAAAGTGAGTGTTTTAGCCTTTAGTTGAGCAAACAGTGAATATGGAATGGAATGTTTATAGGGACATGGCTTTTAGATAAATCTGAAAAATGGCAAAATACAAAACTACCTGGTATTTATGAACTATATTGCACTGATATCATCAATGAAAAAGATGACGCTAGTGGTGGTAGAGCACTGAACATTGCAGCCAGCACGTGCTGCACGTCCTCTCTCTGTCTACGCTGGGCACCCCTCCTCTCCCCAAGTTCTGGCTCATTGCCAGGATTTCATATGCCCAAGAATACACTCTTACACTCCCACAGTGGCCCAGATATCTGCACAGAGATGTGAGTTTGGATAGATTGGCTCAGACTGTGGATTTAAGGTACTGTTCAGAGATGGACAAAGTGATGAAGAAGGCAGTGTTTGACACAGGTCTTTTTCCTAATTTTATCAAACAGTATTTCATATTGTATGAGAAATACAATGCTAGATTGTTAGATTTGTCATATAATTTCTATGCAGTTAAAATGGGTAAATAAAGGTGCATTTTATACTGTACGTAAAGCTTTGTAGTGTTGTAGAGGAATGCTTTTGGCTGCACAAAGGAGATGAGGGGAGACGAGGTAAGGTGTGTGTGTCTCTGCCGGTTCCTGCTTTGAGGTATTGTGTGTCATCTGTGCACTCTCGGCTGCAGCCGTCTGCTGAATAGTAATCAGTGACACCAGGATAGAGGAGGGGGGAGCGAGAGAGAAGGAAAGATAGTTGAGAGAGAGAGAGAGTGAAGGCGAGATGTGGAAAAGCCAGGCTGACAATTCTGCTGCATTATCTGGCTGCTGCTAAAGCAAGTGTGAAAGGCAAGGAAGGGGAAGGATAGAAGACAGATCCACAGGAGGATGCAGCGGTTCTCAGCACTAGACATCTAGGTAACACAATGTGCTATGTGTCTTTAATTGTATTGTCTGACGTTAAGGCATCTGGCTGTGATAAGCATGACTGACATTTTGTGGCTCGTAGCAATGGTTCAAAAATGAGTTTATTTTTAGCAGGGTCCTTTTTTGTGTGTGTGTTAGAGTGAGGGAGCACGTGCCAGAGCGGGAAGCTTCACCGGCCCTGGGTGAGGCGTGCAAATACAAATCCAGCTATGTGCACCCTTCTTTTCCTTGTGAATTTTAAGTCTGAAGTTGACCTTGTGTGACAGGTAACATATTTTTTTCTTCCAAGGAGTATCCAGTAGAAGACCAGCAGAACAGTCTGTTCTTGGCCTGTGTGCTAGATTCTCATTGGCAGATCTAACAGCTGAGTTTTTGCTGACCCAGATAAGACAAAATTGGTGGGACTGCTTTTAAATGGTTGATTCAATTTGCCCGCTGAGCTGTTTGGCAAATTTGGCATTTTAATTTATTGCTACCTTGAGTTCAATGGTTCAGTTTTGTTTTTGCAATTTAAAATGAACCTTACTATAAAACATCTAAATCAATGGAGAGCTTTACAAAAGGTTTGGATTATAAATGATCAGATTTAGATAGTGTAGCTGACCCAACATCTTAGCATTTGAGACAAGAGCTGGATAGGAGTACTTAGAGGTCAAATAATACCCAGTCTAGAACCCCAGAGAGTTGTTAGGAGCTGTGTGGTGTAGTCATGTGCCTATCCGTTCAATGACCCAGGATGTGAATATTTTCTATTAGTGTGCCACGCCTTGGCAGCCTTTGCAGACATCTCCTTTACTCAGCAGCAGCATCAACCTCTAGTAATATTCAGAATTGTCTGCTTGATCTGT
This sequence comes from Rhyacichthys aspro, assembly GCA_036850595.1. NCBI lineage: Eukaryota > Metazoa > Chordata > Actinopteri > Gobiiformes > Rhyacichthyidae > Rhyacichthys > Rhyacichthys aspro. The sequence goes on from CM072168.1 coordinate 12,478,951, forward strand.
GTGAAGAGTGAAAAGGAACAAAGGTTACTGCAAGACAACTGAGGGATTTCTGTGGTTCAGTCCCTGCAGCTATCAGTGTCCTCTCATGTTACTGTCAACCGGCTTCATTTATGTTCTGTTGAAGCTCTGCAGAGCTTTTAGGGAAGCAGACTGTCTGGAAATGGGAACAAGACTTTATCTAGAGTGGCTGTAAATATCTGTTACCTTAATACCATTTTGGGATTTTTTACATATCACCAATATTTAGCAACACAAGATGGCATATTACAAATGGCCACGTGTGATCCAGGCTACAACTATTAACCACCTCTTGACAAACACTGTGACTTGGTTCTGATCACACCGGCATTGTAAAATATAACTCAGACAGAAACAACAAATATTTTAACCCTTGTCCTCAGAATTGCCATACACCTTTTGTCCTCTGGGGTTAAAATGACTCCTTTCGGTTTGACTGTTATTTAAAGCATATAGTATTAAAATCAATTTTGTGTTAGACCGTTACTTATATTATTTGGGGTGCCTCTCAAGGCTAAATAATGTCCTCAGACTTCTTAATGCATTTTACTGTTCACACGTGTAATATAACAAATTGGTCTCATTCAATATGTTTACATGCAGAGCTTAGTTATACTGAGCTCATAGTTTAATTAAGCCTTCACACCTGGGTTTCTCACTTTCTCTGAGTTTAAATGCACAGGAGAGAACTGAACGACTGTTTCTCCAGCGCCCAGCTCAGGCTAATGCTGCATCCAGGTAGTCTTGGTATTTCACAGCATTTAGCCTTTGTTAAAACAAGAGAAAAGTTAACATTAAATCTGGCTTATTTGTAACGCTAAATGCCTATACATTTAAATAATTTATTTTGCATTTATTATAAATATTAATGTAAAAATTAAACTTTATGAAGTGAAACTTTAGTAATGGGACTTTGGTAATCATTTGAATTTTGCTAGCTGCATGTAAACATACTGACTGTTGAGACCTATGGGACATGTCCCATACAAGGCAGTACAAGACAGCATGACAGTCACAGTGTCAGCTAGTAACGCTAATGCACAGTCAAGGAGTTGTAGAGGGAGCTGCTTTTTATGAAGCTTTGGGTTCTTTTTGAAGCTGGTGGCACGTAACAGTGCTGTCAATTACATTGGCCTCAATGTGGGTAAGGCAGCAGTTGAGCAATGAATCACACCACAATAACATTTATTAACAAGCAGTGATTTAGTTTTTGTCAGTAAGAACGCTTTGCAGCTTTTGTAAAAAAAAAAAAAAATCACCCAAGAATACAAGACCAATTTGTGAACATGTTTTCAACACTGGGTTCTGTGGGATTTTTCCTCTCATTTCCGGGGTCTGACCTGAGGCAAATGCCAAACTGACGCTTGTGCTGCAAGCTTCTCACCAGAACCCCAGAGGTAGTACCTTGGTTTCTCTGTGCTCAAAGTAACATATATTACTTATGTAACATTATTGAGCTTTTGTGCATTGCATTTAGCAAAGTAAGCTAAACTAAAAATAAAATCTATAATTTAGAGGTGCTCTGGTATATTCTGTTCATCCTTCTAATAAATGTCTTTTTTGCAGCATTTTCAGCTGGCTTTGATCGACTCCACTCTCTGCACTTTGTCCAAAGCTGAAAGTAAGTTGCGTTGCTAAAATTACCCAAGGCTCTATAGAGACAAGCGGCACAAAGCTGTAGAATGTAATTTTAGATTTGATTCTGCTGCTTGTCAGTGGCAGATAGCACTTATCAAAATGGCACTGGGATATTTCTACAAAGAACTTTTTCCTTTCTGCTACTGTTTCCCTCCTTATTCTTCATGACAAGGGTTGCCTAGGAAACAGCACAAGAAGAGAGTGCTATACACACTGTGATTTCAGATAACATGCACACTCTAGGGAAGCTTTTCTAGTTTCCTCCCATCTGTGCTCTGTACAATTTCAAAACCTAGCCCATTGACTGCATTGTATTAAATGTGTGATATAACCCACCCTTTTCTAACAGGTAAAGTCTAATTCCTCTTGTCTCTCGTATTCCCCACAGTTCAGTTCCACATCGCTCATTTGTATGAGATTCAGGTAAGCAAATAACTACCTACATTTTCTGCTTCAACATTAAAGCCTTATTGGTGCAGGACACACATTTGTCACACTGTCTTGTTCCTTGTGATTGGCATACTTTATATTTTCATACAGTTTTTTGTGTGTGAAATTCTCATACATTCACAACCAGCTAGTGGATGTGATGTACAATTTTCTTGGTAGGATTCTATGGGATTTGTGTGTCTGTTTATTGAGATGATATTGTCCTATTAGTATTAATAAGTATTTCTCTGCGTAAACATTATGTGATGGAGTTATCATGATGCTTGTTAAAAGGATGGCATTGGTGACACATTGAGCAATGGCAAAATGTGACAAATGCCAGTTATCTAGAAATAAGCTAAAACTTTGCATTTGTTTACATTTATGGGCTTTTTGACATTTTAAGAGGATATTCCTTCTTCAGATTTAGTGGTGTAGTGTATAGAGACTTGCAGAATCACTGTATTGTGATGCTAGTGTCATAGGCAGCATACAGTGAATTATAAGGTATTGTGAATATTCTGAGTGTGTATGTTGTAAAATCTGTGGAAGTGTCAGTGATCTGTCATGTCATTGTTTGTTGTCAGAGCTGGGCCTGGTTTGATGACAATCAATAGTCTGAGCAGGAAGGAACCACTAAGAGCCTGTCTCATTTATGTTTCCTAAGTGTCAGCATACACCCAGAGGTGTTTTAATTGTGCATAGACAGGAAGAGGCCACAACCAGGCGAGGAGTGTGTGTTTGCACTGTTCACATTTTGGACATTTTAAAGTTGATAGTCAATAATGGGGGATGGGTAACTGTTTGCAGTGATAAGAGTCATCCGGCACACATGCTATGGATTGGTTCAGTCTCAAGGTCAGTAAGGTCACAAAGTAAAAACACACAATGGACTCTCCTTAGACTACGCAGCTCAGGTTTCTCTTAAATACAAAGAATGGACCTTAGTACCTCCAGACCTGCCCACTTAGAGCTGCCAGACGTGTTGAGTCTGGCAAGTCCGTCCACACTGACCCTCCCCCGTTTTCGTGTGTGTCTGGATGGTCACTGCCAGTGTTAAGACGTCTTTTGACTCTTTGTGTCTGTCCGGACACAACCATAAAACACTGACCTCCTGTCTGGCTTCAACATCTCTTTAATTTCTTCTGCCCCCAGAAGAAATACAGGGCAGCTAAAGAAGCATATGAACATCTGCTGCAGACCGAAGATCTTCCTGCACAGGTGAAAGCCGCCACACTGCAACAACTTGGTGAGTTTGAAATACAAACTTATGACTGAAAATCACACTGCTGGCTCTAATAGTGATTTATAAGCATTGCTGTGGGAGTCCTGGTGACAAATCTGTTTTTGTTTACTGTGTTTGTTGTCACTGTCCTGATATGAACGTGGTGGCTGCAATAGTGCATTGTTTTGTCTGTTCCATTCCACCATAATGCATTGAAAATATAAGTAAGCAAAGGAAAGGGCAATTCAGATTATACATTTTGTTGTAAATTTTGATAACACAAACATTTTCTTCTTTTTCATGAAAAAAAATCATATTTCATATATTTCATCTTTGGCAGTGAGCTACATCATTTAAATAAGCTCTTCTGGTAGATGACAATTTTTTAACCTTTGAACAGCAATACGCCATATCAGCTGACACCCCTAAATCTGTGAAAATAAGTTGTAAAACAGTTAGTGCAGATGTGATTTGACAACTTTAATTTGCTGCTCCTTTAATGCTTTCAAAAGACAATGTCAATGTTGTCCTTTACACAAAATAATGTATGTGCCATGCTCGTCTACATGAAGTAGGGTTATGTTACTGGCTGAAGACTGGCTCATTTATAAATGTATCTAAAGATAGATTCTCAGTGAACAAACAAAAAACATACTAGGCACAGCAGCATTGTTAGAGTTAAACATTCAGTTGCTGAAAAGATGTTCGTATGTACTTTTTCACTCCATGTAGACAACCTGCCTGCTTTCATTAAGTTGTAAAAACCATTTCCCCTTCTAGTGCTGTAGCTGTTGTCATGGTGACCTGTGGAGATTGCCTGAGGTGCCGTAGAGTCAGTCTTTCAAAGCATCTGCTCACACTTATAATGCATCGGTTATAAATTGTTCGAGGTTATTTTTAGTCCGCAAGCAAAATTGGCAGATTCATTTATTATCTGTCAAACAATACTTGGAGCTACAATGTTTGAGCTGATCTGATTCAATACCGGTCCAGGCTGGATGCATCACACAGTGGAGCAACTGGGGGATAAAGGCACCAAGGACAGCTATGCCATCCAGTGTCTTCAGAAGTCTATAGAGGCAGACCCAGACTCTGGCCAGTCCTGGTACTTTCTTGGCAGGTAAGAACAAAACAAGGGCGTTGTGTGTGCTCTAGAGATCACACCTCTTATTTGTCAGAGCTTTGTACATTATCAGAGTGCAAATCAGTGTGTGAGAGTTTGACCTAGAGGCTATCTGCTGGGTGGCTGTGAGAATAGTCTTGGGAACAACTTGTATTGGCCAAATGATCATGTCATTAATGCTCCATTGGACCACTAGATCATTGGAGGCAGGGGCGTCTTTTTTCTTTTACTGTTGATTTGTTTATTGTAGGGAATTTATTTTGCACTCAACCTTTAATTTGTATTGGATAGCTAACCTGTTAAATTTAAAACATATTATATATAATGTATAATTAATGTATAATATGTAAATCTATTATTGCAATCATTTTCATTTTAACATCACAGTTCAGTTTTAATATTTATGCAATAATAGCTTCTTAAAAGCATCACAAAACAGTAGTCATCTTGGATGGTTGAAAAAGTACCTTAACCAATCTATTTTAACCAATGAGGCCTATGCTCAACATATTTGATGAAAGTCCGTTTTAACTGGGGGATGGCCAGACATCCACTGTCATCCAGTCCAAATGAAATACACATTTTCAAATTCAGCCAGCCTAATAAATTATTAAAAAGCTTGTAAATGGCAAGGGCAAATGTCACAGCAGCTACCCAGTGTTTCTTCAACTGCATGGCTTTTCTAAATTATTTCCTGGCAAATAGTATTTTTAAACTACTTCCCTTTTTTGTTATTTTCCTTTCAGGTGCTATTCCAGTATTGGGAAGGTGCAGGATGCCTTCATCTCTTATCGTCAGTCTATTGACAAGTCAGAGGCTAGTGCTGACACCTGGTGCTCTATAGGGTAAAACACAACTGCTTACTTATTCTTAACTGTTTCGTAAGAGGCACAATGGTGACAAAACCAATTTTAGGACTTACTGGTGCCTTCTCACTTGATGCTTGTAATTCGATTAAAACTAACTCATGTGCAGTTCACTTATTAGTACAGTTCACTTGAGCTGGTGTGAAAGCAGTCCAGAGAACTCTTGTGGGGATTAACGAGTGCTTCCAAGTCAACTCCAGCAAAATAATAATTAGACTGTTGTGGCTGTGGGTCAGACTGTTCATTTATTTTCTCTGTTAAAATGGTAAAGCTGAGCACAGGCACTGTGGCTATCGTAAACCAATCTGGTGTCAAATACAACAGGACATGACTGATTATAAGGTGCCTGTGTAAATATAAACCACACAGACCCAGACAAATACAATAAAAAAATCCAGAGCCTGGTTCAGATTTCAAGGGTGAAAACAAAGTGCATTTTTTTAAATCCACATGGAATGTTTAAAATCTGCAGTTAAAAACTCCAACAGAAAGGACAATGTTCAGGCGGTACGATGGTTGATGTATATTTACAAACCAAATGAAGCCTTTCTCTGCTGATTGATATCTGCAGGGTGCTCTACCAGCAGCAGAACCAGCCTATGGACGCACTGCAGGCCTACATCTGCGCTGTTCAACTGGACCACAGCCACGCAGCTGCCTGGATGGACCTAGGAACCCTGTACGAGTCCTGTGGACAGCCGCATGATGCTATCAAGTGCTACATCAATGCAACACGCAGCAAGTCGTGTCTCAACACTGTTGCACTCACACAACGCATTAAACTGTTGCAGGTAGGACTGGCATGCATACAGAGACTGCACCCGTATGTGAGACATTGTGGAGTATTTATTGTGTGTGAATTCACGTGCTGTGGTTATTGCCAAACAATCAGCGTTTCAAAATGCAGATTGTGCTTTTGTGGCTTTAATTTCTTACAACTAAGATATGAATAATTATTCATATTGACATTTTAAAATTTTTTGACTGTAATTGAATAGCATACCTCATGGCATTAAATATTTGATATATTTTATTTTTTGCAAGTGTGCCAGCTGTAGACTTATAATATAAAGCCTTTCTTGTTGAACCCAAAGTTCAGCACTAAAGTTTGTCTTACACAATTTCTCCTAGGCTCAGTTGTGTAACCTACAGCCAGGTAGTCTGCAGAATAAGAGTAAAATGCTTCCTAGTATTGAGGAGGCATGGAGCCTTCCCATTCCTGCTGAGCTCACGTCCAGGCAGGGGGCCTTGAACACTGCACAGGCACAGCAGGTGAGATCCAGCTTATACAAGAGACTTCAGCAACTCTTAAAAACAAAGTAGCTGTTAAGTTTGTAAATACTTTACAAGTTAAGGTTTTGTTAATACCTGTACAATATGTATGTGTCTTCTTTGAAAGCACAACGAATGGCTAGAATATGCTGAGAAATATGTAACACACTTAATGTGTTATGATATTGGCAATCAAAAAACTCACTCAGTTGATAACATACAGTAAAGACTAACCACTACTGCCATCACTTTCATATATTCATTTTACCCTTTATTTTAGTTGTCTTATTTGCCATGAACTGATTGTGCCTGATGCCTGGCTTACTCTTTAACATCTGCTTGGTCCAAATTGATTTTTATCAGTTACGAAATAATAGTCTTTTAGTTTTGTATTAAAATGTCTACAAATTGTGAAACAGTTTTTTAACATGGGAAACCTCATGTAAAACATATAACAACTGGGTCATTCTACAATGTTGCATTGGCCATGTTTTATGAGATGCATTTGGCACAAATTATGTATCATGCTGTAATTTTCCCAAGATGACATTTCACTATAAATTGTGTAATTTTGCTTAAAACAGAATCAGAATAGTGGAGTTGCTTTGTTAATTTTTTGTATTATCATGCGACATCCAGCTTAACCTTACCACTGCTTTAAAATGACATTTGGACTCAATTTATGCAAAGAAAAATATTACTACAGATTGACTCCATATGTTCTACATCTCAAACATAACCAAATAGTGAAGTTAGGGCCATTTTAGGTTCATATTACTTTTTAAGATGAAATTTTTAAGGCCGAAATAGCAGGTTTTGTACAATGACCCAACTAATGTTTCACGCTACAGACAACTTCTACTCTGAATGTTGCCTTAATCTATTCCTCATTGCAAAATTAAGGCTCAACATACTTTATTTAAATCAGAGTATTGTCCAACATGCATATTTGAGTGCATGTACGTGTTGTGAATTCATCATTTTTGTTCAAAGCTGTCTCAGAAAGTTGCAACACTATTTTTGGTTGTCAACAAAGTATGTCTGTGTGTGTTTGTGGACTCTCTAGACTTGTAAGACGGATGTAGGCCAGTCTGCCAGCAACCATACAGACTCAGAAACCAGTCCTGCCAAGAGAAAACGCACTGCCAGCCCAGTGAAGGTACTGCTTTGGACAGTATGGCTCTGCTATTCCGTAGGCCAGTAAAGATAATGTGCTTTAGTTTATTTATTTTGTTTTTATTTTTTTTCCTCTAGGGAGCAGATCCATGGACAAGTAGCCCCAATCAGCAGCCAGTTCCAAGCTGGTACCTGCCACCACAGAAGCTTCAGGTTGGAAATCATGTTTAGTGGTGTGGCATTGCAATAAGCTGTTCATCCTAATATGACCTAAAATAAATAACATTTATTTTAAAATGTCCAGCTCTTGGATCACTTGCGAACCAACCGAGCTAACCTCAAGCCTCTTCAGGTTCAGATGCTAGAGCAGCTGGAGAACCAGTTCTCCCTCATGCAGCAGCATCAGCAGCAGGTGTGTACTTCCCTTGTGGAAAACTAGAAAACAGAAGTGAGAATAATGCATCTGTCACAAAAACTCACATGGTTGATTACAGAATGAATGTTTGTCATAATTTCTAATTTGTGTTTTTTGATGCGTCAGATGAGGCAGCAGGCAGCAGCAGGAGGCCAGCCTCGGCTGAACCTCCCTAATGGACCATTGGTCGAGCCATCCAACCATCTTGCAGGTCTCCCTGTGAAATCTCCTTCCACTCACACAGCCATCCGACCCCTATGTGTCTCCCAGCCCACAGCCAATGGGTCCTGTTCGTCAAGTCCCAAGTCAGGACTGAAAGGACACCTCAGTACGGGCTCTGTGGACAAAAATCACACACCAGGTCTGGGAGGTGGCAGCAATGGAAACGTGCCTTACCTGCAGCAGAACTCTCTACCTCACAACTGCACAGCCACCACTCACCCCAGCACCAGCAGCACTACCACTAGTCCCAGTCATGCAGACGAGGCATGGAGGAGCCAACAGCCTAGCACTACCACTCAGGTAGCTGATGAAGATTTGCTCCCATTATCATCTAGCTCTGAGCTGGATAGAATGTCTTTCATATCCTTATCTTTGATACATTATTCTTTCCTAAATTTTACTATGTCAGGTCCTCTTATTTCACTTTATTAAAGCATTCATTTTTATTTCATTTTTTTCTTCAGTGTTAAATATTTTCTTGTATCTGTCTATTCACTGTCTAGGAACTTCAAAAAGGTCCAGGTTCACATTCGGCAGGTCCCAATGGAGAACCCCTTTTCTCTTCCTCCTCCCCTCAGACATCATTCTCTTCCTCTGGCATTTTGAATCAGGTCGGACATTCCTCTGGGCCCTGCACTGCCTCCTCCTCAGCCTCCTCTTTGTCTCCTACGTCCCCCCAGACCACACCCAATCACTTGTCCTCCCCTCTTCACTCCACTACTACCTCAGGGGTCCACACCAAAGACACCATGCCTTCAGGGGGCAACAATGGCAGCAATTGTGCAGCCAACTCTTTGCCATCAGGTCCAGAAGCTGCTGCCAGGCATTCAGCAGGAACAGCCCAAAGTCCCAGCAGCACCTCTGTGCAGGGACTGACTAATCACGTCCAGGCGCAGGTGATGGACAGCTCTGCAAGTTTGTCGCAGCCTGGCTCTCCTGCCTCTGGGGCGCTAAGTTCAGACAATCCTCAACTCTCAGCCTTGCTAAAGGGAAAAGCCAATACTACCAGTAATGATGGTAACAATAACTGCAGTACCCACGGAGGGCCCACCTCAGAGAAAATCAACAACGTCCATCCGTGTCTCAACTCCAAGTCAGACCACTCGGTGACGTCCTCGCCAGTCTCAGCTACTGCTACACCCTCTCCCTGCTGTGGAGACCCTCATGCAGCCAATAACCTCTCCTGCCTTAACAGCCCGTCCAACTCCAACAGCCAAGGGCCCACACTCAATGGGAAGGAGTCAGAGGACTCTCACAGCCCACTGAAACTGGAGCCTTCAGGTGCTCATCGCCTCACGGGCCCTGCAGGTCTGATACCCTGGTCCTCAGTGTCCATCTACCCCAGCTCCAGTGAAGTGCTTAAAGCATGCAGGTAGGCAACAAATCACTATTATAGTTCTGTTAGAATATATGTTAGCTGGGAAATAATGGCACTGATGAAAGAGATAAGAATATTTCAGAAATCTACTTTTGAAACCATGTTTTTAATAACTACCAAATAATAGATAAGTGACCAAAACCAATTGCAGAAGAGCAGATTAATCTAGTAAAAGACTAATTTGATTTCCTCCTGAAAAATACTTAGAGATGTGTTTATTATTGCCACTGTGTGGAACACTAATAGTGTAATTTCTGTTGGGACCTGAGATGTCATGTCTTCTTCTGGCCTACACAGAATTGTTGAGTTCTTGTACTAATAGGCAGAGAATGATGACAAAGTAACCCTCTACAGTTTGTTACATGTATGGTTTTCTTGAAACCTGTTGAATTTTTTATTTGGAATGCTAAAGTTTTATTATTATTATTATGTTCTAGGAATCTGGGAAAGAATGGGTTGTCGACCAGCAGCATCCTCTTGGACAAGTGTCCTCCACCTCGACCCCCTCGCCCGCCTTCTCCTCCACTGCCAAAGGATAAGCTCAACCCCCCAACGCCCAGTATTTATGTGCGTACTGCCTCTATAAAAGGAAAAGTATTGATGTAATAGGGTTTTGCTGTGTATCTTACCTCCATTATACAATTATCTCTTCAATGTGTGCATTCCTCCATCATTCTGCACTTAGTTAATATTGTCTTTGTCTTTGTCTCTTTTTTCAATTTAAAGCTTGAAAATAAGAGGGATGCCTTCTTTCCTCCTCTACATCAGTTCTGTACTAACCCTGCCAATCCAGTCACTGTTATTAGAGGACTGGCTGGAGCACTCAAACTCGGTAAGAGCTGGCACCAGAAATACACAAAATAATCCCATGTTACCTGTAGCTGTAACCTTCAGCAGCGGGGCATACACTGGCTAAGTCTTTAAACATAGTTTGTGGTGTTTGTAGTTTAGTTTGACATTTTTGACAACAGCACCACCTGCAAGTTGAAAGTGTTACTGCAGAAACCTTACCAGGTGTGCTACTTTTGCCACTATTATGTAATGCTCAAGTAACATTGACAGTCAATGAACCTTTTATGCAGTATGTAAGGTTTTAAAGCCAATTTTACATTTTCTGTTTCTTACTTGGTCTGTTGAACATTTTTATTTTTTTCATTTCTTATTTAATAAAAAGAAAGAAAAAACATTATTTCTTTTGTCTCTGTAGACTTGGGCCTGTTCTCCACAAAGACACTTGTAGAGGCCAACCCTGACCACCTGGTAGAGGTCCGCACACAGTTGGCCCAGCCCACAGATGAGAACTGGGACCCCAGCGGCAGCAGGAAGATGTGGCGGTGTGAGAGCAGCCGTTCCCACACCACTATCATCAAATATGCCCAGTATCAGGCCTCCTCTTTCCAGGAGTCTCTCCGGGTAAGTGACAAGTTAACTTGTGTATTACAAACCCATAATGCACCACGTTTTGTAGCATCTAAAAAAATGTAGTAGTCCTCTGTGTTGAATTATTTATGTTAAGCTAATCTAATTTTCAATTTCCCCATAGTTGCTAGTTCATATAGTATAAGTTGTGCATATTTATCCGTTTTGTTTTGTTTTGTTTTTACAGGAAGAAAATGAGAAAAAGAAGGAGATGGAAGCAGAAGCAGGTTCTTCAGAAAAGTACTATTTTCTTCCTTTTTGATTTTTTTAATAAAAGTATTTTCTTTTTTCTGAATAGCACTGTTATTCTCCCAATGTAGTGTTGCTCGCCGGAGGAAAGGACCTTTCAAACACCTCAAGTTTGGCACCAACATAGATCTTTCCGATGAGAAGAAGTAAGTGAACATATTTGTACATGTAATTTAGTTTAATTGAACATGAAATGAGAAATGAGAACATAAAGATGACATTAATATGTGTTTTTAGATGGAAACAGCAGCTTCAAGAGCTGACTAAACTGCCAGCTTTTGCCAGAGTGGTGTCAGCTGGTAACCTGCTGAGCCATGTCGGACACACAATCCTTGGAATGAACACTGTGCAGCTCTACATGAAGGTGCCAGGGAGCAGGACTCCAGGTACGCTCAGGCACTGGTGCATGTGTGTCTGCAAGTTTATTACTGGTCACTATTAGTCATCTTTTTTCATCACATTATTTGTAGGTCACCAGGAGAACAATAACTTCTGCTCAGTCAACATCAACATAGGACCTGGAGACTGTGAGTGGTTTGCGGTGCCTGAACCATACTGGGGCGTCATTAATGACTTCTGTGAAAAGTAAGTTCTCAAAATCCCCAATCATACTATACAAATATTTATCCTCAAGTATTAACTGTGTTTACACTCTCGCTTAACAGAAACAACATCAACTTCCTGATGGGGTCATGGTGGCCTAACCTGGAGGACCTATACGAGGCCAATGTGCCTGTTTACCGGTTCATCCAGCGTCCTGGAGACTTGGTGTGGCTCAACACTGGCACTATCCACTGGGTTCAGGCCATCGGCTGGTGCAACAACATTGCATGGAATGTTGGACCTCTCACAGGTAAGTGTGGACTATTTACTATTTTAAATAAAAAAGGATGACACAGTCCTTATCAGTAAATCAGGGCACTATTGAAGAAACCTCATCTATGTTGGGGAACACTTAATTCTAATTCTATAAAGCTTTTTAGTCTGCAGAGGCATTTAGAGAAATATTGCATTTATATAGTGTCCAATTTTGTTCTCAGCCCATCAGTACAAGCTTGCTGTGGAGCGCTATGAATGGAACAAATTGCAGAGTGTCAAATCCATCGTCCCTATGATCCACCTGTCTTGGAACCTGGCCAGAAACATTAAAGTGTCTGATCACAAACTCTTTGAGATGATCAAGTAAGAAACTTACAATGGCCACATTATCTCTGAGACTAGTCATAGTATTTATTTATCTCTGCTTTTCTTACGCTTTTCCTATTGTACATCAGGTATTGTTTGCTGCGGACACTCAAACAATGTCAGATGCAGCGTGAACTTATACTGGCTGCTGGGAAGCAGCTGGTGTGGCATGGCAGGACGCAGAATGAGCCAGCACACTACTGCAGTATTTGTGAGGTAAGTGAGCACTTTCACCTGGAGCCTTTCTGCTGAAGCTTTTTTTTAAAACCTTTTGCTGTCCACTTGTGTGTTAGGTGGAGGTGTTCAACTTGCTGTTTGTGACCAGTGAGAGCAACAGCAGAAAAACTTATGTGGTGCACTGCCAGGATTGTGCCCGTAGGGGGAGCACTGACCTGGACAACTTCGTGGTGCTAGAGCAGTACAAGATAGAGGACCTCATGCAGGTTTATGACCAGTTCACACTTGTGAGTATCAAGCACACTAAGCCAGTCTGTCTGATAAATACATGCTCTGATGTATTTTATAGTCAATTAAAACAATACTCTCTTTGTTCTCTTTTGATAGGCTAGTCCCTTGCCTTCCTCTTCTTGATGCTAATGTTTTGTTGTTCCAAGGACATTTAGAAACACAGTGAATTTACTGGGAAACCCTCCAGGAGCCTTTTGTTTCTGATATTCAGGAAATATGGTGACAGACCCCCAACTGCACTCTGTAGCTTTCCCAATGGCAGCTGCTGAAAGCTGTGAGTCTATGCAACCTGCCCTGAGTGGTGTGCCTCCCCCTGGTGGATAAATGGGGAATGGCAGCTTCTCCTGTCGTTACAACTAGACTGTTCTACTGCTGGCCCAGCTGGACATCTTTAGGAAACACAATAAAACCCAACATAAAAGCCTGAAATAAAATTTTGTACATATTATGTTTGAACTGGCAAAATTACGTAATGACTACTGACTTTTTTCACAATTTTCTTTGTATGATCACCCAAGCTTTGTCTCCTGCCCTCCATGAGATGAGTTAGTATAGCTGGTCATTTATATGTTAGACAACACCATTGAGCAGGAAAACAAGACAAAAAAGTTTGTCAGAAATTCAGTGTCACTTTCTTAACATTTCTCTCTTCATTCAGTTTTGCTGGAACTAAGATGAATTATGGCTTTCTTGGGGTGGGGAGAGAGGCTGTCGTACATAGACGACCAGCCAAGTCACAGAGAGAAAAGGGTTGCACAGAGATATAAGTAACTTCTTTTTTATTTGGATGTAAATTTATACTATTTATAATTGCATATTTATTGCTTGAAAATATTTGTTGATGGAATGCTGTAATTTTTTTTAGAGTACCTGCCATTAAATTTGAAGGAGCCTTGTAATTTTGAACACGGTTTCTTATAAGTTTTCTATATAAATAAAACTGCTTAGAAAGCATTGTACATTGACCTTACCTAAAGATGGGTTTATTGTTGAAGGATGTTTTATGCGTTAATAAACAAAAACTGTTATTACATCTGCAATGTCACACACTTTTTACTTGTAGGATACTTCTAATGTCATTGCTAATGGTTAATGGTATTTCTACTGACCAAAGGTCTTCATCTGAACAAACTACGTTCAGTAAATTAAATGAATTATTTCAATATTATTTAAAATTAGATTACATAGATTCACACTAAGCTATAAAAATAGAGTAATATTGTGCAACTTATAAAGCTTCAGCTACTCTTTAGGAAGCACCTATAGTCTGCACATTGGCACACTGAAGTTATTTATGTAACAACCCCTAAATAAATAAGCTTTATGTCAAGAGTTCTCAGTAAAGTGAAAGTTTGTTGCATTGTTTAATACTGTTTGATTCCTGCTCCATCATTTGTCCATCCCTTGGTTTTGAAGCAACGTCCATAAATTCAAGATGGTGGGGGAAAAAACAGTATAATCTCTTTAGGAGAAACCCATGAGTGCCTACTGGTGATCATCATTGTCTGCTCTTTTACTCGTCCCACTCAAAAAGCTATAAAAACACAATAGGTGTAACTTGACTTAAGCTGAGGCTAAGGATTTTAGTTTGGGCATAGATTATTAGGTTATTGTCCAAGCACAACCAAAATCAATTACCCTTTTTTCTCTTGTGTGCAAGTCCTGATCCCCTGATCGGATTGTTGGTCATTACTATTAGACTCAAATGTGTTGCAGTTAGAAAATTCATAGTAGAGCCACATTATGCATTTATGATTCACCAATCACTGGGTTGAGATTAGACTTTTATTTTCCTCTATCCTTGTAAAGCGCAGAAAGGGTCAAATTAATGCTGCATTGGATTTGAACCAAAGAGGCATTTTGAGCCTGTGAGCAAATGAGACTGCTACAGATGGCAGAGCGCAGATGAAAGACACTTATTCTTCTTTGGGTACATTCACACTACTGAGACAAGTGGCCCAGAATGTCCAGATTTTTTGCTTATTGTTCACATTACTGCTACTGAAACATAGTAACTCAATAAATGATCTGATTCAGAGATCAAACTGGAAGTGCTTAAAAATTATGTGTAATTGAGTCAGTGTCAGGCTATGTGGTTACCTGGATAGAAATGTGAACAGGGACATGCCCTTTGATTGACACTGGGCACTGAAAGCACTCTTTTTAGCATATGCTTAAATACTTGATCTGTTGTATGAAACGCCTCATATTTTGTCACCATTGGCACAAACGCATCACATTATTTTCCTCTTCCTTTTCATAGAGACAGAATTGAGTGGCGCTTGTTATTCCTGCAAATTTACATCACATGTAGTCTGCAGCAAACACAGCCAGAGTCCTATTCCAAAGACCTGCAGCCTCATTAAATGTCTCAGTGGTGCATTCACGGCAGTCAGTTAAAACATAAAGAATCAAAGTGAACAGTGTGATGTTTGTCACTGTAATCAGCAAAGGTTTAGATGTGTTATTTTTCCCTCAGTGGGTTTTCAACACCAATAAATAAACGATAAATACAGGTTGTTCTGCAGGAAACTATTATGGGCGCCTCAAAATAAAATCCTGATTTACTGGAGATGAAATGAGGAACTTTACCAATAGTCGGTTTGTAAAAGAGGAACTGAAACTTCCTGTACCATAAAGATTAATGAGGTAACCCGAATGGATGCAGTTATTTTTCAATGTTTAAAACTAAACATTTAATTTTTACTTAACCAATGGTCGAATGCAGATATTTTGCAATTTAGCCTTCACTGTTTCTGCTCTATTCCCAAGACACAGTTCTCTTCTCTGTTTTACAATGTCTAATTCCAATTATTATTAGTGCATACAATTGCAAATATTTAAACCCTCATTTGTGATTTAGCTTGTGTGCCTTGTGCAGTGATTGAACCTGGCATGACTTAGCTATTTTCTTGTATGGAGCTTTGACTTCTCGTCCAAAAGTAGTGTATTGTTAAATGTATTGTATATATAGCAAAGTCTCAAAGTAGATATGTTTAAGTATTATTTTAATGTATGTGTTTGTAATCCATTTTTCCTTATGTCCGTCAACAGTGTATTGTAGATGGGGCTAGAGAAAGAAATAAGGTAATTTGCAGCACGTTGCTTGCTCTGATTGTATGTTTGTAAAATTAGATTGTGATACAAATTTACTGAAAGCAGGAATATGAGCAGTAATATTGCATATGCCTGCTTAAAAAAATAAAAAGCCAGCTGTGGTTGCTTCTGCTTCCAAAGTCACAGACCGCATGTAAAAAAGAAAACTGCTTTTAGCTTGCCTAGCTGTAACGCTAGCTTTTGCCCCTTGCTAGCAAATTAAAGAAATAGTGAGCATATTGCAGGGAAGTGAGACGTACTTTCTAATTACTTCATCTTGGAGGACATGTTGAATACAAGTGTTTTTTGTGTGTATCAATTTGAGAAGTTTGTTTTAGGAAGTCCACTTTCAAGTTGAGTCTACTGAATGTGGGCCAGCTATTAGCTAATGGCGACACAGGAAATTTATAAACACAAGCTCAGGTATGGTTATAACTAGTAATGGCCTGTTTACCGTCAATTGTTAAAACACTAGGATTTAGAGGTTATTTCAGACACTGGCTTGGATTAATAAATCACATACAGAAAGATTTCGACTGTTTTTGTTTGTTTGATGACACCAAAGCTCGCCCGTCCTAGCTTAGCTTATGCAAATTGTTTGGGTTTGACAACTCTATTCATGAGCCACTGGGTGTGAAATGCCTGAATAATAAGTATACTTATAATAATAATAATACTAAAATGAGACATTTTGCGTCCTTTATGTGAGCAGTCATGGAACAATACACGGCTCACTTAAACCTTTTCTAAAAATGTGTTTGATGGAGAAGTCCTTTGTGCTCGCTCAGTGACATTCATTGTGTTCTCGTAACAAAAGTGTGGGATCGTTCGTCTGCACTGTGCGCTGCAGCCTTTGTGCTCCACACTTATTTCATAATCACAACCACAGGTGGCTGCTCAGGTCCGATGGACTGACAAGCACGTCACACCAAACAGCCTTAATTTATTCATCTTTCCTTTTGAGTTTTCACATTTAAAACTCAGCACTGGCAGACGATTTTTCCCCCCTCTCCATTTACCTTCAGAAGTGAGACAAGGAGAAGGCTGACATTTTGCAAAATATCAGAGCTGCAGTAGGCTCTTTAGATTGATGAAGTGCTAGATTGGTTTGTTTGTGTTTTATGAGTGATGTTAGAATAAAACAAGGTGCGGACTGAGCCTTTAGACTTGCAAGGCAGCCATTTGTCCACTTTTCAACAACAAATTAGGGCCTGTGCTTCAGTTCTCTTTTGTCAAGTTACTTCCATATTAGTTTGCTTACCTGTTGCTATGGTAACAAGGGTTCTTAACTAGCCTAGGGATACACAGTACAATATAAAAGCTTTACACATAAAGAGCATGTTGGAGTGGATTGGAAAGGTTATACAAAACAATGTGTTAACCTGCAGAGTAATACAATGTACAGTCACAATCCCTTTACACACTTAATTATTGCATGAAACTACTATGTTGAAACCATATCCACAAAAAACATATTTTTTTTAGAGGTGGTTTAGATGAGGAATCATGATGGATGGTTATGGTTGGTGTACAGTGAACTTCTTAAAGGAATAAGGAAAAAAAACAAAAAAGAAATTACTAACTGAGAAAATAAGAAAAAGTTTGTCAATGAGAAGGCTTGGTTTTAGGAGCCCATTGCAAAGGTTACAAAGCTCCACAAAAAGTAAAGTTTGCCCGTGTGGAATTAATTTTAGATCGTTTCAAAAACCTTTTCATAGATCTCTGTGGTGGCAGATCTGACTCCTCCAATTCTATATTCATAAAACAGGAAGTAATATGTGGCTTTTATCATAATCTGTCTCAAGGCTCAGACAAAAGAGAGTCCAATAATGAGATAAACAAACAATAAATGTGTGTATGTATAAAGTTAAAGTAACAAAATAAAAGATTGTAGTCATTAGGTCAGACATTAATGGGGCACAATATATGGAATCTTAACATGGGACGTCTCACAAAACCTAGGAAGGTATAGCTGAGGTGTTCTAATGTGGTTGAGTAAAATGACAGAGGCACACAGACTCCTGACAGTCATAGTCAGTGCGTGCATAATGTTAGCTGTAAAGAGCACAATAAAAGGACACACATTCCCCTGTACACTGGAGCCAGCAGATGTCACTGTAGATGTCAAGTGTGTCTCCTGTAACACACTGTAATAAGGAGATCAAAGCTGCTCCTAGATCCTGAAGGTGTATTCCAAATGCTTTAGTCACTCGTGAGTCAGCTCCTATTTGTTCCTGTTCCAATTTGTTTTTACTCAAAACCAAAGTGACTCACATGCACATTGACGGAGAAACATATGCAAGTATTTTGAAGCACGAAACCTATATGAAGAGGGAGCAGAATGAAGTTTGTCATTGAGATCATGAAGTAAGAGTACAAGGCAGTTATGAAACTTTTTGACAAATGTTTGTTTTATGTAAATATCTTAAAAATAAATTACTAAAATAACTAAATAACTATATTCATGCTCTCAGATTAAACCAGAAGGAATGCAGTTGTTGTTATTCCACAGCTTATAGACTTATTCAATATGTTTGCCATTTGATATTACATATTATTATTAGGCTGTATATTTAATATGTTTTTGATCAAGTTAAATCCATACATCAGTTATGTCATAGTCGTTTTATATCTTTATATTTCTTTATAGCACCTTTCCCTGGCTAATATTGCAACTCCTGTATTTTTTGCAACAATCTTCATTAGACATGATTAAATTTATTATCCACAACATATTGTCTATCAGGTTAGATGATAAAATGCCGCCGTCTTTGAATACGGAATCACTGTCTTCATAAACAGGATAGATTTCTTGTGTCTCACCGGACATACGTGATGAGTGTTCGCTCTCTCGGCTGCCAAGTGCACACACTATACAACTCACTCACCATCATGTCTCCAGAAAGCATCCGTTTTGTCCATGCCCAGGCTCCAGCATACTCTGAATGTGGTAAAAGTCCCCAGATTCTTCTAGGATGAGTCTGAACGATGTGGAGTACTGAGTCACAGGAAACGTTGGGTTAAACTTGATGAATGCCTTGTGATCCTGAACATACCCAAACATGATACTCATGGAGGTGTGTGTCAAGAAAAGCTGTTTTACTAAGAACTATTTTGATGTGAAGACTGGACCAGGTGCTATCATCTCAGTAGAATTTATTTTGGTGTAAATCACAAATATTCTGTTCAAAATACAAACATTGTTGATAACAATACAAACAATAAACACAGAGTACATGTGAAAAGAAATGGTGTGGAAATATAACACTGCATTTATTACGAGCAACTGTATAAAATATACATACAAGTCTTACAGTGGATTTAAATTACCATTTCATTAGACAGTTTTCTCCTTAGGGCTGCTGCCTACACAGTTGCAGCTACATTGTTAACTATCATTGACAGCTTGTTAACAATTCACCACGATATCCGAGAATAAATTATGCACCACAAACAATAAACTACAAAAAATGTCCACAACAGGCAACAGTTACTTAGCTTTTAGCAGATGCTCAGACCAGATGTCTAAATTTTTATTCATTCTTCTCTTTTGTCTCCTATTTAAAAAAGGAGAATAAGAATAAGAAGGCATTCTCTCATGCACATTTATTTATTTAATTAGAAAGTAGGATGATTTTTAATATAACTTTAGGTCCTGTACTGGTTTGCAAGACTTATCCTATTAAGGACTAGAGCCATCTCTTTCAACACTGTGTGTAGACATGCACTTAAATATAGTAAATCCAACACAGAATGTGCATGTTTTGTCTCTTAATTCCAAATCCTGCTCTTTCATTGAAGATCACCTGCTGCTGCTCCACACAGGTTGTGATGATCTGAGACTAGAAGGAAGCCACTTGGTGGCAGTGTCCACAATATTGACAGAAGAGAGGTGAACAGTGCATCCGTCTACATGAGATCAACCTGTGTCTAACCTTAACTTCTTCATCTAAATAATTTAACAACAACATAATAGTCTCATGTATGTAGCTTGCAGATGGTAACCAAAATTGACTATAATTATATGTTTGGTCAGTACTTCCTAATGAGTTACACTTGAGTCACTATGAGTTTAATTTTAAGTCCATCAGTTGAGCCATTTGTGAATCACATGACAAATCTGAATGAGCGGTTAAATGAAAATAGAGACACCACAGAGTGGTGTGCTTACTCATTTTGTCACATTTGCTCCATAAATAAGCAAAAATGTCTGCAAAAACAAACTGGGGTAAAGGTCATCCCTCTTAAATGACTGGAACATGAGGATGAATCAGCAGAGAAGCATATACAAAAATAGGACAAGCTAAATAAAAATATGTTCCCATAGGAAGTGAATAAAGTTTGCTGTATGGTTGTACTCAGGTCAGTGTTGTAAGTAGACAACTGGGAAACTCCACACCTCCAGCAGATGTAGGTATTGTTAACAGACCATTTACTTTACTTTACTTCAGTAATTTCACCTGTATCAGGTGTGAACTTGGCTGGAACTGGGCCATTTTTTCACTGCCTGCCAAAGCCATTTGGAAAAAATACATGAAATTACATGACAGAATACCAAACCAGAGAATGGGTGCACATTCAAATAGGTATTATTTGATTCTATCTTATTCTACCTTCCACCCACTGTTTGATTTTTATTTTATTATATTATTATTATATTTTATTTTAAATACCTTCTCTGTGTGTCTCCTAAAAGTTCAGATATACAGTCCGCAGAATACAGGCTTACAGTTATGGAATAACTAACATCTCAAGCTGACTTACACCACCCAGATTCATCATGAGTTATACATGTCTTTTTCCTAGTTGTTGTTTGTAATGTATAAAGAGACACCTAAAGGCCAGGATGTGCTACCTCCTTTTACAAACATACCATGCTATTTGGTCATCTGAACTGCTCCAACAGTCATTTGATTATCCGGCTTCTCTGGACAGCACGGTGCTTTCCACCTACTTAAGCTGTACAAGTCACTGGTTTTTGACTAACCAGAAGTTCTTCATCGCAGTCTGTGTGTTGACCACAGGCTGCATATGACAGATGTTGTTTAGAGGCTGCCAAGCGCACTCCCAGCTTCGACCTGCTGTTGTCCTGGTGCACAATGACGCAGGTATTGCACAACATTTTCCTTGGTTATGACAGAGTGACATCACCAGCTCCTCTTAGTGCTCGTTGTTATCCTGTTCCCTTGACGCGTGATGTCTCTTTAACGATTGCACTGTTATGTGTAAATACTGTAAACAACAGCGTCATAGCCTAGGGTCCTGCAGTATCCACGGCAGCACCTGTCTGGTGTGACGTCACACAGGACTCAGGTGAATGCATGCATGCATGTGTGTGAGGCTTCTGCTGGCTGTGGGATGTTTGCAGAATCAGCACAGCAGCACACAAGGTAAACTTTCCACTGTCCTTCAACTCAGTGAACATCTTTGTTCTTTATTGATAAAGCTGACTCCATTTTACTGTTGTTACATATTAAAAGAAGCAGACTGGAGTGGTGTAACTGTAAAAAGTGTCCCCCAGAACAAACAACACACTCACACAGGTGTTCTTGCATAAAATCACTTTAGATGTTCCTCGAAGAAGATGTGCAGCCCTGCCATAAAAGGAAGCCACTGTTGCTCAGCGAGCGCAGGGAAAGCAGAAGAAGAAAGCTGGTGCCACCCAAAGAGAGAGCAGTCCAAAAACGAAAAGGGCAAATGGTAGTGCTAGGGGGCTTCCCCTTTTCCACTGTCCTTCAATGAAGTGAACATCTTTGTTCTTTATTGATTAAGCTGTTAGAAGGTCAGAGACTGCATTTCATTGTTACATATTACTTTCAACATAACAAAATAATATAAATATACTTAAAGTTTTTTTTAATCATGGCTGTCTGTTATACAGATCTATGCTGCTGTAGTATACTGGATGCATTTTTGATTCATTACAAAATAAATGATACCATAATATTGTATGTTGGACCACAATGTAACCCCACTTGCTTCAAATTTAAGGTAAATTATAAGTCAGCGCTGGTGGATAGAAAATTGCCCTGGACTGTCAGAGACCTGAATACCTGACAAGATGACCTTTCAGCCTCTGGCACTAATCACAGGCGCCCAAGTAAAGGTTTTCTAAACAGAAGCTATAAATAAAAGTTAAATAAAAATGAGGATATGAACTCCATGTCACCTAACACCTGTCTGGGAGACAGTAATGAGTGGCCTGCTGCTTGTTGGATCCCTGTAACAGAGATCCATCTGTCCTGTTTCAATGAATGATATTAAGGCCAGACGGAGGCACCTAAATATAGCCCCGACAAATTAAATTGAAATGACTCAGAAGCGAGATGACTGAGGGACGGGTAACTTATCCCCTCGTTTTCTAAGTCAATACGTTGCTTTTGGTGACCACAACCTCGGAGATGGGAGTCACATATTCCACTCTCAAACCTTCAACTGTTGGAGGAAGGAGGTTGGGTCGTGGGGGTGGTAGTGGGGTGGAGTGATAGGAAGATGGGTGGAGGTGGGAGGGAGGGAAAAGGCTAAATCAGTTGGCGGAGGAGAGGAAGCGCTGTCATATCCAGGAGGAAGTGTGAGTCAGTGCTCGTACATTCTTCAAGGCTGATTCAGCGCTGCACAGGAAGTGGGAAATGCTTACTGCTGGGCTTTAACACCGGGAGGAAAAGAAGCAGACTGGAGTGGTGTAACTGGAAAAAGTGTCCCCTAGAACAAACAACACACTCACACAGGTGCTCTTGCATGAAATCACTTTAGATGTTCCTCGAAGGAGATGTGCAGCCCTGCCATAAAAGGAAGCCACTTTCTGTCGCTTAACAAGAGTAGGGAAAGCAGAAGAAGAAAGCCGGTGCCACCCAGAGAGAGCTGTCCAAAAACGAAAAGGGCAAAGGGTAGTGCTCGGGGGCTTCCTCTTTTTCGCTGGTGCCCAGAAATCCCCCCTTCCTTCTCCCTCTACTGTCAGCTCTCACATTTCACAGTTCTAGCAATGGCAATTTAACTCTTTCCTTTCCAGTAAGACAGCCTCCGGTTTCAGCAACATCCGACATCAGTAAAGAGGAAGTCAGGGCTCATTCATACTTATTCACAAAGAACATGCAACGATGCCATAACTTGGAGACTGAACTATGCAGTAGTTGTAAAAGTAAAAAAGTTACTTCTCACCTAAAACATTCAAATCAATGATTGCAAAGATATTTACAGTGATACATCTTGACTTAATGACTTTTTGGGATAGAGTTGTTTGAGTGTCTGTACCTCTAAGCACTTACATTTTCCAGGTTGTCAGCTACATTTTGATTGAAAGCTGAGAGTTGGTGAGATCATGGGTGAGTGTGGGGGGTACTTTAGAGGATGCTGTTAGCCGTTTAAACTCCCATGGACAGCGTGTCCCACCCATGCAGGCTCATGGTCACTGCCTCCGTCCTCGTGATAAAACACCGGCTTATCACCAGTTTCCATTCAGCTTCTTTTTGCTTATGCAACAACAACATGGAGAGGAAGTGTTGCACGCTGTGTATGAAGAAAGTATCTCTGATATGCGCGTGTGTTGGAGGACAGAGGAAGACAGAGGAAGACAGTGGGAGACAGTCGACACGGTGCACGCTGTGGGACAGGTTTCCACTTGAGAGTAATGCTACCAAACATCTCTGACAGTGGAAAATGTACACTCAGCTGATTAGTGCTTTCGGCGAGCACGCAAACATACATCAACCCGTTCCTGAAGTCTCACACTGTGGCTCTGTCTCACACAAACCATGTTGTATTGTACGGGCTGTTGCTAGGAGACCAATTCCAAACCTCTCGAAACAGAGAGACTTACTTCTCATTTCTAAGCCCTGTTTTTTTTTTTGTTTTTTTTTTTAAAAGGGAAAGTGAAGGAGAGGAACTGCATGCGGAAGGGGGTTGTAAATGACAAAAGAGACAACACTCTTCAACACAGAAAAGCTTTCCTTCGCAGCAGGAACAAGTCCACAGACTCATCAGTCTCGTGGTTTTAGACTTGAATAAGCACTCGAGTGAAGGATTATATACAGCTAGAATCATACACAGCCCCTCCTCACCTCTGTAAATGCAACTAATTCACAAGACAAATGAAAGCTTTAAAAGACAAAAAATTGAGGTATAAGTTATGTTCTATGACAATACTATTCAGATAATTATGGACATTCCAACTAGACCAGTCCACAGTCTGTCCCAGTGCTCAAATACAGTCCAAGGTCAAATGCAATTAAGATTTAAAAAAAGGTTTCCATGACATAGAGGGTCCAATACCTTACATATCATGTCACAAAAGATGGTGGTGGTGGCAGTCAGGTGCTCATAATGTCATTACCAGCACACATACTTCAGCTCACCGAACAAATGGAGCAGACAAACTTCCACCCTCCTGTCATGTGCTCCTCATTTCCATTGTGCCATCTTTGCTATCATGTACCCCCCATATTCATTAAGCTGCTTCTTCTCTGCCCCTGCGCCCCACTGAGCAACACTTTTCAGAACGCCGCTGCCCCTCGAGAGGGTCTGTCCCGTCATGTCACATGCTGTGGTTCCGTGAGGTCAACAGCCTGTCCGTCCAGCTGCTCAACATGACAGGCACCATGCACATGCAGCGTTTCTGCTTCATCAGGGTTTAGTCCGAGCTAAATGTTAGGCATATGCTTGTGTCAGTGTTTCTCAACCCTGTTCCCAGAGATATTTTCAGAAATCAGCTAAACTTAAAAGCTGATCTAAGAACACTTATTATACTGTGTCAAAAATTGACACAGAAAAACTCAGGGGTCATCTGGAGAGGTCGCCTCAGGTTTTTACTCATACTGTTTCTTTCATTTTTAATTTTTTTTTTTTAAATTAAAATTCCATACATTTGTGTTAAAATATGGGTCCACCCACCAACAGTCAGCTCTTGTCTTGTGTTTGATGTTATTAAGTTGTCAGTACCACAGATACTATATTTCCCGATTTAAACATGATCCATAATAACAACATTACTGTTATTACTGCAAAATATGTGGGAATGGATTGTGGGTAAAGTGCTTGTATCCCAAACTTACAACAACATATGAAGCCATATCAAACACAAACAAACTAATTTATTTAAGGTAAAGTTACAATGTAACAATGTAAATTAGTAACATTTACAATTTCAGATTATATTTGTTCATGATGTGTTGAGTCTCTGTCATTGAGGTGCATGAGAGTCAGTGCATCGTCACCAAATTAACAAAGATAAAATAAAATTTCCATTGTTTTTGTTACTAAAATCTAAGTAAAAGCCATTATAGGTCAAACCAAACTATGTGGTCGGCTCCTCTGTTTGGTGAGTCAGCAGGTGACTCAGCAGGATCAGTATGAGATAATGGAACATCAAGACGTGATTCTCCTCAGTCACCAACATGTTGAATCTTTGGTGAAATGTGGTCGAAACCAAAGTCAAGACAGCTGTGGTACGTCAAGCTGTCACTTCCGTGTAAATACCGGTGCCTCCGTTCTGAAGTGGGTCTATTACTCACCGCTTCTTTTGACTTTATGTAATTTTAGTGATTCACAATGTATCATGGTGTAATTCACAGTCGGCTGAAGCAGAGGTTGGCTTTGTGTGTTCAGTCGTGGATGTGGTCAGCTTTGATTATTTGCATTTACTATTTTTACCACAATATCATCTTTGATACTTTGGAGAATGAAGAAAGCAGAAAGTAAAACATGGCAGAAATAAACGCAATTTGATTCTAATAAAGGTGTAGACATAAAGCCATGAGGCAAAATGAAATGAAGAAAAGCAAGTTTTTAATGAGACAATACTTATAAATACACCAAAGGACTTCTGGATGAGGGACAGAACACCTTCCACCAAGAACCTACATGAATAATATTTTAAATACAATATTATTTACATACAATAGTATTTCACTTTGATTAACCTTGACACTACTCACATTCATTCAAAACTACGCTATTTTTCCTCAATGCTTTTTTCAGAAACTAACCAATGTCCATGAATTATACCAATATGAATCAAACCCAATATTAATTTTCTATAAACTAACAGTGTTTCATTCATTAAAAAACAAAATTAAGTGACAACGGATGCAGTGTGGCTGTGATTTGTCAGTATCTGTGATAAAACAGGACTTCTACATTTGAAAACTCCCTCTTTGCAATAAAAACAGATTAATGATGGGAAAATCCTCTGGTGTAAGTACTCTGTTTTAAATATTTAAATATAACATATTTACTAAAAGCATAGTAGCATAAACTGCATTCATCGAAAAATGGTGTCAGTCTTGCTCAAAGCTCTGGCCATCTTTTTAAAAAAATTATTTACTTGTCACACAAACTCCAGTCCAACTAAGCTGCATACACATAACATTAACTTGATATCAGTCTAAGGCGGTGTGGTTTTAGTTTGACTTGACCATGATGAGAATTTCTCATCTCATTTGCTTTTTTTTTGCCGTGATGCTGTTAGTCACTGTGTCTGTTTAAAGCT
Organism: Rhyacichthys aspro; assembly: GCA_036850595.1. Classification (NCBI taxonomy): domain Eukaryota; kingdom Metazoa; phylum Chordata; class Actinopteri; order Gobiiformes; family Rhyacichthyidae; genus Rhyacichthys; species Rhyacichthys aspro. Next base: position 12,505,553 of record CM072168.1, read on the forward strand.
TTGTGGGAAACAGCACAGAGTCCAACACACACAGGACAGTAATGAGTCTCCATCTCAATCAATATGCACCGAGTTGATGTATACATAGATAAAACAATGTAACGTGTAAATACCACCCATAAAATTATATTATGATAACTGTATGATTAATGCCCACTAAATGAACTTCTTAATTTAGTATTTGGTAAAGCCCCCCACAACTCTGACACGCGGTAAAACCCACGATATAGTAATAAGACTGGATTATACTCATGGGAAGTCTCTCCTAGTGTCGACAAAATCCACTATCATCCCTCGGGCTAAAGAGCTCAACTTCTTTTCTGAAAGGAGAGTTGAAAATGCTACTTTCCTTCCTGTGACCTCTAAACATTACAGTAATGCTACTATAAGTGTTCTGCTGGACTTTTGTGCGTGCGTTGTCTCGCTGATGGGGAAAGCCCTATTAGAGGTCAGTGCGTGACATTTAGATGACTTATCAAAGCTGTGACGCAGACGTGGAGGGGAGGATGACATCACACATGCCACCTTCACACAACGGTGCCTTCACCTCGTACCCTGTCCTCCTTGAACATGTTTACTTGAGTGATATAAAACAAGACAGATTGAACCCTCTCTCTCTCTACTGTTTTGCTTTTGGCCATTTCACACCATCACTCTTTTCTCAGTATTCTGACTGAGCATGCAGTCTTTGCAGCATTCACGTCACCGGCAGCTTATCAAAGCAACAATAAACCGCCTACACACCCCTCCCATTACAGGCCATTAGCAGCCACTTGCATTGTTAGGATTCTCATACTTGGTCTTGATGGTTGAGCACATACAATGCAGTCGCAAAAATAGTGACAAAAACGTACAGGTGACATAGCGACTTAAGCCCAAAGTAATAAGGCGCTGCAGTGATTTAGTATGAGGCAGATGGAGCTGATTTGTAATGAATAAAACTAAAGACGATAAGTCGTGTTGCTGCTCAGTGTAAAGGCCCTGCGTTAAAGACAGAGCACAGCAGTCAAGCCTTTCTTAATACGCTGTGGACGGTTAAAATGTTCAGAAAGTAAAAACAGAAAATAAATTTCTTCTAGTGTTACAATTACTGCTAAATCTTTTTTCTCATTTCTAAAACACATTTCCACGCAGTGTTGTACAAAGATTGACGTTTTATTGGAATATTGTCTCATTTGGTTAGATTTCATATGCAGATTTTTTTTTATATCATCATCATGCATTACATTTTAGCATTTTTGTGTATTAAACCAACTAACTCAACATATTATAGTGCTTATAATAAACACAAGATCCAAGAGATGTGTCAGATCATTCACACATTTATTAAATCTTAATGGAAAGCTATACACCAAAATTTGAAATCAACCTTCACACAATCAAAATCCTTCTAAATTCCACAACTATGTCCTTTGAGAAGAGTGTGGAGAAAAATACAACAAAACTATACGAGAAGAGGCTGGATTTCGTTCAGTTAGAACAAAGCTGGATGAGACTCTTACTCTTATGATGGGGGATGGTTTGCTTTATGACTTTAAAAAATGTGTGGAAGGAAGTGAGAGCTGTATGAAGGCTTTTTGTGAAACATACTGTTACTGTATAGACTGTATAGAATAATGTAATTGATCCACACATTTGTCTTAGAGTTTATATTCCCATACTTTATTTTTGTTTGCAATTTCCTTGAATCAAATATGCACAATTTTATAGTTCTGTGACACCTATTACTCCTCTTATACTTCCAGTGTAACTTTGTCTTTTAATTTTGCATTTTATACCTTATCTTTCTCAGCACAATTTGGTCTTGACACTTCACAGCAAGAAATCTCAGATGTCAAACTTTCATTCTTGATCCTTGTTTTTTTTTTTTTTTTTTACATATAAACCCATGTATAACTTCAATAAACTGGCATGAGTATCTTTAATGAAACACGTTCCAGCTGACACCTGTGCTTGTTTAAAGGTGAGACTATTTTTAACAAAGAAACAGGAAGCTACCTGTCTTGTTCAAAAACAGTTGTTGTGCGGCCACTTCACTTTTCACTTTTTCAGTCCCGAGTGTGATTTCTCATTATAATGTAGCCCTGCTGCAGGTCGCATGACAGGACTCAGAAAATGCTCCCTGCTTTATTCCAAACAGGGTCCTTTATTTATTGGTGTGGAATTTTTCTTCCCTCAGTGTTTTCGCATCTCATTTGTCTCATTTATACAGTATTTACACCAGTGCCACACACCTTTATGGAAATGTATAAATGCAATGTGTGTAAAGAGCAGTGCAAAAATCTCTAGCCCAGGTCGATCAAATGTACAGGCTTAAGGAAGTCTGTTCATTTTTACAGGGACATTTTTCATTCAGACCTTGGATTCTGACCATACATCGGACTTTTGAGTCTATAGTGAACTGTTTCTGTATCTATATGAGGTAAGGATGTATGAGGTGAGTTCAAGAACTGTTGGTTTGGATGGAACTTTAGCATTATCCCAGGTGTGTGAGCGTTGTGGCTGCAGAGTAAAAAGCCAGTGTGCAGTCCTAATAAGGAGGCAGTCTGACAACCTCCTGACAGACAACAACTGGGCTTTGTGCTGAGATACTAGAATATTCTTGGCATCTTTGCTCGGGGGTTAACTCTTGGGACGTTAAGGCAACTCTCAATCGATTTTTTTAAAAGATATTCTGGATTGTGCTGAGGCATTTCACTCATTCTGTTGTGACTCTCGGTTTAACAAATGACAGTCTGTCGCAACAAGGTGCAGTATTTATTTTATTTAATTGTCAAGGTCAGTCATTTCAAGTGCATACAAATGTTAGCTGAAACCTTACCTGTAGTTTCTGGAAAATGTAAAAGATGCTTACAATGCTCCCCTGAAACCCAGCAGACAATGTAGCTGTAGAACTAAACCACACAGAAATCTACATTGTATGCCAGGTTCAGGAAAAAGCAACAGTACGAGGATTTTCATTCAAATATTCTCTTTTTGTTGATGTACAACACAAGGACATTTGGCCAAGGGCATGTAGCAAAACATTCTAAAACCATTTCACTAAGAATGAATCTTAAAAGATGTCGGAAGAGGAAGGAGTGAAAAAACACATACAAAACACAAAGCCTTGACAAGGGCCCCTTGTGGAGATGTGACACAGAGAACATCCTGTCAGTGGGGTCACAGGATGGAGCCCCCCTCCCAAATGACTTCACAGCCAATCAGAAGAGAGGAATGCACAGCCGGGCCACCTCGGGCCAGGGGCTGGGATGGCCTGCGCGAACCAGTGAATACGACAGAGCTGTCAGAGACCCAGTAGCCAGATGTAGCTGCTGATTGCTACACAGGATCTACACTGCCTACTGAGCAACCGGCAGCGTGCACAGAAATGATGGTGCTTGAGACCTTAGGAGATACCACCTGAAAAGAAAAAAGGAAAAAAAAGTAAATTTCTTTTCTTATAAAGCATTATACTTAACAATCTTTTACTACAAAAGCCATTATGAGGAGCAGGGGAGCAGCTCTGTAATAGGATGTGATCTCTTCCACTGAAACCTCCTTTGTTACTTGCCTACATCACAAAGAAATCCAAATCTATCCATGCAACAAGAAACACTCTGAAGCAGCACCAAATGGCCCAAAAGCATTGGTAAATTTTGTGTAGTAAAAGTGTATTGTATTGGTCTAGTTGAGGAGGTGAAGCAGAAGAAGAGGACCCTGAGGGAGGGGAAGGATATGGGAGATTATCTGCTTATGAACATCTCCAAGCGTGGCATTATCAGTTGCAGATTCCTGTCATTCTTTCCCATTAGCCCTGAGGCACAACAGGCAGTGGCCACCGCCATGCTGGCTCCAACACTGCCTGACGCATAATGGGGGCAGTGACCCAGCGGTAATAAAACACGACCTGGGTACAGGTGATGGCAGTATAGGACTAGACCAGAGCAGAGGAACCAGAACAGGATGGTCCGTTTGTTGTTTCTTCTGTGGTCTTACGGACTCATGACAGCATTGATCAAACACACTCAGCTGATGGTCACTTGACTCTAATTTGATTTCATTAAGAAAAATGTGCTGCTAATCATTCCTCCAGTCTCCACATTCCAGCTCTGTGTCACCATAACCACTCTTTCTGTCTGCATTTCTGGGTATTTTGACTTATTGGCTGGTGACTAAAGAATGTGTAACTTTGTGTTGCATCATATTTAACCTGATGACTGTGACAGCTCACAAAGTTAATATACTGTGTTTTCTGGCTTGTTCATTTTAAATTGGGGCTTTAGACTAATACAAAGGTATATAGCTTTAGGCTCGACTCTTTTCTGGCTATATCTATGGTATATCTATGGGAGATGTTTGACTAAGGAAAGGGGCTGAAATAGTGTTTGATGTCAGAAGCTGGAAAAAGAATAGATTTCTCACCTGTACAGAGCACAGCACTGGAAAGGAAGGTGTCGTGTGGAGCCTTTTGGACAGACTTGACAACCTGTGAGGAAAAAACACCACAGACAATGTTATAAATAATATATACTGTACAGACTGTACACATATGATAGAGCTGGACATATGAGAGTGACATAGACCGGTAAGCCTGAGTAAGCTCACAAGGCTAGACACAAGTTGATATGGTCTTTTAAGTCTTATCTCAATCTTTTTCCAGGCTTTGGGGATGAATAAACATTTTTCCACTAAAAGTGAAGTTGAGTGACCAAGGCAACAGAAATTAAATGGTCTCACACTTTTTTGTGAACAAAGATTTCAAGAAGCACCATCTCCCACAAAAAGTTCAGCACCAGATCCAAATGTTACTGGTATAAACGGTTGATGCTGGGAATCAGGTTGATTTAAAGGTAATAGCCTGTGTTAAATACAGGGATTGACATCAAAACGTTGAGTGTAAAAGCCCAGTGTAAAGTGTATTTTGTGGTAAAAAGTTAAAAAGTGTGAAGCGGCGTGTGAGAGGGGTAGTGTCATTCCTTTCCTGCCTGTGCTGGCCGCTCTATTCCTAGAGCGTGGTGTATGGCAGTTGATGTGGGTTTCCTCTGAGCTGCCTGGAAGATGACTGGGCCTGACCACATCCACATTCACACACGCATTGAAACACCAAGTGACAACTGTCCGCACATATACACCAAATATACACAACTTCTGTATACACCAGCATACAGAAACACGCTGTGAGAGAAGCTAAGAGGAACTGAATCATTACCCTGTCTTAGCCTCAAAACAGTGAAGGGTATGGCTTCACTGGTTGGTGCTGCGCTGTTTGTTGCTCAAGTATGTGTGGGTATGTGTGTGGGTGGGTGTGTAGGATGTGTGAGCTGGGTGTGGATGCATTCCCTCTCTCCCCATGTCTCACTGTGTACAGTATGTGCTTCCACTTTAAATGACTTTAGTTGTACAGCTTTGCATTAATTATCTTAGGTTGTCTTCCAGAAATGTGCTCTAGGGCTCAGGTTTTCTTCCAAAACTACTGGAAACCACTTTCACATTATTGGTAGTAGAATATACACATTAAAAGCATATTTGTATGGTAAATATAAGGACAACAATGATTAACTTTTGTTAAATGCTTGTGTTATTGACATGTCATATTCAGTACATAATGGCTCTAAAGCAGTGTGATTGCAGTTGACAAGCCCATATCTATATAATCTAGAAAACTACCAATTTTTTTTTATAAATCTGACTTATACCATATTGAAAGCTCAAATACAATATTGCTAACTAGCCGGTTGAGCATACACAGCTTCATTTAAGATAAAAAATATCCATAACTTCCTTATGACACAGCTCACTTAGATGATTTATTTCACCCACGTGAAATGAGCCGACAATTAGAAATAGCACCAATCAGTAACAGAGATGTTTGGTCTGAAAGTGCAGATGAATATCTCACTAAAAGTTTGCCACCAATTAAGCATTAAGCGCTCCATGAGGCCAGCAGCCAATCAGACATTAGCCCTGAGCTCCCAGGGTTCCATTAGACTCCATCCTCGACGTCTGATTGGTTATGAAGGTTGAATATAAAAGTCTAACCAAAGAGAGGAGCCACTAGCCCAGATTCAGCAGAGGCAGAGGTTACAGAAGCTTTGGAGGCTTTCCTGCTTCCTCTGTTCTCCATCCAAAGTCATTCCTGGTCCCAGAATATTCCCAACGCTACACAGTAGACAGTCACTGCCAGACACACAGCTGAAGCCACTTTCTTTCTCTTTCCCGCTCTCTTTCCCTGTTGTTATAGTATAAAGCGATGAGACAGGCTTAAAGTGTAAGGCGATCCTAAATGATTCCGTTGGGTGCTTATTGGTGGCTTGAAGAGAAGACTCGGTCCAGGCCTGGACATGAGAGCCAAAGAACTTCTCCAATGGGAGCCCCAGTCTCTAACACAAGGTTTGTACCTCAGCCCCGGGCCCACAGAAAGAGGGGTTTCTGCAGGCTCTTCCAGGGGGCTGGACTGATGGGAAAGAGCTGGCAGCTTGTCGGAGGAAAGCTAACTCCCCTCCTTAAGCTGCTTTATGAAGGCCTGGCAAACTCGCACAGAGCAAAGAAAAGGGGGCAGCAGCACCAAAAGGAAAACAGAAACACAAGGGAAGTGAACAGAAGAATTCTACAAAGTCAGCATGGGGCCACTCCAGTGTGAGGTTCACCTTCAGAATTGGGAGGGATCAGGCTTTACATAGGACTATAATGTTTAAAGGTAAGCCCACTGCGATACCATTAACTTACACACGGAGTACTACTTAATTCAGTTATTGGAAAAATGAATCAAATGTGAATAATTCATAATCAATAAAATTATATATAACTCTCAATGTCACAAAGCTACAATGAGGGCTTTTTGTTCTTCTAAACAACTTCACATTAGCCACTCCAAATTATCTGTTTGGTATCAGGACATTTGTGTTCATTTTATTTTGGCACATTTGGTTACCTGTAACAAACCTAAGCTGCTCCAGATACGAGGTATTTACTCTTGAGGCTAAATACAGTTTTTTTTTAACAAATGAATATCTATCCATTACTGTATTTATTTTTGGTATGTGCTCTCATAAATGTGTCAAGTGATTCACAGCACATTCTTTAATTTTTAAGAACAGAGGCTAATTAAAGCTATTTAAATTTAGCACTTATCCAAATGGCAACTGATGGATGGTTTCTCTCCGTTAATGTCCTCTTGATTTTGTGTAACAGGTGGATAAGCACAGGTCTTTCCTGACGTCCTTCACAAGCAGCCACTTCAGCTGAGTCATTGTGTTAACTGATTACCTATGGAAAACAAAAGGAACACCTTAAAAACGCAACGCTGCGGGCCTTGCCCATTGATCCTGGTTTTCCATGACGTGCATCCGTCTCTACAGCTTCTTCCTCTCTCTCTCACACACTCAACACACACACACACTACTACTTATTGGAATTCAGAGTGGGGCCCAGGTAGGGGAAGCTTTGCCCATATATGAGCAAAGGAGGAAACAGGCCAGGTGTGTGTGTTTAGTTCACCGTTGGAACCAGCATTTTCCCAGTACACAAAGAGCACACACAATGCATAGGATTCTCCATCGTCAAGCTGCGCAAACCAAACTGCATTTAGCCGCGTGATGTCTAAGTTATGCCGCTTAAGCTCTTAACTCTACAATCTGCTTGTGAATGACAGACTTGTGTGAGTGACTTGTTGCTGTATAAACAAAGACGAGTCATGCGAAAAGGAAAGTAGGGAAAAGAATGAAGGAATGAGTCAAGGGATGGTTGAGATAGTTCTGGCATCGCTTAACCCAGTTTAAGTTACATAACACAATTTTGGAATATGTCTCAATGGCTTGCCTTTTGACAAAGACCAAGTGTGTGTTTCACTGAAGAATATGCATCACACTAATGGTTTAACTTAAGCTTTCCACTCTTAAATGAATCATCAGCGTCTGAATCAGGCACCTTTAATAATAAGGCCTCAGTGTAATGACTCAATAGTGGCAACAGGGACAGGACAGTCATTTAACACTGACTATGGTCTGTGCTCCACACTTTGGACCGACTCACGAAGTGACCTCTCTTGGCACACAAAACCATCAACAGCAGTTAGTCTAAAGTTTTTTCATCCAATTATCAATGCATTCAGTCTGTGTTTGTGCAACCATGGATGTGGCCTTATTATTTCTGACAAATCAAACAATAGAAGAAATCAAAATTGATCAGATCACATCATTATAACAACAACTATCTTCTTATTCTCAAATATAATTATTTACTAAACACTTTATGGAAATTGATGAAAAGAATATAATAAAAAAGATACATTACTTTAGAGTTTGCAATTTATTACAAAAATAAATAACACTTATAACCATTGATGTTTTAAATTGTTATGGATTGAAGCAATATTTACACTTATTTATTATAGTTTCAATACGTTGCCAGTGAAGTATAGGGACAAAGTCTATTCATTAAGTGAGATATTAATGTGGGGTCTAATTGACCCATTTTATTTATCTTAGATTCAGTAAGAACTTGTGCAAACACTGCTAATAGTCCATTTTTTATGATGGGTATGTGAGGACAGCCTGAGAGCTGCTTCCTGCCAAGTGGGACAGGGCAGGGTTCATTTTGTAGGCAGTGTGATAAAGGAGGGGGCAGAATCCATGCTAATCTCCCTCTGGGAATGTAATCTCCCCCATCAAGATACCTGCCATGCATCTCACCGCCGACCTAACTGCTATCTCACACTCACACCGGAAGTGTCGCACTGATGAGAGCCCATGGATCCCAGCGCACTAACATGACAGTTGATGGCCGCTTTCTTATCACGCCTCCTCACTCTCTATTGTGCACCACACACATCTTGCCTTGCCATAAACTACAGAGTGAAGAAGTCGTGAAGTGCCAAAGATTGGGGCATAGTTCTTGAGGTGGTAAAGAGAGAGCAAAAATCTTTGGTGGGGCTCAAGGAGTGGCTGCCATTGCATCGCAGCAAAAGAATGACGTAAAGCTGGATGAATATGTTTGGTGATGGTTAGATTGGAGTTAGATTGGACTCCCTCAAAACAGGTGGGAAAATGTCATTATGCTTTAAGTAACTATATATTTCCACCATAATCCTTAAACTATAAATGAGCACCAATAAGTCTTGACCTGAGTCATTTATTCTGTTGATTAAGATTCATTTAAATATTTTTGAACTTCTGTATTTTCTTCTTCTAATAAACATCCATTATCTAAGTCAGGTTTAGTGGAGAAATGTAATATACAATTGTAATTTCGCAATGTAAGTGTAAAGCTGTCTGTAGTTTGTTCAGAAGGGACTATTATAATGTCTTAACTCTGGGGACCTGCCCTCCTATTACACTACAAGTGAGTAGGAGTAGTGTTAGATGGAGAGAGTGCAGTCTTAGTCACAGACAGTGGGAGATAATTTAAAGAACAACAGCTGGGCACAGAGCCACCAGTTTCAAAGCCAACAGCTTTAAGACACACACCCCACTGTTCAGCTTGTGACTAAGCCCCTTAGACAAACACATGTAACCCAGAACCACAAGCTCTGATTCACCCCATTCGCTGTGTGGTACACTAATGTGCCGACACTACAGTGGTGCTTTAAGAGACAGCAGCAGCGACACTGAAGGCCGAGTCAATCTAAACATCGAGTCCTCAGTCGTCACTCGGGCTCAGCCAATCACAAGAGACACATGCCATGTCCATTCATAAAGAAGCCACACGGCGCTGTCCGGCTGTATGATACAGTATACCCCACACACCCATACTCTCAGTTCATTCATGCCCTCTACTGCTGAGTGGGAGGAGGGGACTACACTATCTGTGTCAAATGAATTCAAGCATGCAGAGGAAGTAGTGCCTCAGTGTAAAAAAATCCATTACTGCAACAACCCATGTTTATCACGCTACATGTCACGCCAGTGTCTTCATTAAGACGTGCCAAAGTACGTCTTAGAAGTGGTTAAGGTCTGAGAATAGTACATACCACACATTGCACTTCTCATCTAATCCTGGCCACAGTAAGATCAGCAGCCAAAGTGAGCCACACTAGTTGACTATGTAACAATGAATCAGCTCTTTTGTAATGTGATCACACACGGAGGTAACATTCACACCAGCCTAAGTGACCACTAAATCTATCATCTGAGAGCAGCTCCAAACCCCCATAAACTCAAAATGGTAAAAACAAACTTTCACATTTATGTTTGAGCAACAGCTCCTCCATTTTCACATTTCTGTTTAAATGTAGTGCCTGTCACTCCTTACAGCCGGCACTAGTCTTCCTGCCACTTCGTTCAGTGTACTGCTAAGCCTATTAAGGATCTGGGAGCAGTTTTTCAACCTTAACTTGTAACATATGATATCCATCAACAGCAGTAGTTCAACATTCAGGGAGCCTTTCTCATTCTTTTCTTTTTTCAGTGTTTTTTTCACTTACCCATCTGGGAGAGAGCAGCGCTGTCTCTGGAAAAGGGGGAAACCCCCAAAAGTTGCACGTTAAATCTCCATATCCTGGGCGTCCTTTGCTCTGTCCCCTCTTCAGTGGGTTCTCCTTCACTTAACTGTGTTGGTCCAAAAGAGAGAGAAGAGAATAACTTTTCACCCACATAACTATCCACCGCTTTGTCAGTCACACAAAAGTTGCCACAGTTCAACTCCTAAAAGATTTCATCCTTACATGTCTCCTCATCTCTTTTGCCTGTCTTTTCCTCCTCCCGTTGCATTCTTGGGAGTGTAATCAGTAACAGGCTTAAAGTGACAGCAGCGGCAGCACTACACAGCCGGCTCTCACACACACTCCCTCTGGGCTAAAGGTGATTTCCCAGAGCTCTGGAGACACCACAGCCGTTTCTCTCCAGATAAGCCCCGCCAAAGTTGCGTTAAAACATGTTTCACAGCCGTCGCCTTGTCCTTTCACCTTTTACCCTGTGCACTGTTTCTGAGCCCCGGACAAACACTGTCGGGCATAGTCTCTCATACATAAGTAGAACAGCTCTCTCTTATAGTGTAGCTGTTAAAGAGGGGGCAGAGCCTATTGCAGCGGAGGCAGGCTCCTGTTACACAGCCCTCAATTGAGGTTAGAGAGAGGACATCCATTCAGAAAAAAGCAAGAGGGAAGAAGTAGGGGGAGGAGAAATTGAAGGGCAGTCTCTATGTCTCTTGCTCTAGTTATGTGTGTGTGTGTGTGTGTGTGTGTGTGTGTGTGTGTGTGTGTGTGTGTGTGTGTGTGTGTGTGTGAGGCAGGGGTCTTCAAAAGCAGGAAACTCCCCTGGCCCAGAGTTGGGCGCCCATGGAGAGGACCTGACTCTAAAAAAGGAAAAGGAGGCTGGGACACGCAGTGTCCCCCACCCTGATTTGAACACACACACAGCAGCCACAGTCCAGGGGTCTTTATGACTTCCAGCCTCACTGGCAGCACTGCTTTCTCCACCCATAAACACACATAAACAAGTAAATACAGTTCATTACTTTATATACACCAGCTCATTTTAGGAACATAAGTATTATCTCATCAGAATAACTGTACGCAAGTCATAGGTTTTAACAGCTCATAAAGCTGACTCCAATGAGAATAAACTGAAATGGTGACAACAAGAAGCACTCGTCTCAAATCCTTCTCCACCTGTTCACCATATCACACATTACAGCAGTTATTACACTAATCTAAATAGTTATGTATTTAACTTTCATTTAATTTATTTATTTGATTTATTGTTGTTTTTTTTTTACTTAATGGTCACTATTTTTGTTAAAAATTATAGATAAATTCAAAAGCAGTATCTTTAGGTTTTTATTTCAGTTGTGACTAAGGAATATAAATGGGAAGCTTAAAAATTGTGATGCAAAGAGAAGATTGTTAGCAAGTTCTCATTGTGGCAAAAAACAGTAGCTAAAAACCTGCTCACAGGTGGGTAGTGACATCTGAACAAAAAGGCCAAAGAAAGCATTTGAAATGAGACAGAGGTCATCACCACCTGTTGTCCCGTGGCTCGGGGATGACGTGAACTTAAAATGCCCTTGGCTGCAGGTCACCACCCTGGTCTCCACCCCTTTTCCTCCTATTTTACCCCTCTTCTATTCTTTGCCAACGGGAACGTGCCAGTCGCTGCCAACCACACCTCTCCACACTGAGTCCTGCCCCACCCAGCCCTGCCCCTTCCTCCTCCCTGCTGGGGTTTGGAGTGGGCAGGGGTTCAAATGGGAGTCTGAGACTTCAGGAATTACATAGTTGGTTAGTTACTCACAGGAGGCCATGTGACTCATCAAAGGACATGCTGCACCCATGCTACGCTCCCGTTACACACATTGTGGTGTGCAAACATGTCACACACAAATTTGTGTGGCACTTGAGAAACGTCTTTGTCAGGCTCCATTCATAACTATTTAAGAACCTTGCCTTAGTGAGTCACTCACTTGATGAGTTACAATATTTGACCTATATACAGACAGATCTGTGTGTCTCTGTAGGAGGCTAACATAATGCTATCACCTGAGACAGGAATTCATCTGCCTTCCTTGGTTTCAAATTTTTCAAGTTAAATATTCATCATAAATCATTCATATATGATCATCAATTAAAAATTTTAAACCAGGATAAAGATTCTACTCAATTTGTTTTAATTTAACAAGAAAAGTTATATTGAATAATACAACGTGACAAATTTTTGTAGTGATTTTTATCTCTCTAGTTGTTTTTCAGCTTACATTGTGGCACCTCGTCTGCAGCGACCCCGATCAAAACAAACTGTGTGCATTGCGGTCAGAACGAGGTGGGCGTGGGTGAATCACAGCCTGTCGTACGGTGTTGGGCGTTGAGGTTTCTGTGCGGTTCTCATTGTGTTCAGTGGGTGCTGCTCAGCCCCAGCAGTGGGCTGGGCTCTGAGCGGGATATGACTCAGGTTCAGGGAGGATAAATTAGTCCAGACCTCAAGGCAAACGGCACATTTAACCTGCACTTGTCTCCAAGACTTTTTTTTTTTTTTGGAAAAAATGGATGATGCCATTGTGTATACAAATGTTATTCTTCTGATGAACTTTCACCCATTGAATTATTGTTGTCCAGGGACAGTGACTCATTGTTAGCAGTTGTACATTTTATAACTACAATTCCATTTTATAAAAACAAAAATGATCTTTATGGATTTCCAACTGTGAAAGACTGCATATTGTCTTTGTAATTAATAATTTTAATATTTATTTTATTTAATTAACAGATCTATTAAATACTAATTGACAACTATATTTGGATGTTGTGTTCTTTTTTTCAATTATAATCCCCCAATATTTATACCTGTGCATCAGAACAATAGAGCTGGTCCAAAAACTGCACGGTAACTCCTAACTTCATCTACTGTCCCAAAGTAATAAAGCAGATCTTGCTGGATAGAACTTTCTGAATCTTCTAAGTTATATTTAAAAATATTTTAACATCACTACATACAATCCTTTTAAAGAGGGAACTTTCACAGTTCCTTTTAGAGCCATTTGAGAATGTGACTCAGTCTATTGTGGGCACTGCTGCCTGCTCGCTTTTTCTGGGTGGATACAAGGGCGGAGATGCTTTCACCACGCACACCACACAGGCGGGGGCCACACAGACATACATATGTACACACATCACAATGGAGATTGCAGAGAAAGGAAACTAGGGATTCCTAAGATTCCTGTGGACAAAAAGGTGTGAACTGAGGCAGCCGAGCAGCCTGGGAATCCGAGCAGATTGGCTGTCGAGGCAGTTTAATGGCTGACCAAAGTTGCTAATGACACACAGAAAGATAAAGAGCTTGAGAAGATAAAGTTAAAGAATGCAGGAGACAGAGGCACAGATTGAGTTTAAGATACAATAAGACCAGAAACAGCCCCGAGAAGAATGTGAAATGCTGTTGTGAGTATTCGAAATCCTACATGAGACCATTAACTACCACTTAAGTATGTTAAAATAAACTTGCTGTGTCGCAAACTGTCTGCCCAGGTAAATGTGGTCAGACTGGAAGAAAAGAGGACAAGCAGAGACAGAATTTGCAGAATGTTTCCATGTGGTTGCCAAGTCACATTTTTGGAGTGTCAAGTAAAATGTAAATGTTGCATCACTTGCAACATTTAAATGAATAAGCTGTCAGTCTTAAAATAAAAATATCAACGCATGGCTTTTGAGACATGCTATATTTTGTGCATTTCAAACAATACTTTACTCTTTTTAATTAAGTCTGGGTAATATCAAATCCACTGAATATTATTACATGAAGGTTTTATGTATATGTAATCTAAATATATGTGGGTTTGAGAATGATATCATTGCATACAGTTTGTCACAGGTCCACTTAGGACTGCCAGAGCCTGAAACTGAGCCAGTGATGGACAAGAACAGACGTAAACATGACGTCATCTCATTTAAAATGGCACGCACGCACGCACGCACACACGCACGCACACACACACACACACACACACACACACACACACACAGAAACACATTCCCTTCCTCAAATGGCTGGGGGCAGAGGGGATCCACTGGCCACATTTCCATCTCCTGCTCTTGGTCAGTCGCCTGCATGACTTTGCTCATAGAGGTCTTTTTGTGCATGTGTGCATGTGTGCCCCAGTGTGTGCAGACTATATTAGGCTCTGGGGGAGACAGTGAGCGCACACATCCAGGCGTGATGTCACGGTCACGCTGCAGAGGCATGACTCTACGTCTTATCTGTGTCCACTGTGCTCGTAGTACACAGTTTTCCAGTGGCCTCTGGTAACGCATGTGCTCAGTAGCCTGCCATAACCCCAGGCTTTTGGTGGCAGATTTTCACAGGACTCTTTGTTTATATGAATCTACAGACCATTTCTCATGATTAAAAGATTCAGCATAATGTAAAACACACAGTTGGGCTATTTTTACTTTACATTTCTTGTAATCCAGGTAAAATTGATATATTTTCTGGTCATTGTTTGTATTTACCTTTATCCTTACCAGTGATTGGCAAGAGAATACTTAAGTAACAGTCTGCCGGACTCTGGTAAAATGGTACTTATGGTACTTCCCTAAAAACAACCATTACTGTTTTGACTGGCAACACAAAAGAATCCATAAAAAGTAACTCCAGCCAAATACAAAGGCTGCACAGGTGTACAGACATTCATAATCATTAAATAAGAATTTCTTCATTTCAAAGTGGTCAACAATGTATTTACAATTAATCTGACATTGTTATAGAAAAAGTTAACACACATTAACACACACGCTGCAATCGCCATCCATCCTGCTCTTCATCTCAAAATACGTCAGCAGTAGGGCTTACTGGGCAGCAACAATACCTTTAGCTGACACACTGTTAAGCCGCTCCACCCAGTCCTAAGGGTTAGGGGTCACACAAAATGCAGCATGTGAGTGAGGATGCCCTCATCCCAGTGAAGCTTCTCGTGACACATTCCTCTCCCCCCTCGGCACGCTCAGCAGAGTTTCCTGTTCTCACTTTCCTGTCCTTCCCCTTGCACCCCACCCGCCTTCCTCTGGTCTGTCCCACCTTGGTCTCGCCTCAAAGTGCCAGCGCTATCGCCTGGCGTTTCCCACCGCCCCAGACTGGAGGACTCCCTTTGGGTTTCCTGGAGAACCGCCTTCTATTATCAAACATACGACCAAACCCAAAATCAGCACTGAGCTCACATGTGAGCACTGACCTTAAGCTTGACACAAAATCTGCAAACTGACAATATCAGTCCACTAATAACAATTTCAGTATGGGTTATTTATCATACACAAATTTGTATGTTCATCTGAATCTCTTTATTTAACAGCTTTAATAGATTAGCGGAACTATTGAAAAGTGTGTTTAGTCCTATTGAGCACAAAAATTAAAAGGTGATCATGTAACCTTGCTCAAGCAATTTCCTGCAAACTCAAATCTAGGATATATCATAAAGAACACATTAAGAAGTAGTCGGTGATAGTCTCTATATTTCCCATCTATAATGAATTGCCAACACAAATATCACAAATCTCTAGCACAAATTCCCCATCACATCTGAATAATGCTCGGTGCATTTGCATGTGAGTGTATGTGAGGAATTCGAACAGACTAAATAGCCAAGCATTTCGGCTCGGGAACGCAGACAGAGTGAGAGAAAGTGTGTTTCCAACAGATGGGGCTGGGTCTGATGCAGCCATCTGTCGGAGAAACGACAAACTGGGCTGGGCTCGATCCAGTTACAATGTTTTATTACATTTCTTTAAAGGTAAACTATTATAAAACACAAATGTTGCTGCAAGACAATAACAAGTGTTGTGTTTCCATAAAGTTACACTGATGGAAAAAAAAAGTGAAGTGCTTGTCTATAACTTGTCATCTCAGATGCTAAAGATATAGAATCTGCTGAAATAAACAGTAGAAGGTTTTGATGATTTGATCTGCTGTTTCTAAACTGTCACTACTTTTGGTCATGTTAAAGTAAACACAAGAAACTCATTCGACAAATCTAAGTTTTCAAATGATACAGTTTTATAAACTATCATCTTATATACTGTATTAAAATGGAAAATATGTTTATGGGAAGACAGCTATTCCAAGATTTTTGTGCTTTTCCATTTCCATGTCAACTTCACATCAGGGAGCGTATTTTTGCCCACAAACCTTCTTTAACTGTTTTCTCCTAAGTGCTATTTCAGCAGTTTTCAGCACAATGCACCACATAATAAACTTTGTTCGAATGCAAGTGGAATCTAGCAGCTCTTCCCTCGGTGGTCTCTTGTCTGGGGGCGCTCGGCAGCCGGTTGACTCACAGCCTCACAGCCTCACAGCCCACTCTTCCTTCCCAGTGCTCCCTCCCACTCGCAGCCCTGGCTGTACCCCAGCGTGGGAGGCAGAGCGGCCCAGGACCAGCGCCTTGGGCCGGGCACACACACACACAGCGTTGGAGCTTGACTTTCATTCCCCTCACCCACTCAGAAACACACACTGCCTACCCACATGCACTACCCAAACCGATTTGAGAGCACCTCTTTAATGATGTCATGTGCCTTACATCTGAAGGGAGCAGAGGCAAAGGGGAAACACGTGGGAGTGTGTGTGGGCCGTCCGCTGTGCATAAGCATGTGTGTGTGCCGGCAGATTTTTGTATTAAAATGTTTTATGTACACACATACAGAATGACTACTGGAAGTACATGGCTTATAACACAGTTCAGCTCAAAAGGTTGAAGTTATTTTTGGCTACAGAGGAGCATTTACTTCTATAGAACAGGCAGTTCTACTCAGAAACAAATACAAGCAAATACAATTGTTATCAAGAATTTCAAACAGGAACAAATTACTTTACTTTGAAAAAAACCCCCAACTATATCTTTAACAAAAGTGCCTGATAATCTCACTTAAAATGTAAATGTTAATGTGAGATAGTGTTTCAAATGTATTTAAAAAAGAGTATTTCAGTAAAGTCAGCTTCTTACCAGAAGTGGAGCTCTTGATTGACAGTCTCCTTGGCTCGGTGTCCTCTCAGTCTCCTACCTGTGAAAAACAGGTAGCAGAGGAGCATGTCATTCAAATACAGACCATTTTTCGAACATCACTTTCCGAAATCCGCTCAACATTTGTATTGATGTGCACAATGTCACACATTGTACGATGTCTGTACTGAGAAAAAAAATCATAATATTCAGAAGGGCCAGATTGCTCATTAGAATATTTCACATTTGTGTGTGGGCGAGCTTTTAGCAGTCCTTCTCCCTCTCATCCCCAGCGCTGTTCCAGAAACACCCTGCTGTGTCCAATACCAAGCGGGATCCTAACCCCAGTCTGTCCATTAAAAAAGCAAAACCAAGCACCAACTTCTGCTGTTGTATGAGTGTATGACACACTGTGTGTTGTCAGCATTTGAGTCATGTACACACCCCAAAAAACATGCTCCATTAAAATATATTAATATTCATGTAATGTAACATTTAAACACAGATTAAAGAGACACATACTCTCTGTGCAAAACATAAATAGCAAACTTTTATGCAATAAACTTGGGTCAATCAATTTGAAAATAATTAAAAATCATTCCAAGGTTAATGCAAGTATTATTTACAACGATGTTTTATGCCACATCTCTAACAGACTCCTGTTCTGACTTTAAGATCTGGCAAAACACCACTTTTCTTGAAACAAAGATTACAATTAAAATTGCATTTCTTCAAACCATAACTGCAGCTGAGTGAATCAACAGGTATTTTGTGTAAAACTCAATTAATGATTAGTGTCAAGGAAAAGTACAAAAGTTCATGATGCTACTTTTTAAAATTCTTTTTCCGTCTTTGTTCCGAGCAGTCAGGACACGGGTTATGACGATGGTAGAATCAGAATTAATTGACAAGCATTGAAAAGGGATATTTTTACCAGTCTGTTACTTATTGCTCTGTGTTTACTGCAGATTCTCAGATTTGGGTCGATAACATATAAACAGAAAGTGAAGCCGATGCATTTAAACTTTAAATATGCCACTTCTGCCCTGGGTTTAAACAGTGGGCTTTAAATGTCCAACACGTGCCACAAGTGCCCCCTGTTGGAGGACTTTATTCCACTCTTCTCAGAACAAATAAGCAAAAAGAAAATTATGATTAGTAAAAATGATCAGCTTCTGGCTGTGGTTTATTATGATGATCACGTAAAAACAGCACAATGTTGCAGTATGATGAGGGTAGTTCTTAGAAAGCAGACTGAGTGGGTCGCCTACCTCTCGCTCTCACAAACTCTGTGTGTATCTCAGCCTAACCCTCTTGTCTGTCCCGGAGTCACGGGGTCTCCCCCGGGGTAAACGCATTCCAAAACACAAGAATTTCCTCCAGCTCCACTCACATACCACATCTCTGCCTCACTCCTTCACTCTGTCTTTCTCTCCCTGCTCCTCGCACGCACGCGCACGGTGCACACAATGGTCTCGGCAGAGCCAAGGAGACCACACACTGTTGCTATGGCACGTTGAACGCTCCCGCTGCAGCAGGACGCGCTCATAAACAACGCTAAACTTCAACCAAGTGCGTCGCTGTTTATGGATAGTTTAGGGACAGGTCCAGAGACTGTCCACTCAAACCCGTTCATCTAATTCAAATGAACCACTTATTGCTTTCCTCTGGTAAGATATTTTAGATGTGATGGATACATTTTAATTTAAAAAAGTGGACTTTTGAAACAACTTTAATGCGTCTTTAGATGACATTTCCTGTGGTGTTACAGTAACCATTATATTTGAACTGCACTGTACTTACAGCTGCACAGAAGCTCATGTGGCACCTCGTCTCCATTTGTAAAATCAAAATCCTACTGTTGTTTTAATCTTATTACATTAATGAAGCCAACCACACCACAGAGTCGAACTGCATGATCAATTTGGTTTAATTTGAAGCTATGAAATCTTTCCGTGTTGGACTAAAATGGGGTTTAATTCTACTCAAGCCGACAGTTCATTTTCTTACCTGTAGCCGAGTCGGGTGAGTAAATAAAGCTCGCTTTGCCGACAGTCCTTCGGTTCCGCGGTCGTGCATCTGTCCAACACACACAGAGAAAAAAGAGAGAGAGAGACACGAGCTCAGACCAGAAGCGCCCAAAGTGTGTGCGTAACCGGCGTAAAGGAAAGAAAGAGGGACGCCTCGCATCGTCTCATTAACTCCAGCGGGGCTTTTCAGCGGAGCTACTCTCGCTGTCCTCACACCGACTGACTCCAGCTACAAGTCACAGCAAACATCAAACTGAGGCGCGCAACCGTCATTTCTCCGCGAGACCAAAAAAAAAAAAAAAAAAAAGAGAGAGCGAAAATTCCCCCTTTGCCCCCTTTTCTCCAAGGGACCGTCCCCGCGGTGCACCCTGGGCCACCGAGTACAGTCACACTGAGGTGCCATTGGTGACAAAAGACGTGACAGCACGGGGAAATATTAGTGAAACATAAAGAGACAGTGCTCCAATATGTGTGAGCTTTTTTTAAACCAATTAAATAAAGGTACATTGTGTGTCATTTGACTTGGAGATAAATGTTCAATTAAACTGTCCTTGGAAAAATAAAAGATGTTAAACCTTGTAACCTTGCAAAAAGAAAGATTTTAATTACACGAACTGTAAAATCTCGCGTAATTTTGTAATCCAACAATCTAAAGCCTCAAAAGTAGCCAATGATAAAATGCTTTTTTGTTTTGTTAATAGTGGTTGCCCGTATCCTATAGTGGTTATACCCAGAGCAGGTAAAGCATTGGTTTTGAAAAGTCGGGTCAAGGTGAGTGCCACAGAGCGGAAGAAGAAAAAGGAGTCTTCTGTTTGTACACATTCAACAGGCTGATCATCAATTCTACATTGATCACGGCCATTTCAACACAAATGCGCTGATAACGCTTTTAAAGTCAAGGAAATGTCACAAAATGCCATCATTAGAGACATTTCTCAATTCAGAAATGATCCAAAAATGAGAGGAAGACATTCTAAACGCTGCGTTCTTAAAACTGTTTCTGCTGCAGTGGGACTGTACCTGTTCACACTAATGTATTCATGTCCATTTGTATAAATTCCCTTCCAAATGTGTGAGATGTCATGGTACTGCTCACCTGCTTAACCACCCCCCTCTTTTTTTTTTTTCTTGCAGACTGTCTCATCACTTTCACTTTGAGAGTTAGAATGATTCAACGCAGCGATCTGGGAAATCAACTGGTCGTTTTTTTTCACCGTTTGCGTTCTCAGTCCACTGGCACACAGGTTTGTCCCTACAAGGTCTGTCAAAACCACACACTGACAATATTACCAGCACTCTGACTACATTCATATTGTGAAATTCCCTGAATAAATTATAGTGCCCACTCTTTCTCTTATCTGGTTACAAGTACAGTTATGATGAGAACTGTTTCTGGTATTTGGGATGGGTATTTCTGCAATGTAAACTTCCCAGAAAGGTCATGCACAGTCTCATTAAATGAATGTAAGCTCTTGTAAAATTAATTTTGATGATGTAAAAGAAGAAAAACTATATTATTGACATTTTGGCTGTGCATAATTGATTTGATTCCCATCAAGTGCTACGTACAATACATTTTGGACTTATCCTGTGCTAAAACATTGTAAATCAATTCTGGAGATGATCACTTGATGATAACTCATCCAAAAGTGTGTGTTTTGAGTCCCTGCTGATCAGAGCACAAGTGACCAGTATTGATCCCAGTTTTGAATGAGGTGGAGCTGCAGCTGGACATCAGAGAGCAGAAGAGTTTGACCTGTTCACTGAACTGCTGTACTCCCTTCATTGGCTTTGACCAGAAGACAAACACCTGACGAAACAGCCCTATCTATATGTCTATGGGACCTGCTTGCTTTGAAGTTTAGAGATAAAACTGTTTGCTGGGGGGCATGTTTTTACGTGTCATGGTTAGATAATGCATTGTTTTGTGACGGCACTAGAGAAAATAGAACTATGATAAAACCTCAACTTGCGTAAAAGAAAATTAATTCAATTGTTCTTGGTGGAAATCTCAATATTCTCTGCAGTGCCAGCAATTTTAGATTTAAAATCTTCAACATTAACCACCGTCCTTTGTTTAGGGCCTTTAAAGTTGTGATTTTACAGGCCTATTTGAAACCTCAGCCTCAGTTTGTGTTTTACACATAAAGCTCACAATGAAGACTGCAGTGCGGACGATTAAAGTTGCTGGTGGCCACAGTCGTAGTAACGCAGCTCTCAGGCCCATTGTGAGGTTGTACGACGGCAGAGGTGTAGTATGTGTTTTCAGTGTCTCCTCCCTGGGAATTCCCCTCTGTTCCAGGCTCTAACAGCCTGTTGCAGCCGCAGCTGGAAGAGTGTGTCTATGTGTGTGTACATGTCGGGATGTATATGCACGTTTTAGGCATGTACAGCGTGCATGTGTTTATGTACGCGCGTTTCCTCTCTCATTCCCAGGGTTCTGCCAAGTTAAACCCTCTTAAATGTCCCCCTGGCTTTTGTCCTCACGTTTCAGTTGAATTTCCCCGCATTCATCCCACCATTCAGACTCTGTGTGTTCG
Organism: Rhyacichthys aspro; assembly: GCA_036850595.1. NCBI lineage: Eukaryota > Metazoa > Chordata > Actinopteri > Gobiiformes > Rhyacichthyidae > Rhyacichthys > Rhyacichthys aspro. The sequence continues at coordinate 12,527,520 of CM072168.1, forward strand.
AGCGCTCAGGAATGCACTGGGTTTGACAGGCGCCTCAACTGCGCTTGTGTGAATGTGTGTGTAAATGAAGAGAAATAAGAGCCCGTTCTCATCCAAAAGCATAATACACCGACGCTTGGTCCCTGGCCCATGTTGTCCTTTCATGACACTCAAGGTGGCATATGTTGACACGAGCGCGTTAGTATTTGGGATTTAAGGTTTTGCAGCATTTCATTTTGTGAAATGAATTATAAGAACTCAAGCACCTGTCTCTAATGTGATAGTCCATGCTTTTATGGGCCCTCTCTGCCTTCTGTCTACTGGGAAAAGGTGTGTAAATAGGAAACTGGTTTTGACCCTAGGGTCTATGGGAAACCCAGGTCATCACCAAACATGTTAAGGTGCCATCTGCCTTGGTGTTGGACAAGCTGGCCTGTTGACCAAATGACAGTGTGGAATGCATTACCAGGTTTAGAAAACTGTGAGATTTTTCTTGTCTTTCTTGTGACGCAAAGGTGCTCAGTCAGATTCAGAAGCACAATAAGCTTACCTTTGCGCACACATACTTCACCTTTCTATGCTCACACATGCACAATCAACGCCCACACAAATGCACTTGGAGTCACATGTGCTCTCACTCAAAGAGCGCTCTGCACCCACTCACCCTGACACCCACACAACCACCCACACACTCACGTGCGCTGCCAAATAGCTCTCACTCTTCCACCCTCCCACTCCATCATGATCTGGTTTCCTCTTTGCTTTGTGAGCGACCCGCAGTGATAAAATAAACACAAATACGTGATAATCACATTCCAGACATTTCTCTCCCGCCGGTGGGAAGTTTCAACTGGTTTTCTGCAAGAGTTGGTTTGACACTGTGCTTAATTGTCTGTGTGCGAAACCCCAGAGAGAAAAAAGGACAAAGAAAATAAAAGAAGGAACAAAGATCTGCGGCGAAGTCTATCACATTCCTCAGTCTTGGGAATGTACAACTAATATACATCATCATGGCATAGACATTCATGGACGCACAAACACACGTGCACAAAGCAGGAGTGGCATCAGAACAAGAAACCATTTTGCACTTGATGTGACATGTGCTGCATCGAAACACGGACAACTCTACACAGTTTTTGCGAATGATTTCATGCACAACTTGAGCTGACAATGACAATCAAATGTAAATAGAGAAAAGTTGGAGAAGGAAAAGAAAAACATTGGAAAAAAAACCCCTTCAAATGAAATGAAAAGCAAGCAAAGCCGAACGTAGATGATTTTATCCTTCACTTGTGATTTTCAAAGGCACAAAGTCAGAGCTGTTCAAGGGTCTTACCTGAGCACATGGCCCACATGGCACGCACACTTCCTCAGTCAACACGCTTTGTTTCTCCTCCTCTCTGTCCGCTGCTTGCTTCCCCTCCATCTGTCTGTCTGTCTCTTTCTCTCTTCTTGTCTTTCAACCCTTCCTTCTCTTCCCCTCCCTCTCTCCTCCTCTCCCATTTTCTCTCTTCGGACTTAATTATTTCTTTTTTTTTCCTCTGCGAAAATCAAAAACAACTTGCGTTTCTTCGCACCTCTCACGCGTCTTGCAGTCCTGTTCTCGCACTCAGTAAACTTGTCCATGTCCTTATGAGAGTGAGAGTGATCCATGAAGGCAGTCTTAACCAGAATGTGTCCCTCCTCCCCCTGAGTCACATAGTGTGTGTTCATTCACCGTACAAATACACACACACACACACAACTTGTTACATTTTTCTCATTTTCTTTATTAGTCTCTGTTTTGTTTCTCCTAAATTTTCCTCTTTACTGATCTGGACACACACACACACACACGTGAGCACATTCACAGCGGAAAGTTGTTTATATCGAGGAGAGAGGATGAGACACAAAAAACTATGCACAGATAGACTATACATTATCCAGACAGAAGAAAACAACCTCGCACATGTTGCCTGCTGTGACACAATGTGCAAAAAATCATAAATGCATTCCTAACTTTAATAAGGGGTTTGCCAATTAAACTGTATCTTCCTAAAGTCTTACTTTTCTACTTAAAAAAAGCTCATTTACAGCAGCATATTTTAATGCCAAATGTATTAATTTTATCATACTACTGTTGCTACTTTCAATTACTTATGAAAAAAAAAAATCCACATACATGTTTTAAATTTAATCATTGTGTTTTCTATCCGTTTCTGGGTCTGGTTGTTGGCTTAGTCACATGACACTGTTTGACCAATCACACAAAAATAGTCCCTAGAGATTTAGCATAATTCTTATTTGTCTGTAACAAATAAGAATTTCCCTTTGGGGATAAATAAAGGAATTCTGATTCTGATTCTGATTAAACACTTCAGAAAGGCCAGGCTTTGATTCTGTATGTGACTCAGCTGAGCGTAAAGAAAAGGTTCAGATCGACAAGGTTTCACAAAGACCGTCCCAGACCAGACACAGTCCAGAATCCACTGCAGCTGTACTTCTGCAGCACAAGGAATTGCAGAAGGCATTCATATTTATGAACATATGTCTTTGCTAAATACTTTACCTATAATTTTTTACCTGAGATTTTTTTGATGTATTGATACTTTTACAGATATCAGCAAGTCCACCCACTACACCTGAGGGCATTGTACTTAATTTTATACACATTTAAATCATGCATTAGAATCTATAGAATCTATTTAACCTTCTCTTTACATTAGGCTGGTTTTGATTGCGATATCATCAAACTTAATGCATTGCTGTCACTTTGCATTTGCTTCAAACCAATCCATTTCCTAATATGCCATATGCTGGAGATCTGTCATGTCTGAATGTATTTTCCAATACTTTACGGATCGTGGAGGTGGAGCCTATCCCAGCTGCTGCATAACGCCAAAATCCTCACAGACTGAGCATAAATAATCATTTGAAATAAACCTAAATAAATTATTCCTTATTATTTATTTTTGATGTATTTATTCCATCATGTCAGAAAAGGTGCTTTGAGTCGGTGACTTTCCCATCCTCCTCCCTTCAGACCCGTGAGCCTCCTCACGCTGGGCGCAGAGAAAGCGAGAAAACACATACGTGTGTTGACGTTGTAATCAGAAATTCCAAACGTGGTTTAGAAGGGCAGCAGCAACCCAAACACCACTCAGGGGCTGCGCCAGGGGAATGTATGCTCTCCATAATTTTGCCGTTGTCTTTTCCATTTCCCCTCCAAATATTATCCCATGTTTCCAGCAGCTCCATAATATTATGGAAGGGAAGCAGACGGGTATCTGGCGACGTTTTACACACTCTACTTCTGGCGCAACAAACAAGCGGAGAATCAGTCAGTTGCTTTTACTGTATTCTAACACAAATTACAGCTGATGTGACTTCTAATTTGCCTTCATAATGTCACTTAAAAACATAGCTGCACATAACATAAGTTACTGTGGTTATACAATCCACCATCAGGAGGAAAATCAGGTAAGGAGGTAGATAAGTGCCCAAAAGTGCAGGCAGGTTTGAGTTTACTGCTTCATTTACCTGGGAGGCACGTCGCCTACTGTTCATACCCACGTCCACCAACAATCAGCGCTCCATGAGTGATTTCATGTTGTTTAGTGCTTTGTGTGGTGCATTAGAAACTCTTTGGGAACAGCCTGACCGTGGTGCGTGCCCACCAACTCTTTCCCTGAGCCAGCTGTGTTTATGTGTGAGTTGGTGGGAGTGCGAAGGTGAAGGAGGACCACTCTGCGTGGGTTGAACGCTGCTCGGGCTTTCTCTGCCGCCGTGTTAATAGGCCTTTTTTTCTCCCCTCAGCGGGACACAGAGAGCTGTCATTTACATGGAGGTAATAGAGTGATGGATAAGTGGATGAAATATGTGTGGGCGATCCATGATGGCTGCCTCACACCTCTCTGTCTTCCTCACTCTTTTTCCTGCTTTTCTTAACAGCGGGCTCAGTGTTCTAGTTACGGGACATTAGTGCCATGACATGCGGGATTTCTCCATTTCCTAATCGAGATTTAACATCTTTACACAGAATAAAGTCTTGTTTGCATGAATATGACCTTAAAATGATCAAAAGTACCTTAATGGCTGGTGCAAAGTGTTAAATGCTGTAAAGGACATTAGAGTTGTTCATGTTTTAAATATGTCACTAAGGAAGATACTTAGGATACTTAGGACTTAGGATAACTTTCAATCCATTGGCAAAGTCCTACGTTATACCATGTACCATCCACTCCCCCAACCTGCCTCCCGTCCATAATTAACATGTTACGACACCTCAATAAAACTTCATAGTGTCTGGTCCCTCTGAGTTCGGGATGACTGGAACCAAAAGGTTTAAAATGAAAAGCCTCTGATTTGATATAATTTCATAAGATATTAACAATCATTCTGTTCCCAGAGACTCTTGTCTTTGTCGGAGGTGGCAGTGTGTCAGTGTCGGAGCTTGACTGTGATCCAAACAAATGGAAGAATGATTTGACTCTGTGGGAGAGTGAAATAGCCTGTGTGGAAGTGAAGGCAGCCATCCAGACAAGCTGCTAACATGAATTTGGGTTGTTTCATAAAAGACCATTTTCTGTTAAAGGCTCTAATTGTTTTCTTGCCAGCTGCATCAGCAGTCACATTGAAATTCAAGAACTGGATGGTTAAAACAAAAAAAAAACAAAAAAGAAAGAAAGTAGGAAGCATTTAATTTGAAAAGAAAGACTCGAATTTCTTTTTAAATGTCGTTTTTTTTCTGTTCAAGTCAAACGAAAAGAGTGTCTAGTGTTTTTGAAACACATCAAAGGACAGAAATGGTAAAAATCTGCATTTCCAGAGATGATTATACATTTCTTTCCCCATCATATCAGATAAGGTGAAAATGACTTGAAATGTTCTGAATGTTGGCTAAACTGAGTCAATGCAAAACAATATTTTATTCAGAGAAACCAGACACATATTGATGCAGATACAGAAAGCAGAGGTACTTTTTAGTTTTGAGTACTGAGTCAACGTATGTAAGGGATTGTCCAGAGGAAAGTTTGGGATATTTCTGGTAAATGAGACAAACAGTGTCAATAATTCACAGCACTGGATTTAAAGCAGGCATTTGTTATGTTTTGAAGTTGGAAAAAGGAAAGAAAATGTAGCAAAAAAAATTAATTTAATATGTGTACAAATGTGTGCTGCTGAACAATTATGTTAGAACCTTAAATAAAGTTTGTGCCCTTTCAGTTTTTATGTCAACATTAATTTGATATTGAGTTTCATGCTGCTTTAGTCGATTTGGATTGGTTTTGTGTTTAAAAAAGCTAACAGAATAAAGATGTAACCCATGCACTTACAGTCACAGGTTTTGCAGTCTTGAGTATGTTTTATATGTTTTTTCATCAAGAGATGCATAAAGGGATGGGGCTGGTGTTGTCTTCACTTCAAGAAGAGGGTGGTCCCATCAACTTGTCTCTGCACTCACACTCACCACAGACGGTTTTCTTCCATCCTGAACAGACACACTCTCATATATCCACACAAGCACACAGGTTGCAACTGCTCATAGAGTTTACCACTGCTCACAGGCTCTGGCGGGGAAATACAACGGCTAACGCAGGAAAACAAAACACTTGAGTTCACATGTACGTAATGTATGTATGCGTATGTGTGATTTCCCTTCACGTTGGGAATTCCCCTTTGTTTTAGTCTCTGTAGAAGGGACTCACTGCTGGAGTCCCCGCAGAGTCCACACCTCTCTTGTTGCTGCCGGAAGCCTGTCCTCGTCTTCATCCAGTCAGTCAGAAAGTTCTACAAAGGAATAGCTCAAACTTTATGTACAGAACCTGTACGCAATAGAGTCATTTTTTTCCCCATTGGTCTTTGAGCTATGAAGTTATTTCTGTTTTTGTTCATCTCAACATCTCAGTAAATTAGCAGCCTCTTATCACTTGTTCTTGGTGATTTAATTAATTGCATGCTATAACTGTGCTTGTACTTTGTAAGAAAAGTTTAATTCATCCTGTGTTTAAAAGAAAAGAAAAAAGGCCGTTATACTCTAACATTCAACTTTGACACATTCATTATACAAACAAATTAATGAGTGATGATGGAGGTCATGGTAGTGTAACGCTGACTCTATACCTTGCAGCATAAACAGCAAATGTGTGTTCTTTTTAGTCCTACATGATAACTGTTGGACAGAGGAGACTACAGGGTACATCATAGCCTCACTGTCAAAGTTTGATGTTCCACTGTTGCTGATCGAAGTTGAGCCAATGCTCTTTGTTGCATTCCCATCACCACAAGAGCAGATTGCTGGTGGATTTAACAAATGGTCCAGTGGAAAAAGAAAACACTGCACAAATAATGTTTAGTTGAGCTAGCCAAAGTTCCACCGATTCCAAAGTTCAGATTTGCAACTTTTTTTTTTTAGGTTTGCATCTCTGTGAATGTTGTACACTTTGTGCTTGAGACTGGAGTGTTCTTGTCCCCACTGATCCGTGATTATGATGCAGCTAGTTGAACCTTTAACACTTTGATGGGTATGCCACTAGAGAAAAGTCAATGGGGTGTTCTTCCATTTTCAGGAACAGACCAAGAGAGGCTTAACAAAGACGCGTGACATTTTACTTTTGCAAAGTGGATGACGCGTTTCTACAAAGACCTTGAAATTCAGGATGAGGAAAGAGGACGCACTGACAGTTCTGAGCTACGTATTTGTTTAATTACCTTCTAATCTAATGAGAAGGACAAGCTCATACTGTAGGAATAAAAAAACGTCCTAAAGTGGTTACCCTGTTCCTGAGAAAATCATTATAGACAGTCTGATGGCTATACTTACTGATCAGAACACAAAGAGGCATAATGGTAGGTTGTAGTTTATAGCTTTACCAGTGTACAATATAAAAACTAAAATGTAAAAGCTTTATTAATGGATGGTATCACATGTCTCTACTTGCTACAGATGTCATTTAAGGCAACTGTGTTTTTTTTTTGCTCTAAAGCTCTTCTGTACTGCCTCGATGTGAGTCTGGCTCATTAGAGCGGACCCTACCTGTCCCATTGCATTACCCACTGTTGGTCTGTGGGATGGATAGTTTACATTGCTGCAGTAATCAGTGTGTTTGCATGACACAGACATGAGCATGAATAAATAGTGTACATGAACAGGTCTGACTGTTACCTTTGTCGGAAATTCCCTCAATGAGTCGTCTCAGCTGTCTGCAAATTCACTTTTACAGCCTGAAGCAAGAAGTAACTGTGGCACTCTGTATTTGACAATCATTTCTAACAAAAGACAAGGCAAGCAGCTTAGATAAATGTAATTAAGTGGCTGGATCTAACCACTTTACATACAAACATCAGATTTCTACCTTGCTTTATGTTTTGTTTCAATATGAGCTTTTTTCATGTGCTGTTTATGGTCATCTTAGTACTTTGGCAGTCACTTCTGTCCACATTGCAACTGTCAGACCTTCAAGCTGGAGCTCAGACCTCACTCAGGTTTAGCTCTTTTTCATGTCTCTGCATTGTGTGGCGGCTGTGACGCTTTTAAAAGCCTCCAATACAGACTGGAAGCAAAACAGCAGCTTCAAGTGATGAGCAGTTTATAGTTCAGATTTAACAACACAACATTTGAGCAAATGTCAGTGTTTGGACTCTTCCTCCTCTTGTCTCGGCAGAGGTGATGATGTGATTGGACAAGTTAATTGCATACACCTGCTGTAGGCTATAAATTGGCAATTAGAGCCATGCCATTTACTGATTATGAAGAGCAGAGGGCTGAACATTTCCATGTGCACTGCTCCTTCAAAGAGTCACTGAACAGACTGCACAGCCTCTGTTTAAAATGACACAGTGGATCCAACCACCTATGTTGTGTTCAGAAGATCTTAACATGGGGCATACAGTCACTTTTGTGAGATAGATATAATCGCATGTTAGGGCAGGACAAGTACAAAAGCAGGAGCCTGTAAAGGAGTGGCAGTGTTCTTGTTTGAGGGTATGTTAGCAGGGCCTTATTTAAACAGGGACATCACTCATTTTATTGGTGACAGCCGTATCCTCCTATATGAAAAGTATGTCTGAGTCTAATATATCCAATATAGTGTCTAATGTGGATGCCAAGTTGGCAATGTTCCATTACAAACAGGAAAAGTACAAGGTGTGTTAGCAGTACAGCGCAGCATAGTGTACTTCACGTTGTATGTGGACAGATTTTCCCAGCTTTGGCTATGAGCTCCACTGATGAGCTCCTTTGTCAGTGTCTAGCTGGTTTTCTTTCTGTTCTGACTTCTTGCATGTCTCCAGCAGTTCCTGTCAGCTTTCTAACTTTCCTTTAAAACATAAGTTCATATATTTTCGTTGGTTTTTATGTGGATCAGACAAACAGTTGCAGGTTTGAAATCATCAACAGAAGCTAAACTGAAATGGTTTCAGAACGCGCTTGTGATTTTCCTACCAACTATTTTTCATCCATCCATCAAAGGAAATCTATTAATATGGGGTGCTTTGTTTGCAGTTTTTTGACTGCTGTAAAAAATTCAATTGTCAAGGTTGGTACGCACTAGTGTTTGCATTTTGCATTTTAAACTTTGAATGAATGAATGTGGGAATATATATGTATATAAAAATGTCAATATCTGGAACAAAGTCTACATAATAAGGTTATCAAGACATTTCAGAGAATGACTACACAATGTACCCCAGTCATGAGAAGGTTTTCTGACAGTTTGGAAACACAGACTAAGGACACACTGTAGACTCACACGGTAGCATTAGAAAGTTTTGGAAGAGTGCTGCCACTATGGGAGATGAGAGACTCCCCTCCCTGCCTTCTGAGGTTTATCCATTACTCTGCATAATGTTAGCGTCTCCTCCTCTCCACGTACTTAACCTTGTGTCTCACCTGTGTGTTTTCTGTGAGTCAACAGAGATAACAGCCAGTTAAATCCCGCCTGTGACGGCCCCGATGCTGCAGGCTCCTTTCCGTTATACGGACGCATACGGAGGAGGCAGAGGGCTTGAGAGAAAGACCTCTCTCAGGAAATGAAGTAGCGTCCACTTTTGTGCGCCGGCTCTGCCTCCTTTCCCCAGATGCTTTCACACCTACGCGGTTATCTTTCCCTGTCCTGTTGCTCTTTTCCCTCCTCTTCACTCTCCTCCCTCTGCCTTTACTTCAAACTGGAAAACACACAAAAGCAGTGCATGTCTCTTTTGGATGGATGCAAATTTATTGATTTACATGGAATATTGGTTGCAGGTCCGAATTTACCTTTGATTTCAACATTAAACAACATCATGTAATTTTAAATCTCAAGTGTCAAAAGAAGAAGAAAGGGAGACTTTGTGTGGTGCAGAAAAAATATTTATAACTACACAAACAAAAAGGAATCATAATCCACAACATTTTGAATTCTGAATGTCCAAACCAGAGATAGTCAGAGGTGATGAAATATAAAGCTCTTGCATGTTGTCATGACTGTGTCACTGACTCAAGTTCAGTTTCATTGTCTTGTCCAAGGACACTGTGACTGGAGGAGCTGAATAAGTATGTTTGAATGTCAAAGATACTTGAAACCATACAGCTGTCTGATGATAGTAGTTAATGGAAGGGAACAGAGACTCCCATAAATCACCAAACAAGTCCAATTATTATTAGCTTCCTTTATTAAGCTGGTGCAGGTTTTGTGCACATGTATTAACCTGGCAATGTACAGTCTTTTACTCAATATTATTAGATGATGGATATTTACATGTACATATTAAATCTAATATTTCCCAACATTAATAGTTCACATTTTATGTAATTGCAGACATTAAGACCTTCATTGACATGTAACTTTAACTTTATTCTCAACCGATTGTTTGTATTTCTTTCTTTCATTAATGCCACAGTACTCAAACCCCAACATTAATGTCTGCTACAATCAGAATGCAATTGTTCCAAGGCTTATTTTTGCATTTAAATTTGCACTGGCCATTTCACGTCTGACACTTGTGCTTCTGAACGGCAAATCATAAAGAAAATTGTACGTTTTGTTACCGGGAAAAATAAAGGAAGGAAGAAAGAAAGACAAAAAGTGAGGAGAGCTGTTTGGTTTCCAAGCAACAGTTAGCGCTGGGTGCAGAGAGCTGCAGGCTGGGTTCCTGAGTTCCCATGTTCCTGCCTTCGTCTCCACATTCTCTTCCTGAGGAATTTGACCTGCCTGACCCCTCTGAATACGTCTGGATTTACCCTCTCCTCCAACACACAATTGTGGCTCACTGTAATCGAAAGCTTTATGAGAGCAAATCTGTTTTCCCTCTTCATCGCTGAGGTATAGCCTTGGCCACAGACACGCTGCTGACAGCCGCAAGTTTATTTGGATGGTATAGCTTGGATGTGTGTGTGTACAGACCTGAATACCTGTTTGTTGCATGTTAAATGAGAACTGTGATGCTAGCAAATGACTTCCTCCTCAAGGTCTATTACTGCTGAGAGATTCGCCAATCAAAGGACACCATTACCACGGGCTTTCAGGGTCTGTGCAAGATTACATTTAAAACAACAATTTGACATAAAGATCTAAAAAGTAAATGTCTATGCTGGATATAAATGCAGAAGAAGAAGAAGAAGGAAGAGATGGTTGTGTGTGCGTGGCAGTGGCGGGGTGAACGATGGAGGTGTACGGGGGAAGAACAGCCAGAAGGCCATCTGAGAGCACACTCCATCTGGACACCCATTTAATGTGAAAACAAGTGTGAACGATGGAAGGGAGGTGAGATTATCTTCTTGAATATTAAAAAAAACAACCTTTTAAAATTGATGTTGAAGAATTGTATTAATAGTCTTTAATAGTTTTTGATTGATATAGACTCCTCAGACATAATAAAGTCACAGTAAAGGCCAAAGGTTCATAGTCAATTCATAGGCTTGTGCTATCTCTCCATACTGACAGCTTACCTTACCATCATTATAGCAATTATTAAAAATTTTAACACAACAATCATGTTTAATTATATTGATTGTAACTATATTTTCACTATATTTTCACTATTTAAATGAAGAACATGTACAAGAAGGTGGCGTGTCTACATTTTTGTGTATATCACACCAACATCTGCTTTTACTCATGAAATCTTCTTTTTAGGATGATTTATTCTTGTTGTTGAACCAGCTTGCAGCACCTCGCAAGACAGATGAGTCTAGCCCAGAGTGTGTGGTTATCATCTGTTGATTAATTCGCAGTAATAATAGTTAAACAGTTAATTTAATGAGTTTGCACATGCTGACAGACAGCACATACATCCAACACAGATAACTCCAACCTGAAGTCTTCGTGTTAATCAATGCACACATTACTGCAGAGGTGTTGAGAGGGTTGACCTATGGCCTTCTAATCACTGCTCAATCTGCTCCACAGTGTTATATAAGGGAGCAGTGAGAGCGAGTCAGATCCTCCTACAGATGCCTGAGCAGTCACGACTGATGCGGGTGTTCGCCATCCATCCACTCGTCCCGGGCAAATGCAGGCTTTACCGTAGCCTCTGCTCCCCCGTCCCACACAAACACACACCTGTACACATGCAAACAAACGCACATTTAGCCCATTAGCCTGCTGTTTTATTAAGTATCTTATATGGAGTGCCTTTTAATTATTACTACAGCTGACACGCCAGCCAAAATAATAACTCTTACAAATAATGCAATCAGCTGTTACTGCGGGACCCAAATATATTGTGAAGGGCAAATGAGATTAATGGAAGTTATTTTAAACCACTGTGATGAAACAAACATTCATACAATAGGTCAGAATATTAAGACACTTCCTCAAGATAATGACTTAGTAAGGCTTAACTTTGACCTAGTTTCCTGAAATCAAGAGTCAAATTTGACTTTGTAGCTCATTTTTTCCTCATTGGGAAATTGTCTGATTTGTTAGTCATCTTCTCCATCTTGTGCCATAGTGTGTACTCTTGGTCACTAAGTGGATTGCCTTCCAAATGAACAACAAGTTACCATTTTCAGTTTCTGGCAATGAAAACATGGCTTTATTAGTTTGTAGAGCCACATGCGAATACAGCACACTGGAAATAATTATTATATTCCATGTAAGTGCCATAGTGTATCAACTCTGCAGGTGACTGCAGGTCACTTTGGTCGTAGAAATGTTTTCAGATTCCAGGTCATATCAGACATATCAATGAAGACATCAGAAGAGTGCCAGATCTATATTCTTTTATCCACATCCTCCCCAGATAAACACAAAATACAGCATCAACACAAATCCTTCACCTTTCCAAAGATGTTTTCCCTGTCTAAAGGAGAGAGGTTAGTTGACCACAGACCTACAGCAGCCTTTAGGACCGCGGCGCCTCCGGGCTCTGTGTAGCTGAGAATAGCATTCAGATCCGAGCTATCATCTGATGTTCTCATGCAGTGCTGTCTGTGGGGAGCCAGATGAACTCCGATGAATAAATATGAAGATAACCTGCACCTCTTCTGCTCTTTCTCTTTCTCGTTTTCCTGTTCCCATATGGTTCTGCTGAAGAGATATTCAAAAGAAGCCTCTGGGCCATTGTGTTGGTCTATCGTGGATGTGTGTTTTTGTTTTTGTGGTTGTATGCTTGTGTTGGCGTGGGGGCGGCATTGTGTAGGAGTGTGCAGTAGCTTTTTGACAGAGCCTCCAGTAGTGTGTATTTGTGAATCTTTTGTTTTATTTTCCTATCTTCTATTCAGCGCCGCAGTAATGAAACCGAACACTTTCACTGCCCTCGAATAAAATGGCTCAAAAAAGGAGTCTTTTAACAAATGCATTTCCGTGGGTCATGCCTCTTCAGCCATCGCATCTGAATATGGACAACACAAATGATCATTTTGAATGCTCTGACTATGAAAAAGCACAATAAAGCCTGTTTAATACCCCTTACAGCCTCAATACAATCAGTTGCATTGAAGGAAAACCTGTTGCATTTGGTTGTGCAAATGGCAATGATATGAGCTCTGGTTGGTGAACTTTTGGGCTGAGTGAGTATCCTGGGTGAGTAGGTATTGTATTAAACCCCTCCTTGTTTTAACTGCCTGCCGGTTGCTGCAACAAGAGGAAACAGAGCTTCCAGAGCTGTTCAGAGAGCGACAAGCAAACAGGATTGAAATAAAAGTTCATTTGATGTATGGTAAAAGAACAGGGTGTTCTGTGTGTTTATGAGTAATTCAAAACAGCACTCTTGAACTGTGTTAAATGTATAATTCTTAAACACACAGAGGAGATGTGTGAAAATAAATTTGCAGTACATTATTTACATGTAATTAAGTCAGCCCTGGTTGAATTCAATTGCCACTGTGGTGTTTACAAAGCCAGGTTTTGTTTTGAATCTATGACAGTTCCACTCTGACTATCTTCTTACAGGCACTAAAATCAAAATCATTCAATATAGTTTTATTGTTGTTCTCGTGACATTTGGTGAAGAGTGTGCATAATTCGTTTTTGTTTTTTTTTAAGAGCAGTGCCACTGGTGGAAATGGTGACAAAACAAGGATGTGGTCCATTATCCAGGTCTCATAATTTATAACATGGCCGACTCTTTTGGTTTTGGCTGACAAGTGTGCGACAAAACCGTGCATTTTCTGGTCTGCCACAGCAACAGAGATGAAACTTTCAACCTGATAGCACAGATAACAAGCTTACTGACAAGACAATTGCATTATGTGGCATTGTTAACTGTTTTTTAGTCTGTGAGATTCATACGTGTCATTATACGGTAAAAAAGTGAAGGGAAAAGCCTCTGGACATAGTTTTGAAAAAGGCAAAAACACTTCAATGAGGGGAAAGTGTCCTCCCTCAAAAATATGTCCTGATGATTTTTATATTTTTACCATAATGTTTTCTATGAAGAAACCCAAAAGAAATATCTCAAGAAACACATGTTTATAAAAAAGTGTGCTGCAACTCAACAGTAGTCAGTTTGTCCTCTGTGGGTAATTGGGGAACAGCAACAGGATGTAATAGAACTAAAATGGCTATGTGACCCATTTTGTACAACATTTTACATAGATGCACAGAATATGTCATGCAGTCCTTTTTCACCACTTTCACCAAACTGTCTTTCACTTTTAGTGTACATTCAGTTGTGTTACAAATTGGTCCATTTTATTCCCTGTGTACACATCCCTGAAAATGTTGGGCAAAATTGCTGATCCTTCTAATTTGTGGTTTGAGGAAACATAAACAGACAACTGGATTGAATACCGTGCTTTGACTGAGAAGTGTCTGGTAATTTGTAAGACACACATGCTGTGTAATTAGCTGTACAGACTACAGTGTTTAAATCAAGTGTAATTACTGAATTTGGGGGGTATTCGTGTCTTCTTCGTGATAGTTGAGCCATAAAAATTGATTCAAATGAACATGTTGAGGCTCCACATTGTGTGTTGTAGTCCTCCCGAGTAAAAAAATCATACATGTGAGAAGAGAGAACAACTGTGAGAGCTTTCAGCCCAAATCACATTGAAAGACCTGTAAAGCTAACCATTAGGACTGTAGGTGTGTCATTATAGGTCTGAAATCTGTAGCCATATTTACATTTACATCAATACAATACATTCATATACACCACCCTCAATTTGCATACAAATGTGTCTAGCAAATGTTCGCGACAAAAACAGTTGCCGTCGAGAGATCAGAGCGAGACAGAGACATGCTTCGCCCCATGTCGAGGGAAGTAAAGTCACTGATGTGTTGTGTAATAATGATGGCGTATTTCTGCCTCATTTGTGCTGCCAAAACTCCAGGAACTCACAGCTTCTGCACTTAATCCGTCAGATCTGCACTGCACATTTTAACTTCGCCAAGCGACGACATCTGTAGGGACTGTCTTTGTGTGAGTGCGACCTAACTTGCTGTATGTGGCGAGAGGCCTGTAAACAAGTGACTGAAGGTCAGACAAATATGATGAAAATGCACAGAAACAGGAGGATGAAGGCGGTAAAAGCTTGCTCATTTAAAGCTGGGGGAACATTGGTTTTCGGAGGCTGAAGGAGTTGGGTACTGAGTGGCCTTATGACTGTGTGGGCGGTCAGGCTGAGCGCTGCAGTATTAGTGGGCAGGGGAGAGAAATATTAACAGCGGGAATGTCTGATTGTACTGTACATCGTCCTTTACCAGCACTGATGGTTCCCCTAGCACTTAGCCAAAGGACCTTCAAGTTTATCTCAATCTGACTCCATCAAACAAGGCTCCATCCTCATATATCCCATAATTATCCTCTCCACAGGGGGCCACTACACGCTTCGAATCAATTCAGTTTAGTCACAAATCTTTTGACCACTGATATCAAATACATAAACCATTTTTACAGTCCAAACAGAAAAATTATATATTATAAGTGCGAGGTTCTCAGATTAATCACTTAAAGGTAAAATATGCAGGATTTCTGGGCAAAATTTGTAAACAAACATGGTCGATGAGAAAAAATCACTTCCGACTTTACCTTGGCCTCTTGTCATATAGTTTAGCTGTATTTTCCTTCCTTCTGTGAGCTGGGATTTTCTGAGAACGACACACTCGAAAATGTCACCTCCATGTAAAACAAGCTGGAAAAGGTGAAATACAGGCAGAGTGAGGCTGTCTGACAAACACATTCACCCATTTGGAGGGCCATTTATGTGGTTCTTTGTGTGTGAGTAAGAAAATCCTCCCTATATGCTCTGCATGTTTTCGCCATATTTTAATTACCTGCGTGTCTGAAGCCAATTAACAAAATATAGATTCATTTTTATTATTTTCTGTTCTTACCTGAAGCCAAATTATATAGCTTGAAATGTATGAAATGGAGACTGGTCCCAACTGTGTCCATTCTTCTGAAATCTAAATTGGCTAATTGGACAACACTGCACCTCCATACTGTGTTTATGTATGGGTTCATAATCTTTTTATTGGGTAGTTGGGTGGTTACTCAGCGCTGATTGGTTAAGTGGAACAAATCTGTAATGACCAGGCTGAATCAGTGCTAAGGTGGCAGTTACCTCACTTTAATTGGGCCCATTTCCCTCCATTGAGGCCTATTGAGTGCCTTGATTTCTCCTCTTTGTTTCAGAAAAGCATATAAAAACAGAACGCACAGAAGTGTTGGGTTTGTGTGTTAAGTGTCACAATATTCCTTTTTTAAAACATTTCTAGATGAAAGAAATTAATTAAAAATAGATAAGGTGCAATATTGCTGTCACATAAAGATTAAGTTCTTGTCATCTACTTACACTGACTGGAAATGCATGAAAAGTAGAAATGCAGTGGTACAGATGAATCTAGGCTTGAAGTCGAAGCATTGTTGTTTTTTGGTATGAAATTGATGAAATCTCTAATTCTGGTATGTGCCATTTTTTGTGACAGTATAGGAAATATGTATGTGTGTGTGTTTGAGAGTGTTTGCATACTACAGATGCCTTGTGCATGTGGAAGCAGACAGAAAGCACCTGGCTGAGAGGTGAGTCACACACACAGGTAATCGCTCTGACATTTAATTGTAATGAAGTGCCTGGAGATAATGGTAGTTATTGGCATTAGCCCGACATGCACAAATGCACATGTACTCACACACACGCACAAACAAATTCATGCAAAAATACACTGGGGCACACGTAAAAAGCCTTGCCTCGACACTTACCGCTGTAAAACCATTGCTTAAGACCCTGACTCACACACATTAAAGTGGAGAATGCGGAGGAGGGCCCCCAGACAAGATGACAGGCAAAAGGACACTTGCACAGACAGAGCGAACAGGAGGCAGGCAGAGATGGAGGAGAAGGATGGAAAGGCTAGAAAGGTGACTAATGTATGAGACGCTGATTAGCGACTTGAAAACACAAGTCTGAAAGTAAGGGAAGGTGGGAAAAAATAGATGGAAATAGAAAACCGCGCATTGCAAACTGAGGCGAAAGGGAAATATGACAAAACTTACATTTAAAAGAAATATATGTTAAAAAGAAAGGTCTTAATTCAAACAGACGTTACTGCATGTCCACTTCAGGGTCCCAGTCCTTCTGTTTGGTTAGTGTTGGCAAAGACAAGCAAGCAATAGCAGAGCAGGTGTAAAACTAGCATGCAGACAGACTTTATGTTTGATGTATCTCTGCTTTACAGATTTTGTCAGTTTTTGCCACACAAACAACTGAAAAAAGGGCCACGATGACTTACTTCTTCTCTGAAAGTCCAGTTTCACAGGATATGGCATTTCCAGTTTCTGTCGGATCAGATGCAGGGGATTTTTGTAAGTAACCAGTTGCCAATTTGCATGTGTATTAATAATAATAACACTCACAGACAGTTTTTTTGTGTCTCGTAAGCATGTTTAAGGTCACGTCTGATGTCACTGTGCTTCCCCTCGGTGAATGGCCTCCGGTGCTGCTTGCGGTTTGGTCCCTCTTGTCTTTGTGGTTTCCCGACATCTTTATCAGATCCATCCAGCGACAGTGACTCAGACGCGTCGTTTCCTCGCACATAAATGGCAGCGTAAACGTTCGAACTCCAGGTTAACCTGCGGCACACAGCAAATGGCTGCGCTCACTTCATCTGTTCGCTTGATATTTGTCAAAAACGTTCATTTGTGGTTTCACATGCCCACACACACTAAACAACAGAAAGTACAGCAGCCCTCATTGATTTAACCCCTATTTGACTTTTGATGTGTTTGACATATTGTAAAACGCCCATGCGCTTATTGAAAATGTTTCATTTCTTTTGTGTTCTGGCCTGGCCCCCCTCCTCTTTCTGTTTGGTGATTGTCAGTTTGTAGAGAAATGACAATGACTTCATGAGCAGCTGCATTTGTGCATCAGAGAGAAAAATAGAAAAAAAAATAGAGACATGTCATGTGAAACAATCTAGTAATCAAAATAAAGTAATCAACTTGTTTAGCACCGCAACACAAGAGCCCTTGAAAAGTGTCCCATCGTCCTGGATACAACAACAGCTCGCTCAGGTATTGGCAAAAACAAAGCCGTTCTGGCATGAACTGTTATGTTGACTGTTGTTTTGTATTAACAGATCATCTCCAGTAATGAAAAAGTCTCTCGACCTCATTTGTCTTTTTCAATAGCATCTGTTCTTTCTGTATCATTACTCTTGGCTCAAAGCAGAGGTGGCCATTATTGAGTGATGGGGGGGGAAAAAGGTGTATGGTAACTGTTTGGTGTAGTCCAATCGCAGAAAATGTACCTGCCTTAGTCCTTTGAGACAGAGACATATGAAGGTTGGGACAACTTTATTATGGTGCTTTTATGGTCATAGCCTGGATTGTAATGTGATCTTGAAAGAATGAATATTTGTACTGAAGTGTAACCTTTTTACAGTTCTTTTTATTAGGTGCTTTTAGTGCGTTCCACAAGTGTATACCACACTAACCACTCTGTAGTAGCCTAAAATAATGGTTGTGTGATGGTAAAATATCAGACTGTAGACAGGGTACATTTTGTATACTCCAAAACTAATATTCATTTCTTCAGGAATTGCTTTTTAACACAATTTTCCCTTGACACTTCTCATATAGCGCTGTACACTGCTTCCTGGAGCCAGGCCAGTTCTACAGACTGAGCAGGTGCACACGATAATTTACAAAAAAGTATGACATGACATGACAAGACTACTTTAAAAAATCCCTGGATATCACTTTACCATAACAAGACTGTGGCACTTAGGTGGAAGGGGCTTGATCATTTATATCAACTTATTGGTGTTGCCATATTGAGTGCTCTGATGAGTTTGATTTAGTTGATGACAGAGAGGCAGATCACTGTTGGATAACAATGTGCTTTAGGAGTAAATACATTAACGGTAATTACAAGAATTCATTTAGCAGTACAGTCCTAATGCACTTACACATCTTCCTCATTCCAACTTTTATTCTCTGCAGCATTAGGGGCCTTCGCTGTCAACACATTCGGGGGCTTCCTTTTGCATTGTGCATCCTTCCATTTAAACACAATGCTTTTCACGCCATAAAAATCTATTCATCAGGTTGTCACGCCCTTGCTTTTGTCCTGCTATTTGTCGATAAAATCTTTAAACATGCCCATCACAGACTCTTAAACAATGTTTCAATGTTGCTTTCAAGTTTATTTTATTTATTTTTTTTTTTTTTTTGAGTGGTGGAGGTGAAACCCATTATAAGATGTGTCGGCGGACAGCGGGAACGAGTGAGAGGAGGAGAGAGTGGCTCTGTGGTGTTCGATGAGTGGGCTGCCGTGCATTCTTTTAGCCTTATTCACTGACAGCGTGGGCGGCTAATTCGTGTTTGTATTCAGCAGGTTTACCTAAGGGGAAATGTTTTATTATATGCTGTCTTTGAAATCAGTGACTAATTGTACTCTCCATCCACATGTCTATCCATCTCCCAGCTCCATTTTCTGCCAGTCTTTTCCCCATACACATCTCTACACCCTTTGGACTTAAAGGGAAGCAATCATTTTAGTTGACGATCATGTCTCCTGTTTTATGTCATAAAATATAGCTGCAGCAGAGGTGTGATTCTCAAATCCACATCAGATGAATGTCTAAAAAACTCTGGAGTGCAGGACAGCCTTGGGAAGTAAGAAGCGATGAGTATAAATCCTCATATGAATGGAGAAGGTGATTGAAGAGCAACAAGGCACACGGAGAGAGAGAGAAAAAAAAAAGTTTGAGAAAGAGAAAGGAAGAATGAAATGCATTCTCCTAACATGAGTCACTTCTGAGTGAAAGCTTTGTAATTTAAGCCACACACAGTGAAGGGAGCGCAACATGGATGGAGAGATACAAGCAGAGAAGCACACAGATGTAGACGTGATCCTTTTGGGTTTTAAGTAAAGAGCAGTAGGAGCGTGCAGTTAAGGCATGGCCCGATCTGAGCCTTTTGAGCGCAATAATTACACACTCAAAGGTTAATATGCGCAAAGGTACTTAAAGCAACTTATTTACCTCCACACAGCACCACTTGACTGTTTTATCTCTACACTCAGCGCTGAAGCATTCGAGACTGGACTTAATGAACTCACTACAGGTGTGGGTCACATCTTGGAACGGAGCATTTTTTATTAAATTCTGTCTTGGCTTCAGACATCGAGGAGAAGAAGACTTAAGATTATGAATTAATATAGGCCAATTATGACTAACAATTATGACTCATTCCTATTTCATTTTTATTAATCATCAAATAATCCCTTCTCGATTGGTTGTCATAGTTGTTACAATACAAGTTGCAACGTCTAAGTGAACATGTTATTTCCCGACCACAGCTGCCCATCATCAGTACTGTTTTCTCCAGTATTAGTCTCCGTATTATTGTAATGGGAAGTTTCAAGTTTAGGGTTCTGGTGAATACATCGGCTGCACTGCTCCAAAACTGATCTGTGAACCTGGCCTGCAAATCAGTAGACAGTCCTTCAACTTGTAACCACAGAGAAATGATAGAAAATGTACAAAAAATGTGTTATTATTGGACTATGCTGTATTTCAAACTGACAATGTAAATTAGCAGTGTTTAATCAGGTGCTCTATCTTGTTCTGTCCCTTTATTAATGTTGATTCTGTTGTGGTAAACATATTGGGATGTTTGGATTTGAAGCACAATGGCTCTCAGGACATGTATATTTGCACAAAAGCACACAGAGCAATGTCTGAGAGCAAGACTGAGCCTTTATGAACTGCAACTAGAAACCCCAAGTCAAAGGTCAAGCTACTGATTTGCCGTATTGGCCTGTCCTCCACACACAGACCCCCCCCCTCACTCGCCACGCTTCAGAGGGAGGCGGCTGAACATATCATGACCTGACAGCCCCTCTCACCACCACAGGCCTAAATACATCGGGTGTGCAGGAGACCACCCCACCTCAATCTTCTCTGTGGTCTCCCCCCCGTCTGCCTCTGTGAAGGATCTCGCTTTTCTGAAGTGCTCTGGAACAAATCTTCAAGTCTTTGTTTCGTCTTTGGCCTTTTTACCTTCTTATCTCCTCGTTTTGCCTTTCTTCCTTTTTGTCTCGCTCCCCTCTTTAGCCTCTTGTTTGTCCGACCCCCTCTCTTTCGCTGGAGCTGGTGGAATCCCAGCCCCTTCCACCTAAGTGTCACTGAAGAATGTTCCATCATTTAAACGGGGGAGAATGCTCCGCTAATATATAACCAATTACACTGGTCACATTTCCTGTGTCTCCTTTGAGCTCTCTGCAGGCTCAAAGTGCCAATCAGGCCTGGAATGCCAGAACATGGCTCTTATTTGCCAGGGGTCAGCGCACTAGTAACCTCACATTCTAAAGGACCATTGTTCCCATGGCCAGAAAACTTGGAGAGGCTCACATACACATCCAGGGTAAAAGACACACACACAAATGCTGGCCCCTGGAGGCCCCACATCAAGGGCCCGCTCTGTTTAAACAGCATCCGCCTGTACAGCCACCCGCCATGAAAGGGATTAAACAAGGTGTGTGCGTGTGAGTACGCTTATACATGTAGGTATGCTGCAAAAAGGTCATCTGCATTAACTTAGATTACAATGTTTTCATTTCACAACTATTTTCTTAAAATAATCAATAAAAATGATCATTGATTGATTTCTGTCATGCTCGTTATTCATGTGTCTAAGCCATATGTAGCTAACTCCATTGTTACGCTGCCTCTCAGGTGCAGCAGACATCTACAGTGAGCCAGACCGATACAGTGTATTTGTCTAGTTGCAAGTTTTCAGACAGTCTTTAGTGACAGACCAAGGACACATTATTTCCGAACTTCAGCATCAACATACTCTCAAAACACAGGCATAATGATAATGCCCTCATAATATGGGCTGTTAAACATCTGTCTCTTGCACTCACATTTTAGAGATAATTTTGTCAAGTGCCGAACTTGATGTTTTTTCAGACATATTAGGAATGATTGGATTGCCTTCCTCTTTTATGTCTTTCAATATAAGCATGCTAATGCATGCACACACATGCACACGCTCACAGTTGCAGAAACACACTCTCACACAGGTATGCAGTCATGTTAAGAGAAACCTGACCTACCTGACGGATCGAAACTACTCCTACGCTACTCTGTTAACCCCTTAATGTTTGGCGTGGGAAACAATGCCTTAGCATTAGCCACTAATTCCTTTTTAAATAGCCAAGATGGATGGACTGTTGGATGGAAAACGAATGGATGGGCTACGCTGATGAACGCTGACATGGCCTCAGAGCAAAGGGAGCAAAGACAGACAGAGGCTCCATATTGGAGAGAAAAGGTAAGGTGAAAAAAATGAGAGAGGAAAAGGTTGTCAATATGCTTTTTTTCATTTGTTCCTACTCCTTTGGTTGCCTCGCTTGCCTATAAGAGATATCTGAGGCCAAAGGGCAGACAGTCCTTTCAGAGAAACATGATTGCAGCCTTGTTGCAAAAGGCCTTTCATTTAGAAATATGTGACTTTCTGTTTGAGGAGAAGCTGAAGCATTCCCTCTCCCATCTCCCCTTTTCTCCACAACACAAAACCGCTGCAGAGAGACCTTGTGTCTGTGAAAAAGGTCTTTCAAGACACTTCTGTTTTCAAGGTCCTACCTTTACAGCCATCAGCTTTACAGACACAAAAACAGCATCCAGGCATAACTGGAATATATTTATAGGAAAAAAATATACCTCTGGTTAATGAATATGCAGCACATTAAAAGCTTTGATCATGACCTTTTCTTCTCAGTAAAATGCTGTGTCATTTTTTGGCCTTAACCAAACTCTGCACAGGCTGATCTGTTATTTTGCCCTTAAGAACTTGGAGGTTATGTAGCTTAGGTCAATACCGTCTGCATATGACCAATGTACCACACGGTGATGTCACATAGCTTGCGAAAGTCCTCTTTTGATGTCAGCAATTACACAGTCCAACTTTTAGCTACCCTCAAATCTCAGTCTGGTGCAGTCGTCTTACAGGTTGCGTAGTTACCAGATGGAAAACATTTAATGTTTCGATCATTATCAGCAACAGGGTGCCATACAGCAAATAAATACTGCTTTGATTGCGTCACATGGAAGTGCTTTTCACAAGATATCATCCATTAAAGAAGCGACCACATTAAAGAAAAATATAAAAAAGTGTTTTCTACTTGATGAGCTGGTGTGTGTAGCAGGTGCTCTTGTGATTCATATTTTAATCAGTAGTCTGTCGGTTAAGACAGCCACACATTTGAAGGACATTTCACCCAGAAATGCTGCAGTAAAAAACACACATTTCTCAAAAAGGGTGCGGTGTTTTAAAGCACCATGCGTGGGCTTGTCCACATAGTACATGACCTGAGAGTTGTGTGATGTAGGCCACGCTGATAAGGGAAAGACGAGAAGAATGGGAGGGAGGAACATTACTGTGCACCGCTTTATCACCTGTGTGTCCTTTGATATAGTTTCACTGGTGGCAGATCAAAGGCTCATGCCGACTCAAGGGACTGCAGCGCTGGAAAAAAAAGAAAGAAAAAATCATTCCTTCCAGTGCTACTGTAGTGGGCTGGTGCTGGCGGTGGACTTCAGCCAAAAGCAAGCACTCCTGCCCTGTTACAGACTTGGAATGACTTGCAACTATTGAGTAATGATGACAGTGAGTGTACCAAGGTAACAGGGCAAACTGCACAGGATAGTTTATTCACCTTAGGTAATTGGTGTCTAATTCCCATATTTGGGATTTCCCTCATTTCTTGCCTTGTTTTCTGAAGCAGGTGGAAAAGCGATGTCACGTGAACTCTTCCGGCGCAGACATT
Organism: Rhyacichthys aspro; assembly: GCA_036850595.1. Lineage (NCBI taxonomy): Eukaryota > Metazoa > Chordata > Actinopteri > Gobiiformes > Rhyacichthyidae > Rhyacichthys > Rhyacichthys aspro. The sequence continues at coordinate 12,551,182 of CM072168.1, forward strand.
GTTGAATAGGATTTGGTTTTGGAAACAGAATCCTACTCTATTACCATTCAGTGTCTCATTTATAAGTGTTGCATTGTTGATTTCAACGGGAAACCCCTAAAAAAGGACTTTCCAGGAAGTTAGTGATATATTTCATTTTCGTATCTACACTGCTAACTATAGCTTTAAGGCATAGGTTTCAATGACGCTGTTGAAGTTGTAGAAAGAAAAGGTCTTCAGTTAGAGGATAATAAGTGTTTCCATTCCTCTGACAACTGCCATCATTCATCTTAAACTCCTGTGTCATTGTGGCTTTCTCGACAGGTGATGTCAAACTGCTTTGCATTGGCTACCAGACAATGCAAAAAGTGAGAGCCTTTAACTATATGTCTCTTTTATAATGTTCCATCTTAATAACTTTAATGTTTCTGACCTGTCATTAAATAATTAGTGTCAAAGTGAGCGCAGCAGTGAGGTGTTATATAATATGTTCAAGGGCTTTTATTTCTAATTGGTCGCAGTGAACAGTCATATAAGTGATGTGATCTGTCACTCTGTGCCGTTCTGACACACTCCATCGACAGCATGGCGTCAGCTGCACGGACATTTGGTAACACTTTTGTTTTGACCGATTAGAGAAATTTTGTGTAGAAAAATGTAATTTAAATACATCGGACTCCGAGTTTATTGACTAGAAGATAGTTTTACTGGGCTGAAATGGGACTTAATCAGTTGGCATCATTTAGTGCAACTCACCTATAACAAAAATTGCTAGTGTTTAAGGGTGTATTGTTGTACTCACGCTGACAAAGATACCCCACTGTCACATTTATACATTATAATGATGTGTAGAATTTATACCTCACTCTAGTTTTGAATCATGATTGAATGAAACAATGAAGAATGAATTTTAGTGTACATTTTGACATTTAGATATAGTTTAATGTAAACATTCTATCTATTAATGGTAATATTATGGAAAAAAATGTAATTAACATAATTGAATGTATCTAAATGTTTTCTTGAGGAACACCTTTACTTTGTCTTGCCTTAACCAGCGACAAGAAAAATCTAGGCCTTGTGTCGAAGAACTGTTACATGTTGATACATGTTGATGGTGACTGTGGCTGCTGTAGCTCATGACTCCATCTAGTGGTGCAAAACAGTCCCTAAAACATCAATATCTGTTACACACAGAGACCACACACTCTTTTATAGCATTTCTTTTTCATTTAAAGTAAGTAAATATTAAAAAGTAAAATAAACTCAGACTTTCGGTTTAGGATATTTAAATAAAAAAATGGCAGTTACCACTGTTGTGCATGGCTAAATGCATGGCTTAAAGCAAGAAAAAAAACTCACAATGGATAAATTCCACTGATTGGTTCTGCCCCGACAGCAGGAACCATAGTGTGATCATAAAACCGATTCAGCAGCTCCACAAGATCACAAACGTAGGGCACCATTGCTCTCTGAGTGATGACACATGAAAATGACTCAGTTCATGTGTCTCTGTTTTTGTCCCTACACATGAAACAACATAACACCAGCTGTCGAGTGGACATTTGTGGACGTGTAGATTTAGGGTTGGGCCTAGTCCAAACCCTCGTACTGACCACTGCAAATTAAACAGTAGCCAGTTGTTAGAGATTGTGGTACCACATCACTCCCGTGCTGCAGACCGCATGGACCCAACACTTTCGATGCATCGAGCCAAATATATTTTTGACTCATGGTTGAACTTCTGTCAATAGCAAAACATTAGAATCAACAATATTTCAAATATTTCTTCATTTATGGTGGAAAAAATATGTGATCATTTCCTGAGAAAGGTTTAATCAAGGCTCCTGATGTTCATGGTGCAGTTATGTCTCAGTGGAGATTACAATTATCCCTAAATGGTATTAATCATGTTATGTACGTGAGTCAAGAACAGAAATTATGACATTTTGTAGTGCGAGTGGGGAAACCAACGTGGAAATGGAAACATAGACCAGAGTTACGGAGGTGTTAATTTATGGATTAATTATTTTAGTTCAACATGAATTAAAATCTATTTGCAAAACGCGTAATTTATGACGGTATTTTTATTGTCCGCAGCATCCATCACCCACATTTTTGAATCCTACTTTTGCAGTAAACTGATCCCTGGCTGTCAGCTTCTGTCTATTGGGACATTCACTTCTATGGGAACATAATAAGAATCTTGTCAAAATGGACCACCCACTCCCATCAGCTCAGAGACACTATCCAGGTTTCTTTAAGGTGAGACTGAGGACACAATCAGGAATAACCACACTGTAGAAAAAAGAGCGCACTGGTGATTCATAATTAAGGTTTATGAGAAAAATTATTATTAATTGAGAATAAGAGGTGAAGGGGTTTTCACAACAAATAAGATGTTATTGTCAATTGCTACCAATTACATATTGCCGTTTGACAAAAGGTTTTTTAACATAGCCCTTAATCAACACAAATTTCCTCCATTATACTCTTTATTATCAACATGAACTGCAGCGTCTTAAATCCGAGCCCATATGTCGGTGTGTAAGCGGCACTTTAATTTGCAGTGCTTGCACCAACAAGCTTATTTGAACTGTTCCACCACATACTTCTGCCCGTACCATCAACATTTCCCTGGCCTGAACCACGGATGGCTTACACTTTCTATATGTGCTCCATTGCGTTTACACACAAGCAACACTTCCTCGTCCTCTAATGTGTGGATGTGTTCAGGGCGAGTTGATTCATATCCTGGGGTTGTGAGCCATGAGAACGGGAGAACATTCTTTTGCATTCCTCGCTGAGGTGAAGACCGGCGCTGAGAGGAAGAGACAGGCATGTCTGTGGATGTCAGTGTCAGACCTCTGCAGATCACCTTTTTTCAAAGGAGCAGTTAAATACATTCCACAAAAAGATTTTTACAACTGTTTTTTTCTTGTAAAACATATTTGTATATTGATCCAGATAAAGCATTTTATGGTGAGGCTTAATGAAATCCTTGTTGTTGACAGCATTGCCCTGTGAGATCAATCAGATTGATTGAAAGGGCCAAGACTAATATCTCCTGAGTGAGACAGAGACACAGGCACCCATGAGAGGCAAAAAAAAAAGGTGAATTAAAGCAAACACACACAAACACAGACACTGGGATTACACAGGCATTTAACAAGCTCTTTGTGCAGGTCAAAGTTGACTGCAGGCCCCTCAGGAAAGGGGAGGGGTGGGCGGTGAAGAGAGGCGGCAGTAGGGAGAGCTGCTGGGGAATGCAGGGGTACAAGGGGGAACACAGACACCGACTGAAGCAAATAAATCTCACACGGACATGATGGATGAATCTGAGCCTCGCTCTTCTCTAAAGTGTCACTGCTCAGGTACTTTGCTGCCATTCACAGATAAGAATGAGACTAGGCCGTTACATTTGTTAAAGGGAGCAAAGGTTCATTTTTGTGAAAGACATCAAAGAAGAATCAGGTGTAAAGAGTGTCACTGTCAAAGCTAAATGTGGTTTAGCATAGTTTCAGATGAAGGGCTCCTGAGCTGTCAACGAAACCAGAACATCTTAACTAACAATTTAACAAAGCCTACTCTTTCTAACTCTAGCTATCCAATCCATCCGATCCATAGCCCTTAATCACAAATAAGAGTTCCCACACTTAACATCAAGTACCATACCTTGTAGGTGTCCTCTCCACGAGTTATCAAACGCACAAGTCCATGTCGTCTGGATTTAGGCAGCAGTGATATTCCACTTCATTTTAATAAAAAGAATGGTTTTGGTTTAGTTGCCATCATAATATTATTAAAGAGAGTCGGTCTGGATAATTTTGTCTATTGAATTTAGGAGGGTCTTCCTGTCAAGTCCCGGAGTTAGTTAATGGAGGGGTCACTCAAGGTTAAAAACTGATAACTGGACTTACAGCTCCCCCTTGTGTCTCCATGTTGTCACAGCAGATTATGTGTCTAGATCCTCTCTTTTTTTTCCAGCGTGACCAAGAGGAGGCAGGCTGTGGACATAAAACTGCACATTTGGGACAAGGAAACATTTAAACCAGAGAAACAGGAGTAAAGGGGTAGAGGGCTAGTGGGATACATTGTGCTTACTGGTTGTGGTCAATAGAGGGGGTCATTGCATGTTTTATTATATAGTATTATGTGAAGAACATCAATGCATTTTCAACAAAGACAGTAAAATCATCTTCTACGCTGAGTAAAAGTGCAGTGTGTATGTGTGTATGAGTGAGTCACCTCGTCTCTATAAAACAAGTGAGCTTTATTTCTCCGCGGCCCCTCACAGTTTTATTTTAAACTCATCCTGACCTCCGTGTCTCTGTGGTACATTCCTGTGGTGATTGTGTCTGTGAAAAGTAAACAACCTTCAAAGACTGCTGCTCCCTGTCTCCTCCGCCAGCTGCTCCAACTCTGACATTTAAGCAGCAGTTCAGGTGCACGTGTGCATGTGTGTCTGGGTGTGCTTTTTCAGCTCTTCCAATAAAACAAACATCTGGCCACATCTTCAGGTATAAATAAATGAATGACACCATTATCCACTTTGTTGATGCACAGTAAAAACGTTTTTAGTTGTTCCAAGCTGACACCATATTTTTTGGCATCAATGCAGAAAAACCTCAGCAATAGATTTTAGATGGGAGATAAAGTATGTATAAGTTTTTTTTTTTTAAAGTCAACATTTACCACCAACAAATACACCATTCACATAAAAAGGTGTTCCTTCATTTTTACATTTTTTCCCTTTTTGTCAAGAATATGAAATGATCATCTATATTTTTCTTTTTTCCCAAGTCATTAGAAACAAAAATGCATTAAAAATATAAAAAAATAATGAATCAATCATTAGTAGCAAACAAACAAAGGATACCACCAGTCTTTTGCATCAAACTCCTTATTAGTTTAAGATTTAGAGTCTCAGTCTCAGTGCAAATGTGAATTTCTCCATCTGGGCAATATTGTGACACTTCAATCCAGTCTTCTGCAGTGGGAATCTTATCAGAAATCCACCTCCTCCTGACTGCAAGAAAAGTCCTTTTAACTAATTACACAGTGAAGTAGCTTAATATTTCAAATTTTCTTCATTTGATGTGTTTCGTCCCTCATTGAAATAAATCACTGCAACAGGACATATATGTCAATCATAAACAAAATGGCTAAATTAAATACTTTACAACTAGAGTTATCTTCCAACACAAATGATCTCTCTATAGTGCACTAACATCTAACCTCTCATCTCCCTCACCGTCTGTCTGTCTGAATGTAGGTGATGTCAGTGGAAACTGCAGTGGCTGGTGACTGATTCTGAGCTGTACCAGCTGGAATAGCTTTATCTCACAGAACTGAGGGAAGTATTCTTCAGGATGTGTGCTCCATCACAGGAAGAGCTAAACCCACAAACACATAAACAACAACATACTACTGCTAAGACCCAGACAGTACTATTTAAGGATTATTATCATGTAGAATCTTAAATAACATGGAAGATGCTGCATGTTGAAACTGATCTTTTTAAGTTTTGAACAATGAGAAAGCCACACATTTAAAAAAAAGAAAAGAAAAAAAAAAAGAAAGAGAGAGACACAGAGTAATTGCGGTTACTTCCCCTGTGTGTGATTTGTGCTGCAGTGTTCAGGTCAGGGGTTCTCCTTATGATACTAACAGAAAAGCTGGAATTCCTCAGTCCTGTCCCAAAAGGGAAAATGCTTTGGAAAACAGCTTTCAGGACATGCCTCAGTTTTAGTCTTTCTTATGTTAATTGAGCCCAGGTTCGGCTTACTTCAGATGGTTTAGTGTCAGCTCCAGAAGAAAAGTATACAGTTATTTCCAAACTTCATTTCATTCATTCTGTTACACAAAAAGGTCTGCAATCAATGTGTAAATCCATTCAAAACTGTAAGATCATTTCCGAAGCTTAGTCTTCTTCTTCAAATGACTCTGATCTGGCCCATACTTAAGCAGCCAAGCGCCGCACGGTTTATCGCCCTTTCTCTTCAGTTTACCGTCCACCACAAACCGTCACTGAACAGTCCTCGAGGCTTGTGCTTGCCTAAGCAGCTGTGTGGTTGGCTTGATACTTCCCAGAGATATGACTCACACACAGATGTCCTTGAACAAAGATAAGGATGTATGACTGCCCTTTCTGATAATTCTTGAATCAGACTTTCTGTGAGATTTGAGTTTCTGGTGTTCAACTGGTATCCATCTTTTGTCTCTTAAGAACATCATTATTCCAGATCTGTCTGTGTTCACTTTGGTGTATGTATTATATGTGTTGTGATAATCATAGTCTTGTTTGAAGCAAAAACTTTTTCTTTTTTGTTTTTCTCTGGGAGGCTGTTCAATAATAAACAAGTAACATCGTGGACCAAAACCGTGCACTGAAAGAAGCCAGAGATTCACAAAAGCTGGATTTGAGACAAAACAGGAAACGTTTGCTCCTGTGGCACTCCGTCCTGCGGCACATTGATTAATAAAGTCCACTGAGACAGCAACAAATCAGCAGTTTATTACTGTTTAACATCGTGTGGATGATGGCCCATGTTGTTTAATAAATTCTGCTACACATTTATTTTCCCTTTCTGTCATTGTAGGTGTTTCACTCAGAGGCATTTTACTCAGACTAATGCACCCAGGGCCTGTATACTGTTGTGCAGGTGTTACTATTGTCTCCTGCACTACAATAATCTGTCATATAATGTGTGTAATTGTGTGGAAAATTTGTCGAGTCTATGTTCAAAAGGCTTTGATGTCAGTGGATCTCTTCATAGCAGTGTCGCTGCTGTCTCTGTGAAATGTCAACATTGCTCCAACACAGACTGTCTGCCTCTGGGCTTCACAATGGGGCTGTTGTGTCAGGGTTGGAGACAAATTGTGACAAAGTATCCCCTCTTGGAAAGACTTCATTCGATTCTGCCGCAGAATATGAGTGAAATGTTGATGTCAAACTGTCCCAAATTCATTCACTAATGCTAATGTTCAAAACAAAATGTGCATAAAGTGCATAAGTTGTGCACTGAATTGTATTGTGTCTTTGGTAAGGTTTCAAAAAGTCTCTTGGTAAATATGTTAGGAATTACTTCTTTTTCAGTCTCTCAGATCTTGTTGGAGACATTTTACTGATTTCTCTGTTTCCTGAGTGAACACTATGTTCATGTTCACCCAGGCTTTATGTCTGAGCTGAATGCTGCTCTATGTGAAAGATACTTTTCCACCAATTAAGTACAGTATGTACATTTCAAACAGTGCTGTGTTTCTGACTGTGAGGCCATGTACATGAGGTATTTTAAGAAACACCTATAATTAATGTATTTCATAAACATGAATCATGTAGAGCACAGTGTGGGTAGGTCCTAAGTGTTATAATTGCACATTCAATGCTGACTATTGTACATACAGCTGATGCTGCTCTCTTACATTGCACCTTCATGTACAGTACATCCTCCTTTACTGAAAGTGAAAGAGCACTTCATGCAGCTCAAATATGAAACAGGCATGACATGTTCAAGCAGTTAGGCTAATCAGAGATGCCCATTCAACAGCATCATCAGCACTGATTTGATCGCTCTGTAGTATTTCCTAATCTTATAATCATCTTAGAATTGCTCTCATATGGAGCCTGTTATATGTAGGCTGTTACATATTCACAGTTTTCATTCACAAGGCACAAGATTTATGTTTAGATATGGGTCTAAAATCTTTGGATTAATGGCTTGTAGTCAAGGTTAAATGGTGTATTGCTACATGGAAGTCTGCTACTCATTATCCAATCTGTGCAGTGCTGTACGTAACAACAAACCATAATACTGGCTTGTTGAGTTATGCATAGAAATAATTCTTCACATGCTTTTATATATGGTTTATGTTCTTATATGGTAGGTCATGTGGCAGTTTATGGTTGAACACATTCTGCTGAATGCATTGACTTTTATGGCAGCGTCTTTTGCACCTCAGGGAAGACTAACATTTTATAGGAGTTTATAGTTTGACCCTTTTTTATTTCAGTTTTCATGTCCTGACTTCGAAAGTTCAGTATTTAAGTTTACCGACTTATTAAATCATTGGTTGTTCGTGCTATAGCTTCCTCCCAGTTTCCCATGGTCTCACTGTGCTAAAACTATTAGCATACCAATAACACAAGTGCATATGGAACTGATTTAAAACCCAGTGCATTGTTACAATAGTGTACAAAGATGAAGCAACATTCCTTTCCTCTTCATTCAAAACTGATGCAAGGAGGAATGTGCTTTGTTCGGGTGACTTTGGGATGTAGCTTCTTCCAAAAGACCACATCTCCACCCAAACCACAAGCCACTATTACAAAGTCCTTGCTCTGAAGAAGAGTGTTACCCTTTGGCTGCTTTTAACAAAGAAGTGCTCACATGTGTTATTCCTCCAAAGGTAAAAGTGTGGGCTTCTGGTTTTGATCAACACTTTTATTTGCACTTTAACAGCTGCCACTCATCTTTTATGGTTTTATATTACAGTTTATAGTCTGTTGAAGAAGAGACAGAGTTTCCCTATACTTCATTGTAACTGGACTTGATTTATTAAATAGTTCAGAAAGAACCAACAGTCATTTGTATGCTATTGTTTTTCTCCACTGAAATTAAACAAAGAGGACAACCAGGCAGTACACGGAGTCCATTTAATTTTGTCCCTGTCTAACTTGTGCTTTATTGTTTGTTTGTATTTTTTCTAAACGCAGATATTGTGTATTTTAAACTGACACTATTTGTAGCACTGGGACACTATGTACCTAGCTTTTGCAACTCTGACAATACTAATGGAGCCAATGAAAACATGCAAACTTCATAATGACTATTAACTACCAAGAAATACTGTTGTCATTCATTTCATTATACTTCCAGTAGAAGCATCGCAATGTAAGTGGGCCATTTCGACCACATCCCAATTTTCCTAGAAACCCTTTTTATACCTGACAAACTCACCCAACACTGTTTGTCTCAGTTTTCTCAACCCCAGCCTCCCAGTCCCCCTTCCTATTTCTCCTTACCTATTTTGTTTCAGCATCCTCTCTGCCATAACTACACCCCAGGAGGGCGTTCATACTCAGCTGGGTGACCTACCACAGACGGAACCTCAGCTATCATCTCCAAGGATATTACCACCCTTCATCCTCCATCATCTCATCACCTTCATTCATATTCTATTTCAGTTCAATAAACTACAGGTGTCAAACATGCAGTCCGGGGGTCAGAGGGCACAATATGGCCCATTGAATGAATTTGGACAGTGATAAAATTACATTGACATGACATGACATTCACACTGTTTTATTAAGAGTAGGACATAACACAACACTGATACCCAGAACGGAAGAGAAGATGGCAGCAGTTTTCCACAATCCACACTGTTTAACTATAGCAAAGTTAGGTATTTATACAAAATTTTAAGATTGAAGAAAGACGTGAAATGTTGATTGCTGGTTGATGGTGATCTTGATTTTAAAACCACTTGGACTCTTTTGTTGTCAAAATAACCCTCTGTGGCATTGCCATTACCCAAAATGTCTTTGTCAAAAAGGAGAAAAGTAGAGAGTGTTGGCTTTTCTGAGAAAAATGTATCACTTTCTATTTATTAGTATTAGCAGGTCTGAGCGAACAACAGTCCAAGGGTGAGTTTGTGAAAATATACATTCGCTACTGCCATTATTTTATTGGTCTGTCCCACTTCAGATCAAATTGGGCCGTATATGGCACCTTCAGTAAACATTACAACTGGCGTGGTCTTTGTCGTATATTGTGGAAATATAATCGGTGCAGCATTCATATATAAATCATGAATGTTAAAGGTTCAAAGAATGTCACTAGCACCATTTTTAGCAGTCGATGTTAAAAAAGGCATGTCTCTGTGGTATTACGTGTGTCAGCTTCTCCTAACTAGATGTGTGCGGACAACCATCTATTGTTGGAACTATGTTAGTCATCCAAGTAAGGCAGCTTTATTTCCATAGCATTATTAAATACAACCATGGAACTATCCCTTTAAGGAGAATGGAAAAGGCAGTTGTGTCTAAAGTAACAACACGTTCAGTAATTCTTCAGTGTCAGCTGTTTGTGGTTCATTCAGACAAGTCTTGCTATATGCCTCACAAAGCAAATAGAATACATATAATAAAAGTGCCATATGTTTGGGTCATTAACTGGGAAGCTGTGGTCAGGGCAGCACCATGTGGGGATTGAGTCATCGTGTGTCCAGCTACACCGCAGGCTCTCTGTGATGTTTCACCCCATGAAAAAGTGCCCATTGACATGATGAATAGGCTGGGGAAAAATCGGGTCATGGTTAAGAGGTCATCGGTCCAAGCTGGGTTTAGACGCATGTATATTCATTCTGATATCCACCCATGTGCACTTAGCCCACTTAGAGGCTATTTAGCTGAGCAAACTTAACTGAACACTCTATTCACGTACGTCAATAGGCGTGATTGTGCATCACCAGGGTGGATTTACCTTAAGGCTTTTCAAATAGTGAAGACGATCAGTTTTATAGGGGTTTCAACACAAAGAGCTTGAAATTGCCATCAAGTGTGCAGTCAAACTAAAGGCCTGTTGTGGACATTTAGAGCCTACCTGAGACCCTTAACAACAGCGACACACAGACAGAGTAAAAAAAACCTGACAGAACGGCTGTATTTCTTTGTGCTGCTGAGCTACTCTAAAGAATGACAGATGAAAATCATTTGGTCAAAGAGAGTTTATTTAGGGACGGGCATTTCATTCTGGTCCTTTTCAAGTGGAAACAGGGAGGGATGACTCTAAAGTAGAAATACCATCTGTGAATATTTATTTCAAAGCTTAATCCAGCACAAGTCAGCACTTTAAATTCAAATGCAATGTTATTGGTGTAATATGTTGAGGAGTGTGACACACACTCCAACTCACTGACTTGTTACCAGCCTGATACTAACATAAAGAGATGTCAAAGGTCAAGGGGTAAGGTCAAGGGTCACAGTGTTTATAAATGCAAACCTCTACTGTTTTGTGCTGTGTCAACAACTTCTCATTAGGGTCGGGATGTCACTGTGTCACTGTGGAGTGAGGCAGCACTTCCCCAAACAAATATTTTACCCTGATGCACTAGATGTGTGTGGATGTGGGTATTTGATGAAGCTAAACTTGGTTGGAGACCCGTGGGCGATCTTAAATGCAGGAAGATGTATCAGGTTGTCATTTACACAACCCTAGCTGTTTTATGGGGCATAGGAGAATTATTCCAACCCTTTGAGCTTTAAATCTTTGGGTACAATCTAAACTGTGATACTGTTTCAGACATGTTGCCTGCAGTCAGAAGGCCTTTGATCAGAACATGTGAGACGCAGCTGGTCTGAGTCTTCTGTGTGATGTGAGACCAAGCAGAGGGTTTGATTTTAACAGGAGACGGGTGGTGCAGGAAAATGTACTTTCTAAAGTTTCCTGGTGATATGGGCCGTTTCCTTCCACACTGCAGACTAAGACAATGTAAACGGCATTATGTTTAAACAGGAGGAAATAATAAAATATGTACCTATTTGTTTTTGGTCAAACAAAACCAGTGGTAAAACCGGAGAATTGATTTATTGTTCTACCTAACCTTCATCTACGTTTGTTTGGATTGTAGGAGTTAATAATGTTTATTTTTCATATGTGAACAAAGTTGTATTCTTTGGTTAAAGTAGTACCCCTTTAATAGAGTCAAAGAGACTGACCTGCTGGGATAAATAAAACAGGTCATAAATTGAACTAAATCAGTCAGTTGGAGGAGGTATTGGTTTCACATGTGTTTTACTTCTCTTAATGCATCTGCTTCACAAATGTACTCCACTGGGAGGTACAGTAACCATGTACCTATGTGACTTTACACTTGCCCAATTTTAATAAAACATATGTACACATCTTAAGCACACATGCATGGATCAACTGGAAGTCCTAGAAATTGTATGCACATATTACAAAAAGAGAATGACACAAAACCATGTAATTTCTCTTTACAAAAGTAGGATCCTCTTTAAAACATCTTCAACCTCAACAGCCAAACCAGTGGATCACTTCAGGTGTAGCTCTGTCCTGCAGCTGTACTGATCCATATTCATTTACTAATTGTATTTGTTTGTCTCATTTATGACATTGGCTACATATTAGTCAAGAAACATTTCAAATTTTGCAATATCATGAACTATGAAAAAACATTTGAAGAGCATGGCTGTGCCTGTGTTGTGCCTGTGCTCTCTTAACACTGTACTTCACTGTGTGTCTCTGTTTTCCTCTGCAGGCAGAGTGGATGTGGCTTGAACCCACTAGTTCACTTTTCTTCATTTCAACCCAAATTACAAGGTGGACTTGGAAAGTGAAAACTTGAAGTTTTTCCCCCAAAACATTAAAAAACAATATTTACATACTGATGTCTGACTTTCCAAAAGTGATGTGTTTATTTTAAAATCTTTCCTTAGGCCGGAGCCATAATATGATCCTGTAGTAGTGTGTGGTAGAGGATGGGTCATGGGGATGAGACCTGGGGGCGTTGCTCGTTTGAGAAGGAACTTGACACTGAGCGTGATGTGCTGATTCTTCCAGTAATGTGACCAGCAGGGGGGCAGATCCTTTTACTTTGGTTCCTTGTTTGAAACCTCTTTCTAGTCGGTTGTACAGATGTGACTAAGGCCCACAGCTCTAGAAGAGAGTTGGTTGCAGAGTCATTCGTGGTGAAAGGGGGGAGTTGCTGAGAGTGAACTGGCAGCCTCCACTCCCGGGGCACGTCCTGCCATAGCGTCGCCAAGAGTCCGGACGCTGAGGTTTGAGTGAGTTTTTGGGAAAACCTCCAAAACGCTTTTCTGGTTTTAACCATAGGACGAAGAAACCGGGAAGAACCAACAGTCACGTTTTCCTGTGGGTCGACTTCAGTGCAAATAGATGACTCGAGCCTCACCACGTTTCTTACATTGTCTGGAAGTTTCCCATGTTCCAATATGCGCTTCGAGAAAGCAATGATAAGTGACTCAAACTGAGCGCACTGTGGGATTTTAACAGTTCTGCATTTGAGAGAATACTAAAGAGTGGATTATTGTATGACAAAGTATTCTGTACACGCCTGGGATTATACTTAAACTGACGTAGCTGCGATGAAGTGGATGTTTAGGCACAGCTCTTTTTTTCATCTTTTTCTCTCTGTTTGTGAAATAAACAGCGCTGAGTGGCTTACATTTCCCTCAGCCAAAGGCATGTTCTAAAACAAAATCTTCTGAGTGGGCTCATCTGGATTTAATTCACGTCAATGCAGTAAAGAAGCTTAAGGATTTTACGGGTCCATCCCCGGATCTTAACTTTTCACAGTGAGTTATAGACTGTATGAACAGAATGAGGGGGGCTTTTGTGTTCAGTGTTGTGCTTTTATATGTCTTGAGTTGGACAGGGGTCGCAGACAAACAGACGCACCATCAGCGCGTTCAGCTTTACCGACGCACGAGACAAGGACGTTTAGTGGGTGCTAATGACAACAGGGAGCGTCTCATTGGACGTACGCGCCCCGGTTTAACTTCTGCAATCTCAGTCCACAGTCCCAAGAGTGCGGAGAATGTCCAGGCTGATGAAGGGGCTCCTGTGTTTAGGAGAGCGATGCCAAGGAGGGGCATGCTCCAGGATGAGGCCAGGTCCCGAGTGGCCCGTATGCCCTCTGGGGCGGGCTCACCGAACCTGCTGGCCAGTTTCGCAGGAAAGAACAGGGTCCTAGTGATCTCTGCTCCTCACGATTCAGACGGTTATTATCGTCTCATGATGTCGCTCCTTAAACCGGATGTGTACTGCGAGCTGGCAGAAAGGCACGTGCACCAAATCGTCATGTTTCACCAAGAAGGAGAGATGGGAGGCAAAGTGAGAAGGATCACAGTGGAGGGCAAGGTCATGGAGGAGCCACTGGACACTGCACTCATCCCCAGACTCATGAGCTTTCTCAAACTGGAGAAAGGTAAGGGCCTGGCCTCACAACAACTGCTTTTAGAGGCCTGTAGGAGATTTAGGCTAATATCATTTTCAAATGATAAATAAAATAAAAACTGTTACATAAAGACCATTATTGTCTCAGTGTATAGTATGATTAGTTGTCATAACTGCAGTTATTACTGTTTGCATAACATGTACTTTCTGTCTGTTGTAAAGAAACATAGCATTTTTAACTTAAATTAACTGGTTTGCAGACCAAAATAATTTTTTAATCTAATGGTAACTTTTCAATAGCTTGAGAAACATTCTCAACGCATCTGCGTTTGAATAAGCCCACTTTACTGTCTCTCCCTTGAAACTTTGCAGACATTTTGTTTGAGCCAACATCAACAACTTTAACAAGTTCCTGTATAATATAGAACAAAAGCCTAACACGTCTTTGACATCAGGCATTTTCAGACTCATCTAACACATCTGACAAATAATGTCTGGTTTCATGTGCAGGGAAGTTTGGGATGGTGCTTCTGAAAAAAACTCTGCAGGTGGAGGAGAGGTACCCGTATCCTGTGAGGCTGGAGGCCATGTACGAGGTGATTGACCAGTCGCCCATGAGGAAGCTGGAGAAGATCCGACAGAAGGGCTTTGTCCAGAAGTGTAAAGGAGCCGGTGTGGAGGGTCAGGTGGTGGAGGGCTCATTCACAGGTGAGAATATCAGTGTATTTGGCTCAAATAACTGCTGCATTGTATGCTACATATCGTCTGGTGTATCTCTCAGTGGATGTCCCAGAAGAGCGAAAACCAGTAAAGAAGAGAAAGCCTACAACAACAACTGCAGCTACAACAACAACCACCACCACCACCACCACAACCCGACCAACCACAACAACTGCCTCTACAACAACAACACGCCCCACCACCACCAAAGCAACAACCACCAGAGCTACAACGACTACGACCAAAGCCACAACGACCACCACCAGACGGACCACCACCACCACAAAACGGCCCACGACTACTACCACCACCACACAGAGAACAACCAGAGCCCACACCACAACGCTGTGGCTCCCCGCCCCCAGGACCACCTCTGACCCCGACTACCATAACCGCAGAGACAGGGAGCGCTACCCAGCCAGAACCACACCTGCAGGAGATAACCGGACCGACAACAAAGATCCTCAGGGTCGCAAGCAACTTCATACCACACATAAACCTACAAAGGTCAAGCCCACCAAGAAGAAGACCCCAGGAGAAAAGGTAAAAAAAAAACCAAGAAAAAAACTAAAAAAGGTTTAGCATAATTTAACATTATTATTAATACTGATCCTCGTTATAATTTGGGTCAGAAGTCATCCCTGAACAGACTCAGAAAGTGCCTTTTTTATGAGCTACTGCAGTTTATTTTCAGGACCATAACATTTCTATTAGTACGAAAACATCTCACTCATCACTCTTTAATGAGAAAATTTGGTATGAGTTGCTAAGAGAAGTATATTTTGGGGCACTAAATGCTCTCCATATAATGTCGGCTTTATACCACATTTGTGTGTTCACTCGCAAATAAATGTGGACGCAATGCATGTCTTTTGCCACTGTATGGCCAGCTAAGAAAAAAAACATATTGTTCTTCATCCCCACTTCTTCATTCCTGCAAATGTAAAATATTTATTTATACAAGAAATACAAGATATTACCTTTACAGACATTGAAATGTCATGGTCTTTTTAGGTTTTAAGTAATGAGTATGAAGACAAGTATGAACCCAGCAAGCCCACAGCCAGTGAGTTTGAGGAGACACAAACTCTCACTGAGACCAGCCCCACCAAAAAAGTCAAAGTGAAGCAAGATAAGCATGACAAGAAGAGGAAAAAAACAGAAAAGGCAGCCAAGAAAGCCGAGAGGAGAGGAGGCAAGGAGGGGAAGAACGGGGGAAAGAAGAGTGGAAAGAAGTTGTCGAAGTACCCTGAAATAGACGAATATCCGAAGCCCACAAAGAGACCCACGCCCCCTCCAAAGGGATCCCTGGCCACGTTCCTGGACTACTTTGAAAACAGGAGACGGCTGCTGGTAAGAGGATGACATAACACTCACAGTCCAACAAATGCAAAGGCCTTGCTTTCCAACAGGAGAACCATGGAGACATTCACTGCTAGAGCCACAGAAAAGGTCTAAGTGCCTCTACATACACATGTTAAGTCAATCCTTAAATCAGTGGCCTGTATTAAAATAGTGTTACATTTAAATAGATACAGTACTAGCAGACTATTTATATCAATATAAAGTCACTTAAGCAAATCTCAAAGGGTTTAACCATTCACATCATTGCAGATCGTAGAGGCGAGCAGTAGTGTGAAAGTTTGGTATGATGTATGTTTGTTTTGACTTGATTTACAATTTGATTTACAATAGTAAAACATGGAGGACAGGAAATAAATTAAAAACTTGAACACTTGTAAAGTCGTGAAATGGAGCTATTTTCCAAAGTACCTTTATGGAAAGTTGGTAATAAAAGCCAAACATCTGGCTTACTAATAGGAGTACTTATCTGGTACATTTTCACACAGGAACAATTTAGCACCTTGTTCCATGAAAATGACTCCCCTGCTTCCTCTTTTAGTAAATCAATGCAATAAAATCACACAACAGTGTTATGAAAAGCCTTAAAGTATGCCAAGCAGCCATGGTTCAGCCATCAGAGCTGTGTGCTAACAGACTATGTGTCTCTGTCTTGCAGCTGCTATAGATTCTTATCACAGCAGTGGTATGGGCAGGCTGGGAAAATCCTTTACTTGCAGGTTAATGTAAACGCTACACTCTCTGCTCCTCCAGCTCATCACAGCACCCAGCGAAGAGAACAGTATGTATGTCCAGCAAAGGGATGAATACCTGGAGTCTGTGTGTGAAATGGCCATAAGAAAAGTGTCCATCATAACCATTTTTGGCTCTCTGACCAACTCCACCATGAAAATTGACCACTACCAGCTGGGTGAGTAACAACACATGCTGCACATGGTGGATGTAATATTTCATAAATATCTTTTCTCTTTGGCTGTATAAACAGCTTGATAAAATTATCTCTGTGTGTGGATCATAGTCAACATTTTCAGTTTGAAAGTGTAATATACTGTAAGCTACAGTTTGCTGGGCAAGATATAAACATTTAGCTTCGAGGACACCATCAACACCATCTTCTTTTGTCAAAACCGAAGGACAATAGAAGTGTCTCCTGCCACGTTTGCTGTTCTATTCTTGTTTTATCTTCGATCCACATCATGGTAGATGCTTCAGTCCGTAGTCTCTCCAAAATGTTATAAATACATCTTGTTGCAGCCAAAGCCACAGTTCTGTGTACAATTTTATGCAGGTATTACAGACTTGACTTGAATTACAATAGCAAGCTAGATCATTGAAGGAGAATAGAGATTTTCACAATTCTCTTGAGATATGTGGGCTACTTAACCATGTTTTTAATTGAATGTATTAATTATATGTCCACAAACACAAAAGTATTTAATAAAGACACTAAAAGAGTTGTCCAGTTTCATGTGGCGTGTCTGGGCCTGCCTGAATACAGCAGTGTTTATATGAACTCCTGCATGTATCAGAGCAGGGGGAGGAGGAAAGAAATGCCAGAACTCATACTTCCACCGTGCACTGTGTGGTGACAGTGAATGCATCTCAAACAAAAAACAGATTTATATAACTATAACATCACTTTATCTTAAAATGCATTTTCACAACAACAAATCAAACAACCCCATGCTGTTTTATTATTTATATATTTTAATTTTAATGAATGCATTTCAGTTTAGTTTAGCTTTTCCTTAAGATTTTACAGGCGTCCCTTACCCATTGCCTTCAGTTTATGAGTGTGTTAATGTCAGGATATGAAAAGCACTTTGTATTTAACTTTATGTGTCTGCCACTCTAAATAACAACAAAGTTTTATTCAGATGGAAATGTTGGAAAATGTTTGCTCATCTGTCCCCACCCTCACTTACACTTTAGTTCCACTTCCCAGCACAAGGGTCACTTTAAGTGGCTCTGAACTATACACAAATAAATGATTATTTTACTGTTGTTCCTCCCTCGTTTTAAGAGGACTCAGTGCTTTTGAGTTGTTAGTTCAGCAGCATGTGTGTATACTCTCTGCAGTCTTATGAATATCCGCTGGATTGGCTTTTATATACATATATTCTGTATACATATGCATATACAGCACAGACAGAAAGAAATCGGCCGCCAAAACACTTTGTATGGTTTATGTTTGCCCATTCGTAGAGAAGGAGGTGTATAAGGCTTTGCCATTTAAACATCTAGCTACAGTACAGTACTACACACCTACAAGTTGTTCTTGAATGAATAATGTCAGCAAATCAGTCTGTGTATCATCCTAAATGCTGTGTTGGATAAATAAGATGTGAATGAAAACATGGCCTGTATGCCAGTCTGTTTACGTGTGCAAAGTTTACAATTGCATATTTGTATACATTCATTCATGGCAGTGAGAAACTACCTAATATGTCTTAACCAAGTAATCAGTAGTATCTTAAACAACGCGTTATTTCAGATTCACATCTCATAAAGCTGAAACTTTTCTTTTCTTCAGAGAATGACAAGCCCATGAAAGGTCTGCGTCAGGAGGATCTGGTGAACCAGGACCTGATCACAGAGCTGCGTAAAGAGTTCAGCATGATGTATGAGGACTTCTACATGATCCTCACAGACTCTGACATGAGAGTTAAGGTATAACCCCCAACTATTTATACAATCATCCGTTATGTATGGGGTTCTTGTAACAGGATTTTTTGTGTCAGAGGTTTAGAGGAGCCTTAAGGTGCTCATTGGAGGAACGCTTCAGTTTAGACACAGCTGATGAGAGGCTTACTATATAAAAAGAAAGAACCAAGGCAACATTTCCTGTTTGATGTTTTACTTGGTCTGAATATCTATTTAAAGGTTTACCAACCTGACACTTTTATCCTCAGCTTGTCCCATCATCTTGCCTTCATGAAAACAACGTTTCACTTCAGGCAAAAGCACATTTGCCAAACAGCTGTGTGTGCCTGTGTGTGTGCCAGAGTAAACCTGTAGGTTGTTTTTAGACAGATTTGTCAAAAAGTCCACTGTGCACATCTCTGCTGACAATGGCAGAGTCAAGGTTGTGGGTATAAGACATACTCAGAGCAGAGGGACAAAGAGTTGAGAATGGCCAGTGCAGTCTCTTGGTTCAGACACTGTACTGGAGATGCTTAGCGCTTGTGAAATTTAATGAAATGTTATGCATAAACAACATGTTTGTGCCACTTTCCAGTTCATCATGAAGTTATTATCAAAAATGCTGGAAGACACCACAAAAAGTTTCAAAATCTAACTGAACTGAATTACTGTACTGGAAACAGGTTTTTCCAGGGGTTTATGGATGTATTTACTTTGTGGCTTCATAACTTTTCAATTAACATTAGAATTAGAATAACTTTCTTTCATTTCTTAGCAAACCTATGAAGTCCCCATTGCCATGAAGGCGGTGTTTACTTACATCGACACCTTCTCCTCACGGATCCGAGAAATGGAGCAGCAGAAACGAGATGGTGTGGCTTGTAAGAAAGAGGACAAGCCCAGGTCGCTCGAGAACTTCCTCTCCAGGTACAGTGAATTCTGAACGCTAAATGTGCTTATAAAAAAATGCCTTTAGGGATATAGCGCTTTTTAATATTGCACTCTGTTAAACATTTTGATTTTATCTGCGCCAAATATTTTTCTTGAAACTTAAACAATGACAAAATATTCACTGATTCAGCTGTATGTATTTTACACTAAACACTAAAGCTTTAAATGGACATATGAAACACAACTTTCATTGATCTTTGTCATTAAGCACAACATGATAAACCAATCAACATAGGAAACTAATATTAAGCCAGAAATAAGCCCAAAACCCTGGCACTAAAAACAGGTTAGTAATATCTATACTAATATAAAGTACTGTACATATATGTATGGCAATGATTTAAATGTCTTTGTGCAATAATTGTGACTGTTGGACCGAGAAACTAACCTCTTAATGAAATGTTTTGCTGGAGATTTAATAGTGTGTCTTATTGGGTGGGCCCATTAGACTCGTTCTGCTTAAATCAAACATCTGTTCTGTCTCTCTGTAATCAACAAACCACAATTCAGTATGTTTTGCCAGATTATGTTCACTTTTTGTGGGTTCTGTCTATGGATATTTAAAGCAGCCCAAACCGTTCCTGTTTCTCAAGGCTGAATCACTGCAGCTCCATATTTTCCTGAGATGTCTGAGCCAGACAGGCTGCTCTTTGTTACCATGGAAACGAGAACCAGCTCCAGATCACAGTGTAGCATGTTTCTGAGCATAATTCTGGGTTGTCATCTTTTGGCAGTAATAGTATGGGAATATGTAAGCATACAATCACAAACTGCTGGTCTTAGTGCAGAGCTTTCACAGCAGTCTCAGAGCACTATTTAAATCCAGGCTGAAGTTTTGTCTAATTGCAGGTTCCGCTGGAGACGTCGTCTGTTCATCATCTCCGCCCCCAACGATGAGGAGTGGTCATATCAACAGCAGCTCTATGCCCTGACCAGCCAGGCCTGTAATCTGGGTGAGTCCACTTGAATACAGCAGTCATTACTGATGACATGCACTACATCCTCAGGATTTAAAGATACCTTCAAAGGCTGCAATTTTAAATAGCTGTTCCTGATTAACCATTTGTCAGAAAACTATTACCATAATTTGTACCATTTAACTTTTTCAATGTGCCCGTCATGAAGTTTTGAAAACCTACATTGAAACAATTATCTACTAATACACGCATCTATAACCCTCTCATAAAGATGTGTAAAGTAAAGGCCTTGTATCTTACTTGGATTCCATGACTTAAGATATCTTTTGCACTTATGTCTGTGCACAGAATGTGTACAGAATGTGTTGAGTGTGCTGAGAGATCCCAGATGACTGAACTAACAAACGGCATGTGGTGTCTACTGTTCAGTTTGTCCTTTGACGACAGTCCCAGTCAGTCATCTTTTCAGTTACTTAAATGTTGTTACTTAAATGTCATTTAACTAAATATTACAACAGCCAGATTGATTAGATTCAAATACACCCGGAGTAGCCTGAACTCCATTTATAGTAACTTAAGGATAATTCTCTTTAACTCCTACTTCTTTTCTCCTTTCCCACTGGTAAAAGTCATCTTGTGTAGACCTTTACAGCTGACTTTTTTTTTTTTACGAAAGTGTGTGAGCATATTGTTCCTAAGTTGCAGTAATAAAATAAGGGTTCATGATTGCCATTTGATGTTTCAAGTCATAGTTTGTGGAGTAAAGTGTGCCTCGCATGTTCTGTTTCTTGTTTTAATAAAATGTCAGACGAATAAGGGAATAGTTTGTCTGGCTTATCTCTGTGAGCAGACTAGAGTTAGTGAGGTCTTTTTCTCCTGGTCTGTTGCTCTTGGCTGGCTTGGCACTCATGCTGCTGACTGGGCTAAAGGCCTGAGATGTTTGATCCCATTATTCAGCACTTGGCTTCTATCAAGTACAGCCTGTGTTCTCACGTATTTAATGTGGGCTTTCTCGCTTCAGAGGAAACAGCTTGTTGGCTAGATTTGTAAGACCACCAACTTCTCCCTGCTTTACCTAGAAACCAGCGCTAAGGTGGTTCCAATAATAAACAACTGAATGAAATGAGCTTGAATAAGCAGAGAGTGAGCGGATAAGTAACAGTTGGTCACCACATTGCCCTATTCCTGTGTGAGGTCTGTGAAAACCTCTTGTTGGTTGCATATTTAGTAACTTTATTGTTATATTGACAGGTCTGAGGCATATTGCCATCTTGAAGCTAGTCGGCACAGAGGCACCGGATATGGGCGGAGTCTTGGAGCTCTATCCTATCAACGGTAAGGAGAATTTCCTCATATAGCACTATGTATGTGACTGCAGGTGAGGCATGTCTATGGTAAACACAGACCTGCTTACTCAAACATAGCACCTCTATTTCTGCACACAGTAGCTTCTTTTACTAAATACTTAGACCTTGCCTGCACTCTCACACATAGGAGCCCACCTTCAACAGCTTCATTTTTCTAAAACTGCTGGTCCAGAATTTCTCCAGGATCATGCCAGAAAAACCCCTTGCACAAGCCAGTGTTTGTGTACCTTCATTTTCAAATGATGATAAAGTCATTCTGGGCTGAAAAGTCTACTTCGTATTGTTCCAATTGCCCTGAGGATCTGTATGAAAACAAGGATAATCCATATCAGCTATAAAATGTGAGTTACTCCTTTTCCTTGAATGAACCCAGAAAGAAGTTGCATAAGAACAATATCAAATGAGGCAATAACTTCACTGTAAGTAAGGGGAGTTGCAAGCATGTAAAAACAAAAGGTGTTGCCAATAACTTTAATTTTAGCGAGTGGGACTTAAGCCCAGAATGAAGGAGTAATACACTGAAAATGTGAGGCTTTTTACTTGGAATAATATTAACTGTGGTTCCTACCTTTTATTCAGGGACAGCCACAGTAGAACGAGAGAGCCTGACAGCAACTCTGGTGAAAGACATGAGGAATTATTTCCAGATCAGCCCTGAATACTTTTCTATGCTGCTGGTGGGAAAGGATGGCAATGTGAAGTCATGGTACCCCACACCCATGTGGTCTATGGCTATTATCTACGACCTGGTAGACTCTATGCAGCTCCGCAGGCAAGAGATGGCCATCCAGCAGTCACTGGGTATGCGCTGCCCTGAGGATGAATACGGTGGCTACGGCTACCATCAGCATGGATACGAACATGGATACCAGGATGGATATCATCAGGGTTATGGTTACAAATAGGCTACAGCTTAAGAGCTCTCTTTCATCCAGCCGACCAAGCCGTCACTTTTAATCCTTTCATTCTGATCAAAAAAATCTTGGATGGTTCATGAATGTTTTGTAGCACTTAGTGGGGGCCTAAAAATGTTGCTTTCACCTATCCACTGCTTTCAAAAATAATACAGTAGACAAAACAGAGGGGTAGTTTATAAATGTGTAGATGTGGCATTTACAGGTGTAGCTTTAAACCAAAAAATGTATATGTAAAATGTGTATGTAACATACATACCAGGTCAGCTCTTCATAATCCTGTTCAGTGCAACTATTTTGTAGATAATGGGCAAAAGTAAGATATGTAGTATGTATAAGACCACGGGTGCATTAAGGTGCAGGAGTTTATGAGGAGACTTTGACATTATTTCAAATTTGTAAAGATCTTGTTGCTATATAGTGTTTTTATTTATACTATATACTGTATTATATGACAAATAAACATTTGTTTACTACAGATGTGCACTTACTAATTTGCTAGTTACCAACAGCATATTAACACTGTTAAGGAAGATTTGATCTAGCACCCAGAAGTCCTTTGGGATACACCTCCCCCTAGTGGCCCATAAAGATGTTGAGTGTGACTTGTAGATTCAAAGCAAAGACATATTGGAAAATAAACTAAGAAGTGTTTATAGGTCTCGCCTATAAACAATTTTATGGTCAAATAGCAACAGTTTATTGTTAGAGCACATACATATTATGAACAATATTCTGCAGCTTTAGTTTTCAAAAAATTTACAACCAACCCCATGGCACAAAACAAAAATACCCGAGATATACTGTACTTGTAATGTTTCACAGTTTTACACAGTATTATAATAATACTTCTAATGCTTAATATGACAAATTACAGGTTTATTGTGCTTATGAAAGTTCAGGCATTCTAACCTCATCCTAATCTAATCCTGCAGATTTGTGTAGATTTAATATTTGCATTATACCAGTACCTGATACATTCATAAACAAAGTAAAATAATTTAATTATAATAAAACAATTTTGCAAAACATCCCACAAACCAAAATTAAGGGCCCTGAAGTACCAAAAACAGCACTTTGAAACAGACAGGCACATTTATAAAAATAAGATAAAAAAAAAACAAAAAAAACACACACACAAAGAAAGTGCAAAAACATTTTCACTGGCATTCACCCTTGTTTCACTTAGAGTTGAACAGCCTCTGGCAGGAATAATACTGTCCTATAAAGACTCCTCCTCTGATTCACTGTCTGTATTGGGCTTGGTTAGTAGTTCCAACTCCTCACCATCCTACAACAAAACACACAAAAAGTCTTAAGTAATCAAGGGGCAAAAATGTCAAGTTCAGAACTTGTTGATATAATGAACAACAAAAACACAGAGTAAAGTGTGCTTTTAAAATCCAATAGATAGCACCTAATAACTTAATGGAATTATGCCGGGTTAAATCAAAGTTTCTCTTGCAAATAAAACTAATTACATTAAGGAAATGTGATAACCAAATTTACTACAGACTCTCCGGTATGAGTCTGGGATAAGGGCAACAGCTTTATATGCTTAGTAGTATACTGAACAGCTACAAAGTGGTTTGTTACTTACCCCTCTGGACCTCTCGAACACCTCTCCATTGATGACCCGGAGCTTTTCCTGCTGCAGGCTGTACTCTAGGTCTTTGGGCCGGCTGGCATTGTAGATGAATATGGCCAGCAGGACCATAGGAGCCTGGAGGAAGAAGTCTAGAGAAGGTCGGAAATGAAAAAGGAAAAGCGAAAGGGCAGTGACCAGAACAGTAGTGATCTGGCCTGTCAGGACGTGGAACATGTTGTCTCTGAATTTTAGAATAAAGGCCACAGATAAACCCAGAGCAGCTGAAACAGAAGACATTAAATTTAAGACTAAGGCACCATTATATACAGTATGTTGCAATGTATTTTGTGAGAATATACATAGGCATAGACAAGCACTCTGTTGTCATTTATGGCCAAAGTCATTTTCAAAGTATGAAAGGATAAGTTATTACTGACCAGTGACGAGCACCAGCACCAATGAGAAAATGTTGTGTCCATAAAGCAGGCCACAGTGTATGGTTAATCCTCGAGCCTCACTACCAAGTCCAAGTGTTAGACCGTTGAACACCAGCCCAAAGACATAGCTACAATAAAACAGAGGACAGTGTTGAGAGTGTGTCAAAGTATTTCAAGCATCTTTAATCTGCTATTGCCTTACAGTTTACTGTTCTGGATGAAGATGCTCTCAGTGAGTTGGTCTCCCTCTTTTAGGATCTTTTCATTGTATATGTTAGCCATGGCAGAGATAAAGCACTGAAGAATGAGCAAGATATGACCCACTCCTAGAGATCGAAGCTTCTCTACGATCTTGTCCCTCCACTCCTGTCCTGGCAGCGATGATGCCCATGATTCACTAGCGCTATGTAAGGAGTCAGAACATACAGAATGTTATACACAAAAAAGAGCATGTAATAATATTAACATTGACTAAAATCAGAAATGAAAAAAAACTGGTGAGCTAGTGAAGACAGAGAGGTGCCTAAATGAGAATACAAATGCCTTTAACGGTATGTATAAGTGTGTTACCTGTTGTTTCGCATTTGCTCTAGGAGCTGAGTGTAGAGCAGGCAGGAGTTGGAGGGAGTGGACAGGGGATTCGGGTGAATACCAGGAACAGCAACAGAATGCTGGTTACCCCCAGAGCCTCTTGTCAAGGAAACAATGGAGAGGAACAGAATAACTAAGGCTGCCCACTGGACCCAGGACAGTCGCCTCCTGAAGGACACATAGAATGTCTTTTGTAGCACATGCTTTATTATGTTATGTACATTGTCACAACAAAGAAAAAGAACTGATTATAATATTGAAATTTTATGTTTTCAAAGAAATATATAAAAGTGTTGCTGAAAAAACACTTACTTCAACACAATTCTGAAAAGTACAGCTGTAGTTAAGATGACAAAGTTGGAAAACAAAACTGCCATGGCCTGGGAACAAAGAGAAGGACAAGAATTCTCAAAAAGTAATTAGGTAAGGTAGGTAACTTTAGTTAAATAAATCACACAAAGTGTGCTCTCAACTCACAGGCTGCAGGTAGGTCATCACATAGAAGATGATGATGTTGTCAAGAAAATAAAGAAACGCAGGAACAGCCCACTTAAAGGAGATGAGGAGGGAGGTACTTGAGGAAAAACCTAGTTCTCTGCATGATCGTCCCTCTAAAAGAACACACACAAAATAAAATAAATAAATCAGTGAACAAATAAACAGCAAAGGAAACAGCTCTGCCTTGTGTTAACTGTACCTCGAACTATGACCCGAATGGACATGATTAGACAGAAGAGTAGCTTCAGTCCCTCAGCGAGTAGATTGACAGAGGCAGGGTGGAAGTCATACTTGTTCTCTGTAATCAAATTAAATAAGGTGTTAAGAAAAAGAAACTGCTTTAAATGGCTTTGTTTGTTTGCATGTTAAAGTTAAATCATAAAAGTTTGTCACCAGCGTTGGCAGAGAACTTGAGCAGCAAAATGCGACTGGTACCCAAGGTCACAAAGACCAGACCCAGAGCCAGAGTGTAGGCTGAGGACCGTGAGCACAGTCTGGGGCAACACATGCTCACACTGTAATGAAACAATTCAACCTGTTAGGGCACAACAAAGTGATGACAGTACAATTGACAGTTCGATATCCTCTTTTATTTAATCTTTCAATATACCCAGAATAAACAACCAGTAGATATTAGCAGATAACTGAAGAGACCCTCACACCAGGAGTGACGGGTTTGAAAACATAATTTACTTTAATGTCTACTATTCATTTATAAACACTGAGTTCATTTTTGATAAAGTGAACCAAAAGCAATTTTAACGCAAAACTGACATATGGTAGTATAGCTTAGAAATATTTTAGACTATAATATTAGAATTATTAACTTATCAGTAGAAACAAAATGTAAACTTAAGTGTTAGCATCATTGGCATCTCTACCATCTGTTTCTGCAAGTAAACAGTTAAAGTCTCGTTTGAAACTGATCGTACATTTGTAAAGAAATGCAATATTAGGCTAAAATGGATTGAAGCCATACCGTTTAGTCTCTTCTTCCCAAGTACATAATTAAATGTTCAATTACAGCTGGCTTTGTAGACTTCAGTCAGTGCTAACATCCACAGCGAGCAAGCAGCCTTTACGCTTCCTGGTTCATCTGCGCATGTGCATTGACGGCGCTTGAAAATGCTCAAGCTTCGGCTGGAAAGTGTCTTTAGTTAATATTTGTGAGGAAAATGTTTACATCATCCATACTATGACAACAGCAAATGAGGCAAACATTTTAGAGATGCCTATCATTTCTCGTTGTGTCAATGAGAAAATTGGGGAAATGTTTTTTTTTTCTGAGGGAACTATGTCGGTCTTGACTTTGATTTGGATTTAATTTGGCATCGACCAATGATCGAGTTAGGCCATGGTTAGGTCTGATGTAGTAGGCTAGGACTGGCTGGGCCTTGGCTGTGGTTTCACTTGACTGAGACTAACTTGGTTTGATTTGAGATTGGATTCAGTGGAGTTTAAGCCTGATGGGGTAATTACACTGGATTGCCTGTGGGCTTGAGTGAGGCCTCACTTGGGACTGAATTAGTCTAATTGAGGCTTAACCTAGGATTTAATTTAAATAAAGATTAATGTCAGAGACTAAATTTGGCTTAACTCAGGATGGACTTCATTTGATGTTGACTTTTTATTTTTTTATTTTTCTTCACAGATATGACTTTGCACATCTCTGTGCCTAAAGCCAAGGAAAGACCACAGACCACTGTAAGTGCTGGTAAATTACACAGTATTATGTAATGTCTATTAAAAAGATATTCTGTTGTTGTACTTGGTGCTTGTGTATATTTATTTTATTAACATGTAGTAGATTACTGTCTACTGGTAAAAAGGATACAGCTGTGGGCTATAAGCAATCAGGTGTCTAGTAAAAAGGCTATTTGAGACAAAAAATCTTTATTGAACAAATAAAAATGTGTTTACGATGTTAACAGTTTTGAGACAGACATTTGGGTGCTATAGTGTGTTTGAAGTCAGTATTTTTCCAGCTAGAAACATACTAACTTTACCATATAAAAAATTACAAATCCTAGAAATAAATCAGCCTGGTTTGGGTTGGGACATTTTAAGGTCTGACTAATTGTAGTTTTTCTGTTTTTTTTATTACTCTTCCTAAAAAAAGGCTAGAGAAAGGTAATAGAAAAACACACACCCCTAGGAGTGACTCAGAGTGAACAGCACACGTTTTCAATTAAAGGCGAGAGCAGAGAAAATACACTGAGACACAGTTCATTGGCCTAGGACATAATGTTTACAATGCGCATGTGTGTGTTTTTGTGTCAGTGACAGATAAAGCACCCTGCGGAGCTCAGTCAGATCACATTTTCTGTGACTTAAGGAACTGACAGGATTTGATCTGAAGAGTTGGTTACAAATATGAGGTTATGTGGAGATTTGTGTCTCCAACTGCTGCTCCTTTTCATTGTCTTCTGTGTCAAAGCAGAGCAGCATGAATCCAAGGAGAGACGCTACTATATTGCTGCTGTGGAGATAGACTGGAACTACTCTGGCACTGACGCTCAAAGGTATGACTATTTGTCAATCATACATTTATATATATACATATGTATATATGTATATTATTAACTTTTATTTTACCTGTATTTCTTTTAATGTTCTGCCATTATAGGAATTTTTAAGCTTCAATAATACATTAATCTAAATGAGTGTAATTGTATCTTGATTTCAACATCGCTCAAAGTGCTACTGTGATTTGAAGCTTTTTGGATTGATTCATGTTCTGTGTTTTTCCACTTCCATTACTCAGGTTTGGTCCCACGTATAAGAAAGTGGTCTTTAGAGAGTATGAGGAAGGTTTCAGACAGGCTAAGACGCATCCCTCTTGGTTAGGTAAATGTTGCTGGAGACTTCACAAACACAATGTCTACATGGCTCTAATTAAAACAAACGCTTTTAAAAATATACCTCCCAGATTTACAGGCACATATTTTCGTATATGTTTGTCTAAGGCTTATTACCTGGCGGGAATTAATTGCATGCTTGTGCCAAATAGAAATTATGTTGTATGCTTGAAGATTTTGAGCATTTGTTCTTTCTCAATAAGATATATGACAACTATAATTAAAAAAAAAATTTTTTTAAACCTATGTAGAAAATTGTTTTACTTGTTACATTTAATGCATGTTATTTTAAAATAGAAAGGAGATAAAATTGGTATTTCTCTCTATCTGCATAATCATGCGAAAACATTAACATTTCCTACTGTTCTTAAGCCAATACATCCTTTCTTTAAAAGTACAAAAACAAAAATACCACAAACCACAAAAATGAGTCAAACTGAACTGACATCACTTATCCCAGTGTACCATGATGACATCTCAAAACATGCTGTGAGTCCACCTCAATGTCTGTCTGTGTTCAGGTTTACTTGGACCAACGCTGAGGGCCGAGCAAGGGGAGACACTTGTCGTCACTTTCAAGAACATGGCAAGTGGAGAATATAGCCTCCACCCACATGGGATCTCTTACGGGAAACAGTCAGAGGGTGGGTATCCAGATGTATTGGACTGCTGTGGCTGACCTAAAGACACTAAAAACTAAAGAGGTTTACAATGAGTTCTCATGATGTTACGCGTAGGGACACTTACACAAAGTTAGGCAACTAAACAAATAGGTTTGTTTGTCTTTTTCTAAAATATTAACTAGAACAGTGAGATAATCAAAGGGAACGGTACTGAAGTCCAACAGGAAGCGTTAGTAAGTAATAGGAAATGACTGTCTGCATCTGCATGTACAACATGTGTATTTAGGAAATTGAAACTTATCCCTAATTAAGGCCTCATTCAAAAACCATAGTGCAAAGGAGGGTAAACAACAGGAACACTTTATGAAGGTCATATTATTCTAATATTTTTTATCTTCATCAACAGAAAAGATATAAATGAGTTGGTTATTGAAAATTGGACATTTAAAGACCAATATTATTTTTAGAATGCTCCTTTCAAAAGAATGATAATTTGTAGTAGCATTTCTTATGGTTCAAATGCACTTTTTATAGAGTTGGCATCAATGACTTTTTGTAATTTGTTTTGGGGCTTTTTTTGCAGGAGCCTATTACTTTGACAATACTTCACAAAAAGAAAAAGAGGATGATGTGGTTAGGGTTAATGAAGAACATGTCTACTACTGGGAGGTGACGTCAGAGGTGTCTCCACAGAAAGACGACCCCTCCTGTCTCACATACTCATACATCTCCCACAGGAATGTTGTAGAGGACTACAACTCAGGCCTTATTGGTACACTGCTCATCTGTAAGCCTGGTAAGAAAATATAACTGAGTTTAGATGTGACTGCTTTCTAAAAGTTGATGACACTGATTACAGCTGTGGAGTTTTTTTTTTTTTTTACAAATATCAGTACCGTTTTCATTTCATCTTTTTCTGTAGGCAGTCTGGACATGTCTGGACAGCAGGTTGGCGTCCACCAAGAGTTGGTGTTCCTCTTTGGGGTTTTTGATGAAAAAGAAAGCAAAAACAAGCCTAACAACTTTGCAGTTGACAACCACATCAAATACACTATTAACGGCTACACACAGGGTTCTCTGCCTGGTAAGTCACTCACTCACAAAATATTTATATACAATATAATCAAACTTTAAGCTTACCTTAGAAATTATACTTACTGTACATAATAACACATAGGCCTACTTACAACCTTTCTATGATGCTGTCTAAGTAAAGAAGTATTTTGTTTCTAGATGTTAGCATATGTGCTTACACATCTGTGAGCCTCCATTTTCTGGGGATGAGTTCACAGCCTGAGGTTTTCTCAGTGCACATGAATGGACAGGTGCTGCAGCAGGCAGGCCACAAAGTGTCATCTGTGGGTCTCATCAGCGGCACTTCCACAACAGCTAGCATGGTGGCTGTCCATCCAGGCCGCTGGCTTTTGTCCTCACACACCATCAGACACATGGAAGGTAATGTGTGCGGAAACAGAAAAGAGTAGCCTGTAACTTTGCTTTAGTTTACAGTTTATTTACATGTTTGTACATTACAGAGGGAATGCATGGCTTTGTGGACGTGAAGAGGTGTGAGGGTATTGATGAACCTCAGCGAAGGATGACTATTGCTCAAAAACGTCAAAGCAGAGAGTGGACATATTACATAGCTGCTGAGGAAGTCATTTGGGACTACGCCCCCAACATGCCGGAATATACTGATGAGTAGGTTTGGCAGACTCATTTTACAGTGTTATACAGTCTATAACCTGCCAGAAAGAGTAGCTAATCTGTGTGTGAAATCATATCAAAATGACATTTTGTCCATCACAAGGGATTACAAGCTGAAATATCTGGAACCGTCAGCAACACGCATTGGTCGAAAGTACAAGAAGGCAGTGTACACTTTGTATAAAAATGAGTCATTTACTGAGAAAGCGGAGACCAAGCAAAGACGAAATGAGCTCGGGATCTTGGGTCCAGTCATCAGAGCACAAATCAGAGACGTCATCAAGGTGAGGTGTTTTAGATAGTTATTCGTTTAACCATGCATTGGAAAAGTAAAAAAAAAAGTGTTTAATAATAACTACCTGACTTTTATCACAGATTGTCTTTAAGAACATGGCGTCCAGACCGTACAGCATCTACCCTCATGGACTAACAATAGAGAAGTCCCAGGAAGGAGTCAACTACCCAGCAGGAGGTACAACACATTCTCCTTTGCATATTGATTACAAGAACTCAGATAACTTGACTAGTCCTCATATTATTAGGTAACCAGTTTCATGGGGTGCAGCCTGGTGAGACACACACTTATGTGTGGCACGTAGTTGAAGAGGATGAGCCTTTGGATGGAGACTCTCGATGTCTGACACGGATGTACCACAGTGCAGTGGACACACCTCGTGACATTGCCTCAGGACTCATTGGACCAATCCTCATCTGCAAAAGTCAGTCACTCAATGTCAGGAATGTACAGGTAACACTGTTAGTTGGTGGCCCAATTATAATACTGTAGCAATGTAGCTGAAAATGTCTTATAACTTAGTAAAACAGATTATTTTTCGTGTTTTCCCAGCTCAAAGCAGACAAGGAGCAGCACGCTGTGTTTGCAATGTTTGATGAGAACAAAAGCTGGTACTTGGAAGACAACCTACGCCAAACTGGTGATCGATCCAAAGTGAACAAAGCAGATCCTGACTTCTATAAATCTAATGTCATGCACTGTGAGTGGATTCATCAAATTTAAGTAATCAACATTTCCTGCCATCTAAACTAATTTGAGCATGTTTATGCTTGCAGCTGTTAATGGTTACACATTTGAGAGTGGGCCGCTGTTGGGCTTCTGCAATGGTGAGGTAGCTACGTGGCACGTGTCGAGCATTGGAGCTCAGGATTACATACAGACAGCCACATTCTACGGCCATCCGTTTGAGCTGAACGAGCGGACAGAGGACATCCTGAGCCTTTACCCCATGACTGGAGAGACCATCACAATGAACATGGACAACATTGGTAAAACTAAAACCAATTATTTTAATAGTCAGCGATAATTTAACTCCTAAACTAATATTGGTGGTTAATGTTTTTCTAGGGGTTTGGCTCCTTGCTTCACTTAACACTCATGAAACAACCAAAGGGGTGCGTGTAAAGTTCCAGGATGTTGAGTGCTTCCGTGACTACCAGTATGAGTACGACGATTATGAAGATACAAAAGAATGGAAGGAGTGGAAACCTGCCACTTTAGAAGATATCAAAAAAGAAGATGAAGAGAAGGAAAAGGAGAAAGAGGAAAAGGAGAAAACAACACAGGTGGATGATTACACAGATATGTTTGCAGAAGAGTTGGGCATCAGATCTTTGAAAAACCAGTCTTCAGATACGGAACAACTGGATCTGTCTTTCCTTGACTATGATGCTGTTGACTTGCCCAGTAGAAAAGAGGACCTGCTGAATAAAAATGAGTCAAAAGGAAAACAATCGATATTGTACAAACACGAAAACACAGAGAGTAATAGGACCATGAATCAAAGTGTGATAAATGCACAAAATACAAGTGTACATTTCAACAGTTCCTTTGGATTTAAAACAAATAACCCAACAAACATGACGATGGAAAGCAACCATACATATGTAACTGTTTCTAATGTAAATAATGCAACATTTGAAAAAGCATCTGCAATATTTCAGTCCAGAAACAAGTCAAGAGAAATGACCACATTCAATGTAACATTAGAGACTGGAAATGTTACAAATATAATGGCAACAAATGTCTCTTCAGACGTAGAAAAAATGAACATCAGTGGTAATAACTTAACTTTGGGTGATATTGTGGCAGATAGTTCAGAGGAAGTTCTTACTAGAGGGGATGTATTTGCCAACCTTATTTCACAAAATCTGCCAGAGCCATCAAAGGCACATATGTTGTATGAATTACTTAAATTACTAAACATCACAAAAGACAAAAGAAACATTTATTTGAATGTGAATAGGACAAGCAACAAAACTAATTTTCCTATGGAGCATGAAATTAGAGCATCCAAACATGAGATCAGCCCTAATTCACTTGGAAATACACTGGAAAACTCATTCAAAACTACACTGGAAAATGTCGCAAACTTAAATTCCTCTGAGGACGGGCTAACGTTGACCAATATTACTGATTTGTTTAAAAACAATTTAACAAACCTGAATTTTTCTGACAATAGGGTAACTTTAGTCGGTACTTCTGACTCCCTGGAGACTTCACTGGGAAATTTAACAGATGCTTTAAGCACAAATGTCTCCGTTGAAAATATGACTGTAAAACCGTCCACTCCAGATGCATCTATTGAGTTAAATTCTAACAGTACAGAGAATTTCACCGTAGCACATAGACATTTGAACCATACAACCATTGTGAAAAATGTCTCCCACGAAAAGTTGACTTTTAACCAGTCCTCTTCCACTGGGCCATTTACTCAGAGAAGCTCAGAGGAACTAAGTGCCTCTGAAAGCAGTGAAGAGGTGTTTATCTATCTTCAAGAAAACAATACAGAGGCCATCAGAACAAAATCCATCCAAACACCACAGGTACAGAACTGGACTTACGATGTAACACATGAAATTGTGCCCATGGAAATTCCAGATCACATTGTAAAATATATTGGGAAAGAGACTTCTATATCAACACCAACCCCCAAAAAGACACTTAAAAAGGTGACACTTCGACAGTGGCCGCATAAAGGTCAAGGCATGAAAACAAAGAAGAGGAAGGAATATGTGCCTCAAGCCAGAAGCGGCCTACCTTTCTCCCCTCGTGGATTCAATCCTGGCATGACCCCACGTGGATCCAGACCACTTACACCCAAAGCAGTCTCTGATGAGGAGGATCTCATGAACAATGCCATAGTCATCGGCGTGCCCCGGCCAGATTTCAGTGACTACGAACTGTATGTTCCCGGGGAGGAACCAGATCACCTAGACTTTGATGAGCACCAAAATGTCAAAGCTGATGAATACGAGTATGTGTCCTACAAAGATCCATACAGCAGCCGTGAAGACATCAAGCATCTTAATTTGGATGATGCCACAAAATATTACTTGAAAAACTTAGGCCCAAATGTCAAGATGTACTTCATCTCAGCAGAAGAGGTTGAGTGGGACTATGCTGGTTATGGACAAAAGTAAGCTCTTAAAATATGCATTATCCAAGCTTTGACAAACTATTATTATTATTTATTAATGATTGTAAAGATGACTGCTTTAGCTTGCTCATATAAGTAGGTTATGACTATGTTTGGTATGTTTGTTGTCTTTCATC
Organism: Rhyacichthys aspro; assembly: GCA_036850595.1. Taxonomy (NCBI): domain Eukaryota; kingdom Metazoa; phylum Chordata; class Actinopteri; order Gobiiformes; family Rhyacichthyidae; genus Rhyacichthys; species Rhyacichthys aspro. Next base: position 12,585,848 of record CM072168.1, read on the forward strand.
ACCTGCTATGTATTGCTGGGGTCAAGAAATGTAAAAAAGTAAAAAAAAAACCCAACATATTTTTATCACCACAGAAGGCAAGAGAGGTCACAACTAAACAGCCGTGAAACCAAGTTCACCAAAGTGGTTTTCCGAGGTTACATTGACAGTAGCTTTACGACGCCTGACATTCGTGGAGAAATAGATGAGCATTTGGGAATTTTGGGACCTCTTATCAAGGCAGAGGTTGGACAAAACATCATGGTGAGACTGGGGACTATAGCAACATTTTCATTAAGATTTAAACTTAATTGATACATTTATTGAAAATTTTCTGTATCTTAGGTAGTATTTAGAAACAATGCCAATCGCCCATACTCCTTACATCCCAATGGAGTTTCCTACACTAAACAGACTGAGGGTCTGTCTTATGAAGATGGCTCTAAGTACTGGCATAAGTATGACAACGAGGTCCTGCCAAACAAAACCTATACATATTTATGGAAGGCCACATCTATGGTTGGACCTTTGGATGGCGAGTCTGATTGTCGGACCTGGGCCTATTACTCAGGTGTTAATCCAGTAAGTATTTGGTTCACAGTTACTTAAAATGTGTACTTTGAAGTAAATATCAATGTGAATGATGGTCTGTCTCTTTCAGGAGAAGGACATCCAGTCAGGTCTGATTGGACCACTTCTGGTGTGCCGAGAAGGCACTCTTAATAAACCAATGACAAACGTTAGGGAGTTCATGCTCCTGTTTATGACTTTTGATGAGTCTCAGAGCTGGTACTATGAAAAGAATGTTGAAACCATGCAGAGAAAAACACGAAGGAGAAGTCTGAGCCTGAACTTAAACGAAGAACTCAAGTTCCACAGTAAGAACCTTTAGACACAAACAATTTCATCTAATGATATTTAGTAACTTGTAAGAGTAATACATATTTTATCTCAATTTCTCCATAGCAATCAATGGCATTATTTACAGCCTCAAAGGTCTAAGGATGTACACCAATCAGCTGGTGAGCTGGCATCTAATTAACATGGGTTCTCCAAAAGACTTTCAGAGTGTCCACTTCCACGGACAAACATTTTTCCACAAGAAGATCAACAGCTACAAACAGGCTATTTATCCTCTACTTCCAGGTAACCATTTATTTTATTTGCTAATGGGGCTGATTAATAGGGTTGGTATTTTTTACTAATGTTGATATTTTTGCTGTTGTGTTTAGGGAGCTTTGCCACTCTAGAGATGGTTCCATCCAAGCCAGGACTGTGGCAACTCGAGACCGAAATTGGGTTCATCCAGCAACAGGGCATGCAGACCCTCTTTCTGGTTTTAGATGATGGTAAACCATTTAACAAATGTATGACAAATGTTTCGTTTTATTCACTGAGCTTCAGGTTTTATTTTCTGTTTAAGATTGCTACCATCCACTTGGACTAGAGTCGGGCAGTGTGACAGACGACCAGATTACAGCGATAAATACTAGAGGTGCATAGCATTTTATAATTGGTAGCAAAGCGTCTTTTTTGTAATATGACAACATGCTCAGAAATGTATTTATTAACTTAAAAGGATATATTTTTGTTTTAAGGATACTGGGAACCACATCTTGCCAGATTGAACAAATCTGGAAAATACAATGCATGGAGCACAGAACAAAACAACAGCTGGATTCAGGTTCAATAAGTTAGAAAGTAGTCAGTACTTTATTTTAATGAATGTAGTTTTTACTTTAATATTGCCATCTGCTGCAGGTGGACTTCCAGCGTCCAGTGGTGATCAGTCAGATAACCACACAAGGGGCCAAACAGATGTTTTATTCTCAGTATGTACGCAAGTATGCCATCTCGTACAGTAATGACCGCCGGAAGTGGATTTTCTACAAGGGGGACAGCAGTGCGTTCAGGAAGGTAACTGATCAAGGCACTGCTCCAAATTCAGAAACAACACACAAGTTTAACTTCAGTCTTTCTGTTAATGTGTTTTGTTTTCATCTCTGACACTAGATATTCTCTGGGAACCAGGAAGCCTATGACACCAAGACAAACACCTTCTTTCCTCCTATAGTTGGCCGGTTCATTAGGCTGCATCCAGTTGACTGGTACAGCAAAGCCACAGTCCGAATGGAGTTCTACGGATGTCAACTTGATGGTACAAATTTGTTAAAGATGTACTGCAAGTCAAAGGAAAATAGTTTTTTACATATTTATTGCATGTAATGTTGTGCCTAAGGTTGCTCTGTGCCTTTGGGGATGGAAAGTAGACTGATACAAGACCATCGAATAACTGCTAGCTCCACAGCCACCAGCTGGTATGCTGGACCATGGAAACCCTCTTTAGCACGCCTCAACAAACAAGGCACCATTAACGCATGGCAGGCCAAAGTAAATAGAGTCTCAAATTTGTCAGTAAAAGTAAATACATTTTCAAATCACACAATAAATGCACACAGTTTTCTATATTTGTGTATTTTCACAGTTGAATGACATGAACCAGTGGCTTCAAGTGGAGCTGCCCCAGATTAAGAAGATCACAGGGATTGTAACACAAGGAGCAAAGTCTCTGGGCAAAGAGATGTTCGTTATCTCCTTTTCTCTACAGTACAGCAATGATGGCCTTCACTGGATTGATTACACTGACGACGATATTATCACACTCAAGGTAAGTCTTCAGTTCAACACAAAGTGAGCTGAACTATGGGTAAATAGGTTTCACCATAATTAAACAAATTTTCCATCTCTCTTATACGCAGACCTTTAGAGGAAACATGAACAACAACGACCATGTGAAGAACTACATATACCCGCCCATTTTCTCTCGCTTCATCCGAATCATCCCCAGAAGCTGGATGAACTCTATCACCATGAGAATAGAGCTGCTGGGTTGTGACTTTGAGTAACAAATATGTGCACACACAGTCGCACATTCACACACACTTTACATATAAATGTTCTGGAGAAGTAAATACAAATGCATGTCCATGTATTTGATGCAAAAGTGAATCAGTTATTGTTTTTTTGCACATTTGCATCACATCTGAAGTATTTTCATTGTCAAGCCTCTGAGGCCAGCAGATTATATTTCTTTTGAATGTCAATGCATTTTCAGCTTGCACTTTGAGTTGTATTATTCCAGATAAAAAGACATTCACCTGAAGCAAAGATTAAAAGCATATACTTATCATATTAATTGATAAATTAGCTGGCAGTATTTTCATTACACTGTGCACAGCTTATTCCAGAGTGGAAGCATCTCACGCTAAAACCTATTTGAAGCTCTAATTTATAAACAGCCAGCTAAGACATAAGATATGAGCAATAAATCTTAATTGCGCAATATGACATACTGCGTGAACATAGCTGTCGCCATTTAAAACAGCCATTACATATGTCGAGGCTTACTTGGGCCACATGTAAAACTCATCAAGTTGTAAAATAAGCTGCCTCATGAGAAACTTTATGGCAGCATAAATTACCTGTCATTGCAAGTTTCTCTCTTCGTTTGTCAGAGGAAGAATCTAACAGGTTTGTACACAAGTTTCACACATTTTTACAAAAGCAAATAGGGCTATGAATGTGAGTATTGTTACTTTGTCAATATTTTATATATTTCTATAATACTTTTTGAGATGTATAAAAATGGATACCAATATATGTAAATATGTAAGTATTATCTAATTTTTGTGTCAATAAATATGACTGCAGTCCATTGTAATGCTAAATTATGTGTGCTTAGTGATTAATGAGCCATACCTATGCCGAAGTATGTGAACTCTGGTGTCATCACATGATGTCTCGAAGGTGCCACTTTTAGCACCTCAGCCGAAGCCAGAGCCATCGTTAAGCAGCACCTCAGGGCCCCAGAGTCAACAGACACGTGCAGCTGCAAACACATGGCATGTTTATCCATTTGCTGATCATGTTAAACTGGGCACTGAAGGTGTGAAAATCTCAGCGTGACTTAAGTGCTCACTACTGATCCATGAAGATGAATGAACTCTTACATCGTTTTATTGGATGCATGGCCACAAAAGGGTTTGGGAAGCCTACACAGAGACAGCTGTTGACCTTTATGTATAGACTTTGACAGTGTTCTACCTTATAATATACAAGACATTGTTGCATAAGGCACCACACATAAGGTGTAGGATCATATCTTTAAAAACATGAGATTAGTAGTTTGCTCTCTGAACCACTAGGTGTCACTCCAGGCTAAATTTATTTGACAATTCGTCATTGTGGTACATTTTCATCTAAAGGCCTCCACTTCACGAGAATAAACTGACTGGCATTAAATGAACTTTAATCTTAATTTAAAAAAAAATCCTGAACTAATAAAATTAACATTTCTCATTTATTCTTTGGAGGTACTTATATAACTACACTAATTCATTTGTTATATTAGTTCCAATACATTTTTTCGAATTTAGACATTTAAATTACATTCTATATATAGTAGCAAACACTAGCTTAGACTAACACAGGGAAAGGACCATGTGGCTGTCAACTTAAACTACAGCCTATGGACAGTAAGTACTGGAGCTCAAATTCTAAAGCTTCCCCCCAGTGTCATATAGCTCAGTGAAAGAGCAAATAGGGTTGTATGACAATGACACAGCCCAGAGAGTGTTTGTCAGATGTATGTCTGTCAGTCAGTCAGTGTATGTCCTGCTGCTTCTGTCATGATCTGCCCAGTGATAAAACATGAAAAGCACTGGGTCACTGCATTATAAATACCCCTGTATTACACCTCTGCCTGGCAAGTGACACATAAGTTGTTTACAAACACAGTTTTTTAAAGAAGAGACGACGTCAGCGCAGTGTAACCTCAACCAGAGGAACTTTTATTGGTCACTCCCTCCTGGCCCCTCTCCCTACTCCCGTCACCGCCCCGCAGAGCAGAGAGCTCGTTAAAAAGCGCCAGTAGCCGCAGAGGAGGGTTACTTCAAGCCTTGAATGAGTGTTACGCGCAGATAGGACATTGTTGGACTTAATACTGAGGGGCAGTACAAGCTTGTATTGGATAAAACGCAACAGTGAAAACATGAAGTCTCCAAAGCTTCTCAAGTCTCAAGGTAAATTAGATTTATATATTTTACACTATTTCACGTGGCTGTATCATATTCCTATACCTTTGTTATTGCATAATACGTGATAGAGTTGGAACTTTTATGCATGGACCACATATTTAAAATCTGCATTTATTTTGTAGCCAAATTCGTCAGCGAAGAGGACTTAGACGACGTTCTTTGCGAGTTTGACGCTGTCATTGAAGATTTCACGTCGCCAGTTGAGAAGCGTCACTTCAGGTACGACGAGCACCTGAAGACTATGAAGAGGAGGAGCAGCGCGAGTGTCAGCGACAGTGGCATCAGCGACTCTGAAAGTAAGATCACGTCTCAATATTGCAGTATGATAAAAACGCGTCTGCGTACCAAAAGTGACAGTTAACGTGGGCGGTGACGCTTTTAGGAGGGAAAGTCAGCAAACGTGCCACACAGCACGTGTGTGTAAGTGCTAAAGGATAGATCTGCAATTAAGCTTAATCAGATTATTGGTAAAATGCTATCTTTAAATATGACAACACAAAAACGTTTGAAGTTTAATAAAAAAAGAGAAAAAAAATAAGAGCCCTTTGTGTAGGTATGTCCATTTAGGCACTGGATTTGAAACATTTTGTACTTTTTAATTTTTGAGTCTGAATAACATACGCCACTGGAGGAGGCCAGACAGGGTCAGGTTTCTGCAGTAAACTTTGACAACCTCCAGAATGGAGATCAGGCTCTGCGACCCTAGATATTTTATAGAGTGGCTCTGTTCAGTCACATGTCACTGCTATTTCAAGGAGTTCTTTACAGCTGCATCTGCTCCATTTATGCCAAGTTTGCATTTTATCATGTGTGATCAGGAGCTGTGGTGACTTGCAAAGTTTAGCATGCAAGACAAAAATCTACTTGATGGACATCCAGAGATGTTGTTGATAAAGTGTATGCTGCCGCACCTGCCCCTCTTTTGCTGTCATACTTACAGGGTCTTGTAAATTAGCTTCCCCAGCTGCAGCCTTGGCCTAAGGCACGAATAAGAAAGCCTTGTTCACTGACATACAGAGAAAACTATGCTGCAGGTCCCAATGAGTGAAGATAGTTTTCCATACATGTGAGTGAGTTGGGATTTCCAAGAGGGAAACATGAAAATGGTCTTTACAGGCGGTTTTTATGGCAAGACTATTCTGTGTGGTAGAATTTAGAAATCAAAGGAGAGCCTTCAACAACTCTAGATTTAGACATGCATCACAGAAATCTAAGTGTAAAATACATAATAAAAATGCAATTTCAAGCTTCTTTTAGTTTAAGACACCACTTTTTCTTAATATATAGTCAGTGCTCATAATGTTTACCAATGCTCCTTTAGAATTTACCACCAGTTCACAACAGGTAGTTTGTCCACTAGTGGTAAAACCACAGGGAAGGTGTTAGAATCTGCATTAATGACACAAATAAGTCCTTGATTTACCATTGGGATGAGATTCCTATGTGGGCTGTGTCCTCTCCATGGCAGTCCATTGAACAGAGGCTTGTCCCATGCAGTGACCCACTATTGTGTTTTGTCGTGATGGATGGATGGACCGTGAACAGCTCAGATAAAAGGGCCTTGGAAAAAATAGGATGTATAGCACTGGGAATGTATAGTAAAAAAAAAAAGATGCAGAGGAAGCATTGGTAAGTTGACATTGGGTGTCTGGGTGCTGCTGTGTCTCCTACCTCCTGCTGTGTGTTCGGTGCTAAGTGGCAGAGGTCAGAGAGGGGAGGGGGCTTTGTAAGTGGTTGACATCTGAGACATAGTTAAAGTTTGCTGCACCTCTACAGAAAGAGGATCATGTCTAATCCTCACATTCTGATTATTTCCTATTCCTATTTAAAGAGGCCTCCCTTCTTAAGCCACTCTGTTAAACCACTGCCACTGAGAGCCACAAACAAATGGATTAGATTATTCATGAAGTTATTGACTTTGGACGCAGCTGAACTCCTAGACATGAAAGCACTAGAGTCTATTTTTTCACTGTCTAAACCCTTTGTAGGAATGTATTTGTGTGTACAGTATATACATATTTGTGTCAAATACAAGCACATGCATGTGTTTGACAGTGGAAAGTGGAAGGCTGTCATTACAGGAGAATGCATAAATTATATACTATAGTTTGTCACTGACACATGTTGGGCATTTACATTTGAGTGCAAGAGCCAGTCTAATTTGTTTTTGTTTTGTCTTGTGTCAGGTGCAGAGTCACTCAACAGGAACAGCTTTAGCTTCAGTGACGAGAGGCTCAACTCACCAACAGTGCTATCGCCTAACCCCACCTCGCCCACTCTTATGTCACCAAAACGTAAGTAATAATACCTGACTCATTTAACACACTGGCACTAAAAATATGAATGTATGGTATGTATTGGAGATAGATAAAAATGCTGAATAACACTTTCCTCTTTTCACTGTAGCCAAACTTGGGGACACTAAAGAACTGGAGGACTTCATTGCAGATCTTGACAAGACATTAGAGAGTAAGTGCTTTAACCATTCTAAATTGTAGCAACCCCTTTCAGAAATAGCACCGGATTTTTCTTTCTGTCCACATTGTTAATGAGCACAAGTGACAGAGGTATCCTATATTTCTGAGGAACAATGTGTCATAACTTGAAGATGATGACTGCTTTGAAGGTTATGTTGCATGGAGGATAGTGGGCTGTATTTAGACACTAAATGCCTACTTTTCAAACAGTAATCAATATATTTGTCATAATTGTAGACATCATTCCAACATGGCTAATTAGTTATGGCCTTTACCACACTAGGGATGAGATGTTGTAACTTGCATCTGGGTATAAGGAATGTGTGCTGTAGCAAACTGTAAATGTCATGCGAGGAATGAGACAGAAGTGGGAGTTAAAATATTTTCCATGTTTTTCTGTTTTTTTCTCCGTTCCCTACTCTGTTACGTGTTTTCCTTCCACTGAATGATCTTCTTTCAGAGCGCGGTGGTGCCCTGTCCCTGTGTAAAAGCCAGACACTGAATGGACCAGTCAGTCAGGCAGTCGGCCAGGCCCCGTTAGCCTCGTAGAATGGCGCGTTTATTAGGGCCACCAGTGTTTACGGTGACCCTTCTGTGGAAGCCAGCGTTCTTTGCTCTGAGAATAGAACCAGCGACCCAGGAGCCAAGGAGTCCTGATCTAACCAGCTCTGTCTTTTTTTTAGGCATGTGACACAGTCACCCTGAATAGTAGCCATGAGGGAGGGAGGAAGTGGACGTCTGGACCCGACCAACACACATCTGAAAACCACCCAACAGGATACAGCTGGATGGCACAGCAACTGCCAACTGTCTCTAGCAGCGCTACAAGTTTAGCCACTATTTTCCCAGAGTTTGTCCCTTGCTTATGTCAGACCACCTGAGGAGTCAGGACTGAAGATGGTTCAAATTAGCATTGTAGAGGCAACATGGACTCCTTTGACAAGAAAAGACTTGGACTATATAATGAAGAGTCACTGGAACATTTATTGTCACGAATCAGACGACAATACACTCCCTCATCCAAAACTTGAGCTGGAAGATTATTTAAAATGGCTTTTATAATAGAAATATATTTGTAATTTTATAGTGCTTCTTATTGTAAATTTATCTGTCTTTTTGTGAAATATATTTTTGTATCTTGTGTAAATAATAATTGTCTCAAATTCTATTTGCCTTGGCATTAACATAAGTCCTCATTTACATTTAATGTCTAAATGATCTGAAAACTTAATTTACTCTGGATTTAACTGGAATGCAATAAGTGTATTTAATACAGGAAATACCAACCAGAGCTAATATTAAACTATGAATTATTGTTCTTTTAACTGTGTCTGAGCTTTTATTTTGCTCAATTAACATGTATTCTGCTTAATACTATAATGCCAACACAGTATCAGATTCAGTACATTCAGTAATCCATATGAAACGTTTAGTCTGTTTCATTTTGGGGTTTTTTTAAAGTGGCAATGCTAATCTAAAAACTTCTTTAAACTGCATCAATTTGTATTATCTTCCTGCTCTTTAAAAGCATGTTAACAAAACCCGTATAAGAAGATTGAACATTATTACACATTGCAATAAAAATCACATGTATCAAAAGGAAACATGATAGTGACTAAACTGTAACATCAAAACACATTTAAATTAGTGTTAGGTGTTTTTTGTGAAACTCAAAAGAACTAGAAATTCTTGAGAGTTGTTCTTTGTTTCAACATCTACAGTTAGTATTAACAATGCATTAATGTCTGGCTCATGTTACAACACCAATGTACTGCCCTTCCACTCATTTAGTGATGTGATTTCTAAAGAGTTCCCCTTTAACTTTGATTTGGTACATAATAAATGTCTTCAATCTGTGCGTGGTAACTGTTGAAATAACTCCTAAAATCATGACCCAGGTAGGTGAAGGTTTCATTGGGAGGCCACAGATTGCAGTTCTGTAGAGTGGCTGAGTCAAAGACAACTGGTTCCTCAATACTTAAGCCCTGCATTAACTCACCACCAACACCACGTCCTGGTGTGACTTTTTTTTTTATAAGACAAAGTTTCCTGCCTGAGTTTGAATCACGGGCTGACCTGTAGAAATGATTAAATTTATACTCTTCAACGATCATTGAAGTAAAGCTAAAGACGTAACTAGTAACTAATTGATCCAATGCATATATAATACTGTAGACCTACAGAGCACCCTTGTCTTTCTAAGAATGTAAACTCATATATGCAACAACATACAGTGAGCCTCCTTCAGAAATAGACATTACACGCCTCTGACCTCCTGTGTTCATTAATCAACCACTCAACAAAGCAGTCACTTATGTAACTAGTGCTGTGACAGGGTCTATTTCCAGAGGTGGAGGGAGACAGAGGGGTGCGACCCTTACTTGGCCTCGTGGCAGGTGTGGCGCAAGTCTTATGTCAGATGCACTTTACAGTCAGCTGACCACAATGGTTCAAAGGTCACTAACTATAAACAAATATGCTTCCATTTTTGCAGAAACACAGGAGAAAATGTAGCAGAGTCCAACATTTAAATGGTAACTTTTCATTTAACAACATTAATTAAAGGCGTTCTCTCCTAAAACCTAGCTTAAACATGTATCATATAAAGATGGAAAGGCATTTAGTTTCTAATGATCATTAGAGTCTCTGTGACCAGCCACATCCAAACTCACTTTATCCATTCTCCCTGATAAACACATTTCAAATGGCAGCACAGAATGAGGATGAGATGGCCCCTGCAGCTGTGCATGGCTGTTCTGTGCTGTTCTGTGCATGAGGAGCTGGACAGATGTCTGTCTCTGTTGATCTGTTGGCAGGAAGTTGGCAATGAGAAACCAGCCTTCACGTTGTTTCTTCAGTACAGTTGGCAGAGCTACATAGTGGGCACTAACATGGGGATGGTTTTTTGGAGTGGTGCTGCCTGAGGCTAGGCAGTTGACCTGAAACACCATGTTGACACAACACATGAGCCAGAGCCGGGTTGTTGCCCTTTCCTCTAAAATCACCACGACACTTTGGAGCAGTGGGCATCTTTTGGCACCATGGGTGAATTCAGTAGGAGTGTTGGCCTTGGCAGCAGACAGCCAGTGTGCACACAGGGGAAGTGTGGGAAAGTGTCAACCGGAACTGAGAGGAGCCAAGTTATGGGTACAAGACGGTAGAAGAAGATAGGCTAGACGCAACAGATAGCAATTACTGATAAAACAATAGAACTGTCAAAAAAGAGCATGTGTCAGTCCATATAGCATTAAAAGTCGAGATGACTTCTCATGGGAGGCCCCTCAACTACTCAAGTGGTCATTCTATGAATAGATTGGGCAGAGACTCACAGATGTGTGTCCACATCACAAAAAGACAGAAATACACATAGGCAAATATCAGGTTCAGCTTACAACGGCTGTCTTCACATCACTGGTGCCCAGATGTCCCTGTGCAACCCAGCGCAAGTACAGAGAAGGAGCATCAGTGAGCAAGCATGCACATTTATATATGGCTGCAGTAAAGCAGACATGGGATTACTCTCTGTGTGACCACATGTAGTCCTACTGCACAGATATAGCAATATAAAAAAAAGTAAAAGGAGTATGTGGATTTTATGTAATAAAGAGTTTAATATTTCATTATGACACCTATCAAACTGACATATTTATGACTTAACAAACAAAAAACAAACTCTTGCCACCACAAGTAAAGACAACAAAAGTCTTCACTAAAATGCAATAATAATAATAATAATAATAATAATAATAATAATAATAATAATAATAATAATAATAATAATAAAAACAAAATAGCACTCAGTACATTGCTAAAGGATGCAATAAGAGGATCCTCCCTGTGTCTGTAATACTTGTGACTAAAGAGACTTGAATAGTAATGGTATGATGGCATTTTCCCTTCAACCATCAGGGTAATGAGGTCACTCATTTCACAGCAGGCCTATGCTGCACACTGGCTCAGTCCAGGGGCTGTGGCCTCTGGAAGTCTGAACAATGTGTGTGGGTGTGCTGGAGCTGACAGAGAACTGAATTTACTGCAGTGGAAAGCTGAGCAGCAGGTGCTAGATGGCTTACTAAACACTCAATGTGTAGGACAAAAAGACATGTGACTTCTAAGGTTTGCACTAACATGCAAAAATGTGATAATAGGATTAACTTTTATAGCTGTGCAAAACACACTATAAGCTGTTGTGAAAACAGAATTGAGCCATACAGTTCTGATAAGATCCTGCATTTTTCAAATAAAAATCTATAATAGTAGCATACTACTTGTACAAATACATCAGTGTGATTGTGCAAAAGATACTATATATGCAATGAAACATTTCAGTTGCTGCTTTTAGCTAAGCTCCAAGCTAAAGTTTAACACAGCTGTCTCTCCTGGCAACTTTTCTCAGCACTTCCTCTAAACATGGATTATTCAAGAGGGAAGTTCACATGGAGGGGTTTATTCACTTTTCTGAATTTCTCTTTTAGTATTTATGCATTACAAATGGACAAATGACCACTGAGATGGCAACCTACACAAAAATGAGAACGCTAGAAAATAAATGTTTCACATTTTACTGTGTATTGTATTAAAATATGGTGACCTTTGAAAGTCAAAAGCTGAAGCCAGTGAAAAATCAGCTGGTTGTGTGGACACTAGCAGACAGACTGTGACTCATAGTGTGAGGCTATTTAAAATGAAATCAGCATGACCCTGTATTTCCAAATTGAGTCACTGGACTGTTGCAGAAAAGATTGACGTATTACATTTGAGGATGATTATTGTGCAAGAGTTTCTCTGTGTCACAGCCCTCCTTTCTATTGTCATTTTCTACTCTGGGTCCCATATGTTGCTACTCTTGTATCATTGTCTAACCCCCACATAAGAAATAACATGCAAAAATGTATGAGTCCTGACTTTATGGTGACTTTCATGACTTGCACTTAAACTCCTCAAAGCCATCTATCTTGCAGCACATCAATAATAGTTTTACAATTTTCAGTGTTACTCCCTCACTGATAAACTCAACTGAATAAACTCTTTGATCTATGTTCTTTTTGGATACATTAGTTTGTAATTTTGAAGGCTATACAAAAGGCCTCCTTGAATTTACCCGTCACTTTGTCCTTGTTGAATTCATCAGCTCATTTAAACTTGTCAGTCATTATCTTTTACAGCACATTACCCCAGATATTTTCAAAAGTGGGGTTCTTTAGTTTTTCCCCTGTCAGTCTTTAGCCCCCAGTAGGCCTAATGCCCCCGAACCAGAGGCCAGGTTAGAGAGGTGGGCTGCGATTTGGCTTCAGGTTGAGGAGTAGAAACCTGTCATTAAGGCTGGGTTTATGCATTAGCAGATTGTAATGGAAGACAGTAGTCAAAAAAAAAGAAGAAAAAAAGTCTAATCCTAGCTCGCAGAACCATGAAGCTTTCAAAGGTTATTGTTGACTCTCAGTCCAACGCACACAGGGAATGCTCTGGCTAATTAATCTATAAAGCTTGGCTAATGTAGTTACTGTTAAATGTGTAACCTACCTCTATACAGTGACAAATATGGCATTACAATATTAACTTTATACTTTAATACGGTATGTTTAATATAAAATGTAGAATAATAATAATAATAATAACAACAGAGAGAACTGAAAGAAGTCTGTCCAAAAGGTAAAGCTTGTGACTGGGTGAATTTTGGTAAAAAAAATCCCTGTTGTCACTAAAGCTCCTGATTAGACACAGTGTAACTTGACAGCTAAGTGCTTGAGAAAGTTGAGCAATTGCCTCAGAGCTCTGGTGTCAACTCTCAGTATTTACCACGAGAGTTATCGCTTTGACAATCACCTAAAGGCACAGACTTGTGTTTTATCTTGGACTGCAGAGCTTCATCTTCAGCCTGCGGGGCATCTGTGAAATCAGCCAATAATTACTGCCCTGTTGCCAGTGGGTTAGGCTCAGGCAGGACAAGACACACAGTCCTCTTTTAATCAGTGGACAAAGTCCTTTGTTTGTTCTTGTACAGATACTGTGAGCTCCCGCCTTGGGGTAAAAACTTTTTTTTATGACCTCTCTGTGCTCTGTTGCCATGATTAACGCCTTTGTCAATGTGTCAGATCTTGAGCTTGAATGTGTTTCAGAAGAAATCTAGACCTGGAATTGAATCAATAAGCTTAAATATAAAAATAAACATCAATAATGTCTGAGAGCGCAGCTGACTAAAACCATAGGTCTTATTTCAAGCCTAGTTGAAAAGATGTTGTTTTCTTGGAAATGGCTTGGAACCCCACAAAATTGTCACAAAAAAGGTGAAATGAACATTTAAGTGGGAACATTTTTTTAAATAATTTAAGTGTTGAGGTGAACGTAACATCCTGAGATTTAAAAAAAAAAAATGCATTTTTTTAAACAAAGACCAGTTGTTGTTTGGATTTAAAGTAAGAAGTATAGTTTCTGGTCTTTGTCAGCATTTGATTTTAATAGTTGTAGCTTTTTGCAACAATCTAGTTCATAACCAGTTAATCAGCTGATGAAATGTGTGGGAGAAACTCTATAAACATTATTGTACCTGGCTAATTCTTAGTGTGACTGCCCAAAAATAAATCACATGGTTAATACTGCTTTAATACAATAAATCCAGTGGATTTTGGCAGGTCTATTGAAGGAAAACATATCAGCAATGGAACTGGAAATAAAATGTTGGTTTATGTACTTTTCTCTGACTGAAAGGCATTTATCCTGCACCTTATGTGTTTTCAAGCCCACATTTCTTGGCAACAGCCTCCAGTAAGGCTACCATTTGCTACTTAGTGAGATGGCATCGGGAGTCCACAAACCAAAGCCTGAGTCAGTTGGCATCGAAGGAAACGTGCCTCATTCAGAAAGGCATTTCCTGACTGTTTGAGCTAATTAGCCCCATCAAGGTCCAGACACACAGGAATAACCAAACCTAACTGTGGCTGCACTAATTACACTCAGAAACCACGTAAACCAGATGTGATTCTCTGTTATTAGATTATTAGCTCACAGAATATCATCAGTTTAATTACATTTGGTAAGAAGGAGAATATAATATCTGACTGCAGCTGACCTCTTGTGAATTTTCAGCTCTCTGTCGGGAAAAGGTCAGGAAAGAAGTCCAATTCTCAACTGTGTTCAGGTTTGTTTCTTTGTGTGTAGGAAAAAGGAAAGCTGAAGACCATTTTCCCCAGCACTCTTTCTCAGTCCCTACCTCGGCAGACCATTTATCATCATTATGTCATCATTATGTAGCTTCTTCCTTCGGGCTGTTGTTGGGATAAACATCGAATTAGACACTGTCTGCAGGACACTGAGGTCAGAGCACCACCCATGTCTGTGCTTGAAAAGTAATGCAAGAACAATGACATAGGCTATGTAATGTAATGATGTAAGTAGAAAGGGTTAAAGAAAGATACTGAGTGAGACTATCTGTGGTGATGTTATGGGTTATTATCAAATTAAAACTAATGTAAGTACAGTAGACATCTTTAAACCAGTACAATTTCCACATAATATCTTGTGTAAACTGAAAGACAGGGAGAAAAGAATGAGTAACTGAAGGGAAAAGTCTTGGTCTGACGTGGTGGTGCGAGAGAAAAAAGCAGGAAGGAAACAGTGACGAGGAGAAGAAATCTGCAAAACAAATCAGTGCAGCATCTGTGCGGCACAAACAAAACTACAATTGCCATGCGACAAGAAGAGGAACAAATTACAAACAACATTAACACATCTCTGTTGTAAACCAACGCCTGTAACTATGACAACTAGTTTCTGGACATGTGTACAGACGAGATGAGTGCAGCGTCAGCAAGAATCCTTTATATTCTCATGTGACTGTGAGGTGGCCCTCTGGTTTACTTCTCTGGATGAGTTTCCTGTGTAAAATACACACAGAGACTTGAGTCCAAAACTCACAACACACAGTTGGTCGACTGCCACAGACACATGGATTTACCACAAGTGCAGGGGATACTCAGGAGCTGTAGAGGCGGTCCAGAGCTTAGGGTTTTCTTAATTATGATGAAGCTTCTATACAATTTAGTTATATGTGAAAGCAATGAAAAAGTAAAGCATGTTCTCTATTTTTATACATTGTTCCACACCAGACTAAACACTAAATGAGCACACTTAACACTGTGCTCATTTTGTGTGAGTCTGCACAATGGTGTTAATAGTTTAACAAGCCCATATCTAAATTTAAAGGCTTTATTAGAGCAGCAGTAACACATCACTCTACATAAATGTGTCAAAAAAACAGGTTATAACATTTTCAGTGTAAATGTTTGACGTTCTTTGATTAAGTAAAGTCAATTTAAAAATAGCTGTGCTGCTGAGAGTACATGCTTTACAATGTAAGTAGTAATATTTGAACCTGTGCAGCACTGGCTTGTGAAAAGTTGCTTCCAGGTGTATCCTCTGAGTGCCTTTCTGCCTCACAAACAGAAGAGAGGTTCCCTGCCTGACCCATAAATCCCCATGTGTGAAAACACACACCACATACTATAACCACATATGTGTAAAAAATAGGACACAAGCTTCAAAAAATCCTTCAGTCATAAATCTGTATGGCTCTAAAATGTCATTTCGATACATAAACCAAATCTAAAACTCTATCAACCGTTCACATCACACAAACAAAACACTGTTTAGCAGTCGTCAAGGACAACTGAATTATCATATCTCACCACATCCTCTGATCTAAGACTCATCACCATCTGAACAGGAAGGATTAGTAATAGTGCCTTCACTATCTGGAAGAGTAACAACAGAAACATAAAAACACTCAATTACAATTAAGTGTGGTTATATCATTTGTTTTATTAAGTCATTTTGTCTATTTTCCTTACTTCCTGTACATTTTACATGACCATTACATGATTTTTGAACGGCTGTCTTGACTTACCCCAACAAAGGTTTCACTGAGTTTCCAATTTGACCTGAGTTATTTAACAACCAAGCGCAGACTCACCTGACAGAATAGTTTTTTCAGGACTAACAGTGTTAATAAGTGAAATTTTAACTGTCTTAGACCAGGTGTATGTGTGAAAATGCACATCATTAACCTGCCTAAATACACTAGAACTACTTGCTGCCGCACATGGACAGTAATTTGCAGAAAACGTATGTGATCATGATCGTTATACCAGAGTGTGGGGTAAGTAGAGTCACCAGTATAATCCCATTTGTAAGAAAAAAAACTCTAAAGCAGGTTTTAGGAGGTGCCCTGTATTTCCCTGTACAAGGTCTTTCAAAACAACTCTTCCCCCTAACTTGAGAAGTGTCATAAATACTGGGTAAACTTCAATCAAGTGCTGAAATACAGTCTTGTAATCTTCTATTTACAGTGGTTCGTTTTTCAACACGACTTCAGCATTTTGACTTGCTGCCCATACATCTGTGTCTTCGAGTTTATGCCTGTCAGGTGCAGCACCACTACATCTTACAGTCTGTCAGCAGTGTGGGTCATACGTTTCCATATTCAACACACACAGCTCAATTAGGATCTGACAGGGGCAGGTGTCAGGTGGCCACTGTGGGAGTGGGCTGGGTCAGTCCAAGAGGTAAATGACAGAAGATAAAACCAGAATTTCTCTTGCACCTTTTTGACTTTTCACTTAAGATAAAACAATATTTAGTTGGTAAACAGTAAAATGCATTGAGCCTCGGCTGTTAGCTCCTAATGAATCTGCCGTAAAGCTTAGAACGAGAACCAGTCTCAACTGAAGGAAATCACGAGCCAGTGTATTAAAGCAGTCTGACTTAGCTGGGTATGAAAAATGAGGTAAACTGTTGTGTAATCTCCATCAACATCTTACCACAAAGATACCGTATTGTGGACATAAAAAGGCTAAAGTGCATTAGATGTATACTGAAGACTTCATTATCGTTCTCAGGGTTATATATATTTGCCCAAATCCTACATCTCGTAAACTTGTAAAGTCACATATGTTCTACACATGCTTAAGGAAGTTTTACATCTCCCAGCCACATCTCCAAATAAACACAGGGAAGTAAGGAACATTCCTGTGCACGGACGCAAATCTTTGGCCTGGGAGTAAGTGGCAGGCTCAAATCAATCACTGTGTAACAGCCACACATGTCTTTAGACAAACATCAGAACAATCACTTTGCTGCCCTAGTTCTTCCTATTGGCTTGACATGACACTAGCAATCAATTACAGTGAGTTATCAGTGTTTGTGGGTCAGTGAGGGTGATTGATAGCCCTGAGTAAACACGTGAGAGTCAACTTTTTATCTATTGGATGTCTGTGTTATTGGCTGCGTTCACACTGCAGGCAAATGTGGCTTGGATTGGAGTCAACAGCTCAAACCAAAATTGAACTGAACTGATCGAGTGTCAGTTTATGTTCTTATCCACAGTTAGTTTGTTTTTTTTTAACCAAGTGCTTTTTGATGACATCAGCCCTCCTTAAAAATGTATCAACACCTACATTTTCTGTTGCTATTTCCACATAACCACAATGACTAGGAGGGGGGGACACAAACATACTCCTAACTATGACTAATACATGTCATACACTTTTGTCTAGACATCTTATCTCAGTGTTGTATTTCTTTTGAATGAGAGACCAGGTGTGTGTTAAGCGTGTGTTTTTAAGGTTTGTGAGCCATATCTTTGTGGTTAATCCATGGTGTGTCAATAAGGTCTACTGAGACAAGCTGAGGGGAAACAGTGTAATTACTACTCTTTCCTTAGGCCAGACTGAGCCAAGGAGGGATTGTGGGATGGATAATACCGTATCCACACACTTTATGTAATTTGCAATTATAAATAAAAATCTACATCACATTCAAATTGACAAGAGCAGATCATCTAAGGGTTGATTCATTTCCAAAGCATTTAATTGTGGAGAGAAATGGCATAGACATTTACAGCATAACAACACAGGGCTGGACAGATTTATGGTTAAGTGAACAGTTCATTAAGGCAAATGTAAAAATTAACCACAGAGGAAGCAAGAGGGAAACTGAGTAGCCTCAGTTCATTTCAAATCCTTCATTTTCTGCCTTGGTAAGTATATAACAAAGAATTAAACTACTGTGTACACAAGCCACATATATTTAAGTGACTGAGAAAAAATAATATGAATAATTACAATACTTTATATTATTTCAAATGTACAGTACATTTAAATGATCTATTACTGGATATAGTATGCAATATAATTATCTAAAAGTATAAATTCTGGGTAAATTTTACAGAGATGTCCACACACGATCAAAACAAGGCAACAGCAGAAGCATTTATTATAAATATTAGTGAAGTTAAAAATTCATACTTTCTTTTCTTCTTAGCAACAGATAGTGAAATGCGGTCAGAGACGCATTAATGTAGGTTTCTGAAGACAAAATCAATCAAAACTGACTAGTGACAGGGTTTTATTGCCTGATTTATTGATCGTATTATTGGACCAATGTGAGCACGGGCACCAACAGCTACATGGTAGATTTTTTAGATTTTTCTGTTTTTCCTGATCATGGCAGAGATGTCTCCATGTTTGTTAAAGGAGGTTGTAAGGTCTGGTCATGAAAGGTGATCTGAGATTCCTCGCGAGGCTGAGAGTGGCGTGGCGTCACAAGGTCCCCCGGTCAGGAAGGAAAGGAGAGTGTGTGTTGACATAGATGCTGTGGCAGAACACATTGAGTCACGCACAAAAAAACGGTGGGGGGTGGTGCGACGGCGGGCCACTTTAAAGAGAGTGAGCAGTCAGGTGGGAAATTCCCTGTTTGAGGAGAGGGATAGCATTCCAAAGGAACAGCGTTACGCGTCCAAGTGTCAGGCCACCGGTGTGTCTGTGTCACCCTTTACCGCTTGTCTGGGCTTTTTTTTGGCACAGCAGACGATAAATGAGGAGGAAGTCCAAATACGTATCAGCGTTTCAAGTTCACAGCCTCTTCTCTACTGAGACAAAACAGGACGAACGCCTCATCTGCGTCACACTGCCGTTGGCCCGAAATACAATCAACAACAGGTTATGCTGTGTGTTAGATTTTTTTTTTTCCTGATATTTTACTGGATATTATTTGGTGACATTCCCTAAAAGGATACTACCACACCACATATTATTTTCACTCTAATGCAAAATGATAAAAAAATAAAGAATTAAGGCTTTGAAAAAGAGCAAAACGAGATATTCCTTGATTCCTTTTCAAACACAGCTCTTCAGAACTGACAAAATCCAGATAAAGTTATACAATATGGCACAGAAAATGGATGCAGGCCACATTGCAACAAAACCTATGTTGAGTGTGTGAGAGGAGGACAAAGTGTCTTTTTGTGTCAGGCGTTGGACAGCATTGTGGATGTGAAGATCTGCTGCAGGATTTGGGGGATCTGCTTCGTGTCCATGGCAACGAAGGATCTCCCAGCTGGAAGGGTCTTCTGAAGTCTACGACACAAAACATTACATATTAAAACAGGAAATATAAGAAGTGAAAAGACAGAGAATGTCCAGAAGAAAGTAAAAGTAAGAATTAATAAAAGAAACCTATTGTTCAGACCTTGATTCAAAAGAAATGTGCATCTTAACACTTTGGGGTCCAAGAGCTTAATGTCCGTTTCTTTACATACTTCTCTATGTAGCTGTGTCACAGAGCTTGAAGCAAACAGTTCATTGTCATTCCCAACACTCTTCTGCCCATGATCACATTTAAACCATGAAAGAAGCAACTCATCAGAGCCTCACGCAAAGCCCACAAGCCACAGCAGAGATGTTTATCAAACCAGGAATATGAAGGCCTGTAGCAGAATAGAAATCTGGATCTGACTAATAACACTATAACTTGAAAGTATATTGCATATATTTATTCAATATGAGACTGCTAAAGAAATGGTTCAAGTCCCAAGTCCAAAGTCATTATACTCCTTGATTTTAAAATGCTACATATTCTCGACACCATCTCACCTTTCAGCCTGATCGCCCAGGGATCCAATAAAGATGGCGAAAGCGTTGACCTGAGAGTCTGAGGTCAAAACATTAGCAAAGAGCTCCGGTCGGATTCCATAACGCTCCAGGTTGGCGTCACTCAGCACCACCACAAAGTGCTCATCAGCCTCTTCTCGTGCGAGCTCCTTGATGCTGGCTTCGGTGCCCTCCAGAGTGTAGTCACCACTCATGCAGAACTGAGCGTGAGCATGCATCGTCTGTGGGGTCAAAATTATGAAATGTATGAGTGAAAGTAGAAAGAAGTATCAGTGAGAGTTCATTTTAACTTCATACCTTGAGCACTTTAAGTCTCTCCTTGTTATTCTTGGGGATTTTGTCAACTCTAACCAGCTCAATGTCATAGCCATCACCAGAATGCCCCATGATGTCATACTACAAAATAGGTAAAGGCAGAAAAAAGAAAAGTGTAAAATACAAGTCCGCCCAAAAAATTACATTTGCTTTTTGTGTTGAGTTTTTTGCCAGACTTACTATTAACTTATAATTATTTGTGTTAAATTCTGCCAAAGGGCAATTTAGATTGCCATTCATGTTCCTTTGGGATGAACTGAGAGTAACCCTATGCGTGGAGTGTCGATAATGGTCACACGTCGTGAGTAATGTTTAATAAAATATAATGAATGCTCATATGTTGACATATAATAAAGATGGTACAATAAATTCACTAAAATGTGTTTTTGTTTTATTATAAAGTTATCCCTACAAACAGAACCCAGAATAATAGACTCTATAAACGTGAATGACTGAAAAGTAACTTCTGAAAAGGTTCTGTTACACTGCACACTGTTACATGCAGTGAACATGCTTTCCATACGCCATCAATCTCAGTGTGCTTACATAAGACTGACTGGGTCAGCCTGACTCTGTGAGCTCCACTCAGCTATATCAGGATACACATATTATGTATAAGGGCTATTTCCAATAGATCCAGTTATGACTGCGGTTGTTAAAGGTATGCGACAGTGTGGCTGATCTGTTCATGTTACTGTTGCTGGGTAGAGCAACATTTTTACGTGTAAGAAGAATAACATCAGTTTTTGTTTGATATTATCCATGTGTCTAAAACACAAATCACAATTTTGATAACTGATTTAGTTAGGTCAAATAACTACAGGAGGATTTGTCTCAATGTAAGTGAATGTTAACACATGCACTGACAAGTAAAAGTCAGTTTCTCTTGAGGCACTTAGGTGGTGTTGTGCAAAAAAGCCATTCCACTGTGATGTGTGACAGCGATATGAGATTGGCTTAAGTGTCAGGGGCCAAGAAGTCTGTCTCCTTTCAACATTTTAACACACCCTCACTTCTTCTAGGTATCCCTCTCTTTATATCTGCAATTACACACCTTTTGCCCCATTAGATATAATATATGCATAAAATACATGCTTTTCTGGTTAGATCAGTGTGAATATAATCTATTTTAGTACACAAGCAAGCATATCTAGCATTTTTTTTCCATTTCACCTTGAACTTCTGCTCATAGTTCTCCAGAGCTTCCATGACCATACAGACTGCCTCCATAGAACGCTCTAGCCGTCCATCTACGCCGTTGAAGCGGTACATACTCCCTGACACATCAGCTAAAACACGTAAACGCTTGGGCTTCTGCTGCGGACTCCCAGGCTACCAAACAATAGGACATGAGGACACACAAGTAGATAGTTAGCAAAAGACATTTCTTGGAAAAATAGCAAAACCCAATGGTTGGCTGTTAAATAAAGTACAATTTTTGGGCAGTGTTTTGTTTTTGTTTGGCGTAGCTTACTATCCTGAACAAAAAAAAATTCAAAAAGGGTACAATTATTTCATAGTAGACCTTCAGGCCAGACCAAAAATATGCAATGCTTGGAGCTTAAAAGGTAAGGTTAAATATTATGGTTGGTGTGTATGATTAGTATGGAAGCACATATGACAGCATAAGAAAAGACTGTGTGTGTGTGTGAGTCTGCGAAAAATACACAGGACGTAATGACAATCTCAAAGACCACTGGAATGCTCTGTCTGACTGTTGAGGTCAAAATTATGTGTTGAGTCTGAGAGAGTGTTTGTGGGTGGGGCCTAGGAAAACGATGCAAAAAGTAGTTCAAGTTCACAGACACCTCTGGGTCCAGCTCTCCTCTGCGTTTATATATAGCCTTCTCTCCGGTCAGGCCGTCAATGATCTTAGCATCGTCCAATTCCCCCAAAGCCTGGTTCTTCAGCCACTGTCGCTCTTTGCCTTTTGCCTACAACCCAAACACCAGAAGTTAGGATTACCAAGAAAAAAATGTCTGAGCACATGGATGATGCAATCGGTCAAATAAATAAACCCATTTCAAAAGCTGTCTGGGGAAGATGATTTCATTTTGGTGGGGTTGAAAATTGTGTAACAGTATTGCATTAAGACAACAAACAACAAAACAAATCATGAACAGAAGCAAACATCTAAGGAGCACAATTTCATGTCATTGCATTTTACTCTTATTCTTGTCCATTGATAGGATTGGGTTCAAAAAGCACAAGATCACTTTCCTCCATCTTCATACTGGAGAGTAGAGGAAGGAGATCTTGTTACAGAAACCAAGCTGAACAAAAGAAGGAACTCAATTGCCCTTTGCCGCGCCCACTGTAGAGTGCACTAAATGCTACAATGTGCACTTGTTACTGTAGTGATGGTAGTATACATTTTCATTATTTAACAAATGAAGTGTATAGACAAAGGAAGATAAAGGAAGTGCACAAACTTTTGTGTCACACACAGCAAAGCTCTCAAAATATTTAATTTGACAACACATCGGGCTCATGGGTGTGACAGTAAATAAAACTGTACAGTGCTAAGGGTGGAGAAATAAATGTTTTACAGCTTGAAATAAAGCACTGTATCAAACAATTTCAGTTTTTAATTAGATAAACATTCTATGCAATTCTGTTCTTTTCCACATGATGATGAATTACCACAACAACAGTAATAAAGTGATTATATTTAAATACAAGGTTTTATACATGTAAAAATGAAAGTATCCTTCTGAAACTGTTTGTCAGACCATAGTGTTTGTATTGATGTTAGTATTTCAGTTTACAGAAGTGTATTATCAAAATTAGATCATTGTCTTTCACTTTCCCTCAAACATCCCTTCCTATCTGTCAGTATGCCTTCCTCAAAGCATTTTGGACATTTCCCAATGCGAGAGACACCTGATAAAAGCAGGCCCCACTGTTTATATCAAGTAACGCCGGCAATTGTTGAAAGACAAATTGAGAAGGCTTTCCCTCGGGCTAGACTAAAGCAGATGAAAACAATACTCGTGACTTTATTGAAAGCCTGCCAGCTATGATTAGATGTGTTTGTGCATGTGTGTGTGAGAGGGGAGGTCCCTAAATCACTCTTCAGGTATGATAAAAATAACATGACTTCAGAGCCTTGCCTTCAAGGTGTGTGGGGGCCAGGGACAAATACAAACAATGACAATTTTCCAAGTTTAAAGTGGCAGTTTTGGTGTGGGTGCTAACACCTGGATGGAGAAAACAACACACCACAACTTATACAGCTTCACACCTGTGGAGCGGAATATAAGAGCATGGAGTCACTGCTCTGTAATCACTCTGTGTGCATCATTTTCCTCATCACACGAACACACTGGACTTCAATGCACATGTGTTTCCTCTCCGACTCCAAAACAAAAGGAGAAAAAAAATGAAATGGAGCCAATCAGAAGAATGAGTGGGGTTCTGTGGGACAGTGGTCTTGTGGGCACAGGTGAAATGAGGTTGTATGGAGCATAATTTGTATGCAATATACAATTTCCCTGTAAAACACTTTCCAAAAATCCTAACTGCCTATATTACTTTAATAACTTTAATCCTAAATAATATAAAAAATACATTACATTATATCTTTGTGAACTGGGCTTAACCAAAGCAAACCATGTCTTAAAAAGTAATTTTATATTATTATTGTCAATCACCAAACCCAATCAAAAAGGCTGATTAAAGTGTAAACTAAAGCCCACAATATTTTCATATGCTATTAGGTACATAAAGCATTTTATAACCGTTTTATTTCATTCTTTTTAAATAAAATTTACAGTTATTTGAGCTGGCTGCAAGTTGAGAGACATACCTGTAAACTGTCAAGTATGACGCGCAGGGATTGCACCTGTCTCCTAACAGCTTTGGAGAAGCGTTCATAGGTCGCAGCATCGTACTCGCTCATATCGATTGCCTTTAACCTGGAAAAAAAAGAAAGGGAAAAGGAAAGGCAGGGCAAGGAAGTGATAACATACATAAGTTGGTCTAATAACGCAACACAAAATGAGCACTAAGATTAGTCTCATTAAGAAGAAACAGAAAACCAATATAATTTTGATTGGCACATTGAAAATCTTCAGCTCTAACAATTGCAAAAACATATTCACATGTCAGTACTGTTAAAACAAGAAGTTTATGTGTGTTCCCTGTAAGCACACCTGTAGGCAGCACAAAAAGCTGAGCTATGTGGCCTGAGCTCAATAGCTTATTGGTTTAATCCTAGAGTGCAGGTACTTGAATACGACTAGCTCACACACATAATCCATCTCAGGTGTGGTACCCTGGACCCCTATCACATTTGTATGGTGTTGCCTGTATGTGTGCTCTAAAGAGACAGACACATAGGGAAAAGCAGGTGTTTGAATCTAAATGGGACACCTAGACCATAACCACCACAAACAGTGACTTCAAAACACATGGAGGGACAAAGGCTTTTACCCTATGTGTCATATCTCATGATACACCAGCTTGTACGCCTGACTGGCTGTCAGGATATTGTGTAGACTGCAGTGGTATCATCCGTGCAATCACAAAGTATGCACTCTTTCACTCTAAGGACTAGTGTCAGTTTACTAGTACCATCTGCAGAGTCTAAAACCAATTTACACCAACTGAAAGATATAATTTAAATGGAAGTAAAGTATTTTTATGTATTTTTAGACTGTTTAGGAATAGAAAGACTGACGTATCGCCTGGTCATTAGTATGAAAGGACAGGCACTCCCTATGGCACCATTTGGAGCACAATACTTATGGATTTGGGTCATGTGTAACTTTGTAAAATTGTAGATTTCAAATTATAAATGTGTGTTTAAGATGCTTGGCAATACACATAAGTATTTTAAACGCTAAGCCCATTTTATGGTCCAGTCCGTTATGCAGTGTATTTTTGAATCCATATAATGTCCTACACAGAAGAGCATCCCTCGGCACATTCCTGAGTGCAGCTATGTGTGTTTGTGTATTTTTGAGGATGTGTTAAAAAGCATGTGGGCAGCGGACGCACTGGCCAGTGACTCCAGCTATTTCCTTTGAATTCCTGAACTGTTACTTAAACGGGACAGAAAAGAAATGAATGAAAGAAATGACAACAAACAGAGGGAGAGGCAGTGAGAGGATGTATTTGGATCTAGGTGGAGACGGCACACTGAGATTTCACACACAACAACCACAAAAACAAGAGCTCAGTTGACACTCCCTGCAACTAAACACACTGCACAGACAGCAACTCTCTATTGAAGCTTTCTTTAAGACAATGGACACAATTGATTCACAAAAGAATGCTTTGTTGAATATCTTTTCCCTTTGCCCGGCAGTTATAGTCTGCAACTGTATAAAACATCATTGCTAATGTGGATTTACTGCTTTTTCTTATGTTCACAGCTTGTTAATGTCAAATAAAACACTAGTTCAGCACCTATATTAATAGACATAGGAGAATGGGCAGGTGAGTCATAGGTATAGCAAGCTGACAGTGGTATGTGCTTCACACTTCAGCTTGTTTTTGCTTGTGCCTGTAGGTACAAGGGCTTATGGAAAGATCATATTTTGATTGAAGCTTGACCTAAAGCTAAGTCAACACTGCACATGCTTACACTCATCTCTGAATGAAAAGAAATGTCAAGCTCAGGAATAAAAAGCTGGTGTTTCTACAGGGACCTGCTCACCAGTTTTACGCAGAGACATACAGTGGGATGCTTTCTCTGGACTTAATGGGACAATGAGAGACAAGCAGATGACGAAATGTAAGAAAGTGGCAATGGGGGATGATGTCAGGTATTTTAGGAAAAAGCTGTAAAATGGAAAGACAAAAAAAGACAAGGGGTGCAGAGTTGGAGATGTTGTCCTGATGGTGTGAAAGAAACCAGTGTATAGGATGAGTAGTCCGGGAAAGGGGGCAAAAGGGGGCAGAGAAATAAAGCGAAGAGAACAGGACAGTTTGAAGCTCAAAAGAACAGAGACGTCCTTCATGGTTGAGCTGGGGAAAGTGGTGCCCCCTTAACCCTTCCCTCTGAAAATTGTGGGAGTGTAGACACATGCACTCTGTCTGTCTGTCGGGATGGATTGCTGGGTTCTTCCTGTCTCAGTGGAACTGAGTAGTGGATATGTGGGATGAAACACTCCTGGTATAGTTTACTGACTCAGGAACAGTGCATATGGGCAACATAAAAGGCCCCCACACACAAACACCTGTTCTACATTATGCATACATCACACTTTTGAGTAGTTTCCTATGTGGAAAAGCATCATCATGTCAACATCTGCGCTGTTTTAGAGTATGCCAAGTGGGAGCAGATATGTTCCCACCTTTCTTTAAAAGCCTTTTCAGCCATTTCACGGGCAGCTCGGCGGACTTCCTCTGGAACGGCATCCTTCTCAGCCTGGGACACCTGGTAAACTTTATGTCCCGCATCAAGGCGATAGGGACCCCCTTTACCACCAAGCCCTGCTGTGTCTCTGCCACCTGCACGGAAACACTGACTCTAAACATTGTCTCTTTTATCCACAAGAGCATTCAAACAGTTACACTTTATTAGAATAGAAAAAAACTAATTCTCATAATGATGAAAGAAATATACATAAACACAACTGTAGAAATAGACTTTTTATATGCAGTTAGCTCTACAGAAAAGTATAGAATATATGTTCTTCTGTTGTATATTACCTGTGCCGCCAGCCCACTGGTTTCCCCCAATGTGAGGGGCATTCAAGGGGTCCATTTTGCCATGTTTTGGTGCTGACACATCCATGCCACTATCTCTCTGAATTGTAATCTGAAGAAAAATGTAATTGTTTAACTTTAACACATTATGAAAAATTATGACTTTTTAAAGACTGGGACAGAGAATTACTCTTACGTTTACTGTGAGGACTTTTGTTATTGACTTGCTCAGAACACTAACTTATCTACACGTCGCAGAAAACCATCAGAGACAGACTCCTCCTGCCACTGCTGACCCACTGTCCACACCTTTAACTGACAAGTGTTGTAGCAGTGAGCTGAGCAGTGCCCCATCAGCAAAACTACTGTATCTATTCTTAGTACAGATTAGTTATGTCAGTCAGATGTGTACCACTTCAGATGATTGAGATAATACTGGTAAGGGCAGGTGTAATGATGTATTTTGTTCTTGTGGCTTTCAAAACTAATTACATTATGAAGATTTATTTGGTTTAGTATTTGTGAAAATGATTGAGAATCCAGTATAAATGGTCACTGATTGATTTAACGTTTAAAACGATTATCATAAATCATACATATTTCATATAGGTAATGATAAATAAATACTATGGTAAAAAAAAAAATAGAAACAGCAGGAGCATAGAGATTAACACACATACTGCAGAGCAGGCACTGTAAAATATTTAACACATCAATAGATCTTTTATTTTACGTTCTAAGACAAATGCAGCTGATAAAACGGAAATCTCAAAGTCCTGCTCCATGATCACATCTTCTAAAGTCCAGCTGTGTTGGCTGAAGACTCCATGCGGAAATCTCTCTGGGTCATTCCTTGCATGACAATAAGAGTGGGTAATAGGGGAGGGGATGTTTGAAGGATTCCTACACGGCTAATTTAAAATGACAAACAGACTATGTGTCCCATCCTGCTGTATACATCAATAGTCTTTGTATTACTGCGCTGTTACTAAAGCTCCACGGGGGTCTGTCTGTCTCAGTACATGATCCAACATTAACCTCAGTAACCAGAGAGACTCCGGTGCCATAGCTATGGGCTGAGGTAAAGGGTCAGAGGTTTGAGCCAGTCATTTACGTCACTTCAGAAGCTCACCTCCACTGGGTAACTGCTCTCTCATTACACGCTAATACAAATGCCTGGACCATTTAGGGAAATGAGGGTGTGCACCTGATGGACAGGAATGTGGCTTCAAAGGCTTAGCTGTAGCTAGACATATCCTCCTCTCTGTGTGTTTATGAATGTGATTACAGCCACTGGATAAACATGGCACAAACTGCTTTCTCCTGACAACACCCTAGTGGTTTTCTTTTTTCATCAGGGAAGGTATCCAGTTTCTTTCAGTAAACCTTCTGTCATCATACTGGTGCTGGTGACATATTGTGCATGTTTTGGTAATGCACTGCATCTATTACTAATTCATAACCAGTAAAAGACTGACTAAAGCTCTAATTTTGGCTTTAAGAGAAATGATGGGCGACACTTTACAACATGTGCTTTTTGGGACAGGTGCATTTGCTGCACCCAAATCAAGTTTCTTCACTTGTTGTAAGAGAAACATGATGTCAGATGAATGACTAATATGTGCTTATTTCTATCCTGTTGCTGCCTTTTACAAAATTACTCTCACCAATAAATGCTCAAATTCAATAGTGGTCCTTATGCATTTTGGCTTTTTAGGTTGGACTTTCAAACTTGGTGTAAATAGGTGTAATACAGGTGAAATTAGTAGTTGAAATGCTATGTCCAGGAAGAAAGCATGACAGTTACACGATGAGTTTCAGTGGCAACACTCATAATAAACCAAACCTCTATTGTGTAAGTGCAAGTACTTGCTGATTACAGTTGTATTCACATCTCAATTATGGCACAAAAAAGTTTTCAGATCTTAAAAACACAACACAAATATTCCAGCATTACATATACATATATATATATATGTTGGTACTAATGGACATGGAATATATTGTAAACTGGACCATTGTACTTTTAGTGCTTCAGTATGGGTGCAAAAAGGCCAGTACAAACTCCACCACAGCCAAAGAAAATGTTAAAATATTGTTTTCGTATGTCTTGCTACTGACTGCCCAAACCATGGCATTGTAATTCTGCTAAAACTAAAGGAAAAAGGCAAATAGGTGCATTGAGAATACTTTATCTTCATGACTGTGAGAATCTATCTGTATCTAAGCCACTCAATTTGCCCATTGAGTTTTTCCCTCTTTCTCATCTGTGGTCCACACCCTGTCTTCAAGGATTAATAGCCTCATAAATTTCTGATTCTGGCTTTAGACGCTAGCAGATGTGGAGTGATTTAGGAGCAATGGCCTCTGTGTGTGCCCCTATTTGAACTTCAGGGTGTGTGTGAGTAGGAATCAATACGTGTCTGTACAAGAATCTTTAAACATGTTCATTTATGTCAGAAAGATATGTGCATATGTTTCAAGCTCAAGTGCAAACCAGAACTGTGTAAAACTATAGAGCCAATATTTACAATACTGCTGACTGTGCAAGACTATTAGTAATCTGTGAAACAATTTAGTGACATGCATTGACATGCAAATACAACTCTGAAGTTTAGATTCCAAAGTTCAGATCGTTACTTGTTGTCGTTGTAGTATAAAATGTGCCATACAAATACAAAGTGTTGCGTATGTGAATGAAAAAAATGTGACTAAATGAGTATAATCAACACTTTGTGAAGACAAGCCTTAGTATGTGGATGACTACAGTGTGACAGAAAGACTAAATTAAGCTGGATACCTACGCTCTGATTAGTGAAGACTGATGCCTCCTGTCTGCATGTGTCGTTGTGTGCGGATGAGGATCATGTCAACAGTGCTGTAATGGAGCAATTTTACACTGAGGCCAATGATGGATGAGAAGGGCTATTGAGCACTGAGGAACAGGCTGCTGCAAGCACCTGCATGCACACTCCGTGTAACACAAATGAACCGAATTTTTGCCAATCTGTGCAATATTATATTACAGTATTTCTACTTTCTGCCATTGTTTCTTTATAGAATTATGATATAATGACATAATGTGTAATATAAAAAGTGGAGATATTTGGTCATTTATGCGTCCCAACTGCAAACACAAAAATGTTGAAGCTGAGTTGTGTAAGCATCTGGTAAAGTAACATACTGTTACTAGTGGATACATAGAGCACCTTATGGGCAGATCCCAGAGATTTTTTATACAGTAGGCTCAGTGTTGTTTGTAGAAAGCTAACACAGAGCACAGGGAGACTCTGTGTTGGTTTGACCTGCTGTGCACCTAAACTGCCCCAAGAAGAGCCGACTACTTTAGTTCAGAAAGCGGTTTGCTGTGTGCTTTGCAGGTGTGTAGTAGTGTATAATAACAACTATAGCCCAAGGCATTCTAATTAACTATTCAATAATCTCACACACTTTGAAATCAATTGTGTGAGCTTGCAAATCCTTTTGGCTTAAACAAGTGTACAAAATTGGATTTAGATTATAATAACATCTCATTTTGGTGGAGAAATGCATTATTTCAAACGCACAGGCTTTTGTCTGGGTACTTGTACTTAAGCACTAAAGTTGGTGTTCTGTGTTGTTCTTCTGGAAATACTTGTTTTAGTGCATGTTGAGTCTTTCCGTCTATTGATACACTGATAAGATGTCCTCTTTGGAAGGTTACATCTAAACAATTTAGCTGATTGTGTTGTGTATGTGGGCGCCTTGACAATGCTGTCTCCAGTATGCTAGTTTGAAAGTCTGGCCCATTGCTTACATCATTATTACAATGCTAGGCCATTCATAGATGCCTACTGTTATTGTCGCTGGGTCATAAACTGTGGGCTTTGAGACACTGTACTTGAACAAAACTGGTACATTTTCAGCAGCTAATACATTGCCCAAAAATGAAGACAGTTGAAGACCACTATATTTAAAGTAACACTGACACCTAGAGGTCTATAAATGAACTGCAGTTTTCCACTTAAATTGAGACTAAAATCTCCAAGCAGGGATGCATATTTTACCTGTAAAGGCCTGCCATCTTCTGATCCAATCATATTTCTCCATTCCATTAGTGATCGTTGCAGGGTGTCTAATCCTGTCTCCCACAGCCGCACATATCCCCCCATATCGACAGTGAAGACTCCTCCAGAACCAAGAGATGCTACTAGAACATCTGACTCTGACACTTTGGACAGCCAGTTTGTGTATGGTGAGACAGACATTGACCTGCAACACACTCATTTTATAAGAATATGGAGCATGTCAAAGCAACAAACTATTGCCTGGAGTTTATTTTAGTCTTTATTTACAACGCAATTCTTGGTGCAGTTATATTTCTCTCCACCAGTATGTGCTATTGTACTTCGAATGATTTACAATGGGACAACTACAGGCATAATCTGTTTACCTTGGCACAGGAATATATTTCACTTTTTTGGAGTTCAAATCAGTAACCTCCAGGTAAGCTGCAGTCATTGGAGGAGTGACATCTGAGTGAAGAATAACAAAGTTATTCACTAAAATGTAATCCAAGGCTAAATTTGCACAAACATATACTGTTTTAATTAATTGTAACCTTTGGGATAGACCTCCTTTAGTGGGACTTTGTTGGGTGGAAGTGCACGGACCACTTGATTGGTGGAGAGCAGGCAGACACAATTGTCTCTTTTGGGTGTGCTGGACCGAAGCCCACCTCTAAGGAACACGTGAGCCCCACTCTCACTACTCTTCATCATAGCGAGATCAACAGGCCTTTTAAAGCTGTACACCTCATTTGGAGACTAGAAAGGAAGCAAAGAGAATTTTTAACAATGGGTAAAAGAACAACAAAAATCTAGTCTATTTTTGTCTAACACATGTCAAAATATGCTTTGATTTGTCAATACTTAAATGGATTAACCCGGGGAGAAAAAACCCAATACAGACATCAGTTAACATAGCCCACTCACCATTAAGTCTGGAAAGCCTACAATGATCCGAGCAAAGGAGCCAGTGTCTGCCATTATACGATTAGGTGAAACAATCTTCTGGTCAAGAGCAGCACTGAGATTTTCACTGGGCAGCTGCTCATTTGAGAGCATCTGGGGTAAAGAGACCTCAGCTAGAGAGACAAAACAAGCAAAATTGGAAATTTGATTTACTTTATAGTAATAGAAAACGTTTATGCCTTTATCATATCAGGCTACAGTGACATAAGACAAAATAGAACCAGAGACACATTAAGTGAATATTCATCTGACATTGTCTAGTACAATTACTAGTAAATACTTCAGGTAAAGAACATGAAAGCCCTATGAAACATTAAACACATTCCTACTAGAACATATATGTCTGTGTACCGGAGCTGGCTCCATGGCCTGAGCTGACTGGATCCTCAGAGATGCTGTGGAGCTGACACACACCCGAGTCTTCTGCTGCCATATGCATGGGCTTAGTCAGCAAAAACTTGCTGGTTTGTTGGAACAAATGATACTTTATTTATTTTAAGACCGTTGCTGTTAAAATATTGATTTTCAAACAGTTCAGATGTATTCCTCACTTGTTGGTGTTGCTCTCCAGCAGTAACCAGCGATCTTCTGCCACCAGGAAAACAGACTTGAGGTTTATGGGAAGAGAAATAGAGTGGACACGGCCCTCCAGCACGTCCAGCACATCCAGCTGGTTACTTTAGGCAAACAAAAAGAGGCACATACTAAATTAAAAAAAATATTACTTAAGATTTCATTGTTTTACAGAAGGGCCAATCTAATATATTTCAGCTCAGATTTCCTACCCATCTTCCTTGTAAAACAGCAGCCAGTTTTTATGGGCAAAGTCTCTGCACATTTTATTTCCCCCCTGCAATTTGAAAAAAATGCAACAGATACAAACATACTTAGTCTTATTGTTGGATTACATACGTTCTGTTAATTTAATATTTTTGTAAACCCCTAGTTCTACAAGTTAAGTAGTTAACAAGCACAGCTCTAACCTGCTGTTCTTTACTGCTGCTCCACCAGTGAGAGGCTCTGGCAGTGGGCTGTTCACTGTCTGGAGACAAGAGGAGCCTCCGCACTGCACCTGTTACCATGTCCAAATGAAGCACTGTGTTGCTCTAGAATAGAAAAAAAGAACACAAATTGGGTACTCTTTAGACTTGGTGATTATAGTCTATATATGGGTTCAATGTCAGTATGGTCTTCTGATTTTAGCCTAAGCAATGATTTATAAAAGTGTGTTAAATTCTAACATTTCACACAAAAAATCTAAAGGCTGCCTTTTAGTTATAGTTACTTTTGGCTATATATAATATAATATAATATTTACTGTATACAGTACTTTTTAGTATTTAGAAACTGTAACACAATAAATGGTCAACAGGGGGTGCTCTTCTTCTAGAGTTGGCTTTTACCTTTAATTTGGATTACAGGTCAGCACCAGCTAAACTGAAATGATTCACTATTTCTCTGCCACACATCACATTTATTGATTTTCATTTAAAAGACAAAATGTGCTACCATGTTTGTGAACTCAATTCACTGATATGACACGTCTGTAGATTTTTCTGTATAATTTGTAGAGTGTGCACTACCATGCAAAGGTTCTTGTTCAGTGACGCACTAAGCTTCATCTTCAATTGTGTTTTATGAGAAAGAGCCACAGGGGAGCTGGCCTCGGTCCCGACTGCCCTCCTTTGCACTAATGGTTTCCTTATGGCCTCTCATTCCTGACATACACACTACTGCTTGTATACCAGTTAAACTATTTGGAGAAGGCAAACCCCATTTCCTGATGCTACACATAAACTACTATTGGAGAGAGCACAAGTGTCACAACACGTGTCTTTGCTGCATGGATATATGGCAGACTGATGTAATGACATGAATGCATTACATATTTCCAACATGATTTAATGGAAACATGGCATTATTAAGTTAATTCATGCTTGTTCATGTCTTCATTGACAAATGTGACTGAAAACTAAACTTAAATAAATAAACTGGTTTTGCTACTGAGATTTCCCTGGAAGGCCAATGAACTGTAAATGAACTTGTGTTGTCTGGACCTCTTCATTTTGAGACCGACGTAACATGATCCATTACAAAGGTATTTTTAGAAATCCTTCTCTTGCCTAATATGCACCAGCTGTACAACAGTTTTGGTTGGAGAAATAGCTAACATTCATTGTTCTTCTCTTACATTTTCCTGTCATAAGCCAGGGTCTTACAGGGTAAAAGGGATTACAACTGAGAAAACTCCCTACTTACCACAAAGATATGTCAATGCCATTTCTAAATATAGGGCTAACAGAAAAAAGTAGGAATAGCAGTGTTATATGAGTCTTACCTTGCTTTTAAAACTTACAAATATACAACATATACCAGTACAAGATGCATACACAAGTGCATTAATAATATTTTGATCTTGATTATAATTTTCATATGATTTTCTTAATTTTAATTACATAATTCCACATAACTATTATATAACTTTTTGGAGCATGAACAGTGTAAAGTTATGCCAACCTGTTCTTCGTGCAGAACCACTTGTCCATCTAGTGGGCTGCCAAGGGGAGCAACAGTGACAAAGGGCTGCCAGACGCCGCTAATGGTCCTAGGAAAGACATCATAGAGCTCCATGCAGTGGATTGTGTCTCCATGTTCCTTCATGGAGTACAGCGTCACTGGATTACAAGTTGCCACGTAGAGCACATCTATTAAGCAAAAAGACACAAAAAGAACATTATGAATTTGATTAGGTCTGTGTTAAATGTGGTTGGTATTATTTGGTACAATGAACATGACAGTAGACAAGCAGAACAGAGGCTTGTATTGAAAACATGTTTGTATACCATCTTTAGATGTGACATCACAAATAATGTTGACTTCATTCATGGGAAGCTGCCAGTGGGCTTTCTCTTCTGTAAAGCTCAAAGCCCTGCTTTCTTGTCTGTTGCAGGGGTAACCCTGAACACGCAGAAATACAGGGCCCTGAAAACACAATGCACTCTTAGCACGGACACATAATGAAAGAACATCAGGGGTTAGATAGTATACTACTAGTATACAATCTAATACAAAGTTTTTTCTATTCCTTTACTGGCTGAGAAACTTCTCTTGAAGCCAATTAAGTATCAGCTTGCTTTTTTGGGCAGTCATCTATAAATACTTTCTGTTTAGTTTAAAGTAAACCAGTGAATAACAGTTAGTATTTTGCCTCATATGCCATACTGCTTTGTGGTAAAGAAATGTGTAAATAAATATTTATATTGTCGCTCAATTTATCTCTGTTACCTTGATGTCTATAGAACGCGTCTCCGTAGGACAGAGCAATTTGCGTCGAGCATTCGCCCCTTGGCTGATGGTCCAGAAGCCAGTCATCTTTGCCTCAGGAAGGGGCAACCTGTAGATAAAAAGTCAAATCTTAACAACACTATGAATGAGTAAATGGGCATTATTCATTAGATTGTTCTGCTGTGTATTGGGATGCTGATGTATCCCTTTTGAATCGGAAATAATTTGATTAAAGGCATAATATACAGGATTCAGGTGTTTGGATAAACTGTAACCATCTGTCATATACTTATCTGTTCCTTTCTTGAGTGAACTGTAATTGGATGAGAGCTACAGATGCACAAGTGCCCCTCTCATGTAAACAAAAGAGTAAAATGTTGTAAAACTGTTAGGGGGAAGTTACAGAGACTCATTTACCCCCACATTGTTCTAAAAGGATTTCCAATGTGTGAGGATTATATTTTCAAGAAAACCCTTCATAAAAACATCACACATAAACAGTTAACAGTTTGTCCATTGCCTGGAGCCAGACTGGAGCATTTATGTGGGAGATAAATGTCTGTTGTGTGTAAATCCTATCTCAGCTTGTTGTGTCTGGCCAAATGTGAAGTGGTTTTCCCATGGATCTTAGCTGGATTGTGGCTACAGCATTATTGGCTACAGGTGTGGTAGAAAGCTGCAACTCAACTACAAAACAGAGAAATTGGACATGAATAAGAGGTTTTCAGGGTGGTCAGTCTTTCAACCATAAATATTTCTATGAAAGGATACACAACAGGACAATTAAGAAGAAAACTGGTGTCTTTTCCCTTTGTCTAAAAATGGAACTCAACAGGCGAAAATAGTTGCTTTCATGTGCTAAAGATGTGGCCATCAAATGATGTGGTTAAAGCAAGTATTCTTAAACTGTTCAAGATGACACTCAGTAAACACAGATATCATAAAGGAAAATACTTGTTTCTTACTCCCAAGATTACTTTGGGAGATAAATGACACTGAATGCAATAACAATGTTGAGAACAAAACCACAAGAGACAGTAGAAACAAATATTTTCCTTTATTTTATGATATGGCTGTACATAATGCAACAGTGTAATTAAAATGAAAACCTTCCATAAAAGGAAAGATGAGGTAATATGAGTGATGCACAAGACACTTAGATCATTAGTCAAGTTCTCAGGATTTCACTTGACATTACACAAGATGAGATCAAACATTTCAATAAATTCTTGGCTACCTCATCTGACAACCAAAGATGTTTTTGTCAGACTGCAATTAGAGATTAAAATCATGAAGTTTTGTTTTAAAATATAGCAGCGGAAAATATGAATAAAAACACTAATGCAAATGAACAACTCAACAAGAAGATAATTGTGAATACTGCAATTTTAGTCTAAATACTTAAGGCCTGTGTGTAGTAATGTTGTGTGTGTCACTGTGCCCCTAATGCCTTACTCCTTAGCCAGTTTGACAGAGCTGGGCTTGGCTCCGATGGGAATCCCATGCTTGTGCAGAGCTTCAATCAGAACCTCTCTCATGTCTTTGTTGTAGGAGTCAAAGTCAAAGACATTTCGCACTACATTGGCCAAACCTTCCTCTGGGAATTTCTAAAAAGCAGAGACAGAAGGAGGGGGATGTAGATGAGAAAAGAAGGCATTAAACATAGTGACAAAAAAAAGACAGGAGCAAGTAAAGTAAAGAAGGAGACTATAATTATAAAGAGTCAGTTCAATACAAAAATCATTTGACATTTTGACAAGAAACACTTCATGTGCACATATGCTTAACTCATGCTTAACACAATTTAAAACTAAAACTGGCTGTACAAATTTGAACCACATTTTTAAAATCGTGAACTGGAACAAAGACAAAATACCTACTAACAGTGCCATGGGAAAAATACTATCATCTAAATGACTAAGAAAGCCTCGACAAACCTCTCACATGACCCTGTGTAAAGCCTTTATGTCCTTCTTGGAGCATGAGACACAGTAAGTAAACATTTGTATAGCACACACAGTTCATAATGACCCAAAAGCCTTAGATCACAGTAAACATTCAGTAATTGCACTTTTAGATCTTTTTCACACAATGCATTCACACTTAGGTTACATATGCCTGCAGAAATGGATAAATACACAGCACTGAAACTCAGATTTAAGTGAAGCTAAGCACTGCACCATATTGATCTGTGTGTCCCAATTCCAAAAGGGTGCAATTATGAACAAATGTGAAATGGTAATTAGGGTCTACATTCAGGATTCAGACTTGTACAAATCAGCCATCTTTCCTATTCTCTTACATGTCAATAGGTACAGTGATTGATGACAGGACAGGGTGGCCTGTGGGGAAATCAGAGTCTCTGTGCACTGAATTATTGATTAGCAATGGAACAAGCTCAAACCCTTTCAAACCTCTTCTCTGAGCTCTGATGCTCTAGTTTCTTGCAATTATTTTTTCTTTATCTCTCTAAGGAATTGGAGCATTTCTCACAAATCAGAACCATCCGATAATGCATTTAACAAAATCTAGTAGTATACAGCCAGTGATAATGCTGTGACAGTATTGAAGAAAATTTGTAAACAATCGGCTTTAATGATGCTGAGAAAAGAAAATGTCTTCATTACACAGCTACACACTGCTATTTCACTATATTGAACTAAAAGAAACCTCAATATGCCACTGTTTGCTAATTTATAACAAGCCAAACAAAGCAACCATAATGCTGCCCCTATGCATGAATGAGCTGAGAATGTAGATAAATGGATGGCAGGATACTGACAAAAAAGAGAATGCTACAAAAAAGAGATATTGGCTTCAAATTAACACCTTTCTTTTTTTGAACATAAAGGCAAATTATGTTGGGTAATTTTGACTATGATTATGAAAATAAGGTAATATCAGAAGCACATTGTGCAAAATAATATGGGTGCTGTATGAGGGATAATAGCCTTAGATGATCTTACCTGCAGATGTTTGACGATGTTAACAACCTCTCGGGTTGAGTAGGGATACGTGATTGTGCCCTGATCAGCCATAGACCTCAGCTCTCCAAAGGCAGCCACTAGCTTCTGCAAAGTGGACTCTGGCACGTCTGGGCCATACTGTTTCAGCATAGCCAGCTCTGCCTGGGGCTTTGGATTGTCCACGGCATGGCAGCTAAATATATCACCTTTTCAGGCGATGATATTAAGTTACTCTCTTTTTTCACACTACCAGTATTAAATAGCTCTTCACATAATTTCAACAACTGAATCTGTAAACCAGAGTGCTTACACTTTGTATTGTGCATATTTACCTAGTGCTCCAAAAAAGTCATTGCCCAGGAAGGGGAAGCCAGGTCGGTTAGCAAGGACAAGCATCCTGAAGTCAGGGTGCATGACGATGGTGTTGGGCCTGCCCTTAGATTCACGTGGATCTTTCAAGAAAACAACGTTGAAGGTCATTTTAAACATCTGAATTGTTTTTGCTAAAAGCTTTTTTTTGTCTATATTGAATAACTAAAAATGTGTCTAAAGGTCAAACAAGGGCTTTACTTTCTGTGGCCACATAATTGCAAATTTGTGGTGAACATGTCAATACCTGAGATGATTCTTCGTCCATCTGCCAGAATCATCTCTCCACTCTCGACCAGGGTTTTGAGTATACAGGTGACATTTGTTGGAGCTTTGTCAGCCTCATCAATCACTAATATGTGACCCATCTTTACTGCCTTTACCTATGTATAAGGGTCAATTGAACAATATCAGAGTTTAGCGTGGTGGATATAAAATAGTACAATGTCTGCAAATTATACTGCAAGAACTCTACAGCACAGTACGATACAGTAAAAAAAAACCCATCTTAGATCCATCAAATACGCTTTGTAACTGACCAGAGGCGAATCCTCATACATGATGATGCCATCCCGGACCGAAGGCTGCAGTGTCAGAGTTTGGACAGTTGTATCCCTGAAGCAAAAGAAAGAGAAGATATATATTTTCCTTTGGTTTGTCTGCATATGGAGTAGTGTGATTAGATATGTAATTGACATAGGCTCATAATATTTCTTAAGTTTACATAAATCAATTTGAATCCCTTGAGGGTCTCAAAATGAGCACTTCCTTTTATTTTAACATTTACAGGAGTTTACCCCACCCTCTGAAATACCTCTGAGTATGGCCTGAGGGCTGTCCTAGTTTCCTTGCTGGTTAGGTGCATCTATAGCCCTTCTGAGCCAAATCTCAGTAGATTTTTAGTCACAGGCTCCCAACAGCCACATGCACAGATCTTCTTGACTCTGCCCTGCACTAATATTAGCTGCTGGTGCATTAGCTAACCAGGCCAAATCCATGTTTAGCTCTTCTTTGACTTTCACAAGACTTTGACAAACTACAAACACACACCAAGCATGCGCACAATGTAAGGCAAACATTTCTGTTTAAATGTTCACTTATTCAATTTAATCACCAACCTTTAGATGGATATGTGATATATTCTTTAAATGGCTTAAAAAAGTAGCAACTTTCAATGAAAATGTATTTGTTGCTCTCATCTCAGTCATTGACCCACAAAGCATTGCCTTATTAGTGCACAGATCAATATAAGGCCCATCTCTGTCCCTGATTGATCAAAGCTACATTAAGCAGCTGGACAGCAAACACTGATGAAAGGGGAAATCTGACCTATTTTCTAGTGTGATTCTAAAAACAATGCAATGATGCAATTCTTAAAAACTTTTATTGGGTCTGTTATATACCTGTCCTGGTAAAAAAAAAAAAGAATCCCAGGTTCCTACTCCTTACCTGTGAAGCTGTAGGTATTCTCTGGGTCTGTTCAAGAGATGCAAAAAACGGTCCACTATTTTATTCTTGCCCACACCCTGTTAACAGATACATGCACAGAACCATATTTTAGCTTTATGAAATGTAACAATAATGAATCTCATTACAGATTGTGAAAACAGATTAAAATTTGGTATTTCAGTCCATCTTCAGTGCTGCCAGCGAGCTGACTGTGTCCCATGGTTTTGATGGTGCCATGTTGTGACAAGGGCTGTTTTCTGGGACTCCCACTGACAATGTTGCCTCTCCTTGATGGCCTCAGTGTCACTCAGCCAGTCTGTCAGATCTGCTATGACAGCTTCTTCGTCCATGCATGGTCATGTATTTGTAATTCTCCCACTTTATCTCTCTTACCATTAAATCTGCAAACCTTTAATTATTATAGGATGATAGACATCCACCTCCTAGTGACATGAACAGCATGTCTCAGTCCTTTAAGCGTGATTGTTATGAGTGGGCTGTGGACAGAGTGTCTCCCCAAGGAAGTGCTCTAAGCTTCCTTAAGTCTAACATCATAACTTGTCAGTATAAGGTAAGTTAGAGTATGTGTATGCCTCACTGATTTAATGCAACCTAAACAAGTGAATCTATTTGAGAACTGGACCTAAACTGGCTGTTAAGATCCAGTGGTTAAAATGGCTATTTGCCATTAATAAGAAAAGATACTTAACTCACCTGGTTGCCCACCAAGAGGAGGTGCTCCCCTAAAAGAAAGTCTTTCAACATGTCCTCCATTACTTTCATATGCTGTAAAGATTAAATTTGAAATTAAGTAAGTTGTGGATTGTGCATGCAAACATAAAGTACAGTTGTCCCTCGCTATAACGTGGTTCACCTTTCGTGGCCTCGCTGTTTCGCAGATTTTTTTAGTGCAATTTTGCATGCTTTTTTTTTTTTTACAGCGTATGAACGCGCATTGTGTTCTGTGTCCTGATTGGCTATGGGAGAACTCGCGCATTGTGTTCTGCATCCTGATTGGCTAAGGGACTGTAGACCATTGTCAATCAGTCTCCTCCGTGCCGTGTCTCCTGTACAGTACAGAATTCGTTCGGCTTGACAAATTTACATAAATGTTTGATCTCTAGCAGTGTGACTCTGAAGTGCTGTATGTTTGCAAGTTTTCTCCCCGACAAAACCCACAATGTCCATGAAACATTCTGCAGCGACAAAGGCACCTGCGGTCGCACCCAAAAGGCAGAGGAAGATGCTAAGGTTTGAACTTTGAGAGTGTTTAAAAAAAAATGTTAATGCCTGTCTGAGAAAAGTGTATAAAGTGTGTGGTGAGGGGTTTTACAGCCTTACAACATATATAATATTTGTCAAAAATAAAGCTGACTACTTCACGGATTTCACCTATTGCGGGTTATTTTTAGAACGTAACCCCCGCGATAAACGAGGGACCACTGTATACAGATACAGATATGTGAACAAAAATATCTTTATTTTGTATAAATCCATATGGGTTTGAATCTTTCTCCCTTCAATTTGTCATGCTTTCCAAATGTGCATCAACAATGCAGACAGAAAACAGGTCAGATCAAAAGTAGGGCATGTTTCTTGTTCTCATCCTGTCTTGACTCTTATTTCAGTCTCCTGCAAAGGCAGGCGGGATAAAAGGGCAGAATGAGGCCAGTGCTTTAAAGTAAGAAATCTGGGCTGCATGGCATCCTTATAATGTCACTTCCTCTGTTAGGACCTGCTATGATCATGTGTCATGGTGCTACACAGGACTTTAATTTAAGGATTGGACAGGTGGACTGAAAGTTATCAGCGTATCCAAAAATATCTACATTAACTTGACATAATTATTTGAAAAATGCACTTTTAGTTTAATATTATTTCAAAAGTTGGGCAAATCTGAAATGATAGATTACCTGTGGATTATCATAGAAAAGTACATCTGGGACCTTCATTTTCTCATTTGGGTTATAAACTGGAGCTGATACACTGCCGATAGTCAACACACCGTCTTTTACCATACCTAAAAAAAGAACTGTCAAACACTGTATATGGGTGGCTTAATTATACTGATACAAGTCTGTGAACTTACATCTGTAATTTTTAGTGTGTTCAGAGGGGTCTACATTGTCCTCTATGGAGCACTTGGTAAGACTTTTCTGCAGAGACGAACGAGCCAGGCTGGGCAGAAACCTTGAATACACAAAAATATGAAGCATTGGATCTTTGTAAAAAAGGGATTACACTATTCTCTGACTTTCAGGGCTGCCTTTTACCTGGAGAGACAAGCCTTGTTGACAGCATGAGCAATGCTCTCTTCAGGGTATTGAGAAAGACGTCGACAGATCCTTAACAGCTGTCTGGTGGAAAGAGAAGAGGCCAGAGACTGTGCCTATGGACAAATACAACGCATTAATTAATGACACAGACTGTACACGAATACTGCAGACATATTACACACTCACTGTAGAGTCATTTGTACTGCGAAGGCTGTGAGTGAGGTGCAATAGCTGCTCGATGGCATCCTTTGGGACATTGGGAGCCTAAAAATTAAAAATTCACAAGAATATAAAATTAATGTAATCGCAGAATAGTTGAGGAAGCAAATTTAAGCACAGTGTACTGCCAACTATCACATATCAAAGACAAGTTCATCAATATAGCACGTTTAAAAACACCCTTATCTGACCAAAGTGCTTTACAAGATAAGATACCAAGATCTGAACCAGAGGTGTTTTTAGTAATGTTTTAATCTGCTCCAGAGACTGAGCATCTCTTACTTCAACAGACAGACTATTTCAGAGCTCAGGGGCTGCCACTGAGAAGGCTCTATTAGCCCAGCTTGGCTCTGTTACCCCTGCCTGCCTTTGGGAACCTCCAGCATCATCTTAGAAGTGAACCACAGTGCTCTGGATGGATTGTGGACATTTAAAAGCTCTGATAAAAAGACAGACCATTTTAACAGACCATTATTAATAAATCTATACGTACAAGTTATCTATCGGTGGTCCAAAAAGAAGACATGGACATATAAGACACACTCTACTTGAATTGTACTGTATTACATTGTACTTTAAAAATATGTTCAATTTACAGATTACAGAATCTTAAAATATATACAACAAAGCTCTGTGTGTACTGTATGCTTACCAGGCCCTGTATGAGGTCCATCTCTTCTGCTTTGCTCATTGGTGTGACAGAGTGGTAGAGGAACA
This sequence comes from Rhyacichthys aspro, assembly GCA_036850595.1. NCBI lineage: Eukaryota > Metazoa > Chordata > Actinopteri > Gobiiformes > Rhyacichthyidae > Rhyacichthys > Rhyacichthys aspro. The sequence goes on from CM072168.1 coordinate 12,629,606, forward strand.
TCGTAAGCAGTTCTGGACCTAACCACTGCTGACCTTTGCTGTTGCTACCACTGGCGCCGACAACCGGAGGCTCTGCCAGGGCCAGTACCCGGAATGATGGGTGTATGGGGAAGATTGACCTGGGGATAAATACACAGAGAATGACAGACAGACATGATAAGGGTATTATAAGAGCAAAGAGGGAAAGATTCACACAGTGGACCATCTGTTACATGTAAATAGGTGTGAAGTGCAGGTGCTGGTGGTGTTTGTGGTGTGTGTGTGTGTGTGTGTGTGTCCAAACTAATCCATGTCAGGCACTAGAGCATGTCTTCTGACAGCTGGCTGTGTAATCTTTTGATTCAAGAGGACAGCAAAGTCCGTTTTTATCACTCCACCGAGTCACCCACACTGCGGTAGGATATATTTACTCTAATGTGGACAGCTGTGGTTCCTATTACAACTACTTTTACTATTATTACTCTCCCTTTGACTTACTCATATAGTCAAGAAACATGACAAGACAAACATGAGTAGACTTTAACAAGTTCAGTGCCCCCCTCTTTCTAAGATTCTTTTTTTTATTTGGGAAAACCTCAAACATAAAATTGTATTGCAAGCAAAAAGCATAATAATTATTGCAAGTGCGAGCAAGAAGACTGCTCTGTTAGATCTCTTAACCCATTGCATACAATATAGAGGCAAGCTTCTACTCACTAAATACGCATGCATACGTAAGCAAAGAAGTTTTTTCACAAGGATGAGGTTTAGCATATTTACACTCACTTAATTGTAAAATCTTCGACCAGATTCTATGCAAAGCTTCACACCCTTTGAATGCACAACGTTTTGTTAGACACACACATTTTGCCAGAGCCACACAAGTAAAGGAAGGGGAAGTAGGTTTATTTCAGCCCAGACGCCCCACCACAAACATCCTTCCTGCCAGCTAAGGTGGTTTTCACACACATGTGCTTGTAAACACACAAACACTTACACACTCAAAGGGTCAGTTCATGCGCAAAAATACACTGGACAACTACATATTGATTTTAAGGTAAGGAATGTATTCCCACATTTAAGGACACAAGAAATTATATTATTTGATACTGTACCAAATGGCCTTTTAAATGATAAATAAATAAGACACAAATCTGTTTCTTTTTACTTCATGCCTCCTCATTTGTCTCTGCCACAATCTGTAGCTTTTTTTCCTGTTATGGTGCTTAATACTGTTGTTGGACTACATTTAATGTGTTTCACAGATGACACAACTGCTGGTTAAAAAACAGACCTTTTCCACATATAATTTAACCATCAAGCTATTGATTGCGGGATTATTTAGTGGTTGTGTATTTGTAAATATACCTTTCCTGCAGTTGTTGGTCACTAAACTGCAGTTCTTCTTTTAATGCTTGGTATCTATCCCATCTCAGTAGCCTGGTCCCATCATACAGCTCCAACTCCCTGTCATGTAGTAACCTTCAATGTAACATATAAGGAAAATTAGATTACATTTGCATTATGCAGAATGTACATTTTTTAATTAAAGTTACAAGCTGGTTAAAAATAATTCTGAAGAGAAATTACAGATGTTAAACACAAAGGGGTATACCTTGATAGTACAGCCAGAGTTCCTAAATTTACCCGGTGTATTCCATCCAGTAGCAGTAGCTTGCCCTCCATGGCAGCAGTGACCAGTGGAGATGGCCTCCACGCTGTGTCACCATTAGGAAGAGTAAACCTCTGCTGCAGGAGGTCTCTTGCTGTCATGTCCTAGCAAGAAAAGATAAACAAGGTTACATTTTACAGATACAATTTAAAATGTAATAAATAATCAAATACTACTCCTAAACATTATAATCTACTTGTGGAATTAATGGCACAAATCTCTTGAAGGAGCAATAAAGACCATCACATTTACAAAAATAGCAGGAGCTCAAGGCAAAAAATAAAGCAGGAAAGAGCAGCAGCAATGCCAGAAATTTTTCAGGCAGTGGATTGTGAACTGATTCAACTAAAAGAAAGCAGGTTATAGAAAATTCCAATGTATTTTACAGATTGCAAAATAAAAAAAGCTTTCATCAGAACATTTAGCCTAAATTGTACTTTGAACGTCCATGTCTCTTTCCCAAAAATGTTTTTTTTTTAGAGCTAACAAAATGAACTGCCTAGGATTCTGCAATTCCCGCAGTGCAGGTCATCCTCTGACCTCTGTGGGCTAAAAATAGCTTGAGCATGATGCATAAATACATATGGCTTATGCACACCCGTTTCCTGCACAATCATCACCCGAATGACCACATTCCATTGAATCGCACACAAAGACTAGACTGACTTATGAGCTCTCCTCTATTACTTATTTCTGTTTCAATTCTGGCCTGAGTAGAGGGCTGGGACCTGGAAAAAAGAAGAGGACTTAAATATAAATACACTATTGTATCCCACCTACCCGTCCTATCTTTAATATGTAAAAAGCATTACTGATGCTCATATAATTGTTGCAAGCTACAGTGTATACACAGAATATAATCCTTTCCACACTATGCATTAATGTGCATGATGTGTTAATTTGTCAAATGGAATTATGCAGTAACATAAAGTTTTTAAATTAAAGATAATAATAAATAAAATGAGAATTTAACTACAGATGAAAAGAAACGCTGTCACTTGCTTTTCACAATATCGGTCCAAAGATGAACAGATGGTCAGAGGCGTCATGAATAATTTGTGGGGTTTGACCTACAGTAAAACAAAATGCTCTAATCTAGCCAGTTTCACTTTTGGTGCACACCTCCATTGGTGCTTGTGATATTAAAATCAGATACACATTCTCAACATTTTGAATTCTATGATTGACTTTTTTCTTTTTATTTACCTGGTACAGCATGACTGGTTCTATACTGTAACCCAGCATCTCAGCAAACTCTCTGGCGAGTGCAGACTTGCCACAACCCTAGAGGAGGCAGAAGTGTTAGCATATACACAGACAACATAAAGTGCAGGTTTGCGTGTATTTGGGGTAACAACCTTTGCTCCAATCAGACATATATCCTTAACTATGTGTGACTGCATCATTTCTGCAATCAACTGGGAGTGGCTGCTTGTGCTGATGAAATGTGTGCTACTGTTGGGTGGACGGGGCTCGTTGGTGCCTGATGGTACCTGCAGAGACAAAACAATTGATAACTTCACGATTTTACAGACTTTTTTTGGTTTTCTCGTTTATTATATATTGCTCATCATTTTTAAATTATGTATCTACAAAGTGTAATAAACCAGCGGACCACACAGATAGACTGGGGAGTTCAAGATAAAATATAAGTAGCTATACATTTGCCAGTTGTAAGGTTGGTAGAGTTATATCATTGATTTGGCTGGAAGATCAACTTCTCTATTATTAGAACAATGCTTATCTTTCAAACCCACACAGTGACTCATGCACACCGAGAACCAGAACTGGGAGCTGTAAAAGACATTCACTGCAGAGACACTTGTAAGCATCCCACACTCAGAGATAAGATGGTTAAGCGAATGATATAATGTTCTGTTTGTTGGTGTGTAGCCTACCATGAGGGAACGGGGAACCTCTCTGACTAATGCATTACTCACTAAGTCTAGTTTCCTCAAAGTGAATACATTGTTTTTATTCAAAAGTATGAACTAAAAAAACACATTTCTTGTGTCTGCTGGTACCTGAAACATAATTTCTTTTCCTGCAACACTTAATGTTACATTTGCATGCTCCTTCAGGTCCTGGATAGTTGACACATTGAGAACAGTGCTTTGTGTTGGCTGGCGATGGTTATTCAAAAGCTCAAATCTCTAAAAAGATAAAATAGAATGAGTGTGTGCAGAAAAATCCAGTTAACTCTTAAGTTCTAGTCCTTTAAATTTTGTCTTACACTGAGGACGGTCTCCACAGCCGTCTGCCCATCCTTCCCCAGGATGCTTTTGTAGGGGTAAAGTCTCTGCACTAGCTGCTGGGATGGCAGCATTGGAAAAACATTCTGCCACAGAATATAGAAGACAACAATTACAATAATACTGATGAATGATCATAATGTTTATCTCAAAACTCAGGGCTTTTACCAGCACTTGCAGGGCTGAAGGCAGGTTATCCACAGGAAAGTCAGGAAGGCCCAGGCTGGATGATTCCTGAGAGCACAGTGTAGTGGCTAATGACAGCAACTGGGACACCCTGACATACAAGATGAAAAAGAATATTACCCTTTCATAAAGGCCCAACACACTGTAAATAACAAGCAAGGAAAAGTCTTAGGATTACCTTTCTGCAGCAACATTTGGTCCAACTGTGTACAACAACTCCAACTGGTCCTAAAAATGACACAGAAAGCAGATATTTTAACACACTTGTGTTTTAATAATAAGATGCTTTGCTACTTTTTTTTAAGGAATAAGCATATTACATAAGAATTAAGAAAGTTGGGCTTGGATAGTTCATCTTGGGCTGACCTTAAATGGTAGGTAATAAATGTCTCTGGCCTGAAAGCGAGAGCGAAGGGGTGGATCCAAAGGATTGCCCTTGTATTTGGGGACAGGAAGACCGAGAGCAATGACCCGAAAGTCCTCGCTTACTCGAACAATCTTCCAGCTGTCCAACTCGTCTTTGGTGTGCTCCTGGATTACACCAAACCATTAAAACTCCATTATATTTCAACAGTCAAAAGTGTACAACTGCAGACAGACTACTGCACATACTTTATTTATAGCAAGAAGCATTATTTGTTTCACACAAAAAATGAAATGCAGAAGCTCTGAGGTTGTAAAAAGTATGTGGGATGATCAAAAAAAAAAAAAAAAAACCATAACCGTGAAACATGAATATGAAGCTTGTGGTTAATAAAGTTGGCAGATTTATTTAGTCATATTAGTGAGGTATGTCTGCTGTACTGACCTGCAGCAGCTTGTCATAGCGCTCAGCTGACATAAGGAAACGCCCATCCTCAAGCTGCATCTCTCTGTTCTCCAGCAGGTTGTTAAGGACAGGTAGAACATTCCTCTCTGCTTTCTCCAACCCCTCCAGTACCAGGACACGGCCTTTTGTTGCAGCCCTGACAGCACACTAGAAACAGAAAACATTAGACTGATCAATAATCCCAAAAAAAGATTAATTTATGGTAATTACAACCTTTGATTTTAAATACCTAATGGAAGCTAATTCATTTTAAAAGAGCAATTGAATTTTGCATTTATTCTTACATAGAAAAGCTGCCATTACCAGCTTGCTGTAAAGCTTTTCCTGAGGATGTCCTCAGCTTATTGTGTTCAACATCCTCCACAGCATCTTTCAAAACAGTCTTTACTCTTTTAGGAAAGCCTTTGGTGGCCTTTTTCAACTCAAACGTAGAATAAAACATTTTATTTAGTTTATAACGTGTGTGGTTTGGCATGTGCATTTGAACTGTTCTCCTGCAGAAATCAAAACGCACGTGACGTCTAGAGGCAGGAAACTTAAGCTGTCTGGGTGGACCACAGAGTGAGTGACCATGTAATTAGGTTAACATGTAAATATGTGCCAGGTTGTGTGGGAAGCAGAGCCATAAAACTATAGTGAGGACCAGATGTTCTATATTTAACTCTTGGTCCATTTTCGGCACGAACACTGTAATTAGATAATTGTTTAAAGAATCTAAGTGACGCAGGGGGGTGAGTGAACAGGGGCAGGCCTTGTGATCTGACAGAGAGAATGTCCCAGTTTTTTTAGGAAGAAATATGACAAAGATTGCATTTACATCTATGAAAGAAAGGTCAGAAAGAAAAATTACTATTACAGACTATTCAAGGATTTTTTTTTGTTTAAAACATATAGTAAACTTTCAGTAATCTGAAGTTATATAGAATAGTCAAGTCAATCTTACTAGTATTCTACAAAAACCTGCCCAACTCATTGTTCTAGCAAAAAGGTGTTTAATATATGTACATTGTATGTTACTATTTGGTGCAAAGCTTTTAATTATTCTTCACAGTTGATCAGATATAAACTTTGCATTGTGTTGCAAAAATATTCAGTAAAACACTTGAAATACACAGTATGTTTTCTGTTTTATGTCATGTGTCATATATTCAGAGGAAAATCCTAATGAGAGACTTCCATTTCTTGTATGGCTGCTTACACAAGAGCCTGCTAGGTGGTGAAAGGTGATGGCCATGTCAAAAAGATAACAGTGATTATATCTGTGTTAGGGAGCAAGGTTTCAGGACGTTTACGTGGACAATGAAGATGGGCAAGAACAAAAAAGCAAATGACAGCAAATTGGAGACTCTTATAAGTATAGTGAGTGGTTAAGAGGGTAGCACAGGGACCATCATCTGAATATAGGACTTCAAATCAGCACAGAACCCTGAGGAATACTGGATGTTCTAGTTAAAGGTCCTATATTATACTATTTTGAACATTATACAGTGTATTTTGGATACATTTAGGTTACCATATCACGTTTTGCAACATGAAACACACAATAATGATCTTATACAAGTGGTTTGGATGAGCTCTCATCATGAGTCCAAAGTGAACGGTCTAATTTGGCGCTGTCACTTTAAGGCTCAGCTCTCCCGTGTTGGCTCCGCCCACTCATGACGTCACGCTATAGCTGCGCTGGAAACAGATTGAAGTAAACATGGTACATGGTAGTAATAACTTTTTCAGCAATGACTTTGAGAGTAAATGAGCCGTATATCTTCGACCCAGAGTCTGACTCTGAGTTCGAAGAACATGAGCAAACACAAAAACCTCGAAGGCTTCTACAAGACGTTTCTGCTTGGTAAATGAGAAACTATTTATTGTGTATGTTTCTATAGTGTAGCCTGTAGCATAGCGCGTGTTAACTGCTTCTGTTTATAGATGCACATGTGGAAATGGCCGTACAATGCCTACTGAAGTTGAGAATGTATGCTGCCTGGAGACTCCTACGGTAGCTGTTGTGCAGTGTATTGAAAGAACTATAATAAAGTAGCCTAGCAATATGTAGAGCTATGCTGTAATACTTGTTAGTAATACATGTTGCTGACGGTAAGTAAGCTAACACAGTAGCAGCGATGCTTCTCTGTGTCTGAGCTGCAGAGCACAGCACTTGTTGACAGTGCAGGAGAGAGGGGCAGGAGGAGTGTGGAGGAGCACTTCCTGGAGAGGAGTGGTTTATTTCACATATTGACGTCATTGCGTGAAACAGCTCGTTGAAAGGACTGTAGCTCAAACTAAATAAATTACTTAAACATGCGCGAATGAAACAAAACACAACTTTGGGTATGTGTTTAAGGTAGAAACAACGTTAGAACATGGTAAAAAGCTCAGAAAAGTCGATTTAGCATAATATGGGACCTTTAAAGCACAAACGCATACCTCCAATGATACCAAATGCTCCCTAATCATAACAGCTGTCTTATTTGCAATTTGCAAATCCCAAACCCTTAACTATAAATCAACTGTGCACAAGCTCTCCCAACTCAAGCAGACAACAGATCATGTTTGATTAAATCAGTTGCACATGAACAAATATATACTGAGATTTGAGGAAGACCAGAAATAAATGTATTCACACCTATTATCACTCTCAATAAAACTACATACATGCGTGAATTGTTACCTTGAAAACAACAGGCAGCATTTTCCTTTTAAGGGAAGATAAGTCTAAAGGTTTGGAAGGCTTTTTGTGCTTTACTTGTTGAAGGCAACATAAAATGTTAACTTGAAGCACACAGGAAAAAGATGTAAACTGCCACCAGAACATGTATTAATTAATAGTTAAAAATCATCAATTGTTGGTAAATTGATATGTTTGAAGCTTTTACAAGAATAATTAATAGTCAAATATAGCATCTGTGTATGTGTTATGAATAAAAGAAAAATCTGGGTTTAATCACTCACTGCTGAAAGGAGATATATTAAATAAAATATTTCAAATTAAAATATACCTTTTAATTTTGACAGTTGAAAGTAACTAGCACTGATAACCAGTAAATCTAATCTCTTTTGTGGAAGAGCTCAAATGAATCAGTACTGCTAGTCCTAATTAAATATTCCCTTATTGATTATTTAACTGACACATAAGAAGAATAGCCTATTGTTCGTGTTGAATGCAGTTCCAAATGCAGCTTGTTTAAGCCTTTACAGTGCATTGACATTTAGATAAAGGTGCAAATAAAGCATTTGGTATCTAATGTATTATCTACTAAACTAATGCTTTGATTCATCAGAAATTCTTTCTAGTTTCACGGGATGGCAGAGTGGATTATATCATATTTTGTGTCCTTCTAAAAAGATGACTACATTTTAAAAACAACAGAACTTAAAGAAATAATTATAAAATTGACGCTATTTCCATGCAGGAGGTGTTTAAACTGTTTTGCAATTGGTTTACGTTTTTGCAAATATAAATTGGTAATTTGTTACAGATAATAGCAGGACATAGTGAGCATTAATTATCATCATTTCTTACTGCTGGGTCATTCATTATCAATAAAGCTCAGTAATGTGGTGTAATGAGTTGGAGAACAGAAAGTTCTCCTCAGAAGCCCAGATTAGATAATGAGGAACTTGTTGCCATGGTTACTTGACTTAAAAATTCAACAGAGTGTGGGGGTGTACATTTGCATAAGACTTGATTGATCTGATGGTAACAGGATGGAGCTGAAGAAAAGGGTGGGGAAGGGCTCTGAAGTTGGGGTGTGACAGGTGTTCAGAGAGAATGAATGACAAGAATGATGGGGTGTGAGAATAACCACACTCTTTATTGTCCCACCTTCACAAAAAAAAATTGAGGCCGTGTCTTTGATGTTTACTGCATTTTCACTAAAAGTGTAGTTTTTATTTCTTTTAGGCATTCTGAAATAAAACAGTTTTAGGGCCATTTTAATCTGTGCAGCAACACACAAACATATATAAACCCAGCCAGGCAAATGAGAAAATAAATTCTGCAATTTAAAGGTGACCTCAGTATTATTACAATTCGAACATGTATTGAGTCAGGCAATCACAATCTACACGTATTACCTGGTCTATGTAGAAGGCTGTCCCTGAGCGGATCTCTCTTCGCTGTTTAAGGTCAGTCTCTGTAGTGTCTCTGGACAAAGCCACATACTCTACTTCACGTTTGGTCAACTCCTAATAAGGAAGCAGAAAACAAAGATGTTTGTCTTTATATTTACTTCAATATGAGTTTTAATTATGCCCCTGTTGTTAAGACATAACTTTTTAATACTTTTTAGGGACTAAAAATAAAAAAAGAGGATAAATTAATACTATATGTATTCACCAGGTATTGCATTGCTATGGAGCGTCTTAGGGGTCCAGGGGGGCCAATAAGAAACATATCCTGACCCAGCAGGTCTTTCTGCATGATCCATCGCAAATGCTGGGCTACAGTCTGTGGGAGTGAGTCTGAAACTGACATACATCCCAAAAATACATTTAACTGCATTGAAAAAAAAAGTTCTTATGTAAATGCATACTACTTCATACATAAAACACACGAAAATGGACAAAAATACACACTATGTTTGACAGGAACAAGTTCTGGATTATGTGGTGTTTTCAGTTTGTAGGAGATGTCTCCTATTGTCACTGTATCACCTGCAAGACAAGAATCACCAAAACATGTGTAGGTAAACACAGATCTGTTGAACATGACATAATGATACAGCTGTCTCTTTTATGAAGTCAGGACAAAGTTGGCACAGTTTGTAGGTGTTCATCAAGACTTTACCTTTGAGATAGCAATGATCCTCTATCCTCCTAACAACACTCCTAACAACATGTGTAATGTACTAAATAACATCTGAATGTAAACTTTTATCGCTTGTCATAAAGTTTCTGCAATCTGTCTACATTTTCACTGGTGTAGCAAAATCAACAGTTTTGACAATTTGACATTTACACAACCACAAAACAAAACAAAACAAAATAACAAATACAATAAAAATAAATAAAATTAAAAAAACAAAAAAACAAAAACAAAACAAAACATAAATAAATAGGACTTTAACTTAATACCCAGATTTAATGATTTATTTATCCAAACAGGCTAGTCCAAACAAGATTTTATGACCTTTGTGCATAAAGCAAGTGGTTAATGGTTTTGGTGTACCTTTGTTGTTGCTGTTGTCACTGGTGTTTGTCCTACATTGTAATGTCATTATTCATTGTTCATTGCTAATTATACAAGTAATGTTACACATAGTGTATTTTCTTATTGAGCATGTAATAACGACTTGTTTAGTTTTTGTAATTATTATCTGTGGGAGAGACAACAGCACACGGTTACTTCTAAATAAGTTATTTTACCAGTCGTCCAATGTCACTCAACTGGCAGCTTAGCAATGAAACTGGTCCAACATTAACTAAGCATGAAAATTATTGTTAGCGCACAGATAATAACAATTTAAGCTAGCAGTAGAATAATTATGGATTATCTATGTATCTATAATATATATAACAGGTTTATACCTGATGAAGTGTTAATAAGTTTGACCTCACGGGTTCTCCACATCCAGCTGCCCGCAACCGATCCCAAAATATTCCGCATTCTCCTCGCAGCAACAGCCGCGGCTGTTCCGCGAGATAAAAGATGAGGCTGCATACTTTATTTAAGCCGATGCCATTCAACAGAAGAAATAAATATTTCTATACAAAGCTTTAGCTGACTTTGGGTCAGTCTTGTGTCATAACATGTCAGCTCATGTTGTCGGAAAATAATAGGAGTGGGACACGATGGTGCGTCACTTAATTCTTCCGATGTGTTAAGCTACACTTTATGTAAAGGTTCCTACTTAAGGTTAAAAATAAATAAATAAATAAATAATATAAAAACATTATTATGACTCGTTGTTGAAAAACTAGCTCTAAATATAGCTATATCATGAGCACAACAGTTTGACAATAAGACGAGAACAGTGCTAAGAACTAGCAACTGGCTACAGGCCTGAAATATCTAGAATATTTTTTTCATTGCCTTAATTACTCTTATTTTTACAAAAATTAACATACAAAAGTCTCTCTTTGACATAATGAAAAAGAACCCCTTTTCTATACATGTCTATATTTATAACGTTGAATAAAATGCAGTTAAGGCAGCATATATAAGCCATTAGCGGTTTTCATTTGTTTCATTTATTTTACACCATTTTATTGGGCTACAGGCTAAGTTAAAGCCATAAACCAAAACAAATTTGACATCCATCACGTGGAGCGCCGATAGGCTGTGCTTGAGAGGGAGGGGGCAGCGGAGAGGAGTAGTAGTAGAAGGAGGACAGCGCAGGGAGCATTATCTATGTACCCAGCGCGCATATGACTGGTGGAAGCAGGGTGCCCAGGCAGCTCTTGAATTCCTCCACCAGCACCAGAACCTTTTTCCGATTCTTTTGTTTCCCCCACGGAGCGGACACTGAGATCTGGGACTATGGAGGATGTCTACCATTACACCCGCAGCCCTGCCTGGGAGGAACTGGTCAGTACGATCCAGCATGCGACTTTTATCTCTCGCTCTCTCACACAGGCTAGTCTACTCTGTTGTTTTAAAAACACAAAACTACAAGCACTCATAGAAGTGTAATACCCACCCTAGTTTAGTTTCAGCTCAGTTTCTACTTCAGTTCAATGGCGCGCGTTCCTGTCTATTAGCCTACCGAGTTTGTACCCGTATCCAACCCGTTATGTTTCTCCAATTGGATGTCTTCTTTTCTAAAACTTGGAACAAAAACGAACAGAAACAAAACAAATTGAGTGAATCATAATTTGTATTGCCACATTGTTGATTACTGGAACAAATGACAACTTTAGTGTTTCTAGACTTTTTAGAAGAGACTGTTAGAGCAGTAAAGGTGCTTGTTTCGTCATTACTCTCTCATTACGCGAGAAACTAAACTGGAACTAAACAACTTGGTAATGTAATCTTTGTTTTTGCAGTTTTTATTATTTACAGGGCTAATTTAGTTTTGTGCGCGTGGCCGATTGGATGGTTTATCACATCCACAACGCGCGTATGTAATATTTTTTTAATATATGAGATTGTTTGTAATATTCTGCAATATTGTCCATTGTTGTGTTATTCCCAGGATCTCTCTATTAGAGTTTGTTGTATACTGAAAATTACAAAACCTATTCCTTGACATCCCTCATGTCACTGTAGATCATGGTTAAGCTACGTGGTCAAAAATGTGCATGCCCCTAAAGTACACAATTGAACTACGTGTGTTCGAGAAAGAGTTTTTCCTTTGTCATTTTCCCAGGCTTAATTAAACATAATAACACAGGGATGGTTGTGTGTTTCTTTGCCAAGTGTTTTCTCTGACACTAACATGCACCAGCAGAATGTACGCACCTTTTACGCATAAATATTTATAAATCTGTGAATGTTTCTAAAGTTTAATTTTAGTTTTTGTGCCAGTCGATGTTGTGTGCGTCAAGCAGCCACTAGGGTCTGCCATGACATGTCCACGGGAGAGCGGAGTGGATGAGGCGGTCTTTAGTCTGAGTGGACTGGCTCTTCAGGACTGGAGCCATATCACCACTGGACAAAAAGGAACTGACTGTTGCTTTTCTTTATACACTCTCGGGAGCTCAGCCGTACTCCTGCAGCGCCGAGCAGCGACATGCCCCATCCCTTATGCAGCCCACACACACTCCACAAAACCCGGGCGTCTTTATCGCGAACTCAGTGAGAGATGACAGCGAGGAGAGACGCCTCGCAGCCGCTGTGTAGCTCTCGGAAGGGAGTCGCTGTGGTGGATCGAGACAGGACTAATCCCGAATGTTTTTGTCCCACCCTACGACAGGAGCCAGAGAAAGGATCTGCGTCCGCGGTGGGGGTCCATGCCCATGTGGTAGGCACCGTCGGCGTCTCCGGAGCTGCGGACGAGTCGTCAGACAGCGACGCAGAGCAGGAAGGCCCCCAGAAACTCATCCGTAAAGTGTCCACATCAGGACAGATCAGAAGCAAGGTAAGATCCAGTTTTGTGTCTCATGTTGTCAGAGTAGGCTACATGTTGGCAACGACGTTTATGAAGTTTACACAGTTTTCAAGTGTTGGTAAGTTTTTGGTAGTTATTGATTCTTCTTGGTTTTCTGATTAAAATTTGCAAACAAGGTCCTCTTTGTAACCAGAGTTAATTTAAATGCCAGATATAGATGACAAGACTGATGTGGCAACTGTTGAATGTCTGGGGTCTAGAATTTCAGGGTTTATACAACACACACAAGCATCCAAGCATGCTTCACTGAATTGAAATGATAACACTATAAATTATGTGAAAGTGATTTGGCATGTTTCAAATGTCAAAGGTAGCTTTTTTTCTTCTTCTTTTCTCTCTTATTACTGCATTGACATGCCAAGTTGGAAATCACAAATACAGTCAAAAACACACATTTTCCTAATGTGTTAACGATTGATAATGTAAACCTTATTCACTGCTGTGTAATCCAGTATTTACTTTATTATTTAAGAGAACAGTTTATTATCCATTCCAGCTTTTGTGTTTGTTGTGCATAAGAAAGTGGATGCTAATTCTACCTCTGACACCTAAGCTTTCTTGGCCCACTTATCTTTTACACTGTAAATGAGTGCTGTCCTCTCACACCAATGGATCCACTTAATTATTGACCGTTCCACTCCACCTTTACCTACATTATTCAGCATGGGGGTATATTTAGAGACTCTGGACCCAGTGATACCCTCGTTATGCTAATCCTACAACCAGAACATGTTACTGAACTGTATTGATGTCAGTCAACTTACAAGATTACATATTAAAAATTAATTAATCATCGTTATCATGTCAATATGTTGAATATTAACACACTTTACTGTAACATGATTCTTATAATATCAGTTGTTAAATTTTCCTGCTGCTCTGCCGCCATTTGCTGTGCACATCTTGTTTGGAGCCTAATATAACAATAGGAGATAATAGTGGTTGTACTGCTACAGAATATAAGTAAAAGTGTGGCCTCAAAACACATCGAGAGCAGTAATGTACACTAATGCTGATGCTAAATGTCTGGATGAGAGGCCAGAGAGGGTTTATCTGATGTTTGCGACTAAATATATGGCTGTCTACATGTCACTCCAGAGCAAAGCAGTGGCATAACACATGTATAGTATCAGCATGCATATATGTTGACATTAACTCAGCGCTCAGGGTTGTTGTTGTGTGGGTCAACGAGTCTTTTTTACCTTGTGATGAGAGTTACTAATGGATCATGCAGGTCCAGGCTCGGTGAGTGTTGTTCCACTGGCTTGTTTGCTCAGCTCCAGCCGCTATGTGTGCACATGCATGTTACTCATCACACTGTCCACTCCTCACTTCTCACTCTCTTTCACTGTGCTGCTTTAGTTACCACAGATAACTTCTTTTTATCCACAGTGTGTGTGGCTGATGAGCGCTATGTTGTTTAAACACCAAATTTAGTTTTCAAGTTTAGTTTTATTTTGAAAAAAAAAAAATAAATAATTCTGAAAGTGCTAGTTTAATTTAAATTAGTGGTTATTGAATCATGTCTGGAAAAAAAGCATATTATTACAACATATTTTAATATGATATAATAAGATAATCATGCTAGATAAAGAGATTTACTGTTGCAAGTATAAAATATTTTTTATAGTGAGGAAAAAGCTGCTGTAACAATGTTGAACTGCCATTTTTTGTGTTTTACACACAGAGCAAATATGCACTAGTAATTAGCTACTTTATTTACTTACTACTTAACCACTATCTTTACTTTTTTAGATGTTTACATTGATTTCATTTTGTTTATATAAAACCCTAACCTTCTTGATTATTACCCTACTTTTTTATTTAAAATGTCAAAAAGTTTTTACCCTATACAGATAATGCAATGAATTATTTCAGTTGCCTAGTAACAAAGATGCCTTGTTAGCAGCTCGATCTGAAAATAGATATTTAATTTTAACACATGTTATTAACTAAAGCCATGCTTCATGTATCAGTAAACTTCAAATGGGCTTCTTTTACTTGATTTTGAGACATAAAGTGGTGAAATGCATGTGCCATTCTAGGGGCAAATAAAAAGACTTACCCTATTAAAAATGTTGGTGCTTATAATTTTAAAAGTCAAAGTTAACTTTTAAAAAAATGTGGCTTTTGAAAGAAGAAAAAAAAAACTCACTCTTGTTCTGCTGCTTGATGCGTACTACAGTTGAGTGGCCACTTATAAACCCCTCGAGGCAAATCAATATATTGACATCTATGAACACTTTTTAAATGGTCTGTTGTTGCACTGATGAGATATTGGGTATCATCTTTCCATAAACATTTGTTCCCAGATTTCACTTGTTGGTCAGATCGTAATGGGATTTGATAAAACATTAATGGAACGTAATACTCCATCAGACAGCCATTAAACACTGTCAATTCTTTTTCCTGGAAATTTGCTGTATTGTATATTGTAACACTTAAATTCAAGTTGAGATGCTGTGCAGTATAATAGTCTTGGTCTCTGTGTGTTTTGACGTTGCTGTATGAGGACAGCCTATAAACTTGTGACTAATTCTGTAGCAGGATGATTGAAAGCAGAGCTAATGGTGCGTTGGAGCCTGCCACTGCTGTTCAGGGGAGTGGAATTGCACTCTAGGGCTCCTCTAATGACACACACAAGAAAGCGGGGATTGAGGTGGGATAAACCATTATTTGCAATATCAGTCTAATGCCGATATTCAAATGCCACAATATTCTATAGAAATCAACCGTGCAGTTTTTGCTGAAATACTTTCTTTCTGTAGACCTTTGGTATGGTGTCTATATTGAATCCATCTCTATGTCTCACACCACCACTTACAGTTCTCTAAATACCCCCTCTACCACCTAGACATACGTTAATAGCACTTGTTACGTGGTGCAGTACCAAACCGGAGACAGAACAGCGACAAGGGAATCGCCCATTCCCACCTCCTACTTTGTAATTTTCCCATCACTTTGGTGAAATTTTAGCATGTGGTGGGAGGAAGAAGTGAAAATGTACCAAATCATATTCAAATCCAACACAACACTCCATGCACAGATTGCTCTGAAAGGTAGTGTAGGAGGTGGTGTGGGAAGAGACAAGCAGAAAAGTATTTTACTATTCAGCACTTGTCAAAGAATTGGTTGTTTTACTCCAGAAGCACTCCTGACTTGAGGACAAATGACAAATGAGTCAGTAATGGAGGTCTAACTGAATCTAACTGCGAGGAATGGTTTTGGAGACAGTAGGGTTTTTAGAGACATTGCACAGTGGCATCTGCAAAAACTGAGGGAGCAGTGTTCTTTATAAAGTGACCAGTTACAGAAACAATGACATAATGGCTGGGTTTTGTTCATTGTATAAACTGCAAAGACTACAGCTGCTCAATATTTTTAAAATGACACAATATGCATATACCAATAATGTTTTAACCTACAAACAATGTTATTTTACTCCACATTTTTTATTTTACTGTATTTAGCCAATAAGATGAAGCAAACCCAAAGCTGAACGCCAAAGTATCTCAAAGAGAGCGGGGCAATGTGAATGGCTCTATTGTGGAAGCTCACTAAGTTCATACATGGTCAGGATTTGTATAGCGACTGGCTGCATAACATTAACGAGAGCTAGAACATGGATCTCCTCTGTTATCCACCAGCCACAGCTGCTTGTCTCACTTGAACTGCCGTTGCATGTATTCATTGTATAAGCGAGCGTGTGTCACCCTGTCAGTGGCCAGGCAGAGTGTGGGCGTATAAGGTACATGCTGCTCAGGTTACTCATTTCTCTCTAGCACAGGACTAGCTTTCTGTCTCACTATTTAGCAGCAGTAGCAGACTATTTATAGCTCACTTCTGGCCTAGTTGGCAACAGGAAGGAGATGAAGACAAGGAAAGGAACTATGGAGGCCAAGGAGGGACAAAATAGAAAGTAGAACATCCAACTAGAGCAAAGTCTCATGTGCTCAGAAAAATAATTGAAGTTACACTTTTCTGGACAAATGTGCACTTTAAGTATTTTCAAGCAAGAATTGTGCTGCACAGTTTGGGAAAAGCATTACTGTCACCGTGCAAGGTATGCAGCGTCAAGTTAAAGTAATGTCAAACTGTCAAGTTCATCTAAAACAAGAGGGCATAATGCCGTGATTAACTTCCAGCTTTTATTTTGAAATCAATTGAAAACATTTCCTTTGAGTCAAGGGCAGAAAAAAAAATCTATGTAACTAAATCTATATAACCAATTATTGGTAAAATAAAATCAAAGTCTGTCGTTGGACATGTGTTCACTTTTGAAACATTGTAAATATTTGTGAAACATTAGGAAAAAGGAACATTTCTGTTATCGTGATTGCAAAAATGTTATACATGATATCTGTTATATCTGTTTGCTTCAGTAAAGCTTCAGTGACTAAATGAGGAGATGACTTCATCTGCCATGTCTGTTTTTCAGCCTTTTTTGATTGTGCTTGGCGGCAAGCAGCAAAGGCCTTATAGGGAAGTCAGCGTTGAGGTATTTCACCTTAATCCACTGCAGGAATTTAGTCTGTAGGCTCTACCTTCAAAAAGAGAGCCGTGAATCTATAGTGGATGGTTGGATTAAATTGAAGAACTATAAGAGAGATCATTTTGGTGGACAAATGTAAAACTCATTGATGGGCCACTGAATTAAATAAAACATTGAATTAAATAAAACAGATACATGTCTCCTATTGTCATGCCTAAATATTGATCACTCAAATGGCTAAATTTTTCCAGTTTTAAGACTTTATTGTCCACAGTTTACATCCAGTCTCTTAGGGTGCTGTGGAAATTTGTTTTATAAATTGAATTTACTTTCTCTTTAGGGCTCATTTAAAGTTTTAAAACTGCTTCAATATCAGAAGAATGTAGCCGCCACAGTTATGGTCTCTTGATGCTAGCCATAGTAGTGTGCGTTCATGGCGTGCTTTGTTCTGTGGCAGTGTTTTCACTGTTTAAGTTGACACAGCTGGTGGGCAGGATGTCAGCTTCAGGCCGGTGTCACTGCAATTCTCCCCTTAGAAAGCAGCTCTCTTTTTCTATAAAAAGACTGTTTCTCTGTATGTGTGTAAGTTACATTGCAATTAAAGGGGATTTAGCTTTCTTAAATCATTTAAATCTTGTAAATAGATCACCTTAAAAGGCTAAGAGTAGTATTGCAGATATGGCTTGGAAAAAGGTTCATCCCCCTCGAATTAATATATGTATTCTGTTCACTAAATGCTTGGAAACATTGGTTGTTTTAGAAAGAGAAAGTTAAGTTCTTTCATCAGAACATTTGTCTCCAGTATTTGCACTGTATGACCAGTGTGTATGTGATTGCAACTGGGAGTGTTCTGTGGTCCACACTGAGCTGAGCAATTACTTAATTCAAAGTGACACACAGAAACACGTAATCCATAAGAAAGAGGACCCTTTATATCAGACACATTCAATACATCTGTTTAGTGCTGACTGTGTCCGTCTTTTGCTGCTAAAATACCAGTTATACTCAGTGAAATGTGACTTTGAACAGCCCGTAAAAGTTGCACTTGTCCAGCCATCACAATGTGGGCCTTGTTACAGTCACTGAAATCTTCACAATGCTTCCTTTTTTCTGTCTTCCAACACAACAAATCAGTTTTGAAGACAATTGCTGCCCTCCACAACCATTCTAACCAGATGGTCGTAATCTCAAGGTTGATTGGTGAATACCTTATACCTGTATTCTATTGTGCTGTATTTGTTTTCCTACAAAAATTGTGGATCCTAGGTCACTTGTCTATTTGAACACATAAAATGTACTATTACCTTGAAATGTAGTACATATTTGTCTGTGGCTAAATGCAGAAAGGCAACAAAAATGTGTAAAACTAATGTGTGTTTATAGCTCCATCAAAAGATGAGGGATAGAGTGGGTAATAATGCTCTAGTCTGTCTGTAATGCATAAAATCAGTGTCCAGATCCAATTATATAGACATAAACATACAGTTTATCTTATTTGTTTCCTGTAGATAAATGGCTGTTCTGCACTAAGTATCTGTAAAACAGATTTTATTTTGTATCTTCTCTTTCTTTTGCCAGACAAGTATAAAAGAAGGCTTGTTGCTCAAACAGACCAGCTCCTTCCAAAGGTGGAAAAAGCGTTACTTCAAATTAAGAGGCAGAACTCTCTACTACGCCAAAGATGCCAAGGTAGGTTTTCCTTTAATATCCCACTTCTTTGATTTTGGATGGAAAAGTTCAAGCTGCCATCTTTACCATCTCCTGATCTTAACCACACTTCTGATTTCAAAGGTACATTTAGTATCACTTCACTTCTAACCAACTCTCCTTGGTTTTGATGTGTGCATGTGCGTGTGAATGTGCACTAGTCTGGCAGTGCTGTGGCGCACTGGCAGGAGCGGGCGCTGCGTAGAGTGTCCAGGAGTCGTGTGTGCTGGCGAGTCCTGTCTGTGTGTTGGACAGGCGCGCGCCACTCCCCTCCACCCCTCGGTGCCAGCGGATCTGAGGAAGGCCTTGTCAGAGTCCGGGTCAGCACAGCTCAGCCAGGGGTCAAGGGTCAGGGGTCAGACCACCAGGAGAGCATAGACTTTTATTGATTCATTACTACTGCATTCATGCCATATGAAAATACAGGCAATGTTCAAGTACCTTGTAATTTCGAATTATTAAGCTTCATAGTTAGCCTTTAGATAGTAGGCCAACCATGAAGCTTTGCAACTAAGCAATTTACTTATTGTATGACAAGAATGCACTATAGAATATAACGTACAGTAGTATAGTCTAGGTTGCTAAGGTGTGTCGGCAAAACACACAAAAATGACAGATCATTTTTACAGTCTGTGTTGCTTGTCCTTAGCTTAATGCCACTAAAAAGCCATGCTGGGAGAATGAAAACAATTTTATCATCTGTCTTTTTGGCCTGGTAGTGGCATTAGGCTCTATAGATAAGTGCCCATTTTCTACATGTCCATTTTCTGTGGTGTCTTAAAGTAGCCTGGCTGGCTGTGCTGTCCTCTGCTAAAGAAGCTTGATCTCCTCATTGATCCAGCACAGACTCTACATCTCAGCATCATGTTCTTTCTTTTAAACCTCAACCCTCTTTTTGATTCCAAGATCTAAATAGATTATCAATGCTAACAATATAAACAGACACTTAAAAAAGTGACCATGACCAATGTGATGGGCCAAAACTGGGAGAATAAGTGAATATCACATGAAAGCTGTTGCTGAAATGAAGACACTAAGCTTAGATCTGGATCTTTGACTAAAGGTCAAGATGTTTGCCTTTGTCCACCATTCACTGTCAGCTTATATTATAGATCCGCTACAGACAGTTGAATACACAAGTGTGTATGTCAAAGATGTGAGGGTATAGTTGAGCATAAGGTGGATCAGTTTTAGTGGTGGCATGCTATTTATTCTGAGCTTGACATATACTTCTAGTCATCTGTGCTAATACTAAGACGTGTGCCTCAGCTATGCACACACATTGCTGGCTGACGTACTTCTTTGGCGAGGCCCGGGGAGAGCGTCATTAACTGGGCTTTCCCTTTGACAGCTGCAGCGGCTCCCCTCTTACACAGATACACACAGTCAAAGGGCATTCCTTTGACGGCATTGGTTTTTGGCCTGCCGCCCTTTAGGAGCTCAGCTGAATGCCGTACAGCTATGTGAAGATATCGTCTTCCTGTCTCAAATAAGTCTGTCTGAATTTCCAATCAAAGTGACTTTCAGCTCCTTCCCAAAAAGAAAGACCCTTGAATTAACATGGTTATTTTTATTTTTTACTGAAAAACACAAGTGAGGCCACTTAGCTGTAGTTATGTTGTACATTTCACAGCAATTAAATAAATCACATTTAAGGCGGGTCCTTTTTTTTCAGCACACAACAATGCTCCATTTTATTGACACAAACATTAAGAAACAAGTAAAACATTGTAATTTATTTTCTATTAACCTGCCATAACTTAGTTGTTGTTGAGGGTTGATTTTCATATTTAATGGCTTGTGTTGGCATCTCTCTCACATAAATTTACAAGGTTTTGATTCTAGGTTTGCTTTGCTGTGGCTTTGTTTCTCACTGATCACTTCATGCCTAGTGTACCAATAATACTCTTAAAGAAAATATATCTTTTATACTTATTCTATTTTTTGCCATTCTCCTTCTTGTCCACCACAGTCTCTTATCTTTGACGAGGTGGACCTGTCGGACGCAAGCGTTGCAGAGTCCAGCACAAAGAATGTTAACAACAGCTTTACAGTAAGTGAATTTCACTCTCACCCTCCCACATGAACTGATGTCAACCAAAACCCACCGAAGGATCATAGTAACTGTCTAACTCTTTAACAAAAGAGGAGGTCCATCGTGGTTTACATATAACAGTATTTTTTTGGGTGGTATTTTTTATGTTTTTATCACTATTGGCCTTTATGTTATAATCACATGCTTCATGCAGCAGGTCTATTTGGAGATAATAAGCAGTGCTACTGTGAATGGCTGCTTGACTCAAGAAGAAAAAACCTCTGTGGGAAGTGACGGGTATTGAGCATGTCTATTACTGTATGTGCTAGGAGGATGCAAACAGACAGTGCAAGAGCTAGTAGTGTCTTGTCCTTTCTATAAATGTCTCTCCTCCTCCTTGGTGTTGCTATTTTAAGGAACGAGTAGGAGGAGGGAGCAAGCAGGAGAACAGTGCCTTGAACAGAGCGTGGAGCTATTTTTAGCAACGCAACTACACGCTTCGCTGACTGCTTGATATGGCTTATGTTCGCCATATTCATAAATAAGATTAAATGAGTTTAATGTACGTGTGTGCGGCACGTGTGCGACTATGTGCCAGAGGGCAATGAAGATTGACCGCTACACTCCGCCATTATGTTCCTGAGCATCTTAATTATGGAAAGGAAGAGATTATGCTGGAGGAATAACAATTAGAGTTAAGAGAATGACAAAATAAAGTTAAATGTATGCAGTGATTCCCATAAATTTACATATATGTTTATAAATGAAGCAAAGATTCAAGTTCTGAATGAAAGTAATATTCTTTTTTATTTTTGCGGTGAATATACTTGTAATAGCAGAATTTTTATGAGGGCAAACACTTTATATAACATACTTAATCAAACATCCAATGAGTAAAGACTTAAAGGACCAAGGTGGGGATTAAACATGAGGCAGGTAAGAGCAGTATTATTTTATTATGATCTTATTACTCCACTTTTATCATTATTATTTACCACAATACAATATTATAGGGTTAATGTCTTTCTACTTTAGGTTCACTCTAATCTCGTCAGCCAAAAACACTGACATGCAAAGTCCTTTTGTGAAATGTGCTGTATATTGTGATTACAATAGATTTTAATCTATAATGCAGCTCAAGATAAGACTTTAAGACCAGCTGTGTTTACTTACTTACACCAGGCATGTGCACATTCATAAGCACAACTGTCAAGACTGAGGTTAAAGAAGGGCACAACATACAGTAAATTGCACAAGACAGTTTGATGTTTGATCTGAATTGACTGCAGAGCTGCTTAAGATGATAAAGGGGAAGACAGCAAGGTAGAGCAGTGGAGGAAATCCTAGAGTGATGTCACACCACAGCCAGCTGTGCTCGCACACACGCGGTCCCTGGGGAAAAGAGAAAGCGGCGGGTACAGCAGTAGAGTGAGGCATTAGCAAGAGCTGAGAAGGAGAGGAGAGATGCAGAATATGAAGACGGGACAGATAGACGGGACTGACCTGAGCGGTGGAACATAAAACCAAAGGTAATGTGACTATGGTTTACCTGCACATGGGGCAAACATGTGTAATCTCACGCGAGACAGAGTCAAGCATACCGACAGGGGGAGTGTAGGCTTTATTATGTATCTCAAAAAAGAGACAGTCGATGGGAAGGTGGGGGCACTGCAGAGGAGCCATTGCAGGGTTTGCTGTAACTGTGCAGTTATGTCCGCCTGTCTGTCTGGCTTCTCATTGTTGTCACATGTCTATGTCAGTGGTCTGAGGATGAGGGATGCTGCAGACGTTCTCTTTGCAGGTTGCTGCATGCAGTAATAGTGTATGTGATTGTTTATTGCTAAAACGTACTCCTTTTTTTATTTGTAAGTGTCACTAAAAAGATGTTATAGTTCGACTGTTTCACATGAAATGTTTAAATGCTCCCTTCATAAATGTCTAAAATCATGTTGTTGTTACATAACCACTTGTGTAATTTAAAGGTTACCATAGCAACATTTTTATTAAAGTTGGTACAGGCATTTTTTCTTGGGGCAGAATTCCATGGAAAATATGAATGTTGTCTCAGAGGAATAACTATTGTACTTCCTCTATTAGCATTTTTAAAATATAGCAATGTTTTTTGGCCAATAGAAGTGCGTTTCAAAAAGAGAGAATTGCCATAACTGATCAATGTTAATCCATCAGACATGTGCCTACTACACAGACAGTCCTGTTGTCATCTTTAACATGGTATAATTTAGAAGGCGTTGCAATGTCTATCTTTATGTATGAGGCAAAATAAAGGGGTAGATTTAATGAGCAATTCAAAGTAATAGCAGAACTCAAGGTGTACAGAATCAAAGCGATAATTCAATGTGACATGTGGCATATATGCATTATGTGTACACAGTGTGTGCTGCAGAACAGGTGCAAATCTAGGTTTATTAATATCACTATTGTTCAAAAGATAAGATGCATTGTTGTGTTGTTGTTGTGAGGAGCTTGTGTGAATATATGATGAGGCAGTGCTGCTATCTCTTGGAGAGTAGGCACCTTCAAGCCCACGTGAGTTTGAGCTCAGCCCAACCCAAACCCTAAACTCATTACAGCCCACGCCGCCTGTTACTGACTCGCTTGTGCTTATTGCACTGGGCTGACTATTACTGGCCACTTCAAGTCCATGAAATGAAAGTCCAGCAATTGTTGATTAGCTTTGAATGAAGAGGTGCATTCGTGCTCTAAATTGTGTAGTTAATTCAAATCCTAACCTCAAATCTCTAAAGGAGAATGTGTATTCTCGTTCATGTGCAGGGAGTGCGCAGCTGTCACAGTTCCTCTCCACCTCCAGCGTCATTCCCATTAGACACAGTATCTGTGCACTGCTGTCACCAATGCTTCCTGTGGGTGTATGCATAAACACCGACGGGTATTCCACATTATCAGTCAATCTTAGGTGGTTTCCTTCTTGCCAAAAATAAACACAGATGATGCCTATGATTACTCACTATCACCATTTACTCATGTGGCTCCTGATCTGAGAGTTACTTGTCATTCGTTGTGACTTGTCACACTTTGTCAGAAACACACATCTGATGAATGTACATTGAAGGTCAGCAATCAAGAGAGGTTTTCCACTCTTGAGGGATGCCGAGAGCCATTTTTGGAAACAGTCGTTCCTGTTTCCCCTGGCAACCAATCTTATCACTACACACACATCGATTTAGACAACGGCACACATGGACACAGTACACCATCACAAAGACAGGATGATCTATGTCCGCGGGGATCAATTTGCTCCTGTGTATGTGTATACACACAATTGTGAACAAGTGGACTCATGTGCATGCTGACAGAGAAACACACTAATCCTTGTATTGTTATTAACGGCTGGAATAGTGATAAAGAGTAGAGCAAAGAAAAACACACATCAGCATATTTGGAGAATTGTTGTACACTGGACATGGGACACAAAACAACAGCATTCTGTGCAATAAATAGAAAAGATGTATAATATGGATTCTGTCAAAAAAAGACACTAACCCTAACCCTGGCTTGCTATGCTGGAGGCATCTGTAAGTGTGCTCTGTAGGCTGTAACACTTTTGCCCCTGTATAAAGATGACTAATTGAAGGATGTGATATTAACATTAAGTTTTCTTTGGCAGTTGCTATTGCCTTTGGCTCATTGTGTTTTCAATAGTATCTCCTGGAGACATTTAGTTATACATTCTCTGTCTCACTTATTGGTGCTGCAGATTGTTGTGAAGTTAACATAGTCCCATAGCAATGGCCCTCTTATGTAAAAAGAAACCATTTTAAGTGAGAGCATTTTAAGGGAATGTAAGGCACATTTCCACTCCCTCCAAGTTTGTCAACACCAATAAAGTTTACATTTCATATTTTCTTGTTTTTATCAACAGGCTTTCAGTTTGCAGAATAGAAAGGTGGCTACTGATGAGACTTATGGTCAATGGGTTATAAGATTGATTAAGTGATTGATCAGGTATATAGTTGTCAAACATGTCAATAAAACAAGTGTATTGCTTATAATTCTGCACAGAAAGTTGTATTTATTTTCACTGTACGGTATAGATAAAAGATAATCCACAATTAAATTGAATTATTAAGTTCATAGGCATTTCATTGATATACTATATACAATGATATACTATCTGTGCAATATTTGATTTTAGAAGATGGTCAGCTGTCAGCACAAATGCTGCATACAGAAAAGAAGAATCAAAGCAGGAACTAACAACAAACATAACAATAAATAATGTATTTATAATACAGTATTTCATTAATAAGATGCATCTGCACATCTCTAGATTATAATTGCATTGTCCAGCATCAGCAGAAGTCCTCAGTTTTCCAAGGCTGCCTTTTAATGCTGTAGCAGTACAGCCTACATGTATGCTCGTTAACACCTGCCACCTCTTAAATATAACAGTGTAAATTAATTTTTTTGCTGAGACATACCATTTTACACCCAGACTCTATTTTTAACAGGCCCTGCAAATATCGCCTCATATGATTCATTGGATTTTCTAATGGGAACTGATTTCTGATTTTACCACTGTCGAAGGCTGTCTACTTAGTTACAAAAACAAGACTCTTCCAGTTAAGGAAATTCCTAGTAACTGTGTATGAGTACCTTGATATTACCTTATGTTTATGCATGTTTGAGTGACATTATTCTTCATGACTTGTGCGGCTTAGCTGAACTGAGATAACATAAGGACATGATGAGTTAGAAAGATGAGATGAGAGGGCATGAATAAAAGATGGACCGTTGAAAGGCTGCTGTATGTCTGTAGGGTTATCCACCAAGAGTCCGTACTTTAAACACACCAGCACACACCAGAGAGAGGACAGAGGGGGCGGGGGGTGAGAGAAGCTCTCAGCCTTTTCCGAGGCACTTCGCCTGTCAGCACCAATCTTCCTCAAAGCGGCGCGGTGAGCTTGGAGCAAGAAAAGAGGACAGAAACGCAGGGGTGAAGCAAAAGTCTAACTACAGAAGGTGTTAAGGGATGAGTGAGCTCGAGTTAATGAGAGAGAGAGTGGAGAAAAAGAAGAAAGGAGGGGGTTTTCTCATCCCATCTCTGCCTTAAAGACAGACCGATCGTTTGCAACTATCAGTGGCACCGGAGGCTGAGGAGGACATCGCTGGAAACTGCCTCCCTCTCTCTCCGTCTTCCATTGTTTCTTCCCAAACACTATTTTTCTCCAAATCCTCTGACCTGGGCATCTGCCTTCTGTTCTGTCCAGGTGATCACTCCGTTCCGTAGACTCATCCTCTGCGCTGAGAACAGGAAAGAGATGGAGGACTGGATCAGTTCGCTCAAGTCTGTCCAGTCAAGAGAACATTACGAGGTATATCCCATTTATTAATCATGTGTTTATGTGCATGTTGTGGGGTTGCGTGTGCACGTTTGTTTTTAAGACTGAGAAAAACAAATCCAGTGATAAGAGATTTATGAGAAGGTGTAGTTTTCCTTTAAGTGACTATCATGACAAGTAGTAAGACCAGTTGATTAAAATGATAATAATGTCCATGTTTTGTGTATTGTAGCATGAAATTCAGTGCTTTGATGTTTATAAAGGACCCCACATTTTGTTTATGCAAAAGTAAACACACACTTCACATTTTAAGCTGCAAACGACCACTGGCCATGAATAGGCATGCATGGACTGACTTACTGTATACAGTCACAGGTGCATAACTTAAAGTTATATCCAAACATAGAAGAGATGATACTCATATTATACACAAAATGTCTGTGTGTATGTAAATTTTATATACATTTACAAACACTGGTAGACAGGAAGTTTTCAGCTCATATGTCACTTACCACAACTAAATTTTTACACTTGCCTCAATGAGATTGTCTCCAGAAAAATAAAGATTAAAAGAAACAACACAGTGATTACAAGCACTTAATGTAATATATTCTTAGAATAGCAGCAGTAAAAGCCTAATATATTCCCTGTCAGTACAAGATGTGCTAAATCTTGGCACTGTGTTGACAGTGTGGGGTTTACGGCGAGTGCAGAGAAAAAGCTGCGCCATGCATGTTAATGGCTTTGATTTGGGAGGGAAATCTTATATAAGACCCTATCCCACACCCCTTTACTGCACTGCAATGCAGCAGTACCCCTACAGCTCTCACACCACAGGGGCACCCACATATACATACGTATGTTTGCAGAGCCATGCATGTAGCACCCCTGCTAAGACATCAACACAACAATGTTAATGTTCTGTTGTGTGGTGCCTTAACAGTCTGCCAAACCAGGTTTTTAGGCACTTGTTACAAATGGACTTAAAAAACCAACTGTATCTAAGGCTGCACCAACTTCTGCAGACACAACTACTACACTGTACAGTTCACCTCATATTAGCTGATGCACAGTGGATCACTAATGTAAAGAATGATTGACCCAATCTCTCATGCAACAAAGGTGTTGGCAATTAAACAATAATCCTAAAATATTGAATTATGTGGCTTCTGGAACCTTTCATAATGTTTACCAATTTGTTTTTTTGTTTCTACCTTTGTGAAAATTAATCAAAAACAGATTTTTCTTATCAACATCTTTCAGACTCTTGGATGTTTATTGCAACATTGAGTTACTCTAAGGTCTAAAAAAGTCAAGTCTCTTTCTGGTATAGAACAGGATTACGTATGTACCTTAATGGACTTCAATCTTCAAACAATGTTCAGTACTATTCATTTACAGTATTGAGACTTGTTTAACATTTAGACACTACAAATGGTATTACTATACGCTTAATGAGGGAACATACTGTACTGTAGCATTAAAGCCTGTCACATAGTATAATGGAATAACCCAATTTTAATTAACATAACTTTAATAAACAAAATTAATCAAAGCCAGTAGCTGAAAATGCATAAATACATAAATGTCTCTGTATATGTTATGTGTATGCCTTTAACGTTGACTTTTAATGTTGAGTGATAGTTACCCATTTTATGTTTTTCTTTGGCAGACTGCACAGTTTAATGTGGAACATTTCTCAGGGATGCACAACTGGTATGCCTGCTCCCATGCGCGGCCCACCTTCTGCAACGTTTGTAAAGACAGCTTGTCTGGGGTTACTTCTCATGGTCTTTCTTGTGAAGGTTCGGCATTGTTTTTCATACATATATACTTTATTCATATACATTATCATATTTACCATCTGCATTTTGGAGAAATATGACATTGTACTGTATTGTTGTGGCTCACATTTTAAATAAAGTGTTAGGAGGCTAGTTAGTATCAGCTAATTCTTTAATACTAAATGATTTAGAAAGCTAATGGAACAGATGGACCCACTGTGACTCTTAGATGTGAATTCGATTAAATTTTCACTAAAACCTGTAAAAGACTCTGCAGTGAACTGTAAGTAATTCAGTGAAGACTCACTAATGTATGTCATACTGTACATAACATAAGTCCCCCAGATTGAGCTACTAAATTTTCATTTCACAATCGCATCTTTCTATTTAGCCAGTGCAGCAGAAAAAAACAACAACCTGTGAATGACGCCACATCTTCTCACCTCATCTGTGAAAGTACATTGAGGCTATTGAAGGAAGGGGCTCGACTGGCTGGTGTGAAGTGTCAGTTACAGGCAGGAGATTTCAATAAGTGTCATCTGCATATCTCCTTGTCCAAATTTCTGTTCACTTGTGTGTGTGTTTTGAACATTGAATTAGGTGTGAGGATGAATGCTGTAAGTCACTGCACTCGGTGTCCATTACCCACTACAATTAGGCCCTCTTGTATGCTGAGTAGGAGGACAAAGAAAGCAGCACAGAAAGAAAAGACCAACTCGTTAAAGCAGCACCTGCCTCTTGTTATTGACATCGTCTTACACAGACTCACACTTTAACCCACAATGGCACAAATTTGGATTGTCACAGACAGGCACCATAATGTACAGTTGTTTTACATAAATAGATGATGTGTGAAATTATGCATTGGTCCATTGCAATGACAGAGTTCACAGCCATACCTGAGAAAAAAGGCAGACTTCTGGCTAACTAGTGATGCTAACAGTCAACAAGTTCTGGAGAATTTCCAAAGCAAGAGATGGATGTATAAAGCATTTTATTATCTTTTCGAATATTATTTAATTAAAATAATAGATATAAAGGCAGTAACTATAATCCAAATGTGTCCAGACAGGTTCAGTATCACCACTTTGTTTAGTATCATCCAATCAAACATATCAGAGTCAGAGACAAATGTGAGGAAGAGAAAGCAGATGGATCATCGATGGCAATTGGATTAGGTGAAAATGCTCAAAAGCAAGGGGACTACAAACGGCAGTAGAGAGAGAACAACTACATCTCTATTAAACGCCAGAGAGCAAGCAGCCAAACAGTTTCACAGTGGTCAACGTGGCTTAAATTTCCCTTTCGATTTCCTGCCCAGGCCAGTCTGCTGTGATTGATTTGTGCCATACCTAGCCACAAACACTCACACACAGTCAAGCTACTCTCATCCTCACACAAATGCACATTGTCCCAATCTAGCCATTAGGAGCCAGTGGTATCATGACTTCTTCATTTCCCTAATGCTCTGCTAATGCTTTATAACAGTATTTGGCATGGAACAAAGCAGTGGCATTGATTTTTGTGTGTGATTTGTGTTTGTGAGAGAAAGGGTGGGGTACCATAATCTTTTAGAAGCCTAATTGACGAGGGCTTGAGGGAGTTCACATTTGTCACATTTGGTGTTACACTAGAGATTGGCTGGTCTGTAATTTTCACAATTTCTTCTCTATTTACATTAATGACAATTGATATACATATGATATATATCTCCAATTGTGCAAAAGTTTATGTCGTTATTGAAGAATGAACATAGTGTTAACCTTTTTATTCTTATAGTTTTATTTACAGTCTGAATAAATTTAATGATTTAAGTAAGGAAACTGCCGTCTGTTGTTTCCTTACTTTCTCCCTTTGCTACGGCTATTCTATTATACATTTGTTAAGTACATCCACTGTAAATTAAACATGTGCAAGGTTTAAAAGCTACAGCTGCTATATGCTTAACATGTAACTGGATTAACCAGCTCAAAGTCTTCACAATAACCCCTGCTTCTGCTGTCAGATCCTGTAAGTGTGCTGAATGCTGAACAAGCTAAAGGAGGATAGTAATTACACTCACTGACATGCAATTAGGCCTTGATTCATTATAACATTGTACTTCACTGGGTGGTTTGGGATCATGAACTATCCTTTTATCTATTTAGTCATTTTGTTAAAGCCTGTAGATCTCCAGGAGTCACTCTTTAGATCTGAATTTCAGGTTTTCTATTCAAAAAAACTATAGTTGTTTTTGTATTTTTTATTTTATTGTCAAATTAGTGAGTATCAGCTTTAACAGTAGTAGTAGTAGATTATTAAATTAAAATTGTGTGCACAATTTGTTTTATGCTACTGTGTATATAAATGTTATTCTTTATCTTTGTAGTGTGCAAATTCAAAGCACATAAGCGCTGTGCTGTCCGAGCTACTAACAACTGTAAGTGGACAACATTGGCTTCCATAGGAAAGGACATTATCGAAGATGAGGATGGGGTAAGTTTATATCTATTTAACATGAACAACATTACAACAACATGTATAAAAGATAGAGATAGAGTTTTAAAAGACTATTATTGTCTCAGTAATTCAGTTTTAGAAACAAAACAGTTTTAGATTAGACAGCCTTTCTGTGTGTCATACAGATCGCGATGCCTCACCAGTGGTTGGAAGGCAACTTGCCTGTGAGTGCCAAGTGTGCCGTGTGTGATAAGACATGTGGCAGTGTGTTGAGACTGCAGGACTGGCGCTGCCTCTGGTGCAAAGCTATGGTAAGACATCTGTCATCAATGCAGAAATTGAACAAAAAATCCCAACTTCTTAAGTGGGCTTTATTGTATACAAGTTGAAGTCACCTTTTGGGGCCTTGCTTTACCTTCACTTGGGATTTCCTGGCCGACACTTTTTCATTAATTTATAATCAACTGTGGAACTGATCTGGTCTGTCTGCAAGAGATTAAATGTCCTCTTTTCTAGTGGATTTGAGGTTTTCTTACCTAAGCCAAACCTTTGATGAATGAAAAGGTTAGACCAAGGCTATTTTAGTCAGCTATTATCTGCTGCTGTTAAAAATTACCCTGTATCGTTATAGCCAGTTAATGTAACTACTTGTGAACAATGAATCAATGAGTAATTAAGTGCAGTTCAGTTCACTGATAAGGTTTGTATAGTCAAGTTTTTTTTCTAATGAAATAACAGTTGGGTAGATTTCTAAAAAATTAACAGCACAAAGCTTTTGCTATATGTTTCAAACAATTGACTGTTGCAATGGGACCTTATTTCATCTTAAAAATAGTTTAAATAAATGGTGATGATTATGTTGATAATGTTGTTTAATTAATGTTTCAACTCTGTTTAGTTAGTTAGTTAGAAAAAAATTATTTTGCATGGTTATTGGAGAATTATAACTAAATACTGTTGATACTTTAGGTGCACACAGCCTGTATGGACCTGTATCCTCGCAAGTGTCCTCTTGGTCAGTGCAAAGTCTCCATCATTCCCCCGACGGCGCTCAACAGCATTGACTCAGATGGTAAGCAAAGGTGACACCTGTGTAATCACCCTGTCTCACCCTGAGGGTCCAAGACCAATACCTGTGAGCAGTTACAGCTGTGACACCCACACAAAAATGTTTTTCCAAAGCATTTAATCGGAGACTGCTCCTTAGGTGAACTTTCTGCTTTGTGTTCAAATAAAAGTCTACCATTTATATTATTTTACTCAAGCAGTGAAAGAAATTGATTTGATTGATCAGTATGACTATGCCAATATTTTTGTCATCATTCTTATCAGACAATTTGGGTACACCCTGGACAATGGCCAGTTAGTTGCAGGAGTGACATTTAGACAAAAACACTGACAGAGATCAATTCACTCTCACGTTTACCCACTAGGGGCAATTTAGATTGTTCAGTTGACCTATACATGCATGTCTTTGGACAGTTGGAGGAAGCCGGGGGACCTGGTGAGAACCCACCGAAACACTGGGGGGACATGCATACTCCTCAAATAATGTAACCTGACATGTTTCTTGTCTTCTCCTTAAGCTTAAAATAGCTCTCTGTCATGTGAGGAGGTGTGTGGGCATGTGATAAAGAGGAAGAAAATGACACGATGCCTCCTAACCTGTTGTGACTAGCAATACGTCGTGTGTCATTTCATGAAAACGTAAAAATGGTTGTTCAAAAACAAAAACCTAAAACAGATTTAGACATATTCAAATCGCTGATTAGATTATTTAAACAGCATCTCACTCATACACAACATATGCAGTGGCTTAATTGATTGAGGAATAAAACAGGACAGACTCACAGGATTAAAGAGAGGCAGCAAATAAGATGCATCTATGTCTTATGTCTTTCTTTCTTTCTGCATCTCTACACATGCGCCAGGACCCCGCTGCCCAACTGCATGCTCAAACGGGGGAGCGAGTTGGGTTGTAATTGGCTGAGAGGGGCATCAGACTGTAACACGTGCTGGAGAGTCGTGACTTCCCTCTTCCCTCTGCTTTTTTGTTGTTGTTCATCTTCTTCTTCTCCTCTGCTCAGCTCAGCCTCCGTCTATCCGTCTATCCACTGTCAACATCATGGCGAGGGAAAAAAAATCAAAGAGGGTAGACAGGGAGCTTAAGGATAATCAAAAGAGAAAGCCAAACAGAACACCCACACACACTAAGACACACATATGGTAGTGCATGCACAAAGCTGTCAACACAGTGGGGGTGTGCAGATTACGCTGAAAGCATCAAAACCTCTTGTTGCATTACCTCACTCAGATTAGTCTATATGTGTGTGTGTTGAGCTAAACACGTGATTTTGGCATGTGCTCTGCTCCCATGTGTTATGAAGCCCTGTTATGCTGTTTGAATTTGATGAGGTTATGATGCTAACTGAACGATGACAAACCTGCCCCTGCATCAGTAGAGCGTCATTGATGTTATTTTCCTGTTTGAGATAAAACAAATAATTGTATATATCTTTTGAATGGCTTTTTTGTTGAGCTTTCTAACAGATATGTAATGGTGTGATGTCAGTGCTCAAAACTGTTTTTTTTCTTTGTTCTTTATTTCATCTCAGGATTCTGGAAAGCCACATGCCCCCCATCGTGTGCCAGCCCCCTCCTCGTCTTTGTCAACTCCAAAAGCGGTGACAACCAGGGAGTCAAATTTTTGCGACGCTTCAAGCAGCTCCTTAACCCGGCCCAAGTGTTTGACCTTGTAAATGGCGGGCCACACCTTGGGTGAGGACAAATGGCAATTCTACTACTACTGACAGTGAAGCTGAATTGTGACAAAATGCTTTGGGTTCATTATTTGCAGTCTGCGCCTATTTCAAAAGTTTGACAACTTTCGGATCCTGGTTTGTGGAGGTGACGGCAGTGTAGGCTGGGTCCTATCGGAAATTGATAAACTCAATCTTCACAAACAGGTAACTTTATTTGCCCCTCAGAGTATAGTATAATAGCTCAAGTTCTAGAACAGTATTATGGCTTGAGGCTCTGAAGACTGAACGTCAAAAGAAAGATAATCATTATCATTAACAATCTAACAATTAACCTGTGAAGACATGCACAGACAAAGGGAGAATATTTAACATTGGTGTGAGTCACTGGATTAGAGTGAAGAGCTGATTAAACATTCCAAAATTGTCAATATACTGTAAAATAATATAGACTAACACATCCTTATATTAAGGTTATTTTCTATGAATTAATATGATTTTCAGCATCTGAAATGTGACATATTTAACACACACTGACAGACTGTTTCTGACTGCAGCAAACCTGTAGCACTGTTTTCCAAGCCCTCTCTATTTTTTGCAGTGCCAGCTGGGGGTTCTGCCTTTGGGAACAGGCAACGATCTGGCACGAGTGTTGGGCTGGGGCCCATCATGTGATGATGACACCCAGCTGCCCCAAATCCTGGAGAAGTTAGAGAGGGCCAGCACCAAAATGTTGGACCGCTGGAGCATCATGACCTATGAGATTAAGATTCCTCCCAAACACAGCTGCCCCACCACGCCTGAGGGGGCTGACGACTGCCAGGTACTCACAGGAACTGACAGGCGTTCACATGCATCAGCAGACACATCAGCACATGCCCAGAATAGTGTGTGGCACTTTATAGTCAGCTCACTCCATCTTCACCTCAAACAAGACACAGGGTTTATCTTTCAATCTTTGTATTGGATTATACAACAATCCATGGTTGTATTGTGTGCTTTTTCACCAGTTTCTATTTTTTTCTCATGTCTTCTTTCTAGTTTCACATTTCAGCTTATGAAGACTCGGTTGCAACCCATCTTACTAAGATCCTGAACTCCGATCAGCACTCTGTGGTCATCGCCTCAGCCAAGTAAGTAACTCTGCAGCTTCACAGTGTGTACTGTGTAGGCGCAGTAAGCACTATTATCCCACACAGGTGGACAAGAACCAGAAAAAGTTACCAGAGACTCTCATTTAAGATCCTGGTAAAGCATATGGCTTTTTAAAGCAGCAGCGCTTTTTAGAAGACCACTTAAAAAGTACCACTTTTTGTAAAGCCAACTTATGAATGTTCATCATTAATAAATCCCTTTGTGCTGTACGTATTTTATTTTATTATTCCTCTTCACAGTATCACTCTTCTTTATGGAGTAAAATGTTCTTTATTATTATTTGTTATTAGTCTTTCTCTCTTTTCCGTGTGATTGAAACAGATATCTCTCTCTCTGTGTTTAAGGATTCTGTGTGAAACAGTGAAGGATTTTGTTTCCAAAGTTGGAAAAGCTTATGAGAAGAGCAACGAAAATGCAGATGAGTGCGACAGCATGTCTCTCAAAGTATGTCACAATAAACATACATGAGCCTTTTTATTGATCTTGTTTATTTTGTGTCTTGTAAATGCTGACAGAGCTTTTTTTCATATTCTGTCAAATTAGTGTGCCATCCTGAATGAAAAACTGGACTCACTGCTTCAGACACTCCAGACTGAGTGCCACCACTTGCCTCCATTGCCCCACTCCACTCCCCCCATCGTGGAGGAGGAGCAGGAGGAGGAGGAAGAGGAGGAAGAGGAGCCCAGTGAGGAGAGTCTGACAGAGCTAAAGGAGAAGCTGGAGGAGGAGGAGACAGAGAAGGGAGGCGGGGGTTCGCCTCATCAGATGTTCAAAAGTAGAGAGCAACTAATGCTTAGGGCTAACAGTCTGAAGAAAGCTGTGCGGCAGATCATCGAGCAGGCTGAGAGAGGTAAATAGCTATTAGACTGCACTCAAAGCTTGAATCTAAGATAAGAACTGAATACCAGTTGCCTTAATGCTTCCCCTTTCAGTACATATATCCTCAATTAATTACATTCTTAGTATAGGTGCCAATGAATCAAATATGCACATTTCCCAAAATAAAGAGTGGTCAGTGGCGTTGAGGGTACTTCAACATTAACAGATAAGACAGACATCATATTTATATGTATTGTATTTGTTAACAATTGTCTTTGAATATCATATTTCCTGTCTTATATGCCTGCTTCCTGTGTTGTTTTCTCATGCAGTGGTGGATGAGCAGAATGCCCACACAGAGGAGACAGAGCTTGCATCTCCGTTGGAGTTCAGGAAAGACAGTGAGGAAGAAAACCGTGACAGTGAAAAGGATGAAGACACCAAGGAGTTAGATGTGTTGCCATGTAAGTCACACTGTTTGTACTCCTAATCTAGGCCTGTTATGTGACCTGTTTACAATCCCTTTTACCAACTTGGCTCTAATGCAGAGTATTTCCATCCTGGGCTGTGTCCAAAGCATTTAACCTTTCCAGCCTTGTCTGGCTGATCTCTTCTCCTTGCCAGCTGGCATTGTTTTCACTGACTGCCACACCAAGCAGGATAATTAATTAATGTTTCATGGCAGCTACCCTTTTACAGTGCATGCTTTAAGAAACAGGCCTCCTCTGGGAGTGATATTTCCAATACCTATAGTAAATAAGCATAACAAAATCCCAATAGAAAACCATGAAGGATCTAAATGTCGCCACCCTGTGGATTTTGCCCTCTCTGCAACGCAGTCATCCAAATGAATAGCGAATGGAAAAATTGCTGCTGACGCAAATCATGTTTCCTGTTGTAAATAAACTTAAGGATTAGTTGTTAAAGTACAAGCAGAAACTCTCAGTCTCTTCTGATAATTCACCACTAGAATAGTTATACTCCTTTTTTTAAACTGCAGATTGTCCTTTTGAGAAAGTAAAGCAGCTGAAGTGTTTGTGTGAATTGTATGTGTGATACTGTGGGTGAGTATGATTGTGCTTAAGCTACAGGATGTTTTATTGTCTTAGGAGCAGAAGTTCTTCCTGTTTATCATAGGGCAGCTTCCTTCCATGCATTTTACAGCCATTAGGAAAGACTGGGGGGTATCACTCCGATCCTCTGCTGTGTGTCCTTACTCCTTCCTGCGCCACTCACAAATTCCACTCACTCCACAAGATAAAATAGTGTAGTTGGTGGCTATGTCTTTCAGTAAGGTTTTTTTTTTTAATATAAATTTTCTTCATTCTCTGTCCAGCTGCCAAGAGCCCATGTTCACCGACTGAGCGGAAAGTGAGTCGTAGCACTCAGTCGTATGGTTCCTTCACCATCACCCCTTTCACCACCAGCAAAGAGAATCTTCCAGTGCTCAATACTCGCATCATCTGTCCAGGTTAAGACATCCACAATCACATTTAGATGTACTTACAGTCACAACATATCAGGTAGCAGTAATAATGCACTTTCATGTGTAAGTGTTCTTTCCAGTACCTTGACCTCTTGTGTTTTCCAAATGCATAACACTAATTGCCCTGAAGATAATCGTGCAGTTACCCATGCTTCCCCGCTCAGACTTGTGTGACATGTGTATCTGTGTTTGTTTGTGTAGGCCTGCGGGCTGGTCTGGCTGCCTCTATAGCCGGTAGCTCCATCATTAGTAAGATGCTCCTGGCTAACATCGACCCATTTGGTGCCACACCCTTCATTGACCCTGACCTTGACTCACTGTAAGAGCGTTTTCTCTTTTGGTGTCTTTCCCAGACTTTGTCACAGCAGCGCAATGCTTTTTCAAAATAACTAAGAAAACATTTTTGTTACTGAATTCTGTGACTGATTATTTATCCAGGGAGGGATACATGGAAAAATGTGTGATGAACAATTATTTTGGTATTGGTCTGGATGCCAAAATTTCCTTGGAGTTCAACAACAAACGAGAAGAGCACCCAGAAAAATGCAGGTAGGACAATGTACTTGATATCCCAGTTATTCACTAATATTTATAACTGGCTAGATGCAGCCATAGTCTAATAACATATTGCATCATGGTTAGAAGGCCTTTGGAAAACCCAAGGAAAATATAGGCCAGCTCTTTTGCAAGTCTCCACTTTTTAATCACATATTAGTATGAGTCTTATTCTCTTATTGTATGCCCTTATTTCACCTAGGAGTCGTACAAAGAACATGATGTGGTATGGTGTTTTGGGCACCAAAGAGCTTCTACAGAGAACCTATAAGAATCTGGAGCAGAAAGTCCAGCTGGAGGTGAGAAAAATAGGTTTATTTCCCAGGACTGTTTTATTATTAGACAGTTGATTTTTTGAGATGGAAAGCTTATATCATTCTTCATCTGTACCAACTGTGAGTGACATCAATAAAAATGTACTTCACAAAATGCTGCTTATTCTATAGTTTGTCTAAATATTTGATAAAACTTGTAAATATTTGTATTGTGCTTTGAAGTAATTGAGTTCTAATTGGCTCATATGTCTCTTTTTCTAGTGTGACGGTCAGTACATCCCTCTGCCGAGTCTTCAGGGCATTGCAGTGTTAAACATTCCTAGCTATGCAGGTGGGACCAACTTCTGGGGTGGCACCAAAGAAGATGATGTGAGTGCTTTTATAAGAATCTAAATGTTTGCGCTGTGCTAAATCCTATGCTGCTGGACATAGAACAGGCAACACCACCTTGAACTCAAATCTATTATAGATCCACTGTCAGAGTTTGGCCGTATTCCTGGATTAGCGTAACTCCCACTTTTCCATTTTGTTAGCCATGCCAAGACAGACATGATCCTGGTTTTACATGACCCCAGTGGCCTTGAGGTACATGGGGAGGTACAGTTAGAGAAATAGCTGTGCTTGTTTGTTTAAGGCTCAGGGCACAAGGGCTGCCGAGGGATTAGAGTGTCAGTTTGCACAGACACACAAACACACACACACCCCTGAGTGAGCCCTTGTAGAGGTTACCCTTGGACACACAAATACAGTATGTGCTTTCGGTGTTATATAACTGTTTTGTCGAAGAGGAGGAAAAAAATGAGGAAGAGAACATTAAGTTAAATTTAGTCATCAAGCTTGTGCAAACAGATGCAAACACAGAACAATTAAAGTTTATACTTAGACATTCACACTTTTGCTGGCGGCCATAGCTGCTGATTGAGCCATCTGAATTAAAAAATATATTGAGATTTAATAGAGTAGACATTTTAAGTAGCAAAATAATTGTTTTTGTTTCCATCTAGTGGCCAAAGCCTCACAAAGCACAATCACTTTCTCTGATATGATCTGAGAGTATTCATTTTTGCTGAGTCTCTCTTTTGCTGTGTATGCACATTCTGACTCTTCATGATGTTGACCTTTTTAATTTTTGTACACAGATCAATATCAGAGTCTTTTAACTGAAAAATTCTGAGTGCAATTAATATGACCTGACAGGGCTGTAGCTGACAGGTTTAGCTCATGAATATGGTTACAACATGCTCAAGGCTAATATAATAACTTTTCATTGCATTTTGTCCTGCAGATTTTCTGTGCCCCATCTTTTGATGATAAAATCCTTGAAGTTGTGGCTGTGTTTGGAAGCATGCAGATGGCTGTGTCCAGGGTGATCAAACTGCAGCACCACCGCATTGCACAGGTTGGGACATAGAAGTGAATAATAATGGTATAAATTTACACATACAATATTCCGTCTTTATCTCTGACTCATGTAGTGTCGAACAGTGAAGATCACCATCTTGGGCGACGAGGGTGTTCCCATTCAGGTGGATGGCGAAGCTTGGATCCAACCTCCGGGCGTCATTAAGATCCAGCACAAGAACAGGGCTCAGATGCTCACCAGAGACAGAGTAAGGGGAAACTATGAAGTACTGCAGAATTTAGACTGGAGTGGTGGATTCAAGTGGAAAAGATGAAAAGTATATCTGAAGAGCTTGTGAAGGGCAAACTGAAGCTGAGTGCTGATCGTTTCTGTCCTTTACTTTTCATTGCAGGCATTTGAGAACACATTGAAGTCCTGGGAGGATAAGTTGAAGTATGACAAGCCTCCTTTGCGGCCTCACCTTTATCCACAGCAGTCTGTGGATTTAGCCACAGAGGAGGAGGCTTCACTGGTCCAGATGTGTGCCCGAGCCGCAGAGGAGCTCATTACAAGGTAAGTCATTATAAATTCCAAAAATACAGTTTCAACAAAAAGTTATATGTTATTTTTCTATAATTTACATATTTAACATGGCTTCTGTCACATCACAGGATATGTGAGGCTGCTAAGACC
Source organism: Rhyacichthys aspro (assembly GCA_036850595.1). NCBI lineage: Eukaryota > Metazoa > Chordata > Actinopteri > Gobiiformes > Rhyacichthyidae > Rhyacichthys > Rhyacichthys aspro. Next base: position 12,669,434 of record CM072168.1, read on the forward strand.
AATGGACTTTTGGAGCAGGAGCTGGCTCATGCTGTCAATGCTGCATCTCACGCTATTAACAAAACACATCCAAAGTTCCCAGAGGTTAGCATGAATCAAACAGATGTTAAGATGTTCATAAGTTGAAAAGTAAATACACTCAACTTAAAGAAACTTGTCTCCCACATCTAGAGCCTTACCAGGAATACAGCTATAGAAGTAGCCAGCACTGTCAAAGCACTCTACAATGAGACAGAATCTCTTCTTCTGGGCCGAGTTTCTCTGGTAAGTTATTCTTTGACAAACAAAAGCTAACCTTTCACTTATTATTAACATGTGTATTATTAACCAGATGGTATGCTTTTGGGGGTTATAGCAACTGGACCCACCAGAGGAAGAGCAGCTGTCTAGTGCATTGCAGAGTGCGGAGCTAGAATTGGGAAAACTTGGAGAGATTCCCTGGCTGTACCATATACTGCAGCCCAATGATGAAGAGGTGAATACACTGCAGAAGCTTAAAAATGTATATGGTCGTATATACTGTCTGTATTATCACAAGCCATCAGTGTAAATGTTTGTGGGTGTGCTAATTTTAACCTGCCTCCAAGTAATGACAGAGCTAAATAAAAGGCTATAGGTTGACTGTGCTTATGTACCAGGACCACTCTCTGGGTTACGGCAAGAGGAACAGTCGCTCCAGCATGTTTCGCATAGTGCCCAAGTTCAAGAAGGAGAAGGCTGCCAAGAAAACGAGTCCTCAGTCAGGTATAACCATGTTCACATTGACCTCAGTAGTGAGAGGCAGTATGATCAAGTCAAGATGGATTCGTAGTTTAACTGGTGCGCCATCAGGATGTATCAGAAACAGCCATTAAACATCTATACAACTTTAACATAGTCACATGGATAGGTATTACTTAAAAATGAAACATTTTATTTTGAATTACCTGTTTACATCTTATTACCATATTTTTTTTGGTTGGCTATTATTGCAGAAATGTCAAGCTTTAAGTAGTTTATTAGATCAAATCTAACTGACTATTACTGACTCAAAGATCCGCCACCAATCCAACAATAAAGTTTGTTTCAATACAGAGCTATTTAACCCTTTTATTAAATTCAATCTAGGCACTTTAGAGAGTTGTGATATTCCCCCAGTCATGAACATGGATCGCCACATTGTATTTTCTGTATTAATTAGTAAATAAAAAATATTTATATGTAAGTAAATCTGAAAAAGAAGCTCCGATACCCAGGAAAGAACAGTAAGAACTGCAACTAATGTGTATGTTTTACAAGAAATATGTTTATAGCCCTAAAAAAGCAAAAACACAAAACAGCGATGAGTTACAAACCATCAGATCAGGCACTGTCTCCCCTTCTGCTGCCAAGGGCTGGTTCTTGTCTAGTTGGGCGATTTTTTTCTTCAGACCACATTGGCTTTGCCTCTGTTCCTTCTTTTCTGTACGCTCTGATACGTCTTGACAGAAAGCATGCCCTCAACCCTTCTGGAATGACCTTTGGCCTCTCTTAAATTCCTGCCAATGCTGCTTTCCCACTTTTCCCCCTCCCTCTGATGGTCCTTCCGTCCTGAAAACTTTACTCTGTTGATTTATCACAAAGTATGTGTGTGGCGATATACTGTCAATATGTGGAGTGTGGGAGTGCGTGTGTGACTACCTAGGAGGCAGTCTGAGCCTCTCTCTGTTCTACCCTGTGTGTGTGTGTGTGTGTGTGTGTGTGTGTGTGTGTGTGTGTGTGTGTGTGTGTGTGTGTGTGTGTGTGTGTGTGTGTGTGTGTGTGTGTGTGTGTGCGTGTGTGTGTGCGTGCGTGTGTGTGTGCTGGTGTGTGTGTGTGCTGGTGTGTGTACAGTGGAGAGATGGGGCACAGAAGAGGTGGGCATCTGGTTGGAACAGCTGAGCCTGGGAGAGTACAGAGAAACCTTCATTCGCCACGACATTCGCGGTTCAGAACTGCTGCATCTGGAGAGGAGGGACCTGAAGGTATGAACACACCTGTTAACACATCTGTGTTATTGTGAACCCCCTCCTCTTATCCACAATCAATTTTCTCTTTCTGTCATCTCTTGATAAATATCTCTGTCACTCTCTGCTTGTTTGCCACTTCTTTATGCTGTGCTGCATTGTTCTGCTTGGCTTATTCTGTCTTTGCTTGTTGAAATGACTGGCCACTAACACTGTTGATAGAGAAAATATTCAGAGGAGGAATAGAAAAATAATATGCCAGGTAAACACTGCAAACGCAGGTAGAAGGTTAAGATCTGATGTGATTATATTAATATCAAAGGTAACAAAAGGTAGTTAAGGTAGTATACATACAAATAAAGTGCTACATGCACAGTGCAAGGGAAATCACACCATGCTATTTGTTGGACAATATTTTTTTAATCCTATGAAGCCATGAGAACATTATCTTGTTGTTAGTTATGAGCTTCAAAATGGCTTATGGAAGTTCAACCACATATGCCAAATTAAATGAGTTTTTTTTTTCTTATACTAATCATATCTCATTAGTTAGTGGTATAATGAATGCATTTTTGCACATTCAATTAAATTAATTTGTAGTACATATGTAGGATAAAACATAAAACATAAAATAAAAAGATAAATTCCAACACATGCTCTAAACATTGTCTACAGTGCTCCTTTGAGTGGCATTAAAATGAAGTCCAGAACAATCCAGTTTGCATGAACCCTATGAATGACTACTGCAACAATAAAGAAAATAAACTGAAACAACAAAGAACCAGCGGTTAGACAATGAAAAGTGTTGCACGTTGATTGGCAGCTGCTTGAAGTTAAAATAGGCAATGTTTGACTTGTAAAATTGTGAGATTGTAACCCATGGATACAGCTAGTGACCTATTCCATACATTTAGCTAATGTGCTTATGTGCACATTGTGCTACCTTGTAAAATGCACATGCATTTTGCACACCTGAAGTGTTGATCTGTTTGTCCCCTCCCAGGATCTGGGGATATCGAAAGTGGGTCATATGAAGAGAATCCTGCAGGGAACTAAGGACCTGGCCAAGGCCTCCATGATTGACCTCTAACCCAAAAGCAGGTGCTATAGCAGAGGAGAATCAAGTGTTCCCCCAAAATGAGTGGACAGGTTTGTGAGCACTATAAGCAGTGAAGGAGAAGACGGGTGTTTGGAGACATCAGGTTCATCCTTTTATGGAGCCAATCTGTGTAAAGCAGTGAACAAAATGAATCAGAGTATTTGTTTGTGCTTTGGTGCCAAAATAACAGGTGGGAATAATGCAGTGACAGTACAAGGAAGTTACAGATCTTCAAAAATCTACAGTATAATAAGCCATTTCTAAGTTTGTGTCCATTCATACAACATAATCAGTTATGCAACAGACCATACAGTTGGCAGGAAATTTGTTGTCACTTTAGTAGCAAGAGCTGGACTTCCATGAGTGTCTCCTGAAGGGTGTAGTTTTCATTCATTCCAGTGTAATATATGTTTGCTAGATCTCTGCCTCACTATAGAGTCACAGGTGATTTATTGCAGGTTGTGGAGTCTAAAACAGTGGGATATGGCTGCATGCTTTGCTTGTTCAACTTTAGATATGTTTAATTGCATGATTAGTGACTTGATTTTGTGTGCAGAGTAACACTTGAACATGTGTTTTTTTTATTACATAAGTATTACAATGCCATAAGTTACTACTGACAGCAACCAGTTTTGTCTGTGTCAGAACTTTAATTTATTTTGTTTGCATGATAAAAGTGTGTCAAAACTCTATGTCAAGTGCCACATTTTGGTAATTTATTGTAAAATGTACTTTATTAGTAGACAAGTTTTTAAAATATTGTTGAGGTGGAATATATGGAGTTAATATCTGTAAGTTGACACGTCTCTCTAGATGTGAATATCAGTACCAAAGTGAATGTCAGAGTTTGATCACAAAGCCACTCTATAGGCCAGTGGGTCTTAATTCCATCAAATGTGGGAGGGGGTTTAGTTAAGTAAAATAGTTGCTTTCAAGCCAACTTCTTATACTGTAGGAATGTTTTTAAGGAATACTTAAGGCACTTTTAACTCCTTGCATTATGCAAGTGCAAATCCTCATATCATGACATAGAATTAACAGTGCACCTCAACTTTTTAAACTTTTGGCAATCTAACAGTATTTAACACTTATGCTGATGAGAATAATAGTTAGATATCAGTTTTAAATATCTAATCGAGCAGTTGACCTGCATCTTGCGTAGTGTTGTCAAAGTGCAGCTTTTTTCTTCAGTGTGGGTGAACACTACTTTTTCTTGATAGTTTCTTTAAGACTGGTGGCATTACAGGGTATATTTCTATATGTGATGCTAAGTTTATATTTGTATAGAAATATATTTGCACTGTATATACAGTATCCCAGTGTATGCAAGCAATGTTTATAAGTGTTTTAGTCCATTGCATCTGTACATTGCAGACATAGCATGCATTGTCAACAGCTTACACTTTTGATATTTTACACCATATCAACTGTGTGTTGTTCATTTGGTTCTACTCTCTTGTACATGATAATGCTGTGTATTCTAATAATGGTGCAATATTTGATCTTTTGGTTTAATACTGTCTTTGCAGCCTTCTTAAATTTCTTGGTGGGGAAAGGTTTTTGTACACTCTCCTTTACATTCCCTTCCTCAAAGACAGAGGATAAGGTTTTAGAAATAAGCCCATAGACTGTCTGCATTTTCTTACCAAGTCCAGATTTCTTCCAGCAATTCACTAATATGTAGTTTTCCTTCTCTGTGCTTCCAAGATGATACACTAAATTTCGACTGTGTGAGTGAGATGAGGGCAGACATGACTGTTGTCTTAATATGTAACATGTATCAGTAGCAAATATCTTTAACTCACTCATTATACTTTTGCTTGTATACGTATCATGCTTCTAAATAAGCCTTACTGTTGTCTTCTCAGTTAAGAGTGCTTTAGGCCTTTTTTGCGTAATTAAATTGAAACAAACCACTAGAGGGCCACCTTTTTAAACGTAGCGATATCAAGAGTATGGTTTCCAGTCAAATTTGGCCATTTGATTTGTGAATTTTGTTTAGTGCCACGCAGTGAGAAGAATAAATTATCTGATCTAACTAACCAAGCTCCAGTGTATAAACTGCCTGACAGAAGACAATTTAGTAAAAAGAAAACAACAACAAGAAAAAACTATAGTCGATGTAGAGCCACATTTGTCATTTCTTAGTTAATGACTTAGTTTGTTTTTGACATGAATTCAGGATAGAAGTTTTAAAATGAAGCCTTTCAACAAGTATCTACTTTATTTGTAGTTGCAATGGTGGAACTGCTTTTTGCTGCCTTGTTTTCTCTCATGTACATCCCATTCAATTTTGGAGCTATCCCTGTTTATGTTAATGGTTATGTCCAAAGTCTGCCAGAGTTTATGGTCTTGGTTGGACTTAAAGCTTGACTTTTTCACATATAATGGACATTGCCACCTTACACCCTTGCTGTCTTTTCCAGTGGTCTGTAAATAATGCTGCAAACTGCCTGGTTTCCAGAAACCAATAAACTCATGCAAGGATCTGTAAAAAAATGGGATAACACATAGTCTTTCATATGATTCCTAAAGTGATGGGAGAAGTGAGTTTCATTTGTTTACATTATGTTTACAATGGCACAGATTTAATTTGTATGAATATATATCTAGGTATCAACAATATTTGCATATTTATTGTGTAAGGTTAAATGATATGATGTGTTTTGTGTTTTCACATTTGGAATATATTGTTACACCTGTCACCTGTAATACTATCTGGATGATTTTGGTAAAGTAGTTGATCATTTTTATGACTACTATAAATGACTGTTTTCTGTGCCTTTTTATGGTTAGAATGCATGGTTAACTATTTATTACAATTTGGAGTCACTGAGATGTGTATTTTTGTATTCTGGATAAATAAATGGTTCAGCTTTTGTTGTACATTTGAAGGTACCTTAAAACAGGCTACCAATTCATATCTTTCTTCTTCAATAAAACCAAATGCATATGCAGTTTCTCTGAGTCTCATTGTGATTTTATATCAGACCTACAAAATCAAGATATAAACAGATCTATAGTGAAGCAGTAATTGTTTTGACTCAAAAAGTTCTGAAGTTTCATGCCATCATGTGGTAAATAGGTGGCATTTAAACCTAAACAGTGATGAGTGAGGACTGCTGGCCATCTGTGAGATTTTGAGGTTGTTTTCAAACAACCACATTTTCTACATTCTGCTTTCAAGTGAGTTTTGGTATTGGTGCATGAAATGTGCTTTTTGCACACCATTTAGTGTCTTCTTGTAATGCCAAATGGCCCAAATGCTTGTCCATTTACCCCCACATCTGGTTAGGCCTTCGGCCAAATTTTGAACCACCTGAACAGCAGGAGTGGCACATTTGTACTTTAAAAGGGTTAATATGCAGAATTTCCAGGATGTATTTTGTTTTGTTATTTTGGCTCAGCTAGCCTTTATTTCTTTTGTAGCAGCTCTCACACACAGAATCTGTGGAATAATAGCCTGTGCTATCACCTTTTGTTACATGTTTAGAAAATGTAAACCTGCTTGTTCCTATCAGACAGACCATATACGCAGCCGTGCAGCCTCAGTTGGCTTCAGTTTGATTTCTCTGCCGTCGACAACAAGACCCAGATCGAGTTTGTGGAGTGCGATTGGTGAGGCCTAACACGGTCTTGTTTTTATGGGAAAAGCTGGCTGTGGGAAATGGAGAATTGGATTCATATGTAGAAAAGGTGACATCGATCACAACACGGTAAAGTATTCATCTCTATAAATTCACTTAGTATACTTTCAAGAGATAATAGTGTTTTTTTTAGATTACCCAGCCTTGTCAGTAAATGCTCATGTTCTGCAGCCTCCAGCAGTGAACAGCCTCTATGTTGCCATTTTCTGACAGTCTGGTGCAGCATCTTTTAGCTTTAGCTCGTCTAGATCCAGGCCCATTTACTATTGTACACATGAATAATGTGGACTTGGGACAATACCATTCTCGGGCAACTTGTTGATTAATGCCACTAAGGACGTAGCAGCAAAGCGACTTGTTTTCGAGCTGTACATGGGCAAAAGCGATAATCTACGCCACAATTGGAGTCCGTCATTGTGCTAAGATAAAGATACTCGTAAATCCAAGAGAAACATCCATAAAACGATTATATTTGACTATCATCCGTGTAATGTACCCCCGGGTTAGGATGTCGTTTGATTTGTGGCTAAAGCTAGGTGTTAGCTGGGGATAGTTAAGGTGACATCACAGAGAGGCCTGGTTTCGCTTTTAGACAAATAAGTGTCAGTCTCTATTTGACAAAGCGGTTTGATTGTGTCACTGTCATTCCCTGGGCTGGGCTGATTTGCTTGAAATGCGTGTAAATGAACAATTTGCAATGGCCTGTCTGCTCATACAGTGGCGTCGGTCAATTTTGAGAAACACAGCCGGAGGTGTGAACATCATCATCCAAGCGCTTGTTCAAGGCCTGCTGCAGCGGCATCAGCCTCCGCTAAAATGAACCAGTGCTAATCATTAAACTTCCAGCATTGAATTGATTGTGATTTAAAGTCATATATTAGAAATTTCCATAAAAAATCTTCACATACAGTGGTTGAAATCCCTTCTATTCCACACACAATATATCCCTCTTTAGACTACTATATGTGCTGTTATCTGCCTGCATTTACTACTACCTTATTCTTTGTTTACATGTAAAGAGACATTTCTGGAGAATATAGAAAGAGGGAACATTTTATTCAATAGCCTGTAAAAAAAAACCTGAGTTGGCTGTAATCTGTTGGCAAGTGGTCAGGTTTATGTACCATTGTGTTAAAAAAGTGTCCTTCAATATATGACTTTAAATGTAAGGTGCAATGACAAATAATGATTCTGTGCTAAAGAATAGTGTTCAATAAAATCCACCTGTTAACACATGATTGAGTAAAAGTTGAAAAAAGCAAACATTTTTACATTTACAATGATTTGTTTGGTTCAGTTGCACCTTAATTGAATTTTGGTCAGTAGTAGATTGCATCAAAACAGAGGCTTAAGGTAAAGTCCTCCCAAAATGGATACATTTTTTGTTGTTTTGGACTGTTACCATTACTGTCATTACTTGTCATCTTGTCAGAAATATTTTTGAAATAGTGATTTTTGAAATTTCTACTTTCCATTATCTTCAGTAATTGCCAGTGTGAATTTGTTTAACACTGCACATTTCACCTCATACCTTGACCTTAAGTGACCTGTCACTGAGACTTTTCCTCACACTCTCTGCTTTTATAGGACCACTCATGTTTAGAATAACCCAGTCACAGTTGCACTTTACATGTGTTTTTATTTTTCTCCTTGTGGTGGTCGCAAAACTCTCTAAAAGCCTGTGCTTCAACTCATAAACAACAGTTTTTTCAAATAGCTTTTCATGAAGTCACAAAACTTTTAATATACAGTACCATCTCATGCGTTCACATTGGTTGAACATGTTAAAGAAGGTACTGGGCTGATTTGCCAGCTCTTCATCCTCGTTCAGCCCCGTTCTCAGAGAATCATAGTCATAATAGACGTCACTGTGCTTGCTTTTCTTGAGAGTGAATTGGGATGCACTACATACTTGAGGTTAGACAGCAGTGACTTGGTGCGTTGTTTTTGTACAACCCACCAAAGCATCCGTGAGAAGCCCGGCGGTCCAGGGTCAGCCTGTGGACTCTACCCTTTTGGTTGACAAAATGCAAAATGGGCTGATCAATCGGGCTGTTTGCTTGTGTCTAGACTCAACTTTGGAAGATACCTCAGAATGGAGGCTCAGATTTCTTGGGAAACTTTTCCTTCTTGTAAACTGTAAATATTTTGCCTCTTATCGTCACACTCTCATACACTTACATACATATACATTTCCCGACTGTATGCACACATCTCTGTTTTATTTTGCTTTGTTTTTTTTCTTATCTTTGATGCAGCCCTCAGTGTTTCAACAGTATCCAAGAAACATGTTATACTAGGTAATAGCTAAGCACTGCCTAAGGACTTGATTCATGACTTTTTTTTAAGTTTACTGTCCCTTGTTCTCCCACATGAAGAATAATATAGCAATTGTTAGTAGATTCCTAAGGTCTCTGCACTGTTTTACTGGAAGTGGTGTTGTTGATTTCTAGATTACGCTGACCTGCAGGTAAATTATCATCTGCTTGTAAATTATCAAGTTTGCCATTAATTTTTTTCAGACTATACATTATATTTTAAATTCATATATAATATTTGACTCTACCAATGCATATTTCAGCTCTCTACCTGTCCTTGAGTGACCGGCGCCTCATTACTGCGCTGAGACTTCCCACACACTCTCACACACTTGTGTTCAAAATGCTTAAAAATAGCAACAACTCAGCTTACTCACAGTTGCACTTGACGTTTTTTGTTTTCTTCCTTTTACTTTTTACAGGGGTTAACTGTCTCACCATAGCCACACCAGAGATTTAGTAAAGTACAGAGTTGTACTTGACGAATAGGCCAGAGATGGTTGTTATTTGATTGTTGCTGTTGCTTAATTTGAAATTGTAGTGATCAATTTTGCAGGGGGATTTTACAGTCAATGTAAGTTGTTTGTAGTTGTGCCTCGTCCTTGTTTGACTTAGAATTCAATCTTTAGTTTAATTTACTGTACTTACAACAGTACTACTTACCTTCCTGTTTTCAGGTAAAAGGCCGCTGTGCTGTTAATGGCCATGGATGCCTGTGCTCGAATTAGGGGAGTCCCAGTAAGATCCCGTGCCACAGTCCGGAAAGAGGTAAGTTACGTTTTTGTATAACTTAGGAATCCTATGAATGCTTCCTCTTATTTAATCTTAATATGCAAAGAAGAAGTAGCTCTTATTGTTTGTGTGAAAATGTTTCCCATTCCTTCTATTATTAGTTTGCACATAGTTTCTAGAAGCACTTTTAAAACGGTGAAAACAGTCTGTCAGTTTTAATACATTCTGTTTGACCAATATTTATATCAAAGGACTAGAAGACTGACAGTGCAACATATCTTTTCTTTACTTTTCGTCAACATTAGTTCTATTTTGTCCTATCCGGCTATTCATATATTTAAAACATGCATGTGTTTTCAGATTGTGCGGGAGAGTGGAGTGCACAGTGTAAAGAGCCTTTTCAGAAACAAAAAGGAGCTATGCAGAATTTGCCCAGAGCTACCAACCAGGGACACCACAAGGCTGACAGAGGTCTGTTACATAAAAGAAGCAGTGCTGACTAGTGGAAAGTTTAGATTTTAAACTAGCATCGTTTAAATTGCCTTTCATTGTCCTTTCAGATTAATTTTGTGTATCTGCCCAGTCCGTGTGAAGGAGAAGAGGCTATTCAACAGGTGAGCTACAAACACAAATAGTTTTAAAGGAAGTTATAGATATGTTTCTCTGTAGACTTGGTTGATTTCTTTAATAGATTTCAGCTTGATTTACAATTGTCTGTGGGGATTCTCTGTCATCCATGTCTTTGTATACCAGAAAGGGTTAAGAAGGAAGCATCTTCATCATTCATAATGTTCATCTAAAAATAAGTATCTTTTCAGGCTCTGCTGTCCTTACCAGTGGGACTGTGTGAGCTGCTCAGACCACACCACATTCACAGCCTCAAGTATGATGAGGTTCTGCTGCTCAAAGACTATCGCAGACTATCAGACAAGGATACTGGGCCTCAGGTACTCGTTGATATAATATAATGGAAAACTATGTAAAAATAAATGCATTTCATTTTTAGCATAAGTGAATTTATTGCGTCTCCATAAGCGAGTCAGTAAATATTTATGTACATATATTTGTGCCACAAAACTTTTAGCCGCATTTCATGCTTACAAAGCAACACAGGTGGCATACAGACATACAGAGACAAGCTTGTTTTCCAGTGCCCACAGTTGCAGCCTTGTGCTTCCTGGCCATATGTGCTGTGTTTGGGTTCACACAAGCCCTGCAGCTCCCACTTTTTTGAATTACAATGTGGAGTTGCACAAAATTTTCAAATCAGGCATGCAGACATAACGCTTCTTTTTTGTAAAACTAAAACATGAATATTTCCATATGAATTTTTTCTTCATGTTATTGTCATTTTGTATGTAGGACATGGTTGTTTTGACATGCCTATCTTACATACCATAACTGACCTCCTTTATTTTTCTGTCTCTATGTTTTTCACTCTTCAAATTTCCTCTTCTTTGCCTAGTTTTTATGTAAGGCAGTTTGTGTTCTGAGGCATAATCCCACCTCTAGTGTCTATCCTCAATCCAATGTGGCTTCCCTGCTCAGCCTGTTGGGGTGCTATGTGGCTGGTATCAGATATGCCTTAGAACAACAGGTTCTTCAGAGAGGTGTTGCTGGGACCAGCCATCAAGAGGAAGATGACACCAATCAATCAGTGTCATCAATTGAAGATGACTTTGTCACTGCTCTGGAGCATCTGGAAGAGGATGACACAGGAGACAATCCTGGTATTAGAATAAAATCCCTATGGCATTTAGTTCAGCTTCTATTGTCTATTATGTTTTTAAAATCATATGATCTTTGTAGTTTACCATATTAGAAAGCAGTAGATGTGCTAATTGACTGCTAGATGGCAGCATCTATTTAAGATTACACTTTTTGCTGCTTTGTTTTAAATGGACTGTCTGATTTAATGCTCTTTGTTTTCTCTGTAATCATTCTATTTTTTGCCCCTATTTTTTGCTTGTCAGGTGCAGTTTCCTTTCGTTATTATAAGAAGCGTGATGTGGCATCACAGACAGTTCCATCTCATAAGAGAAAAAAGGAACTATTAGGCTCTCGAGTTATAATAAGCTCATCTTCAAAGAAGTCCTCAAAACACAAGTCTGGTCCAGATGTATCTGTTACAGTGCAGAGGTCAGAGGGTATGGAGTCCCAGTGGACTTTCTGCAGCCCCAGGGCGCGTTTACCCTCACCATCATATCACATCAGTGAATCGGAAGAGTCGGATTGCTCCAGTCCCAGTCCAATCATTTTTCTGGATGAAGTGGGTTACCAGAAGAGTCTCCTGGCTAAACTGGACATTCCACAGGTGCCAGGGGGTCCCAGGGAGAGGGTTGAAGACTCAGACTCTGAAGTGAGTGAGTTCTTTGACAGCTTTGACCAGTTTGATGACCTTGATGAGCAGAGCACTGAGAGCTGCACTCTGGCACTGCCTCTGGATTCTATCTCTGCCCCAACTACTCAAAACAACCCTGCTGATGCAAGCACTGGTAGATCAGCAACTATGTACGTGTCAAGGGGATGTTCAACAAAAGGAATGAACCCTCAGCGCTTTGAAGCACCCTCCCTCCCTGCCAATGTGAAGAAACCCACTCCTCTTAAACCTGGCTCTCCCTATTCACACCACTCTGAGCTACCTGACTCTCCCCGACCAGTCCAGACCCCTTCTGATGAGAATGGTGGTCCGCTCTTTAGCCCTGTTAGCTCCTCAGCCTTCAGTCCTCTTACAGATGGAAGTGGGAATTTGGAATACTTTTGGAAGACAGATGATGATGGTAATAACTCCGAGCTGCGTAAACCCCAAGATCTTTGCTCTCTGTATAAAACGTACTCAGACTTTGCCAGCAATCTATCCAAAGAAATACTGGGATCTGTGTGTGGCTTCCAATCGGCTGTTGATATCAGTGACAATAAAAACCTCAGCTGTGTCTGCCACAAGGAATTCAAGAACCCATTAGGTTATGTGATGAAGCTTTCAGAAATCCAAGAGACTGTGAGTGTAGCCAAACTGCAAAAGACTTCCCAGTCTTTGAAGGACGGCATTCAGAGGTTTGCCGCAGACTTGGTAGAAATGAGTCTGGGCAGCGCCTTAAGAGATCTTCAAAATAGTGTGTCTTCCTGCACCACAACTTTGTGCCACCTAGCAGCAAGGCTAACCTCGTCAGTATTTCAAATGGCATTTCATGAGATTGGGATGCAACATGCCTACGTGTTAAAAGAAAGAGCAATCAATGGATTAGCTGGTTTCCTGGTGGGAGAGGCCCTTTCTGAAGCACTTGCAGAGTTTCTGACAGTGAGAAAACAGATATTTCACAATACTGTGACACGTTTTGCTGCTGATTTGGCCGAAGAGCTAGTATTTGAGGGCATAATGGAAGTCTGTCAGTTCTCCCACCCATCAACCCCTCGCACTCCTAGTGATTGCACTTTTGTCCTGGGACAAGAGGTGGAGGAAGAGGAAGAAGTAGTTTCCTCTTATGCTTCAGATTTGTCTGAGTCTGTTCTTCAGGAGGCCTTTATTCAACTTTCTCAGGCTGATGTGGCCTTTACAAGCCAAGCAGCTGTCAGTATCTCAATGGATAATATGTGTTACGTCAGTGCAGAAAACACTGGTACCCACACTAGCAGTACATTTGCGAACCAGCAGGTTGTTACCAGCTCAGTTCAGGGTTCTTCAAATGAGGATTCCACCTGTACAGTAAAGAAAGCCTTGTTCACAGTATCTGGTATGGCCAGCTGTATTCCTGTGCCACAAGCAGGCCAAGCTCTATCCCACATTGAAGATCCAGAGGATAGTTCATCAGACATCTCACATATAAGCCCCAAAAAATTACCTCAGTGTTCCACTGACACAACCATATCCACATTGACACATTCCCTGATACAAGAAGGAGACCAATCCCAAGGAAAGTCCTCTTTTCAAACTTTCTCTGGCAATATGGTAGATATGATAGTTACTGAAGCCTGTGAGCTCATTACTGCCTCTAAGATGAAGAAGAGTTTTGGTGACTGTGCTGATTTTATTACAAAGACAATTGGAAGCCAAAGGAGTTCTTGTTCTAAGCAGGAGAATGTCAATACAGACGGTTCAGATTCCTCTTTACAGCAGGAGCCTAGTAGAGATACTTTTAAAAATGACTGTAAAGACTCTGTGTATGTGAGGAAAGGCAGCCTTTCACAACATGTAATGGCACCAAACATCCTGGGACGGAAAGCCAGCTGTGACATGGACCCCAGGACCAGAAGTGTGGGCCAAACTCATCCATTGTTAATGGATACTCTTGATGTGCCCTGTACTGCAGTGAATGGACAGAAAAGGATATCTATCTCTGCGAATGACTCAGCTTCAAACTCTGGCCAAAAGTCTGGCGGGACTCCTGGCACTCCTCCATCTACCCCTCAACAACACAGTGAGATATCTAAAGAGAAACAGATAAAACAGTTTTCCAAGAAGCTGAAAAGCAAGCTGGCTAAAGAGTTTTCCCCTGCCACACCTCCTCCCACCCCACATTATCAACCTGAGCCTGATCCTACGTTAAAAGATCCATCTCCTGAGGCAGAAAAGGCTGAATTTATGATAAAACTCATGAGATCTCTTTCTGAGGAGGCAGAGGGCAATGGGGATGAAGAGGAAGAAGAGATGCCAGAAGAAGCGATGATTGGTGTCAAAAGCAAAAATAAAAATTTAGAGTCAGGGCGCAAGTCATCTCTTCGCCGAATGTCAAACAAGGAGGCTCTTCACTATGCTGAGCGTTTGGCTTGCCATATTGTCTCCATGGCAACAGAAATGGACACTCTAGGAGCATCAGATGAGGAGGGAGAAATGAGTAAGAGTGGTGAGAGACGAAGAGACAGTGTGGCTCAATTCTCAGAGCAGACCCTGAACACGCTCTGGGTGTATGCTGGGGAGGTGGCAGGTGAGGTTATCAACGATGTCAAGCGAATGGTGAGCGTGGGACAGCAGTGTTCTTATCACAGATCTCTCAGAAGGAGAAGCTATGACAGGTCAAGCTTTGACTGTTCCCATCAGTTGGACCATAATAGGTTCGGGAGGCTGGCTGAGCAGTGGTCTAATGACATGATAGCCTCTGTGTTGCGTTCTCCTCCCTCTACTTCTAGCACTGTCTCCAGCTCTAGCTCTGGGCTGTCGTCAGAGTATCCTAGCTGTGAGAGTGTGACAGATGAATATGCTGGTTATCTCATAAGAGTGCTAAAGAAGGAAGGAGGCAGCAGGGAGCTGGTTCTAGATCAGTATGCGAGCCGTTTGGCCTACCGCTCTATAAAGTTAGGTTTGGCTCATGCTAGCCGAAAGATCAAGCAGAGATCCTCCAGTGCTCGTCTTCAATTTTCAGAATCATTGCCAGACGAATGGAAAACGTCTGTGAATGAGACATCTTTGCCCAAACACAAAACAGAGTTAGACATTAGCCGTTCTGGCGAGGATGCTCAGTGTAGTTGTAGGTTGTCTGAAGAGCAAAACCACAAAGAATATATGGATCTGGTCAACTTTGCAGAGTCCTTAGCCTACAACATTACATGTGATGTAACACGCAAGCTTCACTTTACGTCTGTGCGGCTGCCCAAGTCTCTGACTGATTCCTGTCTTTATAAAAAATCCAAACTTGGAGACATGGCTGAGAATCTAATCAGAAACTCCTTCTCCTGCCCACTGTTATCCAAGGAAGGGCAGAGGAGACACCATCACAGTACAGGAAGCCTGTATGACACCAGCTACAGCAGTAGAATGATGCAGGTCATTGAGCATTATGCCAGGAAAATAGTTGATGATACACTAAAGATGAGTTTAGCTTCAGTCGGTCATTCGCTGGAGCATCAGAGGATACAAGATCATACAAGACACACTCATACACAGAGGCTGTCAGAAGTAGCAGCGCTAGGCCACACTCTGAGAGAGAGAACATGCCACTATTGTCAGCTCCAGGAGCGCCCCTACTTTGCCAAGATAAGCAGTCACCATCACTATGAGCCTGTTTTACAGAGTAGGAGAAGGGGAACAGAAAGTCAGGCAAACTCTAGCATGGACATCCCCAAGATACACATCAACTTGGACCGTAGGGCAGCATTTGCAGAGGAGATGGTTTCAATGGCAATGGAGGTAGCCAAACATGAGCTGAGCAACACTAGTCTCAATGCTGACAGTGGTATTGGGTATGATGGCACAAGCTATGCTGAAAGCCTAACTGCAGAGATCATGACGTCTGCCTTATCCAATATCTGCCAGGCTGCCAGCAGCAGGTACACCAATTAATAAAGTTATAAAAAAAAATTGCACAATGAAGTATTATATTGCTGTATTATATTCACTGTTGCAATTTGTGCACACAGCTCTCAGGGCAAGGAAGTTACAGAGTCAACAGTGTCACAGCAGCTGAGTGTAGGGGATGACAGTCTGGGCAGCTGGTCAAACCTGAGCTTTGAGGATGAACACCTGGATGACAACAGCAGTTTCCTCCACCTCAGTGACAGGTAGACAATCTAATATATGTATATCTAATGATAGGAATTCCAAAGCTCACTACTGTTATGTGGCCAAGCAAGCAATTTTTTTTAAAAATTTAAACAGGTGTTTGAGGTATCTCAACTTCTGGACTTAAATTTGATTATCAAATAATGACACTTAGTGTCTTTTGTAGTCAAGTGTGTAATTAGTTTCCCATTGTTAGCACAATGCTTGGAGTGTCATTTTGGGCTTCTTGTAGAAAGTAATTCAATTCAGTAATTCATTCAGTCAGATTTGTGCACTTGTTGGCGTTCATTTTTGTTCTGAGAATGTTGGAAAATACACCACAACTCTTCATTAAATCTGTGTTGTGACAGAACTGGCCTTCCTAATCAAAGCAATTTCGTTAATTTTAGTACCGTATTTTCCGGACTATAGAGCGCACCTAAATATAAGCCGCACCCACTAAAATTTAAAAGAAATATATATTTTGTCACATATAAGCCGCACCGGACTATAAGCCGCCGATATCCAGGCTGAGAAATAAGATATTTACGTAGAAAGATTTTGTACCATAAGTGTTTATTCATATACCTGAACTGATTGTTTCCGAACAGTGCCTGTAACACGGCAGTAAAAGTGCTGATCAAATAAAACAGAAAAGTCATTGATAGTTTTTTTCATCTTCCTCCTGTGCACTAAAACCAAGTTGCTTTATTTTTCTTCCTCCTGCGTACTGAAACCACTGAACACCAAACCACTGTCACTTTTTCTTCCTGCGCACTGTTAAAGCGCAACTGCGCAACTATTAAAGTCGCTTCATTCTGCCGTGCACTGAAACCACAAGTCACTATTCATCTTCCTCCTGAGCATTGAAACTACTGAACACCAAACCACTGTCACTTCATTTGTTTTCCATTATGAGGGGGTGAGGGTGTAAAAATATTACCGTATTTTGCTGTTGTGCGTCTTGGGTTGCATGTGCTAAGAATAAAAACTGGTGCTTTCTTGTTTGTACTGACTACCGCTGCCTCGTTTGTCTAGTTTTTGCACTTCCTGCTAGAGCGCCCCCCTGAGGGCTGAAGAAAAATTCATAGAAAAGCCGCATCTCTGTATAAGCCGCATGGTTCAAAGCGTGGGAAAAAAGTTGCGGCTTATAGTCCGGAAAATACGGTAAATAAAGGAGGAAAAATCTGCCTGTCTATGAGCCTTGATAATGGCATGTTCTTTCACCTTTTCTCAATTCAGGCATTTAATCTTTCATTCCTAGCAGGACTTGTTTTCTATGTTGATATGTCCTAGATGATGGAAGAACAATTTGTGTTAGCTAGTTGTTTTGTGCAATCAGGGCCAAGTTCACATACCATAATATTTTCTAAAGGTGTGTCTTTGAGTGGTCTTTTAATCTTAGGCAGTTTCAAATGTAATTCACTTGAGTAACTTCAAAAGCTAAATGCAACCTTATTTTGTATGGCAGATGAAGGAACAGGTTAAAAATATTGAAGGGTGCCTTGAAACACTGAAAATGTTTATTGACACAAAAGAGGTAGTTCTTACCATGTGTCATTCACTCAAACCGCACAGAGAAAGCTGTAGGGTAATGCAGATAAGCAGGGTTATTTTGGGATTTCACATAGTTTCCTTCAGTCTTACTGATTGCTGAAAGCCACAGAATGCACAAAATATAGCCAAAAGGCTAATCATCCACTAATTACAGACCGCCATAGATGCTGATGTGCTTTTGTTGCCTGCCGGTTGTCCTGGTGTGAACCAAAGGATTTGTGAGGACAGAAATGTTATGATCTCACTTGTTGGACCTGTAGCAACAAACTGTCTTGATCAACATTGCAGATGATTCAGTAAGATATGTTTGGAATAACGACATCATTTGTTTTCACTTAACTTGGCATTTACAGATCATCATACTAATGTTGGTAAAACTCATCATCCTTGTTATAATGACTGTTCATATTATGATGGAGGGATTATCACTACAAATGTTAGAAACAAACTAAAAAATTAGTAGCAGTAATGCAAACTGCTTCTCAAATGGAACAAATCTATCAGGATATCTTTGTTTCATTTTAATGCTTATTTTATTTCATTCCTGAAAATGTAAGTATTATTGTGGTGTGTCACCTTCCTTCTCTCCTCAGCAGCAATGGGAACAGCAGTAGCTGGAGCAGTCTGGGCCTGGAGGGGGAGGCATGTGAGGAGCGCCTGTCCTCCCCCTCAGACAGGTTGGTCAGCCACTGGTTGGCATTGCAAAGTTTCCTAAATGGCCTTAAAGCTTGGGTGACTCACCTAGAATGAGACAAAATAGTATATATTTGTTCACACCGTGTTATAGTTAAACTGGTTTAACACCAGAAACAGACAAATGCTTGTTCATATTAAAATTATTTAAAATGACACATTATTTTGATATCTACTCTGTCTCATACTAGGAACCACCAAAGCCTTGCATGACCAAACTAAACCCCAAAACCCAAAGCTTGACACGGTATATCCCGTAAACGCCAGTGCCTGCACACAAAATACTACTGAAGTGTTTTGTTTTGTTTGGCATTTTCTTTTGTTACAAAGTTTTGGCATTATTCTCTCTCTGTTTAAGCTTCTATGGGCAAAAACTAAAACTGCCACAAATACAGTGACTTCTGTACTTTGTTTTGCTAAGATTCTTAACAGGCAAGACTCTTACTACTAATTATTTTCACATATTTAAAAAGTAAAATCTGTATAGCACACTCCAGTGTCAAAGTATCACTGCCCACAGTTATTGAACCCAGTTCAGTGCCTTCACTTCAGCATTTGATGGCAAAATTAATTATTAGCCTTTATGCTAGTTAATCCAAACATGGCAAATATTCTAACAGCAATAATAATGACATGATGTGAAAATGCCAAAATCTGATAAATTTATAAAATGCAGACAAATTTTCTTGTGATATGTTTTTGCGTGTTGTCTTGTTCTAGCAACCATTGTGGCAATAATAATTTTTTGGGTGTCTTGTAATGCATGTCACATTGACTTCAGGTGATTCTTGTCCTTAAGCTTTATACTTCACAAAAGAGTGTCACAGTAAGCAGAGTCTCTTTGTCTGTAGCCAAGGGCTGTGTCAACAAGACTATCATTAAATCTTATAAAGCAGAGAATGGATGTTTACCTGTTGGCACGTCACATGGCAAATATTTGCACAACTGACAAATGTATGTTAAGTAGACTAGACTACACTCTGTCTTTTCTGACATTGGGTATTCCATTTAAAGGTATATTTTCCACAATGTACTAAGAACAGATGTAGGTTATTTTGACCACAGAATTATTGGCTTTTAGTATGCATTTTTATTCACATCCAAAGCACTTTTATGCAAGCTTATAGCTGCTCATTGTTGTTCATCTATAAATATTGTCCACTTATTTTTTCTGTACTATTTATTAACAGTGACCACATAGAGGACAAGGATACAGAGGTTAAAGAAGAATCTAGTGGTAAGAACCTTTTGCTGCCTTCTGATTTACCTGACAAATGCACAGTAGTTATGATAGAAGTGTGCTCAAATAATATTTCTTTCTTTGCCTTTCTATTCTATGATATGGCATTAGCTGGCTGTGTGTATCAGTCTGTCTGCCTGTCTGAATGTGTTGTACTTGGGGATTTCTACACCCCCATATTCAGCCACAGTGTTGCTCATTCATCCTTCCACTCCCTTCTCAGTCTCTCATTCTGCGTTATCTGTGGGTGTGTGTAAAACCAGTGTAGCCTCCATTTGAAGGGGGGGCTCCTTTGTGGGTATGTTCTTGCTCTGGGAGTGTGGGAACCTAACTAGAAATGATCAGAGGAGTAAAGCATCATCGTGTTATATATTGTGGGTATGGTCAAATAGAAAACATTGTCACACTGATCTTTTTCTACAGGGACCGTCAGCGCAGACAGGACTCAGGTGCAGACTCAGAGGACTGTGCTTTTTATGCTGAACTCAGATGTAATGGAGCACAGGCGTGGTCCTCCACACGTGACCCTTGACCCTCAGCTAAGGACCATGTTGCAGTGGGTAGCAGCCTCCATGGCAGATATCCCCCAGATCCAGCTCAGTCCTGACAGAGAGCTGCAGCAGGTAACCATGAACATCTTATGTCACCATATAATTTCCCACACAATTTCTTTTATTAATGGTGTGTTGGTTGAAACATAAAACTGTTTCTCTTTTCTTATCTTTCTTTCTACAATAGTAAAGTGCTGCATAAGCTTGACAGTGGACCTTTAATGTGCTTAGACTAATACCCTGATTAAGCCGTTTTTGAGACTAAAGAGCAAAATTTCTTTAATGATTTTTATTTCAATATTTTCCCTGGGCCATATTACTAAACCATGTCTTATTGTGTTATTCTATGTTTGTTCACGTATCCCAAACTAGCCTATTTTCTTTGATTATCTAAGTGACTCATGTTTGCTCTTTCAGCTCCCAGAAGTGGTCCAGAGGCTCCGTGAGAAGAGGTGGCGGGTGGGAGAGCTGCTTCACACACTCCTGCGCTACAGTGAGGAGAGCCAGGCACAAAGCCAGTCCCAGACCAGAGAAGAGGCTCTGCAGGCGGGTAGAGAAACCCACCGCATTCCCCTGTTCCAGTGGCTTTTAGAGCACACTTAGGGTCCATTCTTTTCTGTTTCTGCTCTCTCCTCTATGGTTTCATACAGGGCTTTGCAAACTCCCTCACCCCTAGAGGGCAGCATACAAATCATACAAATTTAGGTGCTTTTTGCATTGCATGATGTGATCTACAGTTTCTGTTAAATTGTTTCCACCTTCTGTTGTATTTATTTGGGTGCATATGCCACCTGTGTTGATTTAATAATGATCCACCCTCCTACACTTCAGTATTGAATCTTTTCTCCTTGAGCAACAGAAAAAAAAGAAGAAAACAGACAGGGACCCAACCCATCTGTCCCAGACAGAAACGCAGGGAGTTGAGAGGAAGAGAATGTGTTTTTGTTAGGGAATCCCCATAACTGCTGGGCAGATGATGTCATCAACCCACAGCTCACCTCTGTGGTGGTGTTTCCACATGTTATGAGACCAAATGTGCGCTCACTTACACACCACACCCTTCCATTATCACTGATAAAAGAAACCCCCACGTAATAGACACCGCTGAACAATCATTTTCCATAGTATTCCACTGTGTTATTAATTTGTCATGTTTATTTGAAAGTCGTGAAACCTATAGTTATAGGTTATTTTAATAATACTGTTAAGTTGAATTAATCAAATATTTCACCTGTCAAATGTATGATGAAAATTCATTTTGGAGTTGCTAATCACTTGCATAAATGTTATCTTCTGTCTAATACTGTAAAATTGTTTGCCCAGCAGCAATCTCCTCTATCAATCTATCTTATTCCACTCATCCTGCGCCAGGTTGCAGGAGTAGCTGTCAAAGCTATGATGCTCTGACTTCCCTCTTCCTAGATACATCCTCCATCTCCAATACTGAGGCCTTCCTGAATCAGCAGACCCCAGTGTGTCTTGTTTTAAACTTAGTAAAATACCTAGAGTGGGTG
This sequence comes from Rhyacichthys aspro, assembly GCA_036850595.1. NCBI lineage: Eukaryota > Metazoa > Chordata > Actinopteri > Gobiiformes > Rhyacichthyidae > Rhyacichthys > Rhyacichthys aspro. The sequence continues at coordinate 12,691,221 of CM072168.1, forward strand.
GTGTTTACCAGAGCAAAAACAAATTATATTTTTTTGAAGGTAGGTTACATCTAGCTAAAAATGAAATGCTGTTTAGAAATAAGAAAGAAGCCGTGATATAGGCTTGATGTTGCCAAATGTGGCTTGTTAGGTGACTCCGCTCCTTTCCAGTCACTACAGTGTGTAAAATATTTTGGTCCTGCGTGTCATGGCCCAGTTTGGGAAAGATCCAGTGACAAAGATAGCATGTCTTAATATAATTAAAGACGCTGATCTACACCTCCAAAACCACATGCTAACGAGTATGTACATAGCTCAAACCTGGGATCACATGTCACCCACTGTGTAATGAAGGAATGCAGAGAGAGCAACTTCGAGCCACTAAACTCCCACAAAAAAACCCAGGCGCATAGCATTGTTACTCACCAACTCATAAGTGTAAATCTGCACACATAGCACAACCAACTAGAAACTGAAATGTACTTTTGTTCAAAGACAAACTGGGTAACATCCAGCTACACTGGTCTCTTCCATCGGAATCGCTTAGTGAAAACATGCAGACTATCAACAACTTTTAAATTCCAACCCCTAAAGAAAGAATATTGAGTTTTTTATGTTTATTTTTTAGGGAGGGACCTAAATATGATATAATGCTGCACGGTCCTCAGATCAGGAATTTTCTGAGTTTTGAATACTGTAATATACTACAGCCTTACATGTATTATTATAAATTAAGTGTTGTTGGCAGTGTTGACTTGCATGGCTGAATCATCAGTGAATTTTAAGCTCCAAATTATTCTTCCTATTGTATTGGCTTCACTGAGCTACAGTGATTTGTCTGTGTTCACTGCCCAACACAATGGTGTCCAAACAATGTTCCAAGGACTCACATGCAGCACAATATATATTTTTTTCAATATCTTTTTAAACAGCTTTCTGTTAAATGTTAGTGTATATATAAAACCATTATTAATCAATTCTAACCAAGTATTTCATAAACCCAGAATTGGGTTACCCCTTTAAGAATACAAAACACTACTGCTCATTTCCCAACACTTTCTCACAGTTTCCCAGATTTTCGTGGAAGCTGGTGGAAGCTTGTCTGTCATCAAGAATATAACCAGGGCTTCCGTGACTTTACTGCTTTTGAGAATGTCAACATTAATCTGTTGTCAGCTCGTGTTTTTCTTAAAACACAGGAGGATGTCCAGTTGGCAAGCAGTAAATTGCAGTGTGAGGAAACTCTGATAAAGCTACTAGCCTTAGTGCCATGTGAGTTCTACAGAGGCTGGCAAATGACTCCAGATTAGCAAGTTTTATTTCTTTACAATAAAATATGAATAGTTATATGCTACGTCACTTAATTCAAAGCTCATAGCACTTTTTCATGTGGCCCCTGGCACATAAAAGTGTGGACACCCTTTACTGTTGGGCTCCAACAGTATGCTATTGACCTCTTCTGTTCATGCTTAAATTGCTAGGCTGGCAAAAGGTCAGATTTTCAAAGGTATTTGTCCTGTATGATTTGTTTACACGTAAAAATGAGTATATCACAGAATAAATATTTAAAAAATGTTGAGTGATAAAGTTGCGCCTACTGAAAGTAAATATAAAAAGAAGCTAAGTATTAATCTATGAAGTTAGACTCTTCTTGGTTTACAATAAAGAATGTATTGAGATATGTGGACACTATGAAAGTGCATCACTTGTACAAACCTCTTCAAGTGTGAGTTTTTGAGGCAGGGCAATCCCTTAATGGCCTCTCTTGTATTTTTTTTTCTCTATTTGACATTCCTGTGTACCCAGATCTCCAGTGCTATATTGTTGTGTTTGTGAACGCTGAATGTGTACTTGCAAAGACTCCATTTAGAAGCCAATATTGTAAATCTGTTTTGCTACTGTTGTTACAGTTTTATGTTTTGCCTTTTTGACCACTTGCAGAAAAAGACAAATTATATGTACCTCAGCCACTTCCACTCACTTTGGTATTTTTTCCTGATCAAGTAATGAATCCTGCCAAATAAATATATTTAATAAATTATGTAAGTTATACTGTCTGACAGAAAGTTCTCTATTTGTCCCCAGTGGCGTTGCTACATAGTTTACACATTCAAGCCTGAAACTCTAAATTTGTTTATGTTAAAGCTTGGTGTGACAATAAAGCTTTTTAATGTGCTCTTATTGTATCTCTACATATTGGCTTCTGTTTCTACTTTTAGTTGGTGTTGGTGAAAGACTAAACGTAGTTAGAAAATTTCTTACTTTTTCAAATTTTGGGAGGGTACTTACTTCCATCCAGACATCCAGGTGATATGTGTGTCATTGTCTGTTTCAAAGTGTTGGCCCTGTGATTAACTGGCGATCGTCCAGGGTGTACCCCACCTCTCCAAAACAGCTGGGGTAGGCTCCATCCCACTGCCACCCATAAGGATAACTGGAAGATGAATATTACTTCACTAAAATATCTACTAAGCTACTCCACACCACAATAGAGTCTATGTATTATTTTTGAAGTACTAATACCAGTTTTGAAACACTAATCACAGATAAGATTACTTTGAACTGAGTTTTAATGTGGAATTTCCACTGAGCTGAGCCTTGTGTGAACTCCAGTCATTCTTTAAGACTTGTCCAAAGTCTGTCATGCTCCCTGAGTTTGGCTGCAGGTGCCAAGACAATCATAAGAGATGTATATTTTTTCAAACCGGTCTCAACAACAGTACCGTCGTCCTTAGTTCTGCCTTAGCGCCGCCTCACAAAACAAGCATTGTTGCCATGCTATTAGGCTTCCCTTCACACAAATGTATAATTAGGTAATGTTTTGTTTCAGAAGTTAGAGCCTGTCAACATGCGGTGAATGAATGGAGGTGTCTGTCTTACTCGCAGGGAGAGCAGAGATGAAAGCGAGAGGGAGGAGGATAGGTGGGAAAAGCTAATTGTAGGCTCTATAGTGATATAGCAGGTAAGGAATGTGTTTGACAAGCGTATGGCTTAGCTTTTGTGTATCAGACAGACACAAAGAGGCTTCCAGACAAACCATACTAGGATATGCTATGTTTTGGATATTTATTTTGAGTGAAGTCATTTCCAGAAGGCTCAAAAGATATATGGATATAATCTCTGCAAATCTTGCTGAGAATAAACAGGCATATCATGAAAAATGGCAAGATTGGCATTTATTACTTACAGTCTCTAATCCACATGACAAATTGTTATTCTGTCTCGAAGCTTCTCATCTGCATTCTTATTAGAGGCCTGTTTAACCATTTAACCATACACATAACCATAGCACTACACCGTCTCAATAAAAGCTTTAATTTTGTCCACAACTCATATGTCATGAGTAAACATCTCTTTGATTTTTTTGAAGATCAAAACACATAAAGACACAGGTAGAAGTCTGTTTGGCAGGTTTGTCAATGTTTTCATTTTACGTCCTTCAAAACCTGATAAGATGTAAACATGTAAAGTGGTTGAGAGACAGACTAAGGATTATTTAAAATGTGTCAGCGGATACTGGCCACAGCAGAATGAACATCCAGGATGAAACCTGTTTCTCAAGATAATACTTATTCTCTATTGTGGCCACAGAAACTTTAATCAAAGATTACAACAGATTCCCAGAGGTACAAGCCACAGGAATGTCACTTAAAACAGGGTTGGTTTACAAGAAAATGTAATCCTTTTATTAGTGACAAGTCTCATCCACTTAAACACTGCACAGTATTGTGTCTAATGTAAAGCGGTTATTGTGCAGCAGACCACCAGTCAGCAATTTGTAGAGACAGACAGGAGCCCCACAGCCTGCCACCCCCGGTCTGCTCCGTGGCACTGATGTCTCAGCGGCCTCACTCTCATCAGATAGGCTGCGTCTCGGTGCATCCTTCCCTGACCCCCCCACCGTGCTCAAGTGGCTGACATCACTTCCCTCGCAACAGCAACAAATGACAGGGTTGTTGGGAGAGTCCACTGAAAGGGGGAAGACTGAAGGGGGGCTGTTTGAGTCAAACCCTTAGGAATCCATGATATACTGTACCGAGCTTTGTGTTAGAAAGGGGAAAACCAACGACATCATTGCTGCTAATCTTTTGTTTTGTCCAGCATGAAGAAACCCCTCTTTGTTTTTCTCCTTTTTCTCTTCCACATGCGTATTGTGTCCTTTCCTCACCACTTACTAATAGGTGTGAGCGGTTAATGAGCCGAGGGGCTGAATCATGGAGGTCACCTTGGATGTCATACTCCACTTCAACTGAAATGAGGCGCGTCCACACTTTCTGACATAAACTCATTCAGAACTCAATTTGCTGTAATCTATTGTAAATGAAAAATAGTTTAAAGGTGGAGATCCAAAAGTCTAAACAGTCCAAAAGTCCAAGCGGGGAAAGGTAATAAAGTGGAAAATTAAATTGTCGAAATGAAGGTTGAAGGTTTTCCTTTCTTTGTGTCCAATTTCCCCAAAGGTTTAATAACAAGGCAGAGCTTAGATCATGTTAGTTAATGCTGTTTGACCACTTCTTTGTGTCTCATTTCCCAATTGGTTTACTAAAAATGCAGCACTTAGATCCTTTTACATTTACGCAGTTTGACCACCTGCATGTTTTCATGCCGACTCTTGACTCACATGACTCTGCACTTGCTTGGCCTTCCTTTGTCAGGATCCTGTTATGGCTAGCACAGTTGGCTCGGTAGAAGTGTCCTGTGGTTGTTACTAGTGCTTTCTTCTGCTGCAGATTTGAAGCATTGGAAAGGTGTAGTCAATTTTAAAGTTAGAGGTGTATTGTGTCAGTGTTGTAGAACAGAATACTACATTGATTATAAGCAGTCAATAGTGTTACACACATTAAAATAATACTATTTGCTTTAGTCTGCTTATAGACACATGTAAAGTGTCTCAACAGTTCCACCAGTGTCCATTACATGGACAAGTGTTTCCCCCAAAGAACACCATTAGTAAAACTGCTGGCAGGACACATGCATCTTACAAAGACGACATTGTTTTCAATGTGAAGTCCTATATGTGGAAAAGGACCTCCAATGTAATGCAGGTGCAATGGCCCCCAGAAATTAAGGTGTCTTCCTCTGTGGTGATTATATTTATAGCGGTAATATTTGTTCATACAGAAGCCTTGTAATGCTACACACTGCACCTTTAATCTTCTGAAATGTATCTGGAGACCACCCAGAATATTAGCCCGAGCTGGGAATCACATGGTCACCAGAAAACATACTAGATATGCTTCTGTGCTGTTTTGGCAGATGTCATGGTAACAGGAGTCACAATGGACTTCCTTAATCCTGTTGACTTTATGAGTAGAGCCATGACAGTCACCCCTTGAGATGTAAACACTCATCTTTCAAAACGTGAGGGAGACATTATGGATTACAGAGCTTCTGCTGTTGTTCACTTATTTCCAGGAGTGACCACATGTTGAGGACAAGTACAGAGATCCTAGACAACGAAGGGCCTGGCACAACAAAACTCAGCGTGGGTGGGAATGGATGGAGAATATGAGAAGGAACAGAGATAAGAGGTTGTGTCACAGGGGAAAGTTGAATCATATTTAGTTTTTTTTTTTTTTTAAAAAAGGAACCACTGTATATAATATTGAAATATTACCTAAACCTGCATAGTAATCCTTCTGATTCACAAAAACAACTTGTATCCCTTTCGTAATGCGGAAAGCATGATTAAGCGCCCAATAATGTAAAAACACTAAAGCTTTCACTGTTTCATGCTGTTGCTTAACCTTGTGTCTGTCTGTTGTGATCCTGTGTCTGTGGACACCCACTACTCCAGTGACTCAGGTGTGTCTGAGCTTTTACTGACATCAACTGCTTCAAATGTGAAAAAAAAGAGCTAATCATCTTCCTGATGATGTCAATGCACTTCCGCTCTCGCCCCCTACACTGCAGACAGGGGGCTTTTTCACAGAGAGAACCAAGCCTTTTTGATTTGACCACAGAGAGTTGAGGTTAATTACAGGAAGTCCTGAGGTGGACACCTAAAGAAGAAGTGACTTTTAGTGATGTCAAGACTTGTTTCTTTTTCTTTCAAAGTTCCCTGTGTTGCTCAATGGCATTTAAAGTTACTATTGATTTCTAAATAAAAACATAGTGATATACATACACTTAATGCTTATTGTACCCCATCCTTTCAAAATAAAATGTTTTTCATTTGTTTTAGTATCTTTTTCCCAGACTCCATTGCACGATCACTTTTTGTACCTGATAAGAGGAGGAAAGCTCTTCTCTAAAGGACCATTGTGTTGCTTATTTACCTCACTATGTAACGGGAAGACAGGCCGACCCCCATGTGATCTTTGTTTTGACAAAAACGTCCACTGGAGGAAATGCTCCTTCTGACTGTGATATAAATAGAAACTCTCTACTAAAGCAAAAAGGCAAATTAAAGCATCATTATCATTAACTCTTCAATAACTTTAAAAATAGCATTTTAATTAATTTATATCTGACAGCACTATCACTTGACTATGATCCATTGCTTATCTTGATGGCTAAATGCAGAGACCTGGTTCAGTTTGGATAAACACTGCTCTGCAAGGTGATTAAGAGAAGACTGGAGAGGAAGCAGTAGAGGGCCAGCCTGCACTGGGAGCACCGGGTTTAACTTTCAGCACCTCTTGGGATTTAAATAGGAGACCTTACATGTTTGCACACAATTTTAAACTATAGTTCAGCTTTAACAGCAAACATCTTCACATTAAAATCACTGAAATCACTTATTTACATTTTCAAAAAAATGTATTGCAGTCTCATTATGTGATTATTTTTTAGGGCCAAGTTAGAGAGAAGAAGTTACTCAGAGGATGTCCTTTTCCTATTCACCAACACAGTCATGTGATCACTCCCTGTGATTGTTTCCACCAGCTGCTACTTTGAGGAAACCCAAGAATGACCAGTGATTTCATACCAGTCAGATCAGTAACTTAAAATAAAAAGGATGTGCTGCTCTGAATTTTTTCATCATTTTCCTCCTACACAGTTCAGCAGAGTGTTCTTTTATAGTCTGCTCAGTGCTGTTACTGTCCATGTCCCCGTCACACATCAGCTGGAAGACCAGTAGATGTACCTTATGCTCTGGAATATCCCTGACTGGACAGATCAGCTCTCTATTTTCATTTTTCTAATACAACCACAAGCAAGTGTGATGTGAAGAGAGGAGCGGTGTGTAAACATCGGGTTGCCATGGTGGCGGCAGTGTAATAAGTTGTAATAACGGGCAAGAGCATTTGGTGTTTGTGGAAAGAAGACTTGGAGTGACCTTGTTACCACAGAGGATGTGGGAGTGAGGGGAAAAAAGACAATTCAGTCCTCTTCAGGCCGCAAGGTTTTGAAGCAACCTTTCAATCAGTTAAAAGAGGCAGATGATAAACAGTGGAAAATCCTGGCTTTACATCTTCAGGAATTTGAAGAGCACGTGTTATTGTTCCAGTCATTACATCTCAATACAGCAGATCCATGCCTTCAATATTTATGCCAGTTCACATAACTCAACTATTTGACCTTTATTTAACCAAGTAAGTCCCACTGGGATTATAAATCTCCATCGTACGGGAGACCTTTTATACATTTTTAGGGGGAGGGGAAACCACTGCACCCGGAGGAAACCTGTGCAGACACCAGGAGAACATACAAGCCCAGGTCCTTAACAGTTGATGTCACAGAATCTTGAACCTTGACCTCTGACCCCTATTTCACAACAAGTCCAGTGACAGAGTGAGGTTGCTGGGTTTAAGTATGGGTGAGATGTAAACTAGGGAATGTTCTTAAAAACAGATAATCATAACAATACACCATTTGGCCAAGGTACACAACATCTCATGTTTTATCTTTGCATGCAGCAGTCACTTTCTTTTTTCTGCTTTACCTCCCTTCACCCTTGCTCTCTCATTCATGCCTTTTCTTGGTTTCTCTTCTCCTCAGCTACAGGGCTTTTGGCTGTCTGTCATTTTCAAACTGAGCATCAAGTTGCACTCTCTGGCAGGATGTAGGCTGGAAAGCACAAGGGCATGGACTACATCCAAACACACACTACACATGTATCTCCACATACAAAACGGAGAGCTTATTGTGAATATAAGGGTAATATAACCCAAATAAACATTTTAACCTGCATGCCTGCCAAAACCGCTGCTCTTCCCTGCTGCAGTACCAACACAGATTCTAGTGGCAGATTAATGACCCTTGACGAAGAGTGGGGCTCTCTGTAATACCACAGCCAATGCCATGACAAAGAACAGCAAAGTGTAGAGGGTCTTACGGAAGACGTGACACCGGTTTAAAAAGTTCCCCTGGGAAAGATAAGGCCTCTGTGGAAACAACATCAGGAGAAATCTTTGGCAGAGTTCAGCTGCATTTCGAAAGCAAAACATCCATAGAGGCCGTCCTATACAAGCATGGTAAAAACGAGAGTTATGCGGTCGTACTACAACATAACCAAAATCATGTGTGTGGTTTTATGAAGTTTGAAAACCCATAATGATGGTGTATTAAATGATTGTAGCGCCATAAGGTTTGACGGCTGGAAGGAAGGGGTGGGAGGCACATATAAAAAGCCAGCTTTCTCCCATGAACTCCTCTGGCACCTAAAAATTCACTAGGATTTCGCAAACTCCCTCAACCTACTACAATGGCCCCTTCTTTTTCCATTGTCACTGCTCTTGCCTAAAATAACTCCAAAGGAAAGTTGCTTTCTGCAGTAGTTTTCGAACACTACGACACTAACAGAAGAGGTCACACTGGGATCAATATGAGTAATGTTTAGATGATGCTGATGACAGGGACATTCACAGCCAGTTATACCCATAATATACTCTGCATGGTGACAAATTCCCTGCACAAAAAGGCATGAATGAGGGCAGTAAGGGCCCAGTCTCTCTATTTATCTTCACAGAGTTGGCTCCACCATTCTTCATTAGTGGAGGTAGGGCCCCTCTAGAGCTGACCCCTGCAGGTACACTATCACAGTATCACTTTTTTCCTCCTTTGTATTACACTTGGTACTGACCCTTTGTGTAACTGGTTCAGATGTATGCCTTTTACTTTGTTAATTTATTTTTATGTGCCTACCTTGAGCTTCTTTTTGGTGTCCTAAAAATACTCCAAAATAAAGTCCAACTTGTGTCACGTTTAAGTGGCATTTGTCATTAATCTGATTACATTATTTCACCTTAATAGCCAGTTCATGAAATAGGGCTATGATTTAGTCAACGACTGCATGGTTTGAACTTCAAGTTTCTCATTGCCTGCTGTGTATTGTATTAGTTATGTTAATCCAATGTGTAATAGTCTCAGTGTTGAGTGTGTCACGGGGGGTGTGGACGCGCAAAAAGGGGTGGACCACGTGATAATACTTCTCTGAGCTCTCTTGGCGGGTCATAAAGAGCTCGCTTCGCCTCCCAGACTTGTACCTGCCGTGCGCCGTCGCCAGCCCGTTCTCTCCACTCTGTCCGCTTCAGCGTCGTCTCTGCGCTCCAATTGGCTGCGGGGAGACGCGCCGCTTCAGCCCACCCACCTTTGATTTTTTAGAGACTGTGACCTCCTCGCGTTGAGTCTGGGACCCGGGCTGAACACTCGCAGACACGGCCACAGCATGGCAGCTAGTCACGACTACAGAGGCTACCTACGGAACAGTGTCGACTTAGAGGCGGGTCAGCACCACCGCTTCCACCCGGTGCAGAGTTCGGAGACCACGTACCGACCTCTCCTTTTCGGGACCCTTGCTATTATGGGATTGCTTCAGGTGGCTTCTAGCGTGGCCATCTTATTGCACCTGACAGGTTATCTGCAAGAGGTATGCCCAATGTCACACTTGCATTTCCTCAGCTAGATTTGAGCTCTACATTTAGCGACAAATGCCAATGGTTAACAGCTGTGCTTCAATAATTGAGCAAGTTTATAATGCCATAAAAATACCTGATAAGTTTTTTTAGCTCTTGAAGTGTGTGGCTCAATTCAAGTTGAACAAAAGGCAGTTTTGCAGTCAAGGCTTGGTGTGTTTTTTTGGCTGCTCCTCAAAGGCTTGCCATTAAAACTCTTACTTTTGACGCACACATTTGTAGGACTTCTAAAAAACTTTCCATACGGAAAAGGATCTGTTCTCCTGGCAGAGCAGTTTTCTGTAAAGCCTTGTGAATGTATGCTCTGAAGTGATAACATCTCAGATACAGACTGCAGATACAAATGTCAACGTTACAAGATGTCTTGTCTTACAAAATACAGATGTTTTCACTTGAGGCTAGAGGACTGCACTTTTTCATTCGTATGTTTACATGCCATGTGGGGGTTATAGCTTTGTTATTTATATGTGCCATCATTTATAAACCTTCCAACATCAGCAAGGTTGGATTTACAGAGGAGAAGTGTGCAGGCAGATGTTTGGCACTGGTCTGACAAAGATTGATGAATTATTTTTGAAGATGACATTATCAAAATACAGTGCCTCTCGTCTGTTGTCATGTCTTCCACTGCTCTTTCTGTAATCTTGTGAAACGTAATTCCTGAGCTGATTGTTTTTGTTGCTTTAAAGCAGTTGAGGAGTTGAATAGATAATGTTTAACGGACTAAATGTGAAGCCCACATCTCAAGAAGCATTAAGTTCTCCTGGAGAGCATCCCGTTCTCTGTGCATCATGTGTTTGTCTCTCTCCCTTTTCTTGTGTTTGTGAGTTAAATTTCTTTGGCTTGTTCTTGGCATAAACACATGGCCGTGCGGTATTACTAGTTATGCGCTGGACCTAAGCCAGAGGGGAAAAAGAACATGAAAAATGAGTGAGGCAAAAAGTAGAACAAAGTAAACAGAAAGGTTTGGGTACTTTGTAGCCAGTGTGGTCGTGTCTGTGTAAGAGTAATATGTGAGATAGATATGTGATGAGAGGCAAAAAGGTCTAGTTTCTGTAAATTTACAAATACAAAGCAGTGTTACATGTCTTAGGTCAGCCTGTGATTTGGATTAGCGCTAAGTCCGAATGTGATGACAGCTGCTGCATATGGGAGCACTTTTACTGTGAGTCAGTAAGTTTGTAGAGAGTTTGGCAGTGGACCATCACCTCCTCTCAGCACCTGTACGACTTCCTGGAGATGCAGAGTGAAGGCAGAGCCGTGTCAAGGAATGTGCTGATCCCAGGCTACTTAAAATGCAGAAGCTTCACGGATCAGTTTTTGTACGGGCACAAAGACAAGACCCTAGGTTCATTGTCTAAATCACTTTGCTGCTGCGGTGGAATGCAGGGTGACATGCGGAAAGTAACTTAACCCCCCACCTCCACACACGGCACATAAACATCCAACTGAAGTGCCGCCCGTCTTCCTGTACGTTTTGTAACACGTTCCTCCCACACAACTTACAAGAAAACAACATCAAAATCCTACTTTTCTTCACGTGATGTAACTGACTGAAAATATTATTTGTGTGATTATCCGTAGCATTATATAACCTCTCTGTTTCTTTTTCTGTTTTCAGGTAGATTTGTCCACAGCACCTCATCGGCCCATAGAGGTGAGTGGCCTACTATAGAAAACCCTCTACAATCCACTCACTCTGTGTGTCTTTAAATATTTACATTACAATACAGCATATGCACAACTACAGGCTATTGTGTGAATTGCTTGTTATTGCTGATTAAAACTGGTATTGCATGCAAAGCTGGTTAAGCTCGTGTCAAATGATATGAAGTTATCATTTGACACGAACTTAACCAGCTTTGCATGCAATTAATAAATAGAATAAATAAATTAACCTGCTTAACTTAAAATTGAAAATTAAAATACAACTGCAGATCTAGTTGTTGTTACTGTTTTGTTAATGTCTTCAGTTACTTTTATGTTTTTGCTCAATTTTGACAGTTTTCTTCAGATTTTGTTTTCTAAACCATAATTAAAACATATATTGTATTATATATTGTCAGATTAATCATATAATCACAGAAACGAATGATTGAAATCCTAAGTAGTGGTACATAGCACATTGGGGACTGCATTTCACCTACTGGCCTCCAAATATATGTCACAATCTGAACTCTGATTGACATTATTTGGTTAACAGTTGTGTCGCTATAACAAAATCAGGGATGCTATCCCTATTTTTTTTAATACACAGTAAGATTAATTTGATACATTATGTGTGATTTCAAACTGGTCCATTTATGCAGGGGTGTGTTTTAGGGCAAACCTTAGCTTCCAGTGTGGAAAAGAAGAGGCCAGACCACAGCAGTAAAAACACCTTTCACCATATCAAATAGCTTGTTGTTAGTTCTGTTTTTCAAATAGAACATCTTTTAATACAAGTTTGATAAATTACTGGTGAATGGAGGGGGCTCGTTTACCGCTAAGCATGACTCATTTGTTGGCGTCAGCGGTCACAATGATCATTCTGTGATATAAGATGGGAAATCCTAATAGTGTTTTTGCTCTCTAAATCCTATTTTGAAGTCACCACCCTTTTTTGGCACAGATGTCATTTAGCGAAATCAAAAATCATCAAGGCAGAAACACAGAATAAAAGGGATCCCTCTGCCTCACTAAAGTTCGGTTTCCCCTAATGCTTAGATTTCCTTTCAAATTTGTGTTTTCTTTGTGTATCCCTAGTAGACACAAACCACCCAGCCTGTCTTGAACTAAAGAGCTCATTGTGTTGGCTGTTTCCCATGAAGTGAAAAGTCGAAACATTGTGGGAGCTTTATGAGGTGTCAGGGTGACAGGTCTTTGGCCTTCATTTTGTTATTACTCTCTGTTGACTGTCCAAAGGAGTGTTAAAGAGCAGTAGATACATCTGTCAGCTCTTTTGAAGCAGGGCTGTGGCTGTGGTCAGTGACATCTCAAAAGTGATGAGAATGCAGCAAAGTGAATCAGAAAAAGCTGGACAAATGATTGTTTACAGTGTGTAGAGATCTGTTACTCAAAAGCGATCTGCTAGGGTGGCCTTGGTTTGAGCAAGTTAACATCTCAAAAACCACTCCTTAACATAATAGTTTGAATGACACATGTGGCGCATAGTTAAATGACTTAACTACACTGTGGTGGTGAAGGATCACATATAATCAAGTCAGCCTCACTTGAATACACTGTATATTTCAAGGCAGGCTTTACTTTTTCATGAAAGGCATCTGCTGCAGAAATACACTATGCTTGATATTCTTTCAAAATGACACAAAGTTTTCCAGTTGCTACTACTTTGTTTAAATCATTTTATCTCGTGGGTTACAGAGCTGTGACCAAAAATCAATAGATGGGAGCTCTTCACAATTACTCCCTAGCCTTGGTAAGACAGTGTTTACCCCAGTCTCATTCCTAGACACTGTGCTATAAACATGTTTGCACAGTAAATTGTTTTTGGAACAAAAGAGAGTGGCAGTTTTAGTATGAGAATTGTGCAAAAAAAAAAAAAATCTACACTCGAGTTGCGAATAACAAATGATGGACCTTGGATTTTAATATTAGCACAGAGCATGTGAGGAATTATGAGTCTATCATAGACCAATTTTTAGGCATACAGAATGTTGCAGTGTTTTCTGTGCAGCTTATGTCTGTTTTTTTATAAGTTGCTATGTTTTTAAGCTTTTCAACACTTTCATTTTGTCTGACTGTTTCTGTTTTTAGTCACTGTTGCTGTTACATGACATTGGCAGCATTCCTGAGAATTTAGATCAGACATACAAGTTAAAACTCCTTCAGGATGCAATAAAATACCATTAGTTGAGTCTGCATAATCTTTTCTTGACAGTTGATTGACATTTGTAATTGCACTGATTTATATGCACATATGAATAATGGCTCAATGGACTTGGATGGATCAAAGCCACATGCTAAACTAGTTGCATCAGCAGTTGGATCAAATTTGTCTTATTCCACATTTGATAACTTAATTATAATTTTAGGCCAACAGTGATATCTTCATCCCCCTTCATGTCACTATGTGGCTGTTTACTTGCTTGGAAACAGTGCTTTTCTCTTGTGTATATGCTCCATCATGCCTAAGGAGCAGGATGGCCCCAGCTGTGGATAGCAGTGAATAGAATACCCACTCAAGCTTGAACCACGTCCAAGTGTGGTGCCAAATCCACGAGAAGCACAGTCTATTTCAAAGGTTACACACAGCGGGTGGCCTCACTGTGACAGCCTCTGGCTCCAGTGGCTGCTATGAGTTTAGTGATAGCTGAAGTAATAAAGACAAACAGACTAAGTCAGCTCACTCTTAAGATTCTTTCAACAAAACTGCGCTAAAATATGTAGTAACCCAAACTGTGTTTACTTATGTTAAAACATATATTTCTGTTTGTGACAGGAAGTGCAGACGGAGCCCATGGTGAATGCTTTGAGAGACACAAGAAAAAATAGACGATGTAAAACTCAAAAAGACAGTCTGCCGTCTGCTCATCTACCAATCAGAGCACAACAGGAGTACTATAAGAGTGAGTCCAGTTTTGCTCATATTTTTCCTCTTGTTAACTATTACCTAATATACTTTGGTGAGTAGATCTTCATAATGTACCATGTAAATCTCAGGTACAGCTTGTGTCTGAGAATATTAATGAAAGGCTGCTACACTGTATTTCATTAGAGAAAAACACTCAAGACCAGCTTATTCCGTGACTCACACAACTGGAAGGAATAATGTCATCATAAAATAATGTACAGCTGACCATAAACTGTTAATTTAGTCTTGGTTTTGTGGTTGTGTGTTATTTATGTGTTATTTCCCTAAGTAACATTTATATGTTTAAATATACATAATATAGATATATGTAATAGCTAATTATGCACTCTTCGCATGCAGAAGGTGAGCCTAAGGCCGTCACCATTGACTGGGACGAGAAGCAAGGACATCTCCACAGTATGGAATACCACAAAGGAAAGCTGCTTGTGCGGGAGTCAGGTTTCTACTATGTTTATGCCAAAACCTGTTTCCGCTACTATTATGTGGTTGAGGTCGGAGGTCAGACAGGGACCTCCAGTGTGGATGTTAGCAACACACAGCTCATTCAGTATGTCTGGCATGAGAGCATCAAACAGAACACCCAGGTGATGCTGATGAAGACGGGCAGCACCATGCGCTGGAACGACACCAGCTATAACATGTACTGTGCCCAGCAGGGCCGAGGGGTCCGGCTAGAAGAGGGGGATGCTCTGTTTGTCAATGTGTCTAATGCTTGGTTGCTGGACCCGGACAGAGCTGGGACGTACTTTGGGGTGATAAAGTTGGGTAACTGAAATATCAATGAGTGGAGCGGACATGCTACTGAACATTCAATATGCCAAAGACCACTGTTAGTCTTTTTTTTTTTATGTATCTAATATGTTTCCTGTATGTTTTGTACTTTTCACCAAGAAGTTACAGAGTCTGGTTGAAAATCAGGATGGAAAGTGACTGTTTGTCACTTATGATACAGTTGGCTCCCAGCTCTCCCAAAAAATAGCAAAAAAACAGACAAATAAAGACTAGCTTAATGAAGCTTTCAGCTTTGTCCAAAGTAACACTGGATAACTTCATAAGTATTGGGTTTTGCTGGGAAAACTCATTAAATTCTCTTTACACCATTTTTAGGTTTTAAACATTTATGTACTAATTAAAACAAACCACAGGAAGTCAGTGCTGGCAAGCCCATCGCAGTTTATCATTAAAAAACATAGGAAACATTTGAGCTGTTAAAGCCTCTGCTTACACTTAGTGAATGGAGCCAGATAAAACTAACAAGACTTGTCGACCTGTGTCTGTGACCCACAGAGGAGAACGCACATGAATGTTTTCATGTAAGTGTGCTTGAGGAAGGCAATGAGGCATCCCAACAGTATGTAACAGAGTGCGAGGATGTGTAATAAGAAGTTAACTCTTGATTTGTTTTTCTCTTGAAATCTTCAAGGCACCATATAAAGTCCGCAAAAGATTCATTTTGACTCTGATGTTTGTTTAAGCAAAAGCAGTGTTGTAAAATACTGGTTTTCCTTTTTATCCAGTTGTGTCTCTTTGAAATTTAAAACTCAATCACTGAAGCCAATAACACGACATTGTCATTTGAAACTTCAATGACATCAATTAATGACAATTAACAAGTAATTCAGATAGCTGGACTGTCTGACCAATATTGTCACAAATAGTCTTTAACTTGAACCAAATTGAGTTTGGTTCATTAACTTAATTTTTTTTTCATTTGGCTCTTCAGTGAGGTAAATGGGAATATGCACTAAATATTTATTTATTAGTTATAGAGTTACAGAGACAGGTCATTGTTACAGTGACCTCTCGGCTGTAAAAAATCATTTATATTTCATGTCTGATGACATCCATTATGCAGCACTTAGAGGATTTAGTAGACACGCTTTTTGTTACAGAAACACAGGAGCTTCCTTTTTTAATTCTATATTTATGTGCTTTAATTTTGACGATTCTGTGTGCACTTGGTGCCTTGCCATAAGCAATGTGGATGTATTGTTTCAGATTGTAGAAAACCTGTAAGATTTGAGTTCTTTTGTCCATTCAGTGTTTTGTTGTTCCTTGTTTTATTTATGTTTATGTTGTTAATAAAAAACTACTTTTGTAATATTGTTTCCTATGCACTGATGTTAGAGGGTAAGTCTTACCAAGGTAATAAACTTACTTGCTTCAGATCACAATGTAATTTAACAATAGGGCCACCCTGACTGTGATATGATTTTGATGTGCAAATTGATATTTGCTGCAATCTTTGAAAAATCAAGACAATTATGTCCAAAGAGTGAGGTCATACTGTTCCACTTCCCTGCTGCTGCAGCTTTGGTCAGAGCGCCCCACCATCTCATTACAGAGATAGATTGTGTAAAGAAACCGCCCACTGCTACAGCACCACTAACTCACAGCAGACATTTGGACCGCAGTACGCAGTGACCTGCAGAATAAACTAGAAACAGGCTGTACTAGATGGTAATACTGATGAGAATATTATAATTTGAATGTAATGCATAGTAGTCATTTTGATCATTGTGGTGTCCCTTAAGAAGCATGTGTAAAAGAAACATCGTTTTAAGCTACAACCAAAGCCAAATATTTTTTCTATTGTGTGCCGTGGGGCGTTCACCCACATGGGGGGGGGGTTCCCTTTTTGCAGTGTATGCTGGGACCTCACACGGCTTCATAATTGTTCAAAAGAATATGAAACTAAATCAAGGCTTTGAACAAAAATACTGACATGCATACGGAGCTGATAACATTTTGGCTTGGGTTTTCAGTCCTTTTTACAACATAAAGCAAATATCTTACAGGCAATCATCCATGACAAGAGTGATAAAACACCAATAAGCAATATAGAATATACAGTCCCTATGAGCAATATGAAATCCCTTTGGTCAAGTGTTACTCAAATTCCTAACAATTCTAGAGGAATAATCCAGTTGTGGCATCCATTGGGCTTCTCAGTTTCAGATGTAAATAGTTGAAACCATTACAGTGTAAACAGTCGACTTCCGTAGTGTGCCACCCTTTTGAAGTGACTCGATTTCTCAATTCTTGGCCCAGGAGAGAAACCATTAAAATGTGTTGTGTCAGTAAACACTACGGGAAGCTTGGCGTCCACTGTAAGCCCCTTCTCAACCTGACATGTTTAACATCATTCATATACAGTACAAAGCATTTCACTTGCAGCTGCACTCATTGCTACATGAAAAGGCCTGTTTTGGCAGAAGAGTACATTCTGTACCAACTTGTTTTATTGCTCACATATGTAAAAACACAAAGGCGACGGTAATGAAAATAAATGGGCCAATCCATCTGAAAGTGGGTATGGATTTTAACATCACATGGCTTAAATGTAGTGCTGAGATGTGATTTTTACATTTTCCACCATCTATTGGACTTGTTTTCCATTTAAGATGGTGCATCTCTGTAAGACATTATTCCAGACTGTTTATCCTGTGGCTCAGTTTAGATGTGGAGATGTTTTGGAAAATATATCAGGGTGTTTTTCCCCCAATAAGCAGAACCGGAGGCATCAATATAGAAGTCAGTGCTATTAGCAAACTATGGGTGCTAAACTTTATGAGACTGTGGTTTGGAGGAAATAGAACTCGGAGAAGCAGCTGGAGGTCTTTATTATTGCCACGCAGGTTACAAAGCATTTCACAAGGCATTTGAATATACACACACTCACTATCAATGTATGTATCTATGGCCACACACATCCACAAACCCTTTCAGGCAAGCTGCATGCACGCTCCCCTCTGCTTAGTCAGCACACACAACTATTTTCACAAGCTTTGTTTTCAACCCTGTGTTGGCATTTGATGCCACTTTGATTACCACTTGGCTAATGCTAACATCAGTGATATTAAAGCAAAGAAAGTGAAATTGACATTCTAGACTCCAGACCCATGGGCAGAAGATAGCAGCAGGTTATTACTGTAACAAGGCTGTGTCATCTCCTGCATGAGCTGTCTGCATGGTTTGTATGTGTCAGACAGCCCATGTCTGGAAAGTTAAAAGTTAGATATTTAGTCATGTGTCAAGGATGGTAGCCAATTAATAATTCAAAATAATTAGTGATGTTTCAAGCCTTACACACTATCTTGATTCAAATTCCTGTTGATTCAATCTCCTGTTCGCGCTGTCACTTTGGAACGACCCCTGAGACCTAACATACTTCTTCACTTGAGGCAGAACTTTCCTTTAACCTGAAGGGGACAGGCCAACTGGGAAGCATGGCCTTGGTCAATGGCAATCTCCACTACACCGGCTCTACCTACACTGGAAGTGTATTGCAATATTATTGCAAGTAATCAAATCCAAAAGGATGCTGTGTATATTAGCAAATTACAACAGGTTTGGCCAGTCAACCAGTAACAGCACAGAGGCTTTTTTTGACAGCCATGAAAAGTCCCATCCAATGTCATGCTTATACAAAACAGTACAGGTATGTTTCAATCTGCTTTGGCAAAGTGCTCTCATTTGGATACAAAAGACTTACATTTCGGTAAATGAAAGTAAAACCTGCTTGTAAAACCAGACACTGGGAAAATCTCCAAAATGTTATGGTTTTATGGCTAATAAAGTTTACTGTGTTATAAAAAAATTATATGAAGTCTATGGACCAAAATAGGCTAAACTCAGTAGAGAAAGTCATAAAGCAGAAAACTGTTATTTTAGACATTTACAAGGTGATTTTCTGTGCAAAAATGGGGATCATCATTCAATCATTTGCTCATTGTCCAACTTACAGTTTCATAGGGCTCATTCAATAGTTTTGGTTTATAGGTCTTTAAATGTTTAAGACCCAGTGCTCAGTACTTCAGCAGACCGGTGAATGTACATATTTATTTATGAGACATCTTATTACACCCAGAGGAAAGGGTACAACTTAAAAACAGGAACGATTGTGGCAAACAGATGCAAGCAATACATGCAACCGCTCAAAAGAATGCTTGAAATGCGTCATGTATCAAAAGAGGGAATCCCCTTTAGGTAATACAAAGTCAAACAGAAGTAATCCTCAGTGTTTCCAATGGATAAAATGTCTCAAAAGAATCAGGCTGCTTCCTTTAAGATGTGGAGACACCTGGCCAGAGTTGCACAGATCTACATCTAATCTCTGTGTAGACACCTGCAGATGGTCTTTGAGTCTGATAAAGATGGTTTTAATAGTATTAACAGGTTATTAGATGACACAAATATTCTTTGGATGTCTTCGAGGGCCAGGTGATGAGTGAGACGAGCGACAATGTTAACAAATAAAACCTAAATCAGCTGAGGTTCCCAGACTTCCTAAACCACCAGACACAACAACTTACACACCCAAAAACTGAGAAAACTGTTTTCTTTAATCCTGCTTCTATTTCCACATGAATTCATTGGCCTGTATTTCTTCCAGAATCATGGGGCAAAACTATTTTCTAATAAATTATAATTAATAAACAGATATATGTTAGTCAATAGAAACCGAGCCTCTTTATGCCAGCATTCCATTGTTTAAAGCTTAACACAACATCTTTGACCAGAGAGATCAGAGAAATGCTTTTCTGGTTGTACTTGAGTTAAGTTTCTGTGTATTTATTGTAGAGTGAGGATATGCTTATGCCCTGTAAATGTGTGCAAAGTGTATTACATTATGACCATTTCCACAACTCAAATGACAAAACTTCCCCTTCATACACATAGGAAAATGAATATCATTGTTGGCGATCTCTGAATGTGTTAAACTAGGCCAATGTAAGCCACAGTGTATTGCATCAGATCTTTATCTCTGCTATAACACAATTTTGACTAGAGCAGCACTTTTTCCCATAGGCATGACCTTGTTACAACCACTCAGCGCACGCTAACCACTGAGATGCACCTCTAGCAGCAAGGCTCTCAGGCCCAGTGTCTCCATTTGTCAGATCCACGTGATTTTATCTTTATAATCACAAATCACATAGTGTTGTTCTCCCTGAACTCTGCTGAAAACACTCAGGAGTTCAGTGAGTGTTTCAATTGATGGGGCAATAGTAAAACACTGTCTGGCAAAGATCTGTGAAAAGGGAGCCCTGTCTCACAAATACAGCCAAGTCACAATATAATGCATAATAGTTTGATGGATTCAGTGCAAAAATGAAAATTATCCACTTTGTTAAAAAGTTTGGAAATTTTCATTGCAAGCCCATCAATGACCTTTGGCATAGTTTATCATGTAAAGTTAGTAATGAACATAACAAAATAAGAAAGGAAAAAAAAAACATTGATATGGAGTTAACTTTGAACATTATTAACTACGACAGACTAATGTTAAAAGTAAATAGCTGCTCTTCTGAATTTGCTTTCTATCTCCACAAGACAAGGTTCAGAGCACTCTGTATCATGCAATGTTTGTATTGGCAAAATCTTCATTTATTCAGGGTGTGCACTAGTATAATGTGACATTAGATAAAGTTGCATGCACATGCTTTTAAATAAAATAGAAATCACCCAGATTGTAAAGGCAATACTGTGCCCTGTTTAAAAGGTCACTTTACATCTTGTAAGAGTAAAGCTGACTTTGATTTTTTTTTTTCATTAGAAAAGATAAGAGTATTTTAACAAATACCCTACACATTTTGTGGTTGTACCATAATTATTCTACTGTGTTACAGTGCCAACAATTCTTTACACTAACTTTTGCCATTCATTTTTCAAATATGCCAATTAACCTAACTTACTGGTAAAGAGGGCATTACACAAGAGCTTATTCACACCAACTCTGTATATCCACAATTAAACAACAGGATGCTGCTGGGAGCTTGTAAAAACTTCCACCCACAGTGTTATTGACATGACACTGGGCACCTCTGCCAAACCTCTTTTACCAGAATCCACTCAACCTTGGGATGGGCTCAAAAGTTTTTTCTGCTGGATTAACTAGCAGCGAGTCCATATTTATACCAACTGGAGACGTGTATGGATGTATCACCTGAGAAGGAAGTGCATATTTTTGCTGGTTAATCCCTCCACTGATTGGAAACAAACAAGTCATGTAGGGCTATTTCCCCGCAGCCTCCGTCAGTTTGTCTGCTGCAGACCGCGGCAGTGGTAGCAGATTAGAGAGAGGAATCCACGAATCAACAGCTGTCCGTCTGTGTGGTGCTGAGGTTAACGTTAGTCTGGTACAATCACAATCACAAACACACAAACAGTCCATGGTTAGATATGCACAGGATTACAAGCATGCATAGACACATTTAAACACACACAAGCAGCTGTTTGGAATTACAGAGACTCAGGGTGACGAACTCACTGACAGTGCTGCGACTCATGCAACATTCAAAGGCAGACAAATACCTAAGAAAACAGACAATATTCATGCAATTCTCTTTTTTGAAATTCACTGGTGTAGAGTTGACAACTGACTGATTGAAATGCCTTAATCTAGCAAACAGGTATCCATTTTCCCAAATCATCTCAATTGGTTTCGTTCAAGCTGCCACATCAAGAAAATCAGAGCAGCCTTCAGGAAAAAAGTAGGTCTAACTAGTAAACGTCATTGAAGGCATCAGTCAATTTCAATCAGCATTCCTTTCATCAGCAAAGCTATCCTGTGTCCTAGAGTTTCAAAATGGCAGCCACACTTCTTCACTCCTTTGCCTTTTGTATGTTAATCCTCAGTTTTGGCATGATGATCGTAGACAGTCTGACATCAGTCCTCATGGTTTTGGGATAGACTGACTGGGAAATATTCAAAGGCCTGATGATGGCTAAACCATTGACTGTTTAAGAGACATTTGAGACAGTCTACAAGTGAGAATGTTTTAGATTTTGGATGATAGGCTATTACACAAAATAAATAGAAGCAGGTGTCTTAACTCTTGTTTATGTATTGTATTGTGTGTGTGTGTGTATGTATGTGTGTGTGTGTGTGTGTGTAAATATATATATATATATATATATGTATATCACTTCCAAGCGTTCCTCATGTTTGAGTGGGGTTTGAAGCAGTGGTGTATTCACTGTAGTATGAGAACTTGGCTTCTGACTGTATCTGAGACATCTTTACTCTAAACACAGCTTCTAGTTATTTATAGGGTTTATAAAGTGTTTTACCACTGCTGTTTATATTCAAGTATTCCATTGCTTTAGTTTAAGAGTCAGGTTGTTTTTCTGCTGTGCTTTGGACAGAACAGAATTGGACTGTAAGCTACGCTACGCTGTTATTATAGCATTTAAAGACAATGTTGTATTGATGGACTTATTGAACTACAGACCACAACTTCTGTAGACAGTTGTCTAGCACTTTAAGCTTAACAAGCGGTAAATTAATTAATGTAATGTTTAGATTTTGAAGGTTGTAAGGATTAGAAGAAATGGGAAAGTGACCAGCAGCTTTGTGCTTTATGATATGTCTGGACTCTCTGCCAAACCTAACTGTAACAGTGATCCCACACATCTCTGAACCTAAGTCCAGCCAAAACAACCACAGTTTCTCAATTTGTCACCTAACTTGAGTTATCATTCATTTCTAGACAAAGGCAACCAGTCAACAAAACAGATCTCTATAGGACCCCACAGGAGCTTCATCATCTGAAAACCCTGAGGTTGACAGCTTTGCAAGGATTGGTGCTTTGTGTCAGCTAAATAATGGCTGTTTGGATTTTCAAAAAATAACACACTCTTAAAACCTTAATAATGTTATGTGATGTTTGTTGTGGTCAATTTTATTGTTTTACAAAACGTTTTATTTCTCGTTTTACCTGAAACTTCTACCGTCCCACACGTAAACACTTGGCCTGAGTTTAACTCAGATCCAGTAAGTGTTTGTTCTGCCGCCAGTCAAAAGTAGCTAGTAGCTTTACTGTAAACACAATTATGTTAACTATGGCAAGGTTCAGTGACCACATAAAGGGAGATACACTCTCACGCAAAAACACTTTTGCACACTATACTTACTCACTCACTTACACGCTCATAAAGCAAGAACGCGGCTTGAACCTGCACCTGGATCACACAATACATGGACCCACTGGCTGCTCACTTGGACGCACACCTACACATGATAAACAACTTCCTCTGTGGTCGTGCTGATTAGAAAGCACACTGACAGGCTACACTGAGGAGGAGGCTGGAGGCCCACACTGCACACACTCAAACTACAACAGACAATGGAGGCTTCACGGGTCACTTCACTGGAAGCTACGCTGATGGCATCCAAATATCTGCATATCTTTTTCTCCATTTTTTTTAATGCCGTTGAGAGAATTGTGATGGAGTTCTTGGTATGACATGAAGCTGAAATTTCTTCAGGTTGAGTAGCAAACACTGACAACAAGCCCTGTAAATGCTTTATTTTTAACCTGTAGATGACTCTGAGTGTGTGCATTTAAGATCTGAAGACACATGAATAACAAAATAATACATGAAGAAAAATGAGGCATATGATGTTCAAATATCAATAAATGTCTTAGTGTTGGTGGTGAAATATTCCTTGTCTGAAGGGATTTGCAGAAATGGCAGCAGATTTTCCCGAAGATCAGATTCATGATGGTGTGAAACTCTATCTGCAAAACACACACTGACTAAGATTTTTTAAAACATTAATTGTTCATAGATGCATTACTTTGCTGTCCCTCTGATACACATCCAAGCAGACACACAATGCCCAGTGTCTCACCTCAGGGTAGCATCTGTTAGGTCAATAGTGTCATTTACAGAATAACACTTCATTCTTTCCACTGTGGGAGTGGGCAGGGCTCCTTTGGTTTCAGAGTCACTGTACTCCCTCTGGCCAATACACACGCACAGCCATATTCAATAGTATACACACCCAACTGTTATTTCTCTTAACTGAGAAATAAGGGAATCCTCAGTCGGTGAGACGCATTAACACTCCTACTTTGCTTCACTGACCACAGGCAGGAGAAATGACAGATTTATCTTCTTTACCATTACTTTTAACTACATGCTGAATTAATACTCACCAGGAGGGTAAGGGAAGTTCACATTGCAGCGTGTATAGTGTCTGTCTTTGCCATTGCTAAGCCTCCTTGTTTGGCCTGTTGACACTGACCAGACCTCAATCCAGATCAGCTGCTTGTTTATTGAACATTGGTTGTGGGCTTGACATTTCCCACAGTGCGGGGCGCATTAGTTTTAATATTCACCACAGAGTCGAGTGAAAGGCTGCGTTCAGTCAAACAAACCGCCACAAGGATACTTTGTTACCAAGTTTGTAAGAGAGCACCACTTGAGCTGGAATGTACCAATGAACGTCACGGCTTTCCATTGTGACTCCACTACACTCGGTACTTAACGCAGGCAGCCACACAAGGTTTAAAGCTAATTTGCTGTTCACAGATAAAAATCTGTTTGAAAGTGAAACCTGCACAGCTTTTGTTTAGAAAGGTCATGAGGCTGAAACCGCCCACGGAAAACCAAGTCATGCACTTCCTGTTTTACACGAATACGCGGTTTTGAAATGGAATGAAAAACGACTGAAAAGAGTTGCACTAGAATTTTTCAAGGACACAAATTTCCTGAGTACAATTGACCCAAGAAATCAATCACGACAGATTATAACCTCAGACAAAGCCACAATGATGTATCTTAGAAGACAAACAATATGATACTATTTATTTGGTCAGTTTGACGAATGATGTGAAATTTTGATTTAGAAGCATTTTAAGACAGGGTCAGTGATTTGTAAAAAAAAAACAAAAAAAAAAACAACCAACATGCATGCATGAAAAATGAATTAGGAAATGGCTGACAACAAAAATTTGAGTTGACATACTTCCTGGAATGTTAAAACATCAAAAATGGATTGCAGTTTAAACATTTTCAGTGTTACTAAACTTGGAAATGCAATCTTTTGTCCACTTTTTGTGGTCTTCCAAACAGGAATGCCTCCACTCTGCACAGGCAACTGGATAATGACCCCTGACACCCCCCAATTACGAATCAAGTCAGCAAGTCCAACTCTATTTCTCAGTGAAGCCACTGACAAGCCTTCTACAAGTGACTGTCATCGCCTCGCGTCACGATTGCAACGTTAGCTGCATATCTGTCTTTTTAAACCCTGCTTGTAATGTGAGTTGCAACAGTATTAGTTAAGCCTGTCCACCCATTTCTGGTCATGGGTGATTGTTCAGACGGTGGGAGGATGAGACGTTAGCTGTAGTGGAGGTAGGTGTTACGTATGTCTGACCTCAGACGTGTGGTGTATTTCTGGTAATCCTTGGAGAAGAGCAGAAAGCCAGGAAACTGGCAGTTGTTGTTGTGTGTGTAAGGATTTATCTTTGACTGGTTGTGGTAAAAATATTTTTATGAACACCCCTCTACGCTGATCTCTTTTTGTGTGTTGTTATTGCAGATTATTGCGTGGGTGACAAGCAAATATTTGTTAGAAGGCACAAAATAAAAGATTTAATCATCCCAAGATTCCTCTGCTTTTCCAAGGTGTGGTCATACACTCTGACTCTCTGATTCATAAACCACACAGACTTTAAATCAAACCACCACAGAAATAAAATGTATATGCTGATACACAGATGATCCCTAGTGTTTCACGTAGCCAGAGTGGCTCACATGTCATGTGAGGACACATCCTTTGTATTCTATATTTTAACATCTTGAAATACTTTTCATTGTTTTACCAAAGCCAGTGTTTTCTTGATTTGTACCACCAATCATATGCCCTGGCTAATGTCCTTGATGTTTGACTGAAGTGAATGTGACAGTAAATAGCACTGGAGTGGGTCTGGCTCTAGCTGCTTTGGAATTTAATGCAAAAGTATGGGGCAGGTTCGTAAGGCCTTGGTTCCACTGACTCAAGGTCAGTAAACATACTGCCTTGCTAGGTCAATCATTTTTCAGAGTTTGTGTTTTTATAATGGTCCACAGGTAAATCAGTGCTCCCTTTCATAAGATTTTCAGATGAATAAACAACCATGCAAATGCATAGTAATCCAATGTTACCCTTTATCTGAGGGCATCTGATTGACTGTTGCCTGCCGCTTACAAGGCCAACAACTTTAAAAAATATTTTTCAGAGATTGTCTTTCAAATTAAACGGAACATACTGAAGACTGACTGATAAACTGTGATGTATCGTGTCTGTGATGTCAGGACTAAATATATTTCTGGGGTACTTTTCTGCTGAGTAGAATTAGCAGCATCATCTACAGTTATTTTTGTCACATTCTTAATTTTTAAACCTAATCTAATGGGAGGCTTTAGAAAATAGGCTACTACACATATTTAATTCAGCTCTGTACAGAAATATGAAACATAAAATCATCTGGCCCTTTGCCTAATAACAAATAGAACTACTTTTTACTATTTTCTTATAAACCAGTAGGACAGTGCTTCTTGAGCATCTTGATGTGGAATGTTTTAGAAAGCAATAACACTCTCATTACTAATCAAAACACACAAAACCTCCAGATAAACAAAACATAGCAACACTTTAATAACCCAGCGGAATTGCTGCTTGAAGGGAATAGACTGTTTAAAAGATGTGTAAAATGATATACACCTAATCTGTGCAAGTGTCCAATTCTCTCTCATTTTTTCCCACCCTCTATTCATATAAATATAGCATTTAGGAACCTAATTACGTAAACATAACAGAGAGATAGAAAGAGTCTGATGAGCAGTGAATTCAGTCTTAAAGCAATCTTAAATATTTGCATAATGTATTAAATCTACTATGTTATCACAGAAAATATACATCACAATTATGCTGTAACATGCTGATTTATTGCATGAGAGAAGTCCAGTGAAATAAAGCTCTTTGTGCAGAGTCTCTTGGACTGACAGAGTCTCAGGAGACCTGTTTTGGTAGGAAGACCATAATTGCGTTGAATTGGTCATTGTGCAAACATTGCCCATACAGTATGCTGAGAAAGCAATATGTGCAGTGCATTTGAATGTGTTCTGCAATCCTCTGACTTGATGAGGTGGGCCCATCGAGCCAAAGCATTGCTGAGAGCTCAGACTCACCAGAGAGGATCCTAGTGAGACAGCGAGCAACCACAGGTTTGGTCAGGACATGGTCAAGCTTGGGTCAGGCCAGGGTCTTTAGGGAATGGCTATATTAAGTCACTGAGTTTGTTTCAGGGAATGTTTCTGGAGGAGTTGACCTGTGTTTTTGGGTTCAGTGGACTGTAAGCTGTTTGTGTTTTTTTTTTTTTCCCATTGCTACTGAATATAGTTATTCTAAACTGTAGTAAACTCACAAATCAATTTTGATTTAGCAACTGTTGGAAATGTTTTCAAGCTTCTGTCCAAAAACATTTGCTCAGTCTTGAGATCCATCTTTGACATGCTAACAAACTAACTGCATGTTGTACCTGAACAAGGTGTATGCTTCATGGCCACATGAGGCCCGTGAGATTTTCCTAGACTTTCTTCCCAGACCTGCTGCAGGACACTTGAGTGCAGTAAGTAATATGCCAATCCATTCATGACGCAGACCTCCAGTGTTGTTCAACCGTTACATTACACACTATCAATCTGTCACCGTCACTGCTCTGTTACTGTAAGCTTTCTTCCACTCCAAACAAGCCTTTAATTATCCTCCTAGTCGACTCCCACTGGACCACATACTGTACGCTCGCTGGTCATGCTGCACTGTAGGTCCATTCCCAAGTGGCCATGACTTGGAACAACCTATAGAAGCCTCCACAAAACAGATTAACACCCTAAGTAACAAGCTGACAGTAGTTTTGGTAAGGATATGAGAAACATGGTCAGCAAACAAAAGCAAACAACTCTCTGTCTTTTTCTCTCTATCGGCTCAAAGTCGGGTGGGAATCGACACTGGTCCTGAAATGATTAGTGGTTGGAGTCATTTTCATCCCACTGCATGTGAGTTTGTTTGTGCCTATGTATAAGCAATAAACTAGACAAGGGGCACCGGTGTAACCATTTGGTGGGTGGAAGAAAACTTAAAAAGCAAATGATGATGACATTGAATTTAGTTCCTGAGCTGTTATTTTGGAATGAGGCTATCAACACTGTGACATGACGCCCTGTCGCAGCATGTCTTCTTGTGATGTTATTTAAGTCATTCTGGTTTCATGAACCCGGCAGCCTTTCACCTCAGCCTCACCCTGGCATCTGCATCTTTTAGGCAGCTGCAGTACTTTTAATGGAGCCATACAGACAGTGAGTCATCCATTAGAGTTAAATGGATGCACTGATTGAGCTGTGGTCATAGCGTTGTTGATTACACTGTGTTATTCACTGCTGGAATGTATGTAGATTTCAGTTTGGGCAAATGTCATCTTATACTAAATAAAGCTGCATGTTCCTAGAAAAAAAAGATCTGTTTGTGGAAATGAACAAGGATGAAATTCATGTTTGACTTTATGAGCTTCAAATCTTTACGGCTTGAATTTGAGCCCACACTTGTGGCTACATTGGTCACTTTAAAAGGCGTTTCTATGGCTGCAATTACATTCATATTAAAGGAAAGATTAATGTTTGATTTCCTATGGCCACTTTTTACATTTCCCATGGATTTGCAGCTCTGTAAAACTGTGTCATGGATGGAGTGAGCATTGAAGCCACATCCAAAATCCTAATGTGACTGGGCTTGAACAGATAGACATATAATATCTGACAGTGATGCATTTCTTGAGAATGTCACCAAGTAATGAATTATCCAATAAATCTTGATTAAAAGTGTAATATCTGTGCTCTGATCCCAGTGTGTCTGGGAGGAACACAAGGCCTTTGTAATTCTAACTGCAGAGCAGAGACCACACAGGAAACAAGTGAAGATGATCTGCCAAACACTAATGCATACCTCTGCTTTTCTGGCATCTGTCCCATCTGACTCCTGATTAGATTGCTTCCTCCAGCTATATGTTACAACAGATAGCAAATTTGTGTGCACACGCCAGCTGCTGAGTGCACGAGAAATGTGTGGGAATGTTAGGAACATGTGTTAAAAGCACTGTTGTCAGCGCTATCGACCAACACTTGAGGAGCGCCTTTGCTGCCCTTTTTGTGGATCCAATTTTCCCTTAGGAAGCCAAGTGACTCAGTTGTGGTTCAACATTGTTTGCCAGGGCATATGATGTGTGTGTCCAGGCGTGTGTAGGTCCATTTGTGTGTGCACATTTTTAGGTGATTATGGGAATGGCATACTTTCCCAGGTCAGTCCTGGAATACAACTGTGTAGGAAATGTTTTATGACACTCGGTACAGACATCACAGTTCTACGCCCTGAATGTAAAGTCTAAGAGGATCACAGAAGGGTGCTATCATAACAACAAGGCACCCAGACACGACAGCAGTCTGTAGGGTTTGTCCCCTGGACGCAGAAAAAGCAAAGTGTATTTTTAAGGCCAAAGTCAGCAACACAGGACTTGATACACTATTGTGCAGTGTACCGGCATCAAGCAGAAAATCCAGCTTTTGTTTTGTGCTGTAGATTTTTGTCATCAATCCTGTACAGTGCAAATCGAAAAATACAAATAAAAAATAAAACAAATGTCCGGCTTTTTCAAGAAATGTAATCTTGGATCTACCTTTGATGTGCTAAATAATCCCAGTGCGGGCTCATCTATGAGATTCAAAGATTAGTTTGTGACCAGAACATTAATAACA
Source organism: Rhyacichthys aspro (assembly GCA_036850595.1). Lineage (NCBI taxonomy): Eukaryota > Metazoa > Chordata > Actinopteri > Gobiiformes > Rhyacichthyidae > Rhyacichthys > Rhyacichthys aspro. Next base: position 12,721,239 of record CM072168.1, read on the forward strand.
TTAAAGAAACCAAAAAGAAAATGGCTTCAGGAAGCTGTGTACATTAAAAACCTGTCTTTTATTTTTAGCCTTGAAAACAATTGTTTTAGTATCTGATGGAGTAATAATGCATTTATACTGGATAAGTTGGGAAATGGAGTACAACCAGTGCTAATTATATATTATATATTCACATTATTTTACACGGTGAGGAAATTAAAATGGCCTTTTGTTCCTTTTGTTGTTTTCTGGAATAGTGAAAAAATGGTGGTGATTTCCAACACATCAGGATGCTTTATGCTTTTTAAACCAGTATTAATTTTCTCCAGAGCTCTATGGCTGTGTGATTGTCAGGGTGTATCTCTAGGAGACTCTAATAGTTTATAATATTTTTCAGTTTTGCTGTGTGTATTTGCGTGTTATGCAGAACTGTGCAATATGTGAGTGACCTCATTCAGACTGTGAACCGCCCTCTGGGAATCCCCCAACTCCAAACTGTTTGTAGGGCCCTGCATCCACGCATGTGTTTGTTGCTGTGCCACAAGCTGAGGTAATGACTGTCCTCTCTGGGGACAGCTCATCCTTTAGTGCAGGGTGGTCCCAGGACTGAGCAGTGACAATTGAAAGAGATGGACAACCAGTAGGGAGAAATAACATTTAGTGCTGCAGCAGTGAGACTTCAAACAGGCAATATGTTGACGTTAGCTCATAGGTACTCATGGAGAAGCTCAGTTGTGATAGTTTTTACAGCTGTGAGACCTGGCAACTGTAAGCCTTTTAGTTTACTCAAATAACTCTTTTTTGATCTCACTGGAGTCCATTTATCACATACACATGAGCGAGCCTATCAGCAGCAAACGGATGTTCAGAATAAAAAGGTAGCAGCCTGAGTGGTCAGTGTGACTCATCTAGGTTCAAGAACAACAGCGTAGTGATGCTAGTGAGCAGACAGGAAAGGATCGGTATCCCTTGTTCCACTGGGAGCTGTGTGGGTGTCATGTGTGCCAAACATGTGTTTGTGTTGTGCACTTTGGGTGTAATGTGGGCAAACGTTTTCCCACTTTGAAGCCCTGGGAAAGAAAACCCTGTTTCTTCTGCACCTGCCCCCTTCTTCCTCTCTACAGCTGGACCTGACCTTACTCCATTAATACTTTCCTTCCTTCTGTAGAGTTCCAGTGCACAGATGAACTTACACCTATGTTTGTAGCACAAAACTATCTAGAGTCTCAAAGTAGGCAGTTTGTTACATCCTTCCAAGATGACACACAGGCAAATTTGATCCCCCACCAGTGTCATTGTCAACTATGACCCAAAGACTGTGTCGTGGTTAAGGGAAACCACCTCACACTGAGATTCACAGGATGCATTTCAACAAAGAATTCAACATTTACAGGCAACTGACAGGAAGATGGTCAGACCGTTAAAAATAATGATTTATTAAATTTGTCAGCACAGCAAACAGCAAACTACAATAAACATTGTATAAATCAGACAGGGTCATAAACAGAGAATACAGACTATACACAACTTGCTACACAACCGGTCAACCAAGCAGACAAATTTGGATCTACATCTAAGACAATCCCGCTTGGGCTTGTTTGTATAAAGTCACGCTACCACACGTGCTTTGGCACCAAATCTGGTTTCCATCTGTCCAAAATTATAATTACATTGTAATGATAATTATAATTTGTCCAACAACCCACACCCTCTGTGATTAGACCAGATTGGGAAAAACATACCAGAAATCCCCTTAAACAGTGGACAACATTGGATAACTCTGGGGAGTAGCCTCATAAGACAGACTCCCTGACATGCAGGAGATGCAAGTGAGATGTACACAGTGTCAGACAGGCCTTTATCAGCACAGATTGAGTGAACTATCTGAAATGTGCTGCCAGTTTTCTGTTTTTATTTAGATAACTCACATGAATACCTTCCTTGTCCCTCAGCAGCTGTGTTGTCCATACAACCTGGAGAACTACTCAATACAAAGGTTTAGATTTTGCAAAATGCACATACTTTAATTTGTTCTAGAGAATCTAAGAATCAACTACGATGAGGTCAATCATAGAAATGAATATGTCTGTTGTCTTTTATCAAAATATTTTCTCAGTCTTTGAACATATAGTAATTTGTTTACAGATGTAATACTCTGTCTTTTCTTTAATCTACAAAACAAATATAACTGTTAGACGACATCAGCAGGGGCCCGTGACATGACTTCATATCAGTGTGAGGGGATTTCTGGGACCCCACAATAAGAACACCACCCTCTATTCTTTCTGTTCTCTTTGTCAGGTGGAAACCTTCTTAATTCCAGGGAAGCAATGTAACTGGGCACAGATTTCTAGTCTGTACAGTATGTATCTGTCCAAGGCTCAAATGCATAAACCGCAGATGTGTTTCATTATGACTTTCTTGTGAAATCTGATTCGTTTTTTACATCTTCTAACACCAGCTGATTACTCCAGCTATAGATACAGTTTATCACACATGGTATTGATTATAGGCTTATAAAAATGAGCAGCAAACATATTGTATCTGGATACAGCTCTACTCCAGTCACACACTGATTGAATTAAAAAACCCAAATATGGCCTTAAGAGTCATGATGTTGACCTTACAATAAGCTAAAAGAACATCATGTCGATACCCAAAGATGACATGAGTCACATGTGCATGCAGTCGGAAACATGACACCCAACATTCAATGATTAATGTCATAATCAAAAACAACTCCCAAAAAACTAATGGAGGTACATTTGACCCAGTTGGCAGTTTTACAACAATACAAATGCATCTAAAACATATTTGTCTTATTAAAGAAAACTCAATTGCGTGTGTACATCAGGAGATCATAAGCCTGCTGGTATTTTCTGTTGCATTGATTGAGAATGTCTTCAAGAAAGTCCCTGTCGCAGTCAGGGAAGTGGCTCATCAGTTTCATTAAGGACCATTCAAAGTCTGGCATTAAAGCTGGAAGAAAAAAAGATGACAGAATGACTGAATCCCTATTTGGAAATGACCTATTGTTTTGCTTCTCCCTGACACAAGCTGTTCCAGGTCTGGGACTGGGACAAACAAATTAGGTAGGAGGAGTCACAATCGTATGTACGCCACTCCAAACCAATTATGAAACTGTGTGGCAGTGTTAAATGGCTCTGGGCCAAATGTCTGTCAGACTTCATTACTTCCAAAGAAATGTCTGAATGGCAGCATCCAAAAAACACAATGTTTGTTTGTTTGTTTGTGATACATGGCGCACCCCAAATTTTTGTCTTTTTGGCTCTATTCCCAGTTTCACATTGCCTTCAGCTGCACGTTGGGCATTCAAAAGTGGAATGGTAAGGGGAAAGCTGAAAAAGTGCCAAAAATAACAGATAAATAACTTGGTCAAGAGCTGAAAATAGGTTTGTTTCAGTGTTTTTCTCAAGTTACTTCAGGTGAGGAAATACCAAAAATTACCATGGTCTCAATATGATATCGTCTTCTTAGTTATTGTGATCATTATCTCATACTTGTCTTTTAGATTTCTGCAGTATTGTACAACACCACTGGTAATATTTCTTGACTGTTCCACTGAATGATAATCGTCTGAGTATTTTTAGACCTTAGGCTATTTTCCCACAAGCTGCATAGCCTGAAGCTATGGCATCACTACAAATTATAATGCATACCTTTTTTAAAGCATCCTGTATAAAGCCTTTGATTCATCACAGACTAAACAGTCAATCACACAAAGAATGAGGCGGGCCTCTGGTGTCACAGATCTGGTTTAGTTTTGGTTAACCAGCACTGAGCCATTCTATGAGAAAGCGTGAGAAAAAGTCAAGTGCAGTCTTAATTATGGATTCATGTTTAGCTCACCATCTTCAGCTGTGTGTCCAGAGCAGCTTGCTCCTGGATCTGACTGGAGGTGAGTGGATGACTGCTGAGATTGGAGCAAGTGAGATCCACAAGAAGCTGAAGAGACATGCTCTACATTCACAGATCTGCTTTTACTCTCTAATCTGTCCAGAAAGGCTGAGTTCACCCTGTTAAAACAGAGTCAAGCATGACCAAACCAAAGATGATATTTAGTACTTACATGCTGGCAGACTCCAAATTAAATTGAGGTGAGATTTGTCAGACAGCTTTAAAGAGTCAAATAATGTGCTAATAACATAACATAATGTAACATAACATAATGTAACATAACATAATGTAACGTAACATAACACAAGTTTAATAAGTAAACTGAAAATCACAAAACAGCTTCCCAACCTCAGCCTTCTGGGCATTAAACACTTGGCAGTATAATGTGTCACATTAAATACAAATCTCAGACCTATTTTTTTAACTTATATTAATAGTTTTATTTTATGAATTCATGACTCTGATATAAAGATGAGAACTATCTCTAGATACTTAAAGGTATGATTAGATGGCTCGTGCTAAGATATTTACTTTCCACTTAAACTTAGTGCAATATTATTACATAAGTATATCTACCCCACTTAATATAAAATGTGCATGCACATACCTCTTGTGCTCTAGTTGTAATGCTTCCAAATTCTGTTCCACTTTGAGTGAACCATGCTGACAAAAGAAGAAAGTCTTAATATTAATGTCCATTTACTATACAAGTATAGTTGACAATGCAAAGAAGCTTACAAAGAACTGACAAAAGTCTATATTATCAGTATCCACCATTTGGGCTATAATCAAGTCATAGTTTTAATATACTGTAAAGATTGCAGGTGTTATTCTACATGACAGGAGTCACCAATTGTCCTGAAATTGTCCTCATTCTTAAATGTAGACAGAATAAGTCACAAACAGCACTTCAGTTTTACTTGTTTTAGTGTTGCACAATCATCGGCTATGAGAACTCCTAGTAGGCAAAGATGCTTAAACTGCTCACTGATTTGCAGATGTAAATATCTGTACAGAGGATTAAAGGTTGTCATTCCAACTAAATCTCCTCTCACCTCACCTCAATTTCAGCTGTTTTTCAGTCATTTTAATATTTATGTTTCAACTGCCAGTTGATAATCACTGCTTTATGTTTTCACCATGGTTCTCTTTCAACCTTCGTTTAGGTATCTCACTACTGGAGTCAACTTGAGCCTGTCTCAAGTGAGCCTGACTTAATGGAGCCTGGTTTAATGGAGCTTGGCTCAAGTGAACCTGACAACTCACTGCCCAATGGCGTAAATTAACAGATGTAAATTAGATCAAGAGCTAAATGGGCTCAATTTCAGTCGTCTTTGAGTTATTTTAATAGCTATATTTTTGTTTCAATTCTACCTATTTTTCCCCTAATGTTTTCTGATTTTGATTATGTGTTGGGGGGCCGGAAGGAAAGCTATGTGGCCCCCAGGCCACCAGTTGATGATCTCTGCTATATGATGTAATTCTGAATCTGGTAGACTGGAGGCAAAATGCTCGCCTTCACTCCCCTTTTATTAAATTGCAGGTTTTGGGTTATAAATCGGAGAATAAAGTAACATTTTCCAGTCGATTTCATCTCCAGGTCAGCGAGTTGCTTTTTAACAACACTGTGGGAAGAAGAAGCAGGGAAGCACAGCCCACCTGCGGCAGCTTAACAGAAAATCTCCCATTTACACAATACACACACAACACACAAGAGAGATCAGCGGGTCTTATGGAGCCATTACTGAAAGAACAACAGATCCCAACGTCCTGCTCAGAACCACATCAAGAGGTCTGACTTTTGTTGCCCCTTGGCCGCAAAGCTTTCATCTCCTCAACTGGGACGTCTGACTGAGGGAAGGCTCAGTCCCAGAATAAGAGATGAGACGGAAGAGAGGAGAAGAAAATAAAAAGAGAGGAAAGGCACTTGACATGTGTCTGTATAGACAGACTGAATGGCTATAGAGAAACCAAGCCATGATACAGTCAGTCTTTTTTTTGTCTGTAACCACTGGAAGCTGTTCACCTCTCAGTCTGTTACTGTGTGTCCTGCCCTTAAACAAGAACATTTTGATGAGATTTCTCCAGGAAATAAAAAAATATTATAGTCTTCCCAATTTTACATCAGAAACCATTGTATTGTGATCTTTTCAAAAAGTAGCAATCTGACTCATTGGACTGTTGTCAATCTGCTCAATGTGTGTTCATCATCTTCAATTATTGAGGAATTACAACCAGACTGAGAATAGCAAGAATAGCTTTTCTTTTCTAGCAAGGCTGGCTTACCTTATAGAACTTTTAGTTATCTGCAGTGACACCTTCTTGCCAACCTCTTAAAGGCAGCCAAGCAAAAAGAAGTCAATATAATATAATCAGTCTAAGCAAGTGTAAAAAAGGTGTAAAAAAGTGTAAAAAAAAAATAATGGTGGCTTACATACTTAAGCTTTCTTTTTCTTTAAGATAGCTCTAGGAAATGTTGAAAATAAATCAAAATCTACATGATCAAATCCTTTCCCCAATGAGGTCACCATCTGTTGAGAGAAAAAGGACTCCAAGGAGAAAAGCCCAAAAAGCAAACATTTCCCATGTCCAGTGAGGAAGTTGTGTGTGCACTTTTAACAGCACTGTCCACACTACGCACTGAAACAACACAGAGCTGTATGGAGTGTGGCCACAGGCCACTTCCTGGATCATCTTGTAAATATCAGTAAGGCGGTTAACACCATTAGCACTATGTCCCAATAACATACACAAACTGTCAACACACACTCATAAATATTTTAAAGCTAAGAATACATTTCATTGTTTAATTTAGTTGTTTACAACAGCCAAAGAAGTGCTAGTGTTATAAGTGCTTTAAAAAATACAGGTTGTATCGCGCTATCTCCTCACAGTCATGTTGTGTCTGTCTTTGTCTTTGTCAGTGTGAGCTCTGGGAAGTCCCTTAAATAGTCCTCCACATGCTCCTTCCACGGAAAAGCAGAGAGACAGACAGAGGAGGCAGACAGACAAAGGGTTAGAGAAGGGAAAAGGAAGCAGTAAAAAGGAGCAGACAGCCTGCATTAGCACACAGAGATGCTATTATTCTGTGTATTCTGTGGGCCCTGGCTTTGACCAGGGTAAATTATAAGGGAACCTAATACAAGAACAACTTTGCAGAATAAAACTGTTTACACCCAAAAGTATTTGCTTAGAAAACAGCCTTCAAAGGTAGACATATCAGAATAAATGACAACCACGCCTCTGCTTCCGATCCAGCAACAAAAGGTATGAGGTTTCACACTGAACTATGAGACCAGTCAAACAAGTATAAAAGCGTTTACTTTCATGCATATAGAGTGATATAATGAGTGAAGTGCTTATATGTACAGTGTTATGTGGTTGCTGGTTCACCATCGATGTGCCACTGTTAGATGCTGGGGCCACTTTATCAAACTGCTGGAAAAATCTGCCATTCACCCTGTAACAATAAACATAGGCTTTTAGCAGTCATTTATAAAACACATCTAGAAAATGGATACAATATTAATAATGTTGGTAATAATTTCTGTATAGTGGCTATTACAGACATTTTGGAATCTATTTATCACATGTGACCAAGTTTATTTTATGATTCTGGAACCCAATATTAATGTTCACAATCTTCTAGTGCCCTAAACCACCCTTAAAGTCTGTATTTTGGCTCATTGTCTCCTGCCTTTGTTTTCCTTGTAAAGAATCCAAAGATGTTACTCGCCACATGAAGTAATCCAATAGTGTATGATTTAACAATAAAGCATGACAAGCTTGTCTAGCCACAAGGAAATAGTTTTTGTGCCTGTGCAAAAACCTTCCATTTGAAAGGGCCTTTATACATGTCAAAGTCAATCTATTTAACACCACACTAAGTGGCTGCAATTAAGATAATTCAGTCTCTACTGCACAAACCATTTATCCTGAAGACTTTATCTCACCATGTTCTGAAAGCATGCATTACTGAATAACTCTATTATCCTATACAAAGAAATGGTTTACTAAGAAGACACTTTAGTAAGTCAGGTTTCACATCTGCTTAAAATTTGTAAACCCAATGTCACTCCTTGTTTCCCTTTATAGTTATGGCTGGTATGATTTGCCATCGCACAAAATCTCCATAAATCCATTGCGCAGGCACAGGGCACTTTCCTTTGTAAAGATTTGGAAACGCTGTTATGTGATGCCACTTCTATAACTAAAATCTGTTGCAGAACAGGAAAGAATTATATCAGAATTATAACAAACAAAACATCTCTGATGAGAGCTGAGTGAAAATGATCCTGCGTGACCTGAGGTGATCTGGCTTCAGCTGGTCCCTCCTCTTCTGCTCCTCCTGTTGCCTCCTCTGCTCCTGATGCTCGGCCTGAAATGCACACAGACAGAGAAAAGAAAAATCATTGCACAATTTAATTTGATTTAAGATTATATGTGCAACACAGCAATTCCACCAACAACCTTTATTCAAAGACCACATATGAGTCAGAAACAAGTAATGCTAATTTAGTAGCAGCATTGCCATTCCTTTGCCTCACTCTTCTCTTAGGGTGCTTTCATATTCCTTTCAAATTGCTGTAACACTATACATAGCAAAAAATCCACAGAGGTCATGACAGGGGATGTTGCAGAAATACAGCTTTGACGTGAATGTATCACCTCCCACATGTAGCAGCAGCCTGTTAATCATTGTAAGGACATAAGTGCCCTGTGGTGTACAGTATGTCTGCGAGCCAAAGAAGAGACTGACTTTGGTTTGTACAAACCACCAGAACATCAATCAGGTAAATTCCACTGAAAAAACCTGCTGGTATGAGAAGGAACCAATAACTCGGAAATAGTTGGTGCTTGTCTCTGCTGACATCTAGAGGACAAATAATACACCACTACAATGCTGTATATAACTAACACAAGGAATTGCTCCATTCACTGACACTGATTCTTTGTTAAAATTAAATTGTTAAACAAATCACTTTATGGGAAACTTCTGCATATTGATGTCTTTTTTCGCCTTTAAAGGCAGATCTTTAACTGAGTGAAGTCCATTTCTCAATTTTCCCTCTGGGATTTGTTAAAAAGAACAAAGAGAATTCATTCCACATCAGGCCCCCCAGAGCTTTCCATCTGGCCCCCCAGCACAGAATAAAAAAACAGGTTGAATTCAAACAAAAAAATATAGCTGTTAAAATAACTTAAAGACGACTGAAATTGGGCGTATTTAGCTGTAATGACAGGCTCACGTGGGCCAGGCTCACTTGAGCTCCCTTGAGCGAGGTTCACTTGAGCCAGGCTCAGTTAAAAGTCTGTCCCCCCCTCGGAGCACCTGTGAAATAACAGAATGGCCCTCAAGCAAACTTAGTTGATGACCCCTGTCAGCCTCTGGCTCTAACTTCAGCATCCTTCAACTGATGAGATATATATATATATATATATATATATATATATATATATATCCTCTAAACGTGTCCAAACCATCTTGACCTGGCCTCTCTAACTTTATTTCCTAAAACATCTGACCTGAGCTGTCCCTCTGATGAACTCATTTCTGATCCTATCCCTCCTCATTTCTACCAAAGAGAACCTCATCATCTTCAGCTGCCTCCAACTCTTCCTCCAGTTTGTTCCTCAGTGCCACTGTCTCTGATAGACATTGATTTTTAAAGGACTATTGTACATCATTGCATGTGTAGGTTTTGCAGAGGGTTTGAACACATTAACATGTATTATTTTCTTTACCTTCTGTCTTTGTGTGTCTTTCATTTTCTGTAGACTCTTCTCTTCTTCTTCTTTTCTTCTTTTGTCAGCCTCGTCCTTTTTCAACTTTTCCAAAAAGATAAAATATGACTCAGTCATCATTAATGAGAACTCCCCGAAACAATGCATCTCTTCTGTAGGGCTTTAAGTTATAATTTATTGGTGTAAATAGTTTGTCACAGGGTTAACATGTATTTTCTTGACAATTACATGACATTCTAATAGATTTTTTGCAAAGGAACAACACGGTTTAAACTAATAGTCAATTATGAACATATCAAGTGGCATGCAAAGAGTGCCTTTATTTTTGATTATAATTAGTTTATGAGTAAAACACTTCTTACGTTTCCTTAAACAAGGCAGATTTGAATGCATTGAGTTTCTGAGTCCTACTGAGTGGACATGACTCATACCTTCTTCTGAAGTTTGGAGCAACGCTGTTCTGTCTGTTGCCTCCCTCTGGCTTCAGCCAATGTCACACTGCCTCCTTAAGTTAATTTGTCATCAGTAAAAGTGCTGAATAAAATTGCATAACTTTGCATGGAAAATGGTCTACCCAGTCTCTCTGGATTCATGTGCACTGGAGCAGCTCTGCTTGTCTCCTGCAGTCTTTGAAGCTCCTGCTCTTCCCTCTGGGCCACTACAGAAACACAATATATGATCTATTTTTCTTTTAATATAGACATGTTGTATAATACTAAGTGACCTTCCTGCAGTCACTTACTCGATGTCAACTTGTTTCTACGAGACTCATCAGGTGCGATCATGGTGTATCCATTAGAACTGAGTGGAGAACAAAAACAAAATAAAGATTATATTCCATCTGTAGCCAGCCTCTGTACAATCACAAGACATACATTTGAAACGTTGCACATTATGACAGATTTATGCAAAGACCCAAATTTATAACTCTACAATGGCTACTCCACATTTTCTATCCATATGCGTATTCATATTTACTATGGACCGTAAAGGCAACATATTCCTTTCATATTCTATGAAACGAAAGTGAAAGGAAAGAGTGCCATTTTTTTTTCTCTCAAACGAAACAAATTTTTAAACAAATCAAACATTACAAGATAGTTAAAGTCAGTAAAGAGTCTTTTCATCACATTTTCAAGTCTAACTCTTGAAGCTTTTTATGTGACTTACTACTGAGGCTGATGCTGTCTGTCAGGAGAATTCGTAGATATATTGTTTTTGGAGTTTGTCCCATTGTCCAGTTGGTTTTGTTGGTTCTGGTAAGGATCCATCTCTTTAAAAAAATATAGAGCTGATGTTGTCGGTAATAGTGGCTGTATGGGAACTATCCCAGGTGCAGTCTAAATGGATTTACAGTGAGTCAGCTGAATAATGCATTGTAGCGATGGGCATGGTCAATCCTACGTCACCTGCTGGAAAAGGAGAGGGCTTTACTTTTAAGGGCTAAGCATGGCTGTATTATTAGAACTCTTGTAAGACATCAATGGGGCTAGGCTGTTTTAGCTTTTTTATTTATATTGCTGATCTGTAATTAGTTCTATATTTTAATGCATTCATACTGTTTGTGTATTGAACTGAAAATTAGAAAAGTCTGGTGCATTTTAAAAAAAACAAACTAACAAAACACCCATTCAGATTCAAAAAGTCATTTATTATGAGCTTTATGTCTGGAATGAACAAGTTTAGTTAATGAGGACGACACTCTTCTGGCAGGATATGCATTACGAACATACTGTATATTACACATACACACATGCAAATGAAGGACAAATAAATATTCCAATTCCTTTAAACAACAGTTTAAAACAGGTTATATTGTTAATGCAGTTTGTTTTCCAACACAGTTAGAATTTGATTTATTATTTTAGATGTTATAAAATAGACTGTGTGACAGTGTTTACAGTTTGTGTGATAATGACACTTGAACTTGGGCTATGATGCCTTGAGAAGTAGGAAATACAGAAGAACAGTGAGTGACTACTGAGACATTTCCTCTGACAAAATCTATCCTGGAAAACAATAAGAATATTGTATGATTCAGGGAAAACAGTGTAAATTATTAAAATGTTCACTGACCCCTTTGCTGATACTTTCATGTTGGCATTTAAAACTGTCCCAAGAGTAGCATTTGTTACCGTTTAAGAGAAAGGTTGGCCTACATGGATTAGAAGCTGCCATTCCTCCTTCTTCTGGACAAGGCACTGTGTGTGCTGGACTGGTTTCATCTTTTCAGGAGACTAAAGGTCACTTTCGTTGACTTCATTCTTACCTTGGCCTAAAGCTCCTGCTGCTGTGTATATTGGTGTGTTCATGAGCCTGTTTTGGAGGTGTGTGTCCCTGTGTTAACTGCCCAGTAGGTGGTCTCACAGCTTAGGCTGGTTGGCCATCTTAGCCTTCAGGTTCTCAGCCAGTTTGTCAAGAAACTCAAAGGTGTTTAAGTAGTCAGCACGTGTTACACTGCAAAAACAGCAGAGAAACCATAACTTTATCATAAGAGTGGAGGAAGAAAACAAAGCTTTTAGGCTGGCTGAAAGATCTATGTATCACATAACATTATCAACTTTTCTTCTAATTTTCTTAAAATGAAAAACTTACTTAGGCAGCCCTTTGATGCAGATAGCCAAGTCTTTTGTCATGAACCCAGCCTCAATAGTTTCAATACAAACGGCTTCCAGGGCTTCAGCAAAATACTTCAGTTCTTCATTGTTGTCCAGCTTTGCTCTGTGGAGCAAACCTCGTGTCCATGCAAAGATGGAGGCTGTAAGATATTCACAGGTGGTTACTTAAGATTGGTGAATTCAGTTACATTTACATGAAGAGCACTCATCAGCTTTGTTACCTATTGGATTAGTGGAGGTTTCTTTGCCCTGCTGATGCTGTCTGTAGTGGCGGGTAACTGTGCCATGAGCAGCCTCAGACTCCACTGTCCGTCCATCGGGACACACCAGCACACTGGTCATCATACCAAGGGACCCATATCCTGAAACAAAATGAAAACACTTAAAACAAATGATGACTGTGGAGCTGAGAGTTTCCTTTTCACCTTAAACTATGAGCAGCACATATAGCCATTCTCACCAACCTTGTGCCACTGAATCGGACTGTACATCCCCATCATAGTTCTTGCAGGCCCAAATGAAGCCTCCCTCCGATTTCATGGCCTGGGCCACCATATCATCAATCAGACGGTGCTCATACCAGATGCCTTTAGCCTCAAACTGAGCATGGTATTCCCTGGAAAACAAGAGACACGGAGAAAATGTCTTAACGTAATACATTAAAAGAAAAGGATGAGAAAAACTGTTGTTACTAATTCAGTATTGGAATAGTTTGTGCAGTGTGGCAGTCTTTACTTCTCATAGATCTCTTGAAAGATGTCTTTAAATCGTCCATCATATTTCTTGAGGATGGTGTTCTTGGTGCTGAGGTAGAGAGGCCAGCTTTTGTTTAAAGCCATCTGGAATGAGCTGTGAGCAAAGTCTCTGATGGATTTATCAGTATTGTACATACCCAAGGCTACACCACCTGTGCCTGAACACAGAAATACACAATTATACAGCAAACTCTTGCTGTTTTTGTATAGAATCAATTTTTAAAAACAATTCTTTTTATGTTTTCATGATAATTCTATATTTATATTTTATTCAAGATCTAGCGATATAAATAATAATTACATGGGGCTTGAGATTTCCATCAAATGTGACTTTTTCATGCATCTGACTATTACACTATTTTGGTCTTTCTTTGATCTCAAGAAAACAAAAACATTTTCCTCGCATTCATAAAAGAACAGAATGGAATAGTGGCTGCTTTGGATGTCTGTAATCTTTAAACTTTGCTAAACACACTTATTTATACCCATAAATGTGCATATGACTAAAACCACTCTCATGATATTTAGTTAAAAAAGATCCTGTATATATTTTCTTTTCTTTTTTCTTACCTTGAAACTCATGGATAAGATACTTGACTGGCTCTCCATTAGTTGGTGTATATGTCATCTCAACTTTCCCGGGCCCAGGCACCACAAAGTCTGTGGCTTTGTACTAGAGGAGAAACAATTAACAAGTTTTATGCTTATCTCAAAATATATTTACATTTATTTTAAGAACTGAACTCAGCAACTGCTTTATGAGACAAACACATTTCATTCATATACATTTTTGACTGATCTAAGTTTAACAGACAGTGTTAGTATCACAATGATGAAAATCTCAACCGATAAAAAGCCTGAAACGAATTGTCCAACAAGATACTGTATGTCATCGGAGCATACCCCAGTCATATCTCTTGTGTCCATGTGATATTGTGTAACCAGACCTGTCTCTTTCACCCATAAATAAAGAGCTATTGACTTTGGCACAGAGCCATAACCTGACTGATTCTGTGAAGTGCCTGCTCTAAAGACAGAGGACAAAGAACAGCAATGAACAGCAGATAATTATTGACTGAGTTACTCCTAACAACACTAAAATGTTTCATATATACTCTTATGGGATTTATCAGTGAGACAGCAGTCAACTTGAGCAGCATTTCTTAATGTTCTTAAAGTATCTTCTGCCTATCGTAAAAAAGTGGAGAGCAGATTTGTCAAGAGTTGTGTTCTTACAAGAGTTACATAGACCTGTAATAAACCAACAAAAACCACCTGTACTAGAGTGCAAGAATGTGTTTTTTTCTTTTTTGTGTTGGGAAACAACCAAAATTACTTAAACCCTGAATATTTTAACTGATTTTGTGTTGTCTGTGATTATCCAGTGAATCAATGGCATACCTGGTCTCCATGGGCATGCCTTCCAATGATGATGGGCTTAGTCCAGCCAGGCACCAGACGAGGGATGTTCTTACAAATGATGGCCTCCCTGAACACTGTCCCGCCCAGTATGTTTCGAATGGTCCCATTGGGCGATCGCCACATCTGTTTCAGTTTGAACTCTTCAACGCGCTTCTCGTCTGGCGTGATGGTGGCACACTTAATGCCCACATTGTAACGACGGACTGCCTCTGCTGAATCAACTGTCACCTGATCGTTTGTTGCGTCTCGGTTCTCTATGCCCAGGTCATAGCTGTATCGAAAAAAAGAAAATAACAAATAAATATAATATGTAGGTTGAAAAACATTAAATGCACTACAAACATTCTCTCAGTTTTTCTCAATTTAAAAATCAGGTCAGAGTGTAATGCTTTTGGATTAGAAACATAGCATAAACCATTTGCCTTAAAACAGAGGTATGGCTGCAGTCTAGGAGGAGCAGTGATTATTAACGCTTAATTAGTCACTGCTGCACTTGTGGAGTTTCAATAAAAAGCAGAGTGGCCATATGCCACAGTGTCACATGGAAAGTTCCAAGGTTGGTAGACTTAAAAATTAAAAGCAAACTTATGAATGAACAAACATGGTTGTGCTTGCTGCTTGAGTAATCTTAAATTGCTTGCTCTTTAGCTACCTAATTATATTTTCAGGCTAGACCTTATACAGTGTTTATATAGGAACTGTCATTAACTTCCTGTCCTACTTTGTTTAAAATATTGACTGCCCTAACTCTCTTTTTTTTACATGTGTGAATTGCTTCTGTGTAGCACAAAAAAGACAAAGGAAACAAGGAATGAACTGTGCAATAAATGTTGAACTGCAGCCAAGATAAGATAACAGATTGCTTAACTTTTGAGAATCCTGTTGAACACAAGTGCATTTTGACCATACATATTTAACCTCAAAATCAGGCCATTTGCTTCAGGGCTTGGGATTCCTTGAGCACTCAATTGGCTTTGTTTGAAAGCTCTTATGACCTTTCACCCAGATTTGTTCATTGAAAGCTGATGCCAGGCCACAAAAATGTGCTGCTGAACAAAGCATGACTAAGAAGATGCACCATAAACAAGGATGTGTAAGAATTTGATGTGCATCCTGATAGATTATTTTTTACCAATTTCTACAATCACAGCAAAAAATGAAAAAAATATAAAAAGGTCAGTGATGTGATCCTACCTTATATGCAATTTCCTGTTTTTAAGGTGTTTTAGTTTGTATTTTGTGTGTTGTGCTGTCTATGACATAGTGAGTTGTCTTATGTATATAGTTATTCTATACTGTGTGATAATAAAAACAAACAGTGGTCCCTTGCATTATGTGGTCTCTTGGCCTGAATGTCAAGAGACTTTGAACAGCAGAGATTTGTAGTAGGTTTTACAATGTGCAAAAAAAAGAGGATTGCACAACCACCTCTATGAAATGCTTACAAAAGTATGGACACAGCCGAGTTACAAAGTCATGTAAGCACTTTATCAAATAAAGAAATTATTATCAAATAAAGAAATTACCACTGTAGTCACCAGTCAACCAGGCACAATAGAAGTTAAAAAGATTATTTGATTATAAATCCATCATAATGTCAATGAGAATAAATAGAAACAGGAAAAGCTTCAAATCTCAGCCCTGCAGGAAGGATCAGATTCCGTCACCTGTTTAAGGCCAAACAGTGGTAATAGTCCAAGTGACCATTGTGCAAACTGAATGACCATGAAAGACTGGTCTAGGAGCCTGCTTCACTGCATGTGGTAACTGCAGCAAGGTGTTACTACCTGTGCATGTCCAGCTCCAGGTAGGGGAAAATGAGCTTCTCCTTGATGAGGTCCCAGATGACTCGAGTCATTTCATCTCCCTGCATCTCCACTACTGAACCGGCTTTGATCTTCTGAGACATCTTTGAAGCTGTAGACAGAAATCAAACACACATTTAAATGACAAATATACATAAGAACTTTTGCATTACAAAAAACATTAGAAATATGAGGAACAGTACAAGATGAATATCACACAATCATAATCAGGTTTACTGTCAGGTAAGGTGAAAAGTTAGTACAAAGTTGAAAATAGTACAAAGGTGTTGTTTTGGCACATACAGAAAACAGAAATAACAAAGTTAGACATTAAAAACAACAAAGATAAATATTATAAGCTATTAAAAATTAAATCAGCTAAGAATTTACAAGAACGTGCCCAGTAAAAAAGGTAAGACTACAAGAAAGATTGATTGTAAAACTTTATAATTTGAAAAATGTTCAACTACTACTTACTATTGAAATTACCCGTGATCCTTTCAGCCAAAGAAAGCCAAATAAAACGATTTTTCATGTTGCGTAATTTAACAATGTTTGCATTGACGCACACTTGACCGGTGCAGATTTTTGGGAGGTGTTGGGGGAAATCGCAGGAAACATGAAAAGTTGCATAAGTGTGTAGATTGCCTGACGGTGGTATGACAGGGAGGAGACTGTGGAAGCCAAAGGCAAAAAGGCAGTCCGTCAAGTTTGCTAGGGCTAGCAGGATGTTATCCTGGTAGAACAAATAAGCCTAAAAGTAATCAGTAAAAATTATACGATATAGAGGCCTGTGCGTTGTGTGTTGTGCAACAGGGAAAGGGCTAATGTGGGCCACTTGTCTGTATGTCTGAACCAATAAGACTTAGTTGTAGGCTTTGTTGTATTTGTAGAATGACTAAAGCTAACAACAAAAAGATGTGGAATTAGATAAGACTCCCACAACACACTCTTAAGTGCGACGCCATTGCATCAGCTAACTGCATTTAAGGATTATCTTACCTTACTTAATTTGACGATCCAATTGACCGAGGAGCAGAGGCTGGATATTTCCCGTGCGTTACCGTGGGTTGAATGGGCTGAAGGCTGCTCGGACTGCGTCTAAGGGAGCGGCGAGTACCGGCTTCCTCCTCCTGAGGTTACGGAAATGGTGGTGGCCAATCACAAAAGAGGAGTACGCTCCTCAGCCATTCAGACAAGCCCACAAATAATGGGGGAGGGTAGTTAGTGCTGCGTCTGCTGATTGGTTCAAGGGGAAGAAAGGCCCGTGTCAACAAATCATTTACTCAAAATTGATAAATAGATTCATGCATTAACTATTGCTTTTAAGACTTTTTCAGAAGTTTAAACAGTTTAGAGACGTAATCCTTTTCATCCCTCCTTTCTATTTTGCAGGCTAATTTGGATAAAGCAACATTGAAAACCTTTTTTTTTTTTTTTTTGGGGCAAATTTTTTTTTTTCAAAGTTGCCCAAAAAACATATTTTTTTGGACAACTAAAAAAAAATAAAAATTCTTAGTTTTTGAGTTGCTGAGTTTAATTGTTGTTGTTTTAATTGTCCAAAAAAAGAAATTTTTTGGGGGCAACTAAGATTTTATTTTTATTTTTTTAATTATGCCCCCCCCCCCAAGTACTTGAGTTGCCCCCCCCCCACAAAAAAAAATAAAATAAAAAATCAGTTGCCTCAAAAAAAAAAAAAAAAAAAAATTCTGAGTTGTCCACAAAAAAATTTTTTTTCTGAGTTGCCCCCCAAAAAATTATGCCCCCCCCCCCCCCAAAAAAAAAGAAAACAAAAACAAACAAACATTTTTTTCTGAGTTGCCCAAAAAAAGAAAAAAAAAATCTGAGTAGCCCCCCAAAAAAATTTTTTTTGAGTTGCCCAAAAAATGTATGTAACCTGCTTTTGTAACAAGTCTTTGTCACACAAACAAGATTTGGAAATCCTATGAGATTAACGTAACAAATAGTACACTGGCCGAAGCCTACAGAAGCCCGAAGCATCTTTGAACTGAAACATTTTGCTTGTGGTTTTTGCAGTGGTTGACCAGTAGATGGCAGAAACTCACTACCTCATGTGGACCACTCAGCTTTTTGACGTCTCCAGCTGCACGGTGCCATGTGGTCCTGAGGAGAGCCGAGAACAAAGCAGTCACTTGCCGAGGCTTGGGTAAGTAAATTTTTGGACCTTTTAAAGAAGTCTGAATCACCTGACGCTTGTAGGTTTTGCACGACTTAAAAGTTCTTAATATGTAACGTAATAAGTGTCTCTGTTAGCCACTTTAGACTAGCTACAGGGCTTTATGTTACAGTAAATGCACCGGCCACGCTTCATGCTGGTGTAACTGGGGACAGTGGGGTCTTATTAATAATTAAACACGGGGGTCTAGTCAGGGGCACGACCTCTTCCCTAAAAAGCACCTCTTTGTTGTCCCCCACCTCCACTTTGAACAGGACCACAGCATGGAAACCTGAAAGGAGTCATGTGACTGTGCATCTGCTATCAGTTGTGGTAAGATCCATGCAACCAGGATGTGTGTGTGTGTGTGTGAGAGAGAGAGAGAGGAAGAGAGGGAGCGACGAGGAGGAGCTTTAACACTGACTCCACGTACCATCAGCACCAAAACTTGCAGCCTCCCCGTTCATCCAGCATCGTCTGAAGCGGCAAAACGCACCAACACTTACAATCTGATTTGATTCCAGCGTCTCAGGTGCGTCCCGCGGTCACTACTCGCTCTCCGCTGAGTTGATTATGGTCACAACCCCCGCGGTGCCAAGGTGGAGCCACCGCGCGTATCTCGGATCGGTGCGCTTCTCCAGGGGCTGGGATGCGCACCGGGCACCTCTCGTTTCCTGCCGGGTTTCGGGTCTGAGGAGTCCAGCGCTGCCCCTGGGCGCCGGAACAGGAGGACCCAGTCGACCCGGAGCAGGATGCCGGTGATGCGTGGGCTGCTGGCCCCGCAAAACACCTTCTTGGATACCATCGCCACACGCTTTGATGGCACTCGTGAGTAACAATAGCTTTTTCTCTATACCTTATAGTTTAAACAAAGAATGTAAACAAAAAAGTAATTTGTGTACAAAAAGAAAGGAGTTAAGTCAAAATTGATTAAAACATTTTAAAGCTAATTAGTGGAGGATTTTCTCCAACGGTGGAACTTTAAAAGTGCATCTCTCACCACTTATGACACCTGTTTTCATTGGAGAAAGAAACACATTTGCAACTGAAGATTCTAGTCCTGGCCACACAATCATCAGGCTAAACATACAAATGGAGCAAGTAATTACTCTTTTTTTTAAATTATTCTGACCTAATGTTTGCTTTATATTCTACTGTTCATGTGTCTGGATGTTTATAGCTGTCGTTTCTCTGCATTTAAGTGTTTTCCTAAATTTTAATATGATCTCTTCTATGCCTTTTGCATCTGCATTGCATCATGTTCTGCTATATCTTTTTTTTCTCATTTTGATGTTATTAGTTAGTTTACCTGATCAGATTTGGTTTATTGTGCTTGCAGGCAGTCTCAGCAGCTGCAGTTTGCATACCAAGCTCCATTTAGAGCTGCTGTACCTGACTTTCAATCTCCAGAACCAGTTTTTCCCTTCTGTTGCATTGTTTTATTCCTCTGCAGGAATAAAATAATGAGATGGAGGCACGCCGAACTTCTCATCTTTTGTAGTTGGCGCGAGTGTCTTGTAAACAGATGCGATGAGCAGCCCGTGTGTGTTCAGTCCTATGTTGGAGAGGTGGGTGGGTGAGAAATACTTCGATGCAGGCCCTTGGTCTCTCTTTCAGGACTGATGGGAGTTTGTGTGAGCATGGCCCCGAGTCAGTGTCTGTCCAAAACCAGTTATATATGACAGAATGACAAAAAAAAGATTGTTATTAAAACTATGCAGCAAGTCACTTCAGGGCAGATCTTGATCTTATTCAAAGGTTTTTTCTGTTTCTCGATTGATAAATAGTGATATGTGGGGATAAAAGACACACTCTAACTTTAATGTGAGATATTACAGTAATATCTGGGGTGTCATAGACTATAATCATGCAATCTATTCTCCATCACCGATCATCCCTCCAACCTCTGCACCCCCAAGCATATGCCACCAAACCATAACATGCAAATGATACAATAGCTTTTTATGATTAGCCCTCATCTCAATCCTATGGCAAAGTTATCTACACAAGCTGTGCTATTTTTTTTTTCTTTTCTACAAAGCAGAGCTACCATTTGCAGGGGTGCTGATAATTATACATCTCCTGCAGTGCATGGCGCAGTTATTGTAATTAACTAGCATGGATGTCAAGACTTCATCGTGGCCTTACTGCTTGTCAGAGGAGGGGAGGGTGTGGGGGCGGCCAGGGCAACAGTGTGCAGCCCGATGAGCGTGTATATTTTTCCATTGAAGGAGGACATATTTGCTGAAGTAAATAAAAACACATGTAGCTTTTACTGTCGAAGGAAATTGTGCGACATTGATTTGTCATTAAAACCATCGCTTGAAGTCATTATAGCTCTTTCAATATTGATGGCTTTGAAAAGTATTCTGTTGATGTGTTTAGAAAGGCTTTTTATTGCAAGTCAATTTATTCATTACATAGTGAAGCCACTCTTTGGTTTTACAGCTTTATTGGAAAAATGTTTTGTCTCTGAAGCTCATGAGAGATGTTTAATCGCCGTCTACACTTGGCTGTCCCCAAATTTAAAGGGATGTTGTTTCTCTCCTACCAATTCTTTTAGCTTCATAAGAAATGAAAGCATTTTTAAGGAAATGTGTATATTATACCTTTAAAGTGCTAAAAACTTTAAACCCATTTTTACTTTAACACTCTCTACAAGGCTCTTCAAAATACCAAGCTTTTTAAACTTCATACTGTCCTTCCAACAAGGCTCTTGAGTCCAGCCATTAATTTTGAAAAATCATTGACTGCCTGACAACTTCTATGGCAAATCACAACAAGTCAGAATTCAGATTTCATGAGGACAGCAGCTGGATGAAGTCCCAAGAAAAGTCCCAGTTATGACTTTAAGGCCACATATTCCATATCAATTTCCAGTTTATTCAAGTTTATGTATTTGCGTCAATAGCCCTTCATTGGTGTCTCTATCATAGCAGTTGTGGACTAATAATAATTTTAATGTTAGTTTATAAGTGTTTAAGTGTGTGCAGCTTAGACAAGAGCTCACACTGTTCCCCTGTGGAGCAAAAATGAAAAAAACTCCATCGTAGCATCATGTGATATTAGCTTGTTAAATTTACCAATCAGACTTTTATTACACTGACTGTCTGGCACTTGAGCTACTGATTCCTTTCTCATCAACATGGCTTTAGAGCCCGTCAGTGCAAAGTTAATGGCTCAGCTCTCTTGTTCTGTACCATCTTAAGGTTATTCAGAAGGATCCCGCATACTGTAGATTCAGACAGACCTTAAATTGGAAACTGGAATTGTTACATCACTTTGACATCACAGCCTCTGAATCATACACTCGTTAAAAGGGTATTATTTATAGAGCTGTAGCCAACACCTTGCTCAACAGACACAAAACACACACACTCACACTTTGTGTCATTTTTGTCAAATAGCTAAGCACCCTGAGAGTTGGTGTTTTCTTTTCAGTGGATTTTTGCTTTTCATTAAAGTCATAATTCTTTGTTCAGTTCATAGTTCATCAGCGTTCATTTGCAGGACTGCACTCTTAAAGAAGGCAGCAGCTGTGTGGGACTACAAGTCAATTGGTCCCAATAATTGAGTGGGTCTTGGCTTGGACCTAATCAGGTTGCAGCCTGCTCCTTGCTCATCATGAAGATATGTTTAGACCCAGCTCTCACTGTGTCCGTCTTTCACGTATCATTTGTTGGTCCAAAAAGTGACCATTAGACCTAATAAGACACCTTTTTCTGGTGAGATCAGACGTGATCAGACAAACATGCTTAAAATAGTCAGACAAATGGATATCATTTTCATTGGATAGATGTATTATTTTTTTTAAAAGGCTCAATTTGATTTTCAGTCTAAACATAAATGCACCAGAAATCATAACTATCTTCTTTGTTTGCTCCATTAGCAGAAACAGTAAATAGCTTTACTGTGTGAATTTCTGTTTACTCAGGCTCCCACATCAAATGTAACTCTCTCAATGTCAGCCACTCGCAGAATAACAATGTTTTAGAGGCAAATAGACATTGCTCTGGAAGATATAAATGTAGATATATAATCAAAACTGCCACAAACTGAAGTTGTTTTAAACTGTTTTAAAAGCATTTTGAAATGTCTATATCCATCAGATTTTTCATACTGACATTATTATACGTGTTTCTTCGTGTTTCTCTGTACCTCGGTGAAAGCTGTAAGTCACTGCATGTGCTAAACCTACTTTTTATAGAACAGAAATCAGCACCCCTAAAGGAAAAAACTAAAAGAATTATTTGCCTTTAGACTTATTCATCTTCACCATATCAACTGTATTATTCATAATACAATCTTTGCGACTAATTCCATTAAGCCCCCTCTCTCTGAACAGCTTTGATATGCGTCACATTATCTCAGATCTCTCTTTGCTCATCTCTCACTGCTGTCAGTCTTCCATTACACGGCCCACCCTCTCCTTCTGTTATTCACAGCATTTTCTGCATGCATGTCTATGTACATATGTGAGAAAAAGAGTGTTTATGGCTCAGGGCTGTGTGGAGGAAGACTATCACCTCTCTTTATAGTCGAAGTCTATGGTGTGTGTGACAGCAGAGATTACAAGTGCAGGGTTGTCATGTCTCAGGTGTGTGTTTCCCCTGTGGCGCCTAGTGCCTCTAGCTCCTCATCAGGCAGCGGCAGATGTAACGATAGATGGTTAGCTCTGGTTCTTTGTGGTGTTTGTGTCAGCGTTTGTGACAGATTACATAACATACAAAAAACACTGCAAGAACAGAGCTCCAGTGTGAACAACAATTCATCTACTTTTGTCATAAAATTGAAAAAGAGATAATCCAGCTGATCTGTATATGAATATACTCACCGGGCATTAACCCCGAAAATGTACATAGTAAACATTCATTGTAAAGTTAAGACTTTGGAATGGGAACTGTATGAACAACCTGTTTAATTGGAAATCATTTTATTGTATTTGTGTCACTATTATTATACCTATTACTTAAAGCCTTCCTGCATAACTTTCAGCCCCAAAATATACACATTTTTGTAATCGTTTAATTGCTCTTAGAAGAGGGATCAGTAGAATTATGCCTATCTCACTGACACAATACCCTCTGCTAGATGAAACCTCTAATATATATTATATATAATTCTTATCTTCAGGATGCACAGACATTATGTGAGTGAGGCACTTTATGGCTCTAATAGAGAGAGTAGAAATAGGCCAATACACTGGACCCTAGCAGAGATGTATTTGAACAAAATACTGTAAAATTACCCTCCATTTCAGAAGACATGTTTTTACTTTTTGCTTTCAAAAACAAACGACGTCCGCAGGAACAACACAGAGAGTCCGTAGAGGAGTCTGCGCCCTCTACTGGCTAAAAGTTACGCAGAGTGGCTTTAAGCCTCTTGCAGTCGAGTGGTTGGTAGACTTTAAGTTAAAGTTAAGTTAAGTTAAAGAAGTTAAAAATTGTAGGTTGAGGATGTGTGCCACAGCCATGAACAGTTGATGATTTTATGAACAATTAACACAAACAATGCAATGGACGTGCCCCTCTGAGATGCAAATGTTTTTTTTTTGCTGAACTCTAAAGTGATACCAGGAAATAAAATTCAGACTCTGAAAAGATGTTATATACCCACAAATCTTTTTTTTTTTTTTTTTTTGACCATTCTATTTCTTAATAAAAAAAGAAGCAAACTGAAATAACTACTGATAATGCTTTTACCGAAGACCTACTTTACTGAAATTGCTCACTGTATGAGTGACTAAAGCCCATCGAGTTAGATTGTGAATATGGCTCAATACCCACCAGAGAGGCCACATGTGTCTCATTATGTAAATGTAGTTCACCAACACCGACAGCTCTAATAACTATGGTTTTAAAATTCACCTCTCTGAGTGAATCAAAATGAGGACAATAGATCGCAGTTTAAGTATTTTCTATTATTTAGGCAGTGATTGAATCTAATAATGAAGCTAGTAATATGACATTAATGGAGAGTGTTTGGGTCAAAGCTGTCATGCGTAACCTGTAGATTCACACTTGCACAGAGAAAGAAAAAGACAAAAACAGTGTAAAAGAAAAAGAAAAAAAATATGAGGGAGGGTGGATGAGAGAGGAATGAATAGGAAATTGATATTGAATAGGAAAGGTGGGAGGAGGCAAAAGGAAGTAATGAAGGGTGTTGGCAGGAGACGTACACAAATATGATTACAATAAAATGAATCACTGAAATCAAATACAAATGAGAAGTAGGAGTTTTAAATCTCCCAAAATTAACATGTAACAAAAAATGTAACAAAGCCATTTATCACACATTGTTAACTCCACACATATGTTAGATCCAGATTCAGAGATGATCATTTTTCTTAATGGATACAAAGAAAAGATGTTAAATGCTCTGTGGGGAACTTGATGAAAAGCCTTTTGTTACATCTGCTTGCAACCAGTCTTGAACGAGAAAAAAGAGCACTAGGGCAAAGACAAAAATCATCTAGACATCTAGTGTTCACTAAATTATTCAATTTAACTAAATCCACAGAAGTTGTCTTGAAATACATTGATGTAATACATGTGAAGTGCAAGAGCTGGGGCCGCTATAATGGGAACTTGGATTGGGGAGGAGAATTAATCAAACCATCAATTAGACGCTCTGCTCAGCACATTCATAATCAAGTGAAGCTCTTGAAATGTGCTTAGCATTATTGAGAAATCACTTCATTACTTCTAAATTTAACAGCCCTTTTTTTGCTCTTACACTTTGCCCCCAGTTAAATGATGAAGTTGATAATGAGCGCTGAGAGAACTCTGCTCACTTACAGAGTTAGGTCTTTAACAGATGGGATATTTATGCAACTGTGATGCCAAAAGCTCAAATCAGAGCCAGAGGTTGTTATTTTTCTTTTAGGGCACATACTGTCTTTCTCTCCCCTTCAGCCTGACTCACACAGGGTCTCATGGCTGCACTAGATTGCATTTCTGAAGGAAGTCGAAGAGCTGTAATCAATAGCTACCCAAACACTCATATATTATTTACAATGGCTGTCTGTTTAAGATAATCAATAGAAAAGATTTCCACCACCTGTTAGCGACCACAGCAGCCAATCACATGTCAGCGTAAAATGTTAGCTTTTCTAAAAAACATTCTAAGTTTGAATGGTTCTTGGTGTAAGTCAGCTACATTCAGTCACAAGGGTGATAATGCACTGGCTATGGGTAAAAAAAATAATATTTGTTTTAAAACTTGTATGGGTAAAAAATATTTGTATGGGTAAAAAATATTTGTTTTAATTGTGATTTTCTTAAAGTCAGCCATGTGGGGTTTTTTTTACAAAGGCAAAAAGCTGATGTTTTATTCTACATTTCATGAGTAGGTAGAATCAAGCTCACCTAATTGAAACTGATACACACCTTTTCTATATAAAAATACATATCTTATTTTTACAGAAACCGCAAATACAAAACACGTCAAAACAGGTTAAAGTACAAGCAACACTTTTCTCATTCTCTAACACAGAGTGAGACAGAGCTCTGTAAAATGTGCCAGAGGAAACTGGTGTCAAAATGTCAAGTAGAATTTTGTCATCTACTTTCCACTAAATTATTCGATTTAGCATGCTGTACTGATTTCAAAATATGCCCCAATCCCTCCATGTGTCCATTATAATTCCATGAAACAATATTCAGTCCTGATACTGTGGTCTCTCACAATAGTTTTTAAAGCCAGAAGGAATAAGAATTGTCAAGATGATATATGGTCGAAAATAGTCCTCAAACCAGGTGGCCAGTAAAGATGTCACCATGTGCGTAAGAAATGGCATGAGTGTGGAGCCTGAGAGGGACCAGGCTGGGACTGTAATAGAGGTAAATGAAAGTGATGAAGCCAGAGCGACAGGGTGTACATTAGACCGCTGTGGGATAATGTGTTCAAATAGGAAGCAGATGAATCTAGGCTCTGCTTTATTAGAGGCAGGACTTGCCACTGAGTAAAAGCCTCATACAAAGGACAAATAGACCCTATTAGATTGGCCACAGTTTCCAGGTAGAATGTCTTTTCCTGTATTTCTTTTCCCAAACAATCTGGTTTATACCATTTGAAAACTTAAGGGTCACGACTTGCAGAACACGTTTCGGTACAGGTCAGGTCAGCACGGGAGGGTTTGGTACGGGTAACCCCTTCCAGAGGCACGCGTTTCCATTGTGCTTTCATTGTGTCTTTATTTGAGATATAAATAGTAATTTAAAGCAGACTTTTTGGGTGCATTGGTGGGTAATTAATATAAACAAAGAATACATCCTGGTGTGTAGCAGTGAGAGGCTACAGTAAACATTTGACTGTTTGCGGTTTATTCTTACCTTTCCAAACATTAAAGTAGCACTGCGTAACTTTTAGCTCAAATATATATATTCTCAAAATCATTTTGATGGTTCTTAGACATGAGCTTGGTGGAATCATGACTGTCTCACTGACACAGTACCTTCAGCCTGGAGAGAAACCTCTAATATAACTTTCCTGTGAGTGTGGCGTTCTACCACACTACGCATATAATAAAGAAAATAGGCCAATACACTGAACCCTATCACAGTCATAAAATGACCCTACCTTTTCAGAAGACCAAACTTGCCATCTTAAACGTCTCTATTGGTAAACAAACATGGCCGAAGGTGACACTGACACTGCACAGAGAGGGATCTGCGCCCTCTATTGGCTAAAAGTTATGCAGGGTTTGAGGATTGTCCAATCAGCTGACTTCAGTGTTGGACTATGCTCCTCCCAAAGTGTAAAATAAAGCTGTACGGTACGGCATGCTTTTTAGAGACTTTAATGAACATAACTATTTAACATTGCCATAGTATACCTGATACATTATATAGGCTAGGATGCCACTCCCTGGACTTAAGAAATGTAAAAACATGTATGCACTCTGTAAATGTTTTATTTTGCTCAGGAACACACAGTAAACAATATATAAAAAATGGTGTCAATATATTGCAACATTGAAATGTTTAAAAGTAACGAATAGACATGTTGTTGTGGGATGCATAGCACTCAAATCAGCAGATGGAGTATGATGTCCCTCAGGGCTTCTTCCTGTCTTGGTATGAAAAGAAAACAGCCAAGGAGGCAAACATAGCGTATACATATGGATACACAGCCTTCCCCAGGCTACACAAAATCATTCTGCCAGACATATATCCATTAAGAGGGACAAGGAAAGACTTAAAGTCATTTAGCAACATCTGGGTTCTTCTAGCACATGTGCATTATTGATTAGCACAGTCTTATATGTCAGTGGCATTCTAAGACACAAAGAAGAGTAAGCCTGGAATTATATTCAGCTGTTTGGAAAATATGTGCAATGTGCAATACAACTTTTCTCTAATTTGGTGAAACCTAAAAGTGGGACGGTCCTGAGAGCTTCCAGGTGATAACTTAAACCAGAGTCTTTAGTGATTCTTTAAGCAGCAGACAGACGAGGAAATAGTATCATTCATGAATTCCAACCAATCAAGAACATTTGTATCCTCCTTTACACTATATAGTTTAGCTCTGTATAACAAAAATGTTAGTTTACTCTTACAACAAACACTAGCATTTGAAAAGCTTTTAATAAATTCCACTAACACATTTTAGAACCTAGGTTATGGATGTGCACTGAAAAGGCTGACAGTCAAAGTGGACAGTGGCATGTGGCTGAGAGGAGTAAAGGGGAGTTAAAGGTGGTGCAGGACAGTTGGAAACCCTTCAGTCAGTTTTTCAGTCAGTCAAACAGACACTGTGTCAAAGCCAGATGACCCAAACCGAACGTGGCAGTGAGTGCCTGGGGACTGTCGCTCTTCAGCTCCAACCTGCTCACGTTTCACAGCCCTTTGAGAGACTGCTGTAGCACTCAAGTGCAACTGGAGTTCACATCAATGTTTGGATGTGTCAATAATCCTGCACACATTTAATTTAGCCTACCTTTAGATTAATTTGTTTGTTTTTGGATTGATGACTTATATTGCAGCTCTATACTCTACCATCTTCTCTGCTTTTTGTGTAATTGTAGCAAATATTGACTTTAGTAAAGGCGACTGGCTTGTGTCTCTTTTCCACCATCAAAGGCCAGTGACTAAGCTGTGTTCCAATAAAGAAAACAATGTTGTTTTGCACGGCAGGGCTCTGGGAGTGGCAGCTGGTTAGATGGAGTTTGTTCCAAAAAAACAGTGTGCACCAGTTACTGGACGAGGCACATTAATCGTTTTACAAGGCAGTTTATGCCTCTTGTATTTTTCAGTTTAAATCTTGACTAGGCAGAAATAAGGAATGTAGAAAATACTACATTTAGGAAATGAAAGCTTTCTAACAGTTGTGTGTATTCTATACGTCTGTCCAGGTCAGGGGTCGGCAACCCAAAATGTTCAAGAGCCATATTGGACCAAAAAACAACAACAAAAAAAATCTGTCTGGAGCCGCAAAAAATTAAAAGCCTTATATAAGCCTTATATGAAGGCAACACAGGCTGTAAGTGTATATTAGCTATATTAGCCTACTATCAAAATGACTAAGTAGGCTACAAATACATAATGAGCATTCATGATTAAATGTTTATTTTCCCTGCAGCGCATCCTGGAGAGAATGACGCACTACTACGACTACTCTGCTGTACGATGTTTGGTGCTTTACGTTAAGTTAAGCTAAAGTCAGGACACATACTCACAGGGAGGCATCCTTTCACTATTATGGCCCCCGACTGTGGAACAGCTTGCCGGAGGACCTCAGGGCTGCAGAGAACATTCATGTTTTTAAGAGCAGGCTGAAAACCCACCTTTTCAAGCTGGCTTTTACTTAGTATTTATTATTTTTATTATAATTATTTAATAATTTTATTTTCCAGTGTTCCTCAGAGGGAGCCCTCTGCATCAGGGGCTGTATCGGCCTTGGCTCCAGGGTGCTGTCCGTTGGGTGGTATGTCTGCTCACGGCTGTGTGCCCTGTGTCAGTGTCCTGCTGGGGTCTAATCGGTATATTAGCTATATTAGCTATATTGTTTTCTTTATTGGAACACAGCTTAGTCACTGTTTGTATGCACTTTCTTTACAGTACACTCTTGACATTAACTTGTAATTATTAAAACAAACTGTTTAGTAAGTGTCAATAACTGTTTTTATTAAATTTCCTAATGAAAGGTTGATATAGACTTGTCCCAATTAGACCAAAATACTGCCTACACAACATTTGCAGTCAGGTTTAATGGCTGGTACACAACAGCATATTTTTGTATGGAGTAGAAAATGTTCTCTCAGTTGCAAATGGAAGAAATTAACTATTAAGAGATGTGATCAAACACTTTCTATTTTAGGTACTGTCTGAACAGCCCACTTCCTTCATGGAAGACCTTCAGTACAGTTTAAATGTCACTTGCAAAAAAATTGTATGTCTAGCTCATTCAAGGTTCCTAACAAAGTATGTGAATGAACTTCTCCAAAGTGCAGTCTGAGTCCTGTGCCATTAGATGCTGTTCTTGCACTGTCAGCTGCAGAGAAAGGCCTTGACTGGCTGTAAGTCTTTCTACTGTCAAACTAATTGGCTGTTTGTGTGGATGCTGCCTATTTGTGTATCCCGCTGCAGCCGTGAGGATACGTACCTGTAGCAATTTAGAAAGTGCACGAGTCAACAGTTCGTTTATTTTGTGTATAAGCTTTAAGTAGTTTGAAGGTGTTCCAGACACATAATGTAATGTTCTAAAATATGAATATTTTTGAGGGACAAGCAAATAATTCATAAATGTTAATGCTGGATGAGAGGGGGAAATCAAAGACATTATTGTTCATGAGTGGGCGGAGCCAACACGGGAGAGCTGAGCCTTAAAGTGACAGCGCCAAATTAGACCGTTCACTTTGGACTCATGATGAGAGCTCATCCAAACCTCTTGTATGAGATCATTATTGTGTGTTTCATGTTGCAAAACGTGATATGGTAACGTAAATGTATCCAAAATACACTGTATAATGTTCAAAATAGTATAATATGGGACCTTTAAGTGAGCCAGATGTCAGTTTCTGTACAGAAGATTAAAGGTTGTCATTACAGCTGAATGAGCTCAATTTCAGTCATCTTTTAGTCATTTATGTGCTGGGGGGCCAGATGGAAAGCTATGGGGCCTGATGTGGCCCCCGGGCTGCCAGTTGATGATCACTGATGTATTATATTTAAATACAAATCAAAGTGTTACTGTAATTATTTTTTATTTTTTAGAGATACTGTTACACTCCAACCAAAAAGCAAAACTCTTTACTCTTATTTTAAAGTTTACCATTAGAGGATATCCTCAAAGAAAGTGAAAATGTTGATACCTAGCAAGATAGATGCTCCAGACTTAGCACCGAGACAGATGGCCTAGACGCAACCGCTGA
This sequence comes from Rhyacichthys aspro, assembly GCA_036850595.1. NCBI lineage: Eukaryota > Metazoa > Chordata > Actinopteri > Gobiiformes > Rhyacichthyidae > Rhyacichthys > Rhyacichthys aspro. The sequence continues at coordinate 12,752,030 of CM072168.1, forward strand.
ATACGCCGCTGACAGATAGGTCTTGATAGGAACATGAAAAATTTAGCAGCAGTAAATGAATAAGGAGGCTGTAGGTAGCATTCTCTGTCAGCCTAAGACATTCCTGGCTGTTTTGATTTATTTGCATCCATTAATATTAACACAATAACTGGCCTGATCTGTCAATAGAGTATTCAACTTTTTTTTTGTTGAAAAACACCATGTCCTGTGCAGGTTTTTTGAGATAAAGGTAGTTGTTATACAAATATTATTTTTACACTTTTTGACACTGTCCACATCAGCTTATGAGCCCTGATGCTTCAGTTTAGTATGTAATAACCTGGGTGAAAAAAGAAGCTCTCTGCTAAGAAAGTTGAATGGTTGTTACAAAATGCTCAAAAGGTTATGGAAGGTTATGGAAGCATTTATTGAAAATTTTAGTTTGCCTGGATGAACAAAAGGTTTCATCAGACTCACAGATTTGTAAAAATGTCGATGGCTCTTAATGCACTAGAACTTATTACCTTTTGATCCACCAAAGCATTTTGAACTTTTAATGTAATGGTGATGGTATCTCAACAACCTGACCCAGGTTTCATTTAGTTTTAAACCTTGTTACAATTGTCTCACTGTGCGTAGACCTTTGGTTCAGATAGACACCGTAGCCTATATGTAATCACACTTATCAGTCTGTATGTCTGACTGCGCACTTGTCTATTTAAACATGTGTCTGTCCACTCCACTGTGCCTTTATGCGGTCTGCCTTTCTGTCTGTCCATCTGTTTATCTATTCATCTGGCAGGGTGTCCATTCAAACCGTCGCTCTGTTGATCCACCTGTCTTTCCATCTGTCTGACTCTGTCTAATTATTATATCTGGCTGTCAATTACAGTCGTATGGCTTTGATCACACTGCTCTAATGTGTGAGGCTGCGCTGCATCGATCAGTACATTTCCATTTGCCTTCACCTAAGCCCCATACATTTCCTCAGGCCATTTGTCTGCTATATGACTATGAGCTCTTTTTTTAGTGGCTGTCTTCAGTCTCATTCTGTTTTGGAGTGTTAGTTCTCTGAAATGTCATTGCTGATACAATTTTTCATTTCCTGCACCATGTCATCATATTTAGTGATTGCCTCACTCCTGAACTCTCAGTTCACTGAGTCTGTCTCATACATTATGTTCTTGCAAATGAACAGAACAAACTCACTTCTGTCTGCGAGATGGGGCTGGAAAAGTTAAAATCTCAAAGTGGATCAAAAGTATTTGTTGTGGCACAAAACAAGTATGGATCACCAACAGGAATAAATTGCATTGCCATTTGAAATAACTGAAGAACCTTATTCAAAAAGATAAGCACATAGGCTGGCAAAAAAGGTTTTTAAGTTGTGCAAAAAATGCACATGCAGTTGATGAGTATGTGTCTTTTTCAAGGACATACATTTCAGTAGTGGATTCAAACTATCATTAAAAAAAATACAACCATTTTCACAGAGTGTTAGATCTATGGACTACCCTTCATTGAATTTTATGACCTAATATTAAGACCAATCCTGCTTACGTATACAATGAAACACAGTTAACAATGGTGTAGTGACAATGGCAGTTATTGTATGTTTGCTATGAGCTCAACCACGATCTGTTGTTTAGTGTGAAGCACTAAATCCCCAACACTTAGTCATTTTAGAAGTGCAGGCATCCCAGCTGGAGTAAAAGTACCAATACTACAGTGTGTGCACACAAGGTGAAGGTTTGGAAAAGTGTACTGCTTTGTTTTCTTGATATGTTGTGTATGATCTCATGAACTTATGGATCAAATGCTGTGGTTACATCACTTTTAGAATCATGTGGCATGTGCTCCACAAGGTGAGCCACCAAGTCCCCAAGGAAAGCTTGGGTATTTTTTTGGAGAAGCAATAACAGCGATACCAGACCCATTTCAGTCAAAGTGCTAAATAAATAAAAATAATGCTCAGCACTATATAAATGACTCCTTTTTTTTTACTGTCAATGGGTTATATGCATATTGTTTTCAGTCAAAAATAATTGTCACTTATTCAAACTATTTCAATGTTTTTTTTAAATATATATAGTGTGTGTCAGTTTAGTAGGAAATGTTCCACCACTGTATTACACCTGTGAGTAAACATGCGATGCGTGTGTTTGAGTGAAATAGGCTCCAGACAGCAGCCGTGAAGTGTAATTACACATAAACACCAGTTGATTTGTCGGCCATGAGACTGAGACATGAGACTGCTCCCTTGACCCTACAATTATAGTGTGCCCTCTTCAGTATAAGCAAGCAAATCAAGCATAACCCCACAGCTGCTACATACACATACATACTCACAGCTTTATAAATAGACAGAGACAGAAAAGGGAACGTGTGGTTGGTTGCTGTGTCCTTTGCTTGTAGTGTTGGAAACAGCACTTACTTATAGGAATTTTCTAAATCAATGGCCAGAGTAATGAACAAGCCTTTTGGACATCTAATGATTGGCCAGATCAATACAGTAATATACACCTCAGGTGATGGTAGTGGCAATACATATTGAGCGCATATATTAATGTGAACATGCAATAAGGCAAAATCTAACAGACTCAGAATAACATGTCATTTATTTGCTTTCCAACAGGCTGTGTAGTCCATCCATCAAAGCCAAGCTCAGTTTTGTATCATTAAGAACATTTGCAGATTTCTCTGCAGTTTCCTAGTGTTCTGGGAATAAAAGAGACCAATGAATACAAAACATATATTTTAATCTATGCTAGTTAACAATATAATCAAGGTGATTTTTCCATTATTTTTGTATTAATGTACAGTAAAACCTAATTTTGTGCATGTGATCAATTTATAAAAGAAATAGTCTATTGTATTAATCATTATTTACTCTTTTGACTTGCCAATGTCAATGTAATCCGTGTTAATAAGTAGTCCACTGGTGTAAAGATGTAAGAGGAACAGAGCAGCCTGGTCTTTTTTCACTTTTATGTGAGAAATAAATGATTACCTGTTGTGGCAGCATGACAAAGTCATGATGTTGACTCTATTTGGTAAAAATCCTAAATGAGGAGCTTAAATCCATTATGTAGTGCCAATAACTCGCAAATGACATCTCAGGACCCACCACTGGCTCTGCAGATGGGAATGGAACAAAATACATGAGGTGTGGGAGCAGGTATTGGAAAAAAGGAAAAGAAAAAAAGAGAGCTAGAATTAAAAATTGAAAGAAATTAAATGAACCTCTCAGAGCTCTTGATGAAATACATGTTCTGTTTTGAACTAGTTTTGTGATTTGCATTGTAATTAGCTACAGTTCTACAGTATGTGAAGTCAAACTTGAATAAGCCATTTATTTTTATGCCTCCCATCTACATGTAATAGTGGGAGGCCAGAATATTGTTCAGTGGATGAGTACAACTGATGATTTCATAGTAGCAAATGTACAAAGTAACATCCTCAAACCCTACATACAGTTAATAAAACTCATTTAGACTTTTCTATTTGCATTTCTCCATCACTTTTAGCTGGTGTTGTAAAGGGGGAAAAAAAGCAGGTTGCGACGGCCATGATGTAAAAGTTTCACTAAGAGCCTTAGATGGTGCATGTCCAGCAAAGTTATGCAATGTTGGTTTAAATATGTAATGTAATATATCAACCAGACACATCAACCAGTTTTCTATAGTCCAACAGGGTCTGTTTGGATAGTTGATAAATAAAATTACTAAGTAATTATTGGACAGATTTATGTAACATGTAAATTGAAGCTAAAAGAATACATTTTTTTGAACGAATCTCATCTTTTTCTTGTGAGTGCCTTCTTCTTATTTGACATCACTCTGTTTAAACACTGGCTTACATTGCTCTGGGCTTTCAGTGAGTAGCCATAGCAAACACTTTGTTCCTTTAAAGTATGGATTCTTGCAGACTGTCTCGAGGCAGGCGAAACATCGGTGTGTAATGCTTGGACCTTTCAAAGAAAATGTTTTGCTTTAGGACTTTACGCGCGTAACTTATTGTATTTCTACCACAGGCCCCTGACAAACTGATCAAGGACTCTCTCAGGAGCTTTTTATCTGAGAGGCCAAAGCACTAACCACTAAGGACCTCTTCCGGCCTGAATGATTAAGCCTAAAGAAAAAATGTCAAGTTAATTCCTTGTAGAGAGGCATGCCAGAGGCTGGGTTCGATTAATTAAAGGCCTAATGTTGATAGTCACCATTGTAGTAAAGAAACATTCAAGGTGCAAGGTTAAGTTAGGTGTTTTTCTCTTTAATGATTTCTTTTACACACTCTCATACACTTGCACGGCGCAAACCATTTTAGGGAGAAAGTACACAGACAATATCCACACTGTTTTTTTTCTGGGAATCAAGGTCATATGCAATGTGTCAAACTAATATATTATTAGTTACGTGGTAAATAAAACACATTTTGCTGTGCTGAGACATCATTTGACACTGTTTATTCTTTTACACAGCCCATATCTGTTGCCCTACCTCCATGTAATAATGAGGTAAATATATATTGCAGCCTTGAATGCTTTGGATCTCGAAAGTCATCATGTTGTAAATCACTTTTGACAGACAAACTGAGATAAATCATTTTAAATCTGAAAAAAGCACTGCATATCACATGTCCTTTCTATTTATCACTACACACTGACACTTCAATCACTTTTCTATATATTGTGTTTAAATTAGAAGCTGCTGCGTTAATTTATTGCCAAATCGATGCGGCATGACACGCAGAGATAAATGCATACCATTGTGAACAGGATAACACTGTGGGAGATGGAGGGATGATGTAAGGTTAAGAGAAATTGACTGAAATGTTAAATGTGATGCATGTACCTTGGAGGGACGGGCTTGTGCGTGAGCGTGCCGTATGCATCGGGTACAAGCGATAGTTGGGGGTGGAAGCTTTGAAGAAGATCCAAAGTGAAGAGTGTTGTCGAACGGAGGTTACAATCCCACCATGCAGCGAAAATAGGTTTTTGTATCGCTGCGTATTTCTTCTTAATAGAGCCGTAACATTGGCCCTATTAAGTCTTGTTCCCCGTTCAGATTTTCTTTCTTCTTGGCTGCCGTGTTTCAGCGCGCTTAAGTGACAAACACAGCAGGAAATTAAGTACCCTGGTGAGCGTTTTATGAGAGTTATTGGCGCTTCCAATCAGCCTTCATACATATTTTACCTTACTTAAAACAAAGACATGTTTAAAACCATGCTTTTGCAGGTGAGCTAATTGTGTTTGGCTCCGAGACTATTTTTGGGATTGGTCTGAAGTGTGACGAGGATCGAACTATTATCATATCACATAAACACATGGTATTTCTGTAGATAGGACTATTTAAATGTTGTATGTATTTTTATTGTGCTGTATAGGCCTATTTATTTGTTTGTCTGAAGTAAAACATTTTTATTTCAAGACATTTCAAGTAAATAGCTCATTATCGCTTTTCACAGTAAATACTGCGTTTCAACAACAGCTGTCACTGCTTGGTGTAATTCTACTGAAATAGATACTCTCTCTGCACACAAATATTTAATAGAACAGAACATTAATCTCTATACACCAGACAAGTTTAAGTACTCTGTCTTACCCCAACCTCTATTACTGTGGTTGGATCAATTGCAACAGTCAAATCCCCTTGTGCTATCAGATATTATTGATACAGAGAATATAATTATAGTAAGACAGTTTTAGATAACAAACATACAAATGCATGGGAGTTACAGAGGTAGTCCATTAATCTTACTACATTTAATTAGTCTGAACAGTGCTTATTCTTTCAGGTCCTATTAATGCACTTCAAACCAGAAACCGATTATGGCATCCAGGAATGTGACTGTGTGCAACCACTGATCAACAGGTATTAATGGCCAAACCATGGTCACAGCTGAATAGTAAATTAATAAGGAAACACAAAGAGATTCTGTGCAAATCTAATGAGCTAATGAAACGGAACGTTAGCAAGGACGAACATGAATGCTACATGAGTCTGCCGTTAAGGTGTGAATAAACTTTGGGTTACGGGCCGGCACTGAAAAGCATACTGTTCAGTAGATTGTCACAGAGAGTGCATTTATGAGGATACAATTGCTTTGCATTATTCGATCACACAAGACTCCACAAGAAGTCTTTTTGCGTTATGTGTTCCTTCTGTTCCTTTTTCACTAGGGCTATGTCCACACTATGTTTTTTAACTTTATCCGAATGAAAATTATTACATGAGGCAATGGTTTCATGTGCCTTTTTGTCTGCCGGGTTTTATTTCCCTAGGTGTTTTAAAAAGTCTTTAACCATCATAAAATGAAACTATCGGAGTGACTTCATTCTTGTGTGAGGTGTGTATCAGAATAATAGCTTTAAACACCATTTAAACACAGTCTGTTTTTTACTTTAGGCCTCTTTTAACTCTGAACTATTTTCTTAGCTTTTCTTTTCACCTCTTTCCCTAACTTTCAGCTGTTCTGACTTCTTACCTCTTTGTCAGTGTCAGAGTAGAAAGATCGGGCTTAGACACAGATGAAGATAGCCCTTGGAGATGCAGAGCATAAAGGGGCATGATGTGGGTAGTTTGTGGCAACAATTGATCAGTCTTTCATTTGACACATAAAAAGAAGGATGTGAAAGTTTTCTTCATCTGCTTTTGGAGAGTGCTCCGTTTTCAGTTTTATGAATTTTTTTATGGCGTGATTTTTCTCAGTCTCTTTTCTAAAGTGAATTTTACATCAACTACTAACTTTGAACAATGAAACAGAATAGTTGATAGGATGTGTTATATTTTATATAGGCATAATGATCTTTGCTGAAGGTCTTTTTCTTTTTTTTTTCTTTTTTTTTGGCATGGCATTTCATCACATATTTCTGCACTTTGTCTGTTCAATTTTGCACCCTTTTGAAAATCTAGACCTGCAAAAGGAGTGTGGGCCAGTGGTAGTACGTGCCTGCAATAAAGCTGGACCTTTTAACATGTTTCTGCAAACACACACATGGACCAGCGTCATTTGAAATACATACGACCGATCAGAGAAACGAAGCATCACATAAAGCCCAGGTCGATTATTGATAAATGGTTACAAGTGGTCCAAAAGGATCTCTACTGAGGGATATTCTTTTTAAGTAGACAGATAGTAGACCAGACCAATGAGATGACTGTGTGTAGATGAGTAAAGATGTTTTTGATCAAACGTTACAAAGAGTTTGCGTTGTGCGTCGTGTCGTGAGCTGTGGTTGGAGGATCGTTCAAATGGAGCTCCACAGCCTGACTTCACCTGATTCCTCAACTTTCCTCAACTCCTTTTGTGTTGCCAGCATCCCGCTCGTTTTTTCTGTTCTCTTACAGATTGTTGTGGGTGGATGGTGTTGCATGGTGTGAGAGCAAAGCATTATCAAACAGGCATACATTCAGTGGTGTGCGTTTGTCACTGTGTGTTGCATCCTTGTATTTTTCCACAGCATCTAGTGGCTTTTATAATAATACAGCAAATAGACTGTATGCATACATTTTAAACCCCACAGCTAAAATCAGCAGATATTGTCATACGTTGTTATTGTTGTTTTTATACGTCCGTTGCAATGTGATGGCAGTTTCACAGATGGAAAAATAACATCTGGGCCAGGTGTAAGATAGCTATGACACGTCTGTCTTGAGCTGACCTGCATTTGTACCAAGCACATAGATTCCATGATGTATTTTGGGTTTTAATGAAAAAATAATCTTCTGGGAGCCTGATAAAGCCAAGAGCGTTGCTAAAACTGGCTTTGGTCCAGTTGACTTGCTGTGATACAGGCTACACAACAGTTTTTCAGTGTCTGTGGTCAGGTCTTGCCGCAATAATAAATAAGAAGCATCTCAGGGGCCAAAGACTGTGACAAATCCTGCTAAAACCTGTTCAAATCCAACTAAAACCTGTTTAAGTCCATATAAAAACTGTTCAAATCCAACTGAAACCAATTCAAATCCAATTAAAACCAGCTCAAATCCATATAAAACCTGTTAACACTAACTAAAACCCCAAAATATTACCTATAAAAAGTTTTGAAGGGCCATATAAAACATTGTGATGGGCTGCATTTGGCCCCCAGCCTTGAGTTTGACATATGTGCTTTAAATGATTAATTCATTTAAGGACAATCAAAAGAAACAATGTAAAAAGCCATGCCCCAAAAATTGCATGCGGTTCATTCATCCTCACAAAAAATGAGGTAATAAAACCATGGTCCAAAAAAAGTAAATGCATAGAAAAATAGAAAAATGTCAGAGGTTTACATGTAAATTAACAAGTTGTTTTAAAGAGTATAAAGTATAGAGAACACATGGAACACACTCATGGTATGACAGTCTATTGTTCCTATATCAAATAATATTTTTAATATAAATGAATAATACAATATTCAGTATAGTACAAAATACAGTTCCACTAATTTGACAGAGAAACTGTGTATTATATAAGATTACTGTCACCGTCTCCAGACCACAGACCACATGGAAAATGGCTCCTCTTATGTGAATACAGCCAAGGCACATTCAACTGTTTCACATCTTCAGGGATTAAGATATGACTGAGGAAGGATGGGGAAGAAGAAACAGCTTTGAAGACTTTTGACTGATGCCTTTGCTGCAGTAGAGCCAGTTTCATGGATTGACCTTTAAAGTACATGTAAAAGACTAAGCAGAAGAGAAGTGTCTGGGGCCACAATCCCCAAGAAGTGAGTGAACAATTAGACAAATAGGCAAAGCAGCAAGAAGCCATTAATCCCTAATGAGAAGACACAAGAAGATGCAACATTTTAGAAAGCTTTGCTAAAAAACCTTGAAGTTGTATCCTTAAGATGTTTTCCTGCTGTCGGCGTATCACAGCGATGGCTGAAGGCAGTGCTCAGAAGTCAGACTCCATACGTTTGAGATCTTTATCTTTTTGGCCTTGTCACTACCTGTCTTGTTCTGTATCTTGTAAACCTGAGAATTATTGTGTTGTACACCCTTCAATGCATTTTCTGTGAAAGCGCATTCTCTGGTATTTCAGTATCTTTTTTAATTAATATTTATATTTAATATTTAGTAGGCAACTTCACAATGAAGATCACAGGCTGACAGAGACTGATAAGATAGACATCTATTCACAGCGTAGCAGTAAGAAATGTTTTCAATGCATTCAAATAGTAGGAGTAATGAGTCTAAAAGTCTCTTTTTTGTCCATCTTCTACACAGCCCTTTTGTCTCGGAGCATAAAAACACATTTTCAGTGCTCCTAAAATGCTCCAATAATAGATGCAGATTCAGTGTATGTCTAATCAAATAAAGATTATTCTACACTCTATACATTCTGGTCCTAAGAAGTGCTTATTTATTAATTTATTAATTTACTCATTTATTGATTAATTGATTGATTGATTGATTGATTGATTGGTAAGGTGAGGTGGAGCTGTATGGAGATTATATAAATATGAGCTGTATAAAGCTAAAATTGATAGTCTTAAAAACCTTGTAATGAAATTCCAGGAAAACTTCACTGTGAGAATATTCACTCTATATTAATCTCTATTAAATTTGAATATAGAGTCTACAGACTATGCCTTTGCATAACATTAGGCTGTTTCCAAGTTGTTTCGCTTTTCTCTGTGTAGTGACTTTTTGATGTGACATATACAGTATAGAGTATATGTGTGTTTGCACAGACATGTTAAAATGGTAATGGTTTCTGACATCATTTCCATTTTAGCTCTTTTTCCGACACCACCCCCAGTTCATACCAAGTTATCCGAGCTCCCATCCCGCCACACACATAAACACGTACCTGTCCATGCAACATAAGCATCATGTCCTCAGGGACTTTGTGAGTCAAACTAGGAAAGGTTTGTACTAGAAGAAATGGCTATTGATCAGCCTTTCTCTCAAGCATTGGGAGTACAGGCTACAGTGAATGGCATATATATAAACCTGTGTAATCTCCAATACATAACAGCACATTCACGTAGAAGTGTCCAGTGAGGCTGGCTGGGGTTTTCATTGATTTGTATGCTTCTGTGGTTGCTACCAGAGCCACGAGGTGATGAAAGGCCAAGAAAATGTGCTTTTGCAAAACACCCATTGGGTTGTCTCACCTGCTCAATGCACCTTGACTGTCTAACTACCACATATAAATGTGGTTTCAAAAGCAGGTAAATCCTATTTGAAAATGTGTTTAAACCAGTGAGGTGTGAAATCAGACTGAATAATAAGTCTCTATATGACAGCTATTCATGAGGCTTTTTAAATCTATCTGCAAAACAGTGATATGTGGAATATCAGTGTTTTAGAGGAAGTGGTGTCTGTCACCAGACAGAACATTTACATATTCTATTGCTACACACATGCAGGCTTTTCACACAGAGATCACACTGTTATGGCGATTTTGTAGGGGTATGAAAATTCACCACATTCTTGATTGAGTCAATTTTTGAACATTGTGGTCTAATTTATTTATTTATTTTTAGATTCCGGTTCACTGATTAATTGCTTAGTAGCTTTATCTTAATTTGAATTAACTTGGTGTTTCTGTGTCAAACATCACCTCTCCATTTGCCACCCACCCTTCACACATTCAGCCATTTAGCCTACTCATCCTTATGCCTCTGTGGGACTTTCCTCCATGTTCAGGCTTTTCACACACAATTCGACTGGTAAACATCTAACCATCCTTTCTCACCTGCCCACAGGAGGGAGAGAGGGGCAAGGAATTTCTCTTGATGTCAAAACTTCACCATCAGCTTTATTTTGAATCACCATATTTTTTCTCAACAACAAAAAACACTTCAAATTAACAACTTCAAATTACCATGTTTGCTGTGGTTCAAGCAGACTGGACAGCTTGAATACACATATTTGCTCCCAGCACCAAGGTATCATTAAATTGTCAAATAAACCAACACTGTTATTCTATGGGTTAAATGAATTGCTAATATCATAACTGCAGGTGTAGAAAGCTTTTCTCTTCTGAACTCTGGGCTTACATATATTGCTTTTGAAAAACCCTGTCCAAAGATAGCCAAAGGGGCAAGTCAGTGAGTGAACTTTAGTTAACAGTGAATTTTATTTCAATGATTCTTGCCTAAAGATGTTATGTTTGTGATCCCTTTAAATCAGTCTACAGCTGCAGGGGACAAGAGACGCTCCACAATGGAATCTATACTTATTGTTCGTGTATTGATTATTCTAACTTGATAGAGTATTGATTTCCCATTATTATTGACAGGTTTCACTCTCTGGTTCCTGTCACTTAGATTGACAGGTGCCTAAGTGCACAGACAAGATTCTCCCGATTTCCCTTTGCGCTTTGTGCTCCTAACTAGACAGTCTACCTAGACTTTCTTTGTCACTGTCTGGGTCCCCCCTTTATGTTGCCTTTTCCACTTTTTTTTCCTTTTCCTTTTCTGTTGTCCTCTTACAAAAGCTGACAGCTGGAGTGTTCTTTGTTAAATTTCTTTTAGCTGCCTGCGGTCACATGCATCTGATTAGGGAGCCCTCATACATATTCTTCACCATGGACCATTGTTCTTGTCTCTGCAACTAATTCCCCACTTATGCAGATGATATAGTCATTTACGGTAGGGTTAAACAATATTCAACATACATTTTAATAGTAGGTGGGGGAAGGTTTCATTCTTTCAATGAAAGATACTGCTATTGTTTTTGTGCGAGTCACTCGTTTTACAACTGACCAGAACTCCCTCTTACAGTTTGACTAGGACCATTTGAAATACCTGCACCTTTTTCTAAGAATTGTTTCTGTCTAAATTCATTCCATGGGCCAGATTGTAGCCTCTGGTGGGCCAGTTTTGGCCCTTGTGCCGCTGTTCGACACCTAAGCTTAAAAGAGAAAAGTCAGCACATGTTTGCAGGTTCACAAATAGCCACAATCTATAGATCACTTAGCTCTACTTTATGAATTAATAATGACATGGAGAGTCCTAAAACTGTTGTTACTTCCACAAAAAGATCTTATGATATTTCAGCTGTTTAAGTGCAGAACAAAAAGTGAGCTCTTTTTGTACATATCTAAAAATACATTTTCTTATTGCTAATATTGTGAGCTACATTTTCCTTTCCTCTTTTTGTTTTGCAGAAAATAATGGACAATTGCAATCTGTGGTACACCACTTCTACATTGGTTCTACTTTGTATTTGTTATGTCAGCTGCTTTTTGCCGGCTGATTTCATTAGCTGGGTGTAAACATGGTATGAGATTTATTGACACTACTATTTTTTATGACACCCACTAACCTTTGTGTTCAATACAGTTGTCTCGAATTTACACCTTGGCAATTTTCTATATTAGGTCTACTGAAAAAAAAAATCATTCTGCCGCTGACATTTTGTAGACTCACAGTTAACACCTCATGGTAATTTCACCAGTGTATTTGATTGGCCTTCAGTGCTAGGTCACAATTCTATTATTGGCCCACTTCTGGTCCAGAATCCATTTGAAAATAAAATGTCACACATTAGGACCAGTGCTGAGGTGTGCAATTATTAGACAGCACTGAAAATGCTGTAGTCTGAGTCAAAGGAAGCGTTACACTACAAATAAATTCATTTAGATCATCTTTGATTCTTAGTAAACAGGCATTTTGTAACCATTAGAGTTTTAACAACAATTTTGCTGATATTTATGATTTAGAAGTTTAATATCTGATTGATAGTTGTTGATAGAATTGCAAGTTTTTTGTAGTTTTAAAAAAAATAGACTTCAATAGAGTCCAATGCTGTTTATAACAGCAAATATTCTTATTTTTAAGGCATAAAAATGTCAAACCTATGAGTGAAGTCTGGATTTATCTTGCAGTGCTTTAAGTTTTAATCTGTATGAAAACAGTGGGGAACATTAAAATAATTTATGAACCTGTTTCAGTGGAGAGAGTATTGAACATGTTTTAAACCCGATGATCAGGAAGTGGCTGTAGATTGGATTTATAGTGGTGTGAAAGGCTGGCTTCACTGATGTGACTGTGGAGAATAATAATCATTTTTCATTCAGCCGGCCTCCACAGACAACACCATGATGAATTCTGTATGAATGGAGATTGGGGTGATTTCCATAATGTCCTGCAGGGCACTTTGTCTCCTGGACATACTCACACGCTGGCAGGATAAATGTAAGGTTTTTCTGTGCAGTTGATGGGAAGCCCCAGATTCACCAGTTAAATACAGGAGAACTGGGCAGAATGGTCTGATACAGCAAATTAACACAGGAACAAGTCGAGACTGAGCCAGGCAGGGTGAGAGACTGCCTGAGTGAAAATTGGAGTGAAAGACAGAAGTGAGAAGAGAAGAACAAAAGAGGATAAAGGCCACGTTTCTGGCAGGGCTAAGTGCTCTTCCTGCTGCGTTCAGAGTGAGTCGGTGAACACATTTCAGAGGTGTATGTTTTCAAGAAGCTCCTTGGTTTAGATTTTTGGTGGCTTAGAGGTTAGCTAAAGATTTGGTCTTAATGGATTTTTACTCTTTAAACTAAAGTTGGCAGCAACAAAAAAGCAAAAGATTAAACTAAAATGACACTATGCATATAACTGTAATGCCGTGATTGTCAGGCTGTGTTTTTCTCTCCTTTCTTTATCCCAGGCAAATACACCAGTTAAGTCTGATATACAAATTAAAATGCATTTCTGTGCAACAATAATAATCTCAACTAGTTCTCGTCATTTGTTTCCCTTTTATGTTGTCCTTCTTTGCCATCATTGCCTTCTGCCACTTTAAAATCCTCCTGATCTTATAATTGAATTACCCATCATGCATGGACCGTGCACATCCAGCAGCTTGAAACCCTAAACCCTCTGCTCTTTCCCTCCAGTGCCCCCATCTGCCTCGGGAGTTTGTTACCTCACTGTTTTTTTTTCTTGGCAAACAGTTTCTCTCTTTGGTTTCTACTTTTTATTTATTTGGCCACCATGCTTAATCGTATGTGTTGTTACTTCTCTGGACTTCCCTAATATACTATCTCCCACAAGAAATACGTAAATTGTTAGAGAGCGCCTGGTTCAAAGAAATTATAACTAAACATTACACTGATGCACATGGCTGAGAAGGAACAGCCAATGTTCCCTCGGTGATCTAATGGCCCTCAGTGTGGCGGCTGCAGAGAAGTTTGATCGAAGGTGAGGTTAAGTAGGGTTCTGCTTGCCCTGTAAAATATGCTACTTGAGAAAAAGCTGACAGGTCAAGAATTAAATTCACCTTTGAGCAGTCTACTGTGACTTTTATTTTACCTCTCCACTTCTTTAACTCTTGTGAACTCACTCCTCAACCTGCAACAACTTTATGAATGAGCTGCAGAGGTAAAGTCCTACCATAATAATGCCTATTTTATTTGCCCTAATGGCTAACAGCATTATGAGCAGGTGTGAAAAATGTTTTGTTACTTAATGTACTATTTAGCTACGCCATTGTCAGTAAGTTGTCTTTAAAGCGTAGGATGTGTGGACAGATTGTAGCAGCTCTTGTCGAATTGTCAGTTTTCCTTAAGCCAAACACTGACTCTGAAATTGCTCCCTGTGCGCAGGTCAGTAATGTGCAGAACCCTATGTGAACTCAAATGTGCGTCAGCGAGGAGGTGTCATCAGGCACTTTATCCTTGTAGATATGTTTTGTTCTCTGATACTCACACAAAGGGATAAAACCCCTTTTCTTTATTCTGTAAGCTGCAAAATTGTCAAAAACTCATGTTTAAACTATTGTATATTAGCTAACCAGCAAAAAAAAAAAAAGCTATTGAAGTAGAAATAAAATCAAATGATTTGGGTTTGACTTGCATAAATGTCAGTGAATCCCCCTTGGCTGCTGAAAAAGGAGAGAATGAAGATCAGTGTTGGAACACAGGGGTGCACTGACAAACAGTTGACAGAAAAAACGTGTGCTGTGGAAAGTTGACTTAAAGTTGACAATGGCAGCGATGGGGCCATACATGGTGGGCTTTGGCATTGACTATTCAATGCAACCACAATGGTTCTACAGACTTTTACACATTACTGTGAAGGCAGATGTTTTTTACCTTTCTTCATAGTCCAACTGAGCTGTAATTCTCAGCTCTATCTCTCATTCTGCTCATTTTAATCACACACACACACACACACACACACACACACACACACACACCCATGCAAAGGTCAGAGGTTTTATTTATTTCATTTTTACTCTTCCATAGTGTGACCTTTCTTTGAACATCCTCCAACACATCTAAAGGCTTTAAGGTTCTCCGTCTTTACACAGCCGGCTTCAGTCAGTCAAGGTTGGTACAAACCATTCAACAGTAATGTGTCTGCTCTGATTCTGTTTTTGACTTGGGAAAGAAAGGGAGAGCAGGGAACACAGACAAATATATCCAACTAGAAGTGTGATTTAGATGTACTGTACTCATCCTAAAACTATGCGCTGTGTAGTTAATTAATTAATGTAGGTAATTTCTCTTTAACCATAAAATATGCCAATTGCTATTTATAAAACGCACTTAAAAACCTTCATAAATTTAGGAAACACTCATGTTTCAAACAACCTGTCCATGGCAAGATCACTGCAGATTTGATTTCATTTCATAAATCTAGTTGCATTTTTGTCTTTTTAATAAAATATATTGCAAGAGTAGCTGGATACGGGCTTAAATAGTGAGTAGCTTTTTCACATCAAGGACAAAAAAATGTGGGCTGAGAAAGTGTTTTAAAGGTGCACTGTGTAAAATGTTTTCAGGTGAGTATAATCATCTGGTGTTTAATGCTCTTGAAAGGATGTATGAATTCCTGAAAATCATTTTAAAAGGCTACTGTCGATTGTCTGCTCTGATGGATTCTTGTTGAGTCAGCACAAGCCACAGAAACATCTCTTTTCCCTAATTGAGTTTTTTATCAGTGAATTACAAAATGAAAATCAGCATTGCATGATCAATTTGTCAAAACTGTGTCTGTGAGCTCACATAGACAGTGCTTTTTAGATGCTTGTGTCTCCCTTGAAGAAAGATAAGGCTGATAAGGCTGAGGTTGAGTCTAATATGATTTTGTTGATTGGCCATTCACTGAGCACTTTCCCCGGCATGTTTAAAAGCACATGATGACATTTTAATTACAAAAACAGTGTATTTTTCCTTTCATTTGTAGTGTTCTGTGGTTTGCAAACACCTCACACAAATACATTCATTTGATTTTGGAGAATACAGTTTCAACATTTTCCCTGCGGTCTTTGCGTTTTCTTTTAAAAGATTCTATTGGCTTCCTTCCCCTTTTACATATTTTATACTCATTTATTTTGTATCACCTCATGGTAAATTCTGAGGTTTATCCTGCTGCTAGATTGTTTTTTCCGCTTGTGTTTATTGCATTTGCCGAGACTGGGACTGATCTCAGACCCACCTGCAGATGTTCTTTTTTTGTTTTCCTCCGTCTAAATTGCTTTTGACAATCGAAAAAGATAGACATTTACATTTATGTTGCATATACTCTGTTGAGAATCTGCAGGGTGTTGTGGCCTTCAAAATCATTTTTTATTCATATGAACATTCTGTAAGATATAACCCAATCTCCTGGGATGATTTTCTGATGTTTCTGCATGTGATGAGTTATTATGGTTTATAACTGCATGTGAAACAGACTGTCAGAAACAAACGGGGGTCAATAAAGTGGTTTTTACAGCTTGAATTACCTCTCAGAAGGTTTGTGTAATCCAAACCTATGGGCTGCATTGGGAGCATGTCCTACACTTCGGACAGACCTTCGCCACCACTAAGCCAGGTTACTATGGTGATGGCAAAACTCTGTATTGGGGTGGGATATGGTGGGGTGTTAATCATCAACTTCCTTTTACAGCTCAACCACTTCCTAATGAGCCATTAATGCTCTGATTGGGTCAAGGCCAAGATATGCAAAAGTGCTACTAGCTTGGAAAGTGTGTGCCATTGACTCATGCTCTATTTATTTCATATTCCCTCTGCTGTGTATCTGAAAGGCTTTATTTAAACTCTGGCCTGTGCACATACAGATACACATTACACACAGCGGGGCAGCCAAACACAAAATGCTTAATGGTCTGAGTCTTGGCCACAATTATTATTAGCTCCTTTCCAAGATCCATGATTAAAATGAGCAGAAGTTTGGCAGGATCTGATGTGTGTGTGTGTGTGTGTGTTTTGTTGCAGGTTTTCAATTAGACTCTTCTTAAGTATAATACATTTCTGTTGTCATGGCAGCCTTTATAACAGCTCCAACTTAGCGTAATGTTTTTCCAATTTTAATACATGTTTATGATTATTGGTTTGTCGTACACCGCTCTGGGGAGACTGCAGGCTAAAATCCTGGATGCATTTGTGCCTTTTGGCTCAGTCTACCACTGTATTTGGATAAACAAGCACAGTTTTCGACTTGTTGCGGACACCAGAGATTAGCAATGACAGAGGGTGCAGTCCAAAAGTGAGACATATCCCCTGGGAGCTGAGGAGAACGGAACAATTTAGACTGCTCTATGGATGTAGCCTGCTAATACTGTATGTTAATAGTGTACTGGAACATTTTCACCTGATGTGGAAATAGTTATATATCTGTAAAAACACTCTGTTCAGCTATTTATGTGACACCACTTTTCTATTCTTGCACATATATAGCCAACATTTCAAATCAAGTAATAAGTCAATTATGTGTATAGAGGTGTGTGGTGTGAGCCTTTTTTGTGTGAAATGAAATACTTTCTTGAAAAGCCATTAATATTTTCTAACCCTAATGAGATTTCCAATTTTACACATCATGAAATACGTTAGCCTCTAGGTCTCACTGACACATTATTTGTGTACATCTATACCATTTAGGTGATGAGCTGGGATATAGAGCTGAAAATATATATTGTTTTGCAGCAGTCAGCAATTATTGATCTATTGATAGTTACACTTAAAATTGGTCAGGGAAAACTATTGCTAAATTGATTCTTAATCCAGTGTCTGGGTTCATATATATGTACATGTTAATAGCTATACGGTACTCCCATAGGAAAAGATGTGCACCAACAACACATACAGCAGGTTCTAGCTTTGACTATAGAGTAAAAATAACGTGATTATTACTTGAGTTAAGTTTCAATTGCAGATACAAGGTTAGACTCTTTTCCTTTTTTTCTTTAACATATGATGTACAAGGCTTTTCTTTGCATACCCTATGATTATGTAATAATGCCCTATCTTAATGTCTCACTAACAGGTCATAATATGTTATCAGTTATGCAAGAAGGCACAGCTGAACTGTTCCGTTTAGATCAGCCTCTGCTCCCTCTTTATTATGGCTTGTGTGTGTAGATGTGAGAGAGTCAGAAACGCTATGTTCTTCTCATCAAAGCTCCACCCTCTCTACTGTCTCCAAGGAAACGCAACACAATTGGTACCTGTCGCCTGGCAACATTGCCCGGTATCTTTAGGACGCAGAGCTGCTGGCGGAGAATAGTAGCTGTCACAGAGGTGGTTTGTTTCACAGCCTTTTCAACTGCAAAGCCCTTCAATTTTTAGATACACTACTTTGCATTAGTTTTATGCAGTATATGAGGCTTCCCATATACACCAAACTTCTACTTCCTCAATCTGAAATACTAGACATTTTGAAGTAACTGTCCTCAAGATCAAGAGTAAATTAAGGCTTGTTTAACTGTGTTGTATTTACCATAACACATTCACTGTCCGGACTAGAAGAATACTAAATTATAGTGACTTGTTTTGTATCTTTTCTGATGGTCTTGAAATTTTTCAATAATACTTCAAGGAGAATGAATAATATACATTATAATTTTCATTTTGAGAGAATATGGGCTGTCCTGATAGTTACTCTATTCTATGTTGGTGTAACACAAATGGAAATTAAAGGTAATTTAATATCAGTAAAGCCATTGTTATAGGTGAATTGTGCTGTCATGCTCTTTGCAGAGCAATTACCACTCACATAAGTTGTCCCAGCAGCTTGCTCATTTAGGCTTACAATAAATAAATCAATTTGTAGAACAATTGTGGTCAGTTTTGTTCTTTTTATTTATTTATTTCGATCTACTTCTTTGTTTGTATTTATCTTTATATGACTTATCCACTAACAGCATTTTACCTATAAATGAATGACTGCATCATGCTGCATTTCCAATGGAAACACTGGAAATGGTGTACAGTGCCAGAGCATGACAGAGATGAACACATTTCTTGTTTTCTGTGTTTTCTCTGGAGTGCATTTGAGGTAAAGGTGCAGTATGAGTGGACAGTTGTCACAAATAGTGTGTGTTTTTATTTATTTATTTATATACAGCACTGAGTGTGTGATATTGCTCTATAATGTGTTACATAATGCACTCACAACATCACACCACAGGGTCTCAAATTATGTCTTCAAGGCAAACATCAGCACTAGAGCTGATTTCACTAAACAGCACTTGGAAGTTTTGCCCCCAAAAATGAAACTTGAACATAACTGTGCCACTTTTTAAAATCCTTTGATATAGAGACTTTGGGGGCCATTTAACTACAGCATGCAAAATTAGCTAAATAGGTTTTTGTGTATTTTTATAGCTTTATGAGACAATAAGTTAGTAAGTAAGTAAGACAGTAAGTTAGTTTTAGTTAGATAATACTTTTCATAAACACAATTAACTCAATTCAGACAAATTTCAAGTGAGTAAATCTGATATGAATAAACTCGGACAGTCACCTTCAATTGTCTCATTTACTCTACTTACGTTTTCAGAAGAAACGGACACACACACACATAGCCCACATTCACGGGGACACCAGTGTGCTCCAGACCACAGGGCCGTTGCCTCAGGAAAGGTTCAACACCAGGTCAGAGAGTTCAAATGGATGTCAGCCACTGCATCTGTCCCTTTAGACGCAGCACCATTACCCTTTAACCCACCCATATACGATACCCTCACACACACCAGCAGATGATAGCAGCCTATCACATGGATGGATGCACCCACAGCCGAGCACATGATATATTGATTTGCAGTTTCTTCTAGCGTTCACACCTCATCTTCTTAAGTCTCTAAAGTGGTGAGAAACAGGATTTAATTATGGCCAAATGCCTTTTTTACACATTCAAGAAACACTATGTACCTCTTCAAGATTTGCACACAGTATAGGACTTTGTTTGCACGAGGTGTGGGATTATGCTTCCTTTTCATGTGTGCGAACCTGTAGGTTGTTACCACTGGTCTCTCTAGGGATGATATTTGCTTGGATCTACTACTGGTCCACCACAGGACCTAGTTTAAAATACAGTAACAAATTAAATTCCTGATTCCTGAGTGTTTACTGTTAATAGTTTTGAAGTATATCTTGAAAGTCTATCTGTCAGTACTCAAGATACCTCATGGTGCTGGTCGTTGAATGAAGTGTGTCCATACAGAGTATACACTTGTATCTTGTGCTGAGAGAGACCACCACAACAATAAGCTTGTCTCCAGCTGAAAGCTCAAGCGCCCTCGATACAACAGCCAGGATGTTTCGTCCCCAACTTCTTCAGTCCAATAATGCTGATGAGAGTTTACTGTGGCTCTGTTGAGAGTTTCTGTAGAAAAATAAGGGGAAAAAATAAATCACGGGTGCACTGGAGTGATTGGTGTCTCTGTGGATAAGAAGGGACTGAGTCTGTTTATAGTGCTCTCCCCTTGGCCAGTTGTATATACACTCCTCCTTATACAGTCTCTATGTACAACCCATTTCATCTTTGTCTCAGCGTGTTCCTGTCTGTTTTCCAAACACATGAGGGTTGATACCCTCTCTCAGTTGTTTCTCCAGTCTGTTCATTCAGATGCCATCATAAGACACAGCTGCATGTTCTCTACCTAATGCCAACCCCCTGCTATTAACCCCCTATGTTTAATCTGCCTGCATTGCACCAACTCACTCTGTCCAAGATGCTCATTGCCACAGCTTCTTAATCATTTTTGTCAGTAAAATAACAGCAATGGCCGTTGTACAATGCTACTAACCCCTAAACACATGTGTAGATGCCCTAGACATACACAAACAACCCCCACCATTTCCATTGTTCAATGCTGCTGCCCAAGGTCCTTCAAAGGGGCTTTGAAGGGTCTCTGATTACCAGAGCAGCTACACACAAATGGTCAGAGACATAATGCATTCCACTGTGGTTTTAAATATTCACAGAATGTCATTGAACAACTTCAGTCAGTTTATTTGTATTAAATTACCCCATAAATAAAACATTTGCAAATGATAAAGTTTGGAGCTATAAGTTGCTAGAGTGTGGGAATGAGCTGAAGCTACACTACATTTAACTTATCCCCATGCTGCTGTGTTGATAAGTGTGTCCATATTTAAAGAAGTTGTACTCAAGATATGTATTGGTCCCAAGGCCAGCCTTGGTCTTGGCCTTGAGACCAAACTTAAGACCAATTTGTGAAGGTCTGTGTCTCAGAATTCAGTCTTAAGTCTTCAACATAAAGGACCTAAAACTGTTGACTTTTTTTTATTTTTACTGTAATACATTTTTGTTTCAGGCTAGTTTTTTGTTTACCTTATGGAAGTGAGTAAACCTCTTCTGTCTCACATGGCCCTCTCAGTATCTCTTCTTAGTTGTGAAAATCAGGCTCTGTTCTAGGTGTGAAGTTGCATACAAAGCCCAATAAAGCAAACGTCACGTTCAGCACAGATTTTCTTTCACTGGCATACTGTCTGGACAGTCACTTATTGAAATCTTAATCCTGCATGTGCCACACCTCTGGAGCTCAATGCATGTTCTCAAAAGAGAGTATGCATACTTGTGGGAACGACAGGAATGACGATGGATAAAGGAGAAAATAAATGCAGTGAATGCTGTTGTGAAAGAAAAATAAAGTGCTCCGTGTACTTTATGTAAGCGGTTTGAGGCAACCATTACCGTGATGGATGGCTAATATGTGAGATGTAGCTTTCCTCTGCTGTTTGCAGCTCTAAATGCTTCCCATTTTGTCTGTATGCTTTGTACTGATCCATTTAAACTGAACTTGGGGCAGACAGCTCTTTATTCACATGGAGTATGTAGGATTTGTTGGTAAATAACCTCACCAACCCCACACCAAGCCCTACCAAAATGAACAGCACAGCAACTGTGCCAAAGGGCCAAATCTCTTACAGAGTATATGTTTTAATACTGCTTACAAACATGGTCTATTCCATTTGATTTACCTGTAAAATGTGTAGTCTGGTCTCATGTAGCATTAAGCTAAAGGTTATATGGGCTGAACTGCACCAACAAATAGTAGTCACATTTTCCAACTGACTAAACTCTAAACAGTAAAATGTAAAAAAAAAAAAAAAGTTGTATGTTTATAGTGCTCAACAGAAGAGAAAAGTCTTTCCTATATTCTTTTGAGCTTGTAACAGGTAAATCCACTTGTGTAAAAACAATGAAAAGTGCAGCTGTGGTAGTGAGAAGAGGTACAGTCTTCTCCAAGCATTTCTTCTGCTTCTCATAACTGATAATAAAACTCAAATGGACATAAACCAGGCTTTTCTTATACTAATGTACTATTTTCTTCTGTCACCATCGATATTTTCATGCCACAGTGATTGCAGGGTTTTGTTTGTAGTTTGAAGGCAACAGTAGCAACAATATTTATAGGCCTCTATTGAATATATTTGTACATCATTCAAAATCAAGCAAACAGTTATGTTCCTGATTCATTTGGGGATCCGTTAATAGTGAAGGGGAAGTGTGAAAGAGACTTACCTTTAATACAAGAAGTGTGCTTTTGATTGTGTAGTGAAAAAAGCAAGACTTGGCCAATGTAGGATTATTCATCAAGGCTGTACATCTGTTGTTCCTTCAGGGAGGTTTTTGGAGACTCCCCCCACTCCACACCAGCAACTGTTTATCACTTGTTGCATAAAAAACAGAGCCAAACATCTGCTGAAAATAATAAGCACATTACAGCATGACATTATTGTTTAATCCTTTAAAAAGAAGCCCATCACACATTTACTAATGTAAGCTTGTCTAAAAGTCCTGTTGAATGCCTGGGAAAGACCAAATATGTTGATGGTTGAAGTAAAGATGGCACATGTTGTAATTTAATGTTATTGTAGTTTTAGGAATTAAGGGGAAAAAATAGTTTGGTTTAACCCTTCCATAATAGATTTAAAGCAAGCTGTGTGTCAAAAACAATCTGACTGTAGACAATGATTAGCCCCACGGCTGGACCTTTGGATTAGTGCCACTCAAGGCAAACAGTCCCACTCTTCCATCTTTCAAACTTCCATGTCTACATTTAATCTTGAAAGAATTACCCAGACACCTTTGTCACTTTGCTGCTTCGAGACCATGACAAACTTCCAAGTCAGGAACAGATATAGCAACAAGACAAGATCTGAGGCAAAAAAAGTTTTGTTGCTTTGCACGGCTGTTTTTTTTCTTACCTTCATTTTGGGAAATAAAAGAGTCAAGACACTGACAGGTCTTCCAATTATTTACTCTGGCAGTTCACATAAAGTTTAAAAGTCTGCATAAAAACATTTGGCAATTTGACTAAGGGAAAAGGTTAGTTGTCATGGAAGGAAAGCAAATGAGTAATAGCAGGATTTTTAATTCATCATTGCCACTATTGTTTCTTGTTAAATGTTTCGTCCGATTTTTCCACATAATGTTTCTAAAGAAAAAAAAAATGGTTGTATTGTTTGCTTTTCTTTCTCTTTGGTGAGACACCGTGGGAGAGTTGTGATTCCCCCCAATATGAAGTCTTGTTGTTTGCAGTCTGGTTTATTATATTCTTGTCTGGAAACATAACACATGGTGTGCAGTTTAGAGTGAACAACAGGATGCACAAAATAGTGGCTAGAGGATTGACAATCCATGTAGTGATGGTGTAAGACAAATTGGCCATGTGGTTGTACAAGAAGACTACTTAAACAATACTGTTGCACAATATTTTATTCTATGAAATGCTCCTTTGCTCTCCAACAGCACAATCCACTTGTACCATTCTTAAGGGCCCAGTTAAAATAAATGGTTTCTCATGGTTATTTTTCGAGATGCATTCAAGATAGAACACACAAACAGAGCGGGACCAATAGTGTAAATAAAAGCCTGAATGGAGAGATGTTTGATGTTATTGTGTGTGTTCTGTCACATGTTGCCTGCAGACAGAAGTGGATCACTCTGCTGACAGCTTGATGAGACTGGTGACTTAAAAGCACACATTAAGGTTTGCAGCCATGGCTCTGGGTCCATCATTTGTCTTGGTTAGGCTCTGGGCTCAATTGTCCAAAAAGGTACACGTAGCTTTGTCTGTTTGCTTTATTCACCATCACAGACTGCTGTTTATTTATATACTTTTTTAAATGGTAAACCTATGGAAACACGAGTACACTCTAACATTGGGACTTATGATAATTTAAATGTAAATCTGTCAAATTCGTAATAACCAGTGTTTGTGTTGTGTAACTAGTGTTAATGGCCTTAAGGAGTGCTATGGTCTCACTCCTGGCAGCATATCCAAGCACAGCGCACACAATGACATCACTGCCGGTCCCAATGGGACAAAGGGAGAATGGGGCAAAAGACAGCATGGGCTTCCAGTTATGAGGAAAGGAGGGTGGTCATTACTTCACTGTTAGTTGTAGTGTTTTGGTCGGATGTTATCTCTTTCCCTTAGGGGTGGGAGGGGTGGGGGAGGTGGCTTTGTTAGACAAGGGAGCAATTAGCAGAGTTGGATGCCTCTTTGTTGGGACTGATTGCTACTCATTTATAGAATACTATCCCATTCCACAGCTGGGAAAATTCTCAGATGGATACAAACTGACACAAGTAACAACACAAACACTTTGTTGATGTGCTATGTCTTATGTGTAAGCTCAGTGTCATAAGACAGATTGCCAAAAAAATCTGGATTTCTCACAAGCACATGGTCTTTTGAACCACCTCTCACCTCATAAAGAATCCATAAATGGTTCATATATTCAGTAACAAATCCTAGCAATTATTAGCTCTCCATGTAGCCAAAGTTAACCTAACAAACAGCTGTGGATCAATATTGAAGATAAATGTTTTAGTCGTAGCTGTTTTTTAGATTCTCTTTGCTGCAGTGTTGAATAGAATGTTGTACCAATTAAGTACAACCTAATTACTTTCAACTGCATGTAACAACATGAATGGATGAGTAAATGTAAGAATGAACTGTGGCTCAAAACCCCTGTCTGCTCTATTTATTATTCACCTGTGAACCTTTACTGGTTGTTGGTCATTTATAATTTATGCCAAAGAGACTACACTGCACAGTGTTGTTTTCTGTGAAGCACAACCAATGCATTTTAAACACAGAGGCAAATATTTTATGCAAACAGTGATGTGATGAAAATAAAGGTATTTCATCAATGGTGTTTCAGTACTGATGCATGTTTTCTTCCTTTCTTCTACATTAATTTCTCCATTTTTATTTTCTCTTCAGTTTTAGCTGTTTCTAAAAAGAGCACAAAGCCAAACATGGGGCATTAAATATTTAGCTAGGAGGTCTTGAGGGCTCTCAGAATTGATGGATCAATGAAAAGGCCTGAGCACAAAATAATAAATACTTCATTTTAGTTTTCTCTCTCATTTATTTGCCTGGGGCCATTCACTCAGAACAGTAGTGGGGAAATTTTGCACTTATTTATGCACACATCTCTTGTGTTAATCATCCAGCAGTGGCCTGAGAAGTGTGTGTAAAGTAGTCAGCCAATGAACACTAAAGCTTTGGGAATAGTTCTTTCTTCTGATTGGTGAAGAAACCCCTGTTGGGCCTCTCCCTCAGTGCAGCAAGTATTTTATGTGCATCCATCTGTAATATTCAGGACAACTGCAAAACCTACAGAAATATCAGAATATGATCACACTTGTAGAATATGAATGATGCTATATCTTCAACACCAGATATGTTTCTGTATCTAAACCTTTTATCAGAAGACTCAAGAACTAAATGTTCCAAATTATAACTTTATCATCATGGAAGAAAAGATTTGATATCTGCAAACATAAACATAAAAAAGCTCCATCTATTGAGTTTACATCAAAAAGAAGAGCGGCGGAAGGGCCAATGCTATTAAAATCTTGATTTCCTGATAATTTAACATAAAAAAATTAAAGAAAAATTTTGAATTTTCTAAAATGTCTATATTTTCTTTCTCTTGTCACAGTGATTCTTTCTTCTTCTCTTTACAGACAGTAACTTTGTGCTGGGAAACGCCCAGGTGCAGTCCCTGTATCCCATCGTCTACTGCTCAGACGGTTTCTGTGAGCTCACCGGTTATGCCCGGGCTGAGCTCATGCAGAAGAGCTGTGCCTGTCACTTCCTGTACGGCCCCGAGACCAGTGACAGACTCACGGCTCAGATCCAGGGGGCTTTGGACGAGAGGAGGGAGTTCAAGACAGAACTGGTCTTCTACAAAAAGGAAGGTACCTGCTTCATGAGTGTCTATGAAGAACTAAAGGCTGTTCTGTATAAAAAAAACATTTAAGAATGTAGAAAAAACATAAAATCCATCCCATATATGAACTTTGGATAAATAAAATAGGTGTTACTGACTTGTACCATAATGCTCTTTATTTCTTTTAATTATATGTCATTGAAATTCTCATTAGACTCATTAATTAAAGGTTTGGTAAGTAAAGAATAGCTTAAAATGGCTTAAAAACACGTGGAAGCACATTTTTAAATGCTTGTTTTTCTGTCACCAAAAACTTTCTATCTGTTTATACCCTGTGTTGCCCTTCTTAATGCCCTTACCTGCCTCGAGCTTAAAAGCAGCTTCTCAGTGTCCATCTAATTAGACAGGGCGTGAACACAATGTCCCTCTGAAGGAGAACATCCTTTAGAAAAATACTGGGCTTAAATAACATGAAAGTTAAGAAGTTATTTGTAGATAGTCCCCCATATAAAAAACACAGAGGACTTTTTTACTGTACCTTAATGTTCTAACGTTACTTCAATGTAAAGAAAGTTTATAATAATAATAATCTTTATTTATATAGCACTTAAAAAAAAAAAAAGTTTACAAATTTATAATATATATACTGACGTGTAATACGATCAAGATAAGCAGTGCATATATTGATCAAGTCATAGCCTTGTGGTTATGACTGGAGTCTGAACAAGGGACGTTCAGTACATAAAGCTGTTTACCATCTTGTTCCAGTAGAACCTTTGACAAATCCAGACTCAATATGTGCACTGTTTGCATTGCAGCAATCCTTCCTTTGGCTTGTTTAAATGCATTATTTACACACACAATCCACTGTGAGAAATGAGTCTACGAGTTGTACAGTGAGCAGTGTCATAACAGTAGTCCATAAAGTCACCGAATGGAGAGTCTACACAGGTTGATTTAATACTGCAGCAGGATCCTATTGTTTCCAACGTGAGACCTCATTATTGAATAGATTAAAAAAGTCAGCATTTTACAGAGTTATATTATTCACAACAAAAAGTTTACCCCATGCTTTTAAAAAGAAGTTTGTAGTGTCCATGGTGAAATACTCACTTACTAACAAACAAAATGTTGAAAAAGCCAATTACAATTATAAAATTAGGCCTTCAATTAAGTCTAAGAAGTCACAGCAGTCATTTTTTGTAGTGCTGCCCTTGTATATTTATCAATGTATGGCCGAGCTTGAAAACCTATTGGTATTTTTGTTATATTGGCGATATCCAAATCACACTCACTTTAAGAGCTATTGTTAAAGTAATTAAACTGCAGTGAAGCATCCACTTGAATTAGATGAAAAACTACTCAGGTACATGTTAATGGTGGCTCTCATCATTATGTGTAATTTATTTAACTCTCTTTTCAAAGACAATGCAGCAGTTCAGGGAGAGGCAAGTGCCACTTTCCTCAGAGTCATTCCCTTCGAGTGCAGCTACTTTCACAGGAGCTCATTTGAAGTCTTAGTGTGTATTGAGGGTCAGCAGTGTACCTTGTGTATTTCTCATCAAAGAGATTCAAACATGAAGCTTGTTATAGTGTATAATATATATTCTGCTTTTCTTGGGACTGTCACTCAAAAACTCAGCACACAGTATCCAAACCACATAGATAGATGGATAGGAGGGCACTGTGTGGTATGGCAACCTCTGAACTTATGTCTGTGAATTGGATGAAGACAACATAGTGACAGTTTGGCTTTTGTGTTCATTTTTGGCCACTTCCTGATTCTTAAAATATGTCCATACATTTTTCCTCTCTTTCATTTGAGTGCATAATGCTACTGTAATCAGACCTAGCTCATTTTGAAAAGCAAAATAAAATGGAGCATCAAGTGTTACAAGTATGAATGTATTTGCGTTTGCTTTAGGTACACAGTTTTGGTGTCTCCTGGATATTGTGCCTATCAAGAATGAGAAGGGTGAGGTGGTGCTGTTCCTCGTCTCCCACAAAGACATCACAGACAAAAAGAATGAGCAGAATCCTGAGCAAGGACCCGAGACAGGTGAGAACCAAGACATCTTTCATCATGTAACATCTATTTATTTTTATAGCTTAGTCTGTCCAGTGAATGCAAAAATATAAAAATTACAACTTCCTTATTTCAAGACCACAGATATTTTGATCTATATGAATGTAGTCAGTGTTATGTATTAAGTTTTAATACAGAGAAAGGCTAAATACAAACTCAACATGAAGTCAACATTGGAGTCTGCTTTGCTTCCTTCTTGTCAAGAACAGAACCTGCTTCAGATTTCAATGACTTAGTGCAGCAATGATTGATGGTGCCTCTATGGTACTGTTTTCAACAGCACTTGTCAAAGCCAAATCTGGATGCAGTTCACACCGTGGGGGGCAGAGGAGACTTTTGAAAAAGTAGAGAATTTGTCTATTTTGAGATTCCCTGTTAACTCAACAATCATCATTTACACAACACAAGTGATTAGGAATGAGGAGACTAAGTAAAAATAAAAGCTGCTTGTTTCTTATATTTGACACCAACCCATTTTAGTACATGAACAGTTTTTTGTGGAATATTACAAAATACAAATAGATGTTAGAAAAGATTATTCACTCATTTTGGTGTCTGCTGAGGCTTACTGCAAGGGTCAGCTTCTTCAAAGTGGATAATAAAGGAAAGGTGCTAAATAAGGGAACAGTAGGGCAAAGCTTAGTCATCTACTTGAGTGGTATGTTTGTGCATCTCCTATGTGCTCATTAATGCTAATAAGGTTTTAACAATAATAAGATTTAGGACTGAAGGTAAGGTAGCCTCTTAATTAGTAGTTCAAGTGTGTTGCACCCTTTATGCGTCATTTCACTAGAATGATCCTCTTTCCTGGAATCTCACCTTGTGGCTTTAACCTAAATTTCCTGTCGGCTGTGGGAACCATTTCCCATCAGTCTCCGCTGACCTTTACCACTGCCGCTTTAATCTTTCTAAGTATACCTTAAATCTTTGGACACTTTTATCTTTTGTGCCATTTTGTTCCTAGTTAAACTTGTGTGAACACCTTTAGACATGTCTTTAAGTTGAAAACACACATTGCATTATTATTGCTACAGTTTATAGGGGTACAATAAAAGCCACAACAACAGCACAGAGAGAAAGAACGTCCTCCATACTTTAGTCTTCTGCAGCATCAAAGCCATTTCAAATATCCTCTACAGATACAATGAGCAAATTGAATTGACGGGGCCAAATGAAAATGATTGGGTTACAAAGGAGGGTATTTACCAAATATGACAATATAATAGGGATGGAAGAGATAATTCATGAATGTAAAGTGGAAAGAAGAGAGCAATCATGGAGCTGGATAGTATTCAGCTGAAAACAGACCGTGCCCTTCATCTCCCTTTAAATTATTTTATCTCTTAAAGCTGCTGTAACCAAATACCCTATCCTCTCACTCCCAACCCCCATTGACCTGCCCGCGTTTGTTTTGTTTTAGAAAAAAAGTTAAACTGAACCAAAGAGTCTTTAAAAATAAGTTTTGGTAAAATACTTTTGTATAAGGAACAAAATGAGAACTGTCCCAATGCCTGATGAGAATGAGAATCTTTACAGGCAAACATAAACAGGACAAACTGAGTCCTTTTGCTGCTGTCACACTGTCACACTAACAGATGCTAACATTGCATCAACAGGCTGAAAATGTTTCTTGGATGATGACCAAGCATGTTTTCCTCCCACATCTTTCACAGATGAAGAGACAGGTCTGGAGGTCCATCAGGTCACTCGACCCCCAGGCTTCAACGCTAACCGGCGCCGCAGCAGAGCTGTACTCTATCATCTGTCGGGACACCTGCAGAAACAAGACAAGAGCAAACTCAAGATCAACAATGTTAGTCACTTATTACTGATTATTTTATTATGGATGGTTGCAATAACAATGAACAGCCAAATTCAACATTTGTATTTCAATTAACCAATAATTAGCTGAGCTGGGGGAAGCTAGTATCATTTAATCAGTGGTGGGCCGTCAGGGCCAGCAAGGCCTTCTCTGCTGGCCTAAACATGCTCAGAAAAGTAAATGTATGTTATTTTATTTTCATAAATATGTAAACAAAATTATTCTCTATTCTCTGTTCTCTTTATGTCATATTATATCCACTTAGTTGAGTGGCTTCCATTGTTGTTTATTATGGTAGAGTTTTTATCCAATTATATTTCAGCTAGCTTGTGTTGTCAGGCAATTTCATTTCCCTGAGACCTTCAGAATCAACAGAGCAGGCCCCTGTGCACTGTAAGTGAATGGACACAGTCAGTTACAATAGTCAATCAGATCTGGATTCTGCAGACCAAGGCCAGCTAGAAGCTTACTTTGAACTGGACGTGTACGCGTCCTGTGATTGGTTAAGCACTTGCTAGAGCCTGAAAGGCGGCAATTTGCAGAATATTGAACTAACCCCGGAGATCCAACAGCTATCGCTGTATTTTTAACCCAAAATGGCCGAAGGAGGAGAAGAGATTGATCTGGTTGCAGATATACTTTCCACACCATTTTCAAGACGGGCCTTTCATGGAAAGCTGGATATTGTGAGAAGAGGTCGGCCAACCCCTGTGCTAGCTAGCCTGTCCCAGCAAGGAAAAGGGTTTGTCCATCATTTCCAGACGAGCAACTATGAGTGGTACGTCACTGAAGGCCTAAGCGTGAAATGCACGGCCCACCACTGCATTTAATGTACCTATTGTTGTAAAAAAGAGAAGTTATGGCATGCTTTTTAACTAGCTTAGCTTTTTAACTTAACACTGTGTAAGTATTTAGCAGAAAGCATTTCATGGTACTCTAAGATTAAGAGGGAAAGATAGGTCAATCCAGTTTGCCAGATCCTCCTGTTGTAACTTTGTGTTGTGTTGTTTGTGTTGTAAACCTTGTGAAAACTCATATCTCGCCAAATAACCACAACCCTCTATGCATCTGAAAGATATGTATTAAGAGATATCAGGTGCATGTGAGTTTGTAGCGGTGCAGTAGCAGATACATTAATTTAATGGGTGCAAAGCCTGAAAAGATACGTGGTGCTGCTCTAAGTCCAACTTCAGGAAGGTCACATTTAATACAGACAATCTAAACTATTTAGTAGATAAACTGATATTATTAAATATTTTCCCAAAATGACAGTGATTCATTTCCCCAAGGTCTCACTTTTTAACTACTCATGAGTTTTGGGAGGATTTTGTTTTTAAGCTCAGTTTGTCATTGTGCAGATACAACTCTGCAGCAGAGTTGGCCACACACAGAATAACAGATGGAGTGAAGGTCAACAGTCCACTGTTATTTGACTTTAGGTTACGGTGCTCTGAATTTTGCTGATGTCAGTGTAGAAAATTGCAGACACAGCTTTTCTCAAGTGTTAAAGCAATTCATTTTTAAAGTCAGTCATGATCAATTGCACTGCAATGAAACTGAACTGACTTTAGATAAAGGTAGTGAATTATTAATATATCCTATCCTATTGGTCTACCCAGAACATGTTTGGAGAGAAGCCTCCGATCCCTGAGTACAAGGTGGCGGCCATCCAAAAGTCTCGCTTCATCCTTCTTCACTATGGAACCTTTAAGGCCGGCTGGGATTGGTTGATTCTCCTGGCCACCTTTTACGTGGCAGTCACTGTGCCCTACAATGTGTGCTTCACTGTGGGTGGAGGTCGGGACGAGGGGAACATCAATGCTCCACGAAGCCCACCCAGCGTTAGTGACATCCTTGTGGAAATCCTATTTATTTTAGGTTAGTGCCTTTTTATATTGCATTAACTGCTGTAAAGAAAAGCAAACAAAGTGATCTCAGTGTAAGTCGTTTGTCAGTCATTACAGAAGTTAAGTCCAAGTTTTAATAATGCCTACGCAGCAGTAAAAGGAAATGAGCCTTTCACAATGGACAATTATGTCCCATTGCTATCTCATTTCCCACTCTTGTCCATTTAACTGTAGAAAACATATGAGTGTGCTATAATGGATAATTTCACTTAATGGAAGAGAGTGGACACACAAGCTGCATCAATAAACTTCGGTAATAAAATGATATAAACTGCCACGGCTGTTATGTTGCTGTGAGCAGGCAGCCAATATCCCTTGTGTGACAGCTAAACTCAGACCTGTCAAGGCATTAGCCAGGTGTCAAAGTAACTATATAGTTGGTACTTGGTCTTGTAACTTCAATATAATTAATTGTGTACAAAATTGAAACTCCACTTGTTACTTTGTGCAGACATAGTGCTGAACTTCAGAACGACTTTTGTGAGCACATCAGGTCAGGTGGTGTATGATGCCCGCTCCATCTGTGTCCACTACGTCACCACTTGGCTCTTTGTAGACCTGATTGCCGCTCTTCCTTTTGACCTGCTCTATGCTTTCAACGTCAGTGTGGTGAGTCATTGCTCTGTGTCTCCGTGTGGGTGTTAACATTTGTTTATATGCAGTGACAAACACATCTGTGACACATAGCATGGGGGGACAAATCCTCCGTCTCAACTTACATTTTCCATGGAAGGACAGTCTCATGAATGTCAATACTCACTATTCATTTTCCACTCTGGCCATGGCAATATGCCAAGTTTTGAGCCAGAACACAATGAAGCATAATGTCAAAGGCTCCCCTGTGGATTTCTTAGATCTACTTCTCATCCAAGCTCCTGTGCAGCAGACAAATGGCCCAGAGTCACGCAAAAATAACATAACACTGATGGGATCTTTTGTATTTCCTCCATTCTCAAGAGGCTCAATGTTGAATGATGAATGAAATGATCAATGAAATTTCAGCTAAATTACTACAAAAACATGCAAAAAATGGAACCTGATTGATTTCAATATTAGATTACTAAATGTGAATATGAATGCAGTTAAACCAGCTGGTGTTTTGATTTACATTTTAAGTGAATACTTGTCTGTCCTTTGCAGTATTTTGGTGTGAACCTGTTGAAAACGGTCCGGTTGCTACGGTTACTACGGCTGCTGCAGAAGCTGGAGCGCTACTCCCAGTACAGCGCTGTGGTCCTAACTCTGCTGATGTCCATGTTTGGACTGCTGGCCCACTGGATGGCCTGTGTCTGGTACTTCATCGGACGTAGAGAGATCGGAAGTCCTGGCTCATGGGATATTGGTCAGTGCAATGCAATGGTTTCTGCCTTTCTCCCTTTCTCAGTGTTTAGTGAAATATAAGATGTTTATTTTACACATTTTTTTATTCCAAACTCACAAATATACCAAAAGTGTTCCATTTTAGAGATTTATTATCATAGTCTATGCATTGCATCATCTTTACAGGCAGCCAGACATCAAAGCCAGCAGAGCTTTGTAGGCAGCTTTAAGCAATAAAGTCTTGGCAATAAAAAATCAAGTCTTCAACTGTGTGTTGCTCACTTTTAGAGAATAAACAAAAAGATTTCAAGCAGTAATGCTGTATCACTTTAGAAATACATATACAAACTTCTTAGAAGCTTATGCCATTACCTTACTGTACATCTTGTATCATGTTTTTCATATAGCTAATTTATGTCCTTGTTTTTATGGTATGTTTTGGTCTTGCACTTGACATTTACGGTATATTTGTTTATTCTCTGATCTAAAGTAGCCTCTGTGGGCAGGTAGTAGGACTCCAAGGAGAAAAATGGCCAATTTCTCTGGTTGGAAAGCTTTTAGTGTGCATGTGTTTACTGCATCTGTCACATTATTAGGATGTAGGAAAATGATGAGTATTCAGTCAGGTCTCTAATTTGAAAAATACAAGATAGAGGGAAGGTACCCAATTTTAGCAAGATGGATGCGTGTGATATAAAAACCTGAATCTGTGTGCCAAATAGTGCAAAACTAGCATCGTTCTTAGAGATCTGACTGGCTCACAGATACTTAAGACATATTCTGTAATTTCTGTCTTAACGTTTCTGTTATGGACCTTTTACATATTTTCTGTGACTTCCTGTCTGTTCATTGACTTACTTGAGTCTATCATAATGCGAACACCATTGCTGCAGTCAATTTATGTCAGTGCTCCATCAATATTGTCTTCAGAAAGATAAAGAATCCAGTGGACACACAGGACCAGGCTGACCTTTTGGTGACAGAGGTTTTGGTCTATAATAGATGTCTGATATTGGCATGTTCGTACACCGAACCCCTCATTCTGCCCGTCACTTGGCTTCAGTTCATTTCAGAGGTACAGTTTATGTCTGCAGGGCTATCAATATTTCAAATGCAGTGGAGCTGTGGCTGTCCATACAACTGCTGCTGGAGGCGTTAGTCTTCAAGACATGAGAAAAAACGAATAGTGTGAAGCTAAATATGCACCATAAGTGTCACCCAGAAGCATTGTGTACATAAAAAAACTATTGAAGTGCAGTAGTTAAAGAAAATGAGAGCTCACAAATAAGATCGATGACAAGAATAAGTAATTAGCTTCCTTATAAGTTACACTATGTACCAAGAAAACCTTTTTAATTCTGACAGCTACAAAAGGATCTCCTTTATTTTAGGGCTATGTACACACTGACACTTTACAGTTTAATGTCAACCAACTACTACATGAGTCCTAGAAAAGTGGATGTTTCTGATGAAGGACATGCCCAACAGCTCCTTGGTTTTGCAGATTCAAATCTAAGTTGGGACAATAAAAGAAAACATCCACTTACTCTCTCCATCTTTAAAAATGAGTCAAAATTTACCACCAAAATCCACTCTGAATAGTGAGAAGCTGATTTTTGTTTCTTTGTTTTATAGTCTGCATCAGGATCTTCAATGTTTTTGTTTCTTAACGAATCATTCTCATACACGCAACAGGAATGCGACTGTGCAATAATAGCAGAGGTTTAATAAAGTACAATACAAGTTAAATAGATTTTAATCAGTGACTGCAGGCAGCGGAGGCAGGAGAACAGCACCACTGACAGCTCATGATTGTGCATTCTGGTCGCAGAGCAGCACAAATCAGAACCACGGACAGCGGCAGAGGCTGAACGCTGCAGTTTCTGAGAACATGATAACGCAGAGAAGTGTTGCAGATATTATTTATCTCAAGCCCTATTCTCTATGCCACTGATAGATCGCCCCATTGTCATTCCCAGAGCATACAGTAGTTATTGGTCTATATAGTTTGGTCTATAACCCATGTAATTATATATGGACATCCTTTAGTGCCCCATGTTGACACTTCGGGACTGGAAGATATGAAGATAAACATAATATACAGGATTTTGTACACAAACCTAGACTATTTTTTTGCTCACCTCTAAGTGAAAGACAGGTTTATTCTTTATCCTGCCATCTCTTACCTAGTTTTGCAGTATGTTCTTTTTTCCGTTGTTCATTAAAGAACTATACATAGCACTTAGGTGAAAAAAAGTTAAATACAGGAAAAGGACCATTGGTTTACAGATACATTTAGCTTTACCTTGTCCTAGAGAACTGGAAAAGTGGAATATATAGGATTTTAATAGGATTAATTTTATCATTTAAAAAAAATCTTGCATATTATAGCTTTAATGTTCTATTATAGAATTCAGATTGTTATTTAGTGAGTTGTTTTATGTTAGATTGTTTCTTTGTGTCTGGTTTAATTGTGTAGATTTAATTGTGTAAGATAGGGAGGGCGAAAGTATGATCTAAAAGCTTTATTATTTATGCTGTATTTCTCATGTCATGAATTGGAATAAGGCAATATGCTCTGGTTGTTTACAAGACTGCAGCAGGGACTTTTCTTTGTCATCCTAGACTTCATTAAAACAGGGCACAACATGAGTAATGTAAACGATGCCCTTCACGTTTCCCTCATGACTGATGCGATAAAAGGAATTCTTGGTACATTATTTGTTATCCACACACACTGCAGATCAGTCTTTGACTT
This sequence comes from Rhyacichthys aspro, assembly GCA_036850595.1. Taxonomy (NCBI): domain Eukaryota; kingdom Metazoa; phylum Chordata; class Actinopteri; order Gobiiformes; family Rhyacichthyidae; genus Rhyacichthys; species Rhyacichthys aspro. The sequence continues at coordinate 12,788,287 of CM072168.1, forward strand.
GTCCGCGACTCCACAGAGTGACAGAGGTTAAGTGCTGTTAATGACAAAGTAATTAGGAAACTACTCAGGTGTTAAATCCTCTACTGTTGTTTGTTTAGCTGCTGCCAATGAGGTTGCTCACAGCTCAGTTGTCAATGTCTGCTGGCAGTCAGACATTGACAACTGAGCAGACACACAACCACTAAGGACACAAACACACCACGTCACACACACTTCCTGTTTGAGTGTGTGGCTGAAGGTATGCATCCGATTCCAAGTTATGCATGTTTCCTGTCCTTCTGTGTTTTTCTGAGTCTGTTACTCCCAGTTTGACTCACAGCTTCTCTTTGTTCACAACACTACCTTTTTCTTTTTTATTTCTATTTCCTCTGTTAGCAGTCTGTTCCTATCTTCAGTGTCCTCCCTGTGTAGCAAAATAAACTTGTTTAGACACCAAATCTCAATCTACAAACACCTCAATCTATTCTGAAAACATAAAAGATTCTTTTTGGTTTATGCGTATGAATTGAATGAAGTCTGATGTGTCTATCCAAGTTAAAGGTTAAAGTCTATGCTGTCATTCATCAAAAGTAGATGTTAAGAAATGTTACATGTTTAATTCTTTTACTTTTCATTACACTGCTAAAAGACAAAAAACAACAAATCAACTTAATCAGCACAATTCTGGACATGACAAGACATGCAAAAACTGACCTAGTAAATCTGATAATATTGTATATCATATAATGTATAATTTAATACATGCATGCTGAACTAAATTACCCCTAGTAAATGATGCTGCGACTAACTGGCCATTGTCCAGGATGTACCCCACCTCAGGCCCAAAGCTGTGGGAAATTAGACTCCAGTCACCTGCAACCCAGGAATAAGCTCAAGAAAATGAATGAATGAATAATTTAATACAACCTACACTGTGAGTTTGGCCTAAAGCTTTTGACAAAGAAAAGTTCAAAGGGATTTTTTTTTGGTTATTCTCAAGAATTTCAACTAAATACCAAAATTGCTTAAACTTTTCACCTTAATATTAATGAATGTTTTTTCCTCATATTGCACTGAAAAGGTTTGCTCTGTAAATATGGATTATTATGCATGAAACTGAAGGTATTTCCTAATAAATCCAGTCCAATAATAATAATAATAAAAAAACTTACAGAATCACTCTGAACTATTTATGTTAACATCTTAAACAAATGACCCAAGCCTTGGAAATATTATGAACTTAAGGTAAGTTAAGACTAAAGACTATATTAGACGATATTGATATAAAATTATAAATGTTTTTTGTGTGTATGTATGTAATGTTTTGTATTTTTTATTTGTAGCTATATGTGCTGTAGCTGTTTCTGATTCAAAGGTCCTTTCTTTTTGGCTGTTTCAGGTTGGCTACATGAACTAGCTAAGCGTCTGGGTACACCATACTTCCTGTCCCCTTCTTCGATGCTAGTCCCACACACAGTGAGCGGCCTCCAGCCTAACAGCAGCCAGTGGAACATGACGGGGTCAGAGGTCGCGGGGCAGGCCTCTTGGAACTCCAGTCAGTACTTCGGGAACATATCGGGGGCTGACGCTGTGTCTGGGACAGGTGCAGCAAGCGGAGGTGTGGGGGTCCTGGCCGGCGGCCCCTCGATGCGCAGCAGTTATGTGACCTCACTGTATTTTGCTCTGAGCAGTTTGACCAGCGTGGGGTTCGGGAATGTTTCGGCCAACACAGACTCAGAGAAAATCTTTTCAATCTGCACAATGCTCATTGGAGGTTAGTGGTCTCACCTCTCTCCCATTCGTATGCATAGCAGAGTCCCCCTCATGAGATTCTTTTTTTTTTATTTCTTGTCTCAGGTTTCTCTCAGCTCATTATCTGCTGACAGTAAGACATCAGCATGCAGTTGAGCACATTTTGTTCTTTCACAATTTAGAGAAAAATTTCTTCTTTTGTCATTTGAACAATGGCCAAACACACCCGAATACAAATCTATCGATGTTTTATTAGTTTAGCCTCTAAATTTAGCATTTGAATTCATTCACCATTTTCAAGTAACCATTAACAGGATTCAAATATTGGATTTGTGGAGTGTGTTAAGGATAAAGAAAACATTAAAAAGCATGACATTGTAATTCTTTGTTGAAATGTGTTTTTACTCAGTAGGTGTGTATTTTTAATACCTCTAGCAATGGTGACATGTGCACAAAAGAATAAGAGCATCGCAGAAGTTTTGTTATTCAGAAGTACTTCTCCCCTCACTGGGCTTTGTATGCTCAGCTGCTCGAAAGCATTATGCTCTGTTCAGATATTCGCACTTTTGGTCACTGCACCTGAGGGAACAGTCATTCTAATATTATTAAACCATTAGCCAGGGCTTCATTGGACTGTGTAGGTGTCCTGTGCTCAGCAGGTTTACACTTAGTGGGAGATAGTCACAGGGAAGTTCACTTCTCACTTTGTACTTTGTCTCTGTGCTGAGCTAATTAGTCAAAAGAGATTCCACATCAACACTTAAAGTGACAGAGCTGTCCTCTTAAGTGCTTTGTTCCTAATAAATAAAATATCCTTTGAACCTTTATATTGATTTAATACTGTTGTGCTGTTGTCATTTTGGGAAGGACTAATCCAATTGAGGCAACTTTGTAGGGGTTTTATAGAAGTGAAATCATTTTAAACACTCTGCTTTTTGAAGTGGGGCTTATAAAGACGTCCTCCTGTGAAAGGCTTTATGGGATTTTCCTGAAGGCCAATAGATAACACTGTGGAAACTTTGTAATTATGTCTGAATACAGTCAGAAGCGGGTGTGTGTGTTTTTGTGCAGCGCTGATGCATGCTGTGGTGTTCGGTAACGTGACAGCCATCATCCAGAGAATGTACTCACGCCGCTCATTGTACCACACTCGTACCAAGGACTTGAAGGACTTCATTAGAGTGCACCGGCTCCCCAAGGCCTTGGAGCAGCGTATGCTCGAGTGTTTCCAGACAATGTGGTCGGTCAACAATGGAATAGATGTCAGTGAGGTGAGGGTCGACTGTCTCTCTGTTATCATACCACAAAAGAGTGCAAGATCTCAAGGCAATGGTTCGTTTATTAGGAGGGTGTCCTAAAAATAAAAAAATACATCAGGAAAATCATGCAGGTTATTTTTAAAACATCAAATTCTAAACTTCTAAAAAGAAAAAGAGATCTTGACATCTGTCATTTTGCAAGATAACTTATTGGGAAGAGAAAACAATACAATATGGACCCTTCTATATACTATCCAACTACTTTAAAGTCTCGCCTCTACCCTCCAGCTTCTGAAGGACTTCCCGGACGAGCTGCGAGCTGACATCGCCATGCACCTGAACAAGGAGCTGCTGCAGCTGCCTCTGTTTGAGTCGGCCAGCAGAGGATGTCTGCGCTCACTGTCCCTCATCATCAAGACGTCCTTCTGCGCTCCAGGAGAGTTCCTCATCCGCCAAGGGGACGCTCTGCAGGCCATATACTTCGTCTGCTCGGGGTCAATGGAGGTCCTCAAAGACAATACTGTGCTGGCTATTCTTGGTATGTCTAACCAGTTTATCACCATATCTTTCATGTGACCAGGACTTGTCACGTGGTCATTATATTTTCAGTAAAAAGACAAATTGCCAAATGACCAAGTTGCAACAGAGGGGGCCAATTATTTCAAAGAAATTATCCAAAAAGCGTTGATAGAAAATTGGATGAAAATGGCACCCTCTAACAGACAATTAGTTGTCAAGCCAAGACTTAATGAGAAGATGCAGCATGATCATGATTTCTGAGATGATGTGTTGCATAATTAATGAAGGTAAGAATTATTACTTGGATATGACATTTGTGTCTGTTTAATGCCAAATATTAATCATTTATGGAATAATGGTTACAAGAACATAACATACTGTTCCTACACATCACCATAGTGAAAGGTCATTAGAGTGCAGACTTAAGCGTTATATTACAAGTGAAACCAAACCAAAAAATATTTGTTTATATTATGTTGAATTGGTAAGTGTAAGTAACTGACTGACTGTTATTGACATGTAAACCATTACAAAAAACTTACAACAGCATTACTCCTAAATCCTCAAGTACTCAAATCTTTAAAGTTTATAGTTTTACAAGATTTTATGTAGAGATCAATTGTGGAGTGTAAATAATAGTGTATTACAGTGGTCCCTTGTTTATCGCGGGGGTTATGTTCCAAAAATAACCCACAATAGGCGAAATCTGTGAAGTAGTCAGCTTTATTTTTTACAATTATTATATATGTTGTAAGGCTGTAAAACCCCTCACCACACACTTTATACACTTTTCTCAGACAGGCATTAACATTTTTTTTTAAACACTCTCAAAGTTCAAACCTTAGCATCTTCCTCTGCCTTTTGGGTGCGACCGCAGGTGCCTTTGTCGGTGCAGAATGTTTCATGGACATTGTGGGTTTTGTCGGGGAGAAAACTTGCAAACATACAGCACTTCTGAGTCACACTGCTAGCGATCAAACATTTATGTAAATTTGGCCAAACGCATTCTGTACTGTACAGGAGACACGGCACAGAGGAGACTGATTGACAATGGTCTACAATCCCTTAGCCAATCAGGACGCAGAACACAATGCGCAAGTTCTCCCATAGCCAATCAGGACACAGAACACAATGCACGTTCATACGCTGTAAAAAAAAAGCATGCAAAATTGCACTAAAAAAATCTGCGAAACAGTGAGGCTGCGAAAGGTGAACCACGTTATAGCGAGGGACCACTGTATAGAGATATTTCACATCAACAGGAGAAATACAAATTAGGTATGTCCCAAATATGAATAAACTCTTGGGGCTAGTGGAATACATTAAACAGACTGTACCTGACATTTTTTTTTTTTTTTGTAGTTGGGGAAAATACTTTAAACCCCAAATATTATCTTATAAAGCAATAATTTGTGAAAAGCAGGCTTTATGACACCATCTACTGTGATTTTAATAGAACGGAAAACCTTGGCCAATCACATGATTGCAAAGTCATATGCTCAAAAAAGGGGCGCCCCATTGGTCTACACCGGCTTGTCATATGACATTCCAGGAAGTTTAATCGCTGCCAACAAATTTTGCAAGTTATGCAAACTCCGCACAGAAAGGCCTGTCCCAACCGGGGATCAAACTATCCTTGCTGTGAGGCGACAGTACTAATCCTCTTTTTCACCTTGCTGCCTGTATGTGTAACAGAATATGAAAAAAATTTAAATTTACATAAGACCACTAATTGCTTTTGGTTGCTTCTGACTCCTCTAACTATAAGCCATTTCTAATGCATTTGGTTAGTCATGACAACATTACATATAATCACCTATGGCCAGAATCTACACCTCTCATATACCTTTCCACAAAGCTCTAAAACAAAAGAGTGGTTATAGTTTCTGTGCAGTCCTGCAGATAAATCACATCCTTTTTTGACAGAAGCAATACATCCACAGTACTGGCTTTGGTTTTATCCAATCAGACCTGCAGAGACACTTGATCTGGATTTGAGTCTTAGAAAATAGGATCTTGGCACAGAAGAAGAAAAAAACTGCAGAAAGACTGACTGTGGGTAAAACAAAGGGACGGGCAGTGTTGGGAGAGCTGATATGTGATGGTTGTGGGCTGCTACTTTAAGGCTCCCTCATCATGCCTGACAGGCACACAGACATGGCTTCCTGTGGTTTCACCCTGTGAGTCATACAGAGTAAAGCCTCCATCCAATGTGAGCGGGCTGTAGGAAGCCTGCTATCACCATGACAGAGTGTACACAGGGGAAAAGAAATGAGTGAAAGAATGGGGGGGGGGGGGGGGTGTTACAAATGTAGCCACAGCAACCTTTGTTTCCTGGACAGCATCAGCTCAGCCAGCAGTGTAACCACATATCATTATTGCCTATTTAATAATAGATACTATATTTTGGGGAATTACTTTTTGTTCTAAGGCTGAGAGACATTGGTATTAGTAAGTGTTAGCATTAGACATTTTCTTGATATTTTTTTTACCTGTTACCAAGTGACATACAAGAAGTTTGCTTTGAAATGCAGATCTTATTTCAAATGCAAAATCCTCAAAGTGGCCAACTGGATCCTAATTTGTGGCGGTAATAAGAGTTTCCATGGTTCCAGCTCTCAGTAGAGTGAACAGTGTGCGCATCGACAGCTAATCTCTCAGAGTAGTTTTTGTGTATTTTGAGCAGCCACACACAGCATTTATATTTAAAAAGCCTAGTGAGTGGATAGGTATTTGCTGGTAGACGTTAAAGACAGTTATTAAGCCACCTCTGAATGAAAGGTTAACTATTGGGAGAGTTGTGGTCTAGCTCAATGGGACACCTGTACAAACAGATTAGTATAATTGCTTTAGCTAGCTGTCTTGCACGTTCAAATCTAATTTCCTCCAAAGCCTTAGCAAGACTAATCCAGCAAACAGCCTTCCTGAGATGGTTTTGTGATGGTGTGGGACAGACAGGGAAGACAAGGGAGAGGGAAATGGGAGGAATTTAGAGTGCATTTATGAAGAACAAGATGACAGATGTACATGCCTTGAAAGTCACTTCCTCAAAAGGTCAGGATGTACTGAATTGATGGTCCATATGCATTTCAGTGTGTGTGCACCGCTGTGTGTGTGTGTGTGTGTGTGTGTGTGTGTGTGTGTGTGTGTGTGTGTGTGTGTGTGTGTGTGTGTGTGTGTGTGTGTGTGTGTGTGTGTGTGTGTGTGTGAAAGAGAGATGAAGTGGATTTATCTTGAAATGCCAAGCCCCCAGCCCATGTTTGATGTCGATCATGACACACACACACGTCAATAGACTGAATGCAGTGCTAGTATTAATAATGAATAGATATTGCATTATTTAAACACCTTGATTATTAATGCTGTATTGTGGATAGAGCGGGGCCCTGTAGAGCCTATGATGCCCTTCACATGGAGCTTCTAATTATGGGTTTACTCTGCACACACCAGACCCATATCAATTACACTGGCATGTTGCAAAAGAGTGCCTCCTGAGTTCTAGATGTGAAAAATGTCAGAAATTTGCCACACAAACAATAAAAAAAACATATTGACTTAACGTGTTGCAAAAGATATCATCAGCTTTCTACGTACCTTGATTAACTAAAGCTGGTTTATTGTGGAAAAAAAGGAGAGACAGAGCCACAAATCCGCAGCTGGACTTCCTAAAATCAATGAGAAAATGATCAACCTTAACCTAAGTCTCACACTTAATATAAATGATTAATCCTTCGATCTTTACAACTGCGGCTCCAGGCTAGACACACCCAACTTTCATTTGCACTCCATAAAGTGTTCACAAAGATGAAGAGTCATTCAGGCAATCATGAATGCAAACCAATGAAGATTAAATTGAACCTTATTTAATTCCATTTCATCAAAGTATATCAACTCTAGTCTGGAGGAAAATGAATGTCTCATCTGCTGATTTGAGTGAATTGTTAGTTCATCATTTCACTCAAAAACCCAGTGTATGGTTTATCTGTTATGGGCTGCTTTATAAACATAAAAAACTCTAAAATGGTAGCCATCTAAATTAAGTTCTCAGGTCCAATTACTCTGAATGCATTTTGAGATGCCCAACACCTGTGAGGGGATTATTTTTGCAAGACACACACCAGCATGTCAAAGTGATTTAATAATGTCATGGTAAAAGATGCCTTAATGACAATTTGATACTTACTGAAAAAGCTCTGTGGCGCTGTTTGCCTCCAACTTGCTGACAAAGACAATGAAAGTCAAATTGTTCGAACTGTCAGATAGAAAGACAGCGGAAATGGGCACAATGTGGAAAAAATAGAGCCAGGCGGAGCATGGGAAGAGCCTATGGCACCAAATTAAGTGCAGATGGGGATGAGTGTTACAGAGATGTGAGTTTGTGGGATTGTGTTGGATGATGTTCAGTTCAGGAGGCGACAAAGGTGATCAGAGGATTTGGAGCATTGCTTTGATCGGTCCCTGCTGTTAATCCTATGACATGCATGTTCTCACTGCTCCTGCATGTACCTCTGCATCTGTGACTTTTCTCCCCTCTTTCTAATCCTGCACGGTGATATTCTGCAAAAGTACAGTAGCTACACATTTTGAATGACAGTAGGACTAAAATTGGATCCTCCTTCCTTCCATCTTCTAGATACCTTAAAATAAATATGTTCTTAGTTGTGCTGTTTTTTAGCCATGTAGTTATGCTATCCACAGCTGCACTTTTACAACTGTCTTCGTACTATTTAATTCCACTCACTGTAATATAAGCTATTAAATATATTGTCAAATCAAAGCCAAAATATCAAATATCAAAATATTGTTATATAGGTGATATTTAGGCATAAAAACTCACAATAGGAATTTGCAGGAGATAGGCTTGGGAAAGATGACTTGATGACTAACTGATGATGACTGTAAACTTTATAAGAACGGGACAGTTTGACAAGCATCTCATACCACAAAAGTGACAACAGTGTTGCACCACCTGCCAGTTTATAAGGGCCATTTTCCCCCAGAATATACTGCACAGGTCATGTGTGCAAACAGTAGTTACATCTTCTGATCCTTTTTTAGTGAGGTCAGGCTGCTTCTCCAGGGAAGTCTATTGCGAATAACGAAGAAGAGCATTCATAGTTTCTGGTTTGTTTTTAGAAACCACTAACAAGCTGTCATTCACATCCAAGGAGGTTCTGAAAGTAGGATACTTGAGGTTGTGCTGCACAGGTAGTTTATTTTTATAGATACTTGAAAAGATGTTTTGGGTGCTTTTGCAGGGCTGCTACTTTGATCTCCGGTCTTTGATGATCTGCTAATCAGATAGTCACTGTATTTGTAATTGATGATACTAACTTTACTGACTTTAATTCCCTTTGTCTAAGCTTCTGAAATGACCACGGAGTTGCCGCTGCACAGATAGAAACTTGATGATGTGTCTTGCATTCCTTAAGTTCCTCTCTCTTTATATATCTCCACAGGTAAAGGAGATCTGATTGGCTCAGACTCTCTCACAAAAGAACAAGTGATCAAGACCAATGCCAATGTCAAGGCTTTGACCTACTGTGACCTGCAGTATATCAGCCTCAAAGGTCTCCGCGAGGTGCTGCGCCTCTATCCTGAATATGCCCAGAAGTTCATCAGTGAGATACAACATGACCTCACATACAACCTGCGAGAGGGCCATGGCACAGACGTGAGTAGTACTCTAAAGAAATAATTAATAATTGCTGTTTATCATTACAATAAATGAGATACTTCAGTGTTCCTTATTTTTGCATGTCAGGACAAATTACCATATGGTTAAACTTGATCCTCTTCTTCAGGTCCCTTCTTTATTTTAACTAATTACAGATGTAATATGGGGTGCACGGTAGCGGAGTGGTTAGTCGTTAGTGGTTTTCACCGTGGGTTCTCTCCGGGATCTCCGGCTTCCTCCCACCGTCCAAAGACATGCATGTATAGGTGAACTGGTGACTCTAAAGTGCCCCTAGTGGATGAATGTGAGAAGTGAATGGTTGTCTGTCAATGTACGTCTAAGTGTCAGCCCTGCGACGAACTGGCCACTGTCCAGGGTGTACCCCGCCTAAGGCCCAAAGCAGCTGGGATAGGCTCCAGCCACCCGCGACCCCACAAAGTGGGATAAGCGGTAGAAGATGAAAAAATGACAAATGTAATATATATCTGTACTAATTACTCTTCATTTTTCTATAGGATCTACCTTTAGACAGGCTGTCTGGCAATTTAGGGAATGTTTTTGAATACTATGTAACATGTAATTGGTAAGCCATCATTTTTGCACAGAAAGGGTGAGACATTTCATCTGATATTGGAGAAATGTGTCAAATAGTGAAAAAACTCCAGCCGCTATCTGTGCATCTGAGTATGTCTACTTTGTAATTCTATATAATGGTGCTGGTAAATGTACAGCCTTGAACGAACAGATTTCCAATTCAATTCAGTATGCTTCTGAGCTGTACCCTGAAGAGACCCTCACCTTAAACAAGGTCACATTCAAAAAGCTATTCATAACGTCTTTCACACTCATTTTAAATGCAGTTCGCTGAACATTCAATGATCTGAAAAGGCCAGCCTTAAAATACCTCTTTTCTGCCATAAAACACACACAGTCTGTGCCTTTGGCTGGTGCAGCACGAGACGAAGCAAAACATAGGGACCAGAATAGCTTAGTGCTGCTGTTTGAAGCTGTCCTGTTACTAAAAATAGAGGAGGGGGGAAGCACGGGCTCTCCCTGACTGGCTGTCCCCTCACTGCTGCTGCTAAGATTGGATCCTGCTGGATATAAATAACCCAGCCAGCCGAGGAGAACAGAGAGCGCGGAGGAGGAGGAGGTAGTAGACAGAAGGGTGGGGGTCTCTTCGGCTGTCTCATTTTCTCTTCTGCTCATCCATGATCCCTCCTTCTCCACTGCAGTGCCGTTCGATCCTCCAGGGCACAGTACACTTACTGCAGAATGTGGTTGGGGGCTCAAATGTGTGTGCATTAGACACACACAGACTCCCCGTATAGTGGTATCTGGAGGATGCTCGATTCCAAATGCACAAGCTGCTGCCAATATCTGTGCTCTGGGTTGCAGATGTCCATCCTGGTTATGTATGCAAGGCCCTTCTGGTACCAGCAGTAGCACAGGAGTGTGTTTGCATATGCATGTGAGCCTAGACTGCTGGAAAACTGAAATGCCAGTTAGACTAAACAAGTGCTCATGTGTCCATAAAGACTGATAATATTTACGCTCAAAGAATACACAGTTTTATCATTAAAGAAGACAAAGTAGACCAAACATGTTTTTTATCTGAACTAGTAATAAATGTCTATGTTGATACAGACTGCAGGCTGAATGAGAAATGAGTCTAGAGCCCTGGGCAAGAAAATGCACAAGAGAAATTAGTTGACTAAGCCTGGCCATAGAAAAAGAACGTTTTGTAACTCATGATCTTGTGCAGGTTAATTTTCCCATGTGGCTGCAACGTTGGGAAAAGTCGTACTTTTTTCTTCACATGCAACCACACATGGACTCGTGTGGCCACACTCAAAATTCTGCAGACAGCCTGTACAGCATTCTAACATACATTCACACATAGGACATGCACACACACAAACACACGGAAACTGCACATTTATCACACCCCCGCATCGCAAAGAGCTCCTTGGTTTTCTCCAGAGCTGTGTGCTAAGATTAGAACAAGAGAGCTAAAAATAAATTACACTGGCTCGGGATGGGGGAGAAAGATGGGGGATGGAGAGAGAGAGGGAATGCTGAGCAGGCAGCCAGAGAGACAGTTGATTTAAGGGTTAGGGGAGAATGAGTGGGAAATTGAGGGGAAAAAAAAGAAAGAGCCTTGGGGTGTTGGTGTGTCTGCATGATGAGACATGAATAATTATTACTGCATCAGGTAGGCTGTGTTAGGGTATTTTAATTATTAGTGGTTCATCAGAAGTCAGCATGTGGTAATAAAAACATATTTGATTAAAATGTCATATAGCAGTGGAGTATAGAAAGCCTAATATTTGTCTTATTGGTAACTACATCTTGCAGCCACGCCCTTATAATAAAGTTAAATGTTGTAGCCTTTGTTGTAGTATATAAATGAGAAAAAGAAATACTTGTCAGAACTGTAATGTGTGATCACATCATAACAAAACATTTGTCAATATTAAAAAATAGAATTTTAAAGCTTCATCAAACCCACAGGAAGGAGCTATTTTAGTTTTATTACTTACAGTTCCTGTTCCTGCAGCTGCTCGGAGGGGACACACTGTGCACTGCTGGGGGAGAAGTGCCTTCATGTTCCTTTTGGAGCTTAAATTGTTGCATGAAGGTTTAGGGCATCTAGGTACGAAATTTACCATTTTACATCAGACGTATTTCCACTGGGTTTGTTCTTACACAACAGCATGTCCCTGCAGGGTACCATAGCTGTTGATATACTCTAAAACGGAGGAGTGTGAGAGTGGAACTACAACTTAGGGACCTTTAGCAATGTTTTTTAAAAAATGTAGTAGTAATAATATAATGGTTAAATCACATTGTTTTGAATTTGAAACGTTTTTCCAAACCTTTGTATTGCTTTTAATATTCTAAGTGGAGAGAATAGATCTTTTTACAATGCATGAAATTGAGGCTCACATTATGTGATATTTGCCTGCCACCTACTGGTGACAATGGGTCACTGTTGTTTAGTACTGACATAATTCAGCTTCTGCTGCAGTTTGTTTAAAGCATTACATTTAACAGTTTCTGACTCCAGCTGATCCATTGGTAAACAACCTGTTAGAAACCAGCAAATATTTTATCAGATTAATAAAAAAAAACAAAACATGCGCATTATTTGTATTTTTGGTTGTATTTGTATTCAGGTGGACTGGGAGAGTAACGGGGGTCTTGTGAAGAAGCTGCCATCCATTAAGGAGGATGAAGAGGGGGATGAAGATCAGAACTTAGTGTCTCGTGCCCCTCGTTCCCCATTGCGCCTCAGTAGGGGTCTCAGCTCTCCTCTACGCTCCCCTCTCCTGCCCCCCAGGCCGTTCCGCTCCCCGTCTGAACACTCTCGGCCCTCGACTCTGCAGATTCCAGTGGTCAGCTTTAACAGTGCACCTCCAGAACTCAGCCCGAGGTAAGAGCAACGTCTCAATGTTAACAATGGAGTCGTGCAAGGCTTTGTGAGGTTTGTAAAAAGCACGACTAACTGCGGCTGAAACTGCAGCTGGCCCAGCAGCATAGGTTTCTGGCTGCCATGGCAACAGGATTACACAGGATTACAGTGTTAAAGGATGTATAGGTTTTCTCTGTGTGTGATGCTCTAAGTGCATGGAAAGTAAATGTATCTGACCACTGATTATTAAAAGCTACAAAGTACTTTGTGCTGTGAAAAACAAAAGATGCTGCCTGTATTTCAAATTTTTATGTAGCATCTACAAAACAAGCCTGAATGGACACAGTGTAATTACTCCTCAAGGCCTTTTATCTGCTCTTCTCATTTGCATTCCTCTCTCATTCCTTTTTCTTCCTTTAATCTTTTTTTCTGCATAGATTCGTGGACGGCATTGAAACTGAGAGTCTCTCCAACTCATCGCAAAAGTTTGAGTTCAGCCCCAGTCTGTCACCCGTGGCCTCTTCTCCATACCCAGGTCTGACACACTTTCAATGGGTTTTCCAGTTTCTCTGAACAATATTTTCATATTTTTGTGTATGACCTGTGTTTTGTGTTGTGTTTAGGAATAAGAGATCAGGCTGACATCAAACAGAGTGTGTCTAAACTGACAGATGAAGTAAGTATTACAATATTTAAATGAATCTGTATTTTTTTATTTGATCCCCCTTTGAATCCTGTTATTATTTCGTACTCTTTTCTGTTCATATTAACACCCGGTAGAAAGGTCTTGGTCAAATTTGACTCTTGTGCAGAAAATATGTTTTTCCTCACAGAAGAAATAAACATGAAGAATTTTTTTTTTACTTGAACTGAATGTCACCCACAAAAATGCTGCAATATACTGCAGTTCTGTTGCATAGAAAATTGCATTTGAAAATTTCTGAAAGTTTACAGACTAGGCTATGTGTAAAATGTTTTAGATTGTTTATAAATTCTAAATTGATTTACTTGCTACAGCCATAGCTTGTCCATATTAAGTCAAACAAATTGTAGGACTTAAAAATACAGAACAACTGAGTTATTGTCCCCTATCTTTTTGCTTGTTTGTAATTTTTTGCAGAGAAGCTGTGTAGATAGACATTAGACATTGTTGCAGAAAGTGCCTCCATGTGGCCAAATATAGACCTGTATTCTGATTTTTTGTGTGATATGGTGAACATTTGTTTTTCTAAAACTATCAGGAATATGTATGAATGAGAACCTACCTGGTAGGTCTTTAATTCTGTGGCCTAGGTTCAATACCAGTGAAGTGTCCTTGTTGGGGGCAACAGAATATTAATACATTAGTGAAATCAAAAAAACTGAAAAACATGATTTTGAAATTTTAAAACTCATCAGAGACTCATCTCTATTACTGTGATAATATTGACCTTGTATACGCCAAATGCTTTAAACATTTGTCCCGTCTGTGTCTCATATGCTTTTAGATGAACAGCCTCTCCAAACAAGTCTCCCAGCTCAGTCATGAGTTGCAGGAAATGACACGACTCCTGAAGCCCCTCCTTCAAGCAGCCCCTCAGCAAATCCTGACAACAGTTATGCCAAATTTAACTCCACCTCCAAGCATCGCCAGTCAGCAGTCACCAAGCACCTATTTGGTGGTGCCTCCACCCGTCACACCCTGCTCCTTACAGAGACCTGATTCTCAATCTTTACTGGACAGTACAGTCACCGAGGAAGTGGATCTGCCAGGATGCCTTGTCCCCACTCCAAACTCATCACACTCATCACAAAAGCCTAATTCCGTCGCTTCATCATCACCACGACTGCTGTCCAAGTCTAATGGGGGTAACTTCAAGACCCCCGTTGAAGAGGGACCTGCAGAAGAATTGCCTGTTATCCGAAACCTCCACGTTTCCTCCAATAACGGGATAATTGTCCCTGCTCTTCAGGACCAGCTACATTTGACCTCTCATACACCTTCACCTTCTCTGTCCTTCTCTATGTCTCAGTCCTCCTCGCCCTCCCTGTCCCCCTGCCAGGGCCCCCATCTGTCCAGACCCAGCAGCTGTTCAAGTCGAAACCTTCTTCCCCAACCTCCGTCTTACCATCCTCCTTTGTCCTCTCACTGCTCAGCTCCTCCATCGCTCACGTCCTCTCCTGGGGACCACCGGTTAACGCAGTCACCCTTGGCGCCCCTCATAACAGGTTCCTTCTCTCCTTGTCCATCCACTGTGTCCCTGCCACTGTCTTTGGACTGTGTTGCTGCCAGGACGAGGCAGGGTGACACCCGCACTCCCCTTTGGTGTAACTCACAACATCATCAGGCAGAGACAAGACATGCCTGTTGTCCACAAGAGATGGAGATGCAAGAGAGAGGATATGTAGAAGACAAGAAGTTCTCCACAGAGCACATCAGCTTCATTGATGAAGAATAGTGCTTGAGTAGCAGAGACAAACGGGGGGTTCATTCATTAATAAGTAGGGTAAAGACAATAATCTGTTTCTAACTGAAAGTCATATGACAGGTTCATTTTAAAGTAGTTAAAAAAGGACTCCAGTGCTGTGACACAATGCCAGCTTTTAGCAAATCAGTGTGAATAATTAAGAAGTCTGCACTGACCAACAACAGAACTACTACAGCACAAAACAGTGGTGAAACTCCAGTAACTGTTGACTTTAGCGAATGGGACAACAATACCTTTTTAAACACACTGGTTCCACCTCAGAGACAGTAGTCGATCTTAGTTTGATCACACAGACACTATTGTTAACAAATCCTAGCTATCGATGCCTCGTCTTCTTTAAAGGGCAAGTATTAATACACATATCTCAAGTAAGATATTCCAAGCAACAGCGCTGGGACTGGGAATGTAACTTTTTATTCAGTGTCATCCTATCAACTTTATTTTGCTTCATTAGTGGAGTTACAATTCAAATTGGATGTTAAAGCAAGAGTTTGGTCTCTATCCAGTGGCCCGCATCAGACCATCTTAAAGTCATATCCATGCCTATTTGCAAATATTCAAAACAATACAAGTAAAAAGATGAATACATATTTTAGTGAGTTAAAACATCAAGGCTTGCAGGTTGTGTACCAAAGACAAAAAACCTGGCAATAGTAGACGAAAATCATAGTATCAAAATTTGCACCTGCTGTCAACACTATGATTATGTTTACAACCACCATCAGATTGTACAGCAAACTCCCGCTTCACTCTTGAGCTTTAGCCATCCAACCATTCGTGCCTTCTCCATATAAAAACCAACTTCCCAATAGTCGGTTAACTTTCTATTTACAGGTAACTATTTGGAACTAAACTTTTATGGAAAGCCATGAGTGTCACCAACAAACATGTGCACCTTTATCTAAAATAAAAATGTGAATTCTATTTTTGACTAAGAAAGCAGTGAAAAGATGTAGTACATTTGCAAAGTTACTTTCTTGCGTCCTCTCACTGCACACTGGATCTATCGTGTAGCCTTCTCAATTAAAATGTAGCACATGCATATATAGAGCATTATTTTAGCACTCATCATTCGTCAACAATCCCACTGCCAACAGGAACTGAAGCCTAATACTAGGCTGTATCATTATGGAGGTCTCAGGACTTCTGTACAGACTTTGTATTGCTGGTGAAGTGCTGCATAATGCAACAAAAGCCACCAGATGCTACTAACTTGTAACATAAAGACTGTCAGATTTCTGGTTTTTATTTTCAGTAACAAGAGGGATTACATCTACTTCACCAAAATATTCACTGAGCAAAACTCCTACACAGGCCTGTGGAGTTGTCATCCGTGTGGGTTATTCAAGGTGGGGGAGCATTGGGATACAAGGGAGTTTTAAATTAAATGCATGTCACAGAATTTTCTTGCATGAGGAACGTGCCTGTTATTACAATGTCAGGGGTTGGAGCTTTCGGGGAGCATATGAACTTCCTGCCCTGTCAGCGGTTGCTGAGGTTGAGATGTATTTTATTAAAGACTGCTGTTACAAAAAAACTTTACCAGGATTACATACTGTGCAAAAATAAAGTGTTGTTTTATAAGACTCTTGTTGAAATTGTTTGTGGTAAATGAGCCAAAAAAAACTTAAAAATTACATGTAAAACATGTTGTTTGGGGAAAAGAGAAAGTTTACTGAGGATAAAAAAATGAAATGTATCCCCTGATCTCAATGCACAAACATGAAATCTTAAGGTATTCATGGATTTTTAGGCATAAGAAATAAGAGTCAACACAGATTCATCGTTCTTCAGGTCTGCATATATTTTCAATAATAACATTCATTCTATCAGAGCTTTATGAAGGTTTGAAATGTCAGGTTAACAACACAAGAAATATCCTGCAGAAAAAAGAAATTCTGTAAAAGAGGCATCAAACACAATGTATCCATTCTGTTGCTATGAATGCACTTTACCCTGCAGGGACCAGTTTCAAATGACAACCTTTTGCCAAGCTTGACTCCTAACAGATACTACAGAGAACCCTGGAGCATTCACATTTTCACGTATCCCTTCAGATAAGCACAAACAGAAAAGTGCAGAGAGTTGATTAAAAGAAAGGTTGTATTCAGAGTTTTGGCATTACGTGTCCTATTTCTCTGGTGTACACTGCGTGCTCATGGGTGTTAATGAGAGCAGGCTGGTCTGAGTAAGCACTATCAACTCTGCAACTATATTTCCCATTGGGATAAGAAGGTGATTTGGCAGAAGTGACAGGCTCCAGTGTATCCAGAAGCACAACAGTGAGAAAATGAAAGAACGAAATTACATTTCTTCATCGTATTTCCCTCTATAGACCATGATCAAAGCCAAATACACAATTGCATTAGAGCACAGACAATTTAACTTACTGTGCCAAGAGTCACGGTTACAAGAGAATGAATGACAACCAACAGAGGGTCAGGGAAAAATAATAATCCAAAAATATATATTTATATTTATATACATTATATATTTACGAGGTATGTATCCACAAAAAGAAAACACCCAAATTTTCAAAATAGACAGTCTGTTTTTCCAGAAGTCCTTGTTTGGGACACCTCGAGGAAAAAAAATATTAATTTTAATTAATTAAAAAAGTGGGAGTCTATGATGTCCATCAACCCAGCTCTTACTTCAAACCTTGTCGTCTGAAGGCTCTGAGTCCTGAGTCTCCTCTGCTGGAGGCAAATGCACCCAGAGCACCTGCCAACAGGGTGGCACAGGTGACAGTCAGCTGCACTCAACACAAAACTGCAAATTTCAAATCACAAAGTCCCCAAAAAGTTCACTTCATTGTTGAAAAAAAAAGAAAAAAAAAGAAATACTCCTTAACCGTAACTGTCCCAACAACCAAAGGCATACAGTCTCCAGGATGAGGTTTGAAACTGGGTTGAGGTGGTGGTGTCAGGTTGTATGTGAGAGTTAAAGTGAGGCCAGCCACAGTCCAAAAAGGTGATGTTGTGTAACAAAACCAATCTCATTAATTTAAACTAGAAGCAAAAGCAACCAAATGGAGGTGTCCTCCCAACAAATGTTAGGCTGGTAGTAGAAGATTTCTTCCCACTGTTGTCACGCCAAGTACTGCTGCATAGCCGTCTTTGCTCTACAAAAACACAACTGAATTATTATTACAGCAAATTTCTGAATACTGATATCATGATATTGAGTTTTTGGCTTCATGGCCCACCTATCACTGAGGTTGGGGTCAGAGGCCTGTGTGAGTTTGTGCAGAATGTCAACAAAGCCCATTTCCCTCAGCTTGTCTTGGCGCTCCTGAGAACCTGATAAGTTAAGGTAAGAGTAAAACAGGTTACTTGCTACAGACTACATAATTTATTTCATCTGCATATATCAATCTTTCATATTATACATATTACATAGGGTATGTAAAATAACTGAAGACTATCCATTTATCATCTCCCACCAATTTTTCCTGTTATCTGTCACTTCCTTCATTCCCAGATTCTATGCTATGCTATTAAGCCACTCACCATCCTCTTCATTCCAGATTAAATTGGAGATGCAAAAGGTGGCAGCAAGCTGTAGCTTCACATTTGAATGCCCCTACAGTGAAAGAAATGTTTGAACATTAAAATAGAGTAGGCTCAAATAGATGATACATTATCACATTAACGCAATAATAGATTTCACACTAGAATAGAATTTGTATTTTAAAGAAAAAAATATACTGCACCATGTAGTATTTGATTTTCTGGAGCATGTCATCATTGGTCATGATGAGTTCCTTGGCTGTGTTACCGTCAGCAATATTAGCTAAAATACACAGTGTCTAGCAGAAAAAGCAAAGAGTTGCTGAAATTATTTTGCTGAACATTTCAGGTTTAGAAATATTATAGATGACCTTCCTTATTTCATTGATTCTACTATGATACAGCTGGTACTCAATATGAAGCATGTGTTCACCTGTTCTTTGACCTCAATGCTGTGCTCTGCTTCCAGAATTAGGGTCACTGCCTGCATGATCTGCTTCCCGTGGGAACTCATGATCTGGTCTATGTGCTGGGGGAGGCAATGAATATGGAAACATGGGGCAATCATGTTACATGAAAAATAAAACAATGGCCATAATATATATTTTTTTTAATTATGTCTTAATTATTGGGCCAAGCAATTTTGAGTGTGTCATTTTGCAAGTCTTACTGGGCGTGTTGACAGCAGATTACGTAGCAAACCAAGTGTCTTCATTAATACATTGGTGTCAGGGTCAGACAGCAAACGAAATAACTGTTCTGTACCTAAACTCCTGACAATCTCCACCTTCACCTTCTGGTCTGCTTGAAAAGCCATGTTCTGTAAAAACAAAATGAGACAAATAAAAACAAAAATTATTATTATTATCATTATCATTATGCACTTATCTCTTACCAGATACTAGACTATGATACTCTGAGAGGCACAATGCCATCTTTTATTCATGTCATTTGAACAAACAAATCTAAATATATACTGTATATATACATTCACCATATGAGTTAGAAGAACTACAATTGCACTCAGTGTCTTTTAGTAAAAGTGAATGCTAAAGTTAGATAGTGCTGTTTTAACTCTAATTGGTCTTTCTAATACTAAAAGAAACAAGGCATAAAATCCTACCATCAGTGCCCAGATCCCATTGACCCTAAGGGCAGGACTGTCACTCTGAGTCAAACTGCATAGTAATTCAATAACCCCTGATTCCAGGATAGGCTGAGGACACAAAAGGACAAATTTGTCTTCATCTGAACAAAACTTTTATTTTTTTTTTTTTTTTTTTTTTTTTATATATATATATATATATATATATATATATTATATATAACACACACACATATACACACACACACCTCTTTGCTGGGTGAAAACTCCAGAAGTAGATTGCATAGTGTAGAGGAGGCCATAACCAGAACTTCATCCGGAGCATTCTGTAACAACTATGAAGAAAAAATATACTGGGACGGGATTTGTGTAAACAACTTGTGTGTTTAAACTCAACAAACAAAATCACAAATTAAAAATACTAGCTCAAGCAAGTTTACTGACCTTCATAAGAGGCTTCCATACTGCATGGTCATGGAAACTTGTCCTAAGTTGCTGTACTGAACGAGAAAGACTGTGAAGACACCTGATGATAAAAGATATAATGACAAATTACCATTTTTACCTATAATTAGTGTGCATTTCAGTATTAATGCAAAATTAATTTGAAGATTAAATTCAAACAAAAGCAATGTCCTCATTAGTTTCTATGTTTTTTACCTAACAGCAGCCAAACGGACTTTGATGCTGGATTCAGATAGGCCACTGACTATCCTGTCCATCATATTCTCTGTTTCAGTTATCTGAAATAGTACAAGATTGCTTCGGCTATATAGTAGAAAAACAACATGGCTGTCACTGCATACTTTTACTAAAAAGAGGAGGGGAAAAAAATCACCTTCTTACGAATATCTTCATCATTGGAGCCTAACGAGGCATAAAGTTTGAAAGCTGCTTGCCTCAGCTCATGTGCATGTTTAAGGTCATGGTCCAGCTGGACAGAAGAGAGTCAGCAAAAAATAAATAAAAATTGAATGTAAATATATTGCATACAGGTGTATTTTTAGATGCACTAGAATCTTGACTACACTAATCTACAACCCATGTACAGTTATACAGTACATTTTAATTGTATGAGTTAAAAAGGTGTTAAAAGGAAGAACATTTTTTACAGAAGATTCTAAAATAATAATGTCTGCAGTCCTACCCTCTTGATGTCTGTGATAGCAGAGACAGAGCTGGGATACTTGAAGTAGTCAGCCAACATGGTAACCAGGTGATCAGTTGTGCTAGCAATCCTCTGCAGCTCGACATCAGGTTCCATCAGGTAGGCTAATGTCTCAGCACCCTCCACTCTCTCCTCCAGGAGGTGTTCTTTACTGCACATCCGCACCAGACATGGTAAAGTCTAAAACAGGAAGCCATTTTTACATCACAAATAGATGAATTGGTTATTCAGTTGTATTGCATATTGAAATAAAATACCCACCTTCAGGACTATGCAGCTGTCATCTGTCGTAATAGCACCCGCTCGACACATGTATGTTAAACTAAACAACAGAGATTACAAAAATTAGAAAAAAGCTTTACAGTGAAATGCATTTACAGTGTTTAATGTCTCTCACCATTTGGCTGCTGTTAGCTGCATTTCAATAGGTTGATCCCTTTGCATCATTTTGACAAATACCTGAGAGAGCAGCTCTCCGTCCACCAGCACTGCCAACAGAAACCATGGAAATTAATAGCAACCAGCAAAGTATAGATCAGCACAAAAGAATCCAATACTTACCATTCACTAGTGTCATGGAGACCTGAGTGTTCTCATAAGCCAGGACTGAGAAACACTTTAATGCCTGCATCCGGACCTGAATAAAATGGAGATTCATGAAACTTGTGACTATAGGAGTACTATAGGATAAGACTTAAATTTACAACTTTTTGTTTACCTTATATGAAGGGGAGATTAGTAGGGGAGCAATGTTCTGGATGGCGCCATGGTTGAAAAGAACTGTTTGGTGCTCTGGGGTCTAAAGAAAAGAACAAAAGATTTTGATCGGGCTAAAAGTAATGTTGCAATACACTGTGTGCAAACCAAGTGCCAACAAATACCTTACAACAGTGGGAGAAAATTTGTGTGATGTACTCCTGCGTTCTTTGTGAACGGCTCAGCAGAGACATAAGGTGGGGGATCACAGTGGGGTCCTATAAAAACATTTATAAACTACAGTTAACTTGCTGTAGTTAACAAGTACAGTTTAATCAAAAAGTACATGAAAATAATAATGATAATATCTTAAGTTTATAAGAGCTTATAAAGAGTGTAGAGCATACAGTGTAAAGCAGCTGCACCGGGGTTACAGGACTTATGAAAACCGTTCTGAGACATCGAAGACAGGCTTCAATGAAGATCAGATCTGGACATAACAGACCTATGCAAAGTTTAAAACAAAGGAAGAGATTACATTTGTGTGTGCTGAGATAATACAACCCGGATAAAAGACTTGTAGGGCTTGTTGTGTGTTAGCACTTACCTTGAAGAAGAGCAGGGATAATATGGCAGTCCACCAAAGACTTTATGTTGTTTTCAGTACCCATGGCTAGGCTTCCTAACACTATAGCACATTCTGTCCTTAGCTCCAGACTTGATGAACTCTGCTGCAGTAGATATAGTAACCTAAAGTGAAAAAACACAACATTGTTTAGCATCAATAACCTTTGATGACAAGTACAAATTGGCTTTTCAGTTTACTGTGATTTTAGTTTTTGCATGGTCACCATTGTAGAACCACATACCACATATCTTGAGTGCATTGGCATATTTTATAAAGGACAAAATGTAGAACACAGGAAGAAGGGTAGAGTGAAGAGGTGCTTGGTGACATACCTCGGCACAGCTCCAAGGACAATCAGATTTGCTTTTTGCTTGTTGTTTCCAATGACAGCATTCTTCATGTCACTGTGAAGACACACAATAACTTAACACAACCGCTTTGTAAAGTGCTGAGAATTTGGTGAAAATGAGTTGTGTGTGTTGTTGTGTTTTGTGACATATAAAATAAAGTAAAAATAATACTAAATTCAATATAGATTTGCTGTATAAAGAGTTCTAGTATAAAGGTCTCACTGCTAATGATCCTCTATCCTAGGATTTCAGCTGCAGTCACGCATAAGACTTTTTAGTTGTTTACCACATTAAATATAACAAGGTCAGCAGGGCAATGTCTTAAAATAGACACAGGGAGGGCTTACATCATGCATATGTGTCACATATTCATATGAAACATACCATATGCTTGTTTATATGATTTGCTGCTTTTCCTCTACTAGCACCTCCTCTACCCTACAAGCGCCCGGGATGATATCAAATAGCAGGTGAGTGAGTGAAGTGGAAAAGTACAGCTGTAGCAGGCGGTCAAGTAAGGTAGGTGCTGTGCTAGTAAAGTTGTAACCAAAGTCTTTTTAGTGGTTAAAAATAAAGACAAAATAGTCTAAGTCCAGGTTACCAAGGCTGTGAGAGAAAGTAAGATAGGGTGACAGTAAATGGTGCATTGCACAGAATCACCTGGTCTATTTAAGTATTGATATTATGTATTCATGTTCCCAAAGTGACCCGAAAATCAATGTGGATAAATGTGAATGGGCATAACAGACAAGTTATAAAATCACATAGCCTATACATTGAGGAAGATTTAACCTGAGTTAGATACAAAGGTAAGTGATGTAAAAAATAAGATTTACACATTAATTAATTTCTTCTTTAACTTTCATACCCTGGTAGAAAGGTAAACCATGACAAGCATACACACATAAACATACAGAGTTAAATCACTGTAGTAACAAAGGTGGCTTACATGACTCCCTGCAATACTTTCTGCGGATCGGGATCAAATAGTCGGTCAACATAGTGGCGACTGGTGGCAGTGACTTCCTGCATGGAGACAAAAACTAACTTAAAGTGTACATAAAAAAAACTTACAGATGCATCATCATCATTCAATAAATGGTTTATAATATCAAGCCATCATTACCACAATGACAATTTAATGAAAATGATAATTGTTATTTAAATATTTAAGACCTCTGGAGCTGGACAATATTGATTCAAGCATAATCATACCATGCTGAAAGAGAACCTTAAAAATAGTTGACAGAAACCTCGACCCAGAGGCAGCATGTGACGCCAGAAAACTTATATCCTGGATGGCCTTAACCAGAACTTTCCGCATGACCTAGAAGAGTCAGTGGCCCTCATGCGCTCACCAAGCTGAAAGTGCCAACACTCCTGGCATCATGTACGCAGCAGGCACATTGGAAAGCAGCTTTGACAAATTTGCTCAAGTGAATTGCAGAACCAGTTTACTAAACATTTCCAGAACAAGACATAAATTCAAGCAACAAAATAGAACATAATATTAAAAAATCTCAGGACGACTAACATGGTGGCGTGTAGCGGTTGTAATGTTGATACAGGATTTACGCTGCACACAAACTATAACCTTATCAAATGCATTATTAACTGTGAACTATTTAATGTTATCTAGGGCACCTAGCTTAATTATGCTAAGTCTGCTAAAGTGAACAACCAAATGAAGTGGAAAAACAACATTCCAATTAGTTTATCTATATATATTTAATAAGACAATTCTTAAATAATATGTTTCAAGTTTTCTTTACAACACAGTGTTTTTTTGTTATAATAAACAGTTATACAAACATTTTATTAGCATTTAGCTGCTAACTCATTCACACTGACACTGACAGCTACGTTTGTTTGGATATACTTCCTGCTAACCCCACTGGACAACTGACTACGCCATGCACACAAGTCTTGCTATTAACCTTAACTGTGTCCGCCCGCCCGGCACAGCTCAGAGATTAAACCGCTCCCACCAGCATGAACATAGGTGCACCGCTACAGCGCTACATGTTGCAAACTTAGCTCGCCGGCTAACATAGCATTTAAAACTATGGCATTACTGTTATATATTTGTTAATTCTTTAAATCTCATGAAAGTCTTATTGCTTTAGTGGGTATTTCAAGTATTCCAATACTATTCGAAACTATGAGAGTGACACTCACAGAGAGCACACTGATGCGGAGAGGGGCCTCCAACAAGCACGCCATCTCTCTTCCCCCGAACAAGCGCCCCAATCGGCGCAGCACTACACAGACACTCCGCCCCCAGAGCAGCTGTGAGTGGCTTTTAAAAAGTAAAAGCAAGCCAAACACACAACTCTTTCATTGCGTTTAATGAAAAATACGGTACCCCTCTGAGATATTAGTTGTAATGACCAGCATCAAATGTAGGCGAACTAACTAACCGCTAACAATTTGTGTTAAAGTGGATTTGGTAAAGTGTGTTTATAAACGTGACGCACGTAACAGCTATATCTATTTTTAATTGTTAGATTCAACGCATTGACTTGCCAATTATAAACGGCCCTAGAATAATAGAAAGGTGTCTTGAACATATACAATAAATTATGTAAACACTAAACAAATGTATTAGTCAGTACACATCTAAACATTCAATTTATTTACAACTAAACCTTGAATTGAATCTGCTGTACTCGATCAAAAATTATTTCCTCAAGTCGAGACGTTTTGCGCATGCGTGTGAGGCGATAGACGCAAGGTGGGAAAAATAATTCTGTCGTATTTTCAAAACAACTAAGAGTAAAAATTAGATTTATGAATCGCATGAACTTTAACGCCCATCTTATCTTTGGCCATTGCCCCTTGATGTAAGTATATGATGGCTTCATTATATCGTAATTCGATTGTTCATGCGTTCATTTCTGTTTTAGCTTTGTTACTCGGATTTAGGTTTGGTGTTAGCTAAACCTTCCATTTACCTTATTTACAGTTAATGGGGCCGCGTATACTTTAAATATGGTGTATTTAATTATCAGCTTAAAACAGTTTCAATTTTTTGTGACTGTTCACTAAATGCATTCTACTGTGACCTTTTCTAGTGAAGAGTGACTTCTTTATTCAACATGAAGATTGCAGTAGAAGGCTGTTGTCATGGTGAACTGGATAAGATTTACGAGACCATTGGCTATCTGGAGAAGAAGGAAGGAATTAAGGTAGACTTGCTGCTATGCTGTGGGGACTTCCAAGCAGTGCGAAATGAAGGGGATATGAAGTGTATGGCAGTTCCAGCTAAGTACAGAACAATGCAGACTTTTTACAAGTTAGTTTTTTCCCCCTCTTTTAAATAGTTAAAAAAAAAAGTTGTGTAAAGAGTTAAACTGATTTTTATATTTTTATATTGTAGATACTATTCTGGAGAGAAGAAGGCTCCAATTCTGACCATATTCATTGGTGGAAACCACGAGGCTTCAAACCACCTGCAGGAGCTGCCTTATGGAGGCTGGGTTGCACCCAACATTTATTATTTGGGTACGATTTACCAAAGTATATGATATGTTTTTTAATGTGTATTTTTTGGACCGTGATCAGATTTTTTTTCCTAAAGGTTATGCTGGTGTTATTCGCTACAAAGGGATCAGAATTGGAGGCTTATCTGGAATATTCAAATCTCGAGACTACAGGAAGGGTGAGTTGATTTCTGCATAATGTAATTTTGTTACACCTTGCAATGAATTTACAAGAAATTTTTTGCAGGTCACTATGAATATCCCCCGTACAATTCTGATTCACTCCGCAGTGTGTACCACGTCCGAAATGTTGATGTTTTTAAACTAAAACAGGTTAGAGATTTATGTTTGATATCTGGAATCAATCGGTGCATTTATCTTTCCAGAAAATTATTTTATTTGTTAAGTAAAAATGTTTTCCCCTAGATCCAAATGCCCATGGATATTTTCATGAGCCACGACTGGCCACGTGGAATCTATTACTATGGCAATACAGATGAACTGCTGCGAAAGAAAAAGTTTTTGCGTCTGGAGGTGGAGTCAAATACTCTTGGAAGTCCTGCTGCTGAAGAGCTTCTCTACCACCTCCAGCCTAGCTACTGGTTCTCTGCACATCTTCATGTCAAATTTGCTGCACTCATGCAACATCCAGTAAGAGGATTACTGTCACAAATGAACCATATATTTTAAATTAATTAAACTAATATTGTATTATACTTTTACTGTTCTTTAGCCTAAAGGTAGTGCTGCATCGCGTGCAACAAAATTCCTGTCTTTGGACAAATGTTTGCCATATAGAGAATTCTTACAGGTAAGAAAATATTTTTATTCTTGACAAATTGTTGTAATTGGAGGGTGTAACACTCACTTATTCATTGTGTTGCAGATAGTAGATGTTCCAGAGAGACCTGGTTCAACGGATGGTCTGGAGTATGATCCAGAGTGGCTTGCTATTTTGAAGGCCACCAACGGTCTGCAGAGGACCACCCCTCACCCTTGGAACCCACCAGAAAATAATGGCCTGCATGAAAAGTACATAACTAACCTCAATGGAAAATAAGTGCAATTAAAAATGAGGTGTGTTTTTTTCTTAAATTGTATTGTATTTATCAGGTGGGACTTCCGAGTTTCAGAAGCCAACATGATGCAGGTGTTGGAGGATCTCAGCGGGGAACTCTCCATTCCACACAACTTCAGCCAGACGTTGCCAGCCTATGATCCAACAAATCCCCAGCCACAGACCAGCCCTAGCTATAACACAAACCCACAGACTACTGAGCTCTGTGCCACTCTAGGCCTTAAAGATATCTATGCTCAGGTTGGTAGTGGGGAGTTGGGTCATAGTCACAGTGATTCCAGAGGGGAGGAGGAAGATGATGACAATACCCATAGTATAGGCAGTGAGGGTGAGCCTAGCGAGTACCCAACAGACACTTCAGAACTGTCTAGCTCATTCAATCCTGATGAGATTACTATAGAAGATGAATGGGACGAAGAACAGGTAGAGGAGGTTAAGGAGTGTGTGTTACCAATAGGTGAAATCCATACTCCTAGCCGCATGATTTTGCCAGAGCCAAAGTCTGCTCCATCACCCAGTGGATTTAATGACCTAATGAACTTGCCACCTCCATTACACTCGACACCTGCCACAGACAGCTCTTATTTAGCATCCCAAACGGAAAGATTAAGTAACTCTAATGATGAGGATGCATCAGCTGTTCGTGTCCTTAAGCGCAGTAGCGATGAAAGAAGAAATACTGACACAGGGACTACACCTTTGATAAAACGCAGAAACCAGGTTATCTATACAACAGTTGACGATGATGAGAATGAGGATTAGAGCTCAGGACAAAATTTTGTGAACAGCTTCTATTTTGTAAGCAAAATGTATATTTAAATTAGATTTTTTCAACCAGGTAATCGGTACACAGCAAAACAATATCAACTTTGTATTTTGTAGATTTGTCCTAGACTTGTTTTTCTATTAATCTGACAAGAAATATTTTACAAAAAACAATCTGTGCTGGGGTTGTTACTTTTCTTGGTGTACACTTGATATACACTGATTCACTATTCACACTCACAATCACTCACTATGGGCAATTTAGATTGACCACCCATGGTAGCAAAGCTAGCTCTGGTGGATCATTACTTGTATCAAAAGGGAATTAACTATACTGATATTGAGGCAAAGGGTTGTATTCAGCAACCGGCCCTAAGTGTACCAATTAGTTTTAGTTGAGAATGCTCACATATCTATATATAAAAGACAACCGAGTGATGTAACAGTTTATAACTCATTGATTAGCTGTTCCACATTTAGATACACCCCTAAACACCACTATTTGATTAAATCATATGATTTAAGATTTAAATTTCATTCCCTAAATAAAAATACAGTTTAGATGCATTGACATATGTTCTGATAAAATCAACATACACTTTTAGAAAACAAATTAGAAAACAAATTATGAACAATTGTTTATAGCATACAGTGTATTCAACAAGACATTTTCACATCCTCTCAACTTATGTGTAGAGTAAAAGTTAATAACTGATGTCATGTTATTGGTTCATATTATACACTAAGCAAATTATGGGAATGGTTCTCTTTTACTTTGTCTACAGAAGCATACACAAATAGGAATCCAAAATTGGAATAGGCACTTTCAATTCATGTTTTAGCCAAATCTTAGACAGCCACAACTCACAAAGTTAAAACTATTTATTGTCACTATGATTTAATATTCACAGACAACATTGCCCAATGACAACGAGCAGGTGAGAGACACCAAACACGAGATGGGCAGGTGCTCTCCTTCAGGATACGGGCATTTTTTTTACAAATCTCATACTTGTGTTCCTTCCGTGTTTAATTCTGTTCCTCGTGATCAACAAAAGTGAAAAATTAAAAGGTAAATAACATGTGAATGCCCGTGTTTTATATAATATTCCGTTACATGTAATTATCTTTGATGGGGAGTAAATAGTCATTGTTTTTAAGTTTATATTTCATATGTTTGAGTTCTTAGATGTAGCTCATTGTTTGTTTGTTTGTTTTTTTAACCACAGCAGCAATTTGTTTATTTTAAGTATGTATTATATCACCATAGACAAATGCCACATGTGTGTTAATTTGTGCAAAAGAAACCTTTCGCTGAAAGCAGTTTTTGGGCACTAAATGCACACAAACAATTGTTGCTCTTGTGTGTATTTATTGCTTTTGGGTATATAGGTTATATAGATTTTCAAACCATGGGCTTTAGCAATTAAATAAAACTGAAGGACAACAAAGGATAAAAAAGTACTGTGTAGGATTTGATGTTTTGTAGTATATGTATGAGGCTATAGTCACAGAAGAATCTGGTTGGATTAAAAATGGAAAATAAGCAATGGAGAAACACTTTGCAACCACATTCTATTTGGCTTTTTATTTGCTGTTATGGTATTTACCTGCCTTAATTTTTTTTCTTTTCAATAACGTGCAGCTCATTTTGTGCATTTTGCGCAATCAATCTGCAATAAAATTCTACAAGACAGAATAACAACAGAAATAAATTGACAATTAGTGTGAAATACTATGCCAGGTTTGTCACTGGTTTCCACAATCTTTGTTCTCACCGACATCTCAGTACTTTTTAGTTACATGTGGAGCAACCTGATATAGCATTATTTTAACTGCAGTCTTTTTAACTTTTTCATCCAGCTAGGTATGAAATTCTTTCTGTGTGATCTGAGGGATGAATGGAGGTTTTCAGAGGGTAAGGGGTAGAATAGATGCTGACACATGACATCCACTGTTGAAACTTGACTGAAAGAGATAGGATAGTGGGAGGGCTGTACTGCTTTGATTGTGGATGGTGTAATACTGCTAGAGGGTCTAGTTTCCACCACAGCATGCTCGAGTAGAGTGAGCATCTGGGTCCTGGAGGTTGACTCCCCGATGCCGCGCTGCATGTGTAGGGTTCTGGGTGTCTGTTTTTGGCATCTTTTTAGCTACATTAGAAACATAACAAAAGTATATAACAATCATGTAATATACTCTTGTTGATAGCAATGGTACTAAACCTTACAATATTATATGATTATTATATTATATGAATATGATTTTACCAATTGCCAGGAAGAGTTCATTGACATTCATGGCCGTCTTGGCAGAGGTCTCCATAAAGAGTAAACCAGTGTCTTCAGCATAGGTCTGGGCTTCCTTTACCAAACAGCAATCAGGAAAAAAATAAATGACTATAACGTATCAAACATCAAACTCTAATCTGAAAATATTAAAGGTGATAGAAAGTAAAACAGACAGGAATCACAGTGGAAATGTAAATGATAAAAAGTGATCTTACTTCAAATTCTACTAGTCTCTTTTCTGACAGGTCAGCCTTGTTTCCAGCCAGGGCAATAACAATATTAGGGCTGGCCTGTCTCTGCAATTCCTTGACCCAGGCCTTGGCTCTC
The DNA here is from genome assembly GCA_036850595.1 of Rhyacichthys aspro. Lineage (NCBI taxonomy): Eukaryota > Metazoa > Chordata > Actinopteri > Gobiiformes > Rhyacichthyidae > Rhyacichthys > Rhyacichthys aspro. The sequence goes on from CM072168.1 coordinate 12,818,758, forward strand.
TCAAAGGTTTCCTAGAAATACGCAAACATTACAGTCAGATGAACCATCAACAATTGTATTTATCAAATTATTACAAGTAAAAATAAACCTATCATGAACATTAACAGATTTACTAATACTCCTACTGTACCGGTTTAGTGATGTCAAATACCACAATGGCAGCCTGGGCTCCACGGTAATACATAGGAGCCAAGCTATGGTACCGTTCTTGTCCAGCAGTGTCCCATATCTCGAACTTTACTGTGGTATCATCTAGACACACAGACTGTGCCAGGAATGCAGCTGGAAAAAAGGTGATATGAATATATAATGTTCCCTTTATTGATATCTAGAATGGTCAAATTAAAAAAAGCTGGGGTTTTTTTTGTTTATAAACATTAGATCACATGTTTTTAACACAGTCCTCACCTCCTATAGTTGTCTCTTGAAATTCATCAAACTGTCCTTTAACAAAACGGAGCACCAGGCTAGATTTTCCCACAGCCATGTCACCCAGCAGCACTAACTTAAACTGGCAGATCTTGGTCTGTGGCAGTGTGCCGTTGGAGCGGCCTCCACTCCCTCTGGAGCTCATACTGACCAGAGTAAGAGACAGCAGGGGGGCTGGGCCTCCGCCCTGGGTGGAGACAGGTGCTTCTGGCTTATTGCTCACTTGCACTGCCACAAGATGCACAAGTATATTTTGACCTAGCAGTGGCTCCTTGATTATGCTGTGTAAAGATGAGAAATGTAATTATTAAAGCAAGGTAAAAGGGAAATTTTTTTAACATAATCATCAATATTCCAAAAAAGCAACATTATCAAGCAACAGACCATTAGTCAAAGGATGCTGCACCCTAAACTAACGTGTATCACCTCACTGATAACAATGGCGAACATCCCCAACCGCAGCTGATAAATACATACCCCCAGAAAATATCTACAAGAGACTGGACAAATAGTATCTGCCATTACATGGCAACTACAGCTTAAATATATGAAAGTTTATCCCCCCTTATTGTTATCAGACAATCAACCCATATCAGTCGTTTATGTGCTAATGGAACCCGCTGACTATTCACAATCGACCCCAGACGGATTCAAAGCTTTATGTTTCGACGTCCGAACAAAAACGCACACATAAATTGTTCAAATAAATATCATTACATTAAAAACAAAGATCAATCACTCGTGCACCTTCTATATCGTTTTTTTCCAGCAGCGCAGATAGACTTGACTTCACTGTTGACAATTTCGCTATCAGCTGGTGAAAATGAGAACACTTCCTGTAATTTCACGCATGCGCCCTAGGTCTCGCATGTCAAACTGGAAAAACACCGCATTGCCCATGATGAGGTTTGCAAACTGACCTTGTCTGTTTAACATAACACTAGCAAGTTATTTAATACATCAAATTAGTATATTAATTATAACGAAGCATTTTTTTTCTTGTTTACGTTTTGTCATCAGAAAGAACCGACAACAGAAAAATTCTCAACTGAATACTAATTTCTGTCAGTACCCAATTATCCAATTAAACCAACAATTAATACTACTGCTACTACTACTGCTAATAATAATAATATAATAATAATAATTATTATTATTATTAATTTATTATTTACAAATTTTGTATTTGTAAAGAACCATGTGACCTCCCTGCCACAAGAGGCAGTAAGACGTACATGTTCGCAGAACATTTCAGCATGTAAAGCACACAGTTTGAGACATTTCTTTGAATGTCTTTCTCTCACATTCTTCTCATTCTTGCCATTATATTATAAATACCAAATGTTATTGTGGTAAAAGTCACACAACATAGGTAGCGTTAACTGTTATCATGCCAACGACAAACAGAAAGCAACAAAGAAGGGATACGGCGGTAAGCTTTTTTTTCTTTGTGTAAAACCACTAAATCATCTACTTTTAAACTTTCAAACTCTATAAATAGACGCGATAGATCGCTCCACGATGGCAACACATGATTCATTGTTTCAAACTATACTTTTGTGACTGTCATTCTAGTCAGTCATAAGTCAGGTTTAGCTAACCATCAATTGAAATAATGATAGCTAATAAGTGATTTTCGAGGAGCTTCTATGAGACAGCACCTGCTTCTGCAATCTTTGAATGGGCTGACAGTTGTCTAATAAACCACCCATAAGATCCCATTATAAGGATTTTTACAAAAAAGAAAACTATCTCTTTATTTGGGCAATATATTAGCAATAGGATATGTTTTTTTCAGGTTGATTTAAATGTAGTTAATGTTTTATTGGGGTTTGACCAGGTACAAGGGACCAATGACAGCAGTGTGGTGAGCAAAGTGTCTGCTGCTGCCCAAGGCTACTTCCAGGATGCTTACTTGCAGCACTTTGTGTGCAAAGTGGCAAGGAGAGCTCCTCTCATCAACAGGTTTTTTCTTTGGTTTGTTTGATAGGGTACACAGTAAATGAAATGTTAAAAATAAGAAAAAAATCATGTTGATTATTAAACTGTTCCTGTTAATGTATCAGATTGAAGTAAAAAAAAAATTATTCTCTTCAGAGGGTACTATGTCCGCGGGAGAGCTGTGGACCACTGTGTGAGAAGCTTTCTACAGATAACTGAAAACTGCCCCAAGAGACAGGCATGTTAGCACACATTTTTGACACCAAATTTTATAGGTAATTTGAATTTATTATTTTTTTCTTCTTTAAAAAAATTCTCTTACAGATTTTGTCCTTGGGAGCAGGATTTGACTCATTGTATTTTAGGCTACATTCAGATGGAGCTCTTAATTGTGCAACTGTTTTTGAGGTAGATTTTCCAGATGTCACTCGGCGTAAAGCTGCACTGATTAAGTCAAGTGGTATTCTCATGAAAATGTTAGACTCCGATGTGCACTCTCTTACAGGTTTGTGATTTTTAAAAAAATTTTTTTTTTTTTTATATATAAGAACATGATTTATTTTCCTCATAAATATAATTAGCTGCATTGGGTGTGAGCAGGACCTTTGAATTTATCTTGCTCCCAATACCGACTGCTGGGGGTGGATGTGAGAGAACAGTCCCAAATGAAAAAAGCTCTTGAGTCAGCTGGATTGGAATGGGCAGCTCCTACGCTGATTTTATCAGAGGTGGTGCTAACATATATGGAAAACAAGTGGTAATAATACATTTACTGTATATATGTTGTAAGTTTCCAACACCCAACACTTTATTCACAGTGGCTTATTATTCCATTCTCCAGGTCAGACTCCATTATTAGTTGGGTAGCAGAGCATCTACCCCAGTCTCTCTTTTTAATGTATGAACAAATCCATCCATGGGATCCATTTGGTCAGATCATGCAAGATCATTTTAGAAAACTTAATTCCACTCTGCATGCAGTGCAACAATATCCAGACACCGATTCACAGAGACATCGGTTCCTTGATAGGGTGAGTATGTATGAGTATGTATGTAGTATGAGTATGAGGTCAGTATGCAAACAGGAGTCTTATGTTGGGCGTATACTTGCACTGTTTAGCATGTGCTTATTCAGATTGATTATATGGTCTGCACTTTTGCTTTTTGTCAGGGCTGGGATCAGTGTGTTTGTTTGGATATCAATTCTTTCTACTTAGGGCTGGTCCCTGAGGAGGAGAGATTCAAAATAGAAAACCTGGAGCCATTTGATGAATATGAGGTCAGGTGTTCATATACGAAAATGAAAATGAAAGACACAAAATAATCAACTTAAATTAAATTAAATTTATTGTTGAAATACATTAAGTTTTTATTGTAAAATGTGTATATTGTTTACCTTCTCAGGAGTGGCACCAGAAATGTTCTCATTACTTCATCCTCACAGCAGCTCGAGGCTCTCTGACAGCACAAGCAGTACTCTCACATCCAGGTAGCTTTTCTTATTATAGACATCTTTAATTATTTAACATCATTGTTTTAAAGTTGTAATAGATTGTCGATGCTAATTTAAATTTCGTTTTAGCATCTTCATTGACACTCATCAGTCCATCTTTCGGCCCCAAAGCGCTAAGCGTGAGGACAATACCAGTTTGCACAGAAGGGCTAGGAATGGCATCTTTCTCTATTAGTCCAAATCAAGTTCTTCTGACTGGAGGGTCTAGCAAAGGAGGCAGGGAGGTACAAATAGGAATGCTCCTCAGAAACAAGGAAAGCTGGAGAGCTGTCAAAGTCGAAACATCTGGAAATTTGGGTAATTTTGTGTAATTAATTTAATTTGTTAAAACAGTTATGAATAGTAATTGATGTTGTTATCCTTTAGGTGTTCGTTTATACCACACTGTGTCTGCCCTTCCAAGAGGAGGTGCCATTGTATTAGGAGGTCGGACCTCTCCTCTTAATCCAGTCAAAAGCATGTGCAAGTTGACCTTGGACCCTTCTAGTACATGTTCACTTGACTCAGAGGGTCAAGACACTGTAAAACTATGTGTGGAGCAGGTTGTTTGTGGTGGTAATCAGCCAGCACTTAGATGGAGACACTCTGCTACGGTGGTCAGGCACAAAGGCAAGAGGAATTTCAAAAGTCTATTTTTTTTTAAATTTTGGTCACTCCTAAACTTCTTTGGGTTAGAATGTAAAAACAATATACCTTTTTCTGTAGGCAAAGACTTTCTGTTTGTTTTTGGTGGCAAGAATGAGTCACAGGTTGTCCTTGGTGATGGCAACTTCATGGATGTAGATCAGAATCTATGGACTGAGGTTTTTAGCACTGTTTTTTGTCATAAATTCAATTATTGCCTGTCTTTTCATTTAAAGCAACATTGTGTGCATTAATTATTTGCAGATCCCAGTAGATGGGGCAGTACCAGAGGCCCGTTTCTCTCATTCAGCATGTTCATACCAGGGAGGTGTGTTGATGTTTGGAGGTTTGGGCAGTAGAGGAGTTCCACTCGGAGATACAGTATTGTTAAGACAAACTGGCAGTGGCTTTTGCTGGGAGAGAATAGATATAAACCCCCCTCCTGTTCCTAGGTTTGTTGCTCATGAGCCTTTATGCTTAAAAGAATATACCTTATAATGATAAGAAATTATATAATGTGTTATGTTCTAGGTACTCCCATTCTGCCCATGTGATTAACAATAATCTAATTGTGGCTGGTGGAGTATGGCTCCAATCACATGTACCAGGTGTTGCTGTGATTAACCTTTCCATGAAAAGCAGCATGGAGTTCAGTCTGGACACGGTCAGTATAAAAACTACACCAAGCACACAAAAATTCTTAGCAACAGGCACAGAATTCCAAATTTAAGTGCTATTATACTGTTGTATTTGCATAAGAATTATTAACAATGCATTTTCATGAAGCCATTGTGCAAAGTAATAATTACAGTGTTTGTCTACATCTAGACCACAGTCCCCTGGCCTCTGATGCTCCACTCATTCTGCTCCGAGCTGTACTCAGAAGAAGAGTTGTTGTTGATAGGTGGGGGAGGAAACTGTTTTTCTTTTGGGACTCACTTTAACCCACAACCTGTTGTTGTGGATCTCAGAACTGTACTGGTATAAAAACTAAATTATTAAAATGTTTGGAAGAAAAAATAACCAGAGCTGGTCTATGTTAGACTGTTTAAATATTTATGTTCAGTTGTCAGTGTTGATGTATTAACTAAGTATACTAGAGCACAAGAAAGGTATTGACAGCAAATCTACGCTTACTGGGCAAGTTTTTAATTTGAGACCTTAAATAAATTATTCAGCAAAAATGTACTTAAACAAGATAGTTAAGTTCTGTCATATCAATGGTATGATTGCTTTATTTTTTAAGTGAGGGCTGGCTCACTCCGAGAAGCGTCTAAAGGACTGGACTGCTGCACTCACAGCACCCCAGTCACCAGGTTTGCGGTACTCTCCCTTCTCGAGGAAGTACTGGCGTCCACGGTAATTGGGGTGCTCATAGAAAACCCACCAACCATCAAAAACTTTGCAGGAGTTCACCTCCCTCCAGCGGAACTTCTCTAGAAGTGAGGGGCAGTCCTCTGTGGCCTCTACTGCCTGGCCCCCGAAGTCTGCCTTCTCATACAGCTGCATTTTGTAGGGGGTTCCACTGGTCTAGAAGGTGTTTGGAAGTAGTATGTTGTGGTAGGTTGATGCAGGACAGTGGCAGTGGTTGGAGACGAGATGAGGGATACAAAAAGATTAGATTTCAATGGCAAAGAAAAATATATTTGTTTATGTTGTCATGTTGCTGTGGCTACCGTGTTAGATGGCTTTGTCCATTTATGTGACCTAAACTAGTGCACATTAGCAGTGTTTAATGCCTTAAACAGTACAAAACTGTACAACCACAACTCTTGTAACCAGATTGATTTTTGTGTCCCTAAAATTGCCCTGGGCTGTAGGTCAAATAATGTTAGCCTGGCCAAAGTCACATCAGAGATTGACGCTGGCAAATGGTGACCATTCAGTTACATAAGAGCTGATGTGACTTGACCTTCACTCATAATGGAACATTGTTATGAACAATGCGTCCGAGGAAATCTGTAATCAAGTTAACACAGTGTACAGAAAAACAGAATTATATTTAAATACAGAAGTCGAGACTTGGAACACATCAGACCACATTACCATTGTTTGACTTACAAAGTGGATCATCTTGCAGGAGCTGATGCGGTCATTCAGACCCATCCAGCGCTGATACTCTGGGTATTCCCCCCTTGTCACTACATACTGATAACCCATGTAGTTGGGCCTCTCGTATACCACCCAAGCCCCACTCTCCACCCGGATGGAGTTGCATCGGCTTAGGTAAGCTTGAAAGTCGGAGCAGTTACTGTCACACTCATACCGACGACCCTGGAAGTTTTTGTCCTCATAAAAGACAATCTATAAAACATTGTGTTTGTTAATGCAGCTTGAATATACTGTAAGACAAATTGAGCAATTGCATGAATTTTATATTACTCACATTTATATCCTAATTTTTTTTTTTTTTTTTTATGTCTTTTCTAACTCACCCTGCCCATGTTGAATATTTTTGGGATAGCCTTGTTGATGGTATGTGGTGGTCCCCTGAGGTCTCAGTGTTGGCCAAGCCCATTGCCAGGCCTTTTATATCCACGCTTTCCCACATTTATAAACAGTAACAGGGGAGGCAAAAGAGGAACAATTGCTTTGTCATGAAAATGAGATCCAAAAATTGAGTCAGTGATTCTAGTGCTATTCAGTTTTTCCAGAAACGCGAGAAAGGATTACGGCATAATGGCTGGGCATGGTTAGCGTCCACTGACCCGACTTCTCTACTGGCTGGGTACAGTGCTCACACACCCCTCGCTTTTCCACTCACACCATGTACACACACCAGCTCCACCAATTTGCCCCAGTGAATTATTCTGCAGTAGGCTTCTGGATATAATCATGTTCAGTCATAAAAGCTCATTCAGAAATTTCTATTTTTAAGTGTGTAAAATGTTTACGTTCACTGCCCCAAGCAGACGCATCATCTATGAGTCTGACCGAAAACCTGCTTACACATTTCATTATTTTCATCATGACTGCTAAAATGCCAGCATTACAGGACACCAGAGAATAAAGAAGCAAAGTGATTTAAAGGTTTTATCTTTTAAAAGTTTATTTTATTGGAGAATGTGTTTTGTCTTTGCATTAAGGCATAAACTTTCAACAACGGTTTATTGTGTGTGTTGTGTCTTTATTGTGTAACCATTTAATACTAAAGTCTTTTGACCTAATATACATATAATTAAAGATTTTTTACAGCAGGTCCATTACGTACATTGTCTGCACACAAAAAAAAAGAAAGAAAATATCTCTTGCTTGAGCATGGTTTAGAATGTGGAAAGTGTGGGTTTAGGGGGCTAGTCCTCTTTAAGGGCTCTAATAGCTCAGAAGGAAAGGCATGGTTATGAAAGAAAAATGACAAAAACGGCATTAGAACATATGGCTACATTGTGCAAACAGGCACACACAAGTGTTCAACTAACAAGTGCATTAGGTTAGAGTAGTGCACACATTAAGAAGTGCATCCGGCCAAACAGAACTATTATCTCACAAATGATTAGTAAAACTAAAACATATTTAGGTTGAAGGGTAGGTTAAACCTATCAAGCCTAACCCTAAACCCTGGTTTTGCAATGGACGGAAAACTTAAAAGGTATGTTTTCAAATGTGCATTGCCTGAAAATAATTATCCATTTACCTTGTATAAAAGAAAATGTAATTAGAAATACTACAAAAATAGACTTATTATAATTTCTCTGACCTGAGCTAATGGAAGGTGCCCAAAAACCTACATAAAATTTATATTCTTTACCTATAATCTCTTGTCAGCTAACCCTTAAAAAATATTTTTTCACAGGTACTCACAAGTGATAATACCCACCTAATTATTCATAAAAGTTAATCCATGTAAACTATTCCTTTTTTAAAAAAGCTGGACAGACAATTTCTCTTAATTATTTTGTGTGGTTGTCATTACTGAATCCAATAGAAATGTCTAAATTTTGTTTACATTGCCTAGTCAGACCATACAGTTGTGTTTTTACAGTCACACCTCACCCTAAGTGTTCAAGATGTTGTTCTATGACATGCCAGTCCACTCCCTACTTGGCTTCCATGCGAAAAAGACTAAGTCACCCAATTTAAAAGATACATTTAAGCTGCCTGTACCAACCTTGAAATAACCATAAACCTACCAAAAGAAGGCTTAAACAAATATTTACAAAAGAACTGGGAAAAGCACCATGTGTGAACAAAGCAATGATGCACAAAATTTAGTATATTGTATTTGTATGTACTTCAACAAGCCACAGTAGACTGTCCTTTTGCTTGTCCATTTCTAATAATTTTGCCATCAGTAAGTTGAAAAGCATCTTTTTCTTGCATATTAGAAGTGTTTTGGGTTGCTAAGATCGGTGGAATCAGACTGTCCAGTTCTTGTCTGTGCCCTGATTCTATGAGCCATTCATGGAACTTCATTTCCACAATCTCTTTGAATTGACGCCTCTGCTCCCTTGGAAAAAGGAAAAAGAAATGTCACACACAAATAAAAAAACGCCCCATAAGATTACATAAATCAAATACCACTGGAAGGACATTAAAGGTGGTAGGTAAGATGCAAATTTCAAGCAATATGAGCAGCATTTTGCCACCATGCGTTGCTGTTTTTAACTTTCTACCATATATTATTGGGAGAGACATTGGGAAAACTACCTTGGTTACCAAAATATGTACACATCTTTTAGATGAACTTGTAAAAAAAAAAAATTTTATTCAGCTTGCTGACCATGTAATCTTCCAACTCCAACATCTTTACCACAAATTGACAGATAAAAAGGACCCATGATATAACATTACATGGTTCTGTGCTTAAAATATATAACTGGCTAATCTGTCAAATGTCAACAGCTGTGGTAATTTTTTGAGGTAAAGATTTTTGGAGCTGCTTGAAAAGGTTTGAGGGACCCATACTTACTTGTTTAGTCGGGTTTCTGTCAAAGTCTTCTGCCAGTTCTGAATCCTCTTTTTCTTTTCCTCAACTGCTGCCTGGTATAAGGGTGGCAATCCCCCAGGAATCTCACATGTGTCCCCCTCCATTTGAAAAGGCACAACCAGTGTGTGAAATTCAGCTGGAGGGAGCAGACGGTAGCACACTGACTCTGGGTTAGTTGTTGCGTTTTGTAGAGTATTTACAAGGCCTTCTGTCCCCAAAACCAGGGGTTGATCCCAGACATTGGGGACTACAGCCAAGCCCACCCCGGCCATATGATCCTCCAGGGAGGGATAGAAAGTATGAAAAGGCCCCAGGGTAATGTCTGAGTTTCCAGGTAGTAGTAAAGGGCAAGTAGGGGTCAAGGCATGGATGGTGCAGTGTGAAGAAGCTCCAATTGCTATTCTTCCTGCTACACACACCACTCGCACATTTTGACAGCTGTGGATATGGACACTGGTCTCAACAGGACCTAGAACCACTGTAATGTTATGGCATTTGTCCACACTGACAGATCTGAAAAAAGGATGCACAAAATGTTATTTATTATGCACAAATATTCAGAACACAGTAGTTGAGTATTGTAGACTATAAAGTGACTTTTACCTAAGAGGTGAGAGAAGGTATATGAAGGACTCAGAACATCGGTGTAATTTAATGTTAGTACCAGTCAGCTTTTCTGATGTTTTCGCAAGTGTCTGTTTGAGGACCTGGGACATCAACACAATTTTACTGCCAGGGGGAGCTGTGTGAGTATTCCTTGCTATTTTGGCTCTCTTCATGGCCCCCTCGACTACAATAAACAAAGAAATATATTGTACAAAAAGCATTGGTAATAGATGTTATAATTACTCCCAAACATTACCTTGTTGGGCCCATGCTAGTTTTTTCCCTGAGCGCAGGCATGCTGTTATTCCAAAAGGGTTGAGTGTGAGGTTTTGCTGGAGGCACGAGAGAAGCTTGTGCAGAGGGAAAGAGCGGCTGAGTGTGGAGTAGCCAGCTTGTGCCTGAAGAAGACCTTTGGTCAGCAATCGATAAACAGGCTGAACAGCTCTGCCGTCGCTAACAGAGCCCTCCAACAGCAGGCTTAGGCTCCGCACTGCCTCCAATGATATCTGGAAAACATGTTTAAAGTTGTTCATGTGCTTCACAAGAAATATTTGTATGCATTTTATCAGATAGGTGATAAGTTATAATTGAAAATACTTTCTGTGAGTCATCAGACCTGGCAATCTTGAAAGGCCTGTCCAGAGCGTGACAGCTGGTCCGGCTCCACCAGCAACTCCAGAATTTCAGCTAAATGGCTATGCACAAATGACAAATGAGCCTGATCATCCCAGTTCTGTAGGTACAGGAAGAAAAGCAATATAAAAATATAAAAATATACAAACATTACAAGTTTATTTTGTTTTTGGTAGAATGCAAAACATGTAATAACAATGATCACAACACAGTTTTCAGAGGGAGGGCAGTAACCTTGTTCTGGGAGCTGGTTTTAGTCTCACGTTCTGATGGAGAGGGTGAGCGCGTTCGATGACTAGGCCACTCTTCGCCGATCAATGAAGCACGTAAAGACACACGGTTTAGTTGCTGGACGTAGAGGAAGAGGATGAACTGCAGTGTGTTCACTGATAACTAAAATGAAAAGACATTTTTTTTTAAAAGAGAGATGCTTTGAGCTCATATCAAGAAATTCAAAAATACTATTTTTATTTCTATCCTTCTAAAGAGTCACAGCCACTGAACAATTTCTGTTTGAAATAAATAACCAATTACAAAGGAAAACAATCTACAAAATGTAAAAGACGGACACAGTAAAAAGGTGACGAGATAGTGTCACATTTTAGAGTAACCTGAGCCTTTTCTAAGGCTAACAATGAATTTTACTCCTCCCTTGTTGGATTTCACCTTGTTCCTTTGTTGGTCCAGTTCGCTTTTGGAGGAGCACTGGGAAAGACACTCTGCCCACTCTAGCCTCTTCTCTGGGGTGTGACCAATAAGAAGGTCAAACGTCTCAAAGTAAAGCCATGCAAGGTCTTCAGGAAGCTGTAGCTTTCCACATGCAATATGCCTCCACATTGGCCAGCCCAACATAGGAAAGCAGCCATCCTTTGTTCTCACATACAACGCCATCTTACGGAGATAGTGCAGACTGAGCTTGGAAGGGGGAGCCACCTGTGACAACATTAAGATTGTAATGCCTTCATACTTTTCACCAAGAAATAAATCTACAGGAAAATGAATGTGCACCTGCAGAGCACCAAGCATAAAGGGCTCCATACGGGGCCATATGCTTACACCTTCTGACTCCATTTATCTAGTCAAAAAGACAAGAAAATTGATAAAATATTTAGTGGCAATACAGGATGAGACAAATAATCATCATAATTGGAAAACAGTTTACCTGTTGCACACTAGTGGAAAAATAGCACCACCCTTTGTTGTATCAATACGTAAATGTCTATTGTAATATGAATTCAAATGTCTACTAATTTGTTTATTTCTTTATATCAAGGAAGTCATGACAACTTTACTTAAAGTTTAATGGGTCGTCTAGTTGACAAGGCCCAGCCCATGCAGATAATCATGCCATATTAGAAGTTTTTTCCCTCCATAATAGGAAATGGTGTGCAAAAGGTTAAGAGTAAGACACCGTGACATGACACAACTGAGCAATAAGATTTAATGTTGTATCACGCTAAGTATGCTCCTATGACAACTGGAAACTAGGCTATCCATGTCACCAACACCTGACTATCACAATAACAATAAATCTAGTTAGGTTTATGATTTTTAACAAAACGATGTGTAACATAAAGCAAGCTCCAATAGCAAATCATGAGAAGTACAAAAAAGTTGGCTGAACTTAGTACTGTTTGGAATAATTAACGCTAGCTCCCGTTAGCTTGGATAGCTATGGCGGTAGTAAAACAAACAGCCTCGTTTATCTTACTTTCAGATTTGGTCCAGTGCGCCTTGTACCGTTTCTCTGACTCGGGTCACTGATCAAAACAATGAAGAGTCATTTCGTTGGTGGAGTTTGTTTTGGTTGTGATGTGCATTCAGAAACCGTACAAACATCTGTCCTTGTTCCTATTTGGCGCCCTCCTTTCATGCACAGCTCTGAGCCGATGAATTGTACTCTAAAAAGACATCTGTTGCACACGGCTCACGGGGGCGCGCCTGAGCCAGCACTGTTAAGAGCTTTAGACTAAGCGTCATATGCTACTTTTAATGTACAAATGTTAACACGTTTGCGCAATAATGATGCACCTGAGTAATTATGTTTGTGAAATTCAGGTGCTCTACTACTGTAATAATGAATGAGGCGTGAGCGGCAGGAGAAGGTGTCTCTTTAATTATGGGCGGGGCTACGTGAAGTGGGCGGGACTTCTCTGACAGCAGGAAGAGGGTTTGTGAGTGGCAGCAGGAGCCAGCTTCAAAAGCCGGTGGTTGTCGCTTTCCCTTCCTCTAAATTTATGTGGATTATTTGGATCTATGGCTGCCAAAGGGATAAATCTCTGCACTGCGTGCTGTCTGCTGCTTTATGTGGTTACAGTAGTGCTCGCAGGGTGAGTGTTTCATTGTATATGATTGAGCTAACAGCGGTGAAACATCATCTCCAGCTGGTACACATGTTTCAATGTGATTGGTCTAGAGCTGCTCTTCGTGTGTTAAGTGGACAGAAACACTCTTATACCACGCACTTAATTCAGATATATGTGTTACATTGTTGAAAGCGCACATTAGTTATTAATAACAGCAATGAGAGTAAAGAATAACAATAAAAGGCCATGTTGTAATTGATAAGTGTTGTCTAGTTAGCTTTAGCTGCTGGCTAGCTAGCTACTACTGGCTATGTTTCATTTTTAGATTCACGAGCAAGGTAAAGCCTGGAGGCTAAGGTTACTCTTTGGAATTCCAACACTGTGACTAGTCCCTGTTTTGTTTTGTACATTTGATAACTAGATGTTACCCATGACACAATAACTTCTTTGTTTCCATTGCAGGCGAGATTTCTACAAGATACTGGGAGTAAGTAAGAGTGCATCCATCAGGGACATCAAGAAGGCTTACAGAAAGCTGGCTCTTCAGTTACACCCCGACCGCAACCAGGACGACCCAAATGCTCAAGATAAATTTGCAGATTTGGGGGCAGCTTATGAGGTGGTTATATACTTATTATTGCTATGTATAAGTCTTTGTACCAGGACATTTGGTTGTTAATGGAAACGGTGCATTCGCTGTGATTGGTCGGATAGACCGTGTGGCTGCATCTGATTGGCTGTGAAGGAGTACAATTTGCATTCAGAAAACCAGAAATGGATACGTCGGAATGGGCGAAGTAGGCTCTGTGGGTTTACGTGTGGGTCATAGTATGTACTTTGAGGTATTGTGGTGTTCATTAAATTAGACTAAACGCCTGATAAGTGGTACTTTGAACTCTTGAAGGTGCTGTCAGATGAGGAGAAAAGAAAACAATATGATGCATATGGGGAAGATGGACTCAAAGAGGGTCACCACAGCTCCCACAATGACATCTTCTCCAGGTAGTCACTTTGGGATTTGGAATACTTGTATAAGGTTATATCTACATTGTCTATGTATTCACTCAAATATTTTTGTTGCAAATTTTATTTTATTTACTCATTTAATCTTTGCAGCTTCTTTGGCGACTTTGGATTTATGTTTGGAGGAAACCGACAGCAACAGGACAAGAATATTCCTCGAGGGAATGACATTATACTCGACTTGGAGGTTACACTTGAAGAGGTGTACTCTGGAAACTTTGTTGAGGTGAGACTCTAATCTTCTGACCTAACAAGCACCTTGTCATTGAGTCTTCACAAAAGGTCTTAACTACTTATAAAATGAATATTTTAATATAACTATGCAAGTAGGCCATGTCCAATTGATTTAGCAAACTGTATTTTGTTATCTCATATCCACATAATTTCCTCCTAAGGTTGTACGCAATAAGCCTATAGCCAAAGAAGCTCCTGGCAAAAGAAAGTGCAACTGCAGGCAGGAGATGAGGACAACACAGCTTGGACCGGGTCGCTTCCAGATGACACAGGAGATGGTCTGTGATGAGTGTCCCAATGTAAAGTGAGTCACTTAGGTCATTATGTGAAAATTGTGGTACTTTTATGTATTCATTATCAGATTCCTCACGTGAAAATCAGTTCAATGCCCTGTCAATACATTTCTAGAACAAATTTTGATAACACAGGTTTCTGAAATCATATCAAATATTGATATATAATAATACAATACAATAATCTGTGTGTATATTGACTGATTTGCATAGACTGGTCAATGAAGAGCGCACATTAGAGGTTGAGATTGAACAAGGAGTGAGAGATGAGATGGAGTACCCATTCATTGGAGAAGGTCAGTTTCAAAGCCTCATGAGTTTAATCTTTGAACATTTATAAAAATGTCTTTTTTATATAAATGCTAACATTTTTATATAACCACAGGTGAACCTCATATTGATGGGGAACCTGGAGATCTGCGCTTCCGCATCAAAGTTCTCAAGTATGTTACGTGTGCCTGAAACTGTATATAACTTGTATTTTAAATAACACCTCATCATTTTGTAACTTTCAGACATCCAGTGTTTGAACGCAGAGGAGACGACCTGTACACAAATGTTACAATTTCACTGGTGGAGGCCCTGGTCGGCTTTGAGATGGACATAGTGCATTTAGATGGACACAAGGTCTTTTTTGCACATTATATTATATGGAAAATGTGTGAATGTACCTAAAGGATCTGTTCAAATTGATCACAATGTCTATTTTATTTATATCTTGCAGGTGCATATTGTAAGAGACAAAATCACTAAGCCTGGCGCTCGTATGTGGAAGAAAGGAGAGGGTCTGCCAAACTTTGACAACATTAATATTCGTGGCTCACTCATTATAACATTTGACGTGGAGTTTCCTCAAACACAACTAGATGAGAAACAGAAAGAAGGTGAGAATGCCATTGCCTTTTGCAGTTACCACAAAGTAGACTTGGATTAAATATTACAGTGGAAAGTACACCATGCTCTTTCTAGCTCCTGCATTTTACCTGAAATGAGATGTGTTCTGTTAAACTTTTAAAAGGTGCCTGTTAAGGATTAAGACATTTCTGCCATGGTTACATGTGTCTGTTTGTTGCAGGTATCCGGAGTATTCTGAAACAGGGCTCGGTACAAAAGGTTTACAATGGACTACAAGGATATTAACACCAACAAACACAGACTGTACTGAATACCTGCAACATTTGCAAACACAGACATACATTACACAAACCAGAGCAAGTCTATGACTCTGGCCAGGGTGTATTTATTTGTTTTCATATTGTTCTCAGGATGGCTTTAATCCAATTGTTTTTTACTTACTGTATTTTTTGCCTGGAGTAGCTCAATTTTTAGTTTTATTTGAAGTTCAACAATGAAAGGGATGAATTGTTGTTGTACTTTCTGTGACCCAACTTATTGTGGACATCTCAATAAGATCTTACTGTACACTTTACAACCTATTTTATGTGAAATCTGTACTACAGAAATTAAAAGAAAAATGCCCAGCTGCTCTTCATCAAATCCAACCGACTTTTGCAAGACAAGACATTTGTTCCTTTTTTTTAAAATTAATTTTATGAATGTAAGACAAAGACCTTCACCTATTGTGTTGTAAATGTGTTTCCTCTGGTAATATTCCTATTGAATAGTACTTTGTAAATAGGAAACAAAAATTATTTTTGTGTGTTTTTTGCATATGAACATTGTTGCTAGAGTTGAACTCTCAACAGTGATGTTTCATTTTGTTGTTGGCCATTCTTCCAGTGCCACTACAAATGATTTGTGTCAAACATTTGACACTTCTGTCTCTCCTTCAAATATATTGTTCCTTCAAAAGATAAGGGACTTACAAGCTAATCTGTATCTTTTTGTTTACTATTTCCAGGCTCCCCTTAGTTTTTCAGTCTTCTAAAATCTGGCTTCTAGTTTTGAGACTATCATGGCCTTAAATGTGAATTATTTGGCCCTTTTTACAGAGTGTTCTTTGGGATACTGTTCTTTAACTGACAAATAAAGATTTATACAATTTCTACATGTCCATCAGTAGATGACATCGGAGTGTGATGTTTGAAGTCAAGGCACATACCACTTTATACGGGACAAAAGTGATTAATCAAATCACATTAGCCAAAAAAGAAAAAACAAAAGTTAGCACGTATTTGTTTATTATGGCCTTGTAGGGACTTAGGTTCCTGAAATAGCAATAGTTCTTGAGAAATTGTCCTGCAGTAAGTATTATGAAATTTAATCTAGCTCTACCTCAGAGCAAGATAGTTGTGGGCTCAATCTCTGGGCCTTTCTGTGTGGAGCCTGCGTGTTCTCTCCGGCTTTCTCCTACTGTCCATATGTATATGTGAAATGGTGAATCTAAATTGCCCATAACAAATGAATGTGAGTTAGTGGTTGTAAGCAAATGTCTCCAGGTGTTGGCCAAGAGATTGATCATCCGGGGTGTAACCCCCCATCATGCTCTGAACAGCTGAGATTGGCTCCAGCCCCTCACGACCCCCAGTGTGAGAAAATGAAAGAATAATTAAAAGTGTCACAGTTTCAAAATGTTCCTTATCCTCCTCCTGCACAAAAACCTTCTTCCATTGAGTGCCTGTCACATGAGGTGATCAGCCAAGGCCAATGTGTCTGATTTAGATATTTTGTGCTCTGGACATTGTAGATGCTTTATTAGGCCAAAGAAGAATTTCTTTACTTTAAATAAATGATGATCCTTACACAGTGAGATTGAAAAGTTTGTGTTGTTTTGGTGCCTTTGTTTTTTCACAGAAGAGATGTAGACTGTTCTTTGGTCATATCTGAGCATGTGAACAAACTGTTGGCCTTTTTAACCTAACACATGACCACACGTTATGGGTCATGGCAGCTTCTGTTCAGTGGGGGTGGCTGCCTGGGTGGGGCAGGGGATAGCCACACTCATCAAGGTTAGTTTATGGTGTGGTGGGTGGTGCACATCTGCCCACCAGTAATCATGATAATCTTTTACAATACATACTCTGTTTATTGTGCATAAATGTGTGTCCATGTGTTCTGTGTGTGGCCAGTGTCTGTGTATAATGAACTCCCACAGAGATAGGAGGGCTGTGGTAAAGGGAGTTTCCTCCTTGGCCCACCACAGATCCCAGAGTCATTCAGACTGAAGACACAACAGAAGAGGGGAGAGATGCTTTGTCGACACATGGATATAACATCTTACTATTAACCTAAGCAATGCTACATCGTCTTTGAAAGGAATCTCAACCCCAGCTTTCTCTGTTTTATCAAAGTATCAGAACTTTAACTTACACACTTTATTTTTTAGTTGCTTTTTGATTTTGAACAGAAAAAGGTACTGAATATTTTAAATGTGGCTAGAGTATGGCAGTGGCAAAAATGACACTCTTAACAGTTGAAAGAAAGTCCTGACTCAATGTGGATTTCTTCTTTGTTTGATTTTCTTCTTTTTATACTACTTCTACCTAACTTAGGTTTATGCAAAATCAGTAAATGTGCTTTGCTTGGAGGTTCATGGAGCTGCTCAGTATTAAAACTTGGGACACAGGGAATATACAGAAACATAAAACCACAAAATTCTAAACAGGGGAATGGAAAACTACATAAAATACACCCTAACAGAAAATCTAATATCAAATTATGTTATAATTTGTTTATCTTTTCATATTGGGACTTTTTGAACTCCAAAAAAAAGTTCCCTTCCCCCTTTCACCATCTTAGAGGATCTCTGGGAAGAGACAGCTGAGTGAGTTAGGAAGGGGTTGTACCAATCATCCACGAGTAATATATTTTGACCACTTGTAATTGCAAATAGTAGCACATGAGGGCAGCATTGCCACTTCAATCCCATCCCTCCTTAAATCACTTTTCATTGCCTGCACAGCATACACACATCTGTAAAGTGTGTGTATGTGCAAGCACGCAGCAGCACTTGCACGTTGTTGACGCAGATAAGTGCAGGGATCACACTTGACCCTGAGTGTAATGACTTCTGAGTGTAGCTGCAGGGTTAAAAGAGGCACAGCTGAAGGAGGCCTAATTGAGCAATCTGCATGTGGATCTGTGTGTAGCTGTGGCGCCATTGGATGTTATGATCTGCTCTAGCTCTGCTGTATGCTCAGGTAATGGTGTCTGACCTGTGACAAGCAACATTTCTGAGGCACATAGTCTCAGAAACACAATCACAGCATTACTAAAAAATTGTATTAAGATTTGAAATAGCTATTCTTGCCCTTGAAGAAATTCTGTAAACAATGAGGATCTTGATCTTTCCAAAGACTGAAGATTAGTTTATAAAAAATGGTGCCAAAATGACGTTTTTTGAAGTACTTCTATGACTGCAATTATATAAAAGGTCATAAATCGGATATAATCAGAAGTTGGGACAGTTTATTCATGTATTTGTTCCTTTTCAGTTGTCTTCACAATCGCCTTCTTTGTACCATTCATCATTAGCTTCACAAGTGACCATAATTACCTAAATGCATCTGTGGGCTGGTCACAACAGTAACAAAGGCACAGATTTAGATTGACATCTATTAGGGATAACCAGTTGAAAATGTTACCTCAAAGTATTGACAAAACCTGGATTAAATTCTGTGGGATGAGCAGTGCCGGGAGTTACATCCTTTCTTCCATTGCCTGTAGGAAGCAGCATCAAAGATTCATTTAGCAGGCTTTGTTTTCCGATTACTGTGTGCTTATTAATGCCATGAAGCGCCAACACATGCCAAGGCCAGAGAGGACAGCCGGAAAGAGAGAGGCAAGCGAGGGGAGAAAAACGACTCTGTCTGAAATAAGAAATGTTGATGGACAAAGCCTACAATTTGTGGGATCTGAGCATAAAGCAAACAAAGGGCAGCTTTTGTAAGGAATAATGCATGTCAGCCGTATCCGTAGCCCGCCACAGCTTTGAACACTGCTGGGGATGTCCATTGCTCCACTGTGTATGTCGTGTTGCTATATTAAAGCCAGTCACCTCAAAGAGAAAAGCCTCAACTATTCAACAATTGAATGGTGGGGCTTTCATTATGGCCAATGTGGGCAGGAAAAGTGGCTTCGGGGGTTTTCAATGCAGCAACTTTAAGCCCTCCTGTTAGCTAGGACGAGCTGCTGTTTATCCCAGTGCCTTTCTGGGGCTAAACATAGTCAACTGTCATTATGGATCTCACTCTCTCTCGCCCTCTGCCCTGTTCCTTCTGTCTTTCTTTCCTTCTGTCGTCCACTCCCACTCACTTACATGTATTTGTTTCTCTCTCAATTTTGCAGTCTAATGAGCCGTGTTGTGTTGTTATTTGAAAAGAGCTGATGCGCCTGCAGTCTCCCACATCCTGAGGAAGAGAAGGGGTGGCTGGGAGACAGGAGGCCAAGTGCAGGACAAACAGCACCACGGACCACCTATAAGGATGAAAGCCGCAAATCTACGGACAGCATACCACACATAGGGAACTAAAGCCAGCGAGGCCAGACTTTACATAGCAGGGTTGTATGTCAAAGCGGTCTACAGAGTATGTAAACTTACACACAACTGTACCTGCACACAAGCGTGGTTCATAGTCACATTGTCGTCCTTTAAAACCAAAACTCCATAAAATCTGGGAGAAAAGAATAACTGAAATAGCACTAGATTGAAAGAGATATCACTGTTGTAGTTTTAGTAGAAATTGAGATTTTGGATCACAATAGAGGTTTGTAGATGAAAACAGGTCAAGCTTACTGTTAGTGTTATTAATACTTTCTTGGCTATAGGGAAGGGGAATGCCTATTTGTGATACCTTGTTACAGTTATTTTCTTTTTTTCATATAAGCAAGCTCTCATTGTAAATTTATGGACACAGCTGAATGCACAGCTACAGCCTGCAGCAGCTCTTTTTTATTCAGCATATCACTGTCAGGGATGTTTGGCAGAGTCACTTCCATGCAGTTTCACATGAATAGGTGCGTATTAGAAAAGCACAGTATATGAGATGAATATGTATTAGTGTGTGGGAGGGGGTCAGGGGGTATATGAGAGAAAAGTGAAAGCAGTCTTTGTGTTTAAAGCAGAGCCCTCTGGTGGACCCTCCCCTCGGCGCAGGGTTGCCCAGGCCCTGTGGTGGCGGATCACAGTTAATAACTGTGTGGTGGGCTGTCAGAGGCACTTAGTGTGACGCTGGGCAGGCCGGGCCAGTCTGCGCCCGCATATCCAGTCGCCTGCCTCTGAGCCTGGACGGAGGCAGTCAGCCATAGAGGGGAGAGAGGAGACGAGCTGGAGACACAAATAAAGATACCAGATAAAATAATTGCTTCATGTGTCCTCTTCTGCAAACTGCAGATTGAGCTTTTCAGGAAAAGTACATTGACTTATTGTCAGATTTCTGTGTTAATGTCAAATGAAAGGTCAGTCAAAGATCAAACACAAAGGCTTGTTTGACTTTTTATGCCTGTCAGACAACACTCATGCCCTTGTGCACTGAACACTTTGTGGCTGCTATAATTATTGCCCCTGTCCATACTGGCCATGGCTCAATGCCTTCCTCATGTAATTCAATGTGACAACATCCACAGGTTTTGAACTGGCAAAATTAACACAAGGTTTCTACACTCCAAGACGCCAATTAGATGATACTTGAGAATCATCATTAACGACCAATAGATGTTATTAGCAGCCACAAATTATTGTGTTCTTTTGTTATAATTAGTGGGTGGAAAAAAAGCATTAATGATTGCAAGCTTTTAGTATCACAACATGACTAAAACATCTTAGGTTGCTATTATTCTCTTCCAAAAGATTTCCACTGCACTCTACAAGTTCCTTATGATTTTAAGAAACATTATTAGAAAATTCATTTAAGAAGATTAGATTAGAAGATTCACTGTTGCCATGTTTAGACAAATCATCAACAAAGGTTCTTCGCTGTACACAATGACGTGATTATTTATCTTTTGTCCACAACAAAAAAACGTAATTTTTAATAACAACCAGAAACCTCCCAATCTTTCATATCTGATGCTAAAAAGTGCCCCAACACTGTCCACAATCATCAGGACCAGATGTTATCTGACCCTAAACAAAGTACCTCCACAAAACCTTATCTGATCCCGACTCATAAAGCTCCAAATGAGGACCGTCATGAGAACCAACCACTGGGAGACTCGTCCGATCTTGAGTGCTGTTTTATTTCTGTGCCAAACAATTACTTGTTGGACAAACTGCTCCGTCTGTCTGTGAACTCAAAGTCCAGCTCATCCCTGTTGACTAGATTAGATAACCAGGTTTTAAAGGCAGGAAGACTGTTTGCCTAGTGACTCCTCTCTTCCCTAATAGTGTCTGATCTAATGGCTGATTGCAGGCTGCTTGTTGACAGTAGTGACCCACACAGTGTCATGGCAATGGCCAAACAATACAGAAACACAGAGCAGAATGAGCTTTAGTGCCTGTAATTACTGGATAAATATCAGCTTCTTTGTTTTAAAGCAGCTGCAATAAATATTATACACTGTTTAAATTACAACCATTATCGCCAGTGTTGCTTCAGATCTGACGAGTTAATGGGCCCAGATGGGTGGGGACAGTTACTATTATATATGTGTTATCTCTGTCATTAATATGGAAACAGGTCTGCAGAACATGAGTAGCCACAATCGCAAATACTGTAAACATTTATGCATCCATGACTGATTTTCTACAAGTAAAATGTAGAAAAGTGCTGTCCTGGGAGGCCTGTTTTATTTCCATGTACCTTTTGACCTTGAGATGAGAAATTCTTAAAGCTGTACCTTTTATTTACCTATTTTTGTTTTGTTTTATTTTGTGGTTAGGTGAACAAAACAGAGCAAGGTTTGGATTTGGGTTTGGAAAAAAAAAGTTGATGAAAATTCAAAAAAACATTTCTTTAAACAAAACTCCTCACCTCACATGCTCTATGTCTCTCCCCTGCTGCTTGTTGGAGATGTAGAACTTTGGCAGAATTACAAAACATAAAAGAGGCTATTTTAATAATAATTAAAAAAAAATCTCATATTCAGCAGGTCCGTCCTACAACTTATTTTTGTGTCACAGCCAGTTTATGTAATAGGATTGTATTGTAAATGTTTGTGATAGAAATAATCAAATAGTTATAATTTTATCATTTCTGCACATCCTTATGTCAGTTGATGTACATTATCAGTTACATTTATTTCACTGATTTTGACTTGGTGAATGTGCAACTTCATTTAAAGCGGACTTGCTTCTTCCCAGAGATGGGGAGGGGGTATTTCTGTTGCCGGTGTCTGTGGCCCTCTGTTTAAATCATCACTTCCTGTTCTCAATCCACACGTCTGCTTATCCATCATTTCATAAGCTTGTATGTGTGCGGGTGTGTGATACTCCTGGGGTCTTATTGCACCTACGCCAGCCTCTCATGGGTGGTGGTGGCAGTGAGGGGCTGCTCCCTTAAGACACCCCCTCAAATTATGGCCTAATCAGTTAGCCCCAAGAGCAGGCCTTCCAGAAATGCTCCCAGACAGACAGAGAAACCCCCTCCTCCTCCTCGGCCAACCTGACCTTGTCCCTGCTAAGACCCCTTTCTGAGATAAAACAGGTTCAGCTTCGGTTAAAGAAAAGTGTTCCTCACTTATCCCCTCCTCCTGTCTAGTCTACCTGGCCTTTTGTCTGTGTCACACTGACATACAGTGAATTGTAACAGTGTTTGGTGTCCCACTACTTATAATAAAGTTTTTAGCTAAACAAGACGGATAGACTTTTGACATTACGATCTCACCTTAATCCTCATTGTTGGTACGTTTTTCTCTCTTAAGGTGAGCCAGTTGCGTAGTCAGAAATGTCAGTGAAACCAATTTATAAGGTTACGTTTGTTGTTTGTATTCCTGACACCAAGATTCATTTTTTCCAACTGGGTATCATCTTTTGCACTCATTCCATTTCAAATTCCTGAACAATTGCTGCCCAAGTTGCCATAGCCGTGACTGCATAATTTCGAAGTGCCTTTTTTTGCGTTATTTAATAACCTTTTAAAAGTATAACTGTAAGAAACAACACTTTATCGGTATATCACTCTGGCACCACAGTCTATTCCAACAAGTATCTGGCTTTCCCCGGGATCATTAATCCACACACAGACTTGGAGCAGGCGAGCAGCCGTACTAATGTAAGGCTTTGGCAACTAAATGACTGCAGCTCCTCTAGGTTAATCAATGGCACATGGCAGTTTCTGGCAATGTCAGCTCTCACTCCGTCCTGATGTTCTCCTCGTCTGCCATGTTCACATTGCTCTAATAATCCCTTTGTCTTCCTCACATGTCTCATGTGCTAAATAAACCACAGGACTCACTATATACTCTAATGCTTTGAAAGTCCACTCTGCCACTCATTTTTTATAATTGTTACACCTTTTCCAAAACACATATGATTTAAATAAATGAAATGCTAAAATAATTCTACATTTTGAGCTATTTGCAAAACAGTTTAAAAGATTAAATCCATAATCCTGATTCATGCAGTAATTTATGGTATTTCTGGAAATATACATGGTGACACAATAGTTTTTTAGGATATTTAAAATAATAACCCAGGATGAAAATACGGTACATCATGGTCCTTTTAAGAAAAACGTGCAGGATAGAGTTGAAAGGGAGGAAAGAGAAATCCTCCCTCTCTGTACTGATTATTTAAACAAGAGTTACAACGGCTTAAGCCCTGGGACAGTTCCTGACCATGTTTATCAGAAGTACATGTAATGTCTTATTAACTGTGTACACTCTGCCACTTGTCCAGGTCACAGGTCATCCATCACCTCAGTGGGTTCTGTCTTAGCGAGTCTTTGTTGAGTGTTTGAAGACTGAAGATGAGTGATGTGGGTGTCATGTGACCACTTCACTCAGAGGAGACGTGTGACACCGTCTGGAGTCAGGACTGTCCCTTGACTCCACAGTCATACCTCTTCTGGCTCAGCTACAGTCAACCCTCCACAGCACTGTTATGTGGCTGTGATTATATTCACCCCAAATTTATCTGTTGGCTAAAAAACCTCACTTAGATTAGTTCCAGGGGGATCATCACATGTGCTCAGTAAGAAATATGTCATGAAAAAAGCAAGTAGTTTGTTCACATGTGCACTTCGATTTAGTTTATATATAAATTATAACTTGCATTCCAAAGTAAAAATGTTTAATACACTAAAGCTCAGATTGAATATGTAAGAATTGACCTCGCTGTAAAATTAAAATGCTCGAAGTTATTATTTCATTACAGGCATACACTGTTTAATATTGTTCAATATTTTATAAAATGTTGGCTATCAGAATATATTAGTTTGCATTTTTATCATTATTTTTTGTTTAAAATGTATTAATCTGTACATACATTTAATGCAAAAACATGCTTACTTATTATTTTGCTTCACATTAATATTACAGTGTAAGGGGCACATCTAAAGTTCAAAAACATCCAAGGTCCAATATGCCACTTTATTAAAATACATAGAGACAATCCAAATAAAACCATCACGGCTACATAACTTGCGCTGAAATTAAATCTATTTTAATTTGGTATTTGATGGTGAGGAATGTGTGTAATCTTCACACCGAAGATGATTATTGGATAAGGACTGCAGACATGAGGCTGTTGGGCTCCTGTCCTCCCTGAAGTGGGATAACATTTCAACAGCTTAGATTAGCTCACTCAGGACCCATCAGCACATGTGGAAGTGACCCTCAGGACCCTCTCCTTGGCCCGTTCTGAACTAGGAGTGTCAGGGGAAGTGCACGGGCCAGCTGATGCAGTTAGTGCTATGTTAACCTGTGCAAGGGCAGCATAGCAATAATAAACACAAGATCACAGCAGTGGGCTAACCTCTGACCCTGCACCGCGCTCACAGCAGCCCGATCATTATCGGACTGACTCATGCTGACGCGCGACATGGGTGTCCCTCATGTTTTCAATCATTGACTCCTTTAAGTCAAATCAAAGAAAGACAAAAGTTTCCTCATTGGTGTCTGACAGTAAATGATTGACGTTTACTTTGAGTCCATCAGGCCCACCCCCTGGAGGCTCGCAGGGGGGACCTACAAAGTGAAACCATCCCATGTCCCGCACCCTTGTTTACCCACAAGGCCATTTGCTTGTCTGTTGTTGGAGAAGTGACGGAGGTCCCATGTTTCCGGGTACAGATAACACAAGTTGTGGTAAGATCTTTGTTTTTCTGCATGCTCCAAACAAAAACTCAACACTTTTGTTTAAAACTTTTCACACCCTGCATCATTTTTTATCTCTTTTATTTATCTGTGTACACTAGTATCATTTACTCATCAAATAATGTAGCTGTTATTTTTATATCATCTTAATGTACCTAAAATGTTAATGCACATTGAATGACTATGTTTATTTCTTCTCAACTCTCTTTTATTTTAAGGTACAGTTTTATTAAGTGTCATAGAGATTTTTGCTACTTTACATACCTCTTCTGACCACGCATATAAAACCATATCAGGTTCCATTTCCTCCAAACATTAGGCGGCTTTTGACCCAAAAGGTTTGGATAGAAAGTTATTCATGCTGACAGGCTGACACAGAGAGTGCTTGCCAAAGTAATAATGTGCATTTGAAGTGACTTAAGAGCTTGTGTGTGTGCAGTTTAAATGACCTCACAGCCACTTCTACTTAACTGGCTCACAAGACTGTCCTGTATTAAGGACTCAGTTTAGATTAAAGTATTTTCAAGGTGGAAAGTTGTGAAGGAAACTTTTTTGGTGTCAACTGACTTAGATTTTGAGATTAATTAAGTGACCCTATTTGTCTAAAAAAAATCTTTCCACATTTCTGAGTGTACTTAATACATTGCAGCTAGCTCGAGCGGGTCTTGGCATTGTGACCATTTTGGAAGTGAATCCCTTTGGCAGGTCAAGTAAACCTGGCCCCTAAACACTGAGCACACTTTCCAAACCTCATTACACAGACCTCTGCTGTTTTGTTGCTTGTGGGCCCCAGTCAAATCCCTCCCTCATATTCTTTTCAAATGAGAATTGAATTTCTTTTTTTCCCTTCTCCGAAGTGTTTATGTTATCATTTGTAAATCTTACCAGAAGTGGACCATGAGGCACAAGAGGGGAACTCATACACAGTTTAATGAAGTATTTACAGATAATTCTAACTGTCAAATACTTGTGCCCGATGACATAGAGCAGAGTGCTGACTCCTGCAGCTCTCCCTCCTTCCTTGAAGCAGTGGGATTTGATTTCAGGTAAGGACTTATTGGAGAGGGGGGGCCTGACATGCTGCCAGTGCCAGTGTGCGGGCCAAGCAAGAAAGAAAAAGAAGAACGATCCTCTGTGCACCAGAGACAGAGAGAACTGATTGATACGAGGATGCTATCTATATCGACTTACAGATTTTTCACAAGCAGTGCATTGACAAGTGGCACATTACTTAAAAAGTGATTTACATTAAGCAGCTTCACATGTGAGTTTTAGGTTTATTTTATATATATATATATATTTATCAGTAAATATGTAGAGAAAAAAAAAACTCAAACATGGACAAATTAGTACATTTTCTGTTAGTTCTGTGCTCTTCAACTTGTGCCACTAGGAAAAAAAAATTCTTGTTTATCATTTATTTCACTGAATGAAGTGAAAGCAAGACATCTACATCGTTTTTGAGTTTTTTTTAATGAAGCCAATTCAAATGTGTTTTGTATGTATGATAAATATTAAGAGAAAAATATCATAACAAGACGTATTTTATGCAGTTTTGAAAGCATCAAAAGAATAAACCAGCGTTCTTTTTCAACCCATAAAATAAAGATAAATGTGAACCTAACAAAGTATTTATTCATCCTGCTTGGAGCCAAAAAACAACAATATATAATCTACATTGTATTAAAATTAGAATTAATTAACTATCTATCTTGTAGTTGGCATTATTTTCCAAAACATGCTTTGGATGAATGTATGGGAATGTATTTGAAAGGTCACAAAAGCAGAGAGCCAGTGAAAAATGGTGTGAAGCCGCAATAATGGACTCGTGAGTCGTGACCTGTGTATGGAAGCAATTTGGGGAAACGCGTTTGAAAGTGCGCTAAAAAGACAAATTAATCCCGAACGGAAACGAGATACATCCTTTAAAAACAAGCCATTTGCGCACTTTAGACTCTGTACTGAGCCGCAGAGGAGCATTAGCAGCACAAAAGTACTTTTTAAAAACCAGTGAATGAATGCACAGGGTCACTACGTGTGAGTCCAGGAAAACCACAGACAAAAACCTGGACAAGGTGCTCTGCTGCATCTGTATTTATATGAGCAGGTTTGCTTTAATACAGTGTTTACAGCAGTCACACGCGCCTGTTGTTCGTTACGTCTTCGTTCCTTTCATTTTTAATTAAACATGATTTTACGCATGAGCTTCAACCTTTACAGGAACGTAAAAAATACACGATACAATTAATAATAATAATAATAATAATAATAATAATAATAATAATAATAATAATAATAATAATAATAATAATAATGTACTGTTTTCTTCCGTGCCTAGATAGTTTTTGTTCTCTTGGCCTCGTGGGCCTGCTCTGCTCTGGCAGGTCTTGTTCATCCGTGGAACCAATAGGAAACTCATCCTTATGTAAAATTCATGTAAAATCTGTCCCTTTTTTCCATTATTTTTAATTCATGTTTCAGGCATTAGTTTTTCAAATGTTCCAAAAAGAAAAGGCTGTTGGAACTGAGAAAGAATTTTTTTTTTTAATGAGTTTAGGAGTTATGTCAACAGTATCATGGGCGAGTGAAGCTATCTCTGGTGCTAATAAAAAAAAGAAAAAAGAAAGAAATAGTGATTTTTTTTTAATAATAATAAAACGAACATGTTTGTAATCTCGTGTCAAATGAAGTATAAGACTATAGGTATTTCTTTTTATTCTGTTATAGAAAATACACTGAGCACTAAGGCTGTGTTATTCACGCTTGACTGAAATGGTCTTTGCTTTTGCACAAACATCTTTACGCAATTATAATAAAGCAAATTATATACGTTCTAATGTTTACAAAATTATTGTTGGCCATGCACATCTGATGAGGTAAAATGCACTCGTTTCAATTCTTGTTGTGATTTTGATTCAGAATTGACTGTTCCTAAGAAGAAGAATGAAATATTTTGAATAAAGAAGCGTCACTAAACGTTGGTGACAGGTTATTTTACGCATTTTCTTCTGCTGCTTTGGCCTCTGGCTGTAGCTTGTTTCCTCGTCCTCACCACACAGCCGCGCTGTTTGCACAAGCCATGCCTCTGCTTTACTCTGCATGACATGACACAACATTCACTCCAGTCCGGAATGTCACAAGTAAACACCTGAGACGAAAATGTGCGTAAAATGGAACAAAAGAAACAAATTGACGATAAATATCAAACTGTTTTCTTCATTGAGATAAGAAATACTCTGATAATAGTTTATGCCAGGCATCTTTTCAGCTAAATTGTGTAAACCTAAGCTAAAAACCGTCTTATTTATTAATGTTTCGTTTTGATCCAAGCCAGATGCATTCTTGTCTAAATGGCTGTGCTGACTTCTTGAATTTAAAATGAGTTTTGTGCTGGAGGTCTGCTCTGTTTAAAATCATTCGATCGCTTTCTATAAATTGGTCTCTGGATGTGAAATAAATAAAAGCATGTTATTCTTTTGCTCTTTTGGAAGCAGAGAGGGGTGGGGTCACGTGGCAGGACGGGGAGTCTGACGCAGAGTTCAAGCACAAGACTCAGTTTATTAATCCATCTTTGACTAATTTCTCATTTCAGCAATTCAAATATCTTTATTTTATTTGATTTCATTAACAACAGTTATTTTCTGGATCAATATTTCATCTGACGTCGTGACGTTATTTACCTTCACGCTTGTTTGGACTGGAACTCAGATTTCCTTGGTTCTTCAATAAATGGAAAACCAGTCGAGAGCAGCAGAGGAGGGTTTAAGTGATGCCCCGCCGCGCTTCAATTATTTACTGCTCCGTGCGCTTCTCTCCAAACGCGTAACGAGGGGAAATGCGCACAACAGCAGGACACCGTTTATATTTATAATACGTTGTAACAATACAGTTTTTAAATACACGTGTACTCTTGTGTAAAAGTGGGCTATTGCAGTCGTTAAATGTCAAAATTGTATTTGTATTAACTCGAAATATTCAATTGGTAATGCTCTTAGAGATATTTGCTGACTTCTTTTTCAATTTTGTGACCTGGTTTTCATTTTTCACATTCAAAATAAAAGCAGTTCATAGTTTTAGTCCTTTGTCGTACTGCAGAAATTGGCTCACTGTCAGTCCGGAAAAAACAAGCTCCCTTAAATTAATTGATATCTTTTGATGAAATTGTTCTGTATCTCGCTGCAGTGATATGACTAGTTGCTCTTTATGTTTCCAATAGGTTCTACATCACCACAAAGTGTCAGAGGTTTATTTTACTGTGTGTCCGGGGTCAGAGCTGTCCACTCCTCCTTAAATATGAAAATGACACAGGCGGGTGTCAGTGTTGTATCACATTGTGTGCAACTGCAAATAGTAGCCTACACTTGTGTTCCATGACAATTAGCTGATATTGTCCTTCCTCCTAAGTCCTTGAACAGAATTAAGAAAAGTACTTAAAAGTGTTTCAAGTGTTCCCTGATGAATTGTAGCCATTTGTTGTTGTTTTCTCATCATTTTCAAAGGAGTTGTCTACCTGCTTTTGATTGAGAAGGTAAAATAAAAACAGGCCTGTCCCCAGTGTGTTTCCTGGAGAGCTTCAGGCGCAGCTGGCCGCTCTCCGTTGCATCCAGAGCGAACATCCTTTTACGAAGTGGATCTGGAGCCGGAGCAGGCACAAGGTGGTGGTCCGTCCGTCTTTTCTGATGCAGGATCCGCTGCTGTCGCACTCCATAGCAACACTGAAACCCACGCGCTCTGCCACATTCCGCACGCAGACAACGTCCCAGTGACAGAGTTCCACTGAAAATGCTGCAGATGTTGGGCTGATGTTGAAACCTGTGGCTTCGTGTGAGTTGCTCCATTTCGCTGGAACATGCTGTCATTAAAATGTTGTAGTTCTCCGCAGCAGCAGTACACCAGACTCAGTGAAGGCTTAAATTGTTTTACATAAACATTAAAATGCACATTTGATGGACCACCATTTTAGATTTCGGAATTAAATTAGAAAACATGCAATTCCACTTCAGAAACACAGGTCTGCGGCGCTAATTAAAGAGGGAGAGGGAGAAGTCTACGGGAGGATTGTACACAAAGCGACTCATCCCAGCTGTCCCTTCTGCCTATCAGTATTTCGATGTAAAAGTGCATGTTTTTATTCTTGATTTGACTGCTATAGAGTTACACATTTGAGTGAATGAATCCTTTTTTTTTTATTGATCACAGCACTTTACTTATAACACTGTAAATATGTTGTTGGAATATGTTGCTGCCTTTTTGAAATAAATTAAATGACTACTTCTTAAATCTGACTCCACAATATGGAGATAAGATATTTCCCACTCATTTTAGCCCCTGTTGGCTTTCTTATCTGAGAGACACAGCACAGTGCCCTGGGTTAATGATCTACTGAGACCTCCGCACTGCGCTGCTGCTGTGCACTGGACATCCCAACCAGCACTTATTATTATTAGGCTATTCATTAACGCATATCAGAGCATGGACTTCAGCTCGACGCATTATCACTGGGATGGTACTGACATGTGTGAAACTATTAGAAGGAGATAATGGTGCGATAAGCTAGTGCTGCGCCAGCCACAAAGTCTCTAACGGTGAGAAAGTAACGAACAAGTGACTGCTTTATGTGTCAAGGTCTCAATGAGAGTTACAGCCAAGGCTGCAGCCACATTTACACACAATAGGTAACAACTGAACCTGGACGAAATCAGGACTAGACCAGAATTAGGGTAGGATTAAAGGATGTCTAAACCAGGACTTAATCAAGAAAACGAGACTGCGCAACGACTCAGGTAGGAGTATAACATCTGCTAAGATTAAAACTAAAGTAATGAGTGAACCTGAACTAAAACAGAATATGCAGACCCGAACCTACACTGGAACTTATTCCAGGACTAAACCAGTAATAATGAAGCCTAGGATTTAACCAATAAGTCTCCCCAGCTCCTTTAATGTCGTCTGTCTGACAGCACTGAGAAAGGTTTGAGCAAAAAAAAACCAAAACAAACAAAAACTAAACATTCCTACGCAGTGTCTGGATCAACCTACACCAATCTCCTCTAAAGTAACCTTTTCATTTCAGTCTACTTCTAACAAGTTCTACTGAACATTTTAAATCGCCGCGTGCGCTCTGTGCGCGAGATCCAGCCCACTAAATGTGTCATATTAGCTTCCCACCGCCCCCTTCCTCCCTCGCTTCCTTCCTCCAGTCTTTGTCTCTCCTCCCTCTGTCAGTCAGTCAGTGCGCCCGTTGGCACAGAAGAGATTGAAAGTGACACGCTCTGATTACAACCCGGTCATTTAGCACCAACCAAACTCTGTTTTGACTGTAGAGCCCAGTGCCCGCTTCTCAGTTCGGTTTTGTGCGTCGCTTTTCCCGTTTGTTCGTTTCTTTCCCGCCTTGGTTCCGTTCTTTTAAGTCAGCAGCGCGTAGTTTTACCCTTTTGTTTCTTCTGTGGATGAAACCTAGAGCTATGAGAAGAGGAAGACATTAGGACGAAAGACTCAACGAGGAAGAAGTTGCGCGTAAAAATTAAACTTTTCACCCAGGACACACCTCGACAGGACCTTCTCTGTTCCAAAGGCGGCGCATCCCACGTCCACCTTGGCAGCGCCGTGGGTCAGTCTCAGTGGCTCGTTTCAGTCTATCCCAGGTGTCTTCAGTGTCCTGAGTGTCCAGGAAACCAAAAGAAGCCCAAAATAAGACATCAGCCCTGGATTCATTACTGTTGATCAATGGACAGAGCCTCCTCAGCGGTCAGCAGCGACACACTCACGCCTTGAACCGTAAGTACTACACACACACACACACACACACACACACACAAACTCTTACACACACACACACACACACACACACACAAACACACGCACACACAAACACACGCGCACACACACGGTAGGAGCTGCGTTTACCTGAAACATTAGAGAGGGTAAAAATACTGAAGTAGAAAAACAGAAAATATGAAACCTGCTGAAGCTGTAATGTGCTCAGGAGCGCGTTAACATTTTGAGATCACTGTAAGTTAACGTCAGGCATTACATTTCAATTCAAGAGTAGATTCACTGGCGAATTTTACTGATCTTAAGAAAATACTGATTTCAGCGTCTCCTCATTTTGTTAGAAGAGAAACAAATCCTCCTCTTGAGTTATAATTTTTTAATTGAATTAAAAACACAATGCATTATTATTATTATTATTATTATTATTATTATTATTATTATTATTATTATTATTATTATTGATTTATTAAATAATTTAATTTGATTTGCAGTAATATTGTAATACAGGAAATTTATTAAATCGTTACATGTCGTTCACTGATTATTGATCACATCAGTGATTGTCTTGTTTATCAAACAGTGTTTTTAACTTTACTTTTCGTCTAATAGTTCAAGTGAGAGTGGATATGGCACAGTCTGAATAAACGGTGGGATTGTAGCTGTTTACGCGTTGGACATATTTTGATAATCCATCAGAACTTAACAGTGAAAGCCAGACCTTTGGAGAATACTGAAAGATGAAAGCAATGTTCTCTCATTTTGCATAAGGTTTGGCACACAATTTGGAGCCAAAAAAAAGCACCACTTTTGAATTTACGCACATCTCGGTCAACTTTATTAAAGGTGAGTGCGTTCACTTCGCAGCGTGCTTCTGTAGGTTAACCATCGCTGCGTTTTAAATAATTATTATTTTCAGCCACACGTCATGGCGTTACGACATTTCGTCCACTTTGTCACTTTTTAATTTGACAAATTCACACCCTCTTACTGCTGACACACGTTAACACAGCAGAGTACATGTAATTAAAAGCGCCTGTCTTAAATGGAATTTAATTTCTTCCTAAAATGGTGAATGAAACACTGAGATGTGGAACAGCGTCGAAGTGCTTTTGGACAAGGCCCGTGAACGTCACACAATGACACATAGACAGGTATAAGTCAAGTGGACGGAGATAGTTCTGATAAAAACCAGTGAAGACTCCTCTGAAGGGCGCTTAAAGGCCTCTAGTGATCTGTAAAATCACAGGAAAACAAGGCAAATACACCCAACAAATAAATACCATCCCATCACAAAATACAAAAAAGAAAGGAAAAGAAGGCCTAGATGTTGACTATACTGAAAAAAGTGTAAATCAAATATTTAAAGAAAGATGATCATTAAAAGGCACAAAGGCATCATTTAATCGTTTACGTTTCACTCAGGCGCAGGCGACAGGAAGAACGGGGGATTATTTATTTGTATTATTTATTGTATTATTAATTGGAGTATTTTTCAGGCATTTAAATTCAAAAGTTGGTGATTATAAGTTGTTGGGTTTTAAAATGTAACGAGCAGTCCAACACAAATGTCATGTCCAGCTTTCCCCACTTGGAGCCCGTGACCCTCATATTTTGTAAACTCGTTTATTTTAGAAGCGGCTGCGAGAAAAGTGAATTCGTCTCAGTTGGTGAGCTGTGAGTTTTCTCCTGCAACCGCTCCAGGTTTCTGCCTGACTGTCGTTTTAAACTCTACAGATGTTTTGAAGAAGGGGGCACAAACTTTGGGTGAAGGGTTTTTGCAGCGTCATGAACAGAACTAGAGGGAGCCGTGTGTGTGTGTAGTTTTTTTTCTCTTTTTCAGCCACAAAATCGCCTGTATGTGCTGAGAGGACATTTAAAGTATTGATAGTGATAGAAGAATTATTCATGGTTTGCAAAGTTAGGCACTTCATGGGACCATCTGGACATGGCTTTGTGCATTTTAGTTTGTTAAGACCAGTTCCCTTATGAACACTAACAATTATTAATATTTTTTCTAAGTGTCTATCATTTAAAAAAATCCAAACTAACTTTATTTTTTTGGCATATTCTGTCCTCAGAGATTAATACTAATTATCATTTTCAACTCTTCTTAAAATATCTCAAGTGACTAGGTGTTTGGTAAACTTGGGATCACCTCAAAGGTCGTCTTCTTGATTTTTAAAATGAACTTAATTTGCAAATTTTGCTTCGATTCCGTTAAAATCGTAATCTCCCAGTGCTGTATGTCTGTATTTAAATAAACTGTCCTTGTGCTATCCCAGGTACATTTCTAAGTGAAACCCTTTATCAGTAATAAGGGTGTGTCCGTGCCATTGAAGTGCAGATTAGATAATAAAGACAGTGTGGGCAGAGCACAGCTTCACTGAAGATGCTTCTCCTGCTTTGTGTTTGTGAATCTCTGGCTGTGGCTCAGGGCAATGACACATTCATGATTCCTATTAAAAAAAAAAAAAAAAAACGATGTCTAAAGAGTTCACCCAGACCTGTCCTCAGAGTTTTCCCAGCTTCCCTTGTGTTTCCCACAGTTATTCCCATTCTGGTGAGGCTGGTGTGAGCTGCGGTGCATGGTTTTGGCGACGCAACGTATGTGCAAGTGTGTGTGTGTGTGTGTGTGTGTGTGTGGAGTTAGTTACTGTATACTCTTAAGTCTGTTTCCTTTAACAAAATGTCAAGCTTGTGTAGCAATTATAAACCGGGATCAAGCCTTAGAATGACACCTGAAGACCTTAAGATGTGTGCCTAAACATTTAAATATCTTTTACTTGGAATTATACTGACTATTTTGGTGCCATTACCCTTCAGTGCTGTCTAATGTTGTAGTCAAACACAATCCATGAGTTTCCTGGTACATTTGAATAAATTTTCTTGTCATGTGGCTGCATTTGACCCATCTATCAGTGTAAATATAATCATATTGACAGTTGAATCAATGGTATACGTCAAAATTTGTGATGTAAGTTAAAGAATTTGTCACCAAGTGATTATTTGATGTGATGTAAAGGAGCACCTCCCTTGTATTCAGTGTTACTGTGATAAAGCAGGCTGTGCAGTTCCTCTCTGTGCACAGTAGGGCCGTGTGTGGTCCCCATAGTGTTAAAGCTCTAGTCTGTGTAGCGTGCTGCTGTGGTTTGTGTGGCTAAGCATCTGTCTGTGTCGACTCTGTACGTTCATAGCCTCTCGAGCTGGAAGGGCGAGGCCGTAAACGCTCGCTGTTAACGTTTCATCCAGTGTTATCAAATGAGATGTTTACAAGAGAGCTAAACGAGTTTGCCAGAGAGGCTTCATCTATTAGTCCCCTTTTGCCCCGGTGCGAGTGTGCGTTTGAGCGCCTGTAGACCCAGTTTCAACTAAAGCCATTGTGTGTTTGGCAAAAAATAAAAATAAAAAGGTCGCCTCGCACCAGTTCTTCCCACATCACAAAGCTCGCTCACAGTTACACATCTGATGGCCATAAACGGCAAAATCCACAATAATGTAACCTTCCCTAACTGCCATCATTTCTCATAAACAGCCACATAAAAAGAGCTCCGTGTTATTGGCCACTTTGTATTCAGACTTGAGACAACAAACCCCATGAATCCATCAGTTTTGAACTTCTGCCTGTTTCTTCTTTTCAAGATGTGTCCAAAGTCTGGCCCGGGAGCCAATATGGTTCCAAAATGCAGTTTTCCAGGTCTCCCAGTTTGTGATTTTAAATATATATTGATAGCTAGTGCATTGTCTAACTGAATGAATTCATTGGATTTATGGTAGAAAGGCAGTTTTTTTTTTTTTTCTTTATCACTAAATCTTAAAAATGTGAAATGTTAAAATCATTCTCTTGAAGGCTCGATTTCTCTTGAATGCACTTTGCCACTTAAAGAAATTATGATTCTTGTGTTAATTACCTTTTCTTTTTTTAAGTGTTTAGAAAATGTTTAGATAACAATAAATACGTAACACTCACATGATCAAATCTGCTCTTAATTTGGACAAACCTCTATGTCTTTGTTGAGCTCTTAATATCACTCTCCCTTCTCCTTTCTTTGTGCTCTCCTTTTATCTGTGTGTTCAGAGCCAAGTATTAACCAATAGCTTGATAACACTGTCATAAAAGCTGATCTGGAAGGGGAAGGAGCGCCGTATCTTAGGAGATTTTCCTATAGGTGATGCCTCTCACACCATCCCCCTGTTATCAGCGCTAATAATGCCCTCATAGGTCACTCTCTCAGTCTGGTTTGCATATTAAAGGTGCACTTTTTTCACTTGTAAGAGATAGGAAAGGCAGGAAAATGTAAGCGTGCTATTTATTCTGCACTCTTCGAGGTTCATATACTTCTTATTGTTTCATTCATGCTCTGTTTCCTGAATATACTTACCCTGATCACAATAGGATTACCAGCTGCAGTTGGTGTGAACGGAGGATTAAACTTGGTGAGAGCTCTCTCCGTTATCACATCCATCCACAGGAGTTTTTTTGTTTTTTTGCTCTTAGTTGTTGGGTAAAGTGCTTTTAAAACATGGATCCCAGCAGAGAAAAGGCACAGATATGAAGAAAACCATATAAAACAATCACTTCTGGATACGTATGATTATTATAGCGTGTGTCTTTGAGACTAGCAATCAGTGTCGGAGTTTAGGCTGGCTTTCAATTACATGTTTGCGTCTTTGGAGTCGGACATATTGTTTATAGGTGCATTTGTTTGTCCTTATCCCGCTCTTTTATTTGGTTGGGTGTGTCTGCATATTTCACTCTCTGCAATCTTGTCTTTGGCCGTCATTGTGTATTTGTTATGTCTAGAACGTGTAATAATGTGGAATTTGATAGTGGCTTTATCATCCAAACAAACCAAAATGTCAGTGTTTGTTAAATGTGATGCAAGACAAACAGAATCAAAGACTTATATGAGGGTTGTATTCATTCATTTATTTCAGGGGTACCCCCAAATATTGTATTGGGCGTGAAGTGGTTCCTGTGTTTCTCATGTCTTTTGGTTATAAGGACTTTTGATTTAAGGTTGATTTAGAATTGCTTACAGGGGATTTATTGCAAAAATTAAAATAAATAAAATAATTACTGATTTATATTTTACCCATCCCTATATAGCAGCGGTGTCAAACTCAAAGTGGTGAGGGGCCACGACAGTAAATAAGAATCCTTTCAGGGGTCGAAGATTGTCACACTTGGGAAACTTTTAATTAATTTTGAATTTTCCAAAAATGATCTTTAACATGAATTTTCTCCTTTTATTTTCTCCTGGCTTTAGTAGATTTGAACAGGTTTTAATAGGATTTGTGGAGGTTTTAGTTGGATTTGAGCAGTTTTAGATGAATTTGAACGAGTTTTAGTTGGATTTGAACATGTTTTATTTGGATTTGAACAGGTTTTATCAGGATTCGTGGAGGTTTTAGTTGGATTTGAACAGTTTTAGATGGACAGGTTTTAAAACAGGTTTTAGATGATTTGAATAGGCTTTATTTTGATTTCAACATGTTTTATTTGGACTGAGGCCATTTATATATATCTTTGCAGCAAAAACTGGCTTAAGAATTTATGAACAAATAAAATTAATCTGATTCAAATCCATCTAAAACCTGTTCAAATCCAATTAAAACCTAATACCAAAAATATCACCATCTAAATGCACTGGAGGGCCACATAAAACACTGCAAAGGGCCGCACATGGCTCCCGGGTCTTGAGTTAGACATGTGTGCTATATAGTGTCTATGGCCTTGTCCACTGCAGATATACAACTGCCCATTAATGTACAATACTCCTGCAGCTGCCCAGAGAAGCAATAAATTGAGTAACCTTTTCTTATCATTCACACATTACATTTGGTTCCTGTCTCCATAACAAGCATGCAACATCTTCACTTATCGCTTCTTTATTAACTGTTCCACCATCTCGGGGCTTATCAAACAGCGCAGATGCTTTAGATGGACGTGGGATACAGCTGATAACCATCTCAATGCCGTTCTCTCCTCGGCCATTAACGTTTACGCCTGATAAAGTTATCGGTGGCGTTTCCCTTACAGATCGAACGCTGGACAAAGGAGGATTGCTTAGCGTGTTGTGTATCAGGGATTGTAGATGTAATATTGTGATGTCAACGTACATCCAGTTTAGTTGAAAAGGGTTTTTTGGAAGCATAAATGACTGAGGCATGTAAACATAATAATGCTGATTGTCCTGTCTGTATCAGTGAACTGACATCTTCATCTTTTAAAGGATTGAGGGACTGATTGAACCAAGCTTAAAAATGCAGGAATGATAACGTCCCTTGTGTCGTTTGTATCAAATGCCAAATGAAATATAATTGAAGCAGGATGCGTGCAGGAGATCGTGGTGCAAGGAAAGTATG
Source organism: Rhyacichthys aspro (assembly GCA_036850595.1). NCBI lineage: Eukaryota > Metazoa > Chordata > Actinopteri > Gobiiformes > Rhyacichthyidae > Rhyacichthys > Rhyacichthys aspro. The sequence goes on from CM072168.1 coordinate 12,857,581, forward strand.
GGTGTCCCAGGTTAGATGGTGAGATGTCGGAGCTACAAGGTCCTGATAGGGATCGTCTGTAGGACAGGGAAGCAATGGCAGGTCAGGACGCGTCGGAGATACAGATTCCTTTGAGGATTATTTTAAATATGTCACATTAAATGGATGTGAATTCTTCTGCAGTTGTCACATTCAGAGGGGAGGCCACACTTGTCTCGACACCGAAGCGCTGCACTGGCTGCGAATGCACTCACTGTTGACAGCTGCAGCCAGTGAAGTTCTTTTTATGTCACTTTAAATTCAGTTGTTCTTTACTGTAGCTATAACATTGTTAGTGGTTAGATTTATTTGCAAAGCCTCCCTTTTTCTCAGCCAGATCCACATTGTGAATTATAGCTACCAGTGTATGTCTTTGAACTTGTTTTCTTTTTTAAAGCCACTTTTAATAAACTCTGCCACTTGCATTTTTGGCCTCTGCCTCCCACATTTTTAATCACGCCAATGCTAATGTTTTTAATTTATGATATGTTTTGAAATTTTGCCCGAGCTCTTAATGCTTTTCAGATTGGGTGTTTTGTTTTTGTGCTGTTGGTAGCAGATGGTGTTTTTCAGCTGCGCAGTTGTGTAAGAGTTGACACAGAAGAAGGTAGCAGAGAGGCAAGAGAGAATACATAACAAAACGGAGGAGGTTCAACTGTACTTTTGGCAGACTTGCCTCATGTTTGGAGTCATGACAGCTGGGGCCTTCAGCGTTCAAATATTAAAAGTGGGAGTGTGGATTCTAATCAAGCACTGTGGAATATGCCACATTTAACAATATCTGTGGATTCCCTCTCATTTGTTCTGCTAGATTTCTGGACAATGTCACTCAGTGTTGAGACCCACTGTGTTATTCCACTCCCAGATACTGATTTCCATACTCTAATAGAAAAACCTCTTCCTCTCTCTGTTCTTGCCATAATTTCAAATCAGGGGTCACACATGCTGGCGGATATCATCCAGAGGCTTGTATGTAAATAAAAGCTGTCCATTTGGCCCGGCCGAGCTCTTTGATACTTTGGCGCGCGTCCACTTTAGGCTCTGGCAGTGTGTCTGATGGCATTAGCTGATATTAGACGTTTGGCTGAGGTTCTGTCATCAGGGAACACTAACCCAGGAAGCTCACAGCCTCATAGAGGAGTGTGTGGGGGGTTGTTCCCATGCACAATGCTCAAAACTCAAATACATTTGACGAATAAATGAACAATGCCATCCAAAGATACGTTATTGGTGTATATAAAATGTAATCGCAATTTGAAATAAGTTAACAGAATGTCCAAGTCTGTATATTTAACCACACTAAAGTGTATATCTGTCTATCATACCTGTCAGTTATCTTTCATGTGGATAATAACCATTGATAGGGCATATCTTACCGTACTTCCTCGTTAGACACAAATTCCTGACTCAAATATTTTTAAGTAAGTTATACGTTTTATTTTCAAGCCAAATTGAATAGAGCGATGGGTTGTTGCTATTTTAGCCCGAAAGGATGGAGTATTTGAGATTGACAGCAAATTAACTCTGGAGGGAGTGTGTTTGTCTTATGAAAGAACATGTCATGCAGTGCAACAGTGTGGTTTTTTGATGTGTTTTTAATTTTTTATGTACCACAGTGGAGGTCTGTGGCACAAGAGTGATAATATTTCAGACTTTGGGCTGAACTGCCATGCCACGTCTTTTCATGGGATTTGTAATCAATAAGAATTGTGTCATCAATTTTAATTATTAAATTCTTGTAATCCCTTGTAGCATGCTGATATATCATACCCAGTGACATTAATGTTTTTGTTTCTAGACCCATTCTCTCTGGCTGGAGCTCCTTTGGAGGTCTGGAGGAGGATGGAGCAGGGAGGGGAGAGTCCTGTGGCTCAGGACAGTCCCGAGCGCAGGGGCAGCAGCCCGGACCTCAGTGACCTGCCTCCACCAGGGAAGAAGGGCCGTCTGGAGTTGAATGGCAGTCCTACTGGGCCTCGAATCATACGCCACAATGGTGCCCCACAGAGACCCCTGGGGGGTAAGTCACTAAGTTAACAAATTTGCTGAATTTCAAGTGTGTCAGAGGTTTTCAAATCCCCCACCGACCACATCCTGGCAGTGAGTCGACTTTGGCTCATAGTGCAGAGTAGCTGCTGGGAGAACCACAGGGCTGTTTCTGCACTGGTAATCTATAAGTCTGGGGGGAACTGTATAATACAAGCTGCTTACCAAATAAAGGAGATTGCACCATATAAACAAGATTTATACTAGTCACTCGGCATATCGATCCCTGCGTTCCATGTGAAACTTGTTTCTGTGGGGTTATGAGTGTGTATTTCTGTAGCACCTGCTTTGTTTATGTTAGCTTTTTTTGTATGTGGCTTTTAATAAACTGTATCCGTTCTGTTGGGCATATTAGTCCCTGGTTTGAAAACCCTTTGAACAGGATTCCTCTGCCATATACACACATTTCTATCCGTTGTCACAAAATAAGAATTCACTGATCACAAAGTAAAAAATGCTTAACTTCAGCACCCACTTTAAAAAATTTTTTATTTGATTGAAAAAAAAACTGTTTTGTAAGATATACACACAGATATATACATATATTATATATTATGTTCAAGAAGCAGCTTTTTTTTAATTATTTTTGAAATGACTGTTTCTCTTCTTTTTTTCTTTTCTTTTTTTTTTTTTTTTTTTAAATCAGTCATAACTGTCTCTCCCTTTTTGAACAATGGTGACCTTTGGCAATAGCTAAAATACCTCAAAATCAAAACTATTTACTAAAGGGCACTTTTCAAATGTGTGCAGTTTTCGTGTCACATACTAAAACCTTAACACTTATATATTAGATATGTGTTGATCTGGCAATATCAGTTGAGTTACTAAACATGACATAATCAGAAATACTTACAAACCTTATTGCACTGGACTCATCTGAGTGAATTTGTTTCAACCAAATGTGACAATTTTGGGGAACATACAAACTTAACCTTTAGAACAGTGCAGCCTCAAAACACAGCAGCAAAAATATCAGAAGTTGATGATTTCTCACTGCAACACATCAAAATCTAAAAAAAGGCTAATAAGCTTGTATTACCTAAATGTTATCTTAACATCTAGTTGACTCATTCACATAGCCATTCAAGAGATTAGAGGTCTGAAGCAACATCTCAGCATGTGAACCACTGCAAACAGCAAATCACAAGACAGGGTCGAGCGAGGTAGAAACACCTCAGGCGAGAGAGAATGTATGTGTGTGTGTGTGTGTGTGTGCGCGTGTGCATGCGTGCGTGCGCATGTGTGTGTGTGTGTGTGTGTGGTGGGGGGTGTCGGCAGAATAACAAGGTGAAGTGAACAAGGCAGTGAAGAGGAGTGCTGGTCTGAGGAGCTGCTGCGAGTTGACAGTTATATTTCCCTGTTGGGGGAAATTCACTTACTTGAATTGGCACGCTGCTGCAGTGTGTAATTCACTCCATGAGAGCCTGGAGGCCTGGGAACCCAGTGATTAATGTGGAGGAAATAGAAATATAGGAATTGACTGATTAAAACAACGGGCTGGGGGTCTTGGGGCTGCACCTCCATATTGTGTATGAAGCAGTGTGTGTGTTTTGTATGCCTGTGTTATTATTATTAGAGCTGGGACACTGCCCAATGCTCCCAGTCTATCATTTCGTCTAAAAGCTTTAATTAATTGCCAGATGACAGGTGGCCCCAAACCAAAAGCCTTTTAGGAAAAAGGCTCTTATTAGAGAAGAAGAGAAAAGGAGAGCAGAATGGGGAGAATTCAGATAACCCAGGATGCACTGCATCAAAAACAATATATGAAAACAGGTGCAGATTTTTTTAAAAGGCAATTAAAGTATTATTAAAGTAATTATAGATTTCCTAAAGGTGTCTAAATGTAGCACAGAATAATGCATATTCCAGTATATAATAAATCTACTGAACTGAAGGAACATCGTCCCCTTCAGTTTTATAGTTTCAAGTTTTATCTTTAAAGATGTTTGTGACTTGTTTATCTGTGAAGGTCTTTTGACTGTGTCTTTGTATATTTCAAGTGAATTGCTGTTGAGGTCAGTTGATATTAAATTACTAAACTTTAAAACTGAAAAGATACAAGATGGTTAGAAAAGGATACAGTTCACACAGAAATAAAAGTCATGTGTCTAAATTGACAATATTTTTCTTCACCCAACCCGACCAGGTCTCATGATCCCGGTGTTCTGCGTGGTGGAGCAGTCGGATGGAGGAATGCAGACAGACGGATGTGAGGCCAGAGAGGAACATGCAGAGTTTGTCCTGGTCAGAAAAGACATCCTCTTCTCTCAGCTGGTGGAGACTGCTCTGCTGGCGCTGGGCTACTCTCACAGCTCAGCCGCTCAAGCTCACGGTCAGTCACAGACACTACTGTCATTTGCATTGCACTTGTTTTTGATGGAATCACTTTTAATCCATTGCTCTAAGCCCAGTCTGCAATGATTTGCCAGACCCCTCTGTTATGGTTGTGGCTAAGTCCTGTCTGTCTCATTTGGATGTCAGTTGTTTACATACACCTTATATTAAAAAGTAAGGCTTCATGAGAGTCAACCACTCAATGAACTGTACGTTTGAGCATTAATAGACCATAAGAACTCATTCCCATTAGCTTTTGAAATAAACCATCACACTTTCAGTGATTGTGAAAAGTTCACAATCATAAATAATGCTTTTAAAAAATACACAGCTTATTTTTATTTTTCAGGACTAAAGGACACAAATGCAAGTTACAATCAATGTCTCTGTTGAACCAGGTGCATTTTAATTTATTTTCAGATTAAAGAACCATCCAAAAGAATTTGATGTGGTCAATTACAACTTTTCAAGAGCTTTTCAAGAGCTTATTCACAGTCATTACTTTTTCAAGTATCAAATTCTGTGATTCTATCATCAATTCGGCTGGAGTTAGTGCAGTGCAGACGACTGGTGGATGCTATGTTTGTGCGGACTGTCCCACTAATCACTGGTTCAAACACAAATGCATGTGAGGTTGTCTATTTACAGCAGTCACTGTACTGTTACAGTGGCAATAAGTACAAGAATGTTTCAAAAACACAACTAAGACACAGACAGAGCCTGTAAAAGTCATTAAAGACACAACAAAGAGTCGGACAGGAATGTCTCCACAAGACAAAAATACATTGTGTATTCAGTGTGAGAATGTTTATGAAGTGGAGAAAAAGAAATACTGTGTAATTTATTGTTGCACACATGGTAGTCATCTGCTACAGGACAGTGCCGTTTACTGCTGTCTTTTCTCAAGTATGCAGAAAATTCCATCTGGGGAAAGAGCTACACATAGATGAAATGGTAACAACACAGTTACAGTGAACAGAAATGCTTTTGTGGGAGATCCCCATCTGTTTGAAATCTCACTCGAGTGTGCCGTCATCTCCACCAGGTCTCACTCCAGTGAGGTCAGCAGTGGTGTTACTATGTGGACAGCATTTTGAGGCATTTTGTATGTTGTCATTGTCATTGTGGCATAGTAATCCTTTTACTGACTTTGGCCGATAGGCTCTTATCAGACCTTTAGGCCACATAACTCAACCTGAACTCTTGACCTTCACCTTGATTCTAACCCACAAGTAAGGATATAAAGACTCTTTTTTTCATTAGAAAAAAACAACAAAACAGTAATATTACCTTTAAAGCATTATCCAAATCTACAGTTATGAGTGATTTCTTCACTTTTATGTAAAAAGAGAATTTGACCAACCAATAGAAAATGAAGGTAACTGACAGCTACAAAGAATATTCTTTTGTAATGTACGGCAAGTGTTTGTAGGATTCAAAAATGAGTGGTATTAATAGCTTGTTTAGCCCTAGGGTTTCAGTCTATGTGGAAAACAGCCCGCCACACTGGTCCCCTGTCCACATCAATGCACTGCTTTGTACAAACACCACACCAGGGGCTTCAAAGGGACGACTAAATGGGACATCACCACTCAACACAAACACAACTCAAAGAATGACTCCAGGCAGAGTGTAGTCAATAAAAAAATACAATGATGCACTTGAACACACCAAAGTGCACATACAACTCTGTGTCACAGACCAAACACACACTTCCCTCCTGCATTTCTCAAATGAATACTTTTTGTTTTTAAAACAAGCGTTTATGTTAAATGAATAATTTCTGGCTTAAATTATACATTTTTTCCCTTGCGGTCCACAACCAAAATTACACAGAGTCTTAGCTATTTTCTCCCTGTTTGAATTGTGTCCTGCATTCTTGTGTCCCAGTGGTGTATTTAAAGTCCCCACTGAGGACCACGGCCTTTCTGTAATTAGCTCAGGCCAGTAATTAACTGGGAGATATTGTTTATTTCAATTATAAGGGTCTGAAGGCTTTTATAGAATAGATGGGAGAAGACCTGTACTTTAGGGCTTTAGACACTGAACAGTTAACAGCAGTCAGTGAGAGAGGGACATTGTTGCTGTGCCACGTCTAACAGGCCACAAAGGGTCACTGCTGCGGACCCACAGCACTTTACTGAACCCATTGTAAATTGTAGCCTTCATAATGGAAAAGAACTGTTTTGTAATAGGGCATGCACAGTACATGATCCTGCCACTATGGTGTCTCTCAATAAAGCAATAAAAATACATGTATGCACATGTGTAGGCTGTGGAGAGAATAAGGGACACGTGGTTTATGTCCTGTGTCTCATGAACCATAAACAGACTGACTACACAGATTGGAGTTGGTATTATAAATTCCAGGCGATATGAAGGCTACATTATATTTACATTGTAAACATGCATTTCAGATTAAACAGTCTAATAAGATTATTAATGCTGGAAATGACTTGAGCAGTTTGCAAAGTCTTGTTTTTGACAACACACCAAAATTTCTGGTAAAATGGTTCAAGGCTGTCTTTTTGATGCCTTGCAGCACCAATACTGTAAAACATAGTTTAACTTTTTACTAAACATTAGCTTTAACTGCAAAAATGTAGCCATCAAAATTGTTACTCAAGAGTAGCAAAGTATTTAGTGAAAATACCACTCAAATGCTGAATTGTTAGTTACTTTTGAAATAATCTATCTGCAAAATCGTCTACTAAGCTTGGGGCCTTTTGCCCAAAGGCAACAATGTGTAGCACTTTGTCCTCAATGTCCAAGAGTTACTCTTACTCATCTGTGGATTTTAAAATTTTACTTGAGTAAAAGTAACATTGTTTTCATCCAAAAACTCAAGTTAAAGTTAAAAAAGTACTGTTTGATAGTTATTGTTTTCCAAAAAGTATACAGTACAATTGTAACTACTTTCTTCCCACTTCATAAATGTTAATGATGTACATGGAGGCTAAAGAAAGGTCAAAACTATGGTCACTTCTGAAATTAAATAAAGTCAGTGATACTAGCCAAAAAGCTGTTAGTGTTATAAAGTATTTATGACTGGTCAATAAGGCATGAAAAGTCATTAATTAAACATAACGGGGATTTAAACAAGCTCAACCTCATGCAAATTATTTAACAGACATGCTTTGGATCAGAGCATTTGGATGAAGTGTAGCACTCTCTGAAGCCAGTATTTACTTGTCATTTACCTGTCATAGAGGATAGTTCCTACAGTTTAAGCCTGTGGCTGAATGGGGCGCATGGGGTTTCCCTCGGTGTTTCCAGGGGATGGAACCTGGAACTGGTTTGGAAGAAGCCCTGCATGTGTGTGCAGACTGCTGTGACCATTAAGACTTATTCTAGCATGGAACAATGGGATTACAATGTGTAACCGTGTGTGCAGGCCGCGGCGAGTGTCGACGAGACACAAGTGTGTGTGTAGCTTTGTGCGGATGGGTACACTCAGACATGAGCCAAGCCACCAGTCGGCCACATTAAAGCGTGGCTCTGGGAGGTGGAATTTTAATGTGGAAATGGGAACAATGATTTCTACTTTTAAATGTGGACATGAAGCAGAACCATTGAAGAGCAGACCAAAAAATGATGGATCAATTATTAATGCGTTTGCCATCACACTGTGAGCATGCGAGCCACTACACGAACATGTCCACTTCTCTGTGTGCTGTCATGTGTCATCTGCAACTTGTTTGTCTGCTTATTCACGCGTTTGCTTCCACCCAACTTGCCATTAGAGAAATTGTTGTTGGCTTATTTTCAGATGCGTGCTCGCTTCGTGCTGATAGCCACTAGAGATGCGTGCTCGCTTCGTGCTGATAGCCACTAGAGATGATTTCTGTGTTTGTGTGTGTTAAGAGACAGACATAAAAAATATGAGAAACAGACAAAGCCAGAGAGGGAAAGGAGGAAGACACTTTTTTCCACGTCATAAAAGAAAGAGAGTATTTTATTCCATGTCTTTAAATGTACTTTATGACCTCCTTTTTATCATAAAAAAGACAAAAGCATGTCACATGTCCAACTATGGATCTTCACACATTACATAGAAAGCATTATTTAAATCTATATTCAGTTAATTTGCCCATTCTTCAAATTTTCTCAGTGGCATGTCCAGTAGTGAATATAATCTCTTGTCAACTTTGGTAGCTTTGCTTATCAAGTCCCTGTTACAACATATAGAAAACAATTGTATGAGGCTACAATGGAGAGGTTTCAGGGGCTCCCTCCCACTCTATATTTTTCATATAGGTTTAATGGTGTTCCCTTTGTCTGACCAGATAATGAAGAACACAGTCTGGTCTGTCGGGAATCAAAGATATAACGGTGCTATAAACACCGTGGAAGAATGGGCAAGGACTCTAAAAGCAAAAAAAGAAAAAAAAAAGGGGAGGGATGGACCGAGAAACAAGGGGACAAAGAGACACTGAAAGGGGCTTCTCAGGACCCGTCTGGATCTCATTTGGAGGATAGTAATGCGATTAGCTTTGTTTAGTTTTCACAGTTTCAGCCAGTCCCTAGGAAAACCTGTAGTGTATGGATGTGAGCCTCAGGGAAGACTTATGAGCTTGGGCGAGCTTCTATATTCCTCCAAAGACAATGGTAACATGGCACAACAGAATGTCTTGTCAAAACCTGCAGAATCTATTCTCTTATAGATCATTGTCTAACTATGACAACCTAAAAGAGCAGCAGAGTTGTAGTTTCTGTGCAAATGTTTTCAGCTCCTGTCCAATTCTTGGAGTTGACCGTGAAGTAAACAACTGACTCGTATCTGTCGGTATCAGTAAAATAAAAGAATATTCTTGTTAAATAAGTAGCTTTATACAGTTTTAAAGCACATGGAACTGAACAGTGTGGTAAAATAGCCCAGGGTTTGTGTTCCTGTTGGTGGTTGAGCGTTTACCACATAATCTAAATTGTAATTCAGAGTTTTGCAACATGCTGGAATAACACTTGTATTATACGTTGTTGCACAATACAAAAGGTTAACAACACTAACAGAATTTTTGGTCATTTTGTCTCTTTTTTTTCTCACTCTGCTCAGGGATCATCAAGGTGGGAAGGTGGAACCCCCTGCCCATCCACTTCTTGACCGACGCCCCAGAAGCCACAGTGGCGGACATGTTGATGGAGGTCTACCACATGGTCACACTACGCATCCAGCTGCAAAGGTCAGAGAGGGACACTACCCAAAACTATTGCTAATGGTGTGTGAGGCATTTCAGAGGAAGAGTTTAGATCATGGTGCGACTATTTCTTTCTTATTAAAAACAACATTAATGTGCATATTCTGTGGCGAGAGTGGAACAAAACAGGAGAAGCTATGCCTTTGTGTGGTCGCCCCGAGTGTGCGTGCTGGTCCGCTGGGTGGCTGATGTCATTGCCAATGATTGCCGCTCATGAATTTACCATATCTATCAAATTTGAAAGCACCAATTCTGAAACACTAAAGTTCTAGTTAAATACTCCAGTGGGGATTTATCTATTATCTGTGTACGTCAGGAAAGGCTTGTGTGCCAATAACTCTCAGTCCCAAAGTATGACTGAAGCCAGCATTTGATGGACAGATAAAAACAGATAAACTCCAGATGAGAGGGTTATTGTTGTTATTGTCTTGGTACATACCAGCCAGGTTTGTTTACATGTGACTGCACGTTTCCATAGCAGTTGTGGAGCTTTGCCAAACATTGTGCTCCGTGTCAAAATGATTCATTTCAGGTTAAAACAGGAAAATGGGAGGTGACTGGTTGATACTGGAAGTAGTGGTTTAGGGTTGAGTTTAAGACACTTGTGGGAGAAGATGGCTTTTTGGCACACTATACAAGCTAGCTAAAGTGTTTTTGGCAGAAAAAGTAAGGGTGTATATGCAATTATTAACAACAAACTGCTATTTTGACATTGTTAGACAGATACATTTGAGAATGGATCAGATATCAGATTTTTTGCTTGTTTTAAACTGGGAAATTTTTGAAAGAGATAAAGTGTGATGTAAAAGCCAAGCCCCAGGAAGCCTTCGCACATCTGGTAAAAACAAGAAAGGTTTATGGTGTTTCAAAATAACATTAATTATTACCTTTAACAGTGACATTGACTTTGTTTGGCTTTGTGTAGTCTTTTTTGCCAGCGCAATATGGCACTTTTTGCTGCATTGCCGTGACCCGATGTGCTCTTGTTTTTTCATGTTGCAGTTATTCCAAACTGGAGGACCTGCCGTGCGAACAGTGGAACCACGCGACAGTCAGGAATGCTCTCAAAGAGCTTCTAAAAGAAATGAACCAAAGTAGTCTGGCCAAAGCGTGTCCTCTATCACAGGTAACAAGAGGACAAATGTTCACTACCTTTACCCTAAAAGTCAAAAACCTAATGAGCTTTTTTTTTATGTGCTTTTACAATGCACTAATGACTTAAATGATGTAATGCAATCAGCTGCTAGCTATTATTGCTACATGTTTCTTCATTGATAACGGCTCAACATTTCTATCAAACTCTACCCCACAAAATTAAGGAGCGTGTCAAATCCCAGATGTATGTAAACCCCCATCTTGGGCTCGTAACGTCTTGTATGTGAGATTTATGTGTGTGTCTGAGTGTGTTTAAATGGAGCACTAGTGGGGTGTTGATCGCAGAATCAATTGCAAGCATATGCGCGTGTGGCTGGAGATTCCCTCTCTCTGTGCTGCATGGCCTCGGCTTTCCATGGGTGGCTTCCAATCATGATTAATGTTTGTCTATTGCTATTGTGAGTGTGTGTGGCCGTGTATTTATTATGTTATAAGGACTTAAATGTGTTTACACAGTAACATGCCCTAAAGGAACAAAATGAAGTTCTCCATAATGGAAATCATTAGATTTGAGGGTAAAGAGTGGTTTTGAAATTGAATTTAGGCAGTTTGTGGTTAGACTAAGTCCACACAAAATAAATGCTAGTTAATGTATTGTCCCCTGAATGCATGGAAAAGATGTGTGCTGTGAGCATGCCACGTGTTGCCAGCATTAAAACAGTTAATCCTGTGTCTCTTCTCTTTTTTTCTCAGAGTATGATTTCTTCTATAGTCAACAGCTCCTATTACGCTAATGTCTCTATCGCCAAATGTCAGGAGTTTGGTCGCTGGTATAAGAAGTATAAAAAAATCAAAGGTAAGCTCTCCAATATAATGTGGTCAAGCTTCTTTATGCATAGCCTTCCAACATTAAAGTAATGTAGTGCTTTTGGTCTCAACTGAAGAATTAGATTAGATGTATTAGATGCATCTATGTATGTATAAAAAGCAAAAGTTACTGGAAATAGATATATAACTTTCTTTTTAAGTCATCTCTGTCCAACTGTACAGAAGTTACAAGTTACGTTTTCCTCTTGTTAACAGTGGATTACTTGGAGAAGATGTGGTCTGGACGTGACTCTGCCGATATTAAAAGTGGGTAAATTGTCTTGCTGTAGTGCATCAAAATGCTGTTTGCGTGGCCTCTGTTAGCTCTGACGGTCTTCTTTCCTGTGCAGTTGAGAGAGACAATGTTGCAGACTTCTGCGTCCTGGGCCAGCGCCCCCCTCCTCACTTGGCAGGCCTGGCACAGCTCGGCCATCTTGGAGCCGGAAGTCCTCTCCTCAAAGGTGGATCTGGAGAAGTGCAGAGCCCCACCCAGACTCAGCCACCCGCTCCTCCTCCTCAACAGCCATCCCCGCACGGTCCACTCCACCACAGCGGCCCTCTGCGGTCAGGCCAGGTGCCTCCCCCTCCACCACCTCCGCCTGGAGCTCTGCAGCCCCTGCTGGGTCCAGGTGGGCTACTGTCCCCCCAGCTCTCCCCCCAGCTTGTGCGGCAGCAGCTCGCGATGGCACATCTCATCAACCAGCAGCTGGCCGTCAGCCGCCTGCTCGCTCATCAGCACCCACAGGCCATCAACCAGCAGTTCCTCAACCACCCCCCCATTCCACGCGGATCCTCTAAAGCAACCGGTGACCACTTAGGGAGCAACCCCTCAGCCGCAGAGGTCTCCTCCGATATCTATCAGCAGGTCCGAGATGAACTAAAGAGAGCCAGTGTGTCCCAGGCCGTGTTCGCACGAGTGGCTTTCAACAGAACGCAGGTAGGACTCACTGTGCTATTAACAACTGTAACTATAAAGTGTAGTGTGTCAAACCATAATCATATAAATTATACTTCAGTGTCATCAAATCAAGCAGACGATAATGCAGTGATACAACCCACACAAGGATGTCTGTGGTCAATTTCCTTGCTCAGCCCCAAACAAATGAAAAAACTGCAGCTACTAAAATCAAGTGAAATATCCCTTACACCAACAAACTTGAGTTATAACCACTGATTGATAAGTCATTACTGATAAACAATTATATCATAGTACCCAGAGCTAATTTGAATGGAACCACCCTCTGTGTTTAGCAGAAGCATGGCAGGGCACCGAGTTGGATCATTTAGTCTTGTTTCCCGCCCTCACAGCAGCACAAACACCTGATGTAATCACGCTGTGCTAAACTGGTTACCACATGCCCCATTAGAGCAATGTAATGAAAGGAGGCTGATAACGTCATAAAGGCCAGGTGCTGTTGGTGCGTCACACTGTATAAGTGTCTAATGAGCATTCAGCACATGCTATTAGTAAATCCTCATACATATCATGCTGTAATGTCTGCTGTCCAGGGCCTGCTATCAGAGATACTAAGAAAAGAAGAGGACCCTCGTACAGCATCACAATCTCTTCTGGTCAATCTAAAAGCGATGCAGAACTTCCTGAATCTGCCTGAGAGTGAGAGAGATCGCATCTACCAGGAGGAGAGAGAACGCACAATGAACCCCTCAGTGGGCCTTCCTGCCTCCAACTCATCAAACTCATCTGGCCCCCGAATGTCACAGGTAGCACAAACGTAGCAATATACCAGTCTCTGACAGATCCACTGCCATTTTTGGTGGACTATTTTCTTACTAAAGTCACTTACTAATGAAGTGGATTGACAGTTAGTTTACTCTTTTTGTGAACTGTAGAAAATAGAAGTAAAAGGCAATCGAGTGAAGATCATTGTGTCATAGCAATTACTTTTTTTCATTTAGTAAACAGTGGAAATAATAAATGGGTGATTCTGGACACAGCTACTGTCTCTGCTGGAAGTCAACAAAGCTGTCCTATGTTTGTGTGTGTGCATAGAAAGTGTGGGAGAGGAGCTTAGACGACCAGATAAACCCTGATACCTGGGCCTCTATATGGAAGAACAAGACTAAGATATCCAACTCGGTACGTAATCTATAATCTGTAACTTGCCCTCACAAAGTAGACTACAGCACGCCATCTTAAACAAATTCCATTTCTAATGGAAAAACAACTTCAAAGTTATCATAGAAGCATTTTGTAAACACAAAAGACATTATACAGTATTTGGGAATTTCTCTTTATGTACACATAATTTAGCATTGTCAGTGATAAGAAGTGCTCTGTGATGTCAGGACAAATGCCCATTCAAGGCTTTGGGTGAATTTGTGTGCTATTCTTATTATGTCTATGTAAAATTATCTTAGCATCGTTTACACTGAGGGAATGTAAGCTCGCTGGCCTGTACTTGTCTTGTGGACAACTTCAAACATTGTGTATACAAGCATTCAGAGGGCCAATACATGTTCATTCAAACAGAAACAACAAAGGAAGACAAAAGAAAAGGACTTAATGACTTTGATCTGTAAACAAAACTCATGTGGAGACGTGCGGCGCAGATGTGCCGTCAACGCTCATACAAGCAACATTGCATGTCTGTTTGGCCTGATCATAAGCTGATAACCTTACCTCATGTATATAAACACAAGATGCAGTTTTGATGTGGAAACACTTAGTCATTTGTAATATATACTGTATGTAATGCATCCTTTAAATGATCACTTAAGTACTAGTCACTATGCTTTCATGCTATTCTCTGCCATCTCTGCTTATCTGGTTGGCATCTTAAAATATATAACATCTGTTACATTTGTACTTTCTCATTTTGTCTTTGCAGCCAAAGCAGTCAGGCCCAGGTTCGGACCTCCCCATAAAGCTGGAGTCCTTTGACATTACATCAGGCATCTACGAAGAGATTCAGCAGGAGATGAAAAGAGCCAAAGTGTCTCAAGCTCTGTTTGCAAAAGTGGCCGCCAACAAGAGCCAAGTACGAGATATATTTAAGCATTATACAAACAAGTCTGTGGGTCACAATATACAATCACATTTTACTATTAGATATACATATAGCTGGAAATCAAAAATGTGCATCATTGCATCATTCAAATGTATAAAAGAATTAGATTATGTACAAATTATATCCATCCATTTTCAAAACATAACTGGACTTGATGTGAACGGTAGCTGCAACATTGGCTGCTGTATGATTAGTTGAAGTAATGGGAGCTAAATCAGGGAAATGCTTCATGCAGGTGTGCTTTACTGTGCAGTCCCACGTCTAATACTTGCATCAACGCATATATCAAGATTTGATATCTTTCTCAAGCACATGCCAGTCACACCCTTACACTAAACCTTTCGCATCAAGCTGTCAGAGCTCTATGTTGTTGGAGTGCATTGTAAAACTGGAAACACATTGTCAAATGAGTCCAGCATGCTGATGAGAAGTAAATGAGACACAGGGCTTAGACATGTGGAGGTGTAAGGAGGGTGCATTGTTCAATCTGGCTTCGTAGAGATTTTACTGTCGTTTGGCAATAAATCATTTTGATACACAGGACAATAGCATTTTTAGCATAAAAATACGTTTTAACATGTGAAGAAATATTTAATGATGCTCTGATTTTGTTTCAAATGATTTTATTGAGGCAGCAGGTTGATATATGTTACACACTAAGACTTAAAAGTTCCTTATTTGTTTATAGAAGTACCTGAAAAACCCTGAAAAGTTGCATAGTGTTGCTTTGAGATTATGAAATGTTTACTATAACTTATCAAATCACAGCACTGGTCTCCTCCCCTTCTCTTCTTTCTTGCTTATATTTGATCCTTTTAAGAATCCATCAAAAACAGTAATATTACAGGTTAATTCTGCCAACATGTTATTGCACTGTGTGTCATGTCTAAACTGTCTGGCCAGCTCGGTTTATACTTGGTCGATACAGTGAGACCATCTCGCCCCTGTTCATAGCAGTAGCATGTATCTATGAGTTAACAGCTGTAAGCGTGACAAAGGCAGAGTTTCTATACATGCTTGCGGGTGTGTGCGGTTAGTGCTGTCCCTTAGGTTTGGTCGGGTCTGGGGGTGGCTGGGGTCACGGCTCAGTGCACCCATCTGCTGCAGCTGGCCACAAAGACAGAGAGAGACGAAGAGGCAGAGAGAGGGAGATGATCAGGCTATTAGCGGTGCACGCTGCCCGAGGTGGCTGGTTGAACACAACAGCTGGTGTCACAAACCAAACCAGTCTAGCAGATATAATTGAATCTTCTCATCCCAGCACACTCATAACATTTGCAACTTTTTAAACTAGTGCGATAATAGAGCAATAACAACTCTCGTCATGTAACTATTTGAAATAAATCTTGCCCTGCCACTTTTATTCCTACCTTAAATAAAAAGAGAGCAGTAAATCGTGACATCAGGATCATTTAGAATAGTATTCAAGCCCTTTTTATCTCTGTAGATCATACACAAACCAACACATTGTCTTAAATCACGTCTGTCTCTGGTCCAGGGCTGGCTATGTGAGCTGCTGAGGTGGAAGGAGAACCCGAGCCCAGAGAACCGTACCCTGTGGGAGAATCTGTGCACCATTCGCAGGTTTCTAACTCTACCACAGCCTGACAGGGACCTGGCCTATGAGGAGGAGTCCCGGCACCAGCACACCGAGAGGCTGCACACTGTACTGCACCTGCCCCAGGACCCACAGGTAACAACCACAGCCTTCACACAACATAGAAGAGAAGTGAGGACCGCATTTGGTAATCAGAGTTTTGGAAATGTGCAGATTGAAAGTCACAAAGTGTGCCCTAGTCAGTCAATAGTCAAGTATAACAGGATATGTAGCATTATTAAACATAATTGAGATTAAAATATGTTGATATGATGATTATCTTACCATACTGTCTCTGGTCCAGTATGAGTTGAAAATTAGCAGTAAATACAGTTTGACTATGGCTGTGATATTGGATAATGGTCATAGAAAGAGAACCCCCGACACATATACACTGGCCACACCTGTAAACATTAATTTCTTATATTATATTTCCTCCTTATGAGTGTTTACAGTGGTGTTTGATCTAGCTGTGCATGCCCATGTGTTTGTGCGTCTGTTCGTGCCCCAGTGGAGCGCAGAGTAAACACTGAAGCTGGGTGGTGTGGCACCAGAGGAAATGCCCCATTAGTTTTTTGAAGAGGGAGTCAGAGCAGAGTTAGGGGCTTTGAGGTGTTGCTCTGAGGCAGCATCAATGATCGTCTGACTCACAGACACTCATTGTGTTTCTTTTATTGTGTAGATTTTATTTGTACTTGACCAACATGAAGCTTTCTCAATAAGCCATGACACATTTGATGCAACTTATTTTGTCCACCAGTTTGTTCCCTCAATTAATAATAATGCAATAAATAAACAGTATGCAGTGGTTGCTAATCTGTTTAAACATTTATTCACAGATTAATATGTACTTTGTGATTTTGCATCAACTTTCACTGACAGACAAAACACTGACAATAAAGTTTAGGTGCTAACATTAGGGGATGCTAATCTTCTCTCACCACTCTTTTCTGTGTCTGCATATATTCTCATTCCATTCCATTTCAAAACATACCATACTGTCAGTTTTTTCTCTGAATACAGAAAAACAATACAGTAGCATAGGAGGAAGGTCAAGCCACACATTGTGTTAGTCTGACTCCTGATGCAGAGTGATTTTAATCCCAGGTCACCCGGTTAAGAGATTCCCAGCAGCCCACCCTGCTCCGCAAGCCATTATATCCCACATATAGTACATACCACATGCTATAAATCAAAAACAGGCTGCAACTTCCCGTTAAGCATCTCCAAAGTTGTATTTGAAATGGCTCCGCCCATATTTAGCCTTCCCATTCGGAGTTTTGGATTCAAAGGCCGTGATGGGAAGGCGCGGGAGGAAGCTGTGGTGGCACCATTAACACATTCCTCTGCTCCTCTCACACTCTCAGCAAAAGACTAAAAATAAAGTTTACTCTCACGGCGGCCATGTTGGAACCACGTCCAACCCACACCTCGAGAGATGAACTGTGGCAGTGATTTATTAATGGGAAATGAGGTGTGTGTACAAGTTTATAAATATGTGTACTGTCTTCAGATCCCCCCTTTGTCCCACATAAAGCCCCCTCCAACCTCAGGCTCCAGCCAGCCTGCCACCACAGACCACACATGTGTCCCATCTGCCACACATGCATTTACACACCAAATCTTACACTGATAGTTGGTAACATGAGCACTTTTTTGTATACGGACAATGAGAGGGTCCAAAACGGTAAGAACCAACCACAAGATATATATAAAAGATGAATACGGTGTTGCCCGTTGAGGCTTTGCTGTACATTCAACACAACCAGCCATGTATGTGTTTGGACAGGACTATGTCAAATACCGTGAAGCATTTTTGCATGTTGAGACTGTCTATTAACTCTGCAGGTGCTGTATATATGTGCATGTCAGTAACCTCGGCAGCATTACATTTCTTTATGACTGACACTGTCCTGCAGTGCACTGTATGGCTCTTCTTCATGTGATTGTAGCAGTTAAGTGCGTCCCACAGCTAATTTGGCAAAGTCTAAGCTTATAAATAATTTCTTTATTGTTTTTGCTAAATTGATTTCTGCTGCATGTCAAGGGCTGCTCATATGTGCGTAAATGCGTGTGTCCGCTTACTGTGGTGGAGACCCCAGGAGTGGTGGACTAGTACAAGAACTGATGTTCCTGTCTTTGCACAGCAGTGCATCTCACTTTGGTGTAAGAACATTTCTCTGCCAAACACATGACTCCAAATCAGACTTAAATAGTGTATCTCTGGTAGCACTTTTTTTTCCTTTGTCATTTTTATAAAACAGTAATAGATTGTTGATTAATGTTTCCTCACTCAACATCAAGCTTCTGTCTTTTTACTTTGAGATACATTTTCTACAATAATCTTAGTCTGCTTTTATTTTTATTTTTTTGCACTACATCATTGATAGTCCAGAATGTATAGATATATGGCATAAATGAAGTGTTCACTCATTTTAAGGCCTTGGAAGCTGTACTATTTCCAATTTGGTCTGGTTGTATGGTCACTCATTGTGTTAGTCTGTGGTCAAGTAATTAACCCATAAACTCATAATCATACAAGAATCACTGCCAGCTTTGTAACACTCAAAATAATCATTTCCCATAAATAATACTCTTCCATACACAGCCAACAGTTGCCAAACAGCCATCTTGAAATCCTCGTACCCACTATTACGTGCTCATCCAGTGTTTGTTGCATACGGGTCAGTTTAGGACACTAATTTTGACCACAAATCGATAAATCCAAATGAAGTCCTTGTGCTTGCACTAAAGTCTGACTGTGTCTGTTTTTCTCTCTATGTGCATCCTGGTGGCCTTTTTTATCGTCACAGGGTGGAGTGTGGGCTCTCTGGCAAACCACAATTAACTTAATTGTTTAATTGCAGATAAATGGAATGAATACCACACACAGTTTAGAAGAAAAAAAGTGCACCAAGACACAAGCATGCGTCAATATACACTTATGACCACATAAAGACAGTGCATTCCCTGCTCGCCTCACTAACATGTGTGTATACAGCTTTTCATCAAGGATTATTATTTTACAAAAAGGGAACATTTAGTGACTCATCTGCTCCCTTAGCCTCAATCCACTATTCAGTATTCATGAAACTCAAACCACACACTTAATACAAACAGAGGACCAACATTTAAATTTCCAAGGCAGAATATACTAGAGGTCTGTCACTGAAAAAGCCCCAGGTTTGAAAGATATGTGCACTTGAAAATATGCCAAAACTTGGGAATCAAATGTAACTTGGATGATTATTCAAATAATAATAAAAAAAGCCTTGGTTGAGTTGATAAGTTACCCTGAACAGAAACCCTAAACAGAGAAGTAGTAAATAATACAAACACACTCAAATTAACAGAAAAGGTGAAGTCATGCAAAAAACTGAAAAGTGATTTTTCTTCCTTCATTACATATTTATCTCTCTGTTAATGGCGTCTCTAGTGGTCACAGACTAACCCTCATCCAGCCCCCAGCCTCGCAAAAACAGGAGAAAAAAAAGCACACACATTGAATGAGAGACTTATGTGCCCTGGAGGACCACAGCTCATTAAGGAAAAGATGAATATTTCATGTAGTATAATTCTTTCATAATTCCTTGCTGTAATTTGCCTTGATTTAAAAGAAAACGTGTTCATGTCACTGGCTCATTTGTGCTGAAAGGAGAGTGAGAGGAACGAAGGGAGAACAGGAAGCAGTGAGACAGAGGAGAGGAGTTAAAACGATTTTTGATGATTATTAAAGAACCTGCTCCACCCTTGGGGCTCCGCTGTCTGTGGTCTTGGTGTTGTGTTGCTCTGGGGTGACATCAGGTTTCTCATAAAGCTTCAGAAGAGAGTCAAAGGTCACAGATAAAGTTTAAAATGAGCTAAATTGTGAAGTTCATCATGCAAAATGTAATGACTCTGTATATCGCTTTTCTATAAATGCACATCTGTCACTTTCAAAAGCCTGTCTTCACTAAATAATGACTCAAAATCCCATCATAAATCTCACGCAAATTGTTCAGATGTTTAAGAAAATAACAAATCCTGGATGTGCTTCTCTGTATTTTGTAATATATGATGAAACAGGCTTTTTATTACAATTTAAGAACATTTTCCTCCATTTATTATGTCACCACAACCTCTCTGTGTTAACCTTTTTACATTATCCACTATCTCCCTGTTTCTGCCAAAGCAAAAATACAAAAAGTAATAGGAAAGTGGCTGAGCTATTGACTAATGACACACTGCCACCACTTTGGCAAGCATTCCAGCCTAAACTGTATGTAGGGCATTGGACTAGGCTCCACAGACAGTTGTGTTTAAGGAAGAGGTAGAAATCCTAAATTTGTTCTGGCGCCCAATGTAACAGAGCACTGATTGCCTCTTGAGATCCACACGCAGCCAACTGCAACTTTCAAGAAAAGACAAAGTACAGGTCGGAAGAAAAAAAGCCTAAAAGTGTAAAAGTATGTGTTTTAAAGGGTGGTGCTGTTGGAGAAGCAGTGAAGGGTGGGGAGAATGGGATGATGGCTGGTGGAGGAGGTGAATCCTGGCACTCGCTGTTTAAGGGTTGATTTGGACGTAGAGTCATGTTGACTTGGCAGGAGACCCACTTCATTAGTGTCCAGATGCATTAGAAGAGAGTGGAGGGAGGAGGAGGAGAGCAGAGGCAGAGCAATGGAGGCAAGACAAAAAAAACTCACCAAGACAACAAAAGAGAAAAGATATCCAGAAAGAACTTGAGTCAAATAGCTTGGTGTGTGTTCGATCCTGCTCGCTGACATCATCATTAGGGCATGACACAGGCCAGACCAGTGCATGTTGGTGTGTGTCCATTGATTCAAGAGTCCCTCCTGTCAGCCTAAATCAGTTCAGAAATGATGAAGGTCTGTGAGTGGTGGTGAACCAGGGGGGCTCTAGGTTTCGCAATCCATTCCTATTTCCCCTTTCATTTAGTTATTAAGTGCCTCGTTGTATGTTTGTATGGGAACGTTTGTGGCTGTGTGGTCCTCATTAGGCCCGGGATAGCTTGCTTGCTGAGCTTTTGGATTTCTAGCTTCCTTAGTGTATTTTTATCATATTCATAACTAGCACTTTGCATAAGAACAAAACAGGGGAGGTAAAGGGGAAAAAATTATAAGAAAGGAAAACCTAAAAACACACTAGATTCCTGTAAAATGGTCATCCCCCACTAAAACATAAAGCCCTTGTGAATGAAATTGGAGCAATTTCATGGTCTGGCCTGCCCTCAATATTATTTAAGTAATACCCTGTTATTATTGAATAGAGGGGGAGAAAAACGAATGACTATTATCTTTATGTGGGTCCTTTAATTTTAATGCACCACAGATTTATAGCTGGGCATTCCAGTGGGGAGGCCCCTCCCTGCTCTTAAAGCGCGAGGGCGGGACACGACCACAACGCTCTCACAACAGCCACTACCTTCTGACAAACAAGCAAAGTCCCCACTTTCTCTTCCAACACTTCACCCTGTCTGTATCTTTGCTGTCAGCCTTCCTGCTTGTCCTGGCAGCCGAGGATTCCTCTGTTCCTCTAGATGCACCAGTCATGAAAACTAAAACAAATATATGCACGCTTCCATTTAAAATAACTCCACCATTCAATTCCCTGCACTAATGCCTGTTGGTTGTGCAAAGTGCCACTCAATTATTTAGTTTTTTATTTTGGACTTCTATATTTGTGCCCCAAATGTGTGTAATTAGCTTTTTTTTTCTTCAACTTTATTCACTGGTCGTTAAACCTCTCTGTCCTCACTCCCCTGCTTCACTCCATCTATTGACAGGTTTTGAATTGGCAGGTTAAACAGTAATGGGGTGTCATAAGCCCGTAAATGAGAGACTTCCTGGCAGACAGGTGGTTGCCGTTTTACTAGAGCTAATCTTACACACATTAGGTCAAAGGTATACTGGACACATAGCAGCCTTGGAGCTGCTTAATAGACTGTGACGCCCTGTGAGCTGTGAAACACTTCTCACCCTGTCTTCACCCTGTAGCCTTGTGTGGCTACTGTGTGACGAAGGGCAGCGGGGTTGTTTTACAAAGGCTTGCATCATCCTCATTTTGGGGAGAGGTTACGTTTAGAAGTGAAGAATTGATTTTTGATAATAAAACAGTTGAACACAAACGGTCAACGTGTTTTGTTGAAGTGGTGATCAGGGGTCACTGTGCCCCATTAATCAGATCTTTTGCTTTTCTCCTCAGGCCCTCCACCGGCCACCCCAAGCCCCGCTAAAGGAGCACTGCCTGTCACCAATGCGTGAGGAGCCCTTATCTGCCCCAGTCAATGAGGAGGGAAGCCAGACAACAGCAACAGCTCCAGGGGCATGTCCACCTAATACAGGCACCAGTTCAGGAAGCAACAAGAAGCCCAGGTCACGCACTAAGGTAGAAAGTGTTTTCAGATGATTCAGAGTTACCCCTGAAGAGGCTTGTGTTTCCACTATTCTGTGAGAGGCATCTGCTATGTAAACAGCACTGACACACGTATTATGTTTCTATGTGATATATTCAATAAAACTATGAACTTCTAAAAACCTGGATGTATTTTCATTAATTGGAATAAAGAAGAGAGTAAATCCTTCTTTGTAGCGACTCAAGAGGCTTGAGGTGTGATGCTATTGTTTCTGGTCTTTTCTTAGGTTCATGAAGTTAAATTCAGAAAGCTGAACCAGTTTATTCACTCACTATTTAAAGTTCAATTAAATGCAATATGACACTAAATGTCAATGATTAAACTGGATTTATTATTTTTGCACAATTAAGGATTGTCGGTTCTCCTATCAACAGCCGTATCTAAATTCCACTTTTAGAAACTGTACCACACTGACATGCCAAAATAGTAATTATTTGTGTCATTTTGAACCCCATTTGACAATGGAACTGACCATACCAAACTGCTCTAGAAGAATAAGGCTAAAATAAAAGTCCACTATTCATATTCTTATTGCCTAAATAATTTTTTGGTTCCCTCTAGATTTCCCTTGAAGCTTTGGGAATCCTGCAGAGCTTTATCCAGGACGTGGGCCTGTATCCAGACCAGGAGGCCATTCACACCTTGTCGGCGCAGCTTGACCTCCCCAAGCACACCATTATCAAGTTCTTTCAAAACCAGCGCTACCACGTGAAGCACCACGGCCGGCTCAAAGACCTGGGTGATGGGGCAGCTGCCAGCGAGGGTGTGGATGTCAGCGAGTACCGGGAAGAAGAGCTGCTCTCGGGCTCAGAAGACCCAGAGTCCAGCGAAGACGGGGCAGAGGAGATCTACCAGTCCACTGATGGGACTGGGGCTGGCACAGGGGGACCCCCGACATCAGCCAGCTCCAACTCCAGCCAGTTATCCTCAGGGTCCAGTGGTGCTCAGGACGAGGGCAAGGGCCACGGTCGGCCTGCTGCTACCCTGGCTCCCAGCAGCTCCTCGTCTAGTCCCAGAGATCCGGCTGGCTCAGAGTCTCCCACCGGTGCTATTTTACAAACCCGCTCCCATCCACAAAGCTCAGTTCAAGAATCCAATCGGTACCCACAGTTATCTCCATGTCAAATCCGGACCCGCTCTGACCCCTTAATATAAGACTCCACCTGTGGTTAAGACGTCATTCACATCAAAGAGCTTTATCTGTTTTGCTTAATCCAAACTATTATTAGGCAGACACTATCACTACCTGCCTGTGCAGTCTGTGGTAAAGGTCTGTAACGATCCTTAAATCCAGCCAAGCACACTCCACACAATCAGTTCAACACCAAAGCTGAAGATTATTCTTATGTGTGTCTTTTGTATTTGTAACCAGATTGTCTTATGCCAAGTCTTAAATCCTTCCCATTGGCTAAATTGTGATTGTGGGTGGCATTTTGTGCTGAACATTGGCAAGGGGTAAAAGACAGTGGAGTTCAGTATTTTATCACCAAATCAAGTCAGAGCTACACTACATTTTACTGTTTAAAAAACGACAGAATTCAAGTGTGAATATATGATTTTAACATCGGATGAGTCAAGTAACGTTGGTAACGTTGTCTGTTTTTGGACTGGTGACTCTGGGAAGAGGTACAGACTGACGAAGAGAAAGGAATCATAATACATGAAAGATCCTATTACAGTAAACAAGTTGGTAGGGCCAAACCTGTATAACATAAGTGTGTATGAGGACCAATTTAACCTAGAATCAAATGGTCTGAAATTCTGTACTCAGTCACTGACAGACATCTGTGAAAAATGAAAATGAATTGTGGAGCTGTCAAATTACCTCAGCAAAGAACAGCAGGTTCGCAAGTTGTTGTGTAACTGTGAAAGTTTAGACTATTGCTGCTCAAAAACTGATACAGACAACTATTTAGTACTGCCTCCACATGACACTCCAAGGTGGCAGGGTTTTCTCTGTTTTGGCCAATCATCTCAAGTCTGAGCACAGTCACATAGAACACTATGATTTGGGGTCAGTTTGGCCAAGTTTTTAACTGGATTCTGGGGCCTTTTTAAGACCTCAACAACTTTCTAGATCCTCAGGAGAAATGGAAATTGACTGCGTAAAAATTTGGCAAAGATGGCAGAAGCTACTAACTTTATCACAAAGGGGAGAAAAGGGGGTGCACCTGTACTCCATAACCCCCCCATCATCAGTCCATCCCACATCAGAATCACTACCAGATCAATCAAGCACTTAAGCTTCATCAAGACACCCTGAGGACTTGACTGGTGTTCTTGCATATCCTCTGTAAAGGTTTATTCAAACTCAGAGGTTAAATATGACTTGGACATTGGACTGGCGAATGAGGCCCTTTATGGATGTGGCACACTTTGACTTTGTTCCCTTCTTGGCAAGAAGGACCAAGGAGCTGTGTCGAGAAAAACATCAAGGAAGAATGGACAGAGCAGAGATTCAACAGACAATCAGTCACTTTTTGTGCGGTCGTAACCCCTTTCACTCTCCTCCTCGTTCTGTCACGACCTGATGCGTACGGTCTTGTGTCTCACCGCACCTACACACCCTTCACCAAGCCCTATTTATTGCTATCTTTATCCATGATTATTATTATCATTATTGTTATTATTGTTGTTTATATGATGAGAGTTGCTGTCATTGCGTGTTATTTTTACTTTTTATTTCCATGGTTTTAAATATTAGTTGGTAAAATGGGGCGGATGAGATAAAATAGAATAGAAGCAGTTACTGAGTGTTTATAAACTGTCCTGTTATTATTACATTTTTATAGTTCTGTTTTAACAAAATATTAAATACTTTTGAAAAGGAAACTGAGCATTTGATGCAGACAATCTACTTGTTGAGCCATTCAAGAATGTGGCAGGTCGGAACACTCATTAAAATGTCTGTAAATACCCATAAAGGGATTAATTGTTATACATATTCTTTTATTTTGCTCGGTGACTGTACTTGTTTGAGCCAGTAAGAGTGCTGTTGAGTGTTTTGGTTTTTGTTTGTTTTTTATTTTCTTGGACAGCTCAGTGGAATAACTTCATTGTGCCAGACCAAATCCAATCAAGTAAGTGTTTAAAAAGGAGTAAAAACTGCTTTTGTTTGCTGTCAGTGCAGTTGTGTATAAATATATAAAACAATACCTGACATTGGATAGTATTTTTGTTTGACCATCCTGATCAGCTGCTACACTCAGACAAGAAACATTTGAATAAGTAAATCAAATCACTCCACATGATGTTATCACGCTTTTCTTTAAAACAGGAATCAGGGTTAAATGCAATTCCAATGAAATCTAGAATTATTCAGTGTTAAAGTAAATAAAAATTGTGAATTTAAATTTTTGTGTCTTGTTTTAAAACTGAGTTCTGACAGAGGTTCTGGGTGAAGCAAAAGGGAGCGGGTTTCAAATAAATAAGATACAAGTCACTGTTGTGATGTAGTACTCAAGACCAGTCTTGGTTGTGGCACCAAATCAAATCAGAGCTTCTCTACAAGACCGTTACTAAAAGGTCTGGTTTTGTCTTGGTCTCAAACTTATTTTCACTCGGTCTTGTCTCTGTCTCAGACATCAAGACCAACAAAGACCACAAATGGTGCTCACTAGTTTTGGTCTTGACTCAGTCTCGATCCCTGAAATCTTGGTCTTGTCTTGGTCCCGATTCACACTGATTAGAAACAATAACTTTCTGTCAAGGTGTTCTGATTAATCACTTTGACCTTGAAAAAAGTTTGAGCGTCTCAAATTGAAGTTCCTTTTTACCATAGTAAATAAGTAGATCTTAAAAATATCTTTTATCTTCACCATCTTTTGCCAATTAACTAAGGACTTTTAGATTTATCCCATTAATGCATTTCGATTTCAGGTCACTATCAAAGTCTTGGTGTTTTGACCCATTATTGTTTTGACCCTTATTATTGTTTTATGCCAGTATGTCTACATCACAGAATGTCTTATTGCTACAGTTCAGTCAGTCATTACTGCTACTTCACTACTTTATGAGCCCCAAGCTTCATGAAGACAGATCAATTGGTCAGAAGTATCCTAAAAACACTAAGATACACGCTTAAGATTAACTCAAAATGTTAAATTTGTGACTATTCAAAATGTATAAAAACCAGGTTCTGATTTAAAGTGAAAAAAATAGCTAAGGCCATCTCAGGACAGTCATAGACACACAAATGCCACTTCCTTCCATTGCCTCTAATGAGCTTCTACTGTGATGAAGTGCGACAGGGCTGGACAATCTTGGTGTTTAACCTGTCTCTAGGGGTTGGGTCAAGCCTTTCGTGTGTGTCTATGTGTTACACTCATTCAGTTAACAATAGTGCCTAAGTATGAGTGATGAGCTGAAGGGTTAATGTCTCCGTACGAGCCCTTTCCACTCAGCTTGTCTTCAGTGGCTGGAGGCAATCAGTCCGTGCTGTGATTCTTCCACATTTGTATAATCATGCCCGCTGAGATATACACCAACTTTAGCCGGTCCTGTCCCGTGCTTCATAGGATCAAACTGAACAATCCGAGTAACACAATGGAAGAAAAATGAAAGGAATGAAATTTAGTAGTGCTTCTTAAAAACAGTTCCGTTTTTATTGTTAAGTTGATATTTCGGTGTGCTTACATGCAAACATGTACTTACAATGTACAATGTACTTACTTTGAACTTTTTTGTATATAAAGTCAAAAAGGGGCCGTGAAGAAAGAAGGGGGTGTAAACCGAGTCAGCTTCGTGGCCACAGGAACCAAATATTGCTCCATTTGTTCATGTATACAATCAAAAAGTAACCCAGAATGGAAAAAATCTCCCAAAGGGGCTGTTTTGGTAGGATTTTACTGGAAGTCACTGATGACAATGCATCTTCCAGTGTTTGTATAAAGGAAATGCTCTAAAAGTGATAAAGAAGTGCACTGTGTCAGGGTTTTAACTTGGACTAATCAACATAAATCAAGTAAAGGAGACTATTATGCAAAGTAAAGCTAATAAGTGGCCAACAACAAAATCTGAATTTAAATCTTTGTCTCACCTGCCAGCAAACTGGAGTGGAAATTAGATTGCTAGAGAGGCCTCAGTAGAGTGAATTAAAGAATAAACTTCATCAAACCATGGCTTGGCTTCTTCAAAATTCATAAACACTGGGAAATACATCTTTGCTTTAATGGTCAAAACTCATCAACCTGAAAGCAATCAACAGTATTATATAAACCCACGTTTTAATGGAACAATCTGGATGGAAATGCTCTTCTTTCCTGCATAATGTTAAAACAACAACAGATCACAGAGATATTCCCTCTGTTATTACGGTTCATGTAATAGAATTTGTTTTCCTGGCTGTTTTCTCCAAACTTCTTCCCTTGATGCTGAATAAAATGCATATTAAGTCCATAAATATGTTTGTGAGAACATTACGGGAATATCAGAATGTTTTCTGTCATGCCCCTCCTCCTTTTCGCCTCGCAGTACTCTGTTTCACTCTAACACTGTCTCTCTGCACTGCACTGTTTTGTGGTAAAGCACCTCTGGTTTTCATTGTGTACCAGCCGTCCCCTTTGCCTTCCACCTCAGCCCTAAATCTCCTAATTCGACTCATTATTCGCTCAATTGGTGGGCTTTCACCCCTCCCGCCTCAGGTCCTATAGAGCTGGTAGTCATTAGCAAACAGGATTTGTGATGGAGCCCTAACACTTACAGACGGATCCACGCAGTAAGACAAAGGAGCCTGCAGGGTGTCGCTGCAGTCCCCAGTCTCCCCAGTCTCCCCAGTCTCCCCAGTGCTTAGAGTAGCTATGTCACGTTAGATGGGCGTCGGGTCTGCGTGGTGGGGACAGACATGCAGACAGACAGACATACAGACAGTAATGTGCGGCAGGACCACCCACGGCTTAGTGGTTGAGATCCGAAGAGCACTGTGCACTCAGCCTGAGAGCTGCACACTGAGGACTTATGGGAACTCTCTGGGGAATCTGGGGCTGCTAATTTTTCTTCATTAGTGACTTCAAAAGGTTAATATATTTGTGATATAGTATTGAAAATTATATATTTGATCCACTATGCGATCAGAGTCATTCAACCTGCAGAGAGTAACCCCATCAACCCACCAATGTAGTCATAACAAAAGGGATGAAGTTAACATATATTTTATTTTTTAGTGTAGTGTCAGTTTTTGAGTGTAGATCAGTGTGGAAATGTTTGGATAAGTGCAATATGCATTTAAGGTGAAAAATGGTGTCTCACATGCTCTTTCATCCAAATCATATTTGTGTGTACCCTTCTTTTTAATCAGTGTTTACAACAGCGTGGCGGTTTGTTCTTCTAAATATCTATTTGAAACCTTAGAAATAAATCTTACTGTTGTGGGATTTCAAAGATGGGATTTTGTACACCCGCTACAGAGCAGAACTTCAGCATGTGTTTTGTCATAACCTTTGCTAAGAGCCATTTAAAAGGCTGCATCTAATACTTTTGTAGTTTTCCATAACTGTATGTAATGATCGGGACTATACATAAATCCAAGGATAAGAATTGTTTCAATCTGATAGTCAAGCAAAAATAAACCACATTAATGAGAAGATGCATGTGACAGTTCTCATTCTTCCAGGTCATGGTATGCTACTGTAGCCTTTTAGATCAAAGTATCTCTAAGATCTAAAATCAGGTCATTCCTTTTTTTTTAATCCACTTTAGTCATGTTTAGTGCAGGTCTGTGATTTCATCAAATGTAATAAATGCCGATAGAGCAGGAATTGGTTGCAGATTTTTTGGCTGATGCCCTTGTTTATTTGTGCAAGGGGGAGAGATTGACAGGTGTCTGGTGCACAGAGCCCCTCAGACAGCTGTGAGGGCACCACTGCAGGGTATTAGGCCTGATAGAGGGATGATTAGAGAACATTAGAGGTGAAGGGGGAGAAGGGCCACAGCTGTTGCTGCTAACTATTATTACCCACAATGCAGATCCGAGGGGAGGCTCTCGCTGCAGTGCACTCACACCTGTGGCCTCCCGCTGTGGTCAGGGCGATGATACTCAACCACTGAGACTCTATGGGTCACATATATACAGTACACTTTTCATACGACACAAGCTTGTCAAATTTCATTCATCAAAAGTGGGAAAACATCAAACATTGCCAACAATCAAGCTAACTAAATGGAAAGAGATGAGCAAATAATTCAGTAGCAAAGGTTGCTAAGTTCAACCAAAAACACTTGCTAATCTTCCTGCTCCTTTCCTCTAATAATGAACGCAAAAGGAATTACTGCACTGTGGCAATTACAACCATAGTCAATCAAATCCAACCTGAATTTCTATACTACCTACCTACTTCCACAAATAAGATAAACAGTTCAACTCTAATCCTATGTATTCAACTCAAAGAGACACAAAGAAATTGCGCAATCCATCTTTTACACTGAACTACACTTATTTTGAGGAAAAGTTGTGTGTGGCTATTGGACTCATGGCAGTACAACGTTGAGCATCATAATGTAGCAAAGAAACACAAGGCAGTGGTGTCAGTCACTCGAGGGGCAACATGGAAACAAACAGTAAACAACAGCAGACATTCAATTAGCCAAATGTTATGGCGTGATTAACAACTGTGTGTCAAGACCGAGCCTTTCATCAAATCCTCTACAAATATGGCTTTTGACATTTTGAGTTGGTCAGAATACTTTCAGATGTTGTTTTCGGAAATGGAGATGATGCCAGACTGGAAAGTGCCATTGTGTTTGTTCCATTGGACATGTGTGTTAATTCAGTACAAAGCACAGTTAGCCAAACACTGAATTCTGGTAGTTTCAGCTGTAAAATGTTGAAAATTGTGTGAATTAAAAATGGCATGGGTTGCACAGGGTCGGGTTTGTCTCATCCAATCTGGGTCTTTGTCAGGCGAGATCGGCGGTATGAGAAGGCAAACAGCTGCTGTGATTAAAAATAAATCGCACTCAGCATTTCTCTAAACCCTGGAATAACTAATCTAGACTGGAGCCATGAAAGATACATGAGGGTAAATGTAATGATTTCATCCATCAAAGAGTTTACTTAAACACTTTAAACCACAATCTTAGACACACGCCGGGAGAGGCTGTTCCAACACAGCTGCCTCCAAATAGTTATGAGCATTAATATTAGGTCAAGCAGCCACATGGGAATGAACCATGAAAAGGATAAATCAACATACCTAAATGGACCAGCTAGTGG
The DNA here is from genome assembly GCA_036850595.1 of Rhyacichthys aspro. NCBI lineage: Eukaryota > Metazoa > Chordata > Actinopteri > Gobiiformes > Rhyacichthyidae > Rhyacichthys > Rhyacichthys aspro. The sequence goes on from CM072168.1 coordinate 12,888,380, forward strand.
TGGTTTTAGAGTCACATTAGATTGAGCCTTGGGGATTCAACTACACAAAAGTAATGTAATATAAAGGCTTTTGACCATGATTCTTTTGTTTATACAAGTTTATGAAGCTGTATCATTCAGTAGATGCCCCAAATGAAAGTTTGCCTTTCTCAGAGTAAATCAGTAAAATAAGCCATAAAACATCAGCAAAAGGAGTCAGCCCATCAGTTAACAGTCTGATATACCCTGTAAAGAGTGCTGCGATACTAGACTTTTAGAATTTTTACAATCTTAAAGAAGTGGAAAAAATGAATTACTTAAAATAGTGATTGTCTTAGAAGCTCACAAGGCAAAAATATTAAAGATTTGACCTAAAGTGTAGAGAATGGATGTGTAAAAAGGACACTGGTCATAAGATCAACCTTTTGATTCCCATTACCCTGACCTCCACCAGGCAATGGGCCTGTCCCGTCCCCTCGGGCGGTGTCTGATGATGGCTGAGGAGAAGCTGAGAAGAGGCAGGTGTTGTGTAGGACAGCACAGCCTGGGGCTGTCCCTCGCCTACGGCCTTATTCTGCCCCTCTCCTGATGTGTCCTGACAGAGACAACTGCTGGGACAACCACTGGAATGAGCACGGCACACCTGAGATGAGATCAATGACCAGTGTGCTGCAGCAATGACGTGAACATGTGGAATCAATATGATTTAATGTAGAGCCACAGTTTGAGCACATGGTGATTGCACTGCAACAGAAATACATAACATCTAGAATTTACAGTATATTATAATACAGTCTAGGCTTTTTCAAGGGGGACAAGAGACTATATTTTAAGGGTATGAAGCCTCATCTGCTCATGTGACCTCCAAACAGGACAAGAGAGGTCAAAGTTAACTCCTGGTTTAGGCCCATTTAGTATAATCCCCTCTCTCCAAACTTTCCATCTGTTCAAAGGCAAAAACACATAAATTACATTAAATAGTAATGACAATGATATCAACAACATATAATCATATTTAAATATTTCTGACATATATGGAAAAACATTTTTCTCTCCAATAAAGACAAAAAAATCGATTGCATTAGCCAGCATGTGAGATATACATACACATTCACCAGGGTTACTGTGCACACATGATTAAACCTCACGGTTTCACAGGTTTCATGTTCACATACATACGTTTCTTTAAACACATCTTAAAGAGCTCAGAATCATTTCATGCTTTATCACGGAGTTGCCAAACATGGAAACAGAAGGCTGTCAGTCAATAACTTTTCTTCTTAGCATTTGCAAATTCTGGGCCTGAATTCTCATTAGGCATTAACTTCATCAGTAGTCTATTGAGCAGCTTGTCTTGCTTGAATGGACATCTGTCACTTATTCTCTATGTCTGTTTATCTTAATACATCCAAATGATCATTTCTGTAGATTGGCAAATGCTCAGTGTCCTTCCACCTTGATTTACTCTGAAGAAAGATAAACAAGAATCATTCAAATATTTACTACAGTGAAAAATAAGTAATGAGACTGGGAGGATGCAATAATGTCTGTTTGTTGATGTGTACTTTGTTTGGAAGCCTTATCTACACAGACATATGGGGACTTCACTCTCTTTAGAAGAAGTGCATGGTTTTAATTCATGGACAAAGACTTCTTTAATGTGAGCAATGCTGGAGGAAGTTTTGGACAAAAAGACACAAATGTAGATAGGAGTAGATGCAACATTTCAGGTTTGATATCCTGCTTAAATGAGGACAATGTAAGGGTAATATGTGTGAGCAGCAGCAGGATTAGCACAGTAAGCCTGTTGCATAGTGAAGGAGAAAGGAGAAAACGTCTATATTGTACATTTATTGATGCATACTGTTTTCTGCACATGCATATAGGGTACTTTGGTACACCACTGAATTAATCCAAGCAACATATAGTCAGTTTAAAAGCCATAAAGCTTGAGTTGTTAACATTAACATGGGCACATAGTACATTCAATATTTACGATCACAAGCTGTCACATAATGGGCTTGTAAGGTACGTACTGTCACACAGCTGAGGGAGCTCAGAAATAAGTTACAAGTCTTTACACTTCCTGTATTAAATCATATACATTTTTTAAGTGTTGCTGTTTGGAGAAGCTTTGTGTACGTGTTCAAGTTGCTCAGGTCTCTCCCTTGCACATGAAAGACATATTAGCTCACCTGCTCAACAACAATACAAGCCATATCCACTGTCACGCTAAATTAGCCTCGACTGGACGCACACACACAGACCATAGCAGTGATTGGGTGATGACAGCAGCGATATGAATGCGCTCCTGTCTGCTAGGTAACCGTGCCTGTCTGTTGATGCTGGACTGGATAACATTCACAGCTCAGCTCTGAAGTCTTTCATCCAAAAACACACAGAGATCTCCTTTCTCTTTGTGCTTATTTTACATTTTACATAAGAAAATCCCTGTGATATGATATTTTACAGGAGCAGACTTTCATGAGACACCATCGAGGGCTCTTTTAAACAAAACGTATATCTTTCCTTGTAATATCTAAATTCTTTGTGTATGTGAATGGGCCATGTTGAAAAAGTATTACGAAACATACTAAATTCAATTCAAACTTCTCTTTAATATTAACAATAGAAACATTAACATAGTCACATCTTTAATAAAAATTATGAAAGATGTCGTCTTGCTTTTAAGATCCTGACAGTGGAGTTGTACAGTGAACGTTATCCACAAAACTGATACTCTTAAAGGTACAGTGTGTTGGAGGCATCTACCATCACACACCTCTTCTTTCTGCAAATACAGAAGCCGTGCAGGGACACACTGCTGTCTGTGAAGAAGCCTAATAGAAACAGATCAGATGACAATCAATATAGTTCATAAATGTCTTGAGACTTCATGCAATATTGTGTCATTAAAACGTCAGTGTGCTTTACACCAAAAGTGCTCAGTTTGTCTGCTCCGGACAGCTGTAGGAACAAGAACAACAAGGAATAAACTGGTCCTTTCATTTCTGTTTTTAGTTTTTAGTCTGTTTCACAATTGAAATCATAATTTTGACTAGCAGTCTTCATTTTGTTGAACACAATGCACCATGTGGTGGCTAGACAAAGGACAACATCTCTGCTGCATCTGGACCAAAAGATTAGGGTGAGGCCTCCACACACAAAACAAGACTTTTTTCCACGTATACATTACAAAATACCTCTGAGATTAGATTGCATTATGTCACACTACTGATGTGGAAAAGATACATTTCAAAAAGACCAAGTGATATCACAAGTCAAAGTAATGTGATGGTGGACTGCTTTATTTCTGGTGCGCTCCCAAAAGTTTAGAAATCATTTAAAAAGCATTGTGACCCACACAACACCACTCTAGGTCAGCCGTTTTCTTACTAATGGAAACTCCTAATTGCACCTTCTTTATTCACATTTCTGTTTGCGTTTTCTGCTTCCTCACTCCTCCTCTAGTTGTTACCTCCCTCCTCTTTGACTTTAACTGTGCAGTGCCAGTCACTCAGTCAGTCAGTGGGAGCAGGAGCGGGCCTCCTAGCCTCGCCTCCCAGACAACTGCAAACAATTAGGGAAATTAGTGGCTCCAGCATCACCATCAGGAGGCCTGCTTGTTTATAATTTAATCGGGGCGCATGTCAAAACAGTCAGGGCTTGAGAGAAACAAGATGCGTCGGCGAGATGAAATTCAAACTGCCAGCCAGCTCAAAATATTAGGACTGTTTGTTTAATAGCGTGCGACCAACTGGGTAAGAGCAAAACGCAGGGAGCGGGGGGTTAGGAGGGCAAGAGGAAGGCAAACACATAGGAAAAAATGATGTATTAATTTCGTTTTTTTTTATTCATTATACATCTTGTCTAGTTGATGCATTTGAATTTTTAGGACTCCTTCTTTCCGCCTTTTTTCACTTAGCAGTGCACTGGGAATTCCAAACGCTTGGATCTGTGCCGCCTTTCAAATTCATTATAAAAGCTTTTTGCTAAGTAAATAGAGAGAGGCAGGGAGAGCAAAAAAAAATGACACATTCATTTGCCTCTTAGCCCCGTGCACCCGCCCCCCTTGCCCCCTGACAATATATAAATAAACTAGAGTGACCTGATTGAGATGTAAAAGGCAGGGACTTAGCACTGGGACCATACATTACTTCCCAACATTAACAGTAGTCTACTCAGCCGACACATGGTGGTGGGTGTATGGCCCCTGGGCAAATGGTGAGGCTAGAACTAATGCCCCCCTCCTTCTGCTTTAACCACTCGGCCCATGCCCACACCCTCTGGAAAGTATGGGCTATAGTTGGCAAAGTCGTGATATAGCCGCAAAACTGACATATTTTACGTCGACGCTCCCGGATTGTGGGATGTGTTCATGTAAAGAGTTATCATACTCAAACCACTTGGCCATTTTTCCCTGCCCAGATTCAACATTTCCCCTGCATTTAAAAACATGGTGGAAGTCGTCATATGTTCCAGCAGAAAGAAAACAGTAAAGTGTTCATTTGTAAAGGCATTTGTGTAAAGGATTATTTGGAAGTCGAAATAAAAAAGCAACTTGAATTATGTGTTGTGTGTAACCAAATTCAATTAATGCAACATGGTGTGGTATATTAACACATTGCTGTCAATTTATGTCCATATTTACAAGGGAGATTATGATTTCTAAAAGCAGTGGTAGATGATCTAAATTCAAGAGACTGGCCTCAACCACCCAGTCACTTGAAAATCTTGTTGCTTGTGATACTTCTGCTTAATCCATGCCAAATGACAGATAATAACATTTTTACTATGTAGAGTATCAACAAGTAACTACTAACTATTGATTACTGTTAGTCCAGTATTTAACTTGTGACAGTCAGGTGTGTTAGCTTAAGTTATTTATTAGCATTTAGCTTTCAATTAAACTGGTAATATCAAATCGGACTTTACAGCTGTGTTAAACACTAATAAATAATTTTACTAAATCACAACTGCGTCGGTCTGTGAACAGCAATGTTTATATTTAGACTTGATTTAAAGCACATGACATAACATAGTCAGAAAACGGCTTCCCAAGATGGAAAATGTGATAATCCAGGGAGCACATGAGTGTGACATTAATTAATGGTTTGTAAAAACTTGAATGAAATACTTTTGATTTGGGAGACAACATCAAATACATTTTTCCTAATACCATTAAAGCACAAACAAACATCTTTGGAGATGCAGCACTTGTTCATAAAGAAAACTCATGTCATTAAGGACTTCCTAAAAAAAAAAAAAGTCACTAAATAGAAGCTTGCACTGTCTAAGAATCTCTCTATTCTAAAGAGACACTGAGGACAAAAACAGGAGAGAAGGAGGGTGAAGGGTGAGGCCTGACAATGATAGTCTCGGTGGAGGATCATTAAGCTGATGAGGATCACAACAAGGCAGTAATTGGTGATAAGCTGATGTATGGTGAAAGTGATCCAGAGCCTGGGATCTTGATAGCACAAATCCAACCAACACACACACCACAGATGACCAAAGACGCAGACTGTGAGCCTGCCAGACAAACAGGGTCTTGGTCAAAGAGCATTATTTAGAGCACATGGCTGTATGCAGCGTGGCTCCAAACGACTTTGATTACACTCGTCTGTTAGCTGCTAATGCGCGTTGCCTCAGCCTTTTCGGCCGGTCAGTCAGACAGACACACAGAGCCTGACCATCAGCCGCCTGCTATCAGCGCTCTAATTGGATCAGTGGCACGAATGCGATTACTGCAGGCGTATTTATTTACATAATAATTATTACAGCCTTCCCAGAGGAGAGCGCCAGGATCTGGGGAGAGATGAGGGGCTGGATAGGAGAGAGCACCAAGGGAGGGGTCGGACAGTGCACACAGCAGGAAAAGAGTGAAGAGTCAGAAAGACAAACTGTGTGAGTAATGAGCAGATTCAGAGAAGAATGTTTGAAACAACACAAAGGATGTACCCCATTTTTGGCTTGATATAGTGATGACACGATACTGAAATGAGTTTTGTGTTGCACTTCCACCTTAAGATAATGGGTTTTATTCAGATTTTGGTCAGATACCTGACATTGGGTGTTTACCAACCATAACCTGAAGCAGGCTACAAAAAAGTAAACGTCAAATAATGCTCAAGTTCTAAGAAAAGGAGCCAAAAAAGATAGTGCCTGAAAATGTGGGTGGCATCTATGGGCATCAGTAAAGTTTTTTTTTAGTGTCTAACATTTAAAACTTTAGCTTGCTGACACTGATAGTAAATCTCACAGATGTATGGACAGAAAAACAGAGTCATTATTTCTCTTAGCAGCAGATTGGTGGCTTTAAGCTTATTTCTACACACATTTCCCATTTTGCCTGTGGCTGCTGATGCGATACGTCTTTACTGTTTGAACAAAATTCTGATAAATTTTGTTCCCCTGGGAGTCCTCCTCCAAACTCAATATAAACACGGCTTTCTATTTCAATAACAGACAGACAGAGAAAGAGACAGACTGATAGAGACAGAGAGGGATGGAGAGACTCTGGGGACATGGTCGCGTTTACGTTTACTGCCATTGAAGTTGTCCAAAGTCTGGCATTGCTTGCCGCTTAATGGTGCTTAATCACGGAGCTCCTAAAATAGGCCATTATATCAGCACAGCGCTCTAGAATTACACAGAGCCCTCAGGGGCTGAACAACAGTGCTTTTGTTAATAAGATGCCATTAATCAGATCCATTACAGAAGCCACTGGTCCAACAGGCAGCACAGTGGTTGATAAATATCTCAAGAATAAAAAACAATTTACTCACCTTGTCCAAACTGCAGCTGATATGTGTCTAGAAGTGTGTGTTTGTGTGTGTTGACGAGGAGTTAGGGTGGGACAGGAAGCATGGAAGATGACTAAAGAGACCCACTGGACTGGTAGCAGAGACAGTGCTGTAAATATTTGTCATTGATTTAAAGATAGGGATTAATACTAAATAGTGCAAAAGCAAATGTCTGAAATCACTTTGTGCAAAAAGAGCTGGAATATATGGTCAGAACTGTCTCTTTAAAATGTATTCAAAATATTCAAATATTCAGTTTGACTCAAAGTTTAAAATAAAATAGAAAGTTTTCTTTTCTCGTGTTTGAATTATACATTACAGTACTCATAAATCTTATTTTGCAGACTTTTTTTTATATTGCACAGAAAAGTCTTCTTTCTCTAAACATAGCCAAGTCTTGCTAAGCATAACATAAATCTCATATCGTGCTGCCACAACATTTTATTTTTTTTATTTTTATTAGGATAAGGCGGAGAGTTGTCATTAATGGACACTCTTCAAGCAGCCTGCCATCATCTGAAAGGCTCCTCTGGGGGCTAACTGTCCACACTAATGGGGCTTTAATCAAATATCCAACAACTCTGCCTTCACTAATAGCCACTGAGCCTATGCTCAATTGCTTTCGTGGTGCTAGTCATCGATCTCTGCATTTCAATATTTATAATTAACTGACCACTAACGCGTTCATGAAGTTGACAAACTCTCCAAACGGCTAATTAAAATGTACTGTCAAACACGGCCATTTTTTATTATCATGGGATATTTCACTCAACTTCAAACCACAAGGACCCTTTTATCAATTTGTAAATCATTTGTACCATCACTTCCTTCTGATTCATTACGGCCTCTCCTCTTAATCACTTGCGTCTTTACCATCAATCTCTCCCTTCCCCCTGCCCACCATGTCTGTCTCTTTTCAGACAGACTTTCATTGCAGATAGAGCTGCTAATTCCATTCATTATGAACCAGTATGTTTCAGTGTTTGTTTATGGATTGGTTTGACAGTCCCTTGAACGGGCATCTGGTCCACTTTGGCGTCAGGAAAACAAGTAAATAGGAGCAAAAAGCAGAAGAAATCTTGAAGAAATGAAGATAAGACTTTACAAAGCTACTTCAGATAACATTAGGATACAAAATTCAAATTCCATGCAATGGCCATTGTATTTGTTACTGGTATCTTGTAAGGGTCTTGAATGTAATGTTTTCACACATTGTCCCATCAGCTACAAAAGGTTGTAATTCCCACAAAGTAACTGGTATATGGTGGGTATAGGAGCTCTTCCACACTATCTGCACATAGTATGACTTTAATGATGTGATTCTTAGCATCATGTTCATAAGACCTCTTTGTTGCATAGGACCTGAAGCAGCTGCATTATAAAAGTCTTTATTTTTAGAGTTTAGGAGGGGCACAGTTGTCTTGTAAAAACATGTGACAATTTAGAATCAGCTCCTTCAAAAATACCATATACATATAAATCAAATAATCTCCCATATACCAACCCCTATAAAAATTTAAAAGTCTAATAAAATCAGTAGTTGATTTACACGGTGATTATACATAAACAGGGCTGACCTTTATTTATTGTGAATGTTGCTACTAATTAACACTTAACCTGCAGGGTCATACATGTTGCCATTTATCTGTTTCATAACCTCTTGCCTTGAAACTGTTCGTGTCTACACCTACACTTGTGTATGTCCCTAACAGGTGTGTCCCTCACGCTACACTGACTCCTGCTGCTCAGCTCTGTCTTTCTCTTCAACACACACACCAAGGCTAATCAGTCGCGCTTCACAACCAAAAGATGGCACAGCGCAGCCTGGATAAATAGCTGAGGCCCATGTGTCTTCAGTATTAATAGTAATTGTGTGTGTAAACTGTTTCACATCAAGCCGCTCTATTACAACAGCTGCCCTGCAAATCAGCGCAGGCTGCAGCAGCTGGGATGTGTGTTTGTGGAAGACAAGGGGGTGGATGTTTTACAAAGGTGACCAAGTGCACTTATTGCCATTTCATTGGCTGATAAATGGAGAAGTGCGGATATTGGAAGGAAAGGACAGTATTGGATGGGCGTGTGTGGTCTGACGATGGAACAGCTCGTTAAATTGTACTCATAAGCCAGCAGTTAAATGTTGGTTAATGATGCGCCCAGAAACACTTAGAGACAGTCGGCACAGCAACCTTTGGACTCGGAGAGTGTCCTCAGGATAATCCCTGTCATAAATATCACCTTTTCATTGTGCACGTACACACAGCCTTAAGGAGGTCCTGTGGTCCTCATGGGTCAGTGCTGGCCTTCACAGGCTTCAAACACCATGTCCAACGCCCAGGCCACAGACGCCTAGCAATGCCTCATGATTAGCATCGCCTGCTCCTCACTTTTGTTTTTTGCTTTGTTTGTTTGCCACTGTGCAGAAATATTTCTGTGGAATCTAGCGTGATTGCACCATAGGTTAGCGACACCCATCTATTACAGCAAAGAAGAGCCTTGTATTTAGACTGCCTAAGCGGCATCTATATTTGTCACTGCGTGCATAGCAGGGCAACTTTACTGCTGAGCTTTCCCCACACATTCCAACAGCCATCATGATACACGTCTAAAACTGGCCAGAGCATGAACATGACTTCCACAAATCACTGAGCGTTTTATTGAATATGAATAGTTTTTATATTTTGAATACTGTAATTATATGAAACTAAGTATATGGTGATGTGACCCCTTCACATGTGTTATTGGTATCAATCCTTGACATCATTAGACAATGACTTCTACTATGGTGTTTGTTTAGGGTGTTTTTGTACAGAAACCAGTCCATTCATCGTGTGTAAACTGGGGTCCAATAAAATCGTATTATTTCAGAACATTTTAGTAAATCAATGAACCTGCAATGTAGGACAGACACAAATACAGACAGATGACACATTAAAGGAGTAACTGTAAATGAATGGTCTTTTTAGTCGCCCGCTCTCTCGTCCTGTCACCATCAGTATCAACCCCACCAACATCCAATGGGAGCAGTACTATCTGGACAATCCTTATATTACATCAGGATATTGATATTTACATCCAAAAGGATTGTATGCATGCAATTAGAGTAAAATCTAGTCAGAGAGTTTAGAACGACTGACTCAGGGCAGTTTTTGTTGCTAAAGAGCTTGTGTGTTAGTGCCTTGCCCATTATCGCCTCCCATAACCACACACTCTCTTGTTTATCATGTTTGCAGGCGCTGATTTTGTAAATAATGCAAGATGAGGGGGAAGTAAGGGAATGGCAATGTGTGTGTCTTGGATGGTTTTATTTGAAAAAAATGAATTTCTCTCCATGCATGAGTCTTTGTTCATCTATAGTTTTTATATCTTGGAGTGGATTCAAATCTGGATCTGCTTGGATGTCCACAGGCTTAAAATGAGTAAAGATTTAAAGATATCAGCAAATGAAAAGGGAAGAGCAGTGATTCAAGCAAATGATCACTTTGCCTTAAAATGCAGTCATTATGTGCAGTCATGAATAATTTTGTGCCAAAACACTAATTTTGCATTAGACATACAGTGCGCTGTTTCTGCTACTCAGAAATATTCTTACACTCGTGGGACTTTTTTCTCGACCACACTTTTTCCATTTACAGATGCTTTTCTGGCACAGAGTGATTTGGTGAATATAGGTCATATACACAGGGGCCCACTGGTGGCACTAAAGATGGCATTGCGGGTCTCCAGGCGAGAGCAGTGGTACCAGGGGAGGCCCCGCTGCAGCGCACAGCTCGTATACACACACACACAGACGGCAGCGGCACACCACGTTGCTATTAATACAGCCACAGTCATTTTAATATTTAATTGCGTTGATGGACTGCATCTGTGCTGCTCTGTGATGCAAACATTATTATACATACTAAGTGGCTTAATTGTAATTAGAGCTGAAAATTTAATTAAACTCAACAATAAAGGAGATCACAGCAGTTTTTTTTTTTCCTGAGCAGACCTTTTCTTCCACTTCACTGCATTTAACCCCTTCTGTGCCATAGTGCTGTTTCGATCCAGATGCCTCATATCGGTTCACTTCTACAATACAGGGTTCAACATTTATAATTATCATTAACTATTAGGCTTTTATAAATCTTCATGTTGTGGTTGTGCTATTTCAAAAGTATTTTCCAAACTGAACCCTGAGCACATAAAAATACTGAACCCATAAAAAAACTGTGAAATAATCATACTTAGTTGCAGCTATGTTTGGTATTTTGATTATATATTTTTGATCCGATGGTTTTGATGTTATAAAGTGTTTATTTTGAACATTTTTAGGGAAAGCAAGAAGTAAAATCATACAATTTTATATTTAAAACAGGTATCACATGTCCCCAGTCCTGTGCAACTCTGAAGTATCAAATTGTAGAGTCAAAGTTTAGTCAATAATGACATCAGGATGAGATCAAAGATACTCGGCTTTGGGCTTTAATGTCAAAGATAGGCACAGAGTTGATTTAGCACTAATGTAATGCAAGCGTATAAACATAATAAGTCAAAATGTCCTGTTTCTTGTTACTGTCTTAACTGCATAACTGCTTTAATGATAATGGAAATAACCGCTAGAAATCAATTTGGTGCCTTAAAATTTATTAAAAAAATAGAAAACAATGCATTTCAAGTCTTTGCTGAATGTTCTGTCCTGTATCAAACATAAGTAGCAGCTAATTCGATGTCACTGATGATTTTAAATCTGAAGAGTTTGATTTTCACCTATAATGGAATAACAAATTAGCCAAAGGGTCCTGTCTCCCACACACAGGTTAGGACGTGTGCATCAGTGGCCGTCTGGTGAGGTGTGTATTATTCATCAGGAGCGAGGCATGTCAGTGCCGACTGTTTACAGCCGGGTGTGTAAACAGCTGTGTGTTGCTTGACATGCTTTTGCACTCTCAGTGCAGAGCTAACCGGGTCGGTTGGTACTGATCAGACCAGAGGCGACAGGACGGGCTGCCAAACAACCAGGAGTGGCCAGGCCCTACCCTGCCCCCACCCCTTAAAACACACCAACACATAAAGGAGAATACAGGCACTTAAATTGTCACATAAATTGACAGACTCTCGCATGTGGATAAATATGGGACACGCAGCCAGCTCCGGAGCTCAAGCCAAGAAACAAATCAGCGCAGCTTTGCAGTAATGCATAAATAAAAGAAAAGACTTCTTGTATGTCTTGATTTTTGTTTGAAGTGACATGACTCTTCTCAAAGATCTGGGTAAGTTTGAAATGATAATAGCTGGGTGGGGACCATGAGATATTTACTTCAATAACAAGAACAAAAAGGACCAAATAGTAATGTGCAATCACAAAATATACAAAGTCAGAGAGTATGTGGGTGACAGAAAGGAATAAGCTGCCAGGATATGCAACATTTCCTTAAACTCAGCTCCTCAACTTCTGTTTTTGTTTCTGTTTAGGACACTGAGCACAGCAATTTTGAAACCTAACCAAGGTACTCTTATAAATCAAAACTCAGGATATGGACGAGTTTGGGATTTTCTATATGTCATCAAGACAACTTCTAGCATGTTGAGATAATACCAGACAAGTTAAAACACAAATAAATGCAGAAATGTTAAACAGAGGGTTACCAACATATCCAAATGTTAATTTCAGTGCGTACATTTATAACAACAGAAGTGTTTGCCAGAAGGGGAAACAGGCCAATATAAAAAGGTGAAACAGGAAGCTAAAGTCACTTTAAAGCAGTGGAGCAGTTTTGAGGAAGAGTGTTTAGAAAAGGTTCAAATCGATGCATGGACTAATGTATTCAGTGCCGCTCTGTTTACAGAGTATGTAGCTGGCCTGATGATATCCAGACCCTTGGCCACAATCAAATGAAAGCCTTCCACCAACATCTAATGCCTCAGCACTTTAGGACAAAAGCCCAGATTAGGCAGACATCACTATGAACTACAGTGGACAGTAGTAGAACCTTATGAGTCCAAGCACAACTGACAATTAATGTACCGCTCACAAGTGTGAAGGCTCAAGCATAGCACACTTCCTGGAGCTGATATATATGACATAGTATTGTGAGTTCCCCTCAACAACAACACAAATTATGGTTTGTTTTGTTAAAAGCTGGGAAAAAGCAATATTCAGTGTAAAAATAAAGCTGCCTTGTCATTCTCTGTGTTGTATTGTTATGATCTCCATTGATTAAATGGACAGCGCACTCAGACACAGGTCAGACTGAAGCAGTTTGAGACTTGGGCAGCACAAACCCTGCTGAAACATAAATGCAGAACACAAATATTACAGAACTGAACCTTTACAGTAGTTTGAGTCCTCCACAAATGTCAGTAATTCAAACACATTCAGGAAGTGGGCTACCTTAGAGCATCATTAGCTAATTGAATACAGTATTGATTCCATATCACTAATAAGTGATATATGAGGCTCATATTAGTTATATTAGGTTAAATAGGCAGCCAGAAGGTCATGTGCATGAGACATTTTGTATTCAGTCATAAATTGATCTGCCATGTTTTATTAGATTGGTGTGTTGCAGTGTGGGGGGCTTATTAAAGTCCTATGCGGTTGATGTACTGCAGCAATGACTGGAAATCATTTATCAGAAAGTGCATGTGGAGAAAATATACTATGTTCAACATCACAAAAGGACAATATGTGTAAGCTATCTACCCATTGACATAGCTCCGTTTCAAATGGGCAGGACTTGTTTTTTGAGCAATTTATGTTTAGCTGAGATAGAGTCTATTTTATTAGCAATCGTCAGCGCAAAATTCATCTCATAAAGGATAACTAGGCTGATACTTGACTTAACTTTGTCCATTTTATAGGCTGGTCAAGGTTTAAAGAGCGTAATAAGCGCTGTAGCAAAGTGTTTTCTATGTTTTTATAGCAGCTGAGTGTGATGTATTGGCAAACAGCGTTGTACTTAATGACAATGCTGTTTTATGAGTGTTGTCACTTGTCAATGTATCAGAGTGTAACCACAGCCACACTTTGACCCCTTCAACTGAAAATGGATACCTGTTCGAGGAATTCATTTACATTTTTTAGATTTTTTTCTGAATGAAAAATGACCATTTCTTGGTAGTGGAGGTAGTGTCTAAGACCAGCCAGTTGTTGAAGAATAAAGCGTGTGTGTGAGTATGTGCACACATCTCTGCACATGGCTGGCCATATTGTTCAATACTGTGCCTTAATTAACGCTGCTCAATGTAATTTGACCATTTGTAAGCATTACTGGATTAGTGCACCCAATTATCTGCCATCCTCCAACAGTGATATGAACAAATCCTGTATCCATAACCTGGATTTAATAGACATATGTTCAGTTGATGTATCACATGGCTAATTTTGTGATTACATTTTCAGTGACCAGACCTTTTCCTGTCTGCTAATTGCTGCAGGTTAAGTAGCAAGCAAGGCAATATGAATCTATTGGGTCATGTTGCAAACACAGAGGCCTGTTCTCTGGTCGGACCGGCCCCCATCAATCCTCACTGATGTGTGTAGGTGTGTGTTTGCACATCCATTCCCTGTGAACTCTCGCCTTGTCCGACTGATAGACTCATATGACCAAGTGTCTATAAAGCAGCATCTCTATTAAAATGAAATACATGTTCAGCGTTCTAGCAGCTAGTTTTTATAACTCCAGTAAAAATAAAAGTGTTTTACAGCGTTATTGTTTTCAGGCAGTGGGTAATGACAGGGATGAGATATTTTATAGATTTTATGTGGGTCCTTTTTATAGAGAATTTATTGGCTATAGATATAATAAAGGAATTGATTCTCACGCTATGCTTTGACCTGAACCGACCTGGGTATAGACTCAATACTGCACTCTACACAAAAGGGTTTCTACAAAAAGATCACATATTAAGGCCTTTGTGACCTGAATGTGAGTGTCAGCACTACACAGTGTATTTTCAGCAGTGATGGAGTAATCAGGTTACTGTCCTGATTCACAAAATTTGTGTAAAGTACAGTTAACTATAAGAGGATTTATGGACAACCCCAAGTCGTTTTGATCTAAACATTAATACCTCTAAAATAACCAGCCAAAGAGATGTCATTGTAAGGGATTTTAGAAGATGAGGAAATAACATTACTGCTTGAAAGACACGATCCTTTAGTACTGTTGTGTTATTTTGTCTTGACTTGGACTCAAATAATCAAGAATTACTACCTTCCTAAAGGGCTCCAGTGCTCCAACCATATGTTCCAGCACCAAGACAAAAAGTCAATAACTTTTTAACTGAGAGCTAAGTTTCAAAAGGAATATGGGAGCCTGTAATCCCCCCATTAATGCCTTTATGTATATTTTACTACAAACATACACTATTTAACTAACCTTAATAAATAAATGGCTTAGGATCTGCATTAATTAATTAATGACAAGGCGTCAACGATCAAAAGTGAAATTCAAAGTGAATACATTAATCAGTATTATTTAATTCATATTCATTTCAAATGTAGAAAACCAATAGCTGAGTATGAGTGTCTATCATTAGCGTTTTTCTGATCGACGCTTGGTCATTAAAAATAAGAGATGATGGATGAAAGTTGAAAGAACTTCATCTGAGGATAGTGATCATGCTGGAGTTTTAATGCTATAGAGTTGGGCCTAACTCTGTCTCCCAGATGCAAAAGAGCACAGCAAACACTCATTTTAAAACATTTAAGTCATTTTTGTTCTCTTTGTAAGACAACAGGTTGTCATCCAGTACAAAAGCATTCAGCAACAGTACCTTAACAATAGACAGAAAAATACCGCACATTTATTCATTTTAGTCATTGATTCTTACATAATAGACGCAGGACATGCCATTGGGTTGGAGCACATCATTCTTTTGTAAATTCAAACTCAAACTCAATGCAGACACTAAAAATAACAATGTGTTTGACCACCCTATGTTTAAATACAGATCTGAAAGGCAGAGCGGTTGGGGATTTTTTCTCAGGCCTTGAGAAGACTGAGTTAAAGTCCAAATATGAAATTATCAAAGTTTCACATGTGAGGTTTTCATGGCCCATTGGTGGCTGCTGCGTTCTCGTGCAGTGGGGACAACTCGCAGTTCGTTTGTGTCTTTGTGTCTGGGTGTGAGCACATGCCAAGCGCTGTGGTCAGCCGCGCACCCCTACTCCCTTTGCTATGTGTTGTTGTCCACATGCTGTAGCGGACCAGAAAAGGTCTTCACGCTGGCTCGGAGCTGAGGCGCCTGTGTCGGTCAGCTATGGTTGATCATGTTGACCGCAGAGTCTCAAGCCCTGCCCAGGCCAGTGATCACCGTCCTCACCGCAGGACACAGTGACCATGGGGTGTGAGGCTGCAGGCTGGGAAACTGGACAGTGCCTGGACAGAGCTGTAACAGAGTGACAGCCAGCAGGAAAATAAACAAAGTGAACGTTGTCAAAATCAACACCAAAATGCAAAAAAACAATCATTCTACAAGCCACATATCAAAAAAGAATAGAAAAATTGCATCTGTTTTTTCCTTAGTCTTTGCCTTCTGACGAGTTTGAATGAAACGTAAAGCGACACTAAGTAACTTTTTTAGGTAAAATAAAATACATAGCCTTGAATCATCATTAGAATACATTTTCAAGTAAAAGTCCGTTTTTATGGTTCCCACTTCAGAACAGGAAGAATAACTCTTCGTCCATAATACATGCATCCAGAAATACTCCAATGTGAGTGGAATATTCTTCAATCATGCCTCTTCAATTATTATTAGAGCGTTTCATTTAATTACATCTGGCTTATAAATGTGCTTAATACTAACCCCTTTCAGTTCTTTTGCATTATGGGACATGATGCTCAAAAATTACTTTGAAAAATGTGGCTTAATAACCTCTGTATACGTTCAATTTCTGCAAAAGGGCTAATAACACAGTACATTTAAAGTTAGAAAGCAAAGTAGATGCGGTAGGTGAATCTAATGACAAATATTTCTCATAAAAGGTAGTAAATCTCAAAATTAGTAACAGAGCTCAAGCCTGTTTCTGAACCCTACACATGCCAAGTAGGCCAAGAAGACATTACCCATAAGCCTCACTTCTCTGCAGATAAATTCCCACAGGGCACATATTTTAACACACACTGGTTATCATAAAACATTTGGCCAAGCTGAGCAGAGATCCTATACTTAGCAGAGTAATGACTGGTGCCGCTTTACACCAACATGTATTCTGATTAGACTGTCATTTGGAGGGATGTCTGCGGCCGCCACAAGGCCACCCGATACAGTTCACATGAAAAACAACAGAAAAACAAAAGGGGGGGAAGAAATGAATGCATGCTGGGATTCAAATGTGCTCCCTGTCACTCACATTTCCTTCTGTAACACACACACACACACTTAGAGCCGTCACACATGTTTGAGACGTACGGTTGTATATGCAGCGCCTGTTGAGAGATATTTCACAGGACTCTCTAACCCACTCACAGGACGGGGGACGGAGCCAGAAGTAGAAGCCAGTGGAGGTGGGACAGGATTTCAGTGTGGAGCATTGGGTCAGTAGAGTAACAGCTGGACTTGTGCTGCTAGGAGGTTTACCTGGCCTCTACTGCCCCCTGTTGGTCCCAATACAAACCTATCTATCATTGTTCTTTGCAGGGGTTATAGGTTTGTAGCGTTAAGTGTGGCCCAGACTTTTTTTTTTACTGTTTTCTATAGTGGCATAAACACATTTCCATGCGATTTATTAAAAGTTGTTCTTTTGTCTGTACTTCCCACAGTGCTTTTCCATCAAAGGCACTAAACCGAGTTTGTTTGATTGCTGGTCAAAGTATGTGGTGTCACTATGGGACAACAAAGCCTGCAGGCCTCATGCATCACAGAGAGCAGCACACCCCTCCACACTCATCCACACAAGAGGCTAGAGTTACAGCCACTGACCGCCGCAAACCTGTTATTCAAGCTTTTCTCCCATAAACACGCCGCGTCTCTCTGACTGCATCCTCTTTCATCTCCGCCTGATTGTTGTGGAGAGGTGCTCTTGAGAGAACACGGCCTCACCACACACAAACACATACAGTGATGGTCTTCTTTGTAAAGGCTAGTATTACAAATAGTTACACATTCACCGATGCAAATGTGGTCCAGAACAAATATCAACTGTAGACACAGAGGGACAAACATGCACTTTATGTTGACGACACCTCGGCAAACTATTTAGTCTCAAACTAAATCTTATTTTGGTGTTGAAACACATGGGGATGCGAAAATAAGGATTATATTAAATCTTTTACATGAAATGATTTTATGGCATGTACTACGATGAATAAAAGTATTGTTTGCTCATGTGTCTAGTTCATCTGTATTGGTCCAGGCTCTCAGCACATTGCTGCATTTACACCTATTTTTCTACCACATCAGAATCAGAAGAATTGTAAATTAATCAATATTGTAAAGTAATGAATTATTATGCCCAGCTTATCCCCAGACTATACACAGAACTCGGCCCATATGAACATCTTTTCTGCAGCCTGTGATCTTATCAGAGCAACTAAGTGGCTGCTTACAGGACGAGGGATGGAACGTATGACACAACGCCTGGTCCCGAGCCGTGCACACAGCTCCTGTTACAATGACATGAAGAAGGAAACACACTGTGTTACACTGAAGAAATGGCAAATGTGGATGTCCACCTTAGGCTGTTAGCCCCTTTGCATTTCATAGTAAATCTGTGTCCACTTTTGGTTTGTGGCTGACATTGTAAGTGTCTCTTTGCATGCATCATATGAGGACAGGCATACACACACTTATACTATACTACATATATGATATGTTTGTGACAGGTTTTTAGCAGTGCAGCCTGGGTTGGGACCAACAATAGAAGCTCCCTATTTGTAGCTTTTGTGTCTCTATTTACAAATTACAAAGGTTTAAATCTGAACTCCAAGCCACATTAAGAGCAAGAAGTTGTGAAAAAAACGCATCAAAGAGAAAAGTAGTTGAAATGCAATGACAGCTAAAAAAAAAAAAAAAAAATGCAGTAAAGTGAAGGGAATGGGGAGAAAAAGATGTCGAGTCAGAGCTATGCGGCAACATGTGTTATTTATTTCCCCATGTAAACACACAGGGAAGGCAGACATAATCAATAGGAAACTCCAGATTGTAAATAGACGGCTCTAATAGCCTAAACACTGGCCGCTATAGTTACACACACATATCAGCAGCACTTAGACTCCACACACAGAGACTTGGGTTGAGCGGGGGTGCGGGGTGGGCATGTGAACACAGAGTAAAAGAGAGATGTAAGAACATAGAGAGAAAAAGAAGGCACATGGCTGAGCGGGCGGGCCACCCTTATTTACCAATAAAGAGTCCTGATGAGAAGATAAACACTAAGGAGACAGTCTGGGCATAAAGCAGGGGGAGGTGGGTAAAGGAGGGATGGGCTCCTGGTTTTAGTCCACATTTTGTTTGAGAAAAAGAATTAGTAACAAATAGGTTCAAAACGTAAAGGTGAAATATTGTAAAGTAGTGTTTTTGCACATGTGGTGTATAATAACCCATCACACCCATCATAGGAGGACCACTCAACCAGCCCAGCTTTGGAGTCCCTATGTATCTCACTTCAGTTCTTTAATTCCAGTTTGTCTTGGATGACTGATCTTTAGTTTACAAGTGTGCTGCCTCCAATAACATCTAGAATTTAGATTGGAATCTCATTGTTAATGGCGATCCAACCAACAGGAGGCCTTTCTTTGTCCACTTTGACATTTACTGTATGTGATGCATAAAAGTGTTGCCAAACAGAAAAAGAAGTCAATCAAAAATGTAAAAGAATTCATTATTATAATTTTGCATATTCTTGAAAGTATGTCAATGGCCCAGTGTTTTTGAAGTGATTTTTACAACACATGTAAATTAAAGGACAGTTTTTTTGGTTTGTGGAAACATTAGGATCCAAACTTATCTTAACTATATTTCAAGTTAACTATATTTTGTTTCTTGCCAAGTCCCAGACGTCCAAAAAAACAGTAATGTTAAAAACATGCATTTTACTTGATTACATTTCTTTTTTTCTTTAATTGCAACTTGTCTGAGACTGGTACGCTTAGACATAACTGAAGAGTAAAATGAGAACAGTCCCATTCTGAACCCCAAATTACTGCTAATTTGGTGATTTGATTAAAGAGCGTCCTTCCCGTAAACATCAACCATGAGCTTGATGTTGGTCTATTAATTGCTCACAAAAGTTCTTTAAAAAGAGCTGATCTGTTTGTGCTTTGTAGAGTTTTAACACTGTTATCAGTACATCAAACTTTTTTAAACATAGTTATGTCAGTGCTTTGTTTCTTTGACATAAATACATTTTGGGAAATAAATCTTACTTTCTTCAAGAGCGTGAGTTAATTGTATCAGTGCGTGGCTTTGAGTGTTCTTTACTCCAGTGCATGTGTGTGTGAGTGTGGTTTTGTTTGCTCATGTGGTGTCACAAGTCATCAGGGTGAGGCTGAGCGGCGACCCCATGACCCCCATCAGAGATCTGAAGTGAGGCACTTAGCGGTCGCCCCCCTCCCATCCTCCTTTCCTTCCTCAGCGATCCACGCAGACAGCCTTCTCTGATTCCACCGCTGCTGCTAATAAAGGCTGCAGGAGACTAATTCAAGTCAACAGTTGAAGGGGAGTCCTTGAGAGGAAAAGAAAAGTTAGAGTGGTGCTGTCAGTCAGCTCACAGCTCTGCCTTCTTTAAACAACCAATACTATCCTTGAAACAAAACAGGGAAGTCGTTCCAGCGGGACAAATAATATTCGAGAAACATTTGCTTTTTTCTCATTTTTGTAAAATCATGTGTATTAAACATTAAAAAAAAAAGGAACTTAAGTATTTATCCATTTTGTTTTACATAGACACACCACAACTCTAAAATAATACTTAAATCTCACAAAGCATTTTTTATTGAATTGAAGTAACTTTTTTTTTTACCAATTCTGTATCAGTGACTTCTGTAACAGGCACTTTTGAACTTGAAGATTAAATATATATAAAAAATAAAAAGTATACTACATATGCACAAATACTATGTCAAACCTTGAGTCAAGCAGCACTGTATTTAGCACATAATGACATGTCTTGCTTGATTTAATCTTCATATACCTTTATTGTCAAATTTATTTATTTCCTTTAACAATACAACATCTATAATCAATACTAAGAATAGCTGAATAAAGCTTAATTAGATTTGACCTTAGCTGACGGTTTACAATATGACCGGCACATTTCTGTTTTGTACTATGACTAATGCTTGAAACATTTTGCACTACTTGTCGTCATCCTCTGTCATGTCTCCAAATGAGTCCACTTTCAAACATGTGACACTGTGTGTGATTTTTTTTTTTTTTTCAGGGCAGACGTTGGTCAAACTTGGGCCGTCTGCTTCCCGGAGGTTGTCGGCTCGAACCATTAATTGCTGGTTGAGTGAGAGACTGTGGGAGTTGTTGCTTGTTTCCCTGCAATGGAATGCCTGCTTCATTAAATGGACTGAGATGATAGTTTCTCAGGGTAATAACAGGCCTTAGTATAAGCTATGATTAAGAGGCTACCGCAATGGCTACCCTGGACTACGCCGCAGCGCTCCCATGACCCTGGCCGCTCGGGACGGCACTGGCCAGACACAATTAGTGGTCACAGATACCTAGGTGTGTGTTTGCATGTGCGGGTGGGTGGATGCTCGCACGCATGGGTTGATGGGTGTGTATGGAAGTGTATCGAGCGTAGCCTGTGTGTCGTATTTATGTGTTTGGTGAGGCAATAAAAACCCACATTCTACATTCAGTGTCAGTGAAGAGGGTGTTAGAGCCTGTCCGTCTTTTGTCAACAGCAGTGAGCAGCTGACGTGTCTGAAAATCACCACCGGCCCTAAATATTGTGAGTCAATCTGCCAAGTAATGATGTGTGATACATTGGTTATTGGAATTGATTGAAAGCCACTGAAAACAAAGGGGTCAAAATAATTATTATATCTAGTATCTGTCAACTAAACTGGCTTCTTATTCAAATGAACATATTGCGTTCTATATTGCTGGGTCACTGTTTAGTCTTTATTTGAGTAAATATAAATAGAAAATAAATATAATAAACAATACATGATAAATTATGTTATTATATTATTTTACCATTCCTTTCTAATACAATGGTATGGTAAAAAGGAATGGAACATGATACATTTTACTTTTCTCATGTTTTAAAATGGTTCATTTTTGCACATGATGAATAGAACTGTCTCTTTTTTTTTCTTTCTTTTTTTTGACCTCTTTTTTGTCCACTGCTTTTATATCTTTGTCTAATTAGGAATATCTTTTTGTAGCTTTAAAATAAGATAGGACATTGAGCTAAGTGCTTGCAACAGGGGGTCTGATCTGAACAATTTGGCCCAGCAGGAGACCAGGAAGCCTTGGGTATTTAAGAATTTTATTTCTCTGAGCAACATAAAAACATTGGGTATGACTTTTTGTACATCGTTCCAAAAAAAAAAGTTTTTTTTGTTTTGTTTTTTTCTTCAGTGGATGCTTTTATTAACTCACACAACATTCACAAACATTTCCTCATATTACAAAACTCCATAGATTCTATTTTGGAAATATTTAAAAATTGGCTTGTATTTGGATGTATGTAATTTACTATTAAGCCAAAAATGAACACTATCCGTCATTTTAACAGTTTGTGTTGCAGTACACACTGCACATTCAGTGCCATGTTTACTTTGGATCAGAGTTGTAAATCACTGACAAATTCAGCTGACACATCATCAACATCTTAATGTCCTGCCATTCTTTTACAGTCAGTGAATACAATTGCACCGTCTAACTGGATTTTTGGCATTTAGCTAATTTTAAAATAATATGTGCATTTCAGTTTGTCTGTGACCTGTGTCGAGGCTGGTGAAAGCCTCTGGTTAGCTTCACTGTACCTGCATGGGACCAGCACAAGCTCTCAGTAGACATCCACACAAACAGCCAGGCTCCACTCGCACACATATAAACAGCAGCAGCGTATAGCGGTTCTATTGGGGCTCTTCACATTGTCCAGACGGCCCACTGTCAGCCATGAAATGAATGACTGTTTATATTAGAAGGCTGGTTTAATGAATTAGACCCACAGCTCTGTCTATGTCAGCGCCAGGCTCATACAGACCAGACCTTCTCCAGTCCTCGCCCTTTACATGAGGAACTAAGGGACACCTTGATTGCGTCCTCTGGGACAGGTGAGTCAGGGCGCCCGATGGCGCCCCTCTAAGGACTCCCTGCTTATTTACCAAGGGCATCTGGCTGGGACGCCCATCCCCCGTTCGTCTAACTTTACCCGTCCTATCACCCTCTGCGTGTGTTGGATGGAGGGATTATGTTTGAACAAATATGTTTACAGCATGAGGTTTGCCACCCAGCAGTACATATATACAGGCCTCCGACAAGAACCAACTCTGTTTCTGCTCATTGTGTGTGAGAGAGAGGTGGCTGTCGACTTGCATCAGCCTCAGAAAATGAGAAGCTTCTGCCTCGGGACAGACAAGGAAGAGCAGATGGAGGAAAGGAGCACTTGAATCAAAGTTTCTTTTAAGAGGAATAATCTGCTGATAGTAAGAGTGATGAGTGCGTTCTGTATGCTTCATGCAAGTGGGTATAGGACGGAGTGCTAAACACCTTTCTCCAACCTGAAGATGCTGGTTCCATGAAAGAGAAATATTATCTTATTATATTACAAATAATACAAGTCAGCTGCACATGCACATAATTTGGAACAAAACAATGAAATGCAGATACATCAGGTAACTATTTTTAAAATATATATTGCAAATGCATCTTAACGATTGCCTAAGAATGACGAGACCTATTTACAAGTACAGAACGATGAGCAATATTTTGAAATATGACTAATATAGTGCTTTTTCTTAAAAAAATATATTTTTGTTAGAAACTAAACTATGCAATGACAGAAGATGAGTGCTGAAGCCCCGGTCTGCAGAGATAAACCTTTACCAATCACATGGGGATGCAGTATAATCTTCAAATGTATCCTGAATCTTACAGTAGATAATTGAAGTGAGACTGGAACTATTTAATTTTTTCCATCAAAGGGTTATTTCAAAATTTTTTAATCATAGAGTTGCTTCTGTCATGCTATTGAGCTGTTTCAGGGTGTTACACAAACAGAGAGGCCATTTATCTCAAATAAATGTCCTTGCATTGTAAGTGATGTAGGCTGTATATATCATGAGGATCCTTCATAGATGTCAAAAACAATTACAACAATACAAGACAAAAGAGACACTGAATTTAAAATCAAGGAAGCTTCATTTCCACACAAATGTTTGCTCAGGAGCCTGTCACCCACTGTTCACTCGTTGCCATGTGCTATGAAATTATTCTAGCTCTTCTGTACTTCATAAACCGGCAATCATTTTTCTCTGCTCATTTTCTTTTGTTGTGTCTCTTGCCTGGTCCCTCTCATCTCTAATTTACCCTGCATCCAGCAGTGTGTAGAAGCCTCTCAAATTGCCTTTGTCCATTTGGCTGTGGGGACAGTGAGTGTGGCGTGTGAAGACAGTCTGTAGCAGCGGGGTGGTGGGTCGAGATTGCTGTAATCATAGAGCGCTACCTGTTCATTAAACACGCAGTGGGAACTCTGCTTACAGCGTTTAGGAACCAATTAAAGCAGCGCAGGCTATTAACATTTGCAACATTAGCTAGAAGAGGAGACATCACAGTTTAATGTGTTTGAAGAGTTCTGAAGAGGAGTTCTTACAGTAAGTACAAGTGAAGCTGAAGTGTCATAAACTTACTGACTTACTGTTGATTGATGAGTGCAATCAGTCTAAATGAAAATAAGGAGGAATAACTCAGGAGACAGGTAAATCCAAACTTCGACTGTCGGATTGCTGTGATTATAATACAATGTGTGAAGATGGCGTTTGATTGCTCAGGCAGGTGGGTGGGATTCTTTAAGAACAGAAGGGCCCATGTAATTATCTCCACACAAAGGAAATGATTTAAAAGAGACAAGTTGCCTTGATGGAGGCCCCATTTCTTTACTTCTTAGCTCCGTGAAACTGATATATTTTTGGTGGAGAGCAACACATCAGAGCAGCTTCCCATGAGCTGGCGAAGGGGTGGTTTTGTACTTTCACGAAGTAATGTTTATGTCACTTACACTGAGGCAATTCAGGCGTAAGGTTTTCAAGAGATGTGCTCACAGTTACACTTTCAAATTCTGACTTTTTTAAAACTTAATCTCTGCAACAAGCTACAAGTGAATGTAAAACTTTTCCATTAAATGTATTGCAGCATTCCACTTACCTTGTTCGTGGATGTGCAGAGGTTGTTGTTAATCATAACAGAAGGAGTTGTGAAGTTGTTGGCTAATTAGCTCTTCAACGTGACTTTTGTCCTTTTTGGTGAATTTAGATGTCGAGAATTTGAATGGATTTTGCTCAGTTTTGCAAGAGGTTGATTTTTGTCACCTTATGTAGAACAGTAGAATATGCTGTCTTTCTGGTTAAATGGGACGCTAAGCAGCATTAGCTTCCAAAACCAGCTTACCTGTGAATAACAAACCCTTTATCAGATTCCAAAAGAGACTCTTGTATTAAAAAGAAAATAAAATGTACAGTGTTACCACAGGCGATTAAATGAATTTAAAAACAGATGATAAGCCCAGACTATCAACATAATTTGAAAATATTATAGAGTAACAAAAAATGGTCTGGACAGTGAACAGATAAAAGCTGTAGATGAGATATAAAAGTGGCAATTTATGTAATAATTGTTAGGAAAATATTCGCTGACATCAAAGTAGAGATTTTGGAGGTCAGTTTGGTAAGTAAGTCAGTGGGAAAAATAAAAAATAAATGCCATGTACTCTACACAACAAAAACTAATCTCTCTCATTTAAACTTTTCCATCAAAGCTTCACTCTGTGTCATCTCCTGGGTGCCATTTTTAATACCCATATAACGCTGGACCGGATAATGTCTGTAAGTATAATTGTTCAGCAGGAGAGGTAGAAACATGCAGGGCCATTGTCTGCAGATAAATAAGATGCAATTTAGAGACTTTTAAGAGATGATTTTTTTCCCTCTTGCCTTAATCACAGTGAAATTACCTCTGGGTGAGGGCTGTCATTAAAATAGAAGAGGAGCACTTGCTTCTTGGATGCGCAAGATGAGCATGAAGGGCTAATAGCACAGTGCCTCAATAGCACAAACGTTTTTAACAGGCCCTATATTATCCTGCTGTGCGTGTCGTCGTGCCTGCACCACCCACTTACTGAGGACACCTTGTGATGGTCTATTTGTAGATTGTCACAGCTGTTTACCATGATAAATACACTGTGGAAAGTGGTTATGAAGTCACCTCAGAAGCATATCTCTAAGTAAATTTTTGAGATAGACCATGATGATCTGGTCTACACTGATATGATTCTACCCAAGTTGAGTAAAAGACTTCAAGTTTTTACTGTCATATAACCATAGAAGGCAAAGTGACTCCAGCCGTACGTGTCCCATTACTGGTGCTGTTTCCTGTCTCGGGGGCCCAGGTCTGGCCCTGGGTGTATGTCCCTCAGGGTGGCTCCAGGCCTCAGGCTACAGGGCCTAAAGAAGTGGCACGGCCAACAACCTCCAGATGTTGGACTGCATTAGGCTCTGACAGCTTGTCATGTCAGCGCCCACGCTACCACACAGTTCCATCACGTCCCATCTGCCCAACACTTCCTCCGGGATGGGAGGGGGGCAGGGACATGTCACGGTGCCTCATCCCATTGAAGAAACATATTTAATGTGATCTGCAGACAAGGCCCAGGTGGCATCACGTGACCGTATATGAACTGTGCAAAGGAAATCTTAACATCTTTGTAAGTAAAATTGTTTAAAGTAGTGAAAATAGTGTCAAAAGCAAAATTAAACAGCCTACTCCAAAAAGTGCATCATTGTATTTGTAGTTTCATGCAAGTTTGGTGCGTTCTTATAAAAATAGAATGCAGATTTGAGTTAATGAGATATAAAACATTTCACACAGAGGGGCACATTTGAATATTAAAATCTATAATCTATAACACAACAATTATTGTTTATTCAGACAGCAATGGATCAAATATAAGCCACTGAAATAAAAGTAGGACTTTGAAATGCTGTAAAGTAATGTTACAGAACCATTTAAATAAGTTTAAGACTATATATATATTTTAATACTTTCATGGCTTAATCTGCTAAAAAGATACACAGTGAGTGGAAGAAGAAGGTAAGTGGACTATAACATCTCCATAAATGTCTTTTTGTATTGGAGAAATGGCATGCCTGTCTTTACCAATCTACAATTATATACTATATGTAACTGTTACAGCCATGGCCCAGTTAACCTCTTTTTTAAGAATGTACCTTTCCTGAACAGAGAACGGCTTGAGTTGTGGCTCCACCTTGTGTCCAAGTGTGTAACAGCGGGTGCACAGTACCACAGAAAAACAGGTCATCTTATGGCCAGGGTTAAGGGCTCTTCCAATTAGTGTGGACAGATGTAATTACAGCTGGTGGTAGACCTAAGAGGCTCTCCTTTTGTATGTGCTGCTTATACATGTTACAAGGCAACAGGATCCAGCCACTACCTTAATGTAAAGTGGCTGACAATCTTTAGGACTGAGTAAATATCCAAGGATTACTTAACTGAAAGATTGACCTGATAGAATGTATAATGTGTATAAAAAGGTTAAGCCTAAAACAATAATTAGACCAGAACAATATGTGGAGACAAGATAAATGCTATTACCCTGGATTAAATGGGCTTCAGTTTTAGCATCAAACTCAAAGTACTAATCTATGCAGATATGTAAGAGACTATGTGTGGACAAAAAACTGCTAGTATTATGGAAAAATGAGCCAACACAGGATTTGATCAGGAAAAGATCACTTTATTTAGTCTGGGAAACATACTCTTGTTATATTTGATTACTTTTTAGATAGAAAACACTTAGCTTTTCAAAATAAAAGCAATGTCTATTTAATTTATTATATTTATGCTTTTAAAACACACTTCAATAAATACTTTTTTCTTTCTTTTGGTCTTTTTTCTATCTTACAAAAACATACAGTGACTGTGAGAACAGTTGAGAGAAGGACACAGCAGATGCCACAGTTGACAAACAACCTAAACTACCTTCACATAATGGATTTCTGTGTCCACACCACTATGAAAGGTAAAATAAAAAATGCTGGATGTATAATTAGCACAGGTCTTCAAAGATAGGTAGTATTACACACTGCAGGGTACAGACAGAACTAGCTCTAGCTTAAGACAAATGGAACAAAACAAAAAAATGCAATGAAAGCACTCTGTTACAATAGACACAATATTCATAAAGCACTGCAGTAAATTCTTGACCGAGGAGGTATTTGTCAATACTGTGAAATCAACAATGGCCTTTTGTTCAGTTACAAATGTGTGGTGACATTTAGGTAGTAACATGAAGGGGCTATAGGTGATATAAACCATATTCTTCAAAGAGCTCTACTGAACAAACATTATCATGAATGTATTCATAACAAAAAATGTAAATAGTTCTCATTTTATTTTAAAATGAAAATATAAAATAAGCCTGGGTGGTTTCTGTTTTGGACAAGTCATCTTTTATAATAAGAATATAAACCGGAACCTAAAGCTGCCTGGAAAGTATAAAAACACATTTGGTCTGACTGTAGGTGTGGATCTTTTTTTGGAACTAGTCAGGGGCTCAGGTGTTGTGTTATTCTACCATACTGCAAAGATCAGTTTTTAATGCGATCACAAGCTGCCAGTTTGTCTGTGCAGTTATTCTGATTTTAGTTACTGACTTTCACCTTTAAATACAGTAATCAAGCCAATGGAATTTTATAAATAAACCACCAAACACCTAATTATTGAAATGATTGAAACCTGAAGCATCTAGTTTCTACCTTCACCTTCCAAACTAAACACTCTGACCTCAGTGTTGCCTGCACTTCCTCAGGTAAAGCCAATCCCACCGGCTGTTTGCTCTTTGACCCAGTTGTAGCAGCTCTGTAAACCGGAACACAGAAAGCTAATACTGTGGTTAGTTTTACTGAAGCTGATGTATCATTAATGCACAGATACCCCCCTGTAGGTAAACAGATCTCCGACAGGGTCTTTCTGTAATACACAAGTGCCTCTTGGTGGCAGTGGAGGTACTTCAGAAAGCCTTTGAAGCTGTTGCATTGGAATTGAGAAAAAAAAAAAGTTTGGCAGTTGCGCTGTATGTAAGAGAGAGATAGGCCGAGGAACCAGTCTGAATCATTAGAGCAGGAAATAGGGCACAGTGGTATCATGACAGACATAAGCACACAGGCATATACACACATCCCAAGACCTCCACTGAGCTGCAGTGTTATTAATAGACCAAAGCAGCAGGTGTTGCCAGTCTCTCTATTGCTCACGGCCAATTATAAAGGCCCACAGGTGTGCCCATCCAATCGCACACCGGAACTAACTAAATCTTCACCTTCTTCATTTTTTATTTTGTGATTTCAAAGGCTTTTTTTCTTAGACACAACTAAGGTAAAACACATGGAAATGTTATTAGGTCAGCTTTCCCCTGTAACTATGACTCAGAATATCGGCTCAAGGTAAAGCAGCGAAGATATAGGTAAAAGGAATGTAGATTGGTGTAAAATGGAGCTGGGAATATGTGGAATTCACTCAAGTGCTGCATTTCAAAGAGGCAACATAAGTTTAAAATTCAAAGTACCATCCTGGTGAGCGTTTCTCATTAGATTTTTGTGAAGTTCAGTTCAGTCAGCGACAAAATGCCTGTGGCTGTGCTGATTGGTCGATGAGAAAAGTTTCGCTGTGACCCTCCACTCTCACAGATACAACTTTTCTTTAAAGGGAGAAAAAACATTCAAACTGTCTTTTGTTTTAACATCTCCTAACTCAGGTCTTGGCTACTGCAGATTTAAAATCAGTTCATATAAATTAACACACACTATATTTAGCCCACATTAATTAATTCGATCTTTTGTTTTTAAAAACACAACAATAATTCATAAAACACTACAACTTTGTTTGTGTTGCCTTCGTGTTAAGGAGGTATTTTTATCAGGTTAGCTTAGTTTTGTGTGACATTTGTGTCAGGTTTGGTTCAAAAGCAGCATCGCACTGGTACAAAAGTGAGTGTTTTCCTTGTAGCCACATGAAAAAACACACATTAACACTCAAAAAGGCCTAGAAGAAGAGCATGAGCACTGACAAGCAAAGCACAACAGCAAGCTGCAGTCAGTAGCACCTTCAGGACATCATTTTCAGACATTTATACACAAATTAAAAATTATTCGTTTGTTGTAAATTGTTCAGCCTCATTAACTTTCTCAGCACTATTATTGCTACATCAATACAGTGTACTTCATCAATGTTTCATCTGTAGACACAAACAATCACATGTACACGCCGCCACCATCCATTAGCCCACATGTACGGTATAGTGAGCAGGCTATATGATCCGTACATGCACTACGGCCGACATGTAGTACTGCAGTATCCATCCGCTACTTCTCCAATTACTCTCTCCTTTACAGTCCTCATGTTTCAGCTGCCCACGCTCCCCTTCAGGTTAACATGACAGGCTCAAAGGCCACCAGGTGCTCATAACAAGGACCCATGGGTGCACGTCTCCACTGCTTAACTGACACAACACAGGAAACTAAATATAGAAAGTTTTGTAAGTATGTATTTTTGTGTGTGAAAGGCTGAAAGCACCCAAAATGTCATCAGAAATAAAATGTCTAAAATTTTGAGTTCAGAAACTAAATCTGACAGTGTTTTTGTAAAGTGACATCACCACAACAGCTGGTTTGTCAGTGATGTGTGCAGCCAGTCAACTGTGCAGTGGCTGGATGAACATAACTGTCAGCTTTGAATCTACTGCTGCCTATACGTGACATATACTTCTCAAGCTCTGCCATCTGGACTGGAGTTTACAAATCCTACAAAACTTTCATTGAGAGAAATTTATTTCCAACTCTATTTTTATTGAAATAGCAGACTTTTAGGAAGTTACCTTAGTTGGGGCATTCTTTGTCCTCTTTGTCTTGTTTTTGACATTTGCAGTGCTGTTCACACACATACACACACAGGCCTGAAGTGCTGAGAAATGTTTTGTTGTTGTCTCTTGGGTAACGTGACCGTAAAACAACAGCAGACTCAAAACATGACTCAACTGTCTTCCTAATGAGGGAACCCACCCAGAGAGTCACAATGCTAAGTCACACATTTCTTTGGAGCTGTCAAGAACCTGCAGAGCGTCCTTCTCTTTCCCCATTCTTCTTAATTACATTCATAAGAACCCTCTCAACAGGCTGCACCTTTTACTCACAGGATTCACCTTAAGGCTTTAACAGATACAGATGCACTGCTATGGTCTGGGTCAGTCTAGACTCTTACACTGAATTAAGGGATAAACTCTGCCAGCCTCTTCTCGCTGTCAAATCATTTCTCTTGTTGTGGGTAATTACTCTGTCCTTTTCTTTTCTGTTTTGGCGGCGTGCTGGATTCAGGGGCCATCAGATGCGTCCGTTGCCGTACGTGCTGCTCCTGCGCCCAGACGGCGGGTGTGAGGAGTAGTGTAGCTCAGCAGCCGAGAATGTAGAGGTCGAAGAATTGGATGAGGCAGAGGACGATGTGAGTCCACAGGCTTCACAGGCCAGAGCCAGCTGCCTCAGAGCGTCCAGAGAGTCCATCTTAGCCCCGCGCAGTAGATCACACTGGCCCTGTGGCGCACACACACATTCTGAGACATGTTGCCTAACAATTACCTCAGCGTGACAATGGGCAGTGGACAAATAATGAATGTAGTGTGGATTCAGCACTATTTGATTTATTTCATTAAGGCTACTGTCTTTAATTCAGCCAACTGGGACGTTTCAGCTTGTTGTGATATTAAGAGGACCAGTAAAACAAATCTACACCAAAACATATGCTACATACAATGTGGTAGAGATATGGATGTTTTCTTTTAGCATCTGGGTCTTTACACAACTCTCATTCTGCTTTATGTGTCTGATTTATATTATTGAATTAATAGTGGAGTATCACTACTCATTCCCCTTCTTTTGTATTGGGATTTATCTAAAAACGATTGTGTGTACATATTAATAGGAATCTCTTTTGCATTAAGTAACACAAGTTGTATTTCTTAAACTACAGTCTACATTTTTTTTCTTGAAGTAAATGAATGTATCAATAATTACAGGCTGAGTGCAATCACATTTTAAACTGAAAACTCTTCCAGCTGCCTGATCTATGTAGCTTTACCTTGAGCACAGTAATGTTCCAGGTGAAACTCTCCACGGCTTTGTTGAGTTTACGTCCCTTTAGTCCCTCCTTCTCCCCAAGACGAGACAGATCCTCGTGGAAGTCCATCCCTGTGCAATTTCAAAACAAAGAAAGTCAGTGTTTAACTGTTTAACGATGTTGTGAATGACACAAAATACAGAGAGTGAAGCAAGGGCAGTGAACCTTCACAGTTTGTGGTGAGAACTTGAATCACATATTTACTCAGAGAAAAAGAACCTGGCCTCATGACATTTACTTTGGCGCTGAAAGGTCAGGAGTTATCTAAGCTCTTCAGGGGACTAAAATACATACAACAGGTTGTTTGTGTGCACCTCTAAATGACCACTGTGCACAACACCTGAGACACACCATTTCTGCCCACATCTAAAATCCATCTACATACAGTAAGTGCTTTTTTCAACAAAATGTGCTATTGTATCACATTATGCACGTTTGAAAACAATAAATACTGACAGACCTGCTCTTTGTGGTTCATCATATAATTTTGGCTCAGCTGTTCATTGTTCCAGTCATGCATGGATTACTGGATCGTGCAACTCACCTTCTTTCTGCACCTGAGCGATTCTGTCCTGAACAGAGTCGGCGTTCTCTATCAGCTGCTTTTGGGACGCAATCATCTGCAAAACGCAACAAACTGGCTTCAGTGTAACTTTTCCAACCAAATTTAAACATAACCCTAGGCACCAAAAAACAACAAGTCTAATCGTAAGTATATGACTCTACTTTTCCACAATGAAATGGGCTAAAAATGTGCACGGTGCTCTGAAAAGGTGATGCATAAGGAAGGAAATATTTAGCAATATCCCAAGGTTAGAAAGAGTTGTATAAAAGAGGAGTATAGTGGCAGAATCCCACAAGGCTTTTTATTTGCAAACAAAACCAAACATAATATACTATATTTTTGCTATGTAAAACAACTTATATGTAGTGGTTGAGATTGGGGATCAGCAAAAACTCTCTCTGTCTCTATAATGACCCATGAAGGCTTGCAAATGTGGATGTGACCTGCTTTAAAGCAAAAAAATAAGAAGAAAGAGGAGAAAGTAGCTGAGGCAGACACAGATCAATAAGCATCAAATGGAACAGAGAGACAAGAAAAGAGCACACAGATGTTCAGTACAATAAGATTCTGACCTGCTGGAATGTAAACTAATAATAATTTAAAAAAAACAAAAAAAAAAACAAGAGGACAACATGCTAAAGTCAAACTATAAGTAATGTATGGCCTAATTATGAAACTGAAATCATAACATAAAGAGGAAGATACAATTTACAAAAACTTAAACTAAAGGAATATAATGGAGACATTATTGGCTGCAGGACAACATAGTGAGAGATAGAGCTGGATGAGGGCATGATGACTAAGCTGTGAGTGGTCAGAAGGATTGCAATGTACGGCTGTAGGTCAAACCAACTTTGCAACTGACAAGCTGCACTCATATTTGCAACACTTGGGCCCGGACGACTTGGAATAGCTGCTAAAACTGGTGGGAGAGATTATCCTGATCTAATGCAGAAGCAGCTAGTGGGAGCAGCAGTAGAGTGGGAGGAGACACACTCAGCAACCGGGGAGTGAGTCTGTGTGGGATAGTGGGGGATGTTTCATGCATGTCACCTCAGAGTGTCTCTCTGTATATTTAATGCTTCAGAATTGCATAACTGCATATGGTTATGTGTAGGTGCATGGACAGTATATAACAGCAAACACGACTCAACAGCCTCTGAATATAGACAAAACAATACATTACACAACATAAGAAATGATTTATAAAGATGTACAAAAATTGCAAAATCAGAACTCGTAAAAGAAAGGGAACAGTTACCAAACTAAAAAAGCAACAGAGCCTTCCTATTGCTTTTAATTATCACCCTCCTTTTTCTTACTGACCGTGTCATAAGCAGCAAGCAGCTTCCGTGTGGGCTCTGCCAGGTTGACGTGAGCCTCAAGACATGGGTAGCCTTCCTTCAACACCATATACGCCCCCATAGAGCCCTCGGAGGTCTGCAGCCTTGTGGCCAGACTCTGGATACACTGCTTCAGTTTGGCCACTGTGGGGAGCCCACACTGCTCTTTGAAACTGGCTGTGGTGCTCTGAAAATATGTGACGGAGAGATAAACAGGAGAAAATAAATAGTAGTACATCAAAAGTACAGCTCTGGATGGAAAATTCAGCACGCAGAAGTCAAAAAGGGTGACACGCACAGACCCCTTCTGTCATCTGCTGTCTTTCTGCTGAATTAAATCAATATGGCAGTCAGTGACGCTTTTAATCCACTGAAATCAGACTTAGCCTAAGCGCATTTGGCAAGACAGAAGACAATATAGCTTAAATGTGGACCAGAAAATTAAGTGTTTTTCAGCTGATGCAGGTGTGCCTGGATGAAAAAGCAGGTCAGTTAATTCAGACAAAACAAAGCACTCATATTCATTTGCTAGAAATTTCATTTTGGGTTACAATATAATGGATGTAAATAGCGAGAAGAGAGCTGTACTGTCTTGCTGAATGCTGTTTGCCACCTGGCACAGTTGGACCCATGATACTGGAGGCACACCTGTGGGACTGGGTCTACATGTGTTTATATGGGAGTGTGTAAACGGCTTACAGCAATACGCATGATGAATCATAACAGACGGTGGCAGATGAGCCCACAGCTGGACTTGTGAGGCAAAGACAGGGACAGAGGGAGGGGCAGGGTTCATTTCATAGGCAAATGACAAACAGATTGGAGCAGATTAAACTCAGCTGGTGAATGTGCATACACTGTCTATGGTATGCCTGGCTATAGTCCTTGCTCTTGGAAACTAATTCAGGCCAAGATATTATTATTAGATTTATTTTGTCCAAGATACAGCCTCAGTATAGGCAGTGTTTAAACAGTATGCCTCAATGCCAAGAGATGATTTTCTCAATGATGAATGATGAAATTATATAATGATGAAATACAACAGCACTATAAAGAGAGAAGAGAAGGCATTGTCAAAACAATCGCACAATTAATCTCTTCAAAATGAACATTTATGTTAACAATTCTTAAAAACTATTTTTTAAATGTCTAAGATTTAGTATAAAACGCGTTTGGTTTTGGGTTGGGTTTTTTCCTCTAAATATGTCTAACCATTATCCATAAATACACCTAGAAACACTTTCAAGATCCACTTACCAAGTCAATCAGGCCAAGACTGCACGAGGTGCAAACAGCAATTTCTGACCCTAACCTAATCACTTGTCTTCATCCTGATGTTGCTGGGCAACCAACAAAAGCAACGTGCAATAAACTGACCAATGTGTTTCTGTCTGCAGTTCAGTGATGTGAAGTTTATATTAGAAATCAGTTGTTTCATCCACTTGGCCAGGCTGTAATGGTTTAGTGAGGTGCTTCTGCAAAGACATTAGTGAAGTCAAACCTCTGCTGATATTTAGGAGACTGTCACTAGAGACTGTAACTAAAACGAAGATAGGTGTCAAATTTATACAGAACGAGGCAAAAGTCCCTGGAGCTTGATGTCAGTATTTAGAGAAGAACTGGTGGGTGCTGTTTGACCAGGCATTTATAGATGCTTTAAAATACTCAGTGGCTCTCCTCCCACAACCTCTCTGCATTTCTTATCCTAAGCCAGAGATTTCAGCACCAACTTATCAACAAACCCTAAAAATATACAAGCTGAGTGACATCTGACACTTGAGTGACTCAGCTGTAGCTTTAGTTATAGCTTTTTTCACCACTTATGTTTTCTTAAACCAATAATCCAAATTTTGGAAGTGGTCTGCCTTTATTGATTAAGAAAAAGGAATATGGCTTTCAAGGAATTTATTTCATTAATCCTTCAGTTAATCCACAGGCCTCATATTTTTCATAATCATTTCATATTCTCCAAACAACTATAGAGACGATAACCTGTGGATTATGAAGTGGATTATATAACAAGAATAAAGTTCTTTTGAAAGAAGCACAAATCATTTTCCTTTCATCTCCATTTTGTCAGATTAAGAAAAGATTTTAAGTCTAAAAAAGTCCATTACAAAATCTCTGCTGTTTTAGAGCAAGAAGTGTGTAAAAAAAAAAAAAAAAAAAAAAAGACATTACATTAGACAAATAAATTTTGACCAGGTTTACAAATTGACAGATGCAACATTGACTTCTAAATTTAGGTCATTTTAGTAACCTACTGAGTAATTATAATGAAAGTGGGAGCAGATTTGAACATGCACGTGTAATAAATGTAATTCAAACCTTGTGCTCATTGGTTGCCCCTCTCACCTGAGCCTCTTCCCGTAGGTCTGTGGCCTCCTTGAGCAGACTGCCGGCCGGTTTGAAGGCCTCGTCCAACACCTTGATGCCGGTGTGTCTTAGTGTGACGTATTCGCGGCCCCTGCGGCCCACCCTTCTCACCGACAGGCCTCGGCGTTGGGCCTTGCCGCCCCCCCGACGGTTGGTGACGGCCACATGGACGAACAGGCTGGTGTGTGGTAAGGGTTCTCCCGCTAAGCCCAGCAGGGGTACATTGCGGTAACCAGGCTGAAGGCACTCAAAGGCCACAGTGTACTGGCCAATAAAATCGTCCCCAATGTAGTCATCATCTAACACGACGAAGCGTAGCAAAGCCAGCTCCGGCATGTTCACCTGGAGAAGACAAGACAAAAAAAAGGTTTATTTGTACCACTTTGGAGAACAACCTTGTTTTACCCATAACAGCTCATTAAGTGTATGAAAACAATCATGTCCATGGTTTTCTGGTTTCATACACATGAACTGATTAAAAGTTCCCTACAAAAGAAATGAATCAGAAGTCCTGGGCTTTTACTTGCTCTTTGTCACCCACATTACTGAATAATCGTCATGCTATTAGGACACATTTTTACAGTAACTGATCATTTAAAAGTCCTGAATTATCAGTTTATTCACAATATTTCACATACAATTTCTGCTGGATTTTTATTGTGGGTCATGCACAGTAGTTCCATAGTACACTTATATTTGGGGTACAAATATTAATTCTATTAAGACAATGAGTAAAAAATTAGATAAAAAAAGATATTGACTACAGACTGAACCTAAATATGGACAGAATGACATTTCCATAAGAGAAGCCAGTCAATTCAGTCCCACTAGTGGTTGGCTATAGTATTTCTTTTTCCAAAATTCTCATTATGTTTTGTAAATTTCCATTAAAATATTCATTTAACCCATCCATCACCCAACGCCACAGTGGGCAAATTTTTAGGAAATCTCCAGAAACTGAGCCAGCCATAAGACAAGTTAGTGACATCAATTATGATCAACTGCACCAAATCATTTGTTTGACCGACTGGATAAAATCGACCAATTGAGGTCTTACCATTGGACATTACATACATCTATATTGTTGGTGTGGAAGGTCCAGTAAGTGCAATTCCTGGTTTTGATACGGTCAAAACATAACCAGATAAACATGCTACTCTTCTGCTCCACTATTAATTTTATGCTGCTGTTGAAAACACCCTGCTTTCCAAATGCAAATTGTAGAGGAAATCAAATCTATACTTTACAGATCACACTGTGCTACACAACATTAGCCAGAATGCACAAGCTCATTTGGTCTCATTATATGGGCTTTTAAAAGTTTAATGTTTTGTCACCTGTGGAGGTGCCAGCACTCCAGACGGGTTTTGTTGTCTGCGTGCATTATTAATGTGCTCTTGATTTTTTGAATAACCAAGTCAGCTCTTATTAGAATGAAAAGATGCACTTCATTAGTTGTTAATTACACTGTATGGTGATCAATTACTCACAATATTCAGCTAACATCTTCTCCTGTTATTAAGTGTCACTCACAGGGCTGTTTGAGCAGAGCATTAATGTTAATAATGTGGTGCAATAAAAGAAGCGTCCTGGCAGGATGCAAAGGTAGCTGGACACCTTTGAAGGACCTTCCTCTCAGCTGATATGATAGCACTCGCATAAATAAATGTTCTTTGTGTCTGACCCCGCATATTAATTCAGTTGAACATATCACTATAAAACACTACCACAAAAAGCATATATCTTCACTAAACTGCAATCAGTCTCAGAGCAATTGAAAAGCAACAGCAAATCTTTCATTTCCCTCCAAGCACAGGAACATGCTTCTAGCTAGTGTTTTCTGTGTGGGCAAGTAATATCAACGCTACAAGAACATTAATGTTGAAACATAAGGGTTTCTGCATCTTACACAATGCAGCACACCATTATGTAAAGCTTTAAATTGGAAGTTAATTATTTCTAGGTTTTCAAAATACAATGCAGAACAATTTCCTTCCTTAAGCTTCACTCTGTGTATGTTTAATGCATCCACAACCGTCAAACCAAGTCCTCAAGGCTTACAGGAAATAAAGTGAACCAGCATGGCTCAGATATTTTCTCACGCATATTGGGATTTCAGTTTGGATGTGTCTGCATATGTTCCACACATCTGTTCTGAATATCTCAAGGCAACAAGTGGAGTACAGAGGTAAACACTCAACTCAATGACAATAAGAAAAAAAAAAAAAGATAGATAGATAGATAGTAGAGTTGAATTCTGGTCAGTATTCAGCTTAGTTCATTTCAAGCACTGAAACAGTTTTTAATAAGGAATGCCTCTTATAAAAGTATGGCCTTCAGGATGAACAAAGTTTAAGGTAGAATTCTGAGAAGGACTGTTGAAGAAGAATCCAATTCACTGACCTTGTCTTCATACACTGAGGCAGGCATATGCTGTTGTCACATGGCCTCCAAACTAAATAAACTTGTAATATTTAAACCAAAAATAAGAGTGGACTGCCACAAAAACATAGACACTGAAAACAATAGCACAGATTTTGGTTCTTTGTCTGGTTGTCATTTGTGATGTTTTTTTTCCACTGGAGCAAAACAATACAGCAGCATCCAGTTGATTCCAAATCATCTGAAACAAATTCCTGTGTTGGAATTGATATCATATCTCTGTGTTGAAGACTGTGTGCACACTTACTCAAAAGAATAATGGAATAACAATGTGCAATGAGTGACATGTGAGACAATGATAGTGTTTATTTTGACAAAAACACAACTCATTTCTGGTCCGATGAGAATTTTTTTGTGATGCATGAGGCAGCACAAATTGCCACAACAACTGAACAAGACCTCCACTGCCCCTTGGAAAGGAGGCTTTGCAAAGGAATAAAAAGAAGCCCCCCGAGAGTGTGCTGGGTGTTAATATGTCTGCACTCTCATCAGCTGTCACTGAGGGCTGAGTGGTGGTGAGAAGTGTCATGCATGACCAAGCCACACACAGCTTCAGCAGTGTGACAGTAAGTATGTAACAAATTCACTCCAGTCCTGTCCTCTCTGCTCCCATTTTCATTTTAGAAATATGCACAGAAGCTTTGAGACAGTTAATTAAATCAAGTTCATGCCAAATGCTCTTCTGGAAAACAATAAATAAAGGTCAGGTCATGTCAAATCATGTCACTGTGTCTCAGTGTTCACAGCATGTACGTCTTAAGTGAGAACCAGGCAATGTGACCCAATATGGCCAAAGAAACATACATAATCCATGCT
The DNA here is from genome assembly GCA_036850595.1 of Rhyacichthys aspro. Classification (NCBI taxonomy): domain Eukaryota; kingdom Metazoa; phylum Chordata; class Actinopteri; order Gobiiformes; family Rhyacichthyidae; genus Rhyacichthys; species Rhyacichthys aspro. The sequence continues at coordinate 12,928,057 of CM072168.1, forward strand.
GAAAAATATGTTAATGCTTTTACTAAAAATCATATAATCTACTTGTATTGTACTTTTTTCTCTTCAAAACAGCATTGCTCTGTGATATGTTTACTTCTGGGGTTGTTTGTGTCTTTGATAAGTGGTAGTCCAAAGTTGTGGTAGACAAAAGCATCTGAAATATTACTGTATATTGTATACCAGGCGATGAACATATAAAACAAAAAACAAAAAAAAACACCTCACTCACAACTAAAAGAGCATATTTTCTTTTGCAGCAGGCCTTCAATCGAGCCAGACTCACTCTAAAGATGTTATTGATTGACACAAAAGCGTGTACGAGTTTGTCAATATGCAGCTGCTGAAAAGATTCACTTTCATGACATTGTTTGAATGATCTTAGACTTGAGGGGTATGAACAACTCACCCTTTTCATGTCAAAGGAAATCTTTATTTTATTTTAAAGCCAGGGCAAATGTCATGTTATGTGACCCAGATGTATTTCACTCTCAGAGCTCCAAGTCCAAAAAATTATTCTGCAATTATAAACGTACTAATGAACAATTTAGCCTTGTTCAACAGCTTTCTTTACAATGTTTTAATGTACTGCATTTAATGGACCACACTCTACACTGAACTGTCATACGGTCGCAGACAGGTAATCCATGGGTTGCACACAGGTAATCCATCATTTTCTATATGATCCTAGCCTCTCATTTTCTCTGTCTCTCAAACCAATGACAGATGAGCTCCTGCTGCAGCCTTCACATATACCAACAATTTGGTTTCTCATGAACACTTTGATAAAGATAAATAAAGCAATTTGGAGGAGAGAATCACAGCTTGGCTATTACTGTTTAAAGCTGTACTGACAAGGTGTGTGTGATTGGCTTATTACATGTTTGAAGTTTTAGATTTTGTCTCCCAAATGGACTATTTACTGTCAAATGTTCTTTCAGTTACAGCTATTGCAAAAAGTATTTTCTATTTTCTTGAAGGTGCACTACAATATGTGTGCCCTAAGACAGCAAGCTGCACGCACACAACTAAAGAACATGCCATATCAGTTGAGACAGCCTGTCAACACAGCTCATCTGTCCTCATACTGTACAGGACTGGGTCGGTGAGGAGTAAAGAGCCTAATCAGCAGCACCAGTGGCCTAATGAATGTACTGCACAAGTGTTTTTAAGCCAGCATCTTAATTAAAAACCTAATGGCTTAAAATCTTTTAATTAAGCACTCAAGGCTATTCTAATGCAGGTTCAAAGCCAAAAGCAAAGCACATACCAGCCTTTGTAGAATAATGTAATCCAAGGTCACACAATACTTGAGATTAAACATGATTGAAAATAACAAATGTGTTAAAAATAGAACAGATAAAGATGAGCACAAAGAACACCAGGAAGTACCTAACCAGCAGATGTGTTTGATGAGTGGGAAATTATGTCACAGGGAGGACTTCTACACAGAAGGGAAACTTCCCAACATCTCTAGTAAATTAAACATCTCCCATCTGGCAAACAGGATTATTTTGTGGAGCTGTCATGCAGTTATGTAAATGGTTTTAACAGTCGTTGCTTTGCTGTGTATATTTGCCGTAAAGGCATAATCATGTACACACAGACACAATTAATACAGAATTCAACCCTTTGAGCATGAAGCCTAAATCAAAAATGTTAATTTCTTTTTCTTTTGTTGCAATATAAATATGCTGTTTTTCCAAAAATTCATAAGCTGTTTAAAAATTTGGAGTGTCCAAATTCATATAGTTCGTGGCGGAGTTGTATAAAACTATCTGGGATAAGATGAGTGGTCAAGCAGTTAAGTGATGAAATGAAAAAAAAGTATATATATATATATATATATGTATTTGAACGTCCATGCTGAATGTTCTGTAAAAGCAAAGTACTTTCTTACTTGAAACTCAAAGGTCTCATCAAACAGCGGGTCATCCTGGTTTTGAGCAGCAGTGCGTGTCCTCTGTTCGGCACAGTCAGCAGGTACACCATGGAGTTCCAGGACCACATAGGGGTCTATGACCTCTCCCTTAGCACCTGATCCCTGGGGCTTGGGCAGGTTATGAGCACTAATAACCTGCACATAAATAAAAGAGTAACTACAGGTATCTTTGAAAAGACAACAGAGGAATGAGTATAACATGAATGATTTTATATGAAAAATGAGAGCAAGAAAAAGACCTTAACGCGGAGAGTCTGTGGTGGCACTCCTGGAACGCAGCCTTGCGTGTGGGCACTGAAATATGACACCTCATCCCTCATAACAGCAGGTCTCAGGACATAGCCACAGCCTCCATTCTGTGAGAAGCGCCCTCGATGAAGGTCCAGCATGGCACCAGGAGTCTGCTGGTTCAAGGCCACAAGCTGAACCCCTCCTTTCCAGTAGCCCTGGGGATTGGGGTTACTGGAGTCCAGGCGCACCGAGCTGGGGCGCACTCTGGTCAGTGTGCGCTTGGTGAACATGACCAGGTCTTCTGGGCTCTCACTGCTCAGACGCCCGGCCTCTCCTTCACCCAAGGAGCACAGAGTCCAGTAGGGAGGCTCGGGGGGGAATGGTGTGCTGGGAGAGCAGGGGCTGCTCGGGGGTGACTGCTGTTGAGCAAGTTTAAATGTGGCTCTCTGGGCATAGAAGCTGCGACTACCTGTCCTAACAATACTCACAAGGTCAGAGAGCTCTTTATGGAGGCGAAGCTTTCTAGGTTGAGAAGGTGGAGGCACTACCAAGACCACACCCAGTTCTTCTTCACCAGGGATGGTCATTCGCCGCCCTGCCAGAGGCCCGCCCCCACCGATTTCCTCATCTTCCTCAGAGACCTCTCCATCTGAGCCTTCATGCTCTGAGGGCAACTTCTTTCCTACAACTAGGATACGTCCCTTTAGCTGCTCAGGGGAGGGCAAAGTTGTGGCCCGCCCCCCCATGCTAACAGGAAGTGCCTCTGGGGTATACAGACGAGGGCCAAACACTTTTTTAAGGTGTTGTGACATGACCCGCTGCTGGGCAGGCGAACAGCGATGGCACAAATAAATCAGGAGCGGGTACTGGGACGTCAGAAAGGCGTATTTGTTGACCACCTCCAGAGCAGAGCGGATAGTGACCGGGGCGTGGTGGTGATGATGATGGTGATGATGGTGGCGAGGGATCTCTGGTCCACAGTCGACCCCCAGAAGAGGCTCCCCCTCTGGGCCATCAGTGACTCCAAGCTCCAGGCAGCGGCAGCCAGCCTGCAGGGCTTTAATGAGACCCCCAAGGTCGGCCCGGCCATGGACCTGGTCATCCAGCAGGTAAGAGCGGTAGGATGTGCTGAGAAACAGTGGACATACATGAAGCCAAATGTCAAATTCAAATGAAGCCACTTTTGATAGTAATACTTCTAGCACATAGGCGTAAGAGTACTGCTTTAAAGATGGAGTCTGTTTAATGGTGAGATCGATGCAAGAATGTATCAAATAATTCATAATTATTAGTATTAAACTAGGACTTAGTTTGGTCTTACAATGTTTTTTAAAAGCTCTCATATCAGAAATATATTTAACTTAAATCCCCCGTGGCTCTACATGATGGTCATGTATCAAAAGCAGTACAAATCATCTACAAAAACACACAAACATAACACTTACTAATCCACTTAATATACATACATATACGTAGTTTAATACATTTGCCCTATGGTGGATATTTATTCTTTAAAACACACTTCACTACAGTCTAAGGAGCAGACTTCTCGTGTTCTCATAACGTCAACTCACCTGATGTAATAGTGGGACAAAGGCATGCCCATGTCCTGACAGACCCCAAGTTGTTCAGGGTCAAGCAGCTGGCACTCGGGGGATTGCAGGTACCGAGCAAATCCGTCTATTCCCAGCAGCCCCCTCTCTTTGCCCTGGGCTGACGGCTCATAGCGCCTCAGTAGCTCCCAGCATCCCTCAGTGGTCGCCAGGGACAGGCCCTGCTCTGTCTCCAGAAACAAGCGCAGGTCCTGAGGGTCCAGACACTCACGGTCCTTGGACAGTTGTACTAACAGGAAGTAGACATCAGGGCGGGTGCAAAGTTCACAGAAAGCTTCCTGGAACTCTTCAAGCGTCACATGGGAGGTCAGTTTCTCCTTGCTACGTTGGATTTCTTTAAAACGCAGACGGACCTGGGAAAATGAACGGCAGAGGCATAATGAGTAGTTAATACAATGATTAGTTATCTTGTCTCAATAAGGAAATTAAACATGACCCACACAATACAGAATCATTTGACATCTTTTCTTTTTTTTTTTTTTAAGCTTACCAAAAACTCCTCCTTCTTCTATCATCTTGGCACAATCACATCCTGCAATGTCACATGCCTTCTCCAATACACTCCTAAGCACCTCATGTTTCCAAGGTAATTTTGTGCCATTATAGCTCTGTTGAGGCAGTGGGCAATATAAAAGGCCAAAAGTGTGTCTGAAGTAGTAGCCCACCGCGTGAGACCATCGCAACAATGGAACAAGCCACAAGCCCTCACCGTGGAAGATTAAATGTTCTGATGCTTCAAACACAATGGCTACGCAAATGATCAGAAAACACACTACTCCGGCTGTAACTCTGAACAGAGCATATCCTGCCAATTTTACAGCAGTCGAATGCTACTGACAAGCTGCAGCAAAATGATGCTCATTTAGACTGGTTGGACCTGTGTTCAAATCTTAGCGCTCCTTTACAAATAAATACATGTGAACTGAGAAAAAAAAAAACCTTTCAAGATATATGCTTTATCTATATGTATAAAAATGGCTCTGTAGATGCTCATCCTGACTTCCTGTAACACAGTGCAGTAGGTCAATAACACAATTGGTCTCAAAGAAGACATGAGGCCTAATAAGAGAAGCTAAATATAAACTAGAGCAGAATTGAACTACTTTTATATGATTGAAAGATAACAGTAGCGTTGTCCTTCTGACCAATAAGACTGCAGCATCTGAAGTGTGTTTTACTGAGTGAAGATCAGAAAAATGATTCTGCATCTTTCTAACCTTGGCCTCTTTGATCCCCGGGCACAGTTTGCAGATGGTAGCGACTGCCAAGTCCTCAGAAACGATGCCGTACCCGTCCTCATCCACCTGCGCGAACTCAGCTGCCAGCCACTCGCTCCTCATCTTACTTCCTAAGCTTCCTTCCACGGAGACGCTTCCTTCGGACGGGCCGCCTCCCCCGCCCCCACCGGCCGCGCCGATGACTGAAGGGTGGGCCAATAGGTAGCGAAGGCCTGTTACCCAGATGTTAGCCACATCTGCTGACAAGGCAACCAGGTCCAGTGACTGTAGACAGGGACAGACAAAAGGATTACAGAGCAGATGGACAAGAACACTGGGGTCATCCCTCCAGAGGAATGCTTATACTGTTAAAATGAACAGGTCCAAACCACATTTAGAGTGGCAGCACTGTCTTTAAGGTTTTCACTTTTTAATCTAGCCTTGCTACTGTAGGAGCAGCTGTATATAGTTATAAACAATCACTGAGCTATAAAAACTAAAAGAAGAAGAATTGATTTTGTCTCACCACAGTGTTGTGAATGCAATCCGACTGATCATAAAAGGTGGAGACTTGTTGCAAAATGTTAAAATACAGTGCATTTTTAGTTAAAATAGCATTCTAAAATAAGTAAAATAATGATTCTAATAATGAATCTAATAAAGCTGAAGATCAGGCCTCAAATTTTGAATGAAGGAGGATGAGCACAAGTGTCTCAATCAAATATTGTTTATTCATTTTTCAGTGTTAAGTCTGGGTTTCAAACTTAGGATATGCTACACAAAATACAAAATGTGTGCAGTGGAATCTGGGGGTTACACTTCACAGAGGGTGGAGTTTAAGTGAAGTGAAGAATCCTTAAAAAAGGTTAGATGTAATTTTGAACTTGTCTTACCTGGTAGTCGTCTCCATGTATGATGGAGAAGGCTGCTTCCTCGGCCAAGTGTTCAGACAGAGGCCCGTTGTGAAGGAATGTCTCAGTGCTCTTGCCGGTCCGGACTTCTCTGATACTGGACACATCGAGTCGAGCGCGCTCCCCATCCTTTTTTGAGGGCTCCCAGCGTAAACATGTCAGGTCTGGTTCCAGAGTGTAGAAGCGACAGTAAACCCTGGAGTTGGGACGGATCTTCTTGAGCTCACAACCGCCCTGCATGAAGGCCAGGCAGTCTGCAGCACTGCTCACCTGAGAGCACAGAAATGAAAAACTATTTTGTCATAACGTCCTGTGGGTCAGGTTCTAGTCTAAGTATTAATCTGAGCATATTTACCTTCTTCTCTGAGGGCATGCTGCTGAAGGACACTGTCTTCTTCCTGCCTCCCCCGACCTTCTGCACCGAGGGATCCTGACAAAAGACAAGGGCACATGGCAGGCAGGTCAGAACTGAGGCTGAGAAAGAGGCAAACTACAGTATGTGTGCCCACAAATGAATAACTGACAATTCCTCCTTTTAATGTCACTGTCATTTTCTTCAAGAACAACTCCACCAGACATTGTGATTTATTTTAAATAAGCACATGTAATAGAACCTATTTTTGCATGTCATACAATCCTTAAATCCCTGTATTTGGTCATTTCCTCCTTCAAGGAAGTATGAATTACAGCCTTCCCATTGTTGAAATACTGCCAAAAGCAACGTTTATTAAATGTAGACAGAAAATACTTGGAGAAATGGAGTTATACTGGGGTTAAACAGTACAGATTTGATTTCAATGGTGGATGAAGAAGAGTTTGACTTCTCCAAATTTGGACAAAATGTTATAATACTTCTCGCCTGTTCATCACCTCCTTATTTAGCTGAGCGCCTTGGCTTTTATGAGACTGTGGAATGAAAGGTGTGCGTTAGTCTCAAGGTTTAGTGTACAGCCAAGTACTTGCATTAAGGAATATTTAGCCTCCAAAGCTGTTCAGTGTGAATCTGAAACAAAAGATGTTATTTAGGTATAACACATACAATTTGCCTCTATTCCATTGACTCATATATTTGCAACTAAATAGATTTCAACAGACTTAAGACAACAAAGCTTTAATCAACACCTCTAACACTGAGCAAAACGAAATGTTAAAAGTGTAAATCAAATACAACATGTCCTTCAACAGCTGCCGGAGTCAAAGACACAGATACATGTTGTTAATAAGTTCTCATGGCCTACATTAGTTGGCCTTGAGTATGGGGAAAATAAGTATTTTCGGTTATGCCAAATGTAGTTTTATATATGTTAAGTCAATGTGTTGCTATCATAAAGAAAACTACCCCATAATAAATTTCTTGCCATTAAGTAAGCTATTACTTCTTAAGACATGCACCAGCCTAGTGTTATAGTTAAAGGAACAGATTGTCTTTGTGCAAAAGAAGAATGTTGAGTACAGAAGGAGACAGGGCCCTAACCACAGTCTCCAGTGTCAAATGTTACACATCGATCCATCCCAACCTTTGTCTTGTACATTTTATTGAGCTACAAGGCTCAACTTTGGTCCTAGACATAATAAGAGACATTTCATATAAAGACCAGTGCAGTTTGCCTTCTTCCACTGGACCCACACGTCTCTCCCTGGCTCAAGCCTTAGCTAATGACAGATTGATTGGCAGCTACATCAACGCTCATTTTGGCAAATGTCTGCTGCGCTAACTTTTAAGAGCGCTTACAGCACAGAGTTTTCACTCAGGGCTCAGATAATAGCTCTTCTCTGATTCGTAATTAGCGGTGAATGTTGTGAATGACAGAAGTAATTACATAAGCTGCTGAGTGTGGAGACTTTTCTACCGAGAAGCCTGTTCTTCTGTGTCTACCGCACATCTCGGTTTGTACGAAGGTTGTTTCCAAGACACAAAAAAAATAAAGAGCAGGACCTAAAGTATGAAAGAATACAACAGCTGGAAACAAAAAATAATATCTTATTAAAAACATGTCAATTTAAAGGTGATAAAAACACCTAAATAACACATTTAACAAGAAATGAATACTCCTCATGTCATTTTCTGCAGCCTATTTAGATATATATATATATATATATATATATATATATATATATATATAATATATATATATATATATATATATATATATATATATATATATATATATATATATATATATATATAATTATTTTTTTTAAGAGAGAGAGAGAGAGAGAAAAAAAAAAAAAAAATAAAATAATAATAATAAATAATAGAATAGATAGATAGATAGATAGATAGATAGATAGATAGATAGATAGATATGTTGCTAATTCCTTTATATGTAATATGATTGCTTGTAAACCACTATAAAGTCAAAACTGCTTTGACAAAGACTGTGAGGAAAAACACTGCCTTTAAACTCAACCTTGTTCTGAACAATGAATACAAACTTCAGTCAGATGTTCTAATGTTCCACTCAATCTACATGCTACGCTATACTGCGCCTGGATTGTTTCAAACATCTGTGCTTTGCATGTTTGCAAAATGAGACAGATTTTCCCTGTACGTTAAGCAAATGCCACGGGTTGACGTGTAAACACAGGCTGCTGGATATAAAATAGGTCAAAGAACTATAAATTATATGCAGTCAAAAGCAGCTTAATAACGGCATCAGGGAACTGTGTGCTCGTGCAAGACTAGAAATTGGATGTTGGTTAAAAATACATCTACAGAGTGAAGCACCCATCAAGGAAACCTACTGACTTAACTACTTTTTTTTTTTTTTTTAATCCACAAAGACTAGCAGATTAATCTCACCTCCTAGTCTTGATCAAGTACAACATATGAAGATAATAAATACAATGAAGGGAGGGGATGACTGGATGAGGTTAAAAACATAAAGACAATCCACTTAACACAAACTTTATTATAACAAAATCCAAGCTTGAAATGTCCAAATCTATACAAGAAAAATGTCTGACAGTCCTTATATTACATTGACAACATCATTTGCTCATTAAGCGCCACATCTGGACAGCTTGTTTTTCACTCACTGAGAAATGGCTTGTTCATGGCATCACTCAGTGGTAGAAAAACATACCAATGACCCAGAAGAATGAGGGCAGGAAAGCATCTGACCTTTGCCCTAAAATAGATATAAAACCTTTTTGAAAGCTGCATTTCATAGATTTTTTTTTGTTTTTGTTGTCTGTTGATCTGAAACTGTTGTACATTAACATGATTATTACTAATCAAACAGACTTTATTGACTATTGCACCTCCCAAACAGGTCTGTCTAGTCCAATATACATGACTGACAGGTGAATAACACAAATCCTTCACAGCTCACAATGGCTTCTTATGAACAAATAGAACTTTACGTGCAAAAAGTAGCTCTGGGCTAGCAACCACAAAATAAATTGATTAGACACTTTTGTACACAGCTCATAGTCATAAATATCTGACCTTAAAGACAAAGTTTACTGCTACTTACACAATGTTACTATAAGAACAAATGAGCAGTAATATATTTATGTCACAGTGCATTTAAGGATATATTTTTTAAATGATTGACAATATACATTTATGTGGAGATATAACAAAGGACATAAATCTATTGTTAATGTTAATTTATTGTGCTGCCTAATACATGATGTACAAACATAAGGACTTCTTCATACTGAACAGGCTGCTGGCTGGTGGATGCTGGGAGATGTGTTTGAAAAGCTCCTGTCACTCGCAGCTGAACTACTGAGCAGCTGAGCACAGTCTATGAATAAAGAGGCTCATGCTGGCCACCACTTCAATCTGACAACTTCACTTCCTACACAGGCACAGCCCACACAAGCACGCCGCCGAGTACTTGACACAACGACGGCATCACGCTTCCTGTGGGCCTACGTCACTTATATGTGACTTTTCATTCTCTACTTTTCCACGCAGACACAAAGACAACAGTGCTGCTATAAGGATGAATACTTAATGGACTGAGTTGGCACCAACAACAAAATAACAATTAAGTGTGTTGTTATCTAATTATTGAGATAAAGGACCAGATAATTAAGTTTCTTTATAAATATACTTTCTTGCTACTGCTCAGGCCCACTTATTTCTTATTTTTGCCTTGAAGGCTGTTTACACATCAACCCTTTCCCCTGAAAATGATTCTGTTATCTGTTATATATATATATATATATATATATATAGTATAGTAGTAGTATTAGAGGAATACGTCCATACCAAAAGGGGTTTATCAGTGCAACTCCAGGAAAGTTGGAGCAACTTCCTATAACTTGTTCTTGAGTGTAAACACTAGCATTAGCAGTGGCCACTCTGTTACATATAAACTGTACTTTACTGTGTAACAGGAAGATAGGCTGCATCAAGACATTTGAGGAGCTTAGAGAAATGCAGTCTTTGGCAAAGAAGTGCGGCTTTAGGCTTTACTTTCTAAGTCACACAAAAGCTAAAGGAGCTTACGAGAGGACCTTTAAAGGTTGATATAAAATCAATACTTTTAGGCAACACTGCAAAAATAACACTACTAACTGTGGAGCAACACAGAGCTCCTTGTAAGAGGGTTATCAAGAAGCTTAAGGGAGGCCACTTAGGGCCCATACAAAGTCTAATTCACACTCCCACATGAGCTTGTCCAGCGCGTGATGCATCTGAATGAGTGGAAGTGTAGAGTAAACGAGGTGGGTGTGAGGAGGAGACACACAGAGCATTATTGGAGAAGAGAGGAGGACAGCCTCTGTCCATGGCACGACAGGTACAAGCAAATGAGCTAAATGCACTATTCTACACTTGAATTTAAAACTGAGGTAAGAGTAGGCTACAAGTGTATACTAGATGGATTATTATAAATACAAACAAAGATTACATAAGTTAAACCTCTTACATAGAGCCTTTTTTCACTGTGATGACGCCACAGACCAAACTGAAAAAATTCTGGTCATAGGTAAAGAGGACAGAGGGCCACTGTTTTTATAAAAAAAAGCTACAAAGCATAATGAATGGTAAGATGTATAGTACACAAATGGCCATTTATGTCATTTGTAACCCTAGCGTCATTAGGAGTTACATAAACTACAAACAAACAGGTTCCGATGGGATAGACTTTAGACTTCTAGTATTAAAACTCTCAAACATTTAGGTGTCAATTTAAGAGCCACTGTTGGTTTTCTATCACCTCTGTAATTACCTCATAGAGTGGAAATGAGGCAAAGAGCACGAGGACATGATCTAAAAATCATTGCTATTCCCTAAACAAACATGTATTGATTGTCAATACCAATATTCACTCACCTCCTCCACCCAAGAGACACCAACAGCCACAGGACAGGCCAGACTCTCCAATAAAAGACTGTTTGGTTATTTGTCTTTATTCCAATAACTGTCTCAGAAAATGTCTTTCTTATTAAGTTGGTCGATGAGGCTGGACAAACGGGCTTAGACAAAACAGGTCAGCAGGTATTAGATGTACTGCTGTATCTGTGTTCCTATAGCGTGGATGATGCTTTGAGGCTGTTTGTGGGAACATTGATGTCTCTGCGGCCACTGTCATGATTAATCCACTGTGTGTATATCTGTTGTGTGCATGTTTCCGCAATCATTTTAACATCTCGCTGCTTGCAATCCAGGAAACTATCACCCCGTCCTTTAATGCAGCGCCCAGTTTGACCCAAAAAGTCAATCAGTTCTAACCCACTGTCTCCTTTAAGTTGCAATACCCTCTGTCCAGTTGCTCTTTTTGGCCAGGAAATAAACTCTGCTCTGATGGAGAAGTGAAATGAGACCAAAAGCTAGAGGGAAATGCAAAATGGTCAAAGTATGAGTTCAAAATAAAAGAGCAAAGAATTGACCTAAAATTACACCCAGAAAAAAAAAAAAAAAATTGAATGAAGTCGAAGGGAGATGAAAGGAGCAGTAAGATGGCACATGTGAAGAGAGTGAAATGAATGGATACAGAACAATAGCTTATTGTACTACACAGACTTGAAGTGTTTACGGCAGCTGGCTCTTCATTCTGTGTAGAAATAATAATTCATACAGCATCTTAATGCGCCAGTACAATAGGAATAACAGGATTTCATTAACACACAAACAACACAAACAGTGCATAGCTCGGCAGAGTATCGTGATGAACGAACAAGAGTCTAGAGCAAAGTTAAGATATCATTTCAACAACCTGGTTTTCTGATTAGAACATAGACTGTTAATACATAAGCTGAAATACATGTTATGAAAATTGGATTAAACACTTTAAAGTTGCAGCTTAATGCTGAATTGTGAACATTGTAACAGAATTATTTTGTCTTGTGCTCAGTGTTTACGATTTTTTGTACAAAAAAAAACATTTAAATCGCCTAAAAGCACAACGTAATCATTGGAGAAAAAAAAAAAACAAGCCTTAAGACGTCATCTAGGCTTTATTATCAAGGATTTTAATAGATGACAATTTTCAGTCCTGGATTGGGGCTTTTGGCCAATCAAAACTTGCTTCAGGAAAAAGGAGCGTTCCTCCACTCGATTGGTCGACACTGCTTGTAAATAAGGAAGTAACGGATGCAGATAAAACAGTGTATATTCAGCGAAACAGCGCAAAAAAAGAAAAAAAGATAAACTGAGAATTTGACAATTCAATCGCAACATGTTTAACTAGGGAGAGATAATTATCCAGTGTTTCGGTTGGACGCTATAGTCAAGAAAGTATTTTGTGAAGGAAAAGCAGGAGAGGCCTCTAGGCTACTGAGACTGGGACGGCATAAAGAAAATCGGTTAGTGCCACTGTAATGTCTTTTTTCATAAATTTCTCAGCCCTTTGACATTGGTTTCTTTCATATTCGACCACAGTAAAAAAAAAAAAAAAAAAGAAAAACTCAGGACCTTTGCTATTAGCTCATTGTATTTCTGATGAAAGGGCCTTTGGAGAAAAAAATACATGGTACATAATGAAATGAGCCAATCAACTGATTTAGTCATAAGCACCCTTAATCACCTGTATAATGAAAAATTATATTATCATTATGTAAACACTAAATGGTTACACAACATGGCATATATCAAAAACCCCTGTGTGATCTTGTGAATCTTTAACACTAAATACGTTACAAAAACACATATTTACCTTCACCTTAGACCAACTTTAAACTGTGCTATCACCCATCTGTGACCTTCACCCGCTGGGACCACCACTACAACCACACTCCCGGTGAACTCAGTGGAACATTAGTGTAAAAAAATCCATCACAGCCACAAGCACATACAGTATAGGCCTGTACCACCCATCAATCTTTCCATCCATTGACCAACTTCTGTGTTACGTTCACACAGATGAACACAGGGCCCTAAACACCTGGTAGTTACGTAAGTCTAGTCCCATCTGATCCGCTGGCCTGGCTAATGATCCCATGCCACATTGACAGTAGATTACCACAATGCCCACAGTCTTACAATCACTAATCCACGCAGCAAAGGACAGGCCACTGCGGATTGCGGTCAGAACAGAGCGCCCACAAACACAATTATGGCTCGTCTGAAGTCGGGACCTCCCAGTGGTATAAGTTATCTTGGCTTTTTTGTTGATTGTCATGAAAGCAATGAGGGAAACGCCCAGTAGTATACAGTTTATCTTGTAATCTTGCAGCAAGGGCAACAACATAAGAACAGTAACACGTGAGTTCTGTTTTGCATGAAAATTAAAACTCTGAAAGCACCCACTGGAATGATTTTTATTTTTAGGATATTTAGGATTACAGTTTCATTCGTCATTTTCAGAGTCGTGTGAGGAAGCTACCAGCTGCTTAGGGCAAGTAGTAGGGTACACCCCGGTTGATTGGCAGGTAATCCCAGGACATACACTGACAAACAGTCACAGTGTGAGGAAGCCACAGTAGCAGAGGGAGGACATGCAGACTCCAGGAGGGATCCATGACCTTCTTGTTGTGAGGCGGAAGCCAGTATCTAGCAATTTAATCATTAATACTGCTTCATCCCATGGTCTTGCAATCTATTTTAACTTATGTATCCCACGGCCTTACAGTGATTACTCTTTTTCCGAGCCTGTGTTATTATTACCCCAGTACAGGTGTTGTTCCATATTGCTTTGAGATAAAAGTGGATCTCAGGCAGCAGACTCCAGTGTCACATGGCTGCAACAAAATAACCAAAAGGCTGAAAATAGCTAAAGAGAATGTGAGCGTGTCTGTGTGTGTCTGCCCCACTGGGTATTTGATACATTGAAGGGGCATATCTCAGCTCCTGTTATACCTGTCATGAGTCTGCTCTCTTAATGAAACAGATTAAAGGTCTATTTTTAAGGTTTTTTGATCTGAGTTAGGGTCAGCTTTTAGAAATAATAAAAGTAATGTTCTAAACACTATACAAAAAGATTGGCCTAAACTTATTTATTTAGTCTAGCAATTTAATTTAATTTAATTTAATTTAATTTAATTTAATTTAATTTAATTTAATTTAATTTAATTTAATTTAATTGTTTTATCTATTTTACTGTATTCTATTTTACTGAGTGCAATACAGTGAAACAAAGCCACCATTGTTTTTTAAACTGTTGTGAATATTGTGTTTAAAGAATTTATTTTGTGAAGCACCTTGACTTGCATTACACTGTATGAAAAGTGCTATATAAATGTTACAAATAAGTTTGACGGATTGTTCAACATAAATACAACATTTGTACTTGACCAATGAGCTAAACTAGAAATAAATAAACTATATAAAATAATTTCTTTTACAAAACCTTGTGTCAAATTGCCTTCATTCAACTGCTTATCCTTTACAGGAAGCAGGGGAGGCTAAAGTCTATCCTAGCAGCTTTGGGTGAGAGCAGAGGAACACTCTGGACAACAGCCAGATAATCATAGGACTAACACTAACAGTCAACCTCACACTCTTTTTCCAATTCACCAACACATGCCTGTTTTTGGAAGAAGCTCGAGTGCCCAGTCCGCAGTGGCACAGGGATCCTGACAAACAGTTTCTGACAAAGCTCACTGAAAGTTGAGAAGCCCAGAGTGTGCTGAACGATGTTGAGAACAGAGAGAAGAGAAGTGAGTGGCAGAAGATGGAAATCTGATAAACCCTGAGGAAGTTGTGCAAACCAGAATGATCTATTGATATCTGTGAAAAGGGGTGTCAGCTTGAGTCAGTCAGTCACTAAGTTGGAGTGTGTGGATTCACATTTTGCTGGATTATTATATCTATGATGCATGTATTAAAATATATCATCAGTTTTTGAGGGAGGTTTTCTTTGTGCTTGGCTCACTTGTTACACATATAAAGCCAGACACCAACAAATGAAAAGCAATGCAATGGGAGAACAGCTGAAATTAGTATACACGTATTGAATGGGAAACATTTGAGAGGCTGCAAATCAAACTCACCGTGGCAACAAAAGACATAACAAATGTTCCCAGACAGACACGGCAGCCACCTCTCCTTCATGTCTAGACAATCTCCCACTTTCACCTATTCCACCTCTAAATGTGCTTTACTTTTGTATCTCTTTCATTTCTTGTTGAATCCCACCAGCATTTGTCCCCTTGACCCTTTCCAATTCCCTGTCCACGCTATGGCTTTTATCACATCTTCTTGTTTACGGCTCCGTTTCCTTGTCCTTCCCTGCCCCTTTTTCCTACTCTTCCTTTATCTCCACTCTTCTCCTCCACTCCCATCCCTCCATCTGAGCATTAACGCTATCGAGAGGAGTCTTTAGGCGGCAGCCACAAGGGACCCTTATCCAAAGCAATGACACACTTCCAAGTCAAGAGGACGTTTGTTATGTAACAGCTTAAAGCTTCCCTGCTTCTCTGGTGGGCCGCTGACTGCGCTGATCTCTACACACACATATGCATATACGGATAAATAAACCACACGGGACGGGAAATTAAGCTGAGGAGGGGTGGAGACAAATCTCGTATTAGCTTTGTCCACTAAATTATAATTATATTTTTGCATTTTATTTCTTTTTATGTTTTTTTTTTTACTGTCCAATTGCATAATCTGTTGCACATGTTTCATACAAATGCACATGGATGTGTCAGCAAAAATCATTGATGCTGATTTGTGATTACCTGTGCAGCCTGTTGCCAAGGTCTTAGGTTTGACTTGCAGGTCGTTACATAAGCTCCAAAAGTCAAAATGGTTGCTGTTCATTGTCAGTGGAAGGTTGCTCAATGGTGCATATGTTTATTTACGTTTGGCTTTGGGCTTTGTTTCTGTGCTCTATGGCACATTGTGCACGCTCTCATGGACACACCAACAGACACTATACTGCAGTAATGGGCGAGATTATGTTTAGGTTGTTAGGGACTTTTTTGATAGATAATCATTTAAAAAAAAAAGTTCAGGGTGGAAGCTTAGAGTGCATTTCAGAATCCAGTTCTCTACAGATTCATGCCCTGGCAGGATAAATATAGTGAACCAGAGAAACTGCAAAGAGGAACACTTATTTTTGTGTGTGTATCCCCATTTGATTAGCCATTTGAATCCCAATACACTGAGATAAAGGGCCCAAAGAAAGGTCTGACCAGATATACAACAAATTATGTGCACTGTACTGAACTGATGTGAATTGTCCTTATTTTCCTTATTACCTTAATATTCAACCTTTCAGAAAGTCAATGCAAAGCTTTATTGGGACAAAATGTCTAATGAGATGAGAAAAAGGGAGGCAATCAAGCGTAGAAACCTGACGCAAGCGGTAATGGGGAAAAAAATAAATGCAGAAGGCAAGCAAAGATAAAAGGAAGACTTGAGGAAAGAGGTCAGGTATAAAGCCCTAATCATGTTCTACTTACGAAACCCATCTGACATGGGAGTGCTGTATTCCTGCTCTGACTGTGGGAATAAAAAACAAAGATGAGGGAGGGAAGGAAGCGAGGGAAAAGGAGACAGTTGGATGGCAGCCCTGTTCGTTTCTGAAAAGAAGATGTTTAGTAAATGGCTTGATGAATCTTTCAGAGAAGTGGCGACTCGGCAGAAGGGGGAGCTGGGGGAAAGGGAGCAGAGAATGGTTTATAAGGACAAGCTGGGTTTGAATAATGGAGCATGTGGCAACTAGAACAAGACTGTGCGCGTCAGGTGGTTCTATTGAGGATTCATCCCCAAATTTATGGAGGCACAGGTTCACAATGTCAGGCTTTTCGTGTGGAGAAATGGTCTTAGATCATGGGTCATGTGTTCAACAACCCCACTATTGCAGTCAAGTCAATTTTATAGAGCAATATCACAAAGAGAGCTGCCTCAGAGTTGGCTTTATAGAATGAATAGCACCCTCTGTCCTTAGACCAACAATTAAGAAACGGAAGAAACCTCAGGGTGCACCGGAGGAGGGGTCGTCCTCCCAGATTGGACTGACAGCACAAGAGGCGATGGGAGAGATAGTTCACATAAGGTAATGCCCAAGAGCTGTGTGTAAGACGTAAAGGACACTACAGACTGGCAACAAATGTCAAATTAAAATTCATGTTAACAAACTGATGTCAGTTTACCTACTGGGTCAGACTGTAAAATAATTAACCTTTCAACTGATGAAATTTGCAGTAAATAATAAATGTGTACACAACATTGTGAGCATGGCTGTATTTTCCATGTGTTCATGTGGGTCATGCATGATGAATGGACGAGTGCGTGGCATCTTCGTGCTAAAGAGGTGGCTAGTTAAACGGTGAGACAGGACTTACACAACCCCCTCGGCCAAAAAACAGAAGAAAAAAAAAAAGAAAGAAGTGCAGCCATGAATGTCAGGGCAGCGGCATGTGGCACAGGGTATGTCAGGGTACATGCACACGCCGTCACCAGGAGCTATTCTACTTCCACTGTGTTATCAATGGGATTTCACTGGCTGCCTAGCAACCCCAAGTGAAGGACACTCACTCGAATAATGAAAATGTAATAGTCTCAGGGTCCTTTTAACCTCAGCAAAAAGACAAAGAGACGAAAAGAGGTAAAGTTAATTATATGAGTGCGTCTATGAGTGTTACAGCTATAGACTGTTAATGTCCTTAAAAGGGTTTCTGTAAACATCAAGCAGAACCTTCACCGTATTAAGTAGCATGTCTCCTTCAGAAAAGACCATTTAAAAGATATGTACTTTGACAGCATAAATAAAAATAATAAAAATAAGTGTTCATCTACACTAGAAAGGAAATTGAAAGAGGATGGTTTCAACGATGAAAGCTGAAGCACAACACAACCCAGATAGGAACACTTTATAGTGAATAGAAATCAGAGTGCTTTGAGAAATGTGCACACAAGCAGAAAACTGTTCATATTTTTCAAAGCTGGGACACAACCACATACTTTCTATTACCATAACATGTACTTATTGTTGTAATGAAAAGGTTTTTTAATGAAAAAAGGTTATTCCTACTAATGTGAGTCTAGTATCATAATTTATAGGTATTTGATTGTTTTCATTTAAAAATACTGACAGAGCGCATACCACATACTCAAGAGACCTGGGTGAGATTCTGGCTCAGGTCATTTGCTCAATGTCTTCCCCCACTTTCTCTCTGTTTTCTAGTGTCTAAAAAGCCTAAATAATTACGGAAAAATTTGAAATTACCAATGTTTAAGGACAGTATTCCCCGGGATCAGAGCCTGTAAGAATGTCTTGTTAATGGGAGTCACTGTAATTCAGAGTTCTGCTGGTTGTCGGATTGATGTTTTTATGGTAAATATCCCTCATATGAGTGGGTGATAAACTGAACGATTATTTTAAATGGGAGAATTATATCTGACACTCTTAAAGCACGTCACATACAACAAAATAGAACAGTTTTTAGGTAAAAGTGAATCATTACTTTTAACTAACAACTAAAAGCTGCTGAAAATATGTATAATTATATTTCCATTGCTCCCCAATCCAAATCCTACCATGTGAAAAGCAAAAGATGTCTAATTTAAAGTGCAGCGGTGCCATGTGGAGCCAATTCAGCGGGGCACCACCACAAACAGCTCAGGGATTTGTGGTCACATGACACGGGGGAGAACAAACACACAAGGTCAAACACCAAGCCAGCTGCCCTCCGCTCAGCACATGAAGGAATTTATATCCCTTCTGCTAATTAATAACTGGATAGAGGGGGAAAAAGCAGCTTTAGGGAACAAAGTGGACTGATAACATGACTTTGTTTACATATCAAGAGAAGTGTGTTCTGCAGATTTTCATATCAAAGGACCACAAGTGTCGAAAGTAAAGAGTGAAAGAGAGCCAAGTGAAACAGATGGAGCGCATGAGAGATGATGTATAAAGCCTGCAAAACTAACATTAAATGACCGGATTTCATAACATGGGAAACATTAGAAGCCATCAAAAATAAAGCTTGTCTGCACTTTGTTAGCACAGCCTGATGTACTGCTACTTCTGAAACAAGTGGAGAGAACATTTAAAAGGATTTGTTTTTTCAATGCGTAATAGATAATTTACAAAAAAAAAAAAAAAAAAAACAACAGGGAAAAAATAGGGGGAAGTTCACTCAAGGAGAGAGAGGGGATGTTAGAAAGATAGTGAAATGAGAAGAAAAGGCCTTGAGAAAGACAAGAGCAGCTGGGATGATGAGCGAGAGGAACCAGGCCTGAGGAGAACACAAAGCCCTCAAGGTCGGGCTAATGAGGTAAAGACAAAAAGCATTTAACTGTGGCACACTTTCTGTTTACACTGCTGTACAATTTATTAAATCATGGATTATAATGGTAAATCAAAGATAAGTAATGAACAACACAAACTAAAAGAAAAGGAAGTGGACACTCATAGGTAAATATAGAGGTTACTTGTGCATGAAAATCCTTTTGTTGTGCAGAAACCGAAAGAGCAGAAATCCTCATGGTGTTTATATTAAATATCAGAGTATATCTGGACGACTCGGTCAAAAATGAAGGGGTAGTGTAAAAGAGCGGATAGGAGAAGCCTTGAAAAACTGACAGCATAGCACAACAATGGTAAAAGTTTGGAGAATCTGCGTGAAGCAGGTGTGTAGCAGAGGCCATATAAAACAGCAGTAATGAGCGGCCAGTAGACATCATTCATCCCCCACTGGTGTAACAGTGCTTTTAACAGTGCTGAGAATCGTCCCTCAGGGATTAAATACTTTAGTGCTATCACATGAAAATACAAGAGAAAAGGCCCAATTTAAGCTCATGTTATGATTTGCCTTAAATCTGGGAACAGTCAGAAAATCTGTGAACCAATCTGACTGTATGCTGTCATCTTTATGTTTGACATTGTGGGGCTTAGCTTTGAAGCAATTATTACCACATATTTTGCGTATTAAACCACAGTCATGGTTGTTACTACAGTTGTGCAGCAGATTTTTCACACGTCGTACAAGACACTCTGAGCAAAGAAATGCAAGGAATAGAAACAAAACAGTGGTGACCAAGTGTAACAGCATGCTCCCAACAACAAAAAATACAACAAGATGCCCTGTGCTTTTGGTTTGAAATATAGTCTTGAAATATGACTGAACAGTTTGTCCTCATCTGGAATTCATTATAACAAGCCAATGCTAATCAAGAAGATTAGCATTAATCATTTTTTGGGTTAATCTCCCCAGATAAAAGCAGGAAATGATCTACATCTCAGACTATCACAATGTGCACCGAGCAAAGAAATGGACACAGTGACGGCAGAGATGAGGATGTGGTGAAACCGGGACAACAGCATAAGAGAGAGCAATACAGAAAGCAGGAAACAGATTATGATAAATGTCATTCTATTATTTCCAGAAACGAATTGAGGACAGAGGAGGGGGGCTGAGCTCGGACAGAGAAGGGAGAGAAGAGGCAATGGGCAGAGGGTTAGTGGAGCGCTGAAAGCAGAAGTGTGTCATGAGAAACTCTTATACAAATGATAAACACTCACTGAGGGAGAACGCGGAGCTGAAGGGTGTCTGCCTCTGACAGACTGGTCTGAGGTGACCCACAGCATGGTGTGTGGTTTCAGCAGGTGGGCTGTGGACACTCTCCAGGTTTCATTACAGCATTATCAAAGCATTAACTTATTTATAACAAATGTAACATACACTGATTTTGTGGTTATGACACCTGTTAGTGGCATTTTTTTACTTTGTAAATTTGTCAGCTGAGTAATAACTAACAGGATAGGATATCTAACTTAGTCGTCTCTAGTAATGACTATTAGCTGTCAGTAGCTCTTTTACATGGATTCCCTATTCATGCAATCACTTCAGTACTTTCCATCAGTGAACACAGGGACATATGACCAAGTCTAAAATGCCACAATCTCTTACATAACGTTGAGGGAAAAGGACAAAATAAGCAGTCTTATTGCCTGAAAATACTAAATACGTTAAAATTATTTTAAAAATGGGTTTTATATGTCATTTATCTTCAATTACTATCATTATCATCATTTAGATCCATTCGGAGGCAGCTAAATGAGGTGGGCAAGTGTGACGCATCACTCACAGCCTGGACACAATGAGGAGCAGTGTCTCTTTGATTTATATGAAATGGGTGGAGCATGGAGATAATGATGGACCATTTTCAGAAAGAACTTTAGACAAAATCTCAGTATGTGTTCCCTATGGCCACTATTTAACTATTGTTCAAATATTTAGACTGTTTTGTGTTTTACCATACATGAATATGTTCACATCAATTCTCACTCTTATTACTCTGGTTTTACTTTGGATACTTCAGAATAACAATTAATCATTATAATGTTATTTATTCCAGCAATGCATATTCTCTCCAGGCTTTGATATCCCTGGTTAAGATTTTATCTTTAGTTAACTAACGATTCACATCATGCTTTTGTCTTTTCAAAGGTCTGAATTAAGTTTGACCAGAGCGTATGTATGTGTGAAGAAGCAGCTTTATGTTATTTTCAGACTGTGTATGTGCAGACTGTAGTGCAGACTGTGTAATGGAGACAATGGTAAAATAGCCCTCAGGTTGTAAGTGGACGCCA
The DNA here is from genome assembly GCA_036850595.1 of Rhyacichthys aspro. Lineage (NCBI taxonomy): Eukaryota > Metazoa > Chordata > Actinopteri > Gobiiformes > Rhyacichthyidae > Rhyacichthys > Rhyacichthys aspro. The sequence goes on from CM072168.1 coordinate 12,949,912, forward strand.
TAGATCTGCAGCTATCACAACAAAACACTGTTGTATGGCCTCTGTGAACAAAAAAAAAAAAAAAAAGTTATATAATATAAACTTATTATGTAACAATTAAACCCCATTACACGTACAAACATGTATGCATGAACACATAGACAAACACACAAGAGTTATAAATAAATACTAGAGAAAACAAGAGAGACAAATGCAGGATACAAGGTCAGCATCATGTAAAGCAGCTGTCATTCACGACGCAATGTAGACGAAAGAAGCAGGACGTACAAATAAACTGCTGTCCCACAAGCAAACACTGTAAATATTGACTTGATCTTTACCCATTCATGATGTCATTTACACAATATGGCACAATCAACACACAATCACACACTCGTGACCCTATGACATTGACTTCAGCCCACAGCTAACTACAGAACCCTGCTTCCTCTGTTTACTGCCCACATACAACCGTACTATGTAATTAATGACTTGTTTAAGTGACAACTCGTTTTTATACATTTTTATACATCCTTCAGTTAGTTTTCAGACTTCGTAGCTTTGATGAAAACATGTTTGAGCTTCCAGGGAATATGTTTAAAGAAATTATGGCTGAGGGGAAATCCCACGCCCTTTCAGAGTTAGCCTCTATTACCCCTTTACCACTGTCTCATTAAATCTGTACAAGCCTTGTAATTAATCCTGGCCATTGAGAATGACATGTGAATGGACTCCACACAGAGGAGCACAGATGCCAGCAGGTCCCTGTTCTTAAATCAATTAACTTCTACCCTCAACAACTGGGGGCTACTAGCAGTGATTTAGTCTTTGCATGAATACTGTCTCAGCTAATGTTTGTGCTCAGCCATTTATTGTTGCTGTTATTTATGTGAGTTTCACCAGCTGGTGCTTAAAAGTACCTGCAGTATTCTAGTTTGAAACATTCCCTAAAGTTTTAAAAGAGAAGAGTATCACCTATAGGCTGTTAAATGATCATTCAAATCTGAATCCAAAGAAAATGTCAAATAAAGTAATAGTAATGGTAGAATAAAAGCCTCATAAACTGCATTTGCAGATTTGTGGCTCCTGATGTTTCATAGCATATTATTTGACCACAGAGGCTGTAATATCATTTATTTTAGTTCACTACTCAAACTATTATACCAGCATTTTTAACTATATGGTGGTAAACATAAAATATAGCTATGTCTCACATTTCAGCTTCAATCAGCAGCTTAAAGGAGACAATAGTACCTGTGTTCCATTTATTCCAACTCTAGAAAATGAAATCCACAGAAAAAACTAAAAAGAAACAAAAACACAGCGCTCATGTCATTGATGTTGAACAGTTTTGAGACAAATGACTCAGGCTTCCTGTTCTCATTCCTCACTAGTGCTCCAGTTGATGAACGTGCACCAGGCCAATACAAGCACAAGTCCTGGTAAAACACTGCATTCGTCCATGAAGCGGCACACTGCTTTTCACTGTGTCCTAAATTCAGTAGGACACTAAAAGCTCCTATTAGCCTAAAACTCTAGCTCCAGATTTTCATTCCGCATACCCTCCTGCTTTATATTTACATGTACACTCACAGACAATGCTATTTTTAGGCCATAATGTTCCATCTACTGTAGCACAACCAAGTCTCAAAGGAAATCCAGCAAGGTATCATTCTCCATTAGTCCCGAAATATCACAAAACTCACACTGAATTATGCTAGATCTTTTTGCTTCCAATGCTCAAGTTAGTTAGAATAGTTTTGGACTAATAGCAGCAAACTGAACAGTTGCTGTGGTCCAGACTGTGGTCAGTGTTCACACCTGCCCCACTGAATCAGATCACACCGAGAGAAAAAATAACCCAAAAGTGTGATTTAATGGAACTAAAAAGCAAAAGTGTGAAGAGCCCTTTAGTCAGTTCAGTATTTTTGAAAAAGCAATTTCTGGAAAGCACGAGTCTCGACGATAAGAAGCAATGGGAACAACAAAACATGTAGCATTTATGATACATGATTATTAGTCAATGCTTGTTAAAAATTTGCTTCACTCCAGAAAGATGGCTGGTCCTTAAATAACGTGCAAAGGAAAATGTACATTCAACATTTTAAAAATTATGCTTATTCACATTCACAACGCAGTGTCTTTTTCGGCCTGGGAACCACATTTTGCAGTTTAAACAAGATGTTAATTAGTGGTTTAGAGAGCCAGTAGGCACATTTGGACTGAGCTGAGTGAGCTGCTTTCAGGCTGACTGTAGCTGTATAAACACTATGCAGAATTCATTGCATTCACTCTTTCTAGACAGGCTTTCACTCCGGCTGCATATACAGATGAATGTGAGTGTTAATGGTCAGTGTATGTCTGTAAAACCTGTGATTAACTGCTGATTATCTACACCCAAAGCAACTGGTATAGGTTCCAACCCCCTGCGACCCATAAAAAAATGAATGAATGAATGTACAGTAAAAAGAACTAAGCCTCCAACTTAATAATGAAATCAATCAAGCCAGGTCTGGAAGCAATTAGTTTGGCTGCTTTTCGAATTGAATCATCTCCAGGGAGCCTGATATGACTCAAAAGCTACATGTAGCTTTTAGTAGAGGGCTGTAATTATAAGAAGGATTTACCCGTGTTTTAAGAAACCAACAGGCAATTAAGCACTTGTATTAAAGACTTGACTCAAACACTTCAATCTGTTTGTGTCTAAAGACGAACGGTGGACCACTATCATGCAAAGACTGAAGCAAAAACAAACTTCTTAGACTCAATTCAGATTATCGTTACATTATTGTTTTCTCATTTTAAGATGTATTTAACAAGCACTGGCATTTCAGAGGTTAAAATGCTCAGCTACAGGACATGTCTTATGCTACCCTCATTTGTACGTTCAGTTTTATGGCTGTTTCCTGATATATTTGGTGTATTTCTCAGTGTCGTTTCTCCATTGTCGTGTGAAGTGTCTCTCCTGGGAGGCCCTACAGCATCTCCCATCCACTTTCCATCTCAAACCGATTCCTTCATCCCCCCCGTGCTCCACTTCCCGCTGTATTTTTACACCCCTACATGCATCTTCCTCTGCCACAAGCCTGGCATTGTTGCCTGGCTCTCCCCCGCCCCACTCACAGCTGGATAGGACACATACAGGGCAGTAATGAGAGCACACAACCATATCTGCAGGAGGCACGCTTTCATAGGCCATTCTGGATCACTGTAACCATGGAAATAACAAGCACTATAATGACATGCCACAGACAAGCACGCACACACCGGGATGCAACGCACTCCAGTTTTCTCAAGAGGAAAATTCAGACAAATCTTTACTCAATAGTTGGTGGCCACTCAATCTCCAAAGGCCAGCTAAATGTAAATGCCATGAGGGAAGCAATCTTTCTAACAACACAAGAAAATACAGACAGGAACATGGAGCGAAAACATGTTACAAAAAAGTTATTTCATGCAAAGTGTTCCAGGGATAAACGCAGATTATTGTTGAAGGCTGTATGGAACATGGTAATAACAATGTACAGCAAAGGAACAGTCTCAATTTTAAAAAAAATCCTACCCATCACCTCCTAACGTTTTAAATAATATCATATGTGAACACATAGACAGAAATAAACCAAGAAAACCTGACTTTGTTTTAACACTCATATCAGAACATTGAACATGTGAGTCTTTGTCACACTGTATGTAATTTACATCCAACAACTTTGACAATACAAACTGAGAGTCTGTATTTTGTCCAAAGGCTGTCACTTTTGAAACTGTGATTTGAAAGACAATCACTGTGCAGGATAGAGGTTAAACTGGAGCTAATTGAGAGGGGGAAAAAAGTTAAAAAAAAAAAAAAAAAATGACAAGAAGAACCACTTTATTGAAAAGGGTGTCTGATTGGCTCAGGTAAACTAACTGCAGAGAGGAAAGCCTGACATGCACTGCTGCACACCTAATGGTTTGCTACGACAATGTTGGTGGGTCACGCTGTTCCGAATTTCAATTACAATGGTTAAAAACACGCACGGCAAAGGCACGTGTGCTTTATCTGCTGTGTCTCTCAGGTGTGCACGTCTGCTTTCTGCAATCAGCCTAGTTTCACGCTCCAATGACACACTCTAAAAGAAGCTTCCTGACAGCACACAGATAAGACCAGACTTCTCTCAATGAAGCAGTAATTGGTTAAAACACATTCATATAAAACGCCATAGATAAACATGGATATGAACATAAACAGGAATCTATCCCCAGCGCTGTATTTCTCAGACAGACACAGCCAGTGGCAACAGAGGGAAGAGCTCTAACAAAAGGAGATGTCTTAAGAAATCCTGGCTCCACAGCCTCCTGGTGGCTTTATTATTTACTTTAATAAGACGTCTGGATAAGTGATCTTCAGAAGAAACAAAGCAATGTGGCGACAGAGAGACAGACACAGATAAAGAGAAACTAGGCTGAACAGACCAGAGCAAGGGCATAGACGAGAAATGAGGGACAGATAAAGACTAATGTAATTATTTTAGCTGCGTCTTATTGTGATTGATTTATTGTGGTTTAAGTAAAATCATATCCGCAATAACATAATGGGTTTTTGTGTTACATAAAAGTCTAAATTTAAAAAATATAATAAGCTGAAGATGGACACCAATTAACCATAACGCTTGCCTGGAAACAGTCCATAAAAACCGCAATTGTGAAAAAGCTGTCACCCAGTTGTCTTCAAAATACATGTCCATGCCTCTCAGTTTTCTAAATATGGATGTACATGAACATATGTGACTTGACCCAACATTTCTTATTGTAAACAGTGTTGCAGTGTCACAATAACTGCCCAATTCTTCCTGAACTGAGCCAGGATCTTTAGACTAACATGTTTTTAATGTTACTTGTTTTTTGAAGCAAAACATTGACTGTTCAAATAATTGCTTATGCACTTTTGTTGTCACTGCAAATTAGAGTTAACGCTACATTTCAGCATCTTTTCCCTGTGGACAAGAATAAATACATTAAATGCATTGACTTCCTCCAGATGGTAAACAGTGACACGACAATAAAACCCCACACAAAGAGGGATTACATATGTAAACACCAGATAAATTGTTAAAAGAAAACCATTTGTCACTGCACTTTGGAGGAATGTACAACAGACAGAAGAAAGCAAGGGAGACTGAAGAACTAATTACACAGGTTGCTGATAAGATAGAGGGGCTAAAAGAGGAAGGTGGGCCACAATGGCAGCAGGACAGGAAGTGAAACGGTGGACAGCGAAGCGTGCATTTGTGCCTGAAGACACTTGGAGCGAGTCGGAGTGACAGGCAGAGACAGAGAGGACAGCTTAGTGCACGGGCAGACGCTGAGCAGCGCTAAATAAATCAGCCAGTGTCGCAACTAAGTGTGACTGAAATGTTTACGATACAGAGCCATAATGGAGAGACAGACGGATGAGAGATAAAAGAAGAGAAGAAGGGCAAGCCCGGCTGCCAGTCATCTCCCTCAGAGCCCGTTTTAAATAATATCAAGTATGAACAGAGAGCTGCCTGTTCATTTAAATACACACTGCAGCTGCATTTATTACAATAAAAGCATTATTTTGCTGCTTTGATTCCCATTCATTATTTTGACCACTTACCCATAGTTAGGATCGTAATGGCCTTTATACCAGCTGACTTGGAGCATGAGGGAGGACTTTACAGAGTCTGATTGATTGTAAGTGCTGAAGATGAGTAGATATCTTTAAGAATATGAATAATGTTAATGTTAGGTTAAAAGATTGTTTCTGATTCACATCACCCCCTGTGGTCTGAGTATGAACTCTTACCTTCAGGATGAGAACCAAGAGAGGCATCACGTCCTTTGTCCCAAAAAGTTTTCAGTTGCTCAATCAACTTAGATAATGTTTTGATTTTCATCGGCACTCCGCACTTTACATTGTACTGCACTCACTGACAGTTTATTCCTGTGATGGTTGTATATTGTATTATTTTATCTATTTATTTATTTATTCATTTATTTATTCTTGAATTTATTGTCTCGCTGTGCTTTTTAGTAATTTTGTAATGTCCACTGTGTTGTCCTATCTGTAGTGTTGAATGTATGCTTTTCTATGCTCTTGGTGCAAGACAAATTCCCCTCGGGGCAATAAAGGTTTTATTCATTCATTCAAATCATTCATTTAATTCATTAATTTTTTATTTTATTTTTATTTGTGTGTGTGTGTGTGTGTGTGTGTGTATGCATAACACTCATATTGCCTTTTACTTTTTTCTGTTAACAGATCCACAAGTCCTTCTTCATGCACCAAAAGAGCTCTCCCCTTGTTTAAATCTGTGACTAATAGGCATTTCCTGCTTGTTAAATTTGGCCTTGCATCTCCAGAGTGCACTGTCCAAAAGAAGACGGCTCCCTGAATAGCATCCAGCAGGTATACACAAATCGAAAGGATGGCCGGCTTAACCCTGGCCTTTGGTAATCCTGTCAGAGTTAGCTGCGGCTGATTATCTCCGCGACGACACCACAGACTCTCCATAAACTGCTTACTACTCATTGAGTTAAGTGTCAGAGGAGGAAATCGGCTAATAGGATTGTAATGTCAGAAAATGTTGCAGCGTTCGGCTACTGCCAGTCTGACACACAAACATAGCAACAACTAATATAGATGTTTAATTTTAGAGCAGAGCCTGTTATAGTAAAAACGAGACACGGACTATTAGTCACAGTGCACTAGATACGTGCCCAGTGGTGAGCTTGTTTCTGTTGTTGTTTTGTCTTTGGGAGAGTGCTCGGGGTGTCTCCTCACACAATCATCAATAACCAGGTGACCTCAGCAGCAGAGTGACGGATTGAGACGAAGCACCCAGGAAATATACTGTGCACGTCTGTCAAACACTGTGGAGGCTATTTGTTAGCGAACGCAAAGCCGGGAAGCTGTCTATGCATGTGACTGTTTGTGCAGTGTAAGATTGTCACATACTGTGCACTGGGTAGCTTTAAAAGGGATCATATTAGACAGTGTAGAAAATGCTTGCAGTGGTTTACAGAATTGCGAAGTATGTTACACGTATCACTTTATAGCGCTAGATGTCAAGATCCCCTGCACAAGACCACAAACCTTCCTACTTTAGCATGTAAGTCTGATAATACCAATAATCTCCCATCACCTCATATGTCATTGGTCACTCAATGTGGTAAATGACAGCTAAGAGCTAAAAAAAGAAAAAAAACACCATAATGGCAAGAACCTCATAATGTCATATAGAAACTGGACAAAGGCGTCTGATGAATACCGGTTTTCAGCTCACATAATTGGCTGCACAACTGTTTTCCTTTGAATAAAACATTTCCACTGTCATTATGTCATTAGAATTCACCTTTACATTTGTGTTACATAAAAGAACAGTTATAACAGCATAAATGAATGGCTGGCGGGCTGGCTGAAAGGAGGGAGAGAAGAAGACAATGTGGTGGGGGACGCTATTTTCGGAGTGAAAAGACTCATAATGATGCTACAGTTCCTTGAGCAGTAAAAAAAAAAAAGAGCAGAGTGGGACATCTCTCATGCCAGAAGAGTGGTAATTATTTGAATTAGCCGGTGCTTAAATCTGAATAGAGCCTGCTTTCTTAGGTTTTTGTTTTTTTATGTGTTCGCAGGTGTTTGCCATGTGTCCCATGTGTCTTGGTATTGCAGAACTGCCGAAATGTCACGAGGAAGGCATTGATAAAGGTAAGAAAATTATATCTGAAATCCCTGGCTTTAGCTTGGAAAATACAGCTTGGTTAAAGTCAGGAAAGCCTGTTTTAAGAAGAGAACGCTGACTCTGTCACCTTCATTTCTTTGGACATGAGCTGGAGTGTGGAAGTAAAATGTGGAGCTTTAAATCTTTTCATCTTTTAATCTTTTCTGGACTATGTGGGACAATGTGAACTGAATGGTGCAGGGGGTTACTTTGTCTTAAAGTATTATTGTCAGTAAAACATGAATCCAAGCATGTTTTTTGGTTTTAAGTCAAGCTACATATGTTTTATTAGGGTGATTTAACAGGCTGTTACAATAATCCAGTCTTTGTCATTATCAAATTTAAGATACATGTGCTAAAAGTGTAATTGCACTATCACGGTTGATTAGCCCAAACCTAAACTGGAGTGGAACATGTTGCTTCTGTGCACTGTGCCTTTGCTTTCAACCATCAAAAAGAGCAAAATGGGTGTGTGCACTAAATGGAAAGCCAGATGGAGAAGTCAAGAGAAAGCCAGAATTATTTTCCCTCTTAGTAACCATGGAAACCCACAGTGATGTCCTCATTGAAGAGGGTTATAGGTCGGGAGTGACGTACAGGAAACGGCCGCTGAGATTTGACTTTACTATTTAAGCTCGAGTCATACAAGACACAAGAGCCCCGACACAAATCAAGAGGACGGCGGTGCGGCCTCCGTGTGGAGAATTTATGCTTTTTGTCAGATGTGTCCACTCCACCCAGCAACGTCTGGAAGCACGATGACCTCATTCTCAACACCGCAGTGGTCATATTGTTCGGATCATTTTAGAGCCTAAATTATACTGTTAAAGGTCACTCCATTCAAATCACAAAACCAATTGCGCCATTTGTGATATCCAGCAGAGCGCAATGTGATTTCTGTGTGATTTGGAGAGATGTGAGCCACAATGACTTCCTGGACATGACAGCAGTCAGCGGCAGAGCTCTACAAACATTAACAAAAGGAAATGCTTGGCTACATACTGTACAACTGGGAATGGTTTTTATAGTTGTAGTGAACTCATGTGAACCACTGGCAACTATCCAACCTGAAGCTCCGGTAAAGCTGCCGTTGAGCCGAGAGATGAATTCATACATGTAAGTTGTCTATTTTTAGCATGTTCATTCATCTTATCATACTTCAAGGAGGCATTTATACAGTGTTCGCACTTCAGAGCAGGGGAGGAAAAGTGAAGCTGAAATGCCATTATAAGTCTTTATGATTCACGTATGCATCAAAAAGACGTGCTGTGTGTGAACTCTCCACATACTGTACGTGATGTCATCCAGCTACATGTGATAATGTTTTAAAAGGAATTCAGTAGTGGTTTAAGAAAGGATTTATAAATCATGCAACATAAGATCAAGGGAGAAAATGGGGAAGTCTTGTAGAGGTGTCACAGCTATGAATGCTAAGGGACAGGGAGACACTAGTGTGAACCTACAGCACCGAGGCTCAGTGTCAAATCAAATCAAATACAACTTTCATTATATTCAGTGTGTTTTCCGTTATGTGGAATATTTCAGTACAATACAACTAATAAGTTACTGATCCAAGTCTAGGTAAATAAAGGTTTTGGTGTGTGCAGAAACATAATTCAAACTGAATTCCCACATAAACATAATCCCATTAAACACAGTTTGTGCCAATGGCAAAGCTAATGGAAACTGGAAGGAAATATCAGAGATTTTCCATTACCATGAGGGTTTGAAAACACTCAAAGCCAAACGGGTAGGACAAAAGCAATGATTCGACATTGTTTTTGGCAACACATCCAACTGTTAAAGTCCTGCTGGTTAATACTTGTGATACAACCAATCAGAAACCAATAAAAATCCAGGTAAAGTATAACCTTGAGAGATATCCAAGATTTTTTGGCATTTTCTGTTTTTACACCACCGCTCTTGTTCACATCACATCTTTGCAAACACTCAAATACCCTGAATAATGAGGGTATTTGGACAGATCATAAGAATAGGAGAGTAAGATGTGTTTTGGACATTAACCTGGATATGAAACATATTTTGCAGCTGTGATGCTGGCATTCATATCTGTGTCTTGCAGAGAGGAAGCACTGATTTGGAAACTGGGTTGAGAAGTCACTTGTGGAAAAACTCACTTAACATTCATTTTGAAACTTGAGAGTCTCCAGCAAATAAATATAAGACAATGGGAGTGTGGGGCAAGTGTGTTTGTGCCGGAGTGGGTGTGAGATTTCACTCATTTATTAATCACCATCATTACCTGTAAACGCTAAAAGGTTAACAGGGAACTTCCACCTCTATTACTGCAGTAGCATTCGATCATGGGATTATATGGTAATATGGGTGCTACATTTTCAATTGTACTGAGCGATTTGTGGACACATCTAATGACTCCACATCAAGGACTGTTTATAAAGATGATTTCTATAGAGTGATGTTTCATTTTGTTGAAGTACACTTGCTGTAAGGCTCTGGTTATATGATTACATTGTTTATCTAGGATCCTTTCTGCTCTGTTTCACCCAGTATTGTCGGTATGTATTTGTTACTTGACATGATGATTCATTCATGATTCATTCATGATGGTTTTGTGCTTTCCAAAGCACCCAGTTGTTTCTTCACTTGAGGCTCACAATGGGATTTCAGTGTCATTATAGTTTCTTCTTTTACCACTCCAGCAGTTGGTTCTGCGAGGCACAGAGGAAACCAACCACAGAAACAAAACAGACACACATTGTGATGTAAATTACACTTAGAAATGTAAAGATTTTTTATCAGAGACAATTGGAATTGAAGTGAAAAGCTTTAAGATTCTAAGTATCACAGGAATTATGCCAAGTACAGTGATCTATCATTTCTTTTTTTTTCTTTATCTTTTAGATACACTTTATGACATTAATATGAAAGCACTGCATTTAATCTTTAGATATGAGTGACAAATAACCCGCTGAAATGTGGGTCTAGGGACTGTTTTCTATTTCTGTCAATGCTGCTAATGTGCTAGACCATTTACAGTGATTTTGGACAGCAGTGTTGCATATCAGTCATCTGGACCAAAGACTTGAACTTGGCACAAGACTGTCTTAATCTCCAAGTCACATAATGACCTTATAAATAACCTTTGATAAGTTTATTAAAGCAAATGTAACTGTCATATCTACAGTAGATTCAGTTACTTTGTGAATAATTATCAACAAGCCAACATTGTGTTGTGTTATTTCACCCTGACCCCTTTGGCCAACCTTGCAGGGAGCTGAAATCAGTCCCAAAGCTCTGATAAAATCCTGCACCACAAACAACAAACATTACATGAAGCATTTAGCAGCTTAAGACACAGATTACTCATGGACTTTTGGACCTATACATGCACAAGGCCCTCAGAAAAATAAAGGACTGCTAATGGTGTTGCTCTGTGTAAATAGGCCACTGTTTGCCAATTTGCATAACTATTTTATAATATCATAATTTTTCATTGTTGCATTTTCCACTTGCCCTGATGTCCCCAGGAGAAAAAAATACATCCTATTGCTATTTTAAGATGAAGAGTGTAATTAAATGTTTTATTAATTCTTATGATTAAAAATGTAAAGTCATTTTTGTCCCTACTCCTCTGTCTGTCTCTGTCTAGTTTCTGAATAAATATTTTTCTGTCTGTAACTGTTAGTTTGGTGTTTATTTTTTCATGTCCTACAGCTATATGTACAGCTCTACTTGAAATAGAAAGAAATCCAACACAAAGGTGACTGAAAACAGCGAGACAGACATAGACAATGTCTATGAGAATGGACAGCAAAGCAGCAAGGCAGATGCAGGAAACATGTTAAGTCGTCTGTCCCTAAAGGACGTCCAGAGAAAGATGATTAGTGGCGTAATCCTGTTAGGACCCCTGATTCCTAGAACCACTGCAGCAGCCATACCTGCTCCTGTGAATAGGAACAAGAAAGAAGTGCTCACTGGTGGCACATTTCAATAGTAAACACTGATTCACCTTGATTATTGTTATGATATGTCGTGTGTAATGAGTGTAAAAATGTGTATTGCACTCTTTTCAAATAAAACATATTACTCCATCCAGCTGCTCTTAATCAAGTCAAATTAATTTGTTGACAAAGCAGCCAGGTACAGTATTAATTGTGGTTTATTTAAGTTAATTCCTCTTGTAAGCTTACATAATAGGCTTAGTTCCTTAACTTGTCTTAACTGTTTATATAAAGCTACGAGGCAGAAGCAGTGACTAATGGAGAAAAAACATTATATTTTTAAAATCCCCAATGCAGACGCCATAAGAGAGAATTTCTACCAATGAAATAATAACACTTATGAACAATAACTTTGTAACTTTACTGTTTCTTACTAACTTTGATAACTTTACAGCAAACATTTAAAGTAAAAAATCCTTGATGTTGCAAGACATGCTCAGCTTTCGTCAAAGGTGTCATTTATCACACAGACTTTGCTTCAATATTTGAGTTTCATAGCCTAATGTTCAATTGCCTAATGGTCTGTTTACTCCTATTGCCCTAAGAAGGCTGAGGGTCAAAGGTCACAACAGGCCTAACCAGGTTTAGCTGTGATGAAAATGTCAAAGCAAAGGTCAGTTCAGCAGGTTTTACCTCCACAACAACATACTAAAAAATATTTGTTAAAATGACATCCAGTCTTGATGTATTTATTTTTTTTTTTGTATTTTTGTTTAGTTATCCTTTCTTTACATAAAATAAAAGCAGGCTCAGACACAATGTTGTAAAAGAGGCTTTGACTTCTGCAGCCTTAATCTAGAGGGCAGGAATGTATGGTCATATATAGTCACATGTACGGTTTGGGAATTGTAATGGGCCGAGAGCAGGGTCGGGATTGGGCGGAGCATTTGTCATGGGGTTTTTTTATGTGGTTGCCATGGCAGCAGGTGAGTGTAATGCCAGGGATCTCCACTGGTCCCAGTGAAGTCACAGCAGCCCAGTCTGGCAGCGGCGTGACATTCCTGAGCAATAAAAGAGCAGACAAACATGCACACTCTCACTCTCAACAACATTTACAGTCAGACACTAACTACTGTCAGTTTCCTTACATTCAGCAGTCTGCATGTGCCTGTTAAAACACACAGAGGTGGACACACCCATTGGCTGTGGTTAGCTCAGCAAAAGTGATGATGAAGTCAGCTAAAGCATGAAATATAAACACAGGAGCAGACAAAGGATTTAGGGAAAACCAAACTGGACAAAAAAAAAAAACACGTGCACAATCCTTTAAGATCGAAATGTACACCAAGTACTCCACCTGAATGAGCTTGTCAAAGTTATTTCCAGGTAAAGTTTGAGGATGGGGAGATACCATGAATGTATCACGATAACATCATTTCTGACATTCCTACAACGCTGGCAAACAGAAACAGGAAAGATAAAATGCCCGGCTGCCCAACATTCGGTGTAGAAGAGGCAAGTGTTTACGATTTAAAACATTTTAAATTCTCATGAGTGAATTTCTACCAAGAGACCTGTCTAGTGAATCAGAGCTTATGGGAACCTTTTGTTTTTTTATCAGAGGTGAGTAGTAACTTACTGCTCTATTCTTGTGCAGTTCACTGAAAGCAACTCGATACACAAGGTATTTTGTCACTCTCTATAATGAATTGAGAACACTACACTGACTTTATTATCATCGACTATCATCATCTTATCTTCTTAAATAGCAGTACTAAATGATTGCAATGTGAACCAGACCACTGAGGTCATGGGAGGGGCTCACTTGCGATACTAGTTCTTCTCTTACATCATTTGGCATCTGCGTATTTGCCCTGAAGACGCCCTTAATCAAAAAAGCAAAACAAGGAGGAAGGTTAACATTTCGCCCTGCTGCACACCAATATCTATCTGCCTGAATCAGCCCTCCGCCCCTTTGATTTTCTTATACCCTATATGTTTACTCCTTATCGCTGGATTTTTTTACAACCTGTCACAACCCATTTAGCATCTCTGGGCATCTGTCTGCGTCCCCTCTGCTTCCAAAAAATGCCATCTCGTTCCACGTCTCATGTGAGAAAACTTAAAATTACTGACAGACAGTGATGGAGAGGAAGACAGCTGTGTGCGGTGACTGAGTGAGAGGGCTCTAAACAGGAAGTGATATTCTGATATAAACAGCTTGTGCTCCTCCCTTGGTGCCTCTGTGTTCGGTGCTTACCAGACTCACACTCAAATTTAACTCTAACCTTTGAATCCTATTTAAGTCATCTTTGGCATTTGCTGACTGTTTAAAATCCCATACTTTTACGTTAATGTGACATTTTTGGCATAAAAACATTGACACAATTTTAAGTAATTGTCAAGAGAACTGTCAGAGTTCAACTGTTTTTAACAATGCAACTTGTTTTGAATAAGGAAATCCTTGCCATAATTTGCTTGTATTATTTGCATATGCCCCTGTGTGATCACCATATTGGCATCCTGTGACACAAGCCTTTCATAAATAGAATATAGGTCATTAAAAATAAATAAATAAAATCAAAAAGTCACAATTCCGACATGGCTGGTGATGCTGTGGGAATTGTTACGACATTTTAATGAATATGAGACAAGTAAACAACTCACATACAGTAGAGATACAATTACAAACAACTTTAAGTATCCTCTCAGCCTTCACATTGACAGACGTTTGAGATATGAAACAATAAAAAATAAAGTTCAAGGTTTTATTTAAGCTGTCTGTCTTTTAAGCATCACTGTCCGTAACATCATAAACATACATTTTCTTTTAGCTTTTGATTAACGTTTGTGTCATCTGCTTTGGCGGCTGCACTTCAAAGACTTCCTGTGTTGTAGTGAAGCCGTCAATGGGCCTGTGTAGTTTTATAACGAATCGTATTACACTGGAAGATGTTTGTGCAGTGTTCCTACAGTTTTACCCGAAAGATCACTTTGTATTCAGATTATCTTGTTCTTTCACACTCACAAACTCCTGACCGGCAGCTGGGATGAGGTGTTGTGCGGCACCAGTAGCCGGGTGATACTGGGAGACAGACGACCCACAGTGGCACCAGTTGGCTCACCGCAAACACAACAGATACATTGTTAGCACTGCTGACCGGTTTCCAGGAGTGCTATGAAAATAAATGATTGTTCAAGGCAAAGAAGCAATGGAACACGAAGAACAAGGAAGACAAGCAAAAACATCAAAGAGGAGGGAAAACTGCGCGACAACAATGCAGTTTGAGACGCAGAGAAGGCAGTGCAGATGGGAAAGGGGAAGGATAAGAAACCCACATGGCACTCCGTCTGAGAAGGGACAAAAATAAACTCTGCCTCTCATATTAAACAAACAGGACTCCCACTGTGGGCCTGATATGAAATTCCCTGACTTGTCCAGGCCTTTCTTTAATGGAACCGAGACACATCTGTGCGCACTTGTAAATGTATAACTTTTATGCTTTGTTAATGTTGTTTCAAAGCTCTTGACAAAATCTGGTTTGCAATATGGCCGCAAAGCTCCTCAGAGCAACGTTTCGACAAAGATGGCATGACATCTGGCTCATAAACTTCAGTCAAAACAAAAACATTGAGACTAATATTAGACTGATTGGCATTCATTCCGCTACAGACAACATCCGTATGCAGTGCTGTTTGTTGATTACCACCACAGGGGCACTATTTTGCTGATTGAACTAAATTCTTTCATACAGCAGGCAGGAGTACAAATGTGAAAGCTAAGCAATGTAACTCTGAACAACTGACTAACTGTAAGTAAATGTGGGGTGTGTTTTTTTTTTTTAAATTGCTGATTTTCAAGCCATTTTAATGACTTTCAGTACATTAATGACAAAGATTGTAATCAAGTGGAGGATCGCACATATAACAATCTAGGGACCTTCTGGTCAATGTTGATGGTGTAAATATTTGTCCTAACTGGTCCCATAAATATTTAGCAAATTACAAAGAAACTTCTAAAAAAAAAGGACCATTCAACGTTTCCACAAAAGTGTGGTATCTACTGTACATAAAACCCTGCAATTCAGCACTTGCCTCATTTTGTGCACTTTATCAGGCCAATAATCGATGGTAGAGGGTAGAATTGAGCAACAGTCTGTTAATCCTGGTTGTGTTAATTCTTGGCAGTCAATAAGAGTTTACATAATCTACACAATCTCTTTTACCTTTACAAATGAATCAATAAAATGTAGTTTACTAAACGTGCGTTGTACGGTTTCCAGCGGTATTGTCTGGAGGTGTAATAACCAGATATCAAGTCTGTGCACTGCAAACACAAGAGCAGTCAAGACAGAGGGTCGACAGTGTCCTTCAGAGCTTAAGGCAGTCAGGCAACACACAGGCCTGTCAGTGAGACGTCCAGCCATGCTTCCCCCCCCCCCCCGAGTCTCATCCTGGAAAACCTGTCTGTGTGGGTGTTCATTCAGCCTCCATTGTTAATCCAGCACCACTCCCCCAGCTCTGACGGGCATGTCTACCCCACAGCACCATGTTTGCCTTCTGTTATCTTACACACCAATGCTGTAAACTAATAGCTGCTGGTTTGCTGCGGAAAATTAATATAACAGCCAAAGCTAAATGCATTAACCGTGAATGAGATAAACATCCCTTTAACTCCTCCTAATATGTGATGACGTATCACTCTGGCACTTACAACTGATCCTCTGCACAGAGATGGCAACGATCTGAGAAACAGTGAGAACTTCCTCTTACAGTAAGAACTTCCTCTAGAAGGCTGAATGTTCAGTAGAAAGTTATGGTAAGGTATCCTGCAAAATATATACAGAATAAAGGCAGTTATAAAGGTTGTCTCTATTTTATTAAACCTTATTTGTGCAGGTGACTTCTTTGATCCTTGCCTGTCTTTGCTGAAGTGCGCTTTGCCACCTAATAATATTCCTTTACTCTTTTTTGCTATTCATTGGCGATACTGCAGCAACTGTGTAGGAATTAGCCACTTTTGCAATAACTATTTTATTTAAGCAACAGAAACCAGTGTGTCAGCCAGTTGACAGCTCTTAACAACATAGTTTCAAATTTCCCATCATGCGACTGTAATCACCATAAGGGACAAAGACTGAATAACTATGCATCATGCCTCAAAGCAGGTAAAAGTAAACAAACGATCAAACTGCGACGTAAGGGGAGCTGATGATGATTGCGGTAGTGATTATGTGAATTACTTCAACCATTAGCTGCATTCAGCCTCCTCAGCTGGTGATGCAATTACTGCATCCATGCAACAAGCCAGGTCTGACTGTGTGGCTCGGCAAAGCTCGCCTTAATTACCTGCATGTGTGTTTTGATGAGGAGAGCTGAACAAACAGAGGTGTGTGTGTGAGGGGCTGGTATGTGTGGGTGCCCCAGACACATACATGCATGTGTTGTGGTAGTAATGTGAGCTGTGAAAGGAGTCAGTCTTAACGCTTTACTTCATTTTAGGTGGTCCCTCTAAAAAGATTTACTCTAAAAAACCTGTACAGCCATGCATTCACGGCTCTTTAGTACACCTGCAAAATATTAGGACCAAATGCAATGTGCAATATGTACAATTCAAGTTTAAACACTTTATCATTTCCAAAGGGGACTGTCAGTGTATTGCTGCTTAATTTACCAATGAAATTATGTCTATTTTTTTTCTTTTTTTTTTTTTTTGTCCTTACTGATAATAAATGTTTTGAAATTTAAGAAAAAAGGGGGATTTCTTGGATTACTCTAACCTTTATTGCAATTCAAGCAGACATTTTCATTGTTTATTATACATGTTGATTTTGTAATGATAATAGATATTTGACATTTTACAATTCACCAGCCGTCGTTAAGGTTATATCACTAAATAAAGAGATTGCACAAGTTCAAAAACAACATTTTCAGAGTTTCATTTGTGAATAGAATGCAGTCACAGCACATTTAAAGAAATAACACCTGTGGCATTCCAATTATCAATATGAAACAGTGTATTTGTGCTTTGATTGACGCTAAAAACATTGTTTGGTTAGTCGGATTTTTAACACATTTCTTGAGACTTCCGTACTGTGTCCTAACTGATACTGCTGACCGTGGCTGTCACTGACATCACCATCTCATCTGTCTGTCCTTTCATGCACTTCCACCTAGCAGCTGTCAAAGAGCTCAGTGTTCAGCCAGTTCTTCCAGATGGGGCTTGCTGGGCTGACTCACTGCCCCACAATGCACCACAGATAGGAGGTGCTGGCCAGAATCATCATCTCCTGCATGGACGCACCGCTGACATGAAATATGGGTGTTCATATTAGCATCAGATGATGTACCAGGAAGGTCATAAACTCTTGCGACAGGATGAAGCGTCAATCATACCTGTCGTGACCCATCTCCATCTCGTTCCTGTCTGGTTTTGTTAATTGACCTCACAGAAGAGGTGACACATGACCTGTAGAGGAATGGAGAGGATCTGTCCTGCTAGACATGAAAGCTAACGATCCCCATGATCCTTCCCTAAAACATGATCCTTTCTAAGGTCCCAACCCACTCCAAGGCTGTGTGTGTGGGACACGGTGATCCGCAACCTGAGCGCAGGTCAGT
Source organism: Rhyacichthys aspro (assembly GCA_036850595.1). NCBI lineage: Eukaryota > Metazoa > Chordata > Actinopteri > Gobiiformes > Rhyacichthyidae > Rhyacichthys > Rhyacichthys aspro. Next base: position 12,968,159 of record CM072168.1, read on the forward strand.
GTGGAAAAACATGATGTCACTATGACGTCTGACGGTCAGTAGGTAAGAGGTCTTCCCAACAAATACAAAAGATTCTATTGGTAAATGAACGTGGAGCAAATCAATAACAGTGAGGCGCAACTGGTGAGCTTCATGCACTGATACCATCTACTCCCAAACATACCCCCAGACATTTGAGTGTTATACGCACGGTAACTGTGACGCAAAGGTATTTACAGCATCTATTTGACAGGGTGACGTTATCCATATTCACAAATCAAATGCATAATCCGGAATGAAAAAATATAACCACAAGACAATATTTTACGCTGTTTAGTGCATGCATCAAAATAAAGCAGTCAGCTATTGATGAAAGTTGAAAAAATATATTAATAATAAAAATATAAATAATAAAATAAATGTACTGCTCTTATTTCTATTATTTTACTAAGATCACTTGATGTGTGTGGCAGAAAACATCCACAGTAAATATATTTGTCATGTTTTATTGTGGCTGAGGCAAACTGGCAACAGCAGTAACTCACAATCCGCTCTACTGGTACAAAGTGAAATAACAGGCCTCCCAAGACAGCACTTACTAATTCTATTCTAAGTCTCCTTCTATCTGTATTCTATCTGACTGACATTTTGTGATACTTCAAAAAATGACTACATATAACTGTTCACAAAACATAGTATCACTCCTGGCTTTGAGGTATACATTTAGTGTCACTCTGGAGAAAGCCTTAAATGTTAAAAGTTCTGATGCGAGCCAATCATTCACCTGAGAATGCAGTAATTCTAGTTTACAATAGCACAAAAACAAAGGGAGACGCTTTGGAATGCAAACCGTGAAATTACGCACGACAATCCTGGATCATGTAGCGTCTATTTTAAATAAACTCATGACAAAGAGGTCAAATTGTATCATTGTGTCACATATCCTTTACCTTGATGATGCTGCTACGGCGTGGGGCTGCCTTGACAGACTCCAAAAGAATCGTGTCTGTGTCCTGGCCTCCACCGGGGACGATCACCCCACTCCTCCGGCCGCGGGACGCTCTGGGCGGAATACAGTCTGGCGCTCCTTCGCTGCACAGCCCGTCTCCAAATCCATCACGCTCAGACATGTTAACTCGAAGTAAGCACACAGTTTACACACAGGGAAATGAATGAAGTCGTCGAAGAAGATAAAGTTTGTCTTGACTGAGCATGGATGCCACAAATGGGGTCTCCTACATCATCGTATTTTCCTTCTGACTGGAGGAAACAAAACGACCCAATTTCGGTAATTGTGAGCAGAATCTCACAGTCACTGAGCACCAAGCTGTTTGAGGCTTTTGGGCTACGTCTGACCTGCACAGTTCATCTCCTCTGCGATGCAAACGTCCAAATCAGAGCGTCACACTGGACATAGGCAGCAGCTACAGAACCCACTTGGATGGAAACTCGTGCGCTCTCAGTAGACGCGCAACAAGTCCACGAGTCAAGTTCGTTTTCTTCGAAGGCTTCAAGGCACAAAACGCGAGAAGACAAAAGCCCAAAAGAAACAGGTGGTGTTGCTGGAGGAAACTGTCTGACAGCACTCCAGTGTGTCTGCAAGGCAATCCCAAAGCAAGTGAAAAACTCAAACCTAGTACCAAAACATATCGATGTCACTAAAGTGCAAAAAGAAGCGAAGTTTCGCGGTTGCTAGCGTGGGCTGTGGAGTCTAGACGGCGGTGTGTGAACGCGCTGCACATCACTCACACTGTAACCCATCCACAAGTATCGTCTCGGTTGTTGTCAGTGCAACAACAAGCGACTTTTGACGAGAATAGGGAACACAATTGACAGTCGCACCGCCTCTGATCCGCCGCTTCCCCTCCCTTCGTCCCTGCGCCTCGCTCCGCCCATAAGCCGCCAGAAATTTAGTGAGTGACGTGCGCAGCGACCAATGAACCGTAATGATGTGAGATTTGGAAACGGTGACAGGTGGAGAACCGCTGACCGAGAGGGACATACAGAAGCAGTGGAGTGTGTGGTCTGGGGAGCGTTTCATGGACTGCTGTGGAAGAAACACTAAGACAACTTTGAACACTTTACTAGTGGCCAATAAATTGTGTTTTATGTTGGATTCTAATCAATTGATATATTAGTATTCCAAATTAAAGTGAACCCTGCCTATAGTTAGGCAATACAAGGGTTTAAACTGGAATAATTTTTATTTCACTTCTTAGTCACATAAAATAATTATATTAGTAGTAGTATAGTGGTGTATAGTAATATTTTATTACCTATCAGATAAGAACCAACAATCTTGATTGTCTTGATTGTTTACAGTGTGGATTGTTGCAGTGTTTTTAATCGAAGTGCCTGCAGTGTTTATACTACTTTGAAGAGTTAGATGGAGCTGGGGCAGCTCCGGTCCTCCTCAGTCTGAACTAGAGGGTCTTTTGCCAAAGGGCTTATCAGACTGTCTTGTCATTAGTGGTACAGTGAACTGTTTTCACAGTTATTGAGGTGTGCTGTGCAGACAGTGGATGTACATTTTCACAGTATACTGCCATCTGGTGTTAAGAAGTTGAACTATATCATAACTGTCAAAATTATATTGTGTAACAATAGCTTTCTCGGCATAAAATTTACTTTTCACTTCTGTAAAGCTTAACTGTTTTTAAAGGGAACTAAATAAAACTGTCTTTTTTACAAACCTACAGTTAGATTTAATTTAGCTACAATGTGTTTTTTTAGCCCAGATGGGAAATTCAAGATTTCAACCAGTGGATCAGTCAACCACAGGGGTTTGCGATGCCATGTCTTAACAGCTGGTTCCTGCATTTGTTGTACAATGCACTGCCAGTACACTTACTCATTTCCCTGAGAAGAGGTCTCACATTCTTATAATGATGTACAGGCACGTAGAAAAGGCCCAGCTCTGTCATATCTAATCTGCTCCATCAGATGTAAATCTTCAGGCATTAGTTTCATGGTTTCATTCTGGGACACATCTAACATTCCATTGCACTCACAGCCTCCATGTCCAACATAGCTCTGAGGAAACATTGGTTGTCTTAAAGGTTACCAAATGCTCCCTAGAGTCTTTAGGTCGCCCATGATCCAGCATTAGGCCTCTTTATGTTTGAAAAACACAAAAACAACGTTGACCATCTGCACCTCAACATGATAAAAAAAATTATAATTTAAGCATTCCTTGACCTTTAAAGAAAACCACACGTCATATATCGCTCATCTCCATGAAAATGAAGATACCGGAAATTCACTTGACCTTTGACCTTTTATTATTACAGAGTTGGGGTTGGTGGCAGTCAGTCACATAAGGACTTGTGAGGCAACTGAAGGAGTCATAAAAGGTTGATATATTATTCATCACAGTGGAAAAAACTGATATTTGTCCCTTGTTGGCCCATTCTGCAGAGGGCAGGGTGGGTCAGGGTCGGTGAGACAAGACCCCCGAGCTGGCCCGGATTTAGTGTCCAACTCAAGGACATACCACTGGAAGCGTACACACTTTAACCCTTGTTGTCTATGACTGGTGTATAGCGAAGCCAAAAGGGCCGGATGAAGAGAATAAACCATGAAAAGAAAAAATTCATAAACCAAAAATGAATCAGAGTGTTTCATTTAACTGGACAGCACAGTTGTTATGCATGTAAGAAGTACTGTAAGGTTACTGTTTTTAATTGGTAAAAAGTAAAATGCATTCCTGTAGAAATATATGATTGTCAACTGAAACATTATACTCTATATTTAGTTTAAAGCAAAGGTCCCCAAAATTAAAATGCTCTAAATCCCAAAATAACTTTGAGCTCAGTTCTTCTCATATAAAGCACTTTGAAGGAACATGAAACTTGGCTGTAACTTGGTGAATACCCCTGATGTTCCAACCCACAAATATGGGGCTATGGAGGTGCACTGTGTGTGGACCTTGAGCCACGCAGCTGTGGAATGTGGTCAGCTTATGAGGCCTATTAGCACATGAGGCTTACCAGTTGCACTTCACTGTCAGGTATTTACTGGACACATTCATTCTTTTATTGAAAGAATGTTGTCTTTTTCATGATGATGAGAAAACTCAGGATAGACTTTGTAAATGTCTGTCAAAACAAATACATTAACCACGGTATCACAGTAGGTCTTGTTGTCCCATAACAAAATGATACAGTCTGTTGAAAAGGGGACTTGTGTCCAGTGACGGACACTGATACAAATGGTTTACTTTAATGTCCTTTCCATAAAGTCATGTTACTGAATTAATGGTCACATCAAAAGCAAGTTGACGCAGTGCTGGTGTACTTGTGCTCATAATGCATGTGAATCCATTTACAGTTATAAAGTGAAATAGCCTCAAACAGCAATATTTAAAACCTCCTCTTTGTCTAAATAAAACTGTTAAAGGGAAGCTAACATGCTGCCAAATGCTGCACAGTTTACCATCAACATGTTAACTAGACTGACCTGTTACCAGTCAGTAATTTTCACCCCAGTACCAGTTACTGATGAACAACATTAGCAAAGGAATGGTAGAAGAATATGGTTCATTTTGAGATATTCTTTGTGTCTGTGCTACATTTGAAAAAAAAAAAGTGTACAAAAGCTTCACTAAAAGGCTCAGTGTGAACATTTAGATGTAAATAGACTTGTTCTAAGACAAGAAAAATAAGAATGAATGCAGGCTGGAAAGGAGTGAAAAAAGAATGTGAATCAATTTCCAAGACGCCTTCTGCTGAAACTCGTGCCTTCATGCTACACTGTCACCACAGTGTGAGAAAGACAGGGCAAAGCTACAGTGATATGTGCATGCCTGTACAGAAGTGTGAACTGTTCAGTGCGGTCAATAGATAGGTGCACTGTGTTCTCAGTTGGGTAGTTGGGTTTGTCTGCTAATCGACACAGGACCTTGAAGAAAGAAACTCCTCGGTGCTAAGGAACAGACCATCCTATTCCATAAACTCTGCATAAACAGGATACGTTTAAATTGTCCCCACTGCTTGGTTTACTTCTCATGTTGTTGTTGTTTTTATTGTCCCTTTGGGTTGCCATACTTTCAATACACCTTCTCATGTACAGTAAACGCTGGCCTCTGTAATTCACTGAAAGGGTAGCTAATCAATTCAAAGCAATAGTACTTTTCCCCAAGTAATATAGTTTTTTTCCAACTGTTTGCATTACAAGAAAAGGCTTACCACATCAATCCACCACAAAAGCTTTGTGCATCTGTATCTTGTCGAATCTTGGGTCAGAGTGACTGCGGCCTCGTACACCTGCAGTGTGAAGCACTCCGTGTTCACCAGACTGGTTTTCAACTGCACACAACGTGAAACACAACTGCTTCACTGTTTTGTCCAGCACAAATTATTGACAAACGTTCCCTCTTCATTTTGAGGTCATAGTGACACCAGAGCTCTTCAGAGTTTTCAGTATGAGAATAACCTAAAATAGTGCAACATATAACATTTACAAAACATTCCCCTTTATTTTTCCATAGACTTTTTTTTTTATTGTTGTGTCTTATTCAATTTATTTTGTACATGTTCATATACTTGAAATATAGTGCACCGAATGCTTCTGAAACACTGAAAAAGCATGTGATTGAATTCAATCTGGAGTGTCGCAGGTCAAAGGTCATAAAGAGTTATTTAGGTGGAATGCATGCATCACTGGTCTGAACATCACTACAGTTTTATTGTAAAACATATTGAGGCTTGAGTTGAATACATGACTGATTTGTATGTTAATAAAGTAAAAACTTGCTGAAATGTTAAATGATGACCTGCATTTACACGTTCCATGAGCCAACGCTAGATGGCAGTGTTATCAAACAAATGCCAACCGGTAAACATGTCAAATCTACATCACTATTTAAGGTGAATCTGAAAAAGTATATTAACATTTTAATATGTCTGTAATAATTGTAATTATAAACCCCATAGAAGATCAAAGAGCTACAGAAGCAACTTTTATAAGATAATGACAACTTACTGCCATAAATGCAGGGAAGCACTGAGGATGTATTATACAATCTTAGCTCATCATTATTGTTTAATGCACTTCTGTATAAACTCACCAGTTCCTTCCATCAGTCAAGTCTGTGTTTACCAAATGAGGGCCCCAGATTTCCTTCCCAGTGCGTCTGAGCCGGGTGGAGCTCCCGAATGATAGTGGTTTCCTGCTTGAAGCTCAGAAAAGTTAAACCGTTTGGAGTTATTTCTGAAATCCTCTTTCATCCCACACACTCTGTGGTCTGTGTCTGGTTGCATTTATAAAGGCCTGCGAAGATACATAAAAATGGTTGTCAAATATGTATGATGTGTCATTGCATGTGCAGACTCTTGGAACAATTGGTCATTTATGATAATTATATATTTGAAGATGTCCAAAACTGTCTTAATCTAAACTTTCTTTGAATTTTGTATGAGACAGGTTATTGTCATTGGTTATGGTGACTTATAAGTTAATTGCACAGATGCAGTTGTTGGATGCCCAAAAGGATACATATGAACTATGAGCTATGCACACAATAAATATTTTCAAGGATTCCCACAGTTTTTTCCTCTTTCTCTGTCTTTTTTTCTCTCCTCCACCAGCTGCTTCCTCCCCTCCTTCCTTTAATTCATTCAACAAGAGAATGAATGTTGTAGGTAGCACAAAACAGTCAACACACAATCAGACCGGAAAACATGTGCTGTCCATTAAGTATGACTTAGTTCGGATCCAGAAGACTAATGTATGGTGACAACAGGTTGGTCGTTTTCCAAGTCTTAAACTGTGATTAAATATTGTCCATAAATGTATTACATAATATTACATAGTGAGGTCTTTGTCATGTTTCTAGAATAATTATCCTCCTAAAGGTCTGACAATGGACCAGATGAGCAATTAGTAGAATGTGTGACATGAATCCAAATGTAGCACACAGTGTGTATGTGTGTGTCTGGGTGTGTTTGTGTGTGACAGGCAGCACCTGGCAGGGGTTTTGACATGAGGGGTTGCAGCTGGCATAACTGGCTCAAAGCCTCCTCACTCGTACATAAAACCAGTATCTGTGTGGCTTTGGCCAAAAGGATTTCAGTTTTAAGTATTATTAAGTACTAATAAGTCTTTAAGAAACTAGGTCTTGCAAACAAAACATGTATGTTGTACAAACATTACTTGGGTTAGCACAGTCCCTTAGAGGGTAACACATTGTCCTCCTTCTCCTACTGTATATTATTTTTGTTTGTTTATCTATTTTATTTTATTTAAGTTTTACTAGTTGTTATTTTATATTATTTGAATATTTGCACAAAAGCATAATTCTGCTTTAGTGGTTCATGTTTGTATTTTCCATGTCAGAACAACAGTAGTGAAACTGTATATCCATACTTTGAGATGATTGTTTAACTCTCAGCATGCATATGCAAATGAAATTAGATATGACCAGAGAGTTGTTTATCAGAGACTGATTGTTTTTTTTGTTGATTGATTGGTCCTCTATTGTTCTGTAAATGTTTTAAAACTTCAAGTATGTGGTGTACAGACTTGAGCATGAGTTTTCATGGGAATAGAATCATTTCAATTTCCTAATCCCTTTAGAAATTGACTGCATCAGTAGGGCATGCATTACCTGGTCGACTGCAAGGCATCAACTCCAGCTCTGCTCTTAATGGTCTTGAGGAAAAAAAATCAATGAGTGCCACAGGTCAAAGGTTAAAGGTATTAAGGTGTATATGCAAGGTCACACATGACTGGCCCGGGTGATGTTACAGATTTGTTGAAAGCGTAGCAGTATAAAGCCAGACTGCAGGGTTTGGGTTACAAAGATCACAAATCAAGTAGGTACCTCACTGTTTGGCGTGTGCGCTGATAAATGGTCACTGATTGAATTACTCTCAGTGGCTGCTGATTATGTCTGAGGAGCACAGTGGCGGCAGATGGCTCACAGCAGCACAGGGGAGGGCAAAAACAAAAAGGTCTGTAATAAGTGCTCATTGATAGAGACTTTTCTCACACTTTTAATCATTCTTTTGTGATTATTGTCGGGGTGTGATAATGGACAGTGGTTTAAATTAATTGTTCAACAAAACTGAAAAACAAACCATCGGGGCAGATAAAACTAAATAAATAAATAAAAAAAGTTTGAAGAGAAGAGATGTGACAATAATATAAGATAATTAGTGACTGCTGATACCAATTTTTTTTAATCCAAGTAAATGTTTCATCAAGATGAGTTTTTCCAGAGTGATCAAAGGCAACTGGTCTAACATCATCACCCACTTTTTATTGTCTTCATTTGTTCTTACTGTAGAAACATCACAATTGAACTAGTTTACAGCCCTGACTTTCTGTCAAACTAGACTGAACGTTTTATTTTTGTACAAATAAATGCATATATGGTTGTTGTGTAAAAGCTAACCCCACCAATAAGAAAACTGCAAATAAAAGATCAAGTAATAAAAAGATGAATCAAATAGTATATTTAAAAAGTGTATAAGTACATTTGCTGTATGTTGCGTGTTACAGCGTCCAGTCTGCTAAATCTCTTATGTTTGATGAGCAACTCTTCCTGAAGCCACTCCAAAAAATTATCCTTCCCCCAAAAACTTTCAAATACTAGAGGTGTGGTTAATAAACGGAAACTTTGCGCAGTTTTTTTTTCAAAATAAAATACAAGGCATGCAGTTTATTATTTTGTAACTTTTAAATTAATAAAAATGTAAGTAAAAGACTAGTTGTGAAATGCACAGAGGTATATCATTATCATATCTACAGGCCTATAAAATACAGTTACACCTTCTTCGTGTACTTTTATTTTGAATGTTTGCACGCGTCCCGTCCCTCTAACTTGACAGGAGGAAACTTTCTCTGGAGCGGGCTGCAGGCTGCTCCTCCTCTCCACGCTTTATGCCTCAGACCTGGAACCAAAGCGCTGAGAAGGGACTATTTATGAATGTAAACCGCTGCAGGACAACCCTCCAATGGGGCTCTCATGACTAAACGCCGTCAGTTTTTGTTATCCCAGCTTTTCTGAGATTATCCGTGCACTCTCATAAGGATTAACAGAGCAGATGAGAGAAGGATGGAGTAGTGCTGTTAACAGTAAAAAAAGAGAAGAAGCCAGACTCCACGGTTTAACTTTGACCCTAGTGTGCGTGCGCCTCTATCCGCCGCTGAAGCATGGGCTGCGGCTTGAGGAAACTGGAAGACCCGGAGGACAGTAGCCCCGGCAAGATTTACTCCACTCTGAAGAGACCCCAAGTGGAGACCAAAACAGAGACTGTTTACGAGTATGTGCTGCTCGACTTCAGTTTAGAAGGTAAGCTTTGGGAATTTGTGCCATTCACCTGAAGCCAATAATTCACTAATCTGTTTATTTATTAGATATGAATAATCAAATTTCATTTCAGTTTGAACTTTCAGACAATATTTTGGCCTTCTAAGTAAAAAAAATAAAAAATACTGGCACTTGCAAATCACTGCACATTCCTTGTAATGTTAACCAAAGTTCTCTAGAAGCAAAGCTGTGATTTTCCTATATGTGGCTCTCAAAATTCAGACTTTCATGTTAAAAATGTCATGTTTAAAGGAGTCCATTTTCCCACAGGGGCTGCATTTACTGTAGTCTTCCTATGTTGGATTGAATGCCATTACACACCAGAGGCTGTGTAGTGTTGTGTTCATAATAAGCTTTTCTGAATGTGTTACTTTCACACAGTTTCTTCTCTCTGTCTGTGTCCCATTACAGCATCTTACTCTGGACTTTTCCTAGCAACAAGGCTTGTCTCTGAGCCTATCTAAAAATAGGTCACAATAGGTTTTCTTCTACCAAGTTACTCGTCTTCCATAGACACTAATTCATGCACATCCTTTCCAGAGTTACATATACACCAGAAACAAATCCATGCTCTGTGATACAGGATCTAATTTTAACGTGTGATAATCTCAAATAGCAGAGGTTTCCATATTTCGAAGCTAATCCCTTATCTGGTCCTGGATTGGCTATTTTGACTGTGACCTATTTGGAAGGAAATGGTGATTAAGTTTTGAATGGAAGCCTGGCACTAAACAGCAGGCGGCCACTATAATGAATCATGGGGAAAGTGCAGCTTTCCAAATTGGGGAGGGGGGGGCACTTTCCAGGGACTATTAAGACAAGCTGTCACTTCAAAGGCATCTCATAAAGTGCACTGTTTTACTCATGTAGTGTCCTGCTGTAGCCTTTCATGGTAGTAATATGTAAGTTCTGTAGAGGTTACGATTTATCTGTTAAAATATAAACATAACACAAAAGACTGCTCTAACTGCAATAAATGTGATAGTCTTTGTGCCAGGTGATTGATCATATTAGTCCAATCAGATGAATCAAACTGAAAGCAGACTTTGATTTTAAATTGAATTGTTTTTCATTCCAAGAAAAAGTGTCCCTTAGACACAACTCAATTATCACCAATTATTTTATCACCCATGTTCAACAGTACACTAAAATTGCAAGTAACATGCTTCTAAGATTTTATACAGCTCTAAACATTTTATAAATACCTTTTTCCATTTTAATATTACATAGTTCCTTAGTGATTAATCAGGGATTGTGTTGTTTTACTATTAAAAAAAAAAAAAGAAAGAATACTATTTAATCCAAAACATGTCTAGACCAAACTGTCTCCTAAAATGCAGTCAGTGTGCACCAGGTATACAGCAGTGTTACAGCTTCACAAGAATCTGAGCTGCTTTATTTTGAATTGCACTGTGCTTAACATAACTAGTAAAGCTCTTGGCTGGTTTTAAGGACGAGGATGTTGTGTGCAGGGAATCATGTGTTTCACTCTAAGGCAAATGTATCATTTCAGATAGAGTGTGTGTCTGTTTTCTGATACGATACAAACCTGTAGACACTAACAGTGGTCACACGTTTTTTGGTGTTTCATCATTCGACATAAAAATCCTCTATTATCTACTATTGCAAGAGACAGAAAGTAAAGGCTTCATACTTTTTTTTATTTTGCATAATTATCACCTCTCATTAATTAAAAATGTGCAAACACGTACTGTATTTCTCACAAACTGTGAAGATGGTAATGGTTGGCACAAAGCTAAAGATAAACCACACTGTGTGTCTGGCAGTCATGTGCAGTCTGGTGATGAAGGCTGAAGTTTTCTTTTACCAAGTGGTCTACAAAAAAAAAAGATAACCTTTAAGCATGATTTGCTTAAGAAAATATGTTTGAGGTAGGTATTACAGTTTTTTTTTCTTAACTACAGAAAGAAAAGTATTGTTATTAAGTGCATGTTAATGAGCCTCTTCACTGTAGGGTTTCCCTTTAATCACTTCCATGATTTGGAGGATATTTGATGTGCTCCTAAATCCATAAAATTTGTGAAAACACAACCTCGCCAGTGAAATAAATACTTTGAACAGCATCAAGTTAACCAGTGTCATAATACCGCAGGTCTAACACTAATAAAGCTGTCTTTAGTCAAATATGCTCGTCAAAGACATTTCTGAGCATGTCAGGACTTGTTTTGCCATTGTAGCATGGTTAAAAGTTGCATGTTTCAGTGACAGCTATCTGAATGACTAATTTAGTTTGATCAGCAGGGCGGGCGTGCAAAAACAGTCATCTGCTGCTTTGGGGCTTGTATGTTTTTGAGGATTAATAACCACGTGTGTCAGCAAATACCATCCATGTGCAGCACCTGGCCGATGCTTTACAGTAATAAGTGTCTCTTCTCGTTGCATAATGATTTTACTTAACAGCAGGGCAATAACACTTTCAGGTTATGCTTTCGATAGCATGACTCGGACCAGGTCTAGGATTTGGTGGGGCATGTAATGCAAAATCAAATCAATCAATTAAAACAATTTTTTTTTTTATCATATCATTATTTCATTATAATTTCACATTCCTAATTTAATTACAATAGACACAGCATTTTCTAAGCCTCTAGTGATGCTGTCAACGTTTTTTATGAAGTCTAAGTGTTTTTATTGCAGATTGCTGTTATTGTGGCCTCTGTTGTTTAAAAAATACTTTTAAGTGTCAGTAGCTACATAGACAGCTTTATGCTTTCTAAGCTCTGAGCTTATTTTGAGCTTATTATTTGGAAAAAGTTAGTCTTCTGACCTCTGTGGCTTCAGATGTCATGTGTATGGCTAACGTGATTTCATTATATATATATATATTATATATTATTATTAGATATTGATATATTTAACTAGAAAGGATCAGCCAGAGTACTGTTCCTTCATGTAAGTGGAATCCAGAATAGATATCGCCAATGTCCTCCTACCCTATTTCTTCGTGCTTTTCCTTGAAACGATGAAGCATTTCTAGGACATGTCTTTCTCCAACTTTCATCTGCCTCTCAGCCCATGCTTCTCAAGGCTGAGCCTAGTAGAGGCAGCACTGTCAGCCAGTGTGGCCTCATTTCACTCCGACTCAGAGAAGTCTGGATGCAGGGCCTGGAGCCATGGGCAGTACATCAAAGCTTCTAATGGCTAATACTTCCAAACAGCGTATTAGTGGTAGCATGGTTTGTATAATATAGATATAAAGAAAGCATGTGAACTTCCAAGGGCTCTTAAGGTCAGGTGTATTGATTCTTTTATTGTATGAGGCTGACTTTTAAAGCTTTGGACAATAAACAACCACTGTATTTACTGCTGGAATAAACTGCATGATTACAACTGTACATAACAATACAGTCATTAAATTGCACGCAACATTGCCATCCTCTCTTGACAGATTTTGATCTATTAACACTGCTGACATGAAGCAGCCATGGCCTGTATTTCTCTGCTCCCCACACAGAGCTGTAGATGGGACCAGACAATGTGTGGATGAAATAGGATTTGAAAAGAGTGTATTCATCATTTATCGGGTGAACTCAGGGTTGAATGAAATCCAAGTTGGACAAATGAAATGCATTGTACAACGCCTTTTCAAAATCCACTGAAAGGGAAGCTGATTTGTGTTGATATTTGTCCCACTGCCCTGATTGAGAAACAATATCTCTCTGCCTGCCATCCTTTTATTAATATTGTGTCTCGGGATAAATGCAATTTTCTGTAATCTCTGTCTAATCTGAGAATCTAATGGCACTTGCTGGATTATTACAGATTAAAATGAGTATTTTGATTATTCATTTCAGAGAGCAGTGCCCTCACATTGAGTTCAAGGCTTATTTCCACCTGACGTCACTGTCTTGATTAGTGGCTAATGTTGGGCTAATGCAACATAATGGTTTGAGATGGCCACATTCAGAAGTTAAATACCTTCACTAATCGCATTAGTGCTAGCTTTTTTCCTCACACTGCTCCTGCTCAGGCATTTTTGTGAGTTTTCTCCAACGTCATCAAGCTGTTTAACAAGCAGTGTACTCGTCTTGGCCTGGCTCCATGTTGCTAGGCACTATTTTATCCCTTTCACACCTTCCATTCACATATGGGCTCATAAAGTCGTCTCGCAACCCCAGTTTGGCTCTAAATCCAACCCCTCCATTTTTTAGAGTTCTGTCACTTCTCCCCATGCCCTTAGTTGTTGCTTTAACACCCGCCATATCCCAACCCTGCCAGCTCCCACTTCTCAACACTCTTCTTCTTTCCTCCTCCCTGTCCTTTTTTCTTCCACACAGCGCTGAATAGAGGCCTCAGTGTGCGGGTTCATGGGGCGAGTGGCGGCAGGATAGGAGGGGGTGTGAAGACAGAAATCATGGGAGGGGCCGACCAAAAGACTCAACAAAAGCCCCGGTTACATGTCTGACATCACGATCCTCCTGGGAGCCATTAGTTGCAGCGTGGATGCCGATGTTTTTTTGTTTTGACCCTAGTGCTCTTTGGTGATTGAAAAGCAGCATGTGCAAAGTGAACATATAATTCAGAATGAGCACATAGAAGTGCATATACTCTCTAAATTCACCTCAAGCGTCAAGAGTGAGGTCCAGAGCCACAGGAATGCCAGTAAACTGTAGTTGTGTTTGCCCTGCCTCTGCTTTACTGGTTTCATTGAGGCTCTGGTCGTCTTTAGTCTTGTAATGGAGCCAGCCAGACAGCCTATTGAAAGCGTGCAGTGATCTCAGCTGTGCACTGGTCTCCCCGATCTCTGGGGTGTTCATGAGAATGTGGGGGGTTGCAGTGAGGAATGCTCTTTCTTTCTCTATCACACACCATCTCACTCTCACACCCTGTTTGTCTCCCACTTTACTCTGTATATTTAAAAAGCACGATTTGCTGTGTTTGAAATGTGAAATGTCTGTTAAAATGAGAGAGATTGTGCATGGGGCACATGGCCAAGCCTCTCTGTGAACAGCCAGTCTTTGTGGACACAGGAAGTATGGTGATGGTCACAGGGATTTCCAGCCAAGGGGTTGTTAGGAAAACAACACACGACTCAAGCTACGCACAAACAACTCAGCAATTACTGCATTCTTTATATACATCTTTTAACATGTGAAATACTGTATATTACCATATCAGACTCTCGGTAGATGTCCTGCTTTATGTGTCTCATTTTTACATCCAGAATATGGGGAAAGTATTTTTAGAGCCACACGGGGGATTTGCTACACTAGGAGAAGCCACTGGTGGAGAAAAAGTAGTGCAGCAGGGCAAAGTTTAACTCATAGATGGAGCAGTGGAAACAGCATGTCAACAATAAGAAATCACCTGAGAATTATCGTATTACTTCAGTTAACATTGTCTCATTCTCCAAGGGCTGGTTTGGTTTTGTTGTTATTGTTGCTTTTGTTTATTTTAGAGATAAAATCAGATATGTAAAGAAAGGAATCTAATAAATACATAGTTCATAAATTACACATTTAAAGATAAAAAGTCACAGGTCATAACAAATTTGCCCTGGTGCCCAGTTTGAGTTTGCCTAATCACCTGAGCCACCCATTTTGCAATGGACTGGAATCCACTGTTGCCCCATCACCCACACACATCTGGAACAGCAAAACTAAAGATATGCACAATTCACGTGGATATGTGGTTATATAAAGAAAGGCCAACACAGGGTAGTGTGGTGTTTTTTGTAAAGTGCCTGTTCTGCTGCTTTGGTTTTAATGATGTAGACAGACTTTGCACCAGGTTTTGATATCATAATGCTGACTATGGAAAGACTCTTGGCCACAGGACACAAATTGCAACAGAGCACTATTTTAGGTCTGAGGTCTATTAGGTCAAAACATTTATATACAAATGTAATAGAGGTTTCAGTGTACTAGCTTCAAACACTATATGATTTATTTTGACTCTATATGGCCATGCTTTAAGGCTGGAAGCACGGTTTCCCAGTTGAAATGCACATGTAGCTCAAGTCAAACAAATAAAATCTCTGTCACCATCTACTGCATTCTTGTGTGGCAGACCTGATGAGCTGGGGCCAGGGGAATGGTGATGTTAAAGTCATTACACAAGAAGAAAAAAGAAACTTTCCCAGGCACTTATTATGTATGAACAAGAGACTGTTTAGTTTTTATGAGCTTGTTAAATAGCAAACATCTAAAGCCCTTTTCATGCTAACAAGACAAACTCTGTCTGCTCTTCGTCGTTATCATTTTGTATTTTACAGTATTGTGGTTATTTTTTTACACTACATGTTTAACAAGAGCTTGGCCCCAGTGAAAACAGGGTTAACAAAGCATGATTTTTTTCTTTAATTTTAGCAAGTGACAATTAAAAATCCAGGAGAGTGAATATGTTTTATTGCTCTTTTTACAGGTAGTCGTCCTACAGTCCAGTATGTGGCTTCCCTTTCGGAGCTGCCCCAAGCCCTGCAGCCCTACTACACACAAGGCTATGTCCTGGCTGCTCTGCATCCCATCATACTGTCTGTGGGCCGAACCCGATCACTTTCTTTTAGCCTGTTGTACCGTGCCATTCTGGCCCGTCCCAGACCCAGGTAAAATCTTTAGAATGGTTCAATTGAGATAAGATAAGGTGCTCATACATAGTTGTTGTTTTATGTAATCAGGAGCTAATTATAGGTTGTAGGTCAAACAATACAAGTCCATAATTAAACTAAAAATTATACAAAAAGAAAGAAATACATCACACAACAAAATGACTTATTCACTAGAACTTTACTAAGTCTGTTTATATAAAATAGAGTTAATTACCAATATTTTAGGCCCTTAACTATTCTTAGCAGCTGTAATGGCCCTTTATCTCCACTTCAAATATTTTAGATCTAATCCTCTACGTTAAATTCAAAGTCGTGACTTTCCTTCCTCCATACTTGCCTTCCAACTGTGTGGACTCATTTACTACGATACTGTCTAGTAAATGAATGAATGATACATGAAGTGAGCTGCATATTTAAAGCGGAGTGCTTGTAGGAGGTCAGACTGGTGTGTCAGGAGGAGGGGTGGTCTGCTTCCTTTAACTGTATTTTGGTTTCTATTGGCTGTGAATCCACCTGACAACAGGGGTTTCACCACAGCCAATAGGGCTCAAGAATGTCAGAACGCTAAGGTCTGATAAGTGGAAGTATTAAGACTAGTCATTATATTATTAAAGAGGATTGACCTTAAAGTAGGTTAAAGGTTAATTTTGTTTTCTTTTTTGCATTAGCAAACTCCAATGTAAAAATAGCAGTATGATTTATGAGAGGTGTCACTATAGATTACCCAAATTGTTGTTTACCCTTTGTGTAATTGCTTAGACAGTCGCTTGTGGCCATCCCCTGCTGAGATAATGAATGATTTATGGGTTTTTGTCTACTGCACAGTGACAATTACAAGTGAACTATGAACTCTTTGACTATGAAACTTGTGACACACTATTACCTTTTAACAATGTATTTGTGACTTTTATTGTGTATTTTTTGCAGTAAGCAGACATCATCGATGTGTCACAGTGTGCCTGTGCTGAGAGTGGAGGAGTGGCCGTTACCTGGAGACTCACTGACTGGTGACACTGTCCGAGCGCTCATCGACAGGGTCAGTACCAAAGTGTAACACATAACACAGAACAAGCCTGTAAATATTAACATTGCTATCACTGCACTTGTTACATTCGGTAATGTTACATTGATATTAATAAATGTTGGTTTTAACACATTTTGGATATGTGTATTTGCTGCATATCATTCCTGTCAATATTGTGAGTTAACAACCACTGTGGGTTTACGCTCTGCCAGGTGAACAGCAGTGCTCGTGGGGGTGTTCGGTTTGTTGGCTCGGTCCTGCAGCAGGTGAGTGGGATCAGCAATGGCCGAGTGCACAGTCCAAAAAGAGGCTGCCGCTCTCCACCACGCACCCCTCCTCGTACCCCTCCTGGAGACAGAGAGCTGGAGGAAAACACCTACAGCCCAGGTATGACGCTCTTTTATTGTTTTGGATCTACAGTTTGTTTATTTTTATTTTGTTGAGTTTTTATTGTCATTGGCCTTGTTTAGACTTGAGATTGCTGGTCTTTTTCCACTCCTGGGCGCCTGGCTGTGCTCCTTTGGACTCACTGGGCTGTCAGTATCATCAGGGGGCTCTGTCTATGCGTGTTGCCAGAAAGGGCCAGGTGGTCAGTGCCCTTGAAGCTGACTGGCTGGAACTGACTGCAGCCTACTACCGCAAAGGCTGGTCACTGGTGGACTCCTTTGTTTACTGGGACACACCTAAAGGTAAGATTGATGTTAGACTTGGCCCAAAAAAAGCACACGCACCATTTATATTTAGAGACCACCACCAGAGTATAGTGACAATGAAAACCATTTTTGCAGCTACTGAGTTCTAGAGAGTCTCTATATCAGCTTTTAAGTAGCCTATTAAAAAGTATGTTTCATAGCTTTCAAAATGTGACACTCCTTCCACTGCCCCATCATATCTATATTTGGACTTGTCTTTTTGACCTTGAAAACTTCACTTCCTGTTCCCCAGAGGAAGAGCAGACATCCAAATCATCAGTAAACATCTGAGATCTGGGATGAAAAAATATACACAGAAACACATCAACAGGAACTCCTCTGTACGCGTGGTCATGTGAACACCCTCACATAGTCTGTCCCATTTTGTTTAACCAGGCCAATGTCTCTCATTACACACTTTGAGTTTCATACAGATTCACAAGTATTATAATATATAGAAACTGTAATGTTATGTACAATTAGATTTCAATGGTTGTTTTTCAGGAGAGCCTGTGCCCAGATCACTGGAGGGGCTGTTTGTATATGAAGAGAGAAGCACAGCTCCACCTGCCAATGACACCATCGTTGTAGAGCAATGGACAGTCATTGAGGTCAGTAAATATAGTCACTCAAGGCTTTAAATCACATTGTGGTGCAACCAAATAGAAAGGTTAGTTGAAGCTGAAAAAATGTTATGAAATCTTGCAATATAAGATAACTGTTTATTACTGCAATAATGATACAGTTGTATTTAGATGTGATATAAGGCTCTGTCTGGAGAGTTGTCTTGATTTGCAGAGTGTAAGCATGTGCCTAGCAATAAGAATACTCTAATGGTCTTTGTGATTGCAATCGTTGATTATAATAGGTATAAATTTGTCATAATTTTGAGCAGCACTTGTTAGTGGCCCCAGTGTCACCAGTCGAAATTAGTGTCGCCCTGTCTTTATGAATGTATTATAATTGTCTAATATTGTAAGTCAAATTGTTATGTCTATATTTTACGAATATACATGTTTACTATTATAATAAAGACCTAAATGAGACCGCTGTTTGAACCTGTTGTGTCCTTATTGCAGGGTTCAAATGTTAAGACAGATTATGGTCCCCTCCTTCACACTCTGGCTGAGTTTGGGTGGCTACTAACATGTGTGCTGCCTACACCAATCATCAGACATGACAGGTACATTGTGCACATACTTCATGAAAATTACACAAACACTGTTTTTACATGTTCAGCAAGTTACATCCCTCTGTGTATGTGTGTGTCCTAAGTGATGGGAACCTGGCCACCAAGCAGGTTGTGTTTCTACAAAGACCTGTGAGATGTCAGACCACTACACAACAGAGGAACCAGGTAAGAAGCAAGCTCCGTAGCATAGAGACACAAGTAGATGAACACAACTCAGCACAGATGGGGAATATAGGAAGACTTTTGTCAGTGTCCTTGTTCAATGTACTGTATGTCTTACTGTACGCCCCAATGTTTTCGAGTCATGTATATAAACTAATAATAGTGGAAAAGACTCTTCTTCATCGGTCCTACTAGACTTATTCCATACACTGGACTGGCACTAGGCTGCACTTTATACTTTATTATTTTACTTTACTTTGTGTTTATATTTTCATAAGTGTTCTAAGTGTTTGTGTTTATATATATGTGTTTTTAAGCCGAGAATCTCTGCAAAATTTTATTATGTTCGCATAATGACGATAAAGACTCTTGAATCTAGAATAGATTATGGCAACAGATTTATGGCTCCAGATCAAAGATAAATAGGTAGTAAATGTTTCAATGCATTATATGTATTGTCATGTTTAGTACCATACGTAGCGCTATGCTACAACCTGGTGTCTAAAGTTAAAACTGCAACTGGTTGTAACCATGCTATTAGTGGTTAAAATTGAGTTGGAAAATTAAATACAGTGGAAACACTTTGCTCTATCATGTGGGCATTTCTTTTTAGAGACAAAGCAAAAATTCTGGATTTGCTTTTATTTTTGGAAGTGAGGACAGGTGCTTGCATAAGAAAGCGTAATATCATCAAGTAATGGTGTTGTGTATTAAACAGCAGCAATGCAATTAATTATTTTATTTTTTTTTTTACAAATGAGCATACATTTATTTGAGAGTAGTATCCAGTAACATCTGAATATTTGGTTTAAAATCTATAAAAGTGAGTAAATCTTTATGACCAAGGAAAGGTGTGTGTGTGCTATAGTTAATTTAAGTTAATGTAAATATGTTCATTCTTAACCACTGTGCCTCTGTCCCTGTTTTCAGTCACTGTCTGTTCACAGTGATGTCTCCAGTCGCTCTGTAAGCCGTTCAGTGAGCAGTCCTGTTTCCCCAGTGGAGCTCTCTCCAACAGCTGGAGGTATTGGAGGCTTCCCTGTGTTCGGTGGGGGCTACCCCAGCTCCCTGTCCCATTTAGAAGAGGGTGGCTTTGAACCGGACGAGGGGAAGGCTGAGGTCACCTGTATGTGAGGGGTGCCACGGACTAATAATGCTTTCCTTCCAAACATCTACTTGAGGATTTTAATAGACTGGAGAATAACCAAGGAAAAGGATGTGAGCAGAGCGGAAGAGGCCCTCTTCCTAATTTAACAATACTGTCAACAGACTATTTAGTTGCTATCAAGTTTATCACTTCTTTTGAACCTAGCACTTTTTTATAATTTAATGAAGCCATTACGAGAATAATGGATTTGTCCAAAAGTTTCTACTTTTGGAGGAAACACATTTTATTAATGTTAATGTTGAAATGTTTGGGTGCTCATTGTTTAACTGTTACAGTATTATATAGCAAACAATGAACATCAGTGTTGGTCAGAAACAGGGAAACAAAGCTCTATCCTTGGGGCCTTCAACATGGTTTAAATTTGTTTAGGCCCAGTGTTACATCTTCTGTTCCCTGTAATCTGAAGCAGGATGTTAATATTTATCTTTGAGATTGTTTTCTGTATACTGTGGTACTATCGAAACAATCAGCCACATCTGCCTTTACTCATCTGGCCCCAGATTTTACCCGTTTCAATTAAATATTGAATTAAAGCATGGATCTGGGCATGTTTTTAAGAAACTGTAGGGGTGGCTATAATCAGTGCTCTTTTTTTAACACAGAACAATTTTAGGTGCTGCAAAGAGTATCCCACTGTATTTCAAGGCTTTTGTATTGTACATGGTACTGGCAGTCTACCAATATGCATTGTAACTGTCCACAATGTTAAAAACAAAATCACACCCTATATTTTGTTTAAAAATACAGGGCTTGATTTTACACTCTACAATGTTGTATATATTGTAAATGATGGTATTTTAACTTGATCTCTAGAACCTTGGCAGTTGTTAAGCATGTTTTAACTTTACTACTGAGATATACTACCAGTTCACATATCAAAACTGGTGTTTAAAGCACCATTGTTTTCCCTTCTGTGTTTAGTAACGGACAGTATTAGTGATCCATCCTGGGGAAGGTTTTACATGTTATTTTTCTGTATCACCGTTTTTCATTTTATTAAACAATTGTGCAATGAATGTTGTTTTCACTTGTTAAGATAAAGTTTGTGACTGAAGAAGTGCGTAAAAAGATAAACATAAAACCTTGTGAATAATAGGTCTTTTTTATTAACAGACATCATGAAAATGTCAACAGTAACAAAATTTTTAGTCCATTAAAAAAAACTGTGGGTTGGATTGACAAGACTCCTCCCACAAAATAACTTAATGAGGGAGAGGGTAAAAGATGGGAGGTTGTGCTCCGGTACTTCAGTGTAGCCAATATTCCATCCTTCCTTGTGGTATTTAATTATCAAATGTTGTCAGCAGTAAAACTGGCTTACGGGAGCACAGTTTCTGCCCCTAAAAGCTGAGGTTACAATTACTATTCTAACAAGGCAAAGGGATATTGGGCACATTTTACACCAATAAAATAGGGGCATGTCACAAAGCAGGATCAAAGATAGCCAAGAAGTCTTCCTACTCTGAATACTCAGAGGCCCAAAGAGAGAATATCTGGCTGCTATTACACGTACAAAGCTAGAGATTAGGTTTTTCTTTGTTCACTACCACACAAACCACACCTACATTGTGTTTTAAGCATAATTAAGTCAGCAGGCTAATTTAGTGATCCATTACATAGGACATCCCCAAACAGGATGAGGCAACACAAGCAAATATAGAACAG
This sequence comes from Rhyacichthys aspro, assembly GCA_036850595.1. Taxonomy (NCBI): domain Eukaryota; kingdom Metazoa; phylum Chordata; class Actinopteri; order Gobiiformes; family Rhyacichthyidae; genus Rhyacichthys; species Rhyacichthys aspro. The sequence goes on from CM072168.1 coordinate 12,989,922, forward strand.
AAGCAGACACAAAAAGTGAAGCACCATCAGAAAATATGATGTGAAAAAGAGACGGGGTGGGAATATTTACAAGGGGAGGCTGTCAGTGTGCCTTTGTCAACAATACAGGTCACCATGATTACATAGGTTTTGCAAATCCAGCTGCTCAAAAGATAAAACAAAAAAGGTTCCCAAAAGAAGTAGTAGGAGAGCAGGTCTGTATTATTCAGAGATACATGTGTCCCTCTGGTGGCAGAGACACAGCATAGGTCTGAATGAACAGCAAACATTAATGCAATGAAAGTCTGTCATCTCTGCAGGTTCGGCTCATCTCTGCTCTTCAGCCTTACCTCCTTTGAGACAGACACAGGTGATTATGGAGGAGGGAAATAAACAGTGTTACGAGACAGGAGCCTTAATACACTGTAGTGTGTATGTGTGTATACTGTATGTATGTGTGCTAATGCGGGCGAGTGTTTGTCTGTTGACGTATAAATTGTTTTGTGTGTGTTTATATGTCTCTCCCTTATGGCAGCAGCTGTGTCTTTAGGCCTCACTCTCCCCAGCTGATGAGGTGTTCTGCACTTCCTCCTCCAGAATGGGCACGATCAGGTTGTCCTTGGACATCAGATTGTACTTCATCACGAAGCGTGTAAACCGGTGACACAGGAAAGTTTCGTTCTGTAGAAAAACACACCAGTAGCCAAGTTAAAGAGAAAACTCGTCCATAGTTACACTTGGTACTCTTACAAAACAAGGGTCTTTTGTCTGATCACAGCTCTCCAATCCTTAAATCTTGTTAAGCTGCTCTTTTTGCAATTGTTTTTATATTTCAATATCTTTAATATAAACCTTGACTGGGAAAGCACAAAGAAACAATTCTTATAAAAATGGTAACCCACCTCATACTTATCAAATATCTGGCGGTGATGGAAGTAGGCATGAGAGAATATCCTATATATGCGACGGCAAACAGAGCCTAGTTTGGCCACTGATGACTCCTTGATGCTTACCCTTGAAAGAAATTCACAACCGACAACTTAAACATCTGACATTGACAAATCTTTGACAAAACCTTTCGATTCAATTACATAGTATTCATTTAATCAAAGTACAATCTACCTAACATTAAGAGTACAGAATTCTATGGTAAAATGACTTACCTGCTGGGAAAGTATTTGTTGCTATTAAGAAGGCAGGCAGCTCCGTCCAGCGTGTGCCTGGTGTAGTCAATGGCAGGGCACTGTAGATTCAGAAGAGAGTAGGAAAGAAAAAAAAAAAAATCACAAAAGCTCTAAGAATATTAAAGCATAATGTAATCAAGAAAAGATCTTAAACTTTTCTCTAGTCTAGCCGCACCTCTTTGGGTGTCTTGTGGGCAGCACATAAAAAGATCCACTGCTCTGTGGCTGTCATCTGGGTGCAGGTGTCAGGATGGCACTCGCTCTGAGAAAAACAAGAATTTTTCCAATTGAACATATCTAAAATGTGATTGGAGGTTGAGAGGTGGCTTCAAGATGTACTGATATTGATAAATTTATTGTTTATAAATAAAACAATAAATGTTTTATTGTATTGTTGTATAAAACAAAAAAAAGCCTGATGTAGTATTAGGTAAGTAGGTCAATTAATACACATCTGATTTTTCTATGTTTATTCACAATCAAACTATCTTTGGATACAGAATCACCAACCTGCAGTTTTACTGCTAGTCCATTAAGCTCCAAGCAGAACTGTCTGTAAGTTATAAAAATGAACAGTCACGACACAGGAGGAGGAAACCTTCTTGTATGTTTTGTTCATGTGTGATTTGTACCATAGAATTCACTAATGCATACCTGAGGTGCTCATACTTCCACACACCCTCATCTTGTCCCTCAGGAGGTTCTAGGATTTTGTCAATATTCGAACAATCCGACCGAATATTCTGTTGAATATACTGTGACAAAGCACAAATATATAGAAACATAGTAAAGAACTCCTCCAGAAACATGATTTCATTATCAGCAATGGTATTATAGAGGACACTTGTTGGTATTTAATACTATACATTTTAGTATAAAGGGAGTGTAAGAACTGTATAAAACAAACCACAATAATAAAACCAACACCACAGCCATTAGTAAAGGAACAGATCACTAAACCTCGCCTGGAAATACTTAACTTATAGCGAAATATGGTTACCAGTGGTGTATACATGTGGGCATATGATGTAACTGTATAAATACTCATTATTGTAGCAAGCTAACCAAATATAACATATTAGATAATCGAGGCAAGAGTTAAATTGATCTAAAAAGTCTGGTCGAGGGAGGGGTCCCAGTCTGACACGATGACACATGCCCTCACACACATTACGTCCACCCACCTGTTGAACAGCCAGGGTGCTGTCCATCTCCTCGAATGATTCATCCGGCCAGTTGTAGAAATCCTACACAGAGAGGAAAGGCATTTCAGTCGAAATGCCGACATACAAACAGGATATAGCCTCTATTCTAGCATAATCAATGCTATACTAACAAAAGTAACGAGCCTTTTGAATAAAAAATTCGTCCAAATATTGCACTTGTGACAAACACAAAATGCATAAGTAATTTAAGTTTATTTTATACAATCTGTCGTGAACATAGTGACTCCAATGTGTCGCGACGCAGTTCCGAAAATACCAAAGCTTTTTCTAAAGCTACATTTTGCTAACATAGCGATTGCTTGGGAAGATCTGGATGGCTTAACAGCTAAAGTACATAGCAGCAAAGATACACCGATTTGTGCGTACGTCTGCTCCTTTAAATTACACAATTAAAAATAGAAATGTTTCAATCAGTAAAAGCATTTCCCAGAGTGGTTTAGTGAACGAAACTCCGGGAAGTAGACGTAGCTAATGTTAGCCTGATTGCCATTTCCAGGTCAGGGCCTTCCTATATACTGTTTGTGAAGAGGCTACGAAGACTTGCCTTCAAATTAAAATACAAGGATCTTAGGAGAGTTGATAATGTCGTCTTTAGGCTCTGAAAATGTGTGTTAAAACATTTTTTGTTAAGAAATAAGTACCTTTGCCTTGGTTCCAGGCCGATTCCTCCTGAGAACTGCAGTGCCCTCCGCCATGACCATCTCGACAGAATACCCGGATGTTCGCCCGGCGCTGCGTTGTAGCGACACGCTCAGACGTCAGCCTGACTCGGCTGCTATGGCTTTTCTAAATTACTGAAGTCCAGGGACATCATGTACATTCGTAGACTTTACAAATTAGTGTATGTTATGTATTGGATTTGTGGCATTTTGGTGCATGCAAAATTCATGAAATTACTATACAACACTCTTCTTATAAATAAATAATAATTTAAAAAAAATCTCTAACATCCTCCATCTCTGTTTTTAAAATAAACATTACCTAGTTTAAAAATAACAAATTTTTGCACATATACATTGACTTTGTTTCATTGTGAAGCTGTTTGAGACCTTATTTGTTGTTTACTGTTAGACATTTATCCCAGACATACTAAGTCCTTGATTAGACAGATTAATGCAGATCAGTTGATTTATCTGGCTCAAAATCTCCAGATTTACCTCTATGAGTCACTTCTGATTATGCCACAGGATCTTTTTCTAGAGATATACTTTAACCATACACATAAAGCATGAAAGCATGAGGCTAAAGACAAGAATCAACAGTTTAGCTTTATTATTTTAACAAAATGTGATTAGAATTATTTACAATGGCAATAACATACAAAAAAAAAACATGAATGAGCCAACATAATTTCTTTCTATGGGGATGACAAAGACATGTTGTACAGCAATGAAAAATAAAGTTGTAGACTCATTCAACATATTTGCCAAGAATATCACCATCACGGAACAGGAAATAGTCCTAGAAAATAGAAAATTAAAAAATAAAAGGTGTTAAAGAAGGGAAAAAGGTAAATAAGTATGAGTATGTTCATTAAGATGAACACTGGACTTTACCTTGTTGTCTAGAATGACTTTGGTTCCACCATACTCTGGTAGAAGGACCTTCTCTCCAACCTTTACACTGACTGGATGGACATCTCCTTTCTGTAAATATACCAGTCAATGAGTGGCATATATATACTGTATGCCTCATTTGGCAGATAAACAGAACATATCCCTTTGATTAGTGTTACCTGATTTACAGAGCCTGGTCCAACTGCAACTACTGTGGCCTGCAACACTTTGCCTTGAGACTTCTCTGGCAGCATGATGCCCCCCTTAGTTACTGTCTCTGCTGTTAGACGCTCCACCAGTACGCGGTCAAAAAGAGGCAGGAATTTTCTGAAGGCCTGCAAGTGACCATAAAGACAAACAGTGGAAAATTAAATAAATTACTAAATGCGATTTTGATTTTTTAATTGGTAGTTATTTTTTTAATTGCTGTGTTTATGCATTACCACTAGGGGTCAGTCTATACCCCTTATGTTAAACAAAATTTAAATTCTCTGATACATAGGTAACAACTGCAAGCATCTACACATTTGAAACAATAGCAATTACAGCATCTCAGATCAATTAAAATCCCATAAATTACACCCCCTACATTTTTAATATCTATAAGGAGAAATAAGCTAGAACAACTTAATACATAAAGCTTTGAAGGCAGTGGGTGTGTATGTAATCCTACTCAAGATCACAAGGTAAAGAACAGCCATAAAGCAGAAAGTCCTTGTGAAGTCAGTTTTCTTCCTCTCCTTCTTGTGAATTATGTCAAATTTTCAGATAGGTTGAATATTTCCAACTTGTGCCACAGGTAGGCAGGGCCTAACTCTTAAAATGATGTAAACCATGACCTGTCAAGAATTTGCTAAGAACAGATGTGAGTGACCTTGGGTGAAGGTTGTTTGGTAGAGGGATGAAGCAGGGAGGGAAGAGGAATGGGTCACATGACTTTATGGTTAGTTGGAGTTAGACACAGAAGGGGGATTACATATCATTCATAGGTGAATGTTTAGCCGAAGGGTAGGAGGGACAAGGACGGGTCATTGACAAACAGATAACTTTGGTAACAGTGTAATTTAGGGATGAATACACAGTTGCAAAATCTGGTCACAAAAGCCTCTAAATGCGAATATTCCAAGAGAATGCAAGTTTTTTTTAAACCTAACTTAATGACATTCAGGGCCATTTCACAAACATTTCACATTCAAGGTAAAAAAAAAGAAAAAAAAAGGTATTTACTCATTGAGTTCATTTTAATAGTAAGTGATGCATTTGAGAAAAAAAATATTACCAGGGAGTAGTAAAACTACTAGTATTGTACACTGAAATTGCAATGGTAAATTTCCATATGTTCAAATAGCTACTTTCACAGATCATGTGTGGTTAAGTTTATTTATCATTATCTACTATATGATTAGGGCTGAAAGTTAAAAAAATAAGTGCGTTCATCTGCTGCAGTCTTCACATGGATGAGGTCATTTGGTCAATCACGCAATATGATAAAGGAAATAACACTATAACAAGATGAAGTGCTTTTTACTGGGAAACAATAAGCACATGGGCATAATCTGTCATTTAAATGCTGACTGTGCCCATGACGTTGAGTTCATTCAAGCATTTGTGGCATCTGCAGTGCTGGAAGTCAGATATAAAGTGTCTGCAATCATGCCAATTTATGTAGTAGTAAAAATCTAGGAGCAAAAGTAACAAATATGAGAAAACTACATGAGATAACATTGAATAACTCACTGACGCACTATTATGTTACCCAGTTACCGGACATTTACCTGCGTGTCTTCACCCTTTCTACACTCTACAGAAATACAGCAAACCACCTGCTATTCGGACAAGTGCTCTCGTTTTACAACTGTTTCCCAAGTGACCTTGTGAAGCAGATGTTGAGGTGGCTAAGTTTAAGTTAGCTTAATCAAATGGTTAGCAATATGAAGCTAGCTGAACAATTTCAATGACCTTTCAGCTTTGAAATGGACATTATAACAAAACAATTTTCCACAAAGAGTCTTACCATTTCTGGATGTGACTGGTCAGGGAATAAGCGTGGAACCGAACCCGGTGTTTTAGACAGCGTGGATGAGACACACTGAAGGAGCTCTACACGTGAAGAAATATCCAGAAATGATGCGCGCATGCGCATTAGAGCTTTGAACTTCAACTCATCCTGATAGAAAATTCTGGGTCAACTAAGAAAAAAGCCACTGTTTGTTCTTAAATAGCTTTTCTTATAACACAATGTCATACACAGATACGCTTATGGGCACATGACAGTGGTTTATTCATTATCTGTAATAACTTTAGTTAGAGCAATGTTGCACAATGTCAACTTTGACCCTCATTTTTTCCTCCAATGGCACTTGCGAAAATTCTAGAAGCGCTTGCCCCGGAATGAGCATTAGCGCAGACTTTGGCTACTTCTAACACAAATGTTGCCATAAAACATATCTACCTGTTGTTATTACGCATACAGGTTGTTCTTTGATGGTTTTATGTTGTTTAAACTACATTGATAGAAAATACTTTAAATTACGTTTACAAGAATTTCATTATTCATGGTCCGGGGCCTGCCGGTAAATTACCCGGATGTGAAAGGCCATGTGCAGTCCCATCTGAAAAGCTCACTTGCTCCTCACCGCTGTCCTCAGCTTCACTCGTTATATCATACCGTCTGGCAGACGCGCACCTTGTTGTACCTTCTTACCTTGAAAGTAAGTATTGACATTTACAAGGAAGTTTAAATAAGTGCAGCTAATGCTAGAGACGGCGTACTCTTAAATAAAGATAGATTTTAAAGAATACTGTGGTTACACAGTTCATACGGTTTCATCACTGCTAGTTTGAGTGACTGCTAGCTAACCTTTTTGTACCTAACAGTAGGGACCTAGGCTCCACTGTCTTCTCTAATGGTAATTGACAGCCGCGTACTACCACTTAAGCGCAGTCAGTCATGAGTTTCATTCAGTGCGTCGTGTCTGAATGATGAAACCTTTCACTGAAGTCACGTTACGCATACTACTACAGGGAACTGGTCTACAGGAAGTGCCTTCCTTTAAACCATTTGACGTTAATGTCACGACTATTTGTTAACTTAAAGGCCTTGAGACCGCGTTTGACAAGGCTTTATGCTGGTCAGGGATGGAGAGGCAGTTCCGCACATGCTTTTACAATTTGACCTTGTGACGCACGACCTGACGAGGACACGTGGGGTAACAAGGAATTAATTCAGACACACATCCACAATTTTATGCCCCTTATAAATATGTTTATTTGATCAGTTGTTATCGTGGATTGTTTAGAATAGTAAGGCAATCACTGATTATTTTGAATAGTCCTGTTGATGTATTCAGATGTTAGGGTGTCACACATACATACACACAAATGCCGCATTATATTTACTTGGTAGTCACAATGTAATTATAACAGCACGTGTTATATGTTGTAAAACAATATGTTATTGATAGACTGGTGTGTGTTTTAAAAAAAACAAAAAACAAACATCCCATGTATAACTGCATGTCATTATACCTGCTGTACTATTAATGATGCATTTTTGCAAATTGGGACCTCTGATCTAGACCACCCCTTAAATAGAAATGTAACCAGTCATTCCTTTGTGGAAAGTGCTCCTATAGTAACAATCTGAGGCACATTTAACCTTTATTTTGTAGTAGCCTACTAGAATGGTGTATGTCCACTTGAAAAGCACTGAAATTGTTATCTTGTGGACCCAGAGGAGAACACCATAATGCGCTACTGCCATCTCTGTACATAAATAGTCATTACAATCAAAGCTGAGGTTTCTGAGACATTGAACAAATGTTGGTTTTGTCTTATTTTACAGATGTTTCGTTTACCGACAGTCATGAAGCAGGTCAGGCCAGTGTGCAGGGCACTGGCGCCTCACCTCACAAGAGCCTATGCCAAGGATGTCAAGTTTGGCGCAGATGCCCGTGCGCTCATGTTACAGGGAGTGGATCTGCTGGCTGATACTGTGGCTGTCACCATGGGTCCAAAGGTAATATTTGGCGTGTAATGTCTTTATTTTATTTTAATTCTGTTATCTGTGAATTTAATCATTAGGTTGAAATCCTTATTTTAAATCCCCTTCCTTTAATGTTCAAATCTTTCTATTTCAGGGTCGCACTGTCATTATTGAGCAGTCTTGGGGCAGCCCTAAGGTCACTAAGGATGGTGTAACTGTAGCCAAAGCCATTGATCTTAAGGACAAGTACAAGAACATTGGTGCCAAGCTTGTTCAGGATGTGGCCAATAACACAAACGAGGAGGCTGGTGATGGCACCACCACTGCAACAGTACTGGCCCGAGCTATTGCCAAGGAGGGGTTTGACACCATCAGCAAAGGTGCTAACCCTGTTGAAATCCGTCGTGGGGTTATGATAGCTGTAGAAACTGTTATCAATGAGCTGAAAAATCTTTCCAAACCAGTCACAACCCCAGAGGAGATTGCACAGGTAAGCTTTGGGTAATTTAGATGTGAATAAAATTTTTAAGGGAAACCAGCTACTGTATTGTCCTTCCTTGATTTTTTAGGTTGCCACCATCTCAGCAAATGGAGATGTGGAAATTGGCAATATAATTTCCAATGCCATGAAGAAAGTGGGTCGCAAAGGAGTTATCACTGTTAAGGTTGGTTAAACTTGAGTAATGGTGACTTTATGGTAACTCTTTTACTTAAAACAGGTTGTTTTATTTATTGGTGCGTACAACAAAAAAAATGTTTTCAGGATGGAAAGACTCTCCATGATGAATTGGAAATAATTGAGGGAATGAAGTTTGACCGTGGTTACATTTCCCCCTACTTTATCAACTCTGCCAAAGGTAAACATGCTCATTCACAACACCTTAAGTGACATTTGAAATCAATTAAACTACTCAGATGTGTTTATAAGTAAAATGAACTTTTCCACAGGTCAGAAGTGTGAGTTTCAGGATGCCTACCTGTTGCTAAGTGAGAAGAAGATCTCAAGTGTCCAGAGCATTGTTCCTGCTTTGGAGATTGCCAACCAGCACCGCAGACCTTTGGTTATTGTGGCAGAGGATGTAGATGGAGAGGCCCTCAGCACACTGGTTCTCAACAGGTACATTTAAACAGACATATATCAGTGTGATTCATTGTTGTTTTGTTTTTTTACTTTTATGAACAAATAAAGATAGATTGAATCAATATTTTCAGGCTCAAGGTTGGGCTGCAGGTCGTAGCAGTGAAAGCCCCTGGATTTGGAGACAACAGAAAAAACCAGCTGAGAGATATGGCCATTGCCACTGGGGGCACTGTAAGTTCACACGTTTTACTGGTCTAGCACATTCTCTCACTCGGTCACTGTGCATTATTATTTTCACAATGATAATCATATCATTCTACTGAATTTTTGATTCTGAATACTTGCATCAAACCACAGTTATCTTTTTTTTTTCTAGGTGTTTGGTGATGAGGCTCTTGGCCTGGCTCTTGAAGACATTCAGGCTCATGACTTTGGAAAAGTTGGAGAAGTACAAATTACCAAAGATGACACCCTGCTGTTGAAAGGAGGAGGCAACCCAGCTGAAATCGAGAAGCGGGCAGCAGAGATTGCTGAGCAGTTGGAAAGCACCACCAGTGACTATGAGAAAGAGAAATTCAACGAGAGGCTTGCCAAGCTTTCTGATGGAGTGGCTGTGCTCAAGGTGTGTTTCAAATTAGATTGAAATCAAACCATTCTCGTTAGCTGTACAATATATCCCTGTGTCTTTATTAGATTGGAGGAACCAGTGATGTGGAAGTGAATGAAAAAAAGGACCGTGTGACTGATGCTCTGAATGCCACACGAGCTGCTGTGGAGGAGGGCATTGTGCCTGGAGGAGGTTGTGCCCTGCTGCGTTGCATCCCATCACTGGATAGTCTCAAAACCGCCAATTCTGACCAGAAGATAGGTGGGTAACAGAACAGCCATTTTAGAATCGTTCTTTCATATGTATTTTTTCTCAGTTAACAAAAGCCCCTGTTGGTCTCTATAGGTGTTGACATTGTCAAACGGGCGCTGCGCATTCCTGCCATGACCATCGCTAAGAATGCAGGTGTGGAGGGTTCTCTGGTCGTGGAGAAGATCCTGCAGGGACCAGCTGAGATTGGTTATGATGCTCTTCAGGGAGAATATGTCAACATGGTTGAGAAGGGCATCATTGATCCCACTAAGGTACAGTAGAAATGTATTGTGAAAACCCACAAGTAGTAAACAGTGTGCAATCTTAATGTACAGTTTATATAGCCGAACAGGAAGGAAGTGTCCAATAAACTGACAGATTTGACAGATTATTTCAACAAGAGGGAACTCTCGTTCTCATACCAATACTGCCTCACAGTGGTGACAGTAGGGTAAAGTTCCATACCTGTCTGCACAGAATATTTCAGGGAAATACTGACTAAAGATTTCACATGTTTTGTCAGGATTGTCTCTAATAGACCTTTTCTTTTGTATCATTTTTAAAAGGTGGTAAGAACAGCACTGCTGGATGCCGCAGGAGTAGCGTCGCTTCTCTCCACTGCTGAGGCTGTGGTTACAGAGATCCCTAAAGAGGAGAAGGATATGCCAGGTGGTGGAATGGGAGGCATGGGTGGCATGGGTGGCATGGGAGGTGGCATGGGTTTCTAGGTCAACTTGTGACAAGTTGAACAGACTAATGGACAGAGGAATGGCAGCGGTAGGAAGCAAACCTCCAAGAACCTGACCCACTTTGCCATAAATGACTATCTGACTGACTGGCTGTGAGTATTGGAGCTTACTATAGTCTGCCCCCCTGCCTCAAGTCAAGTTATTTTTTCAGCCCTATATTCTCATCTGGATGTAAGGTCATCAAGCCCAGTCAGTGCGCTGCTGCAACTTCATGCCTCCACTCAGAAATTACAATGGCTTGGATCAGTGAAACTTCAAAGACTGCACAATATTCATGTTGTCATACTGTTGCTCACAAGAAAATAAATGCTAAAGTGATAACATTTTGACATGGTCACAAATGCTATTACAGTAACTAACATAGTGAACCTACTGATTATGCTGTGTATTATTGCAAAGTGAGATGAAAGTGCAAGTTGGGAATGTGTCAGTGTCTTTTCTTTTTCCATTTAATGTTAATCATTTCCTTTTTATATATGTCATGGTTTTGGCTAATAATTATTGGTACAAAATCTTTCATGTGATTAATTAAATTGATTTTTGTTACAAAGCTGAAAAGTTTCTCTCTGAAGTAACATTGGTTGAATTTCGCGTTGCATTCTTTACATTATGTTCAGTGGGACCACAGTTGGATGAAGAGTGCCTACAGTTTAACTAGATCACTAGAGGCCTATTGATGTAAAAATGTTTACAAAGATTGTTGGCACTACTGAGTCCCATTATTGCCTCCTTACAGTGAGGTTCCCCTGTTCATTATTAGGGTGGTTATTTTGACTACAAAGCTGATTGCCCACTCTTTTAGAATGGGGACTGGTGTGGTCATTATGTAGGCTCCAGTTACAAAACTGTCAGCACCATTTTCCAGTCTCCACTACAATGTTCAACTATGACTATGATGTGCTTGTGTTCACTAAATTTGACAGCTTCTTCATCTCTTCTCATAGACTTGACTCGCAGTTGCAGTCCGCATGACATGTTCTTTACAAAATAATAGCCTCCTGTCACTTGTGTAATATAGACAATGTTTCTATTTTTATTTAATAAACGTAATTGTTCTAAATAGTATTTTTCCAATATCAATGACTTTAGCTTGTATGATGAATGGATTTAGTTTGGTCTTCCTGTGAGAATCTAATTCTAAAATGAGATTTCTTTCAACATAAAATGCAAAATTACAAATGTTTTTTCTTCTACAATACAAGTCCAAAGATAATAGATAAAAGTGCAAGGCTAAGTTAAACTTTAACCTTTGCCAGCAGTGTTATTGAAAGACCAAATGATCAGTCACTGATTGTTGACATACTGCCTCACTGCATACCAGTGCCACTGCTATTCTTACACCACACATGACTTTGACATCAATTTTGTCTAGACAACTGAATAAATGTAATGTCGAATAAGAAAAAGACAGGTTCTTTTTAATTTTTATTTTTTTTATAAATCATGCAGTCGATATATTGAAGTCATTTAACACAGCGTCATTTACACAAACAAAACTTTCCCATGGACCATAGAGATACATTTGAAATTGAAACAGTCAATAGGTCTTTCTAACATTAGCATCAAAACCGTACTAACACTTGTACTAATAAATATGATAAAATGGGTATGTTTAATGTAATGATAAATATGCTGCCAGCAGGCAAAGAGGCACTATGTGAGTAACAAAGGTTGGTTTACTGGAATTGTTAACAGTTTTACGATGAGATTTGCTGACAAACAGCACAGGTCAAGGTGTGTGACCTCCACCAAACAACCATGGGCCCTTGTTGACTGCGGATATGTTGATTGCTAACTTAGCTGCGTTTTAAAAATATAACACTTACAAATATTGCACAATTTTAAAAAAAACAAACTATTAGGCCAGCATTGCTCTCATATTGAAAACATAGTGTATGTAACAAAGAAATAAACATCACCATCCCTTACTGCAGAAGAAGCAAAAACATAAGCATCATTGTGCTAATGTGTGCTTCTGATAGAATACAGTACATTTATTCAACTGCAGTCATTATCTACACCCTTTTTACATGAAAACAACTTCATCTAAAACACATCTAAAAGTAATTCCAGTGACACTGTCCAACCTCTCTGTGTACTTATATATCCATATTTAGTATCTGTGGTAAGATGGTGAAGGTGCCTTGTGAAATTGCAGTTATATGAGGTGCATTTCCCTGAAGGACATGACAGCATTCATTTGAAACTATGCTGATTTTCAAGGTGCCTGCAGAAATCATTCCTTAAGAATGAAGGTTTTATTACGGTCTTTGGACCGTGATCTGGGTGGTGCTGGTTAAGACAAAAGACGTGATGCTATGGCTCTAATCTCTGCAGTGGGGTACTCAGAAACATGATAATTTGGTTTAAAAATAGCAGTCTGTTGAAACATGTCATAACTGCAACCATGAACTTGCTGCACTGCTACAACCACTGTTTCATTTACCAAAATAAAATAAAGACACAGCTTTACTGAACTACTTTTTCCACAATGCTCAGATGACTTACATTGTGTATGAAATGCTTTGTGCTTTCATACCTAGAGCACAACCCTTTATAGCTACAGGCCAAACAATAAAAATACCAGATTACACATTCACACCAACATTTACTTTTCATCAAAAAGTCCCTGAGGAGGCAGCAATTAAAAGTAACCTCAATTGTTACTCCTGAGTCTCAATGTAAATGTAAATCTAATGGATCCATAATTTCTTTCGTATACTGTGGGTAAAGATTTTTTTTACATGCTATACAAATAAGATTTTTCATTCATCTCACTATAAAATGTTCAGACAGAATAAACTGCCAGTTCCTCTCCGAAGACAGAACGTGCAGAACCAACTAATACTGCTAAGTCCAGACATTTTGTCATCATGCTTGCCAAAACTGATATCTTCAACCAAAAAAAAAAATAATAATAAAAATCTTATTGATTACCATTACTCATTATGACACAGCTGCAGTGTTTGATACAAAAAGAGGAAATAGCAGTGGTTGTAAAAGAGTGGTTAGAGCAGTATAGTAAGCTGTGGAGATGGAGAAAAACTAAATTTGCTGGCATGTGAAGCACCAATGTGAAATTTGGCAAAAGACCAGACACAAGTCTGTACTTTACATAATTTACTTATAAAAATCAAGGTTAGAAAATGAGATAGGAAGTTGCTGGGAATAAAGTTGGTCATTGCTGTGTGAAAGGCACTGCAGAATTAATTATGATACAGTTGGGCTCTTCTTTCACCCTTTTTTCTCTGTGATATCAACTTTGGGCATGGAGTTTGGGTGTGCAGCAGGAGTGATGCTACGTGTGGTGAACCTCATGAAACATTAGTTCTCGAGGGATGGCAGTCTCAGCACCATATACAACTGAGGCACGACGTTCAAACGCCGACACCATCTGCTTAACCACTTCGTCAAAGAAGACGTGGGCTAGCTGTGAATGGAGCAGAGAGCGAAACTCGAAGGAGATCTGAGGGAAAGAACAGGCAGATTTAATCAATTTTAAACAGTCCACATCTTTTTAATTATCACATCTTTATAAACAGTAAGTATGAAGAGTGTAATTCCATTAAATTTATAATTCCAGAAAGGGCGCATTTTAGTATGAGATGAAATATCCTTTATAATTCCTGTTTATTTCACACAATTTACAGTGCAAATTGATTGTACTTACAGAAAAATCCACAGTGCAGGTACGAGGGTAGCCAGGAAGGCCGGGACTAAATCGCCATACTGTCTCCAAATGGTTGAACAGTTTACCATCTGAGCAGGCAGCCTGTCATGAGAAAAAAACCCATTGATTACTACTGGTTTCCATGTTAAGATCAAACTAAAAGCTTGAGAGGAAAATATTGATAACATCTGCTCTTATTTACAAGAAACAAAAGCATTTGCATACATGATTTGAATAGGTTGCATTATGTACCTTGACCAGATGGGGGCGTACTGTGGTGACGAGAGAGGTGTAGTTCTCTACCACAGGTGGAAAGCCCACAGTCAGCTTGGCCTTGCAGAACCCCGATCGTTGAAACACAACATCAGACTTCTTACACCAGGGAACAAAGAGGCGATAGTTTTCCACACCAGCCACAACCTCATAAATCTCCTGCATTGAATACCTGAAGGGGCAAACAGCTATCAGTGTGCGCAATGGAGAGCTACAAAAATGAAAGGTAGCCAATTATATATTGCATAACATTGAATGCAAGGCTGTAGGGTACAAGCTTCATGACCTAGTAACGTCTGAAGTAGGGCAGATTAACCGGAGGGAGATAAAGAGAGCATTAATGAGGTCAGAAACAAAAAGAGCTAGTGGAAAGGCAATGTATGAACATTAAAAGGTTAAAATGTGACATTTAAAAGTGAACAGGTGAAGACTGTGTCACACGCACACTACGGTTACGCAATTGTGCCAACCCAGTGGAGGGGAAATAGCTGCTGTTGCTTGTGTCTATTTATACAAACAGATTTAGTGATTATGACCTCTCCACTGAACACTGAGGAACACTTAATGCGTCATACACAGGCCAGTCAAACGTTTGCACTGTAAGGGATGCCATTAAATAAATAAATGTTCTGAAGCTATTAATGACATATATATATATATATATATATATATATATATATATATATATATATATATATATATTTGTTTCAGTGAGCAAATAAAATCATTACAATCTTGAAAATTACATTGAGATCTGATAAATATACATATGGACATCCATCAGGCCCATGAGTCCTTCATTGGATGCAAAAACTGAGTTATATAGTGTTCCTTTAATGCATATTTGTGATTTTATTTTTGCAAATAATTGGACATTTTACTGTAATTGACATAACAATTTGGTTATTTGATTTTCAAATTACTGTCATGCGTAGAACTATGGAGATTTGAAGATCTGAATGTAAATGCTTTGTTTAATGACCCAGCATGACCTAGAAGTGAACCGGACTCACCCAATTATGCGTCTTTCCGAGTACTCCTTCCTCCTGGAGAAGGAATCTGCCAGATTGAAGAAGCTGCGGGCAGGCAACACAACTCTGTGGTTCGGCATGGCTGCATTCAACAAAGGAGGAACACGCGTCATAAGGATCCCACATGATGACAAGTATCTGTTGAGAAATAAAACAAAAGGTCAAGGATTTAAACCAGTGAGGTATAAAAAGATGTGCCCAATTAACATCAGGTCTATTAATCAAAGTATAGTATAGTAATATATAAATATATATTTATAGTAATAATATTACTAGGCTAGTTTCACTTTCACTTTCACACCTTAAAATGTGCAACTTCACACTAAGCAGGGATCTATGCCCCTGTGAACAAAGAACAAAGCTCTGAGTGAATATCCAAGTCCCAGTTCACACCTACCAAGCATTTGTAATGCAAATAACACATGAACCAGATGTATAGCTGCTAGCAAAAGCACAATGTTACACCCTAGAGATTTCTCAAGTGAAAGGCCATGTGTTTCACAACTTAAAGTAAAAGTGATATATTTTGGTCAAATAA
Organism: Rhyacichthys aspro; assembly: GCA_036850595.1. Lineage (NCBI taxonomy): Eukaryota > Metazoa > Chordata > Actinopteri > Gobiiformes > Rhyacichthyidae > Rhyacichthys > Rhyacichthys aspro. The sequence goes on from CM072168.1 coordinate 13,006,053, forward strand.
TTAATTTCAAATTAAAAGCCATCAGTGTAACAACTTAGGTGTCCCAGACACTCTGCTTTGCAATAAACAGACAAAAATTCTGGTATTGAACAATATGGTGGACCAGGCAAAAACAAGCAGTAAGTAAGTAAAGTGCATTTTATTCAATGGTTTTTGTGTGGATTTTATTGTATGTTTATGGTTAATGCACTACATCTCGTCATTACTGATCTGGTTAATGACAGAATGCAAAGCTAACTGCAAAAACTGACAAAACGTCCCCTTGAACTAAACTTTGCCTTAGGTAATATGAGTGAATAATAAACAATTTAAAAGTCAAAAGGGCAAAATAAATTCTGAGTACTAGTGTCACTTGTATCCGTAAAACAATGACTGGAAACCAGGATTCCAGAGAGCTTGTTATGTCAACTGTACCAGAGGACTCCATTCACGCCAATTGACCTCAAACTGGCATGATGTTTAATTGGTAACCTTAGGAAACTCTCAACTGAAACCTGTGTCCTCTGCCAGGAGCCATCTACAGGGTTGCACTGACCCTACTGAAGGCTCTGTCAGGGGTTGATTTCTCCTCTGTGCCCAGCTGTCCCACAAAACATGTGACACACCCTGTCCTATGATGTCCCTGGCACTAGAAAGTTTGGAAGAAAGCAATAAGACATAAATTGAGATATAAATATATCTGACTAGCCGTTATGTCACTGTTATGTCAACATAACTCAAATCGCAAAGCCTATTCTCCTCTTTGATCATGTTAGGCTCTTGTTACACTAGTGGCCTACTTATTCAAGAGTGGAGTCCACTCTCGGGACCTGAAATGTGACACAGTTGACACACGGCAGCGACTTCAAGCTGCAGAGACACATGAGAGAAAATATATGAGATGTGGTTGAGAAAAGGATATGACAATTCACAGTGCAAATGCACAAAATGTGAGACTAAAAGGCATGTATGCAAAATATGGTGCTTGAGTCTAGCTTTCACTAAAATGACTGATATTAAACTTTTATTACAGACTCGAAGTCCAGATTTAAAGACAGTACAGTATACTAACAACAAATACAAGATACTGCCAATTGTCAGTCAAAAGTGGTATTTAGTATTTTTTGACAGCATTAAAAGGGGTTATGCAGAGGTTATTATGAATTTGGTCTTATAATTGCATGTTTCTATCAGCATATTTATATATACTAATTGCTTTCTTCTAGTTTGTAGTAAGGATAGTCAAAAACAAACAAAACAAAATATGCGTTTAATTACAGTGTAACTCACAAAGAGTATTCCGCCATCTTTGGGCTATTGTCAGGTTGTAATTTGCACCTGGACAGAGACACAGAGGCCCCAGACTTAATTACATTGTTAGGCTAATTGATGCAGGAAGCTATTGACTGACAAAAGAGATCACGTAGCGATCACTGTTAAAGAAAGCTAAGGCTGACTGATAATGTCTTGCTGTTAATGGCTGCTTGGGCTGGCCAAATGCTAACAACAGAAATTGTTGTTTTTTAAGATTAACTATTACAAATCTATATAAAGATTCTGAAAGAGCATGCAAGAACTAACGTTAATAAAATTAACAATATAGCCAACAACAGTTGTAAACACATTTTAACACTGCTGACGACCGATAGGGCCCTGGACGAGGGATACGAACTGATAAGGGCTGGCTCCTGTTGAGTGAGGAGTGCCTCTCCGACAGTTTTAGCTTGTATCGAATATAAAAAGATTAAATACGCTACCTTAAGTTGTTCTTTGACGTTACTTCTCGGCCTGCGGATAGCTGTTTCATACACTCGGCAACTTTCCTCAAACTCCGACCACCTCTCGCCATGTTTCCTTCTTCGACAAATTTCTTCAATCGCTCGCTCACTCAAGCCAGCTTGACAAGCCACTGTGGCCACAGAGTTGTCCCGCCTACTTTTCCGTGTTCTCCTCAAATGCCAGTCTGTGATTGGATGTAGTTTTCTCACTGACGGTGGTGATTGGTTAATTTTGTAGTTCGTCATCACAAACTGCTGACGTTCCTCGCTGGCGCGTGCACGGTCGCGCACTCGCAAGAATGTCACGAGATTTGGCTCCAGTAACAGTGAGTGTCCTGTGTAACCTTATACAATGCACTTTAAGGTTGCATCTGCAGACTTGTGGGTTTCATTTTAACTATGTAGTGTAAATTTGTGTTAACACATTTCAACTCAATTTAGCCCGAGTTGTATTTTATCATTAACGATTTATCAATGGTATAACTGAAGATGACTAGTGATGACGAGCATAATCTCCACAGTTATAGGTATCAGCCTACGCACACATGCACCCATGGGTACCAATCTAAACTTGTTGCACTGTTTTTATCAAATCTTATTCTGATTATGATTGCCCCCAACAACTTGTCAAATTAGAGAAAACGGGAAGACTTGAGCTTGAAAGAAAAACCTGTAAGACAGATTTATAGAGAACTGTACAAATCGTCGTGCCCCAACCCAGTTCTACAGACAGATTAGATGTACTGTGTGCTTTGGAGAGGTGTAAACTCCTCCCAGTTCACATACAAACAACAGCTTCACACATGGACCACCCTCCGACTAACTTTGCATCTAAATGTTTGCCTAATATTAATTGCAAATAACAGTTTCATGCATTTAATGCTTTGGGCTGTTTTGTAATTTACGCTATTACTACTATGCTACTTGTTTATAAGCAGTTAACAGTAAAATATTAAAAATGCAAATGCTATCAGTCTAGCACGGTACAGTATAGTGTAGTATCATTACTACAGCAATTAATTGGTGTTTGGTGGCGGTAATATGATGTTGACTGGGTACTGTCAAGGTTTCGTAGCCATTTTTCCAACTATTGTGACACTGAGTTTTCAGTCCTAATAATATTATAATTTAGGGAAAAACAACAGCAAAAAAACAACAAAAACTTGAAAACAAAAAATAAATCATGATAAAAGCACTATCACAACCGGATCAGATAAATATACGTAGCCTATTTATTGTTTTTTATTTTTTTTAATTTCTCTTATTTATTGGTCCACAGCCATAGTGTGTCACTACCACAGGCTCAGCTGTAAACTGATCTGAAGTCAGCCGGAAGAGGAGGTTCTACTGGAGGCAGTAGCACAGTTCCGGTTTCTGGAACGAACGCTTACCACCACCAAAATGGCGAAGATCGCCAAAACGCACGAAGGTAAATAAAATGGACTCAAAACGTATATTTAACTTAAGTGTATGTTAGTTATATGTTGCAATGAAAGTATCTAAGCAAGAGATTGTTTTGTGTTTTAAAAAACAGATTTTCTTTAAATATAATGAAAAGGCCGGAGTGCGACACAACGCGGACTGAGATAATGGCGCTGGGTGCTAATCTTGTAGCTTCCTAGCTGAGCTTGCTATATTTGCTAGTGTTCTAAAAAATATGTTTGTTGCATTATGTTTGGTGCCCAACAACAACAGATACCCCCTAGCATTAAAGCTATTACACTGCACATATAAAACATCTTTCAGTTCTATTTTATGAGGTTAACCTAGGTAGCGTTAGCTTCTTTATCAACAACACGTAACGCACATGATTGTGACTTGGTGTCGTCAAACCGTTTGTGCCTTTGTTCTTGTATGATGTTTCTGAATTGCAAAAGCTATGCAAAGTTGTTTATGTTATGTCTTAGTACTGATTTATTATATGTAATTCTGTGTCTTTTATAGATATAGAGGCCCAGATCCTGGAGATCCAGGGCAAGAAGGCTACTCTGCTGGAAGATGGAGAACAGGGGGTCGGCCTTGATTCCACTGGATTTTATGATCAAGAGATCTATGGCGGCAGTGATAGTCGCTTTGCTGGATATGTCACATCCATCGCTGCCAATGAGCAGGAGGATGTAAGTATCTTATCAACTTTTCACCTTGCACGGTGTTCAGATTTTGTAAGATTTTACTCTTTTTCCGTAGGATGATGAAGATGATACATCGACAAGTTTGTTGGGACCAAAGAAGCCAGGGTACCATGCACCTGTGGCAATTTTAAATGCCATACCCCAGTCAGACGAGCAAGTATGTTTATCATTTATATGTTTTATTATTTATAGGTTAACATTACATTATATCATAAATAATTTTAAATTAACCAACCAACCAACCAGTATGCATTCACTTTGTATGTGCTGGAGATACAATTTTATTTTATAACTAAAATGGTTTCCCACATTTTTCCTTCAGTATGACCCATTTGCAGAGCATCGTCCACAGAAAATAGCAGATCGTGAAGATGAGTACAAAGCCAGACGCAGACAGATGATCATCTCACCTGAGCGCCTCGACCCGTTTGCTGATGGTAAATTTGACTTTTATATAGTCTTCTTTCATCGCCTCATTTCTCCTCCTGTTCACGGTTCATATTTTTGTGACGACCCCTCATAACTCCTGATGGTTTCACATTCATAGTTTTGCTGTTTAACCCTTCAACCACAATTCAACACATTGCTTCCAAACTTGATGCCTTTCCTGTTGTCACCCCCATGTGGGTCAAGATGCCGTTGCATCTTGAAATGAAGTGATGATTTATTTAAATAAATGTGAACTTGTCAATACATGTAGGGAAATTTGGATCAGTTCTTTGGTTTGGGAAAATTGCAAGCATTTTATTCAGACTTTTGGAACTCTTTGTTCTGCATTTGCAGGGAAAAAGGGAAACTTTAATGACTTTTTGTGTTCTTGTACCAGATAGGTTGTTAGGTATTTCATATCTGTGACTATACAAATCATCCAAAATACAGGGGTCGCATATGAGTTGTTTGTGAGTCGAAGGGTTAACAGTCCCATTTTAACTGTAAATAAGAAGGTATAGTGCAGTTTTTTCTCTTCCTAGATTATGAGTAGAAATTCAGTTATCTTTATCAAATACTCGGCTTGGCAAGGCCACAGAAATTCAAGCTTTACATAAGTAAGTTTTGTTTAGGACATGGTTAGAGAAGTCATTTCAAACAAAGTATGATCTGGAAATGATCTAAAGATGAATTTATTTTTCATTCTTTTACCACTCTAAATGATACAGTGCAACCACTAGAATTATAGACTCTTAGATAAACCTGATTGCACTTTCTCAGTTCAGTTCAAGCTTAGAAGGGCCAGGGTGTTGGTCCAGATAGGACTGAAGCCTGCATGTAGAGAGAGAGCTTATTGTACAAAGTTGTTGTTTAAATATATTTTTATTTTACAACTCTCTCTCTGTAAAATAGAAATATGTTATCAAGAAAATTGTGTACCACAATACCAGAGGCCCATACTAACTGTCCTTAATTTCTCTCCTACAGCAGTACTGCTTTGCCAGTCCTGTACTGCACTCTGTTAAGGGTGCAGCAACTCGTCCTGTGTAGGTTATGGGGAACGCACAGAACTGTACATTTTCAGTTTGGTCAGGGTCCAATGGCTGCTTGTTTGACTGGGGCCAGCGAGGGGAATCAGGGCGGGCCAGTTACAACTACAACTCTGCCCCAAAGTCCCCAAAAGTTATTTTATTTTAAATAAAATTGCCCCAATTATTTTTTTAAATTTCTTTTAGTAATTTTTTTTTGTTAAGAAGAAGAGTCTTATCTTTTTTTCAATGTTAGTATAGTCCAGCATGGGAGTCATACCATTTTTCAAGCTGTGGCAGTCAGGGGCTTACTACAATACAATTAACGTTGACTATTTTTGTGTACTCGGACTACAGAATCAAAATATTTGAGTGTAGAGTGGTCATGTGATTTCTAGTTGGAACCACAAAAAGCATTTTTTCTATGTACAAATAAGTGAGGACAAGGCCTGTATGGTTTTACTAGTTTTATGATTATGCCCCAGAAAGATGCTTTAATTTTAGTGCCATTAATAATTGCAACACAGGTGGTATACTGTTGTGTGTGAGTTTAAACCCTTTTCCAAAGTGTTACTAATGGTAAAGAGAAATTTTCTAGGCTTCTTTTCTGCCGGTTGAAGTCTGACTGCAGAAGGACCCTTGGCACTGAAAGTGTACGTATTCTGAAGAGCACAGCCCAGGACCCCTGCATCAGTGATGGCTATAACATGATAATCCACTTAAAAGAAAGCACCACAACCTCAGCTCTTTCTATGTATTTGCTTGTTTCTTCTTAGAATGTTATGTCTGTAAGAAAGAATCTGTATATAAATGTATGTATGTAACAGACTTAAAACATGAACATGTTATCTTAATCTCTTTGTAAAATGAGTCAGAGTTAGCAGGCTGTGTTTGTGCTTGCTGTGTTGTATATACAAAGTTTCTAGAGCGTATACTCATCAGTGTCTTTTGTTTTTGTTCGTGCTCTTTCGCACAGGGGGCAAAACACCGGACCCCAAGATGCAGGTCAGGTCGTATGTGGACGTCATGAGGGAGCAGAATCTTTCTAAGGAAGAGGTAAGATAATGCAAATTATGCAATGTTGTATCTTGGAAAAGTTTTTTTTGCCAAACAACTGCTATGTGTTGATTATTACTGACAGTTTTACGCTTTCCTCAATCTAGAGAGAAATCCGTCAGCAGTTGGCAGAGAAAGCCAAATCAGGGGATCTGAAAGCTGTAAATGGGTCCGCTGCCTCCCAAGCTGTTGCCAAACGTAAGCGCCGATGGGACCAGACGGCAGATCAGACTTCATCCGGTGCAACACCAAAAAAACTGTCTAGCTGGGATCAGGCTGATGCCTCTGCTGAAGTAAGTTGGTCTTAAGAAAAGACAATTTTGTTTCGTAGTAAAAAAAATATTTTTTTGTATTTGAGTTATTCATTGTATCATGATTCTCCAAATAAAGAGCAAACATTTGTATCTTATTTAGACTCCAGGCCACACCCCTGCACACACACCTTCAAACAGCAGATGGGATGAAACCCCTGGTCGGCCTAAGGGCAGTGAGACTCCAGGTGCAACTCCCAGTACACGAATGTGGGACCCCACCCCCAGCCACACACCAGCCGGCGCTGCCACTCCTGGCAGAGACACACCTGGCCATGCCACACCAGGCCACGGAGGAGCCACTGGAAGTGTCCGCAAAAACCGCTGGGACGAAACCCCGAAAACAGAAAGAGAGACCCCTGGGCACGGTAGTGGCTGGGCTGAGACTCCACGCACAGATAGAGGAGATGAGTCTGTGGGAGAGACTCCAACACCTGGGGCCAGTAAGAGGAAGTCTCGCTGGGATGAAACCCCTGCCAGTCAGATGGGATCCTCCACTCCTTTGCTAACTCCTGGAAAGACTCCAATTGGAACACCTGCAATGAACATGGCTACACCAACACCAGGTAGTTTTAAAAATTGAACTGCCAATTTTCTGTTTTATAAAGTTTGTCTAAAATGTGGGCAAATGTTTTCCTGACATGAAATTCAAATATTCTGATTTAAAGTCTCATCAAAAGTCTTAACTGTGTATATATTTTTTGTTTAGGCCACCTGATGAGCATGACCCCTGAGCAGCTGCAGGCCTGGAGGTGGGAGAGGGAAATTGATGAGAGAAATCGACCTCTTACAGATGAAGAGCTTGATGCCATGTTCCCAGAGGGCTATAAGGTTTGTGCTCATTTTTTATTGTTTTTTTTCCTTTTATAATGAATCTACATTGTTTAATAATAATTTTCTTTTTGAATAGGTTTTGCCTCCACCAGCAGGCTATGTACCAATCCGTACCCCAGCACGTAAGCTTTCAGCTACACCCACTCCTATTGGAGGCATGACAGGATTTCACATGCAAGCTGAGGATCGCACTACAAAACAGATGAATGACCAGCCTTCAGGAAACTTGCCTTTCCTCAAACCTGATGACATCCAGTACTTTGACAAACTTTTGGTGAGCGGTGGAAAGAAACATGCGCACATGTCACGTAAAACATTGTAAAATCTACAATTTATTGTTTGCCCTGTCTAAAGTTCAACCTTTCTGTCTATGTTTTTGCTAGGTGGAGGTGGATGAGTCCACATTGAGCCCTGAAGAACAGAAAGAGAGGAAAATCATGAAATTGCTGCTGAAAATAAAAAATGGAACACCCCCAATGAGAAAGGTTGGTTTCTCAACAACTGTTAACACCCCCCTGAACATTTAGTAGAAGTACATTTTCCCAAAAGATATACAGTTTTAAAGCATAGAAATATCTGATGCAAGATCAACACCCAGCACTTGGTCTAAATGTGGCTACAGTGTGAATACTTGCTTGCTAAAAAAACTCTTTTATAAGGGTTGCTGCTTTCAGTAGAAGTCATGAATGCTGACACCAACAACTACTGGGAGCTGCAGACAAAAGTCCTCAAAGCTACAATGAATGCTATTATAACTTGTCACTTTTCTTTGTAGGCTGCTCTGCGTCAGATCACAGACAAAGCCCGTGAATTTGGAGCAGGCCCTCTGTTTAATCAGATCCTTCCACTGCTCATGTCGCCCACCTTAGAGGACCAGGAGCGCCATCTGCTGGTTAAAGTCATTGACCGCATTCTCTACAAACTTGATGACTTGGTTCGGCCATATGTTCATAAGGTAGGAAAGGGTGACAAATAAAAAATAATGACAATGCATTGTATTTCACTACTTGAGCAAATCTGAATGTCATTCATTTTTGCAGATTCTGGTCGTGATTGAGCCTTTACTGATTGATGAAGACTACTATGCTAGAGTCGAAGGCAGAGAGATCATCTCCAATTTAGCAAAGGTAATTGAAGTAACTGGCTCATTATTGTCCTGCAAACCATTCTCGCCTGTTCGACCAGCTCATGGTCAGATCAGGGCTAGTAGTTTGCTAGATTGACACCAACATGAGAGCTGGCAGACTTGACATCAGCGTCATATCTGTTCTCGACCTGCACCGTTGGTTACAACCCAAAATTCTGTATAATTTTAAATAATTGTAACCCTATTACATCATACTCGTTACTCTTCTGAAAATTGTGTAGCGTCACATTAACTTGTCCCTTTCATTTGTCCCTTGGTGTTATAGGCTGCTGGTTTGGCTACTATGATCTCCACAATGCGACCTGACATTGACAACATGGATGAGTATGTCAGAAACACAACAGCCAGAGCCTTTGCTGTAGTGGCCTCTGCCCTGGGTATTCCCTCTCTCCTGCCCTTCCTCAAGGCTGTGTGTAAAAGTAAGAAGTCCTGGCAGGCCAGACACACAGGCATCAAGATTGTTCAGCAAATTGCCATCCTAATGGGCTGTGCCATTCTGCCACACCTTCGCAGCTTGGTGGAGATTATTGAGCATGGTAAGTAACTTTTTTTTGTTTAAATGTCCAGATAATAAAGAGTCTTTTTGAGTGATTTTTTTCTTTTTTTTTTTGGAACTTAATGTTAATATTTTGTTTCTGTGTGGTGCCATAGGTCTGGTTGATGAGCAGCAGAAGGTGAGGACCATCAGTGCCCTGGCTATAGCTGCGCTTGCTGAAGCTGCTACCCCTTACGGTATCGAGTCGTTTGACTCTGTCCTCAAGCCTCTCTGGAAGGGTATCAGACAACACAGAGGAAAGGTAAAAAGTTAATTGTAATTAACATACATTACCACTTTTTGCTAAGAATATAGAGAACGGTGACATACTAAGCAAGATCAACACCCAGCACTGAGCCCACTCGTGGCTACAGTGTGAATATCTGCTTGCTAAAGTGACCCATTGAATGGGCTGCTGCTGTCAGTAGAAGTCACATGAAAGACCACAATAATCTTCTGGCTGCATCAGACAGAAAATAATAGTTGAAGTATCATTTTATAATAGTAAGATTTAAGTAATAGATTTAATAAGTTTTGCTTATTTGTTTGTCAGGGTTTGGCTGCTTTCCTCAAAGCTATCGGTTACCTGATCCCATTGATGGATGCCGAGTATGCTAACTACTACACCAGAGAGGTGATGTTGATCCTCATTAGAGAGTTCCAGTCCCCTGATGAAGAAATGAAGAAGATTGTACTTAAGGTAAGAATAGTCGTCTTAGATAATTCCTCATGTGAACAAAAACGGTAGTAAAGAAAAGTGATGTCATATTTCTAAATTCAGTCTGCATAATTCTTTAAAGCTCAACATAATTATTACTAGAGTCAGTTTGTTTTCAGATTGCACACATATATCCATAATCCAGTCTTGTATTTACTATTGCCATTATCTTTTCTTGTAGGTGGTCAAGCAGTGTTGTGGCACTGATGGTGTGGAAGCCAATTACATTAAAACAGAGATCCTACCACCCTTCTTCAAGCACTTCTGGCAACACAGAATGGCTCTGGACAGACGTAACTATAGACAGGTTAGTACAGTTAAACTTGCATTTTCATTAATCAGGTGTAAAAGTTTACCTGCAAATATTTCTTCCACTTTCCTTTCCTGTAATGCAGCTGGTGGATACAACAGTTGAACTGGCCAACAAAGTGGGAGCAGCAGAGATCATTTCTCGCATTGTGGATGATCTGAAGGATGAGGCAGAACAGTACAGAAAGATGGTGATGGAGACCATTGAAAAAATTATGGGCAACCTCGGGGCAGCAGATATTGACCACAAGTTGGAGGAGCAGTTAATTGATGGCATTCTTTATGCCTTCCAGGAACAGACAACAGAGGTAAGCCTAACATTGAAAATCATAGAAGCGATAAATGAAATCAGTTAAGGCATTTGTAAGTGTGAGAACTAAATGTTGACTTTATCATTTGTTTCTAAGGACTCTGTTATGCTGAATGGTTTTGGCACTGTGGTCAATGCCCTCGGGAAGCGTGTGAAACCCTATCTGCCTCAGATCTGTGGTACAGTGCTGTGGCGTCTGAACAACAAGTCAGCCAAGGTCCGTCAGCAGGCGGCTGATCTTATTTCACGTACAGCTGTTGTCATGAAGACTTGCCAGGAGGTAATCCCTAATGACGTCCTCATACATCATTGCATTAGATCCATAATGAGAGTAGTTCACTTTCATCTTTTAATATTGTTCTTCCTGTGTATTTTTACAGGAGAAGCTGATGGGTCACTTGGGTGTGGTGTTATATGAGTACCTGGGAGAAGAGTATCCCGAGGTGCTGGGTAGCATTCTGGGAGCATTGAAGGCTATTGTTAATGTTATTGGTAAGTAATTTCATTACAAAACATACAGTTTTCTGTCTTTATTTTCAGTTTAGATGGTCAAAGCATGATCCAATAATTGAACCAACTTGTGTAATATGTTTTTATCAGGTTTAAAATTAAACTTGTTGTTTTTTCCTCTATAGGTATGCACAAGATGACTCCACCAATCAAAGACTTGCTTCCACGTTTGACCCCCATCCTCAAGAACAGACATGAGAAAGTGCAAGAGAACTGCATTGACCTTGTGGGCAGAATTGCTGACAGGTTAGTAGAGAAAATATGTGCATATCATGGACAAAATAACAAAATGCCTTTTCTCTTAACTTTCTGATGGTTGACCTTGTTCAAATGTTCTCTGTACTTTAGGGGTGCTGAGTATGTGTCCGCCAGAGAGTGGATGAGGATTTGCTTCGAACTCCTGGAACTACTCAAAGCTCACAAAAAGGCTATTCGCCGAGCAACGGTCAACACATTTGGCTATATTGCCAAGGCCATTGGGTTAGATTTTTTCACTCATGACTTTATAATGAATGTTTTGTATGAAACCATTTTAATGCTCTGTAATATGAGGTGTGTTGTGTAACACATTTTTTTCCTCTTCTGTCAGCCCCCATGATGTCTTGGCAACTCTGCTCAACAACCTTAAGGTCCAGGAGCGTCAGAACAGAGTCTGTACAACTGTGGCTATTGCTATTGTAGCTGAAACCTGCTCACCATTCACTGTCCTGCCTGCCCTCATGAACGAATACCGTGTGCCTGAGCTTAATGTTCAGAACGGTGTTCTTAAATCCCTGTCCTTCTTGTTTGAATACATTGGAGAAATGGGCAAAGACTACATATATGCTGTGACACCCCTTTTGGAAGATGCTCTTATGGACAGGTGAGGGATGGGTTTAGGGTTGTTTCACCTTAACAGTGCTCAACTTCAAGGGGTTGGTTAACACTTATGAACTTGTATGGATAATTAAATGTAAGAAACACAAATAGCAATATGTACTGTAATTATGTAGTGTAATGTAATTTCATCATTAAAGTGTCTGTTTAGCATTGACATGGTACCTATGTTGTTTTGCAGAGACCTGGTCCACAGACAGACAGCGAGTGCAGTGGTCCAGCATATGTCTCTTGGTGTCTATGGTTTTGGCTGTGAAGACTCCCTCAACCACCTTCTTAATTATGTGTGGCCCAATGTATTTGAGACATCGCCTCATGTAATTCAGGCTGTCATGGGTGCACTGGAAGGATTGAGGGTTGCTATTGGACCTTGCCGCATGCTTCAGTACTGCTTACAGGTAAGTCAAGAGAAGAAATTCACAACAGCTCAGTGTTTTGACTGCAAAGTTTTTTACACATTGTTACATGATGTAAATGTTTGTGATGTTCCTATGTCCAGGGTCTGTTCCATCCAGCCAGGAAGGTGAGAGATGTCTACTGGAAGATCTACAACTCCATCTACATTGGCTCACAAGATGCCCTCATTGCCCACTACCCACAAATCTACAATGACGAGAAAAACATGTACATTCGCTATGAGCTAGAATATGTCTTGTAAATACACCTGTGCTTTGTTTTCCCTTCTCCCATTGTATGTACTGATAATTTCTTAGTCTTCTTGGTCTAGATTCCGTTTTTTTTTTTTAGCCATATCTTTCTGTGGGCACAAAACTATTTGCTTCTGGTGAAATTTTGAACCTTTTGTTTGATGTAACTTGAAGCATTAGAATCTGGAAACAAGAAGGAACATTAGAAAGTCTGTATGTACTTTTTAGTTTTGCTCGTTTGTTCCTGTTAAACAAGGCCAGACTGGCCTTCATTGAATAATGAGCAGCCATGAAAAATATTTTAAATATTTGGATTTTTTGTGTGTGTACTCTTCAGCAGTGTGTATTGGCTGCCCTTTTACACACCCTCTCATTTTACACCATCTCTGTTCATTGGATCATTGCTTTATTTAACCAAATAAACTTTGTGTATAAAATTCTCTGAGTGTTTTAATTATGCTAGTGTTAAATATTTATTCATTCTATAGATTTTCATGCCATTTCTGTTGTAAGAACTACTTGGATAAAGCATCACACTGAAACACATGTGGTCACTGAGTAGTTTGGGTTTTTTGCCTGTTTGGAGGAACATGAGTTACTTCCAGACCTATTTCTTGTCATCCTGGTTAGACACAACATGATAAAGCCACAAGCATATGGGCTGTCTGTCTCAGATTCCTTGTGGGATGAGCCAACCTTTAATAGGCTCAGCAACACGGAAATAAAGAAATGGAGTCAAATGTGAAGTTTGTCTTTAAACTCACCCTCCAGCACCAATTAAAATCTGTGAAAACCTTTGTGGCATGATGTTATGGTCTTTCTTGTGCCTTTTTTGTGTCATGCCTCTTATAATACCATCGCAACTAAATTGGTTATATGCCAGGTGCCAGTCGAATTGTATGCATAACTGATAAATGAGTTGGGAGTTCACTTGGTCTAAAAAAAGCACAGAGACCATTTTACTCATGCATGAATGCTTGCTTCCATACACTGGAAAAAACCTCCCCCACTCTAGCCTCTCATTCACTTGGGCTCACTTTTGCTGTTCAGCTAGGCTTATGCATTTTGACCCAGATTCCCCTGCAGTCACTGTCAGGACTCAGGACTGCTAATCTAAGAAGGAGACAAGTCTGTGTGTGTATGCATGTCTGAGAGGAGATCCCAAAACATCAAAACAAACATATCTACACCTACAAAGAGGTAAAAATACTATGAGTAAATTCACACTTGTCTAAGTCAAGACATGTTTGACACAGCCTCTGAGCCACATGTTCCCACAGGCCATGCAGCTCTGTAAAATGCTACATAATGTTTTTGTATGACCTCTCTTGGTACACACAGACCCTAGTATGAAAGTCATGGCATGTCACTATCTTGCAAGAACACATATTTTGCCATAACTCGCCACACAACTTTACACACTTATTTATTAGGAGCAGTCCAACAAGGTAAACTCACGGTCAATAAAAACACATTAAAGTTTAAACTATAAGCAAAAATATGTAAAATATATGAAACCGTTACAGTTACATCATTCTATGTTTAAGATCTACTCTTTCCATTTTGTTCTAAAACCAGGCCTGGCTCAACATGTGTTTTGATCCCTGAGAAAATGACTCACAAAACATTAAAGTTAAGTCTAGTCTCCTGCAGAAACACTAATGATAACAGCTCCTTCCCCTGTGTGGCAGCTTCCAAACAAGGCCTGAACCAAGAAATCAGAATTCATCCTCAACAATAAAAGTGTATCAGGCACATGATACACTTTTAACGATAACACTCTATTCCAGCGTCCCCTCAACACACGAGTGAAAGGATGGGTGAGTGTTATATCATTGTTGACACTAATTGGCAAGAGTCTTCCAGTACCTTCCAAATAAAAGTATCATGTTTGTATTATGTTCTGTACATGGTCTACACTCCTGGATTAATTCCTTTTCTGACACAAGCTTCCTGACGGCTAGAAAGGGGTGGGTGGAGGGCCTGATGTGGCCCCCCAGGCATTTTAAGGCCGGGGGTCTGGTTTAGACTGACTGAAAATATTTAAACCTCATAGGCCTGATAGGTAGCCTACATTATAACCAACTTAAAGGGACCAAATGACACATGAACGAAAAAATAAGAATAGAAATATATAAATTCTAGGCTATTTTGCCTAACAGTGTGGTTATACTTACACTAGTTTCGTGTAGCTGCAGTGGGTCAAAGCCCATTCATTTTTCTTGCACCTTAGAGCTGGGGATGTTGCAGTTGCAAATGTTGCAGTGCCTTTCTGTCCAGTGGAGGGCAGCAGCGGGGGCAGGAGGGGGAGGTTGTTGTTGATGCTGAGGAAGGATCTCCTCCACTTCTGCATCTGAGAGAGGAGGAGAGAGTATTAGCATTAACTTCCTGTGTGATCTCTGCTCAGCTGAGTTCAGTCTGCTCGCCTCTTTAGGAGGCTGGTAGCCACCGCTGGCACAGTGCATGGGTCCGGGAGAAGAGTGGGACATCTGTGCAGAGGCAGAAGCTCTAAATGTGGATTATTTACTCCGCTGGGTTAAGCTGCCTCCTCGCCTCCCTTCGACTTCGATCGGCTCCACAGCAGCACCGTCTCCGCAGATAGCGCCAGTGGAGCGGGGCTGATGGCCGTGGTGCCCGCGCCACCGGCCTGCATCATCCGCCCGTGTATCTGCTAACAAGCACCGCTTCATCTACCCACCCGAGGCCCCGAAAGACCAGAAAAGGCGGCGTAGGGACGGGCTTTTGGGGACCAGCATCGTACCGCGGCTGGTGCTGCTGTAGCGGTGATCGGACGGAGTGAATGAGCCGGCCCAGCTGCTCCAGAGATGGCTGTGCTCAAACTGGCAGATCAGGTACGGACCACTGTTAGCTGCTAATGCTTTAGCTTAGACCCAAACCAGAAGATCTGTGTTTACGCCTCGTTCAGCTGTTCCTTCCTCACTCAGACTGTAGGCAGGCTAACTATTTTTACCTCGTTTTGTGACTCTGTCGGTCGTGTGATACAATAGCCCATAAAGTGCACACACAATAAACCCGTGTCCTGATTTCAGCTTTGAACTTTGGTGGATACAATTTGAAGTCGGCTTTGAGATAAAATGAGGACAACCCACTTCAGAAATACTTCCTGCTCTTTTTCCTCCTGAAAGCATCCCTAGGGGCCACGCATGTCCTCAATAATGAAACTATGGACTTCTATTTTTCACATTAAAACTGCAGTGGGCCTCTGTGTTGGTTTGGTGGTCAATGCAAATCCGAGGAAAGGAAATCTCACTTTATTACAGTGTTATAACAATTATATTAATAGCCTCCAGTGCAATATCTCTGTGTATTTAAATAGACCTACATAAAGTAAGATCTACACTGCACCACTCTTTGTGTTATAAAAAAAGGCTCCACTGAATGTACCAAACACTTCTTCTTCTTCTTCTTCTTCTTCTTCTTCTTCTTCTTCTTCTTCTTCTTCTTCTTCACTTCTGATAACGTCTGCCAAGACAAGGGCAATCAAGGACATTTGTGTGTGAAAGCTGCGAAGTTGTAACAGCTGATGTTTGCATTTTAAAAGACAGCTTATAGTATGATGTGTAGTCTACTTACAAGGTGTTTTTTTTAGTAGAAAATAATGCAGCTTCATTAGGTCTACTGTTACTTCATAGTGAACAGAAGAGATGTGTTTACGTAATCCCAAAGTTCAGGGATTTCCTGTTATTTGCAGAAAACACGCTGATGATGCTTGATACAATCTTGATGCCTCAGCTTACTCGATGGCCCAGCGTAAATATGGATTTACTGTTACTCACTGTCTCTCATCATGTGTTATCCCAAGCATGACATACAAATTCTTCACCCATGAAAGTACATGTTTATGTTTTTATATGATAATCTGCACAAAATGTTTATTCACTAGATGGACGGATATACTGGCCAGACTTGTGCATAAAAGCCCAGTGTCACTTTTATCTCTCGGTATGCACATGCCATTGCACTGCAGGGTTATTTTCCATCATAGTGAGCACAAAGTACAGGAAGTTGTTGACATTTGACTTTGTGCCGCTGTGTGTTATGTGTGCCTGAATATATATACTTCCTGTGGTTCCTGTTTTTCCGTACAAAATGATTCTTTTCTTGCTTTAGTCACTGTAAATCGAACTGAAGTAGTAGTGGGCTGTGATTTAGTCGTTTTCTGGTTTGAGGGCATCACAAGCCTCTTGCAGACCCTGAGGGGATGGAGACGAGCCAGTTAGAGGCCAGCCACTGCCGGAATCAGAGGAAATGAAGACATAGATGAAGAGCACAGTCTTTCTTTCTTGTATCATGAGACTAAACCGGGCTGGTCTTTATGTATCACAGTCTAGTCTGTGTGCGTTTGGAGCCTGTCTGTGGCATGAAAACAGGGCTAATCTGATGGAGGAGGTTTGTGTAGATTCAAAATAAAAGAGGGAAAGATAGAAGGTAAATCTGCCTCTTTTTTGTCTTACATCATCAACATTCCTGCCTTGTTGACAGTATTTCTCAGTGGTGAATGAAAGGGGTTGTTTACAACAGCAGGTTTTGCTTCTTGCCAACACTTTGAGTGACCAGTTGTAATCACACATCATTTAGGTGTGAAATATTTGTCATTATTATTTGTTATAGAAAAGGAAGACATGAGGCTGTGTGCTGACTGATAAGTGTTATGTGGTAATGTATTAAGTCCAAACAGCATAATGAATTGCAAGCAGGTTGCAGATTTCTAAAAATAATACCTTAAGGTGATGGGTCTCTTAAGGAAGTGTCTCTAGAATATAAACACAGTTTGCACACCTTTTTTACTTCAATGTACCACTTTTGGCATTTACCTCTGCAGACAGAAAACACTACACAAGTGCGTTCAGTTTTCTGACCTAGTGGACTAACCATCATTACATTATCACTATTGTCAAAGATACATGAATCCTTATGCTTTCCCTGCTAAATGACAAAATGTGCTGTTATTCAAAGTCATAAGGATATGCCTGTTTGATGTTTGCATAAATTAGGATAGGGATAAGTAGGAACAGTGTTTGAGCAAATGTTTTTATCCTGATTTGCACTCACGACACTGCTGTGTTTAAATTAAAAGTAATAGTAACCTTCAATTTTATCAAGACTCTCATGTTAAAATCCAGCACAGTGACACTAAATCTTGATGGCTCTCTCATGCCCACTCCAGGCTCCCCAGGTCCCTATGGTGATCCCAGACGCTGCACTGTAATAATCGTCTAATGCCAGTTCATTCTGTGTGCGTTCCAAGAAAGAGAAGAGCATTGCTGAGGAGTCCATATGCTGCCAGGTGTTGGCAGCTTGCTGAAAGGCACAGCCCCCAGCAATCCACAGCTGGGAATTTTTGGCTGTTCTCAAACATAAATGTTGTTGATCCTTTTCTTGTCGCTGTTCTCCAACAAACACTGATTGAACCTGAATAACAACCTAAGATGAAACTGAATGGCTGAAAACTTAAGCCTTCTTAGTCAGCCTACTGTCATTCCTTTTTATATTTATATCCACTGCATAAATTCTCTGCAGCGAAGAGCAATGGATTTCCTCCTGGATGTTAAAATAGAAGTTTTACAGATAAACATTTGACTGTTTTGTCTAAACAACCTGCCTTCCTTTCTCCTTGTGAGCCACAGCAAATGTTTAGACTATTGAGAGAAAAGTGATTGCACTAGTTTTACTCTCTAGTTAAAGAAAATCCCTTTTAACTGGCATATCACAATATAAAATTAAAATGATAAAAGAATTACTTAAGTAGATTTTTATCAAAGCCTTTTGGTTCTTAAATGTTTATAAACCCTTTATTCTTTATGATGCAATGGCATACATTTTAAGTCTATTATCTCTGTAAAATCTGTCTGGGCTAATTCCTTTTTGTTACAGCTAAACTGTAGAGTTATCAGCTGCCTGATATTTAATAGGTGATATTATTTATAGAAAGTTTTATTTCTTATTGAAACAAGCAACAAACAAACTGAAATACAACTAAATCCAACCTCCATAGAGGATGTGGTCAGCTTTGTGCATGTGTGCAACATTGCAGTAAAGGAGAAGTGAAACACTCCTTTTTAGTTCCTCTCTCTCAATTCTGAGAAGCAGCCTCTGTTCAACAGGAAGTGAGGCAGAAAGACACAGGAAATGAAGTTAGGCCTACCTCTTTTCAAGCGTAATTACACACATAACCTGTCACATACATTCCTGATATCTGCCGAGACTTGTTGACTTTTACCATAATCTACAAATCGAACAGGTTTGATTTCATCAGAGAAATGTGGCTCATAATTTCACTGAATGACACTGACACTGATACAGTCTCCTCTGTGAATGTAGAGCCTGTATTTACATCATATCTGTGAATCTGCCAACAAAATAAGGGCTTCACAGACTCGACCTCCACACAGTCCTTCACAAAACCCTCAAGTTTTCTGTGGGGAGGCATTTGGTTAAGATTTTTATCTACAAAGAGTTTTTAAGAACTACAGCTTTTGTGCATAATTTCATTGGTGTTGTCAGTGAAGAATATTTTGAGAAAGAGTATAGTAAGAGTACATTCTTGTAGTAGTTCATTCTGGCTTTTTATAAACACAGAAGTTTAAAGTCAAACAGCTGCTCCACACTCTGCACTATACCGTGGGAAGGATCATGCTTGGTCTGCTCTTTTTTCCGGAAATATTTTCTCTCACATGTAATTTCTTTATGTCTTCTCTCTTAGATAAAAATGAATGCCGAAACTGAGTGTGTCTAACATTGACATGTTTCCTCTGGTCTTAACACTTACACTGACTTTTTATTTAATTTCTTCACAGCCTCCTCTCATCCAGGCCATCTTTAGTGGAGATCCTGAAGAGATTCGTATGCTTATATACAAGTCTGAAGATATCAATGCACAGGTGAAGACACACATCACACTAACTAGATTGCAAAAGTGTTTAACATTAAAAATTATACTTACTGCACTGAGATGACACAAATGCTTAGTACATAAAAGAGTATATATTTTCAAAGCCATTTCATCAATGATACATATACACAAGTACAGTAGCTCGATAAGTGTTCATGTGACCTTACTTCTGCAATTTTCCAGGGCTAAAGGAAAAGGGTTAGAAGTCAGCATAGTCAACACTGAAGCATGTGTTTTGTGTACATCAGCTGCTCACATGACAAGATGCATGTTGAAGGCTGTCTGCTGCAAAGAACACCCAGCTTGCAGTCACTTTAGATGCATTTATGTTGGAGAGCCTGGTCTTAGCCCAGTCGCATAGACACTTACTGTTTGAGTGTGTGTGAGCTCATTGAGTCAAACAATGGATGTGTTGACACTGACATCTCTGGGACTCATCTGCAGCTCATTGTCCAAAAAATAATATCACAGCCTCTTCTTTGCTTCTCAGCCTGCACTCATTATGTTGTTTTCTACTCTGAGGCAGCACACAGACCTGCAGTTATCATTAGGGAGAGAAAGATACTGAATGTTATACCTTGTTTCCTGACTGTGACTAGTTGAAAACAGAAACCTTATGTTAAATCTTTGTAAATAACATGAATAGTATAATATAAAGTGAAATTTAAATGTATCTTTATAGATTTGTCGTTTTGTTGTTTAAAACTGTACTTGCTCCTTTAGGATCCAGAGAAACGCACACCGCTCCATGCAGCAGCTTTCTTGGGTGATGCCGAAATCACAGAGCTCCTCATTCTTGCTGGTAAACAATTAATTAGTAGGCTTTCAGCAGGAATTGTAGTATTTCTTTCTTCTATGCCTCACCAGTGCTTACTTCTCCTCTTCTCTCCAGGGGCTCGAGTCAATGCCAAAGATAACATGTGGCTCACGCCTCTACACCGCGCAGTGGCGTCTCGGAGCGAGGTGAGCTCACATATGCACACACTGAGTGCATGCCTTTCTTCTTCCTTTACATCTTAGACTCAAGCAGTAGCTCCTCACTGTGAAACAGGTGTCAAAGGCAGGCAGTGAAGTGCTTCTCCAAAAACATTTGTGTTTAGCATTTCCCTGCGTTCATCTTGAACCATGGCATAGACACACTCCCAACATCCAAACAGGTTAATCAGCATGACCAGAATGACTCTGTGTCTATTCTGTCTCAGTTAATTGTGCTTAATTGTGCTGAATTACAAATATATGTATGTGAATTTTGGAGGTAGTAATGTGTCACTACATTAAAATGTTGCATCCTATGGCCTGCACCCTTTTGAATGTGGTCATATAATAGTCTGGCTGAATACTAATTTTTGATGATGGGTTTGCAACAGAAACATGTATACCAAACACCTAGTAACTCAAGTTTTTCAAGTATAAATAATGTAGCTGTTGAAACTTTAGCCTGATGGAGGTAACAGACAAGATAGAAAATTGCAGATTTTTCACATTTCATTTAATAATTTTGAAAAGGAGTAAAGTAGAAAAATCGTAAATGCTGGCAAATTACCATTGTATTAGTAACTGTTTATAAATGTGTGACACAGATGCAAAGAGCTGCCAGTGATTTTGACACTTCACAATTAACTGCAAACCTCTGAGCTGATTAATATTTAGTTAAAGCAGTGTGAAATAAATAAGAAAGAGTACTAATGGCTTTGTCCAGTACATTGTAACATTTAAATCATTCTTTATTCATTTTTAGGAGGCTGTGCAGGTTTTAATCAAACACTCAGCTGATGTGAATGCCCGGGACAAGAACTGGCAAACGCCACTGCATGTAGCTGCTGCCAAAAATGCACTGCGATGTGCAGAAGTCATCATCCCATTACTAAGTAGTGTCAACGTTTCAGACCGTGGTGGACGCACCGCTCTACATCACGCTGCCCTTAATGGCCAGACAGAGGTACTGCAGAGTGCGCCATATTACATTGTCAGAAAAAGTATTTGTGTGCTCAAGTCCTGTTGCTGTAATTCACAATCAGGCAGTGATATAACATCTTTTGTGCTATTTTGGATGAATAGCTTAGTTCAAGGAAACATGTGGGTGAGTACAGATTCATCATTGAGGAAAACATGGGGGCTTTTTATTTCATTCATAAATCTGCCAAAACTATAAAGAAAGGCAGAGGAGTTTTGAGCCCAAATTTAACGGACAGTTTGTCTATTTCTGTTTAATATATCCTCTTGAGTGTTCATGCAACAAATAAGCTAAGTGATGACTTGTAGATACAATATATGTTATGTAAGGTCCATCACCCACACACTCCTTCACACTGGCAATCAAAAATCCTGTGACTGCTGCACCCAAACGTAGCACAAATATTTGTTATATGTCGAACCCTCTAATTTATATCCCATTATTTCTCTATCAGATGGTAAACCTCTTGCTTTCAAAAGGCGCTAACATCAATGCTTTTGATAAGAAGGACAGTCGGGCATTGCACTGGGCAGCCTTCATGGGTGAGATGCACTGTTTACATATCATGTCTTTAATTTATCTTCATCATCTTGGCAAAATATTCAGGACATTTTCAGTGTCTCATAACAGCCATTTAATTAGAGCCCAAGTGATAAGTGATTAGTTGTCTGAACAGTTATAACAAAAGATGTACATGTAGAAATAGTGGATTTTTAAATATGTTTGTAGTGATGATCTATTAGATTAGATCTGTCTGTAAGGAAAAAAACTGGATAAAACTTAATGAAAGATACACTTAACGTGTTCCTTTTTTATCTGATGTAGTGTCAAGTCCTTTACATAAGTGTTAACTCTACGTGCAGGTCATCTGGATGTGGTGTGTCTGCTGGTGAACCAGGGGGCTGAGATCAGCTGTAAGGACAAGAGAGGTTATACTCCTCTCCACACAGCAGCCTCCAATGGACAGATCGCTGTGGTCAAGCACCTGCTGAACCTGGCTGTAGAGGTAAGGTCAAACATGTAGATTTTCAATGTCACACAGTGGTACATTCTCACTCTCAACACACATTATTTGCATCCTAATGACCAGTGGACTCAACACACAATACACTGGCTGTCTCCAGCACAACTCTAAAAGCAAGTATTGTTTTGCCTGAATGCAGATAGACGAGTCCAACGCATTTGGGAACACAGCGCTCCACGTGGCCTGCTTTAATGGTCAGGATGCTGTAGTCAGTGAGCTGATCGACTATGGTGCCAATGTCAGCCAGCCAAACAACAAGGGATTCACTCCACTGCACTTTGCTGCTGCCTCGACACATGGAGCTCTCTGCCTGGAGTTTCTTGTCAACAATGGGGCTGACGTCAATGTGCAGGTAAACCGAGCTGATGTGTTCACAACCTATTACTGCTACTACTGGTTAACAAGTGATTATATCACAATGATGTGCCTCAGCATGAACAAAAGCATGACCAGAGGCGAAAGCAATGTCAGAAATATTGGAACTGTTCAGGTTCATGGTGTATTTTTAGCTTTTAGAGTGCATTCTACATAATACTAATAATACTTCATTGTTTTAAAATTAATCAGAATATGATGGTCAAATATTACTGCTACATTAATGATTATTGCCTTTAATAATTTCTGTTAATTCTCAATAATGTGACAGAATGATGCCAGCAGTTTAGCTAAGAAGTTTATGTACATTATGCTTTCAGGCATTACAAACAGCTTTAGTTGCTTCTGATTCCATTGTCATTGAGCCAGTTACATGTTTGCTATATATTTTTATTCACTTACTTTGTATCTGCTTTGTTGTGTTGTTGTAGAGTCGAGATGGAAAGAGCCCTCTTCACATGACAGCGGTTCACGGACGTTTCACTCGGTCACAAACCCTCATCCAGAGTGGTGAGTCCTGTTTGTTAGTTTATAGTTAATATCACCTATGACTATTGCACACTCTCTAAACTAATTTCTTATTGAAGGTGGTGAAATTGACAGTGTGGATAAAGATGGTAACACACCTCTCCATATTGCTGCCCGATATGGACATGAACTCTTGATCAACACTCTCATCACCAGCGGAGCAGACTCCACAAGGTGGGGTTTGTTGAAGGTGAATGTCATATAAATGCAGTTGAGTTTTGTAAATAATACTTGAATGTTTTGTCACTAAAGGCGAGGAGTCCATGGCATGTTTCCTCTCCACCTGGCGGCCTTGAATGCACACTCTGACTGCTGCAGGAAACTGCTGTCCTCAGGTAGCACACGAAGGAGTAAAAAAGAATCACGGCATTCTGTAATATGTTTTCTTCTTAATTACAAATGCTTTATTTACATCTGATGAAAAATACCATTTATAACAACTTTTTGTGATTATAAAAATGTAAATAGTCACCAAAGTCAGTACATTGTGTTTTAGCAATGTAGATATGTTTGACTTATTTTGAAAGCAGAAGAAAAGAAAAAAGCACATTTAGTGGAGTCAAAGTACTAGAGTTTGGGCACATTAAAAATTCAGGGAATAAACATTTCCCAAAGAGCTATAAAAAGGTGACCCAGATGACTACATCAACATTTTATCAACCCTGTACAAAGACACTGCAAGAGAGATTATACACTTGTGAGTAACTGTAATTGTATATTCAGATAATTTGCATTGGTCTAAAGAGTTAGGTGTAGCTCAACTGAGGTGGCTTTACTTGGATATTGTTTTGTATTTGTGTTGATCCACATCGTGCGTTGCCTTTAACACCCTACAGTGTGATACTCAGCGAGGATTGAGCTCAGTTGTTTTTCTGGTTCCCAGTGGTGAATTCCTCCACAAGCAAATGCATTCAGCCCAGGCCAAATTCAAGTCACACTGTCCCAGAAACAGACAAGGCTTCACTCAGTGTAATTACTCACTCATTCGACCAGTCTCCCTCTGGATGTGTGCTATGCTGAGAAGTTCATAAAAACATGATATTTGTAAAGTTTCTTGCTGTAAAATAGTATTTATGTTCACTTTCCATAGTTTTTTTAACAAGGCCAGTGGCTGGAGGCATGGAGCAGAAGGAAACTGTGCTCCTCATGTGGCACTGCTATGCTGTTGTAGCAAGCAACAAAGGAGTCATTTACATGCTTGCAGCTGCAGTGTCTGGACGGGACTGTTGTGATCAGCAGAGGCTGGGTTTTGTATTTTGCTACGTTCAGAACTAATTCAAAGGCTAAAAGTCCCTTTCTCATTACAATGACAACTCTAAGAATTAAATTACTACAGAAAAACTATCCGTGTCCTTGATGGCTCATATTGTACAGTACCTTTAATGGTGACAACACAGTATAGCCTAGGGGTGTAATGTCTGAGGTGTAACTGGATGTTTTGTATACAAGCTCATCTGCTGACTGCTGTTTTTACCTTTTATCCCGATTCAGCACATAACCCTATTGAAACAATTTGCAGTTATGCTATTTCTTTCATCTCATTTAGTTTTTAAACAAAAGTCTTCTTTAAATCTTTAGCCCTGTTTCTGAAACACAGAGAAACCACAAAAACACACCAACCCTGCTCAACACAGGCTTGACACAGAAAAAACCACATACCTCTGTGATACAGATAATTATTAATTGTGCCATTGTTATTATGCTATTATCATAAACGAGGTTAGGCACACTCCTTACTTCAGGAATGAGGTGTGTTTCTCTCTCTCTGCTCCTCATGCAGTATTTGTATTATTTGCTGCACTTCCCAAAAGTTTACATTTTATCTCAGTCTGTAAATACACTGTCATATTAAAATACCAAAGGAATGCTTGTTTGAGTAAATGTTTTACTGTGTACTGTTTTAAGCCACAACCACTGACTGGAGCTGAGCCGCTTGCTGCTCTTTCCTTTTCAAACGTCTCCCTCTCGGCTTCAGACTTTGACTTTGGTGATATGTTATGTGACATGGCTTGGGTCCCTTGTGTCTACAGCTTGCCACTACTTGTGTATATTTCTGTGTAGCCATGACATTGTGCACTGTCACCTGACCTTCTGTGTCCAGTGTCAACTGTTGCACTAACACCAGTCTCTCTCTCCACGCCTCCTTTTCCTGTCTCTTCCTCTGTGACTGCTGCTGTGTGTTGTGTGGCCTCCTGTCGTCTCCCTGCGCTGCCCTCGTCAGGTCGGAGGTTTAGCATAATGTGTAACGACTCGGTCCTGTCCGCAGGCTTTCAGATAGACACTCCTGACACTCTGGGGAGGACGTGTCTACACGCTGCTGCTGCTGGAGGGTGAGCAATCAACTTATACTTTTATATTCACAAAAAAAAAAAAAAAAAAGAAAGAAATCTGCAATTCTCATTCGATCCTGCTTTCTCCTCAGTAATGTGGAGTGTGTGAAGTTGCTTTTGAGCAGTGGCGGAGACCATAACAGGAGAGATAACTGTGGCAGGTAACTGACAGCCTTATAGCTGTTAAAAATAGTTTTATTGTGTAA
Source organism: Rhyacichthys aspro (assembly GCA_036850595.1). Lineage (NCBI taxonomy): Eukaryota > Metazoa > Chordata > Actinopteri > Gobiiformes > Rhyacichthyidae > Rhyacichthys > Rhyacichthys aspro. Next base: position 13,031,982 of record CM072168.1, read on the forward strand.
TACTATTGAGATGAAAAAAATATTTGGAAAAAAATGATTCTGTGTAAAAATGTTGGTATTGAACATTAGAGAACAACTTATTTATCACAAAGAACCACAGCCTTCTTCAAAACCATTACAAAACAAGTCAATCTACATATAATGCTTGAGTCATAGAAAACATTTGATCAATTGTTTTCAAATGCCATTTTTATTGAACATAGCCTGCAGAGATCAAGTTTAAAAATATTAAAAGTTGATTTTGCACTGACTTGTTTGCACTGACAGACAGACTTGGTCCATTGGTGCTGCCCAGTGGCTCTCTACTGATCTATTAGGATGATTATTGATGTCACCACAATCTATTGACTGAAGAACTGAAACTGATCAATTCTTGTATCTGTATATCTGTTTATTGGATGTTGTTTTTTTCTCTTTTTCTCTCAGGACCCCTCTCCACTATGCAGCTGCCAGTCGTCACTTTCAGTGTCTGGAGACTCTGGTGGCCTGTGGCACTGCCATCAACGCCACAGACCAATGGGGCCGCTCCGCTCTGCACTATGCTGCTGCCTCAGACCTAGACAGGAGGTAAGGATAGGACATTTTTATATAAACTAAAGCAGGACCCTCCCTCACACCTTTTTTTCCTGGTGCTGCAGTGAATCGCTGAGTACTGTTTCCACATATAGAAATGATCCACACCTCACAGTTTCTATGGCAACTGGGGTTATACTGAGGTTAAGCCCACAGAAGCTATGTATGGCCTCCAGCATCCAGTAGTTACCTCACTTGTTGGCAAAAGATGGTACCACACTGTGAAAAGTGGTTTTGTTTGAAAGTGTTAATGCCTTTATTCTCTGTTATCCTCATACCCTCTTCTTGTCTTTTCTTTCTATAGACGCAGAGTTGCGCTGGAGCCTGAAAGTGAAGGAGTTCAGGCAGAGAAAGAAAAAGAGGCTGCACTGTGAGTTTGAGATGTGAATAGATGTTGATATGTTTAGCATTTAGACCATAGACCATGACTATGTCCATGACTAATTCATGCACCAGCTTCATGAAAAATGCTGTAAACTTGTTCCATAAAAAATACTGTTCAGATTCTTAATTCATATACAGTTTCCATACTCATTTATTAAGCTCCTCAATAGTGTACTAGTTGTTTCTGTGACATTAATGACCAGTGAGTTTTATTCTCCCTTCAGATGTTTAGAGTTCCTGCTGCAGAGTGGAGCAACAGCCTCTTTGAAAGACAAACAGGGCTACAGTCCTGTTCACTATGCTGCAGCTTATGGGCACAGGCACTGTCTGGAACTGGTCAGTTCACAACCACACCACACACAGATATCTTTAACCTTATACACAAGATACTAGTAAAAACATTTGTTAGTGTTTGAACGTAACTTGGTGTAATAGTTTCTTCTGTTAAGGTATCACTCAGTTTTAAGACAAAATTAGACAAGAGTGTTTATGTGACTTTGAGTTCATAGCTGTCACATTGTGATCTGCAGCTGCTGGACAGAGATGACAGTCAACAAGTTGACCTTGAATCTATAAATGCAAGAAGCCCCCTGCACCTTGCAGTAAGCCTTCTACATTCACCTTAATATATGATGTAATGCATTTTTAACTGACATTAACTGAATGTCTATCTGCAGGCGTATCATGGCCATGCTCAGGCGCTGGAGGTCCTTCTCCAGGGGGAGAGGGAGGTGGACCAAGGGGATGAAGCAGGGAGAACTTCTTTGGCCCTTGCTTCCCTTAGAGGCCACACTGACTGTGTTCATACTCTACTGAACCAGGGGGCTTCACCTCGGACCACTGACACACAGTATGGACGCACCCCAGTCCACCTGGCAGGTGTGTTACGTCTCAAATGTTCTGATTTTACTGCTTGCACTTGGACCAGTTTGTTTTTTATTTTGGCCAATCAATGTGGATGTTGAGGTGACAGTTTTGAGAAATGCCACCACTTCAGTTGTACTTTAGTAGTCTGTAGTTCCTGGACTAACATTTGTCAAAATTACATTACACAATTACAAATTAGTTTATTCATTTTGTGTTATACAATATGCATCAGTACATAGTGTAATGTTAAGTGTGTGTATTCTATTTAAAAAAGAAAATAATTGCTGCTACAACCTGTGACACTGAGCTCAAATGTATAAATTCCTCACAGTCTGTTCTCATTGACTCAAAGTGTCATCTAACAGACTATTAATAAACATCTGTGACATTTTGTTTCCTGGTTCCTCTAGTGATGAATGGTCATACAACCTGTGTGCGCCTCCTGCTGGATGAATCAGACAGTGCAGACCTAGTGGATGCTCCTGACTCTCAGGGACAGTGAGTCATAGTTTTGGTTCATCATTTCACTCTCTGGTCCATTTTTCTTCTGGTTGTGTGTCTGTAACTCTGGGTCAACTCGTGCAGGACTCCTCTAATGTTGGCAGTGGCAGGAGGTCATGTTGATGCTGTTTCTCTGTTGTTGGAGAGGGAAGCTAATGTTAATGTATCGGATAACCACGGTCTCACTGCTCTTCATCTTGGGGTAAGCACAATTACCTTGTCTTTTCATTTGACTGAAAAATAATTGTACAATGACTATCAATCCTTCCTCTGTTTAAGCCAGTCATTTCTAAACTCAACACCTTGTTTCTTTCTCCCAGCTGCTGTGTGGTCAAGAGGAGTGTATTCAGTGTCTTTTGGAGCAGGAAGCCTCTGTTCTGATTGGTGACTCTAAAGGTCGTACTGCCATCCACCTCGCTGCGGCCCGAGGTCACGCCTCTTGGTTGAGTGAGCTGCTCAGCATTGCCTGCTCTGAGCCATCCACCCTGCCACCTTTGAGGGACCTCAACGGCTATACACCGCTGCACTGGGCTTGTTACTATGGTCAGTTTTCACTACATCATCAGTATTCATTCTTTTATTTTAATTGACATCAGTTGTAAGATTGTTTATTTGTGGATCAGGATATTTGCTCCATGACATTTGCCTCGCTATCAGTGTCATTATCTAATAAAGGCTAAAATACCAGAAATACCAGAATAAGTTAAATCTGTTATTATATCTATGTGTTTGTGTCACTAGGTCATGAGGGGTGTGTGGAGGTTCTCCTTGAGCAGAAAGGTTGCCGCTGCATCGATGGCAATCCTTTTACTCCTCTGCACTGTGCTGCGTAAGTCACGCTAATACAGTATACAGCGTTGTCAGTGGATGTCTTTTATTTGAAAATACATTATACATTATTTAAAATTATGTAAGTCTTGAGTTATAATATCCTGCACTGATTCTTTTGAAATTTTGTTGTCTTTAAGAAATACTAGTTTAATCACTTTTATTTTTGTCTTAATTGTGCTGTGTTCCAAATGTCATCTGTTTAATTTAATGCAGGGTGAATGACCATGAGCCTTGTGCATCACTACTGCTGGAAGCAATGGGTTCAGACATAGCCGGCTGTAAGGATGCTAAGGACAGGTGAGAGTTTTAGTTGGAGAGAAGGCTCTGCTTACACACCCTTACATTTGTTCTGTGTTAAATACGAGACAAGCAAGCAGTGTGGTTAATAGTTTGGTCATCACCTTGTCTTTCCCTTCATCTTCAGGACTCCTCTTCATGCTGCAGCCTTCTCTGGTCATGTCGACTGTGTTCAGCTGCTCCTTTCCCATGATGCACCTGTTGATGCAGTAGATCAGTCAGGGCGCACTGCACTGATGATGGCAGCGGAGAAGGGCAGGGTTGGAGCTCTTGGTGCGTGGATGTATTGTTTCATTTTGTTTCGAATGACGGTGTTACCTCTGAAATCATTTACTTGAATGATCCATTGTCGTGTTACAGAGGTGCTGTTGACCAGTGCCAATGCAAATCTCAGTCTGACCGACAAAGAAGGCAACACTGCACTGCACCTAGCATGCAATAGTGTAAGTATCTACTAAGGAGCTCCTAAAATGTTTATTTTTCTGATCCCAATGTAATTTACCACTTTAACTGCTGCAGGGAAAAGAAGACTGTGTCATGTTGATCCTCGAGAAGCTGTCAGATTCTGCGCTCATTAATGCGACAAATGCAGCACTGCAAACGTGAGTTGGCAAGCTTCTGATATGAAAACAATGGTTAAGTCTATTGAGAGAAGAAAGAAAACCTGTCATAATGATATTTGAGTGCTTTTATTGTTTACTGGTATGTGTCCTCCTGCATTCGACTTGATAGATCAGTGCGCGAAGAGAAAGCTAGGAGATGAAAAAAATCCCATCGCAAATATCCCAAGCCCACACTATAGGATACTTTCAGGACACACTGAGTGTGTCCACACCTCATTCTCACTCATTACTTTCACAAGTTGACATTTCCCCTCTGTCTCATTTGTCCAGTCCTCTCCATTTGGCTGCACGTAGTGGTCTGAAGCAGGCCGTCCAGGAGCTGCTGTCCAGAGGGGCCAATGTTCAAACAGTGGATGAGAATGGTAGGATGAACAAATTCAAGTCCAGTGGAGCCTTACAATGTGTGCTTCAATGTGAATGAGTTCTGTTGCAGCATGAACTCATTTTTTTGCGTTGCACTGCAATCAGATACATATTTATCAGGGTTCCCACTGACCATAAGATTTAAAAATTCAGTCAGAGGTTACAGGAGATTGGTTTATCAAATTGAACAATTTATTATTGTTTTGTTCTAAATTAACATACAAATTAAAGAGTAGACAGTGGAAATCTTGATTAAGTTGTAAATTTGTTTTAATTGCTTGCTCTGTGCCATTCATAGTTTTATTTTGAAAGTATTTGCGCATCCTGTTAGCGCTGTGGTTGTCCCTTTGTCGAGTGTCATCCCCACGTGAGTGTTTTTGTTTGCAAACGAGCTGAAGACTAATGGAATGCTGCTCCATCCCTCCTTTGTCTGTTTCTGCTTTGCCTTCCCTGCTTCCACTATGTCTGCGCCCTGTCCCGCTCCTCTCCTGTTTTTATCCCTGCCCTGTCCTGCTCCTCCGTCTCTCTTTTCTGTCTCTTTTCTGTCTCTGCCTCAGGTCTGACCCCTGCTCTGGCTTGTGCTCCTAGCAGAGAGGTGGCTGATTGTCTGGCTCTCATTCTGGCTACCATGATGCCTTTCTGCTCCCCTTGCAGCTCCGGGGCTCCCTCACCAGGTTCCCTGCTGAGACAGCTGCCCCATCATGGGCTCAAAGTCCCTGCCGGTGGTCCCCGGGGCCCGCGCAGCCCTAGGAACCCCTCGGGACCGTCCAGCGAGGGAACCACTGAGAACGATTCAGAGGATTCGGAAACTTTCTGACCCTCCACCCTCCTACCTCAACACACACTTTTAGATTTTTTACCTTCTCCCGCTGAGGGGCAAAGCAGTGTTTTAGAGTGACCAGATGAGGCAGAAGGGTAGAGACATGGTTGTGACACATCGTCTGTATCTCCAGCTCTTCTTTTGAGAAACTTGTAACAAATTGAACTCTGCTTTTTTTAATCTGCATTGCTGTGGACTGCTTACTGCAGCCGCTTCCTAAAAAAGATTTATCCAGACCAAATACGGCTTGGGTCTGCATGCTTTCATTCATTTCCACCGTGGTGTGTTCTCTTTACTCACGGGTGCTTAAATCCAAACCGACCTCTGTATTTAGTCTCTGCATGGCAAGTGGCCTCAGAGACTCATCTGTCTTAAAGCCATTTTTATCTGTTTGTAAAAATCTGTACAATATTAGGGAACTCCAATGTAAGTCTAATCTTTTTTATTGTTATTGCTTATTGTTGTACCAAATATTTAATTTCCAACCACGCTCTGAAAACCCTGTCACTTTGATTTATATATGTTTTAATTGTAACAGCAAATGTGAAAAAGACAAGGCTGTCCTTTAATGGTATGACTTATATGACACCAAATAATATTGATATTTTCACCTCTAAATTTTTAAGAGTGACAACCTCAGAGCTCTATGTTATTATGGCCTATGCTGCAATAACAGCTCTCAGATGTCACATAACCATTAAGTAGAACAATTTACTTTCTGTTTCTTTAAATTATATTTGCTGGGACAAACAAAGTATATAAAAATCAATTTACAGAGACAGGGTGGGTACAGCAGTCACATGAACAGGTACTTTATGATAAGACAAAAATGAACAGGTTTTACAAAATGCAAGATGCTTAATAGTTAAAACATAAAAAAAGAAATGAAGCTACAGTGTACTACTGGGTTTGTGTCATTATGATGGAAGGCTGAGATCAGGACTGTGGCCACTCCTCTGACTCCTCCCAGAGCCCCAAATACAGTGCACTTCTAGACCAGGGTAGCAGGGTTTTCCCATTGGGGCAGCTCTAAATCTTTGATCATGCAAGAAGCAAATTTCTGAGTGATAAAAATCTCCTTTGGATGTCGTCCTTTCACTTTGGTATTTATTTTTCAACACATGATGGTACAAATACTGCCAGCACTTAAATGTACAGGAACACAGGGCCTTGACCACTTCCTCCAGTTCCCACTATCTACCTACCAGCTATGTGCCATTGTCTTAATTGTGTCCAGTGCCTTGTTGTCAATTTGTTTTCTTTTACAACATATCTAAAAATAATGAAATCTAAAAGTACACCTTAAAGGGACAGATTACAAAAATACATGAACTTTTGTGGTACTTAGTCTTACAAGTGAGGTCTTTTGAGATATCTGATGTTAGGTACTGGTCAGCTCAATGATATACGGCTATGAGATGTTGCTATGCTTGTGCTCTATGTTTATTTTAAAATTCAATGAGGGAAATTACTTTTGGTTAGACAGTTTCTGGTTTATTAGTTAAATCTATATAATGTGCTAATTGGTGACACTGTCTGACTACAGAAAACTTAAAAGCTACAAATTAGAAGCCAATATACCAGTCAATATACAAGATACAGAAAAAGCTATCTTAATCTAATTTTCTTCAGAATCCTGACCTTAAGCATTGTCAAAGGCACAAAAAGGTACATTTTTAACAGTCTACAACAAACAAGGTCAGATATCTCGGAGCCAAAACTTCTACCACAAGATATTTGCCTCCTGAGGACCATGCACATGTTTTCTCTCCTTCAAAAAGGCTCTGGTATCTGCATTTTCTCTGTTTCCAACAATCTAAGGTCAAATCAAAAGTAGTTGCATTTTCTTTAAGAACATCAACTCTGCTAAAAATGAATATTATTCCAATCAATAGTCTATAATGGGCCACTATTGTAGGAGTGCAATTTCGCTGTTTTTTACATTTTTACTATGTGCTGTCAGTGTAATTCAAATGAACACTCTGATGTTTGTTGACAATACAGAAGATGCAGAATATCCTTAGCCTTATCCTGAAAAAATGTTTTTTTTATGTGGGTGAAAGAATGCTCTGTTAGGTACTAATATGAATTTGCTGAACAGCGTTTGTATATAGCGTTGAAGCTTTGTATAAAAAAAATCACTGAAGATTTTGAGCACAGAGTGAACGTCTCTTTCTGATCCTTGTCAGCTGCCATTGTTGAGTTCAATTGGAGACGTCTTTACTGCCTGATAAGCACACATTGTGTTAACCAAGCACAGTCTTTTCCTGCCTCTACTGCCCCCGAGAAACATGTCAGCAGAGAGACTATCTGCCAGAGGTCTACCAGAACAGTCCTGACAATCGCTATCATCTGTCTAAAGATTGTCATACCAGTTCCTGATGCAGTAAAACGCTGAGGGCTGTTTGTCAGCTACACTTTGTTTTTATATAAACTGTACAATTTCAAAAACTGTGTGTCTTGTTGCTGTGATTGTTACTTGTTCTATTTCTACCACTGGCCTATTTTAAGTATTAGCATAGTATTTTTACACTAAATTAAATTCATTTACCTCTTAACGTAAGCCATATATTAAAAAGTAACCATTGATCTTTTGGAGTATGACAGAAAGAGTAATGTAAAAATAATGCATATAAACTATCAATTAATCTCTATTTTCTATTGTTACAATATCAATAACAACAAATTGTTTTATAACAATACTTTTTAAACATTCAATAGACTGTATGTGAATTTGTGTTAATAATCTTTTAATAGTTACAGTACATAATCTCTGTACATTTACAAAATTTAATTACACATTAGTTAGACAACCACTAGACTGAATGTTGTCAGTGCTTTTTCACTGAAGGTCCTTTTGAAACAGCTGGACTGATGGCACAAATAAAAGCAAATCATAATTATTGTTTTATAATACTGTCTAATATAATCATAAAAACAAGTCAGTCCCATTTATGCTTCGGTGGAATGTGATTATGCTGTCTATTGGTCAAGCTTAAGTCTCTTAAGATCCAATCTCTGACGATGATCCAGTGTGCTAGTGGCTGTAGAGTAGCTCTCACAATAAGGGGACTCCTTTCTCTGTATAGAAAGTCTGTATGGAGTGACTGCTCAGCAGTTTATGCCCAGGCCAGTCCAGTGGTCTGGTACCATCAGGAAATACTTGTCCATGGCCTCACAAAACCGTGTTCTGTACAGCTCTGGAGAGACAACAGTGGGCATCTTTCCTGAAGACACACCACAACAACACATTAGTGGAAAAAAATAAAACACTTGACTTATTTTGATTTATATTTTGAGGACTCTGCAGATATTGAACATTGAAATAGAATAGCCTAATATTTTACAGCCTCTAGGGACCCAAAAATGTACATGTAAAAAACCCTACAAAATCATCATATATCAATCATATCATCTATTTTCTGCATAAATCTCTTAAACCATTTCACCTCTGGTCAAAACTACCAAATAGTGAATAATTTTCATGATTTCTTCCCTTTAAATGCCAGTTTGAATACATGATGTAACCGAGTCTTAGATTTGTCAAAATGTAGCAACAACATTGATTTTATTGCATTAGTATTTTATGCAGTGTATTTAAAATCTTGGACCTTCTGGGGCCCCTCGAAATGGACCCCAAATTTGACTCCACATAAAAAATCCTAATGTCCAATTTTTGTTTTAAATAGAGCTGAAGTGGTTTAAGAGATTCATGCTAAAAAAAAAAATTAAAAAAAAGAAAGAAATAAACGGATGATTTTACAGCTGTTTTCCACACGTCCACAAGTATTAAAACATACCTTGACCTCCCAAAATTCCAGTGGATTTGACAACCATCTCCAGCCTCTTATCCCAGGTAAACGTCCGAATATAATCTGAAGGTGAAACAGATATATAACATTTTGTTATTTGCTCAAAAACATGTTTGTTGGTAAGGATTAAATGTACTATAAACGATATGAACTTCCTTTTACCTATAATCCCAACAACCAGCTGATCCGTTGCATCGTCTCGCCCCACCAGCAGGGAATAGTCGATGATGAGGTGGCTGGACAAAAAGTAGGCATCGCTGAGTATGGCGGCTCGAAGGATGGACTTGCAGTGGGATCTGATGTACAGTGGGTTGTCGTGGATCAGTTTCAGGAGGTTCTCGTCCAGCAGAACCACCTCGCAGCTCTCCTTCCCCGAATCTGTCTTCACATTACGGTTTCTCAGTGAGCCTTTGAGGTCAAACACCTGAGAAGATGCCACAGTTAGAAAAACAGAAAAAAGACACATTCGTACTTTAGATGGTTAAAGAAAGTGTTTTACCTGAGCCATCTTGCGTCCATAGAAAAGGTTTTCCATCACAAGCAGGTCCAGTTTCTTTTCAGTGTTGTTCTGTGAGTTCTTGTAACCGATCCGGTAAACGCCCAAGATCTTTGCAAGAGCAGTTGGTCGCTGTTGGACAAAATCAGATTTATTTTCATAGGCTAGAGTTGAAAATCAAATAACATTGTTTATTATTTTTCAGTGGTGCACACTTTCTGCTGCACAGCTCCAGTTATGTAGGTGAAGTAGTGAGGAGCAAAGTCCAGGAAAGACTGGACCTCAAGTCTAGGCATCTGTTTGAGGATGAAGCGGTCATCTGAAAGAAGACAATTCATTTCCAGCAAAAGGCAATAATTTTGTTTATGTTTTTAATACAATAGAATGTTTAGTGTAGTTTGTGTAGGCAGTAATGGTTGTTATATACAACCTTCTGTTGCATAGAAAACAGCTCCTGATTTTCCACCGCGGGCCTGCCAGTTGACACAGTGAGACAGAGAGCGGACAAAATCCTCTTCTAAGCTTTCCATGATCACCTCACGCATCTTGTGAAACTCCTCGGCATAATATATTCGACAGTAAAACTTGGCATTGGCATCAGAAAATTCTACACAATAAAAAGAAGACAAGAAGTAGGTGTGTGGTCTTTGGGGCTTTTAAACCTTCACAGATATGCTACCAACTTTTAATAAATAGAATTTGATTAAAATGTGGGAAGTGCTTACGTAGCTCAATATGAGGATTCACTGTCTGCTTCTTCTGTTTATCAGACAGGTCTGCATCCTCTGCACAAATCAATGGTAGAATGGTGAGATTTTACAGAACCTAAAGAATTTCTCTTTCACATGAAATGAGTAATATATTTTATTGTGACTGACGGAAATGGCCAGCGGCCCACTTACTGAGAGGATCAGTGTCTACACTGCTGCGACTCTGGGATGAGGCTGACTCACTGGGCCTTGCAGGACTGCTCTTAGCCCGACTGTCCCCACTGCTACTATAAATCCAATAAATGGCACATCAAATTTAACAATCTTGCAGGGGTCCTCTATGACTTGACAAGTCACTGACTGAAATAACATTATACCTGTTGGATTGTGGGGTTTCATCTCCTCCCGTGTTTGATGCCTTGGACAAATCATCTAGTGCTGTTTTGTATTCCTTGCAGCTAAAGTGGAAAAAAAAAAACACAGTACAAAATAGGATAAAATTCAAAAGTACTCTTTATGGATTTGTAGGGCTTTAAAATCAGTAATCAGTAGTAAATGTTACCTGAGTGCGAAGGCTATGATGGAGCTCGGCTCTTTCTCACATACGGCTATAGGCACTCGCTCATGTTCATGCATCAGGTAGTGTTTGTCTGGGTCACTGAAACACAGTCCATAATATGGAAAAGGTGATCAGTGTCCTAGTTCTGTCTAACTTGTTTATCGATCCAACATTAGATATTATATAACTTAGCCATAAATTGAATGTTACTATTTTTTACTTTTAAATGTTTTTTCTTGTCATTAAGAATTGTAAGATTAAAGGATTTTTATTAAAGCAGGCTACTTACAATGGGAAGGGGATTGGGTTGTAGCTGTTGCCAGGCAGGAAATTGGCCAGAATGGCTTTCATAGTGGATTTCTCCTTGACCTGACTGTCAGTGGAGCCCAGCAAGTGTCCATCAAACACGTCTGAAATCAGATAAACTCCACATTAACAATGCAACTAAATGAAGATAAAAAGCTTAGTCTAAGTCTAAGTATGCACTTGTGTGTATGTACCTTCTGGGATGCTGACAGAGTCCTGCTCCGTGAAAGAGGGGACAGGGGTTACTGGTTCAGCATTAGGGTCTCCAGGTGATGGCAGCACCGAGGAGGAGGAGCCAGAGGGCAGCGTGATGAGATGACGGTCCTCTGTAAGCATCACTAATGTCAGTCAACATTAACATTGGCTTACATAAAAGGATGTATTTGTACTCACTCACCTTTGTCTCCGTTCTGTACCACTGGAGACGGGTTTCGAGGAGAGGAGTCCAGAGCACTCTATCAAAAAAAATATAAAAAAGGGCCTCAGTTAAAAAGTAGGTTTGCAAAGTTGGTCAATACTGTCCCAATTTTAGGATGTTATTTGTAAACTAAACAAATGATTTGAGTGTCACTAGTGTCTTTTGGATGAGATAAATCAACAGCAAAAGCTTCCTCTAACCTTGCTGTCGTCCGCAGCAGTCTGTCTGTGTCTGCCTGGACTTGGAGGGACAGAAAGACGCTTCCTACCTTTCTCCTGCTGAAACAAGTCCTGAAGCCTAAAAAGGTACAGAAGTGATTGGAATAAGATGTATCCGATAGTAAATACTGATAAACAAAGACAGTGATTCTAACCTGCTATTCCAGGACTGTAGCATTTCACACAGGCTCTGTTTCTTCATCACCAGTGACTCGAGAATGGCCTGCAGCTGCTGTGGAGTGTCGGGGCCACACACCTGCATTCGAGCCTGAAGCTTTTCGATCCAGCTTTTCAGCTCAGCCTCTTCCATCTACAATTAAAAAAATAACATTATTTCAACACTCTTAAAAATCACAGTGTGAATCAACTTGGATATAACTTACATCTTTCTGAGCAAAAAGGTCCTCCATTTTCTCTTCTCGTGTTTTACTGAAGGTGTCCGTCTTAAGAGAGGTAAGTCGGTCATCGATGGCCAAGTACACCTGACTCACTCTGCGAGAACAGATCGTCACTGTAACAATGGGACAGGTCTGTGAACATGAACACTGCTAAATAAATAGTACACATTTACTTCTGAGTGAAGTCCTTAAGGTCTTGTTGAAGGTTGGTTTTGGATGGCCCTAGGTTCCTAATGAAGATCTTTGGACGAGGAAGACAAATCTCCAACAGTCGAACAGGGGTATAGCTGTGACAAAAACAAAGTGTGTCCACAAAGGTGACACAGTATGTTTAATAATGAATGAAGAAAGAAAGCAAGATGCAAACCTGAAGGAAGCCACCATCTGGTTGTATGAAAAGTACTGGTGGTAGTCTTTGTGGATGGAGTGCCCACACGGCTCCGCGTTGGCTCTTCGTGTGTACTGGTGGCCGTAGAAGCGCAGTTCCAAGTATTTAGTAAAGGACATGGACCATGAATCATTTGACAAAGGCACTACTGGAGTAACCTACAAAATATAGTACAATTGAAATTTAAAGTAAGGATGTGAGAGTCATTTTTAAAACAGGTAGATTTGGTAGAGCTTTTGTGATATATTACAGACCTGTTTGCAAATACGACACCAGGAGTAGTTCAGGATTGTGTGCTGGTAACCGGGCACAGGGGAGTCCAGCTCCTTTAGTACGATCTGCACACAGCCATTGCCGTGCACGAACCGACGGACGTGGTGCACCATGGGAGTCTCACAGAACATACTGGGGCACTGGTAAGATGGCCTGGAAGAACCGTGTGTACAAATATATATAACACAGGTTTAACAAAATCAATCATTTGTTGTTTAAGATATATGAGCATTACAAATTCTTGAGTTTAAAAAAAATGGTCAATTTCTCACCTAAAACAATACCTCTCCAAAAATACCCCAAGAGAGAGATCATTCTTGCCATAGAACTCCATTGTGACGATCCTGTTTGACAAGACAGCATTAACTAAAACAATTTAGGGCAGTTCACAAATTTCTATACAAAACAGAATTCAGAAATGACTTGTTTACCAGGGGCTGACACAGGGATTTGGGGCATTGTTGGACTGAGCCGATGAGCTGCTAAAGAGGACACATAGTCTCTGGTGGTTGGCCGGGTTCAGACAGTCCAGCTGCAGAGAAACACAAACAAATCTACTGTAACTTTCTCACATACATAAAAAGGCTAGAACCTACCTTGTTATTTCCTTTAATGTCAAGAATGTCTTGTACATAAAGTCCAAAGCATACCTTAGGGGCCCAACTTATATCATTTGGTTTGCTTGGCTTCTCCTCTTCACTGTCTGCTTTGACCGGGGCTTTCACTTGTATTTCTCCCGTTCTGCTCTGGCCGTTGACATAAGGAGGAGCAGCAAATCGGTCAGTGGTGTCCCTCTGACGAATGCGACCTCCTTTAGCTCTGTAGTCTGCCAACATCTTAGCGAGATCCTGGCTGCCGCTGAGCTGTGCTGTGATGCGGGTGCTGGTTAGGCTGTGGGACGGGAGGATGTCTAAAGCTTTCACCGGGACACAACCATTAGTCTGGCCACTAAGGAAGGACGGTGAGGCCTCTTTGAGGAGCTGTCGCTTTCTGCGTCCGTCTAGTTCCTTTAAATCCTTGTTGAGGAGCGGGGATAGGTAGACCTGCGGTATAAAAGATATACAGAATTGCAGTGAATGTATTTTTTCAATAGATATTTTAAGGCATTAACATCTGTAAACACTCAAATACATTTTCTAATCAATTCTGTAGCTCACCCTTTACATTTTTCAGTAGGGTTTACAATTTTAATCAAATGTGGTAAAGTAATGCTGAACTAATATGAAAACAGCATTACTTGTATTTGAATTTGGCAACCTAAAGTTTGCAGTACACAATTTTCATATGGTGATTAAGTTTTTTTAAAGACTTTTTTTAAAAACTTAATAAATTGCACCGTGATATTTCAGTAGGGGCAATCCTACACTCTACTTCTAGCTTTTGATTAAGATGAAGCGTTGCAATATGTGTTTAAATGTAAACCAATCTAAAGGAAGTCCAGTACCTGTTCAGGAAAGTAATCCCTGCTGGGGCAATGCATGCCAGCCGGAGTGAGAAGGAATGGTTCTTTAAATGTGATAAAGGGTGAAATGCACAGTATAATGTCCTTGAGCTCCTGTTTGAAGGTAGCAGAAATAGATTTTAGGCGGTCATCAGAAGAGGCCACCTGCTCCGTCACAAAGAGTCCTGTATCATCCTGCAGAGGGTCACGGAACAATCTGGGAGTGGATGACTCTGAGCCGTCGCCATCCTCCAGACCAAGAGATCCTCTTTTGATTTCATTTTCCTCCTCCACTGTTTCACCTTCAGATGCCCGGATGAGAGTGTCCGAGCCCATTTCCTGGTCTTCTTCCAAGAGGAATGGAGGAGAAACCGCTAAAGAAGGTACAGGAGGGCTGGAAAACGGAGAGGAGGTCCTTGTGTCAGTGTTCTCACCCTGCTCACATACAATAGGACAGGGAGAAATGGTATTCAGTTTGTCTGTGCCATTATCTGTTCTATGTTCTTTACAAGAAGACTCAGATAAAGGTAGGTCTGCCTGAAGTTGGCCTCCTTCAACAGAGTTGTCAGTAGATTTTTTGTCACTTTCTTTTTCTGTTATTTCCATCTCTGTTGCTTCTCTGTCAGCATCCTGTTCCTCTGCTGTGGAGCCCTCCAGCAAACAGGGAAAGGATGTGCTTGGAGCCAGGTTTGGAGGCATGGCAAACTCATCCATGAGAAATGAGATCTCCAGCTGCGAGTGGTAGGCTACACACACCATGAACATGATGATCTCCTTAACCCTGGAGAGCTCATACTCTGAAGCGCCTCGGAGTTTGATGGAGCATCCCAGATGAGGAGGGCAACCTTCGAAAAACATCAGTGTCTTTACTTCATCTAGAACAGAGAGAAAAACACAGTTTGTCAAAATGTCACTTCAATATCCTAGTATAGGATTTCCTTATATATGATGCTCACTGTTCGCCAGAGTGAAGGGTTGCATGTAGAACTTGTGGCAGGTCCCTAGACGAGGTTTGGTGAGGAGCTGGTCCATGGACATCACCAGGTCTCCCTGAGTCATACGACTGACCCTGTCCAACACTTGCTGTATGGACATTATTATACACATGAGCAGTCAACTTTAAATTTGTCTTATAATTTTGTAATTGAGCTTTTTATTAATGTCTACTCACCGGTTTGACATTAATGACTAGAGTGATGCCGTGCTCCAGCAGCATGTCCTGTGCAATACGAGACACAGTCTTCTCCACCAGTACCAGGTTTGGACGGACATCAACAATGCGCTGAACATAGTTTTTAAGAAATTCTTTCTCCTGAGGAAAAATAAAAATAAATACAACAACTGAAGGTGTGTGTATTCATACTGTCCAGTGACTTACTGACCTGTAGCACAATTGGCTCAATGCAGGTAAACTTGGTCTCCTCTCTGTACAGATACTCTATGGAGCACTTAAGCAGCAGGATTTTGGGATTCTTGATGTAGGGGTTCATCTAATTAAAGAGTGAGGAGTTATTTTGTTAAACACATCTGAGGCATATCATCTTCTGTGTCAAAACCCTCAGTTTTTCTCAGAGAAACACAAAATAGATTATTTTGTTTTCACAGAGGAATCTTTGTTCACCTTTTTATGAGCAATGTTCTTGGTGCATACAAAGCCATTTACCATCGTTGAGTCAAATTTTCTTCCTCCAGGAATCTAAATCACAAATAAAGATGAGCTTTGTGTTTGAAACTATCTTAGCTTAAAATCTAATCAGAGTATTTATGTCAGTCACATGAATGCATTCACTTACCAAGATGAAAATGGAATAACAACATTTTAAATCAATGGCTAACCTTTTTTATGTGGACAAGCTGGCGAATGTCCATGTCATCATCACAGTTTCGAACGTCAGGGCGTACTGTTTGGACCACCTGCCGCACAACAGGGACTATGATGTCCCGCCAAGACAGTGACAGAGACTCACTGTACAGCAGCTGCTGCAGCAGCGCCATCATGTGGCTGTGATTAGCAGAACTAAAATAGAAGAACAAATGCAGAGGTCATAAATAATTAGGTTTTCAGGGAATTAGTAAAAAAAAAAAAAAAGCTACTAAGATAATAGTTGCCCTTATTTAAGTTAAAAAGCCGTCTTAACTCACAGAAGCCTCTCCATGGCCTTCTTCTCCCCATTTTCTTCTCTGAGTTGGTCTAGTGAGCTGTGGTGCCAGCCCAGTGGAGTAAACAGCATGTCCTTAGCTTTCTCCTCCACACGTCGGTTAAAAAGAGATTCTTGAAGGATAAAGAATCTTTGTTCAGATTTAAGCAACCTCAAACTCCAGCTAACACTATTAGATTAGAGGCCCTACCTTTAATAAAGGCATCACTTATGACAATGTTCTGACCTCCATCCTCAGACACAAGAAATTCAGCTGAAAGAGGAGAGAAAGAAAGAAATGTACCAAGCAAAATAAAACTGAATTACAGCAGAGGCATCATGAGTTTATCTGAGGTCTAAATATAATCTAATAGCTAAAATCTCTGAAAGAAGCCAGGGTCATACTAAAGCACTTTATATTTAATAATGAGAATTCAATTGGTCTCCAAGGTTCAATAAAAAATATACATTTAGGTTATCTAAAGTGAGGTACATCAATGAT
Source organism: Rhyacichthys aspro (assembly GCA_036850595.1). NCBI lineage: Eukaryota > Metazoa > Chordata > Actinopteri > Gobiiformes > Rhyacichthyidae > Rhyacichthys > Rhyacichthys aspro. The sequence continues at coordinate 13,048,900 of CM072168.1, forward strand.
GTCAGTGTATACCTTTCTGCTCAGTGGCAGCGGGAACGTGTGGATACTTGGACTGTTTCTTGATGTGAAAGTTCACATTGTTTTGTTCCATGTTGAGGTTAATGGAAGCAGCTGAGTCACTATCCACCACTGAGTGGAAACTACTGACAGATGTTCTCTTGCTGGGGCTGGCAGAATCTGGACAGAGAAAGGAGTCAAAAAGGTGAAAAAAGAGGCAATGTAACTTTAGCTACATTGTAAAAGACAGTTTTAGTACCAGATACATACTGGGCATGGTGTACTCATCTGCAAGCTGCTCTGTGTCGCTGTCATCAAACTTGATGTCCTTGAACCAAGAAGGCTCAGACTGTCCTTCTAAAGAGTTCACACTGTCACTGTCTGGAGAAGGCGTTTCGGAGAACTCTGTACTCTGGAGAGCGGACACTGAGACGTCAGCATTTTTCAACTTAACAAATAAATCAATTCTTGTTTAGGGTTTAGTAATTGCTGCTGAATCAATATAACCTTGTGAATACATTTTACAGCATGTGTTAAACTTGTGTAAGACCAATTTCAAAAATATAAAATATAGTATAAAGAGCATAAAAATGGGGGGGTAACTTAAATGGGATTTAAAAGTTAATGTGTGTTTTTCCTTACCTGGAGGGGGCGGTAGAGAGCATACTCATCCCTGAACAGCTGGTCATTGTGGGTGAGACAGTCCAGCCAGCGACCATCCACTAGCGCTTGGCCAATAGCAATTGCCTGAGCCCTGCCCCACAGAAGCATTAAAGGAGAAAGTTAAAATCAGCAGCCTGGTTTTAATCAGCTAAGTTCAAGTTATTATTTACAAATTAGCTTAAAGAACAAAGCTACCCAGATGTAGTAAGTTATTTTGCAGTTGATCATGTTGAAGGACTTAAGTGTAACAGAAAGGTAAGGCATTTTCCTAAAAATAATGTTGAGTGAAATGCTACCTGGTGGAGATGGTGCCATTCCTAAGCAGCCAGTTAACAAGCTCCTTTCCCACAATACAGTTGGGGTAGGTCCTCAGCCAGTATCTGTGATCCTGGAACTCCATGCCTGTACTATTGTGGCAGATTTTCTTCCATAGTTCCTTCAGCTGGGATGAGTCCTACAAAACAAACACATCATCACAGTTTCTAAATAAAGAGATGGAAACTGAAGAATTGAGGAAAGCATTAAAAAGAAGTAGTCACCAGCAAAATTTTCCTTTCTTCCTCACTGTGGTCTATTTTGCTGCCACTTTTGGAGGCTGACAGGGCCCGACTGGGAGGCGGGCTCACTGAGCTGTCATAGGAAGGCCCCATGGTGCCGCCAGAACGATCGAGTGACAGGTTGGTCACACTGGCAGACCTGTTGAACACACAAATTAAAATGGTGTCTCAATCAAACTGCAATGTGGACAGTTAAAAGCAACAAATCAGGTGACTGACCTCTTCCTTGCTGGTGATTTGCCTATGTCTTCCTGCAGTGTTGAGAGTCTGGAGCTGAGGCCACTGTTTTGAGGTTCCTGGTGAATCATACTGATGCACAAACACAAACATATGCAGCTGTCATATGTGCTTTTTTATGCATTATGCACGCCATTTAACTCAGGGTACTTAGTGAATTATTGCAAAAGATGATTTGATTATAGCACTAGGGAGTGTTAAGCTTTACTTAGACACAACTAATAAGGAAAAAAAATGAACAAACAGCTAGACTCACGTCTTTCTCATCCCAATAGGAGCTTTTCTATGCCAGGAGAGAGAAAGGAAAAAGAATTTCTTTGAGGCGGGTTGATAGAGATATAAGCAGGAAGCTCACTGATTCCAAAAAGTAAAAGTAACAGATTTAAATGCAAAATAAGCAAAGAGTACACATTGACTGTTAAACAATCACTTTATTGTTCATGGATTAGCAATTGAATCAGTTTAACCTGTTCTGTTACTATCTTACTTATTAACTATTACATTTGTTGCGTAGTTCACACATTTGACACATTACATATGTTTCAGTGAGTAGTTTAATAATATAACCTATCATGTCAACTGCCCTACAATTATTTAGATATTCCGTAGATGATGATACGTGTTTCATTAATCTTAACCATGCACAGAGCACTACCATAAAACAAAGATCAATCAAACAGCAAGAAAGTCAATGCATTAAAAGACAGAGCAGAGTCAGAGGGAGCAACAGGGCACCATATTAATAGTCTACAATAATATAATATATATAAAATATTATAAACACAAAACATACACAATTACAACTAAATTGTGAATTTGGTATAAGATGAACACTTATTAATGTTACTGGTTTTGTGGATGTGTGCATTTACCTCTGCCAAGTTGAATCTTCCTCGAGAAAAATGTTCCTGCTAGCCTTGCGCCCACCCACAGGTGTCCTGGGCTCACTGGGCTCTAACACACATACAGAGCAAGAGTCCGACAAAGAACTCAGGTCTTCTCCTATAGAGCCCGAGTCAGCTGAGTGAGCGTAGTTTAGTGCTAATTTACGACAGTATGTACATGCGCGTAAATCTCCTGGAAAGAGGCAAAGAAAAAAGGTGATTATTTTTATCTAGATTCTAAAAAACACATTAAATCTGATACCGTAACATATACCTGTGTATCCCATAAACTTTCCAGGAATTTCCTGGTTGCAGCAACGACTACAGAAGATCTGCCCACACAGTCGACAGTGGTGACGGCGACGGAAAGTAGTAAACTTCTCGTTACAGTCATAACACTCCTTGCACTGGCTGTCTGGCATCCAGTATTGTTTCAGATCACTGTCCTAGAACAAAAAAAATAGACTCGTCAGTCAGCATTTAGTTGCAAGATGGTGTATTGACACACAATTTATAATATTGTGAGTTCATATTACAGGCAACTGTTACCTGACTCTTTCCCTCCATTATTTCCTTAAGCCTCTTTAGCGCTGTACGAAGTTGTACAGCTGTGCGTGGATCATGATTGCTTAAAGATGCATCAGATTTCCTGCTGCTGTCTAAAACCATGCACACACATACACACACACACACATAAACACAAGAATTAACGTATCTCGAATCTTAAAAAGGTTTGTTGCTTTACCTTTGACTTTGTCTACATATTTTAAAATAATCTTTGATTAATTTCATTTACACCTTTTTGCACATTGCACACCTTTATAATAACTTTGTCAGGTGATAAAGATAAGAAATAAAATGCATTGGAACTGATGCATTTTAAAAACTCAGTTGGAAACAAAAAGGTGAGTTTTGTTAGATTTAAAATAATGGCAAACACTGTTCCAACTATTAGTAGCTTAGTGTAACATTAGGGCAAACCAAAAAGCTAAAGTAATACTGCTCTAAAAAAGCAAAACCAAACGTGCCCATGTGCACACACATGCACCTATATCAACAAACCAGTTAAAAAACTTTTGTCTAAAAGTGTTACAGTGAAACCAAAAGCTTTTTACAATAAACTTCACAGTGCAAAAAGCCCTCACCTGGCCAATCCACTGTAACAGAAAAGACATAAGAATGGTTGTTACAGCCTTCAGTAAACACACAGTTTACATAACATATGCAAACCCCAAGTAAGTAACCATGTTTTCACTATAGCTGCCAGAACCCCAAACCAAAACAAACCCAATTTAGAAAAAGAAAGTCCTTTTTTTGTCTATTTCATGACTCTACAATAGATTTTTATTTACACAGATGAAACTTATAAAGTTATAGTAGCATTTATATGTATATTTCACATGCAATCCTTTTGTTTTGCAAATCATTTCTATTGTTAAATATTTAGAGCTCAAACACTAAGAGTTTACAGAGTTATGTGCCTCTAGAGAGCCTGAACAAGAGTAGTGAGATTTAATCTTAGGCCCTGTCAACACTATTATCTGTGTCTTGATTAGTTTAACAGGGCAGACAATTTGAAAACAAATCAAGTAAGAGTTTAAGTGTTGCATTTGTCTAACACCCCCTTGTAACAAATCAGAGAAATTAGAGACACCTTTGTCAGTTTTATAATGTTATATGTCAAGAATTAAAAGTTAAGCTGAAAATGTCTAGGGGAATAAAATCAATTTTCCATCAAATATTTCTAGCTTCTAATCTTTAGGGATCACATAACTATGCTGATGGGCTGGTTAAGTATGTATATGTCAAAACAACATGATTGTAAATGTCTAATAACACTAAAAATGTATTTAATGTATTAAAACATTAAAAACTAAACTGACGGATATATAATATATTTAAACTTGGCAGTGGCAACAAAACAGGCAGTTTGAGAATGCCTTTCTCTGCACAGCAAAAAACAAAGCAAAATCCTGAAAAAACAATATACGTCTGCGTCTACAACATATAATGTATTAAAAAGATTTGGGTTACCTGAGGCAGTGGAGGTGCGTCGGAGATGGTCAGGGTGCTGTTTCCGGTGTGATCTTGCTCCATGGCTGGAATGGGAAGGACTGGTGGACCAGCTCCTTCTCTCTGACTGAGGAGAAGGGGATGGCACATCTGTTTTTTCTGAAACAGAAGAGGGAGGGCGTCCCTCCTCTGAACAAACACACATTGGTTCTGTGTTAGCACTACCAAAAATTATATTGTATATTATAATTTATGGGTGAACTACATATTATTTATAGTAAATTACACAGTAAATCCTGAAATACTGTATGCCTAACGCTCTATTACCAATTTATATGACTAATATCAACAAAGCCCATCAGATTTTGTAGTACATCTGATCTGATCTTTCAAAAAAATCTGACGTGTGCCTTCTCAATTATATTAAATGGACCATAGTTCTATTGTATTTTTCTATCTTACAAAAACAAGGTATACCAAAAAAAATTGTAGAGATATGTAAGGAGACTGTAAAAGAGTATAAAATGAATAAGAGAACAGAATTAAGGGGAACGTAACTGACAATTACAGGAATACAAAATTTAGCATCCAGTGAGGAACTCTTTACTTTGCGTCATTTCTGTATTTTTTTTCAGTATTTGATGGATTGGATTTTTGTATACATATAAAATGTCAAATGTGTTCTTATTTAGTCCACTAATCTGTTTGTAAGACACATGAAATAAACTTATGCAGGACTTTAAAGGCCAACATGTGACTGATTGCTGACTGGTTCCTGGCCTTGATCCAAGCAGGCAATTTTTATCACATGACCTCACAAGACTGAAGCTATTTGGTATGACTTCCTCAAATGACAGCAAAAGAATACACTGGATAGTACTTGATATACTGTTCTGTTTGAACTTCAAAGTAGTAACAGTAATTGCTTTTTCTGAAATGAACTGATATGAAATAAAATCTTCTAATGGTACCAATTAGTTAGGGGTTGACAAATACTAAGAGGAAGATTAGACAGTTAAACATACTAGAATAGAATCAATTATGGTAATAGTATCTTTTTTTAGATAATAAATATGGAAGCTGAGTTAATTAAGGAATGAATTAAGTATACTTTCCTATATCCATGCCTTTCTATATTCTACAGTGAAGGTAGATATACCTGACCTTTGTTGTTGAATCGAAACAAGCTGACAAATGAGCTGTACGCGGATCGGAGTGGAGGCTCGTCCTGCTCTGGTGTTAGTGGTTTAAAGTGAGTCAAATGTGAGGGGCTGGTGGGAGAAAGGACAGGCGGCTCAATGCTCCAGTCAGTTGAGGATGAAGACGAAGACTTGTCATCAGCAGCCATGTCACATTTACTCCTGACAGAGAGACAAATACATAAAGTACTTTAACAGATACCCTTATATAGTAGACTGAAAATATGATTATTTTATTTTTGTTGGCATGATCTTTTGAGGTCATCAACAGTGTCACACAAATCACATGGCAAACATAAACAGAAATGCAGGGTACCTCAAAGTTATTTAGTTAATTGTGCTAAACAAACACAGTTATTAAATTAATAAACAAAACACAACAAACTTCCTCAAATATGGCGACCATAAAGTAATCAAAAATAATATAAATTTGGTTAATTAGCATTAAAAAAACAACAACTTTAGTCTAAGTTTATTATTGTCACTAAACGTTCACCCTTTTCACTTGTTGTAATATCATTTTATAAAACATGAAACGTACCATGCAGTAATTCAAACATTTTAAAACATTTTTGATACCAATTATAAATAATTGTTTTTAATCAAGCACATATGGTATTATATAGCCATTCTGAACACATCCATGATATTGTATTAATGTTAAAGGCGGCTCAATAACACTATGTTGGAGCTACAGCTAATGCGCTAATCGACAATTAAAAATCTCTCTTTGAGTTACCCTTTGATTACAGCAACATAATTGATGTTCGCCGTGCATGCCATTTTAGATCAAATGTACAGGAAATGGAAATAGCAGAAGTAGCATAACAACAGCCTGTGCAAAAATCATGTGACCACAACAGGCCAGAGCATGGCTGCCTAGATATTTGACAGCCGAAAAAGGCTTTATTTCATCTGACAAAATAGACAGCGTACACCGCGAAAAGAAAATAATGCTTGCTCTCTCCGGAAGGATATGACAATGACTATAATGCTGCTACACAATAACATCAGTAAAGTTAGTCAATTGTTAATACTTAAATAGCAAGGCACAAACAAGTAACATCCTGTTCATTTGCCGCATTCGCACACGAATTAATGTCTCGACTGGAAAATCCATGGTAGTTTAAATGGTCGTCTTCTTAAGTAAACGACTCACAATTAATACAAAGTTATCGTTTGTCCACAAACAGTTAGCTTTGAAGATTGTTGTGGATCTGTTAAACCAGCTAATATTAGCATATGCTAGCTAATCGATCTAGTATCTGGAAAGCAAATGATGTTTCATAAGATCAAAGTGGCACGACACTAGATATAGTAAGTTACCCGTTTAGTTATGAAATCCACATCACTCTATTAAGCACTCCCCATTGAAGACAGCCAAAAGACACCCGAAAAATAGAAAGCCGACTCCCACAACACAAATAGACCTGACAAATCGAACCACGCACGCAATCTTACTGGTTAAGACAGAAGCAACAGCTCCACCATCAACATCGATCGTTTAGAATCCACAATGGTTTATTTATACTATGTATACATTATAACAAGACGTATGTTTGATTTTTGGGATCACATTATTTATTGTGTGTAAATGTAATGTTTAGATAAATATTTTCCACTGAATACGCGCCAGGAGTTTTGCGCATGCGCAAACACATGGCGGTCTTTTTATTTATGTTCAAAGACCGTGGTTCAAAATCGCATGAATGTTAGGGTTTGGATTTGGATGCGTTTCTCCCCTTAAATTCACGGAAAATCGTAAGTGCTGCTTGGTCGTGTTTTAATATAAATATTGCTTCTGTAACGACGGTCATTATTTGGCAGTTAGCATATCTGCAGCACACTCTACTATGGTAAACTTAGCTATTTTTTTCTCACCCGTCATAATATATTAGCTTGCTAACAAAAGAAGATGAAGAGATGGAATGGCTTCAGATGTTTTTTCCTGCCATGTTAGATATACATTCGTGCTTACCATCTAACGTTACTCTTTTCCACTGGATGTAACTGTTGATAGATTGACTTCATTGATCACATAATGACGTTACCTGGAAGGACTATGGCATCTTCAAAGGCTGCTAAGCAGGCTTCAGCCGCTGCATCAAAGGTCAAAAACAAAATGCTTAGTAAGTGTATACATTAGTCAAACTTTGCACGTTTATTATAGCTTCACATATTAATGAAAAAATGAAAAACAGCAAAACAATTCTGCCCTTTATGAATATCAACCCTCTGCTCCATACCAGACACATCCTCCTTTTTTAAGGTCTCCTTAAAGACCAACAACAAGGCTTTAGCAGTGGCTTTGGCAGAAGAAAAAGTAAAGAGCGCGCATATGGAAAAGATTATTGTTTGCCTCCAGAAACAAGTTGAGGGGCTGTGCTTTGAGTTGGCAGCAAGAAAATACAAGCACAGGAAACTGGTGAGTTTGTATCTTTCCTCCTGTGAGATTTATTGTTTGCCTGATATATGTACTCTTACTGCCATCTCTTAAGATATTAATATTTACTGTGCTTTTTCACTTTTTGACATGGTTGCTCTCTCCGTTTATAGCTCCTCATTTTGAAAAATCTACATAGCAACACATTACATCACTTGGATATGGCGGTAGACCTTTTCTCCTCTGATACTGTAAGCATGTCAATATTACCAACATAGTAATATTAAAGACATTAATATTAATAACATTCATTCATTTTCTGCCGCTTAGTCCCGTTTTGGAGTGGCGGTAAAATTAATAACATAAAGTTTTAAATTAGGTTAAACTAAGGATATAAATATGACAATAAATGAGTGTGTAAATGATAGCAAGTACACATAATTATGTTTTTTTCCTCTAGGATTTCCCAAATTTATCTGTTGACCGCCAGACCAGCTCTGCAAATATTAGGAATGAAATAGTCGCAATGGAAAGGTAAGTACAAAGGTAGATATGCTGTATGTTTTAGTGTCTTGTATCAGTTTCACTGTTACTATTATTGTACTTCTCTCAGTCCTCCAGATCAGTTAAAATCTCAGCCAGAAATCTCAGAGGATTTGTTATGTCCACTCCAAAATATTACAGAAGATCGAAACATTTCAACAAAAGACTTCATTGTACCGCAAAGAGCCAAAAGTTCCATGGGTCTTTGCAATGGTATACTGCAAATGGTTTAGTTTTTATGCAGTTGGGTTGGAATTTCCAGTATAATTAATTTCAAAAATGTCTTCCAGATAACAAAGATATTGAAAGAAGTTTTACCATCCAGCCTGCACAGACTCTTTCATCAACAATGTCACGTCCTTCCAGCATCTTAAGTGATGAAGTAGAGAGGCTATCAATGATGTATTCCCAGAATGGATATGATCTAAATTCAATACCTGGTTTTCAGCATAGTGAATCAGTTGAAAGCATCTGTGAAAAACCAAAACCTGTTCTTTCTGAACATGAGCAGTGTAACAAACAAGAGAAGACTGTACTTCTAAACATGACAATGGAGACCACTGTAACTAATACTACTGAGATAGTTACTGTTGGGAAGAATACCAAAAAATCTGTCTCTTCTGACAAACCGAAAAGAAAAAAGACCAAGAAAGAAGCATATGCAGCCAGCAAAACTGACTTTCCACCCGAAACAGATGGGTTCACTGACATTTTTTTGCAGAAGGAAATTAGAGCAATAAATGATTCTAAAGGCACAGAGGTTTTTGAGCCAAGACCGGCCAAAACACAGTGTAAAAGTGGTATTGTCTCTCGGATACCAAAATTAACAAAATATGAACCTGTTAACCCTAAGAAAAAGGAAAAGCAGAAGCCCATTGACAACGCTAAGATAGACGTGGAGATCACTGACACTCGCTTACCAGACCTGGATGATTTCTTTAAGGATATTGACAGTCGGTCTGCTGATACATGGGCATATGCACAAATAAAACCAGACGAAATGTCCAACGTCAACTGCAGGAGGTCCAAAGCTAAAAGTCGGAGAGAGTCTTCAGCCTCAAAGAAACCAAATTTCACCTTTGCACCTTTGCCTTCTGATGAAACCATGGGAGAAAGTGATTTGGCTTTATTGGAATCTACACATCTTTTAAGGAGCCCTGAAACTGAAAACCAAGAGAGGGAAAAATCAAAACCATGGGACCATAACAAATCAGATACAGGGTCTGTTGACTTATTCCTAGATGGTTATTTTAAAGCAGATCAGTCTATCAGTGCCAGTCAAAATACAGTAATACATCATGATCTCACAGAAGTTAGTTCAAAAATTAACTACAGGAAGACCAGAAGTAAAAGGGTGTCTCCTGCCATCAGAAAGACTTTTGACCTTCCTCCTCTGCAATGTCAGGAAAATGACAATGATAGCCACTGTATACATGTGGAGTCGGCCACTAATGAAGTGGTGCAAGAGACCAAAAAACAGTCCCTTGTTTGCAATGAACATTTGTCAGAACAAGAAGATTCTAATAAACCAAGATGGGAAATATTGACTCCTACAAATCCAGATAGAATCCATAAATCACAATGTAGAGGAACCTTTGTAATATCAACTAACAATGTTAGCCTTCCATCAAATACAGCAGCAGCCGACTCAGGGAATGAAATTACGTGTGTAAGATCCAGTGGTGAGACATTAAAACCAAGAAGTGTCTTTGATGCAATGCTGTGTAATGAAGCTCCTGTTCATGAAACACCAAGCTCCTGTAAGCGTCCCTGGGTGGCTACTCAGGATTTAGAAAACCTTCAAGCTGACCAGAACCTGAAAGTAGCCATAGATAATGAAGAGTCTATTTTGTTTGTAGACTTTCAACAACCAAAAAAAGCCAGAACAGAGCAAACAAGAAAAGCAAGCACAAAAAAAACTGTTCAAAAGGTGTGCACTGAAAGAAAAAAGAAAAATGCACATAGTCAGAGCAAAAAAGAAGTACAGTCTGATTATCAAGTGTCTAACATTGTGGACTCCAGTGATTCCACTGCACTTCATGAAACAGAGCCTCATAAAACAAATAAGGCTGTTGATAATTTACAAATGTCTGATTTACTTTTTGATCCACATGAGGAGGACAGTTTCTTGACAGGTGTTTGTGAAACAAAGTCTAAGATGAACAGGAACCTAAAACAATATAGAAAAACGTCAAAATTACATGTGCCTAGAAACCCAAGAGAGACATTTGTTGTGTATAGCCACTTTTCGTCAGACCAAAGCAGGGGCATGAGAGAGACTTGTGATGGGGTCGTGCGTCAGAGCCTAGAACTTGTTACGGATGAGATGCCACCGTGGCTGACTGTAGATGTAAACACTGCTGACACTGAGGTGGGCTCTGTGCTCTGTAGTCCCAGGAGAGAGACAAGTGGCAAGATTGATACAACAGAGGAATCTGCAGCTATGACAACTGAAGGCCCCCCAGGTATTGTTTTGTTTGTTTAAAAAGAAAACTTGGCCTCTAGTGCCTCACTTGCATCTCCTGCAGCCACATATGGTTTTTATATGAGTGTCATGGACAAGCTTGTGGTCTGTGTTCAACTGCTAGTTTAAAAAATGCTTAGAATGCTTTGTAGTAAGACATTAAACATCCAAATTATGTCAAGGAATAGATCATAGGGCATCTACAAGTCATAAGTTCTTTCGATTTTGGTTGTGTTGCAGCCGGAAGAGTCCTAACATCACTGACCAACACAATTTCAACCCCAGATAAAGAAAACTCAGGAAGAACCCGGCGACGGAATGGTGTTGTGAGTTACAAGGAGCCACTCCTGAACAGGTGAAATGTTTCTCAGTTCCATCATTTTACTAAACAAATACAATTTCAGTATCAATGTAATAATTATTATTTATTGTTTTCCAGCAAAATAAGACGTGGGGATAAGTTTACAGATAGCATGTTTTTGCGTTCACCAGTGTTCAAGAACAAGAATGACAGGAAAAAATCCAAGAAAACTACGACTCACCAGAAGTCAGAAAAGTCTATGCTTGATGACTCATAATTTTTTAAGTCTTTTTTTTACTTTTGGCTATTTAATGTTATTGAATAAAAACTTTTCAACCTTTTTTTAAATGCCTTTCCAGGTATTCTTATGTAATCCAATATGTACACATTTGTATGTTTTAAACTCTCAGCTGCTTGGTTTCCAGTGATGTATAGTTGCGTATTGTCACAGAGATTGACAGGAGGTCAGTCATGAATTATTGAGATTGTTCACCTGAGACGTCTGTCCTGTGATCCACATTATTGTTTTCCTTAGTGCTCAAAGGCTTGTGTTCCTCAGTATAGGAAGCCAGCAACCATGTTTTTGATTTTCAAGTGCATTGCCAGTTAATAGACTAACTTTGGTGAGTACTAATTCTTGCACGTGTGTTTAATAGTGTTAATTAACACCTTTGCATGTCAATTGTATTCCATTGTGTTGTCTATTGTAATAAAAATATAGTGTCTACTTTCAAGTGGATTTTGATTACTGGGTAGCTTTGTATTGCCTTTGTGATTGACTTTGGGGCCCCATTTAGGTATATAGTTCATGTGTACTTACTGAGGCAGACAACAGGCCATCCATTTTTTTAGACATTACATTGTGTCATCAAATATCTTCTTAAAATCAATTTCAGTTTGTGACATTTTTTGTTTACTCATTTAGACAAGGGGAAAATGTAGGTACTCCAAAATGGCATATTTGTGTTTGTCAGCAGCTTTCATAGATGAGAAATATCCATCCAGACAATGGGAGCAAGGAAATTGAAAAGAGATGTCGAGGCTCTACTGTGAGTTGAGAGTGACCCAACATATCTAATAATTGTGGCATGGCTACAGTGGTATATTTAAGATGTTTTTTTTCTACTTTACAAAGTGGTGACTACATTGGACAGAGAATCAGAGAGAATTCTTTTGATCCAAAAGGAAAAGGGAGCTCCACCATGCTGGATGACCTGGTAGAAACCTAACATTTCACAGACATTTGTAGAAAACACATCCTGAAATGTTTTTGTGCTGTTCATAGGCCCATTATGATCTTGCAATTAGCGTTGCCCTTTGGTGGTTGAATAAAGAAGAGGGGCGGTATGTGTTTGACAGAGACATCATGTAAGCTGCTTGTCTGTATCATCATCTCAAATTCTCTGTTCAAAAATGACAGGTTAAACATTTTCTTCTTTAGTGGAGGAACCAGCAACCCAGGAATTGCCCAGTATCCCAACCGCTTAGAGCGAGAAGCTATGATCCTGTCGTCTTTTGCTGGCGTAATTATGGTGGGTGTCAAGAATACTTTACTACTTTACTTTTAATCACTACAAAAAAAAAATCACTACTAAAAATTCAGCACTACAACACAGCCAGTCACCTGTATAACCAAGTATTCTATAACCTTAGATAATATGCTTTATGCTCCTAACCAAAGTCTAGATTTGATTCATTTAGGCCTAATAATGAATGCAATAATTTGTAGATATCAACATCTGCTGAAATCCAACATAAATCCTGTACTTTTCTGTAGAATAAGCTGCCATTGGAGGAAATCTTGGCTCTGTACAAGTGTAAACCAGCTGCATCTTACCCCAACGACCAATCTAAGGTATGGTGAAGCTCTTGTTTAGCACTGATATTGAAAAACGCAAAACTTTACAAATTTCAAACCTTTTTTCCATCTCAAGGCAGCTATTGTCTACCCCTTTACTCTATCCTACCATCCGTTCGCTATGCTCGCCTCCTACAAGGCCGTGCACCACTCCAAGAAGCACAGTGAGTGTGTGCATTTAAAAGATCTAAAATCACATACAGGATAACATGAGCAACCCTTCAAACCTTGTCTAGATGAAAAGTTGAAAAGATGGCTCTCTGAGAAGGCAAAGGCTAACGCTCCTCCAACTCGTTCAGTACGGTCTTCATCATCTTCCTCATCTCAGTCTTTCTTAAGTGTAAGTCATTGCATAAAAGGATTTAATTCTATATTAACAATTTTCCCTGGATATCATGATGAATTACACTTGATGGGTGTGAACTTTATTTCTATCACAGGACAGCAGTGAGTATCAGGAGGAAAGAACTGAGCATTATGAAGGTTCACAGGAGTCTCTACAGGACTGAGGACACGACTAGCATCACCTTGTGTCCATATCTTTTTATTACAGGCATAGGCATTGTGGTATCATTTTACAATATTCTAAACACTTTGTATTATCATCAAAGTTTAATGCACTTTTGTGTTAATTTGTACTTAAAGCTGCTGTAATGAGTGCAACAGTCTCTACAGATTCTTTTAGCGGTTTACCGCTTTATTCGTGTCTGTCTTATGCCTTTTTGTTCATAAAATGTGTCCATAGTAGGGCTTTTAGTATAAACATTTAAACAATTCTCAATAAAACTCCAAACCCAGTGTTATACATTTCCCAGCTGGCTTTGTGATTTTGTGATGACCTCTGACATTCTGTTTGCAAAGTTTAATCCACTCGATGATGGATCAGTGGATAAAACTCTGATGTCCATATCAATAAAAGGGGGCGCAGTGGGTCAGTAATTTGCCTAGTTGGAGTTTTGCTTTGATGATTCAGGGATTTTCACTGTATGCCCAGGATCAGGACTTTTGGCAGCCATGCCAGCTTGTTAAATCCCCAGTCATTGAAAAAACAGCTAAAGTGGGATCTGCTAACCTTTTGATTGAGGTTTATATAGCAGGGCTGCGCTTACAGCTTTGTGAGACCACCATTTTAGTGCAGGTGACCAGCTCCAGCACACTGTCCAGGATGAGTAGTAAGGTAAGACTGTCTTCCTAAATATTTCATTCACATTGAGACTAAGTTATGTCTATGTACATATATCTTCATCAAATCTTGCTGTGAATGAAGCAATTTTATTTTTGTTTATTATTTACAGTTTAGACCTATATTATATTTAGCACAGCTGTGTACAGAATATTAATAGCTCCCACTGGGCATTTGGTTGCAGTTTCATTGTATCCGTAGCACATATATACAACAAGTATACAAAAGAATGAGAAAAAAATAATCTATAGTTGACCGAATACATGACAACATTGGTAGTTGTAGTTTTGAAGCCCAAATTTCACCTCTTTGTCACCCCTCTTTGGCCCAGATCATATTTTACGAGGACAGAAACTACCAGGGCCGCTCTTATGAGTGTGAAACCGACTGCCCTGACATGCACCCACACTTCAGCCGCTGCAACTCTATTAAAGTGGAGAGTGGCTGCTGGGTGCTGTACGAGAAGCCCAACTACACCGGCTACCAGTACGTCCTCACCAGAGGGGAGTATCCAGACTACCAACGCTGGATGGGCTACAATGACACCATCCGCTCCTGCCGTACATTCTCTTATGTGAGTTTTTACACACATTGATCGCAGAGAATGGAGTAATTTTGTCATAAGGGTTGTATTGGAAATAATTTAATTTTTAGTTTATTGTGATAGTAATAATATGCATATCAAATACTGTGGTTCTTCAATACAGTGCAATATGATCAGCTATGACTAAAGGTATTTTTATAAGATGTAAGATACAACAAAACAGACAAAACAAAAGTTTAAATTGTGCATTTTTTTAATAATTGCATTATAGTTTAATTTAACAGAATTTGAGTGAATATATATAAAAAATAAAATTGCAAAGTCTTAGCATCTGTTTAACACAACTTGATCACAACTTGCCCATTACCTCTTTAATATTGATATTTGAAGAACAAATGAGATCATGAGATAAAGCTTTAGTCCCGCTACTATTCATTATGTTTAATAAAGTACAATTTTCATGGCATGAGAACATTACAGTGATGCATGTTGTGATTTTACACTGTCTGCTTCATATTTCTCCAGACCAGTGAAGGGCCCTATCGCATACGCATCTATGAGAGGCCTAACTTCCAGGGTCAGATGATGGAGTTCAGCGACGACTGTGAGTCAGTGCAAGAACATTTCCGCAGCCGTGACATCTACTCCTGCAACGTGATGGAAGGCTACTGGACCCTCTATGAGCACCCCAACTACCGAGGGCGCCAATACTTCATGAGGCCAGGAGAGTACCGCAAGTTCAGTGACTGGGGGGCCACCTGCGCTGCCACAGGCTCCTTCCGCAGAATCACAGAATTTTAAACAAAAAATAGATTCTTGTTTCGATAAGGTTGATTTTTGAATTCATTTGTTTAAAATGTGAATTTTAATTTCTTGTGTCTCAAGAAATCTGAAAAGTGGGACATAATAACATCAATTCTTAAGACACCAACTGAATTTTAATTTTGTATGCATAATAATGAGAAAATAAATGGAACTTACTATTCTCTGTGCCTGCGAATAAATATTTTGGTGTTGACCATGGACTAATTACTTCTGATCTGAGAACTGATTATCTTCTGCTTTATTATACTTACACATCCTATAGAAACAGGCATATATTCATACTTAATATTACAGAAAAGTTATTTAAAACAGTTTTACAAAGCTTTTACATCTGATTGTTCTAGCTCATGTTGTGGCTCTTGCTAGAAGCTGCAAACCCTACAAACGCAAACAGAGGATGTGACAAACAGGAGTAGGAAGACTCCTGTACGGTCTGTGCTGACAGCAGGCCTAATTATAATGACAAAACATTTGAAAACTACTCCCACAGGGTAGTGTATAAAAAACATTAAAAAACATCAACACAGAGAGAGCAGTTTGACCAACACTGCAGCCAAAATGGGAAAGGTATGTGCCAAACCATTTCGCCTCAGTAGCTCACTGTGTTTGATACCAAAACTGACAATTTGCCCTCTACACTATCTAATGATCATCTTTAGATCATCTTCTATGAGGATAGAAACTTTGGGGGTCGTTACTATGAGTGCATGAGCGACTGCTCCGATCTCCACTCAATGTTTGACCACTGTCGGTCCATCCGAGTGGAGAGTGGGATGTTCATGATCTATGACCGTCCAGGATACATAGGAAACCAGTACTTCATGAGAAGAGGAGAGTATTCTGACTACATGGGCATGACAGGAATGATTGACTGTGTCAGGTCCTGCCGCATGATCCCTGCGGTAAGACAAAAGATTTTCATGCTTGATCAAGATCAAATATCAAGGTCAAGTATTCTCAGGAAATCCACTGTAAATAATAAATAACAACAGCACACAAAAATATAAACTTGTTGATTTTGGTTTTATAGCATTGTTAAAATTACGTAAAAATGCAATGTAACATTTATTAATAGGAATGATTATATGAGAATTAATAGAAAGGTTTACTGAGACCTACAGATTTAAATTACCGGTAGGTTGAACCGAGTGACTGTTCTTTTTTGTATCTGACCTTTTGACCATTCTGCCTTCAGCACAATGGTGCCTTCAAGTTGAAACTGTATGAACATTTCGACATGGGAGGAGCAATGACGGAGCTGACAGACGACTGCTCCAACCTTATGAGCCGTTTCCGTATGTCAAATTTCAACTCCTGCAACGTGATTGATGGCCACTGGCTTGTGTATGAGCAGCCCCACTACAGAGGCCGTCACTACTACCTGAGGCCTGGCCAGTACAGGAGCTTCAGTGAATGGAGTGGCACCAACTCCAGGATGGGCTCAGTCAGACGGCTCATGGATCTCTAATGACAGAAAAACTATTCTTGTGAAGTGTCTACTCTTTGCATTGTTTCACACACTAAATAAAATGTCATCAGTGCTCAAATGTATTCAGTTTTGTTCCTGCTCTCTGGAGGGCATATTTTTTCTTACGGATGCCACAAACTCAAGGCCTGGCATTCTGTTTCTCATCAACAGTTTGAATAAAATAATGCAAGCACTGACATTTACCAAACTGAGACTCAAGTGTTTTTGTAGAACTGTCATTTCCTATACATATTTTTATTTGTAAATAAATAAAATTAAATAACTAAATTCAAAAAGTGTTAAACTGGAGATTATTACATTCGTTGCAATATGATTTTTATACCAAAAATGTTTACACTGCAGTAAAAATTATTTTATGAATCGCTTCACCAGACGCCCACCAGGTGGCAGTAGCATAGAGGGCACAGCAGAGACAAACAAGCACGTTAGTGAAAATAGTATTTCTGCACTACAGTGTAGTTGCACTGGAGTTGGATTCAAAATATCGTACATCTCCAAATAGTAACGTTACATAAAAACAATTTCCAAACAACAATAACTATACTATCCTAAACTGTAGATGGTATAATTAGTGAATATGTTATATTAAACTTCACATTGAATAATTGAAAACACTGTTAAAAATGAAATGCAAAGAACTTCTCTCGACTGTGTCAAGCCCCATATCTCCTTGTCTACCACAGACAGCCTGTTAACTTTAACCAAACATAAATCCTAACCCTTCACACAAAATATTCCTGACTATTACAATATGAATGACACATGCAGAGTCTGCATTTCACATTCACTATATATATGTGACAGGTGAAGTCCTCAAAAAGCTGGATGGATCATACAGGACAAGGCCTGTAGCTGTAGCAGGTTGAGCAGTCAAAATGGGGAAGGTAAACAGCCTCAAAAACACATGTTGCCATGTTGGATATTCAGTTTATCTGGCAGCCAAGGAGCCAGAATATCTCTATAAAGATCAATAACCCCTGACAATTTTCATCTGCAAAAATTACAGCAAGACAGAGGCAGACACTACGTAAAAATAATCTAATATGATATAATAATTGTAAGGTTTTTGCATTCTGTAATTTCAGATCATCTTCTATGAAGAAAAGGACTTCTCTGGGCGCTCTCATGAGTGCAGTAGTGACTGTGCAAACCTGGTGTCCGTCTTTAACTCCTGTAGCTCCATCAGGGTAGAGAGCGGCTGCTTCATGATCTATGAAAAGTCCGACTACACTGGAAACCAATACTACCTGAGAAAAGGAGAGTACCCTGACATTCACACATGCATGGGTGCCACTGACTCCATTGGCTCCTGTCGCCTCATACCCATAGTAAGCTTTAATCTTTCACATTTTTAATGTTTTCAGGTGAATGCCATCATTCTAACATAATTTTAACCATGCTTCTCTTTCCCTATCAGGAACCAGGGTCTTTTAACATGCGCCTGTACGAGCGAATAGAGTTTGGAGGTCAGATAATGGATCTAAAGGATGATTGCCCCAGTGTCATGGACCGCTTCAAAGTAAATGACATTTTCTCCTGCAATGTAACTGATGGCAACTGGCTCTTCTATGAGCATCCAAACTATTGTGGAAGGATGTATCTGATCCAGCCTGGAGAGTACAAGAGGTTCAGCGAGTGGGGCGGACACACTGCAAGGGTGGGCTCCATCAAGCGCATCATAGACTATTAGTCCTTTGGACAATTCAAATGTCCACGTGAGGACTTGTTACAGTAAGAACTATATATTGTTCTAAATTATGATGACTGACCAGAACCATTCATGTCTCTGGGCAAATTTATTTATTCTTGTTAATGACACAATATGAACATTTCCTAATGTCTTCATAAATACCTTTTTAAATATTAATGCTGTAAAATAAAGCATTTGTGAATCTGAGTTTTGACAGATGATGCATTTGAATTCATTTTAACAAACTATCTTTTAGAAAGTACACTATTATGTGGACTATCTATAATGCTCAAATTGTACCTCAGGGATAATAGTGTGCACGTTTATCAAATGGTTATGTGCCCATTCTATCTATCAGATGTGCTGATGCTGTTCAGTGCCGAGTCTATTGAACAATGGCATTTTGTGGAAGAAATTGTGATGAACCTAGTGAAAGAACAAAAACTCATCATACATCAAGAGTCATACATAAAGAGATTGTTTCCAGCCTCACACCCCCGCCCCTGATCCATCAACCCTGTGAGCGATATATTTGAATGACAATACTTTATGCTGTGCAATCACAGAGCTGCTTTTTCTTCCTTTTTTATAAAGCACTGCAGCTTGGCTCACAGCACTGACCACTAATACCTGATGCCAGAACAACATCATGGGAAAGGTACCTATTAAAAATGTTTTTGTTATATTACTTCACTGCATTTGTATTGAACTGGTTCTATGAAGGTGCATTGATTTCTTTTCCAGATAATTTTCTATGAAGATAGAAACTTCCAAGGTCGCTCTCATGAGTGCAGCAGTGACTGTGCCGACCTTCACTCATACTTCAACAGATGTAACTCTATCAAAGTGGAGAGCGGCTGCTTCATGGTCTATGAGCGGCCCAACTACATGGGCAACCAGTACTACCTAAGGAGAGGAGAATACTCTGATAACCAGCGATTGATTGGCATCAATGACTGTGTCCGATCATGCCGCATGATTCCCCAGGTATGTCACATTGCTTTATTCTCATTCAATAAATATTTGTTATATCTATTTTTAACAATATTTGAGTGTATTCACTCCATAAAAAATGCTTAGCTCTGGTTGAGTGTGATCCTCACACTAGTGTATGTTTGTCCTGTGTTAGCACCGAGGCTCCTACAGGGTGAGGTTGTATGAGCGCTTTGACATGTCAGGCCAGATGCACGAGCTGGTAGATGACTGTCCAAATCTCCAGGACCAGCTCAGCATGTCCGACTTCAACTCCTGTAATGTGATGGACGGCTATTGGCTGCTGTATGATCAGCCCAACTATAAGGGCAGAGTGTATTACCTGCGGCCTGGAGAGTACAGAAGATACAGCGACTGGGGAGGGGTGAGCCCAAGAGTGGGCTCCATCAGAAGAATCACTGACTTCAACTAAAGTTTGCTTAATTGCCAAACTTCCTTCTCATTTCTGTTTGTCCAAACAATAAACCATATCCTCCAAATAAACTTTGGCCTGTCTGTGATTTGCATTCACTGCTGAATCAAATTTACAATGACAATAACACAGAATGACAATGATTCAATGTTTGTCATACTTTTAGTGTGGCAGGTGTGTTGCAATGTAGTAGAGTACTTTAATCTTCTCTGTGCTTAGACACATACCCGACCAAACAATACCAGAGCTGCCCTCTCCCAGGTTGTGCCCCATTTGGGATTAGCTCTCTTTATGGAGCGGAATTTATCCATATGATTAGTTTAAACCGCCCCTGTACAGGAAGCTGCACAGTACACCACTGTCACACAGACTGTTCTGTTTGACAGTGCCCGACAATCGCAATGACCTGAGACAAATACAAAATATACACTTTGCACTAAAAGCTATGTAAGAACTAACATTTCTTTAGAATTTAACCAAATCATTTGGTATAAAATGTGACACACCTTGGTCCTCATCACTTATAAAGTATCATACATACCCACAAATACCATGTTCACAGTCACCTGATTGAAGAATTGAAAAAAGACAGTGGACAATCACAGGTAATAGTTCTAGGCCCCCCAGACAACTAAAAACATCGAACAAAACAGTATAATATTTAAAAGTATTTGGGATCTAGTTATTTACAAATTGCCTGAAAAACATTTAGTCCATGTGTCTGCGTAATTCAGGGGCTACAATGAGTGTTTTTGTAAAGATTGTTTAAAAGCTTTGAAAATATTAAAAACTGTTTTAATAAAAAGCATGACATTTAACAGAGGCTATGATACATATAAAACTGTAGTCCAATCATATAAAACATAAAATGTTTTATTATTAGTCCTTACACACAAACACACACACCTTATGAAAATGATAGGCCTACACTGTTAAACCATAGTACATTTTGTATAATATAACCCATGGTGTAACATACAAACAAAGTACAGCACACTTACTTATTTGCATACAGTGGGTTTGCTAAGGCCGAGCTGTGGGCTGACTGAAAGGCTTCCTGCTCCGTTACGCAACATATTTAATGCTAAAGGGGTGTTCCATATTGTTCTGAAGCTATTGTCCACTGGATGTGTGGATACCATACTAGTGTTTTCCTTTGTCCATGCATGTCAAAACACCAAACCAGTTAATTATTTATCCTTTTTTCAAATACAAATCCATATTTTTGCCCCAATGTTGTGCTCGAACAAAAAGGTAAACATGTGCCAGTAGCCTTCAATTATAACTATGTGGGGGAATTTGAATAACAATACTTTGTTTGTCAAGAGGTGGTATAAAAAGCCCTGAAAACATGGGGAATCTCTCCAACGGAGACCATGGGCAAGGTAAGTGCTGTTTTCCCTCTCTGCTCAGAGTATAAGCATACAATTTCTTGTATATTTACACTCTATACTTTAATCTAAAAACAGGGTTTAGTTTGAATATCTGTACAGTAGGCTTTAGTTAACATTTTTTTACTTGATCATTTTCCACCAGATTATCTTTTACGAGGACAAGAACTTCCAAGGTCGGAGCTATGAGTGCAGCAATGACTGCACAGACCTTCACTCGTACTTCAGCCGCTGCAACTCCATCCGAGTGGAAAGCGGCTGCTTCATGATCTATGAGCGACCCAACTTTATGGGCCACCAGTACTTTATGAGGAGAGGAGAATATCCTGACTATCAGAGATGGATGGGTTTCAGTAGCTGTATTCGCTCTTGTCGGATGATTCCACTGGTAAGTTTGATTGACTGTTTCATAAATGCACTGTGTCCCATGGTGATGGTGACCCCGTGGTGGTTTAATATGTTTTGTGGTTCTCTTCCTCTGCCCCAATAGTATCGAGGCTCCTACAGATTGCGAATCTATGAGAAGCCTGACTTCAGCGGTCACATGATGGAATTCATGGATGACTGTCCCTGTGTGTCTGACCGTTTCCATCACCGCCATGTTTACTCCAGTAATGTTATGAACGGCTACTGGATCTTCTATGAGTATCCCAACTACCGGGGCAGACAGTACTTCCTGAGGCCTGGAGAGTACAGGAGGTACCGTGACTGGTGTGCCACCTGCGCCATCGTGGGGTCCTTCAGGAGGGTCACCGAATTTTAGCCATTAAGCAAAACCTTGCTGTAAATATCAAACATTTTGTTTATTAAAGATGTGGAATTTTTAACCTCTTGTCAGAGAGTTTTTATTTCTACACTTCTGTTGTATTTTTTATGATAAAAGTTTACTATATGAAAATCTTAATAAATTAGCCACTCACCAACACAATTCAAAGGTCCTCATTAAAATTCAAATAATTTAAATCATAAATGTACAGCATTACAAGAAATCATTAGCAGATTTTTCTTTATTTAGAAGCATGTTTGAAGACGGGGCCCAAGGGGGTTGGTCAAGTCCAACAGACTCATCTCCAAGAAGGCTGTAGTCTCCCAAAGAGCAGGACAGAGAAAAAAAACAATAAACAAAATCCTGTAAGCCTAGTTAGCCTACAGGATTTATCTCAGCTTCCATTATTTTCAGCTAATACTGTGAGCTCCAGAGCTTAGAATCTGTAGTCAGTGCTTTCTTTGTTGCTAAAAAAGGTAGGTAAATGTTAACACTTAAGTAACAGTAAACATTACCTTAAATTACCTTGTTGGTGATATGGTCAACTTAATTGTGTGCTATCTCCCTGTCTTCAGTCCATGTCTCCTGCAAATTGAAGAGACTTTGGTAGCAACATAGTCAATGTCAAATGTAACCTAATAATATTTCTGTTAAATGTCACTTTGCATTTCTTTTAATTGGTGGAGGGACAATGGACAAGGTTTGTGTTAAATGAAATGTTAGTGAGTTATTTATTTCTCTTTGGCTAACCAGTGTTTATCTAAACCGGTGTGTAGCGAACTAAATGAGTTTTCCCTCTGTTCTGAACTTGGAGAAAGGAGGCGCTGTCTTACTTTGGTAAGTGGCCTATATATATCATATTTCTGACACATGTGATATTTCATTTAAATAAACAGCACTTGTTAGGTTATATTATAAACTCTTGCACACTCAAAAAATATTATATAAAATGTAATTTACTGTTAAGTTACTGTAATTTTATTCCCTCTTGTCCTTAAATGTGTGTTATTGAGTCAGTGCTTAATATATGATTAATTTCCACTTACAGTGTAACATTTGCATGGTAACTTTAACATTAGGACCTATTTTAAACAGCATTTAGATTAAGTTGGATGTATATGACGCATCCTTAATCATGTGCAACAAGTGCACGTGATTAAGGATGCAATGTTATGACAGGGATAAAAGAGAGTAAATACAAACAATTCATGTAACTGTACATTTACATTCAATAATTGACTCTTTACAATATCCAGATGTTTGTTTCAGTTGCTGGTCTGTTTCTCTTTTGGTAGAGACATGGCCTGATGTCACATGATTTCCATCAGCGATGATCAGACTGTACAGTAGGCGACGAACCTTCTGACTGAAAATAGAAAACACACAAAGCTTATTGCTGTAATAGACAATGCAGATGACTGCTGCCAGAAATGTATGGAGAGGGATCTATTGTTACACATTTATAGGCCCCGTTCAGCAAAAGTCATACTGCTAATTCATCAGCTTTGTACATTTGAATAACAACACATCATGGCCCCTGGGATTTTGTATAAAAAGGCAGTGGTATCATGATGTTGGCAGAGCAAGTTGAACCATCCACTGGGAACAACCTAAATCATCAACATGGGCAAGGTAATGTTTACTCATGTTTCAGCAAATAAAATATGATTTTAAATTAAAATTTAACTTGAAACTCTGACAAATAACCAAACCAAAATCTTCCAGATCGTCTTCTACGAGGACAGGAACTTCCAGGGTCGCTCCTATGAGTGCATGAGCGACTGCTCTGACATGTCCTCCTACCTGAGCAGGTGTCAGTCCTGCAGGGTGGAGAGTGGCTGCTTCATGGTGTATGAGCGTCCTAACTACATGGGCATGCAGTTCTTCTTGAGAAGGGGAGAGTACCATGATATGCAGCGGATGATGAGCATGGGGATGATGTTTGACACCATCAGATCCTGCAGAATGATCCCCTATGTAAGAGGCTAACTGACAATAATAAGTGACAGCATTGAAACAAAAAATAGCTAAATAGGACTTTTACACAACAGCTGTATGCATTGATGGCATTATTAACAATTGATTGTTGTTACAGCACAGAGGTCCCTTCAGGATGAGGATCTACGAGAGGGAGAACTTCGGTGGTCAGATGTACGAGCTGATGGATGACTGTGACAGCATCATGGACCGCTACCGTATGAACGACTGCCTGTCCTGCAACGTGATGGACGGCCACTGGCTGATGTACGAGCAGCCCCACTACAGAGGCAGGATGATGTACCTGAGGCCTGGAGAGTACAGGAGCTTCATGAACATGGGAATGAGTGGCATGAGGTTCATGAGCATGAGGCGTATCACTGACATGTGCTAAACCTGTGTTTGATCCATTGAATAAAATCATGTGTCATTCATAATATTACATGTCCAGTTTTTATATATCCATACCCTTAAATGTAACAGTAACTAAACATTGTGCATTAATCAGTTTGAGATAACCAACCATGCACAGAAGAATATTGCAGGGTGCAGTAAAGTGTGTGATAAACAGCAACAAATAACAGTTTATTCACGACTAACCTAAACTAAAACTAGGCAGGCATGATCTTAACTTAACACTCACAACAACCAAAGCCATTTTATTGTAAATATTCACATTTTTCATTTAATTCTGCATAAGTTTTAATTGTGTTTAAATTACACTGATCTTTTTCAGACAACACAACACAGTTTTGTATATGAACTATCTAAAAGCAGATAAATATTTGAAAATTCAGCTTGACCACAAGGAAAACTATTATGAACGGATATTTATAAAACACACCTATCATTTGAATGTTATATTCAATAAAACAAACACTCAACAAAAAATTACCATTTGTTAAAACTGGACATTAACCTGAACTAGTCTAGAAAACACTTGTGAGCTACGTACAGTGTATGTCATAGTGGCATTGTATCTGGCCTTTCATTCCTAACAATAGACCACCATCAAAACAACCCGCTGTACCATTCCCCATGGTATGTCACACAGTCATTTTTATAGGTGTGCAATGCTCTTTATGTTCTTTTTCAATATGAGCATAATTATGTTCATCAGCCTTTTTAAAATTATAGTTCATACTTTAACAATCACGTAAATGTGGTGCAAATTTAGTAAAAGTAATGAATAGACATATATTACTGTATTTTTGTCCAGCTATGTTATTTTCATGAATTTGTTTATTGAAAATATAACAGTTGACCAAGGATCGAGGATCTATGTGCAAATATTATTAAATATGTATAAAGTTAACCTAACCTGCAATCTGTCTTTTCAATGGGAGTTTTAAGTCTTTATTTTTCACTAAGAAATGGTTTGAATTTGTGTTGTTGTGATGTTGTGACTATTGACCACATGATTTTCTTTATTACTCATTAATGAATTAAATGTGTAACAAAGCATTCACTCAAATGGGAGTTAGAAGATTTTATTTGATATCTTGGTATTACATCAAAAATCTAATAACAGGAATCCATGATACGCCTCATGCTCATGAACCTGATGCCACTCATGCCCATGTCTCTGAAGCTCCTGTACTCTCCAGGCCTCAGATACATCATCCTGCCTCTGTAGTGGGGCTGCTCGTACATCAGCCAGTGGCCGTCCATCACGTTGCAGGACATGCAGTCGTTCATACGGTATCTGTCCATCATGTTGTCGCAGTCATCCATCAGCTCGTACATCTGACCACCGAAGTTCTCCCTCTCGTAGATCCTCATTCTGAACTGGCCTCTGTGCTGTAAATGGAATATGAGTTGAGAAGTTATTTGCTTTCTCCAGCCTCATTGTTGGTCAAATCAGAGCAGTGATTACTATACCATGGGGATCATGCGGCAGGACCTGATGCAGTCACTCATGCCCATTCGCTGGTAGTCAGAGTACTCCCCCCTCCTGGCAAAGAACTGGTTTCCCATGTAGTTAGTGCGGTCGTAGACCATGAAGCAGCCGCTCTCCACCCTGCAGGAGTGACACCTGCTCAGGTAGGTGGACATGTCAGCACAGTCACTACTGGTCTCATAGGAGCGACCCTGGAAGTTCCTGTCCTCATAGAAGATAATCTGCAAAAATCAAGCCAAGAAGCTGATTACATGAGATCACATTGTGCCACAAAAGATATTGATAAAAATTTGTATAGTATAAACCTCTATGCAAAGTTTTAGATCAAATTGTACACACCTTGCCCATGGTCATGGCTAGAGTTACAACTGTTTTGGCTCAAAAGGACTGCACAGTCTTCTCGATACCCGCTTGTTGCTTTTATACCAGACCTCGCACCCAAAGGATGCATGACCCATTGTTCAAATTCCTGACAGAGCAACATAGAGCAGAGGCCCCCTCATACTGTCCAATTCAAAGTGACCTTATACACTCCATGATCTGCGGTGGTTGCATTTGTCAGATGAGGCCCACTGTACTGTACGTTCATTGATGGTGAATAATACGTTTTTTTTTTTTGCAACGTGACACTCGAGTGTGTGTTAAATTACTATTTGCACCAAATGATTGAAAAGTCAGTTTAACCTGAGTATGCAAACCAACTGATATGCTATTATCCATCAGCAGTCCCAGGCAGGTAACATTAAATAACACACAGTTAATAGACATAAAATACAAAAAGCAAATAAGACAAAATGATAAAAGACAAGTTGAAGGTGGTCACAGATTTGCTTTGCTTGTATCCACTTTTTAAGATATCTTTTAAACTTATATCTTCTGAACTGTCTCTCATTGGAAGTAGGAGGCTATTCCTATATTTACTTCCTTTTACCAAGAGCACGGTTTCTCCAAATGTAGTGCATCCTAGAATGTAGTTTGGTAAAATTGACTATTTTAAATAGTCAGTTTTTCAATACACTTTTAGGAGACTGGGGGCCACAAGGGTCACCTTGTGCTGATCCCAAGCCTGGGCTAGTGGATAAGGAAGGGCATCCGGTATAAACCTATGCCAAAATAAATGTGCAGTTTTACTGTGGCGACCCCTTAATTTATTTGTTATTCATTCACTAAAGTTAACCATGTAAACTCTGCTGTCACATTGTTTCTGATAAGCTCAGAAAGAGATCAGCTTGGCTAAATTGCAACCGTTTCATAATTGTGCACTGTGTGTGTGTGTGTGTGTATGTGTGTGTGTGTGCGTGTGTGTGATAGAGGGCTATTCTTTCTGTCAGAAAATCAATCAATATCAAAATAAAGCTGTTATTTTTAGGTAAATTGTAAAATAATGTATTCAATACCTATTACTTTTTATCTGCTTAATATTGCTGTTGCCAAATTGCATGCACTATGCAAAATGTGTACTTTGAAAGTACAAATGACACCCCACAAAAGTTTAATGAAAAGACTGATATAGCCAGTTCCACACAGTAAATCTGAAATGTTAACGATCAGTGACAACACTTTCATTGAACTGAAACTCATTCCTTTATATCCATGTCTGAACCCCTGTACTTTCCAAGCCTCAGGTAGGCCATCCTGCCTCTGTAGTGGGCCATCACGTGGCAGGACATGCAATCGTTCATACTTTAGTGTTCAATGATATAATTACAGTCAACCATCAGTTTGTGTATCTGACCACCAGATGGCTCCCTTTTATGAATCTTCATCTTGAGGGACATGCTGTTGTATAATGTCAATAATATATTTAAATTACATCATATATATTAAAAGCCATTAGGCACGTGTGCGAGACATGCACTTATCGTGAAAATCATTCAACCTAATGCAGTCACACATTCCCATCATGTACTCTGCATGCTCATGCCTTCTGATAACATACAGGTTTCCCATCCTGTTAGAAAGGTCATCCAAAAGTGGTAAAGTTATTTGAGTGAGTGTTTCCACATCTGTTCTGTGTTAAGGCCTTACCTTAAGGGATCACATACAAACAGAAAACAACATCCTTAAATACAGCTTTCACCACTCACAGCCATGGTTAATGTTTGTAGAAAAGACACAGTTTGAAAGTGTGCTTTTTAAATAATCTGACTACAGTTATCTATATGTGTCATCTGATGGCAATATTTCCATCAAGACATCATTATCATCATCATTTTTGATCTGTACACATTTAAGATAACCTGCCAAGAAACCTTTTCTCTAATTACTGCTTAAAAGCCACACTTCTGTCCCTTTTTCCCCCAATAAATCAGAAGGAACCCTGTGTGCCTCATGGGTAAGAAACAGTGCATTTAGAGCAGTTTGAGTGACACTATTTTATTTGGTATCCATTTCTACTTTCAGAATAATGACCAATTAGCAAGAATGAAGAGCAGAAAATAAAAACACCTTGATATTTGAGGTTCTTTAATTATTTTTTATTTCATTGTTTAAATATTTAACACATGTCCATGATGCGCCTCATGCTCATGAACCTGGTGCCACTCCAGCCCATGTCTCTGAAGCTCCTGTACTCTCCAGGTCTGAAGTACATCATCCTGCCTCTGTAGTGGGGCTGCTCGTACATCAGCCAGTGGCCGTCCATCACGTGGCAGGACATGCAGTCGTTCATACGGTAGCGGTCCATGATGCTGTCACAGTCGTTCATCAGCTCGTACATCTGACCACCGAAGTTCTCTCTCTCGTAGATCCTCATTCTGAACTGGCCTCTGTACTGTAAATTGAAGATATTCATAGTTTTAGTATCAATGTGTCATCAATGTTGTGCCTCAAAATACAAATGCTAACACTTGTTTAAGCTGGTAAACTATTTCTAGATGTACAAGGGTTTGGGTGGAAGATAAAAAATAATGATTCCTATTAGAGGCCAGTGCTACCGAGACAATGTTTACATTGACATCCTGATGTAGTTCAGTTTAACCCAGTATTTTACAAACAAGAAATGGTTTAGTTCAGAAAGGATTTTTGTTTGTCTCATTTATATTTGGCTGACTTGTTTTGTATATTGAGCCCTAGATGCTATGTTTTTTCACATCTTGAACATTGATTTTCTGTGTCCACATAAAATAGTTTGGGTTGGTGGGGGTTAAACTTACCATGGGGATCATACGGCAGGACCTGATACCACCGCTCATTCCCATCATGCTCATGTAGTCAGCGTACTCGCCCCTCCTCATGAAATACTGGTTTCCCATGTAGTTGGCACGGTCGTAGACCATGAAGCAGCCGCTCTCCACCCTGCAGGAGTGACACCTGCTCAGGTAGGAGGACATGTCAGCACAGTCGCTCATGCACTCATAGGAGCGACCCTGGAAGTTCCTGTCCTCGTAGAAGATGATCTGAAAGATGTATGGTTTATTACTTTAGATAGCAAGCTTTATCTTTTAAATTTTCAATCCATAAATAGAATTACATTTACCTTTCCCATGCTCATGTCTGTGGTGGACATTGTTGTAGGTGAGCTGCTGCTGTTGCTACTGCTACCGCTGCACTGTCCTGGGTGTGTTAACCCTTGCCTTTATACCTGACCGAATGCTACAGAGTCAGTGGGCCCCCATTGTACAAACACCTGACCCAGCAACATGGTATGGAGTTCAATAGAGGCCTCTGTTAGCATTTTACACTGTATATCACATGACTAAAAAAAATGGAACCTCATCCCATCTCAGTAACTCTTTCTAGGGCAGATATGTGGCACTGAATTGACACATAAAGATGTATCAAATGAGTGTGTCATGTAAAAACAAACAAACAAACAAACAACCAAACAACCAACCAACCAACCAAACATTTGTTTTGATGAATCATTTACCAGGGTCACATGATTGCTGTATTCTAGACATCTCCAATGCATTTGACTCACATAATGCCAGTTGTAAAACTGTCATAATTGCCAATCAAAATGGCTATTAAAAGCTTTTCATGTGAAAGTTCACTGCATGTTACATTCTTGTTTTTTTGTGTTTTTTTTCCACTGTTTATTTGCACAATAAAAACAACTGACAATATTAAAATAGTTCATACATAGATATGCGGGAGAATGCCAAAAAACCCTCAAGGGAGCTTAAAAAGTGGCAATCTCCAAAGGATAACATTTTATCTAAAAAAAGAAAACAAAATTACAGATCTAATAAAACAATATACACATACAATATTCACAGTAATTTCATTGTCTCCATCATAGAAGTATAAAAAACATCAGTAAGAGAAAAAAATAAATAATTATACAACCATCCACTGCATTTCATCCTTGACAATTGGAGTTTTTTTGTTTTTTTGGATGAATTTTTAGATCTGATCTGATTTTTAGACATAGACTAGAGCCAGTATTAATACATTGCAGAGGGTCAAACTGTTTCTTTTCCCTATCCACTATTGCATTCATTTACTCACAGTGCACATAGACAAACTGAAAATCCTTGAAATGGGGCTGGTTGTCCAGAGCTAATAAATATCCTACTTCTTTATTTCTTGTGAACAAGAGCAGGACTGCTAGCCTGAAGTTGGCTTTTTTTCCCTGTGGCTCAATGTAGCATTATCTTTTTTTTTGTGTATTTTATTAGCTCTTTTATTATTGCTCAGACTAAAACAACTTCAGTTGGTGATCTTTTTTCTGTGACATATTAAGTTTGTTTCAGAGCTTTCTTTTTTGTCAAGTTGTTTGCTCAGGGCTCATTTTCGATTTCTGTTATTTTCCGTGATCATGTTAAAGAGTCACTGGTAACACACTGGCTGCAAGACTGTGAGCAGACAGCTCTACAAATTTTAGTGAACACACAACACTTGTACATGTACGCCTTAAATTACGATTGGTATGTCATTTCTTAGATACTTTTAATACTTGTTGGTATCAACTTTATAATATTCTAAATCTTCTTTTTAAATTTATTTTGGCCTTGACAGTATAGACTGATAGGGTGAGAGAGAGGGACGACACAGAGAGAGTGGACCTGAGCCAGAATCAAACCTGGGTCGCTAACGTATGTGGTAAACGCTTTAACAGGTGAGCTACCAAGGCACCTCAACTTTATGACATTCTTAAAAGACAAATTAGTAAACAAGCATGACTGATTAACACACTAAATGAAAGACTTATTGTGGATCTCATTACTTTATGGAGAAAGCTAAACTGAAGGTTTTGGAATTAATGTATTGATTTTGTTGGAGTGGTGTAACATAGTCATTTAACATAGCAAATAAAAGGACTAAACATTTCTGAAGTGTTGTAAACTTGCATTACCTAGCTGCTTAATTAGTGCATTACTTATTCAGAGTCCAAGCCTCTTGTGACTAGTATAGCATAAGCTTATATACAATGTTTTGACAAAGCTATGGCTATTGTGCATACTCCGACAAATAACAATTTCACAGATTTACCCAGGCTTAAAAAACAATCCCAAAACTCAACAAATTAAAGACAGGAATTATTTATTTGTTGCCAGTTGATACATTCAGTAACCGAGTGTAAACATTCAGTACCATGAATCCATGATACGCCTCATGCTCATGAACCTCATGCCGCTCATGCCCATGTCTCTGAAGCTCCTGTACTCTCCAGGTCTGAAGTACATCATCCTGCCTCTGTAGTGGGGCTGCTCGTACATCAGCCAGTGGCCGTCCATCACGTTGCAGGACATGCAGTCGTTCATACGGTAGCGGTCCATGATGTTGTCACAGTCATCCATCAGCTCGTACATCTGACCACCGAAGTTCTCTCTCTCGTAGATCCTCATTCTGAACTGGCCTCTGTGCTGTAAAGTAAAAATGGCCTGATATTTAGCATCCAAAACCACTGTAAAAAGCCAATCTGCCCTTGCAACATCAATATGCTCACCATGGGGATCATACGACAAGACCTGATGCAGTCCCTCATTCCCATCATGCTCATGTAGTCAGCATACTCGCCCCTCCTCATGAAATACTGGTTTCCCATGTAGTTAGGACGGTCATAGACCATGAAGCAGCCACTCTCCACCCTGCAGGAGTGACACCTGCTCAGGTAGGAGGTCATGTCAGAGCAGTCGCTCATGCACTCATAGGAGCGACCCTGGAAGTTCCTGTCCTCGTAGAAGACGATCTGTAAGAAAAAAGTGTAATGTAAACAACATTCTGTAGTGTAAAACCTAATATTTATTTTTTTAAAAGTCTCTTAAAATTACCTTTCCCCTCATGCTCATGCCTGTGTTGCTCATGTTGGATGTAGGTGAGTTGCTCTTGTACTGCCTTGTACCTGGTTTAACCCTTTCCTTTTATACCTGACAAAACGTAAAGAATCAGTGGCCCCCCTCAGAGAAACCCTTATTCAGCAGAATACTATTGGAGCCAATTCACTGCAGAGGTTTTGGCTACATTTTCAGGGACTGACTGGCGCACTGACTTTAAAAGCCTTTTCTCTCATTATAATGAACGTTTTCAACAGAGCATGTAATATGTGAATAGATTGACTCGTGACTGTTCAGGGCAGGTTGTACTGCCCTAATTATATTTACATCTGATTGACCAGATTTAATGGGACCTATATAAAATTTGTAGTAAAGTATACAATAACTTGAACTGTGTACTTTTACTGGTATTTTTTCCACAAAACAAGCCAACAAAGAAAACATATTTAATATTGTACTTGTTTGAAACTACAAAACGAATTGCTTAATTTTGAGCTGGACTAAAAGCAAAGCGATTGCTGCCTTGTTGTTTTGATTGATATATACATAAATTATTATGGACCAGTATTACTACCAAAATGTGCCTAAACAGAGAGATGTAGTTGTAACTATTGTGTTTGTGTAAATG
Organism: Rhyacichthys aspro; assembly: GCA_036850595.1. Classification (NCBI taxonomy): domain Eukaryota; kingdom Metazoa; phylum Chordata; class Actinopteri; order Gobiiformes; family Rhyacichthyidae; genus Rhyacichthys; species Rhyacichthys aspro. Next base: position 13,082,018 of record CM072168.1, read on the forward strand.
AGAGCTTTATCATTACTAATAATAAGGATTAATCATTTCCTAAAACATAAACAACACTTCTCATTTAGCTTGATAATTGACTTATATACAGATTAAATATTAAAATATTTATCCCACAGGGTTGCCTTAAATGTTCTGTCAGCTTGAAAATGGTGATATGGGAAAGGTCAGTGCTTTTGACCAGAGATAAATAATAAGTAAATATTTTCAAATTTAGTAACAATATTAATAAAATGTATTATTCATTGGATTTTTAATTAATGGTCTTGAGCAATATAAATCTTATTAGGATAGGAATATAATTCTTTAAGCGCAAAATTTGGCCAAACATTAAGCCATTACTTAATGATTTCACCACACCAAGTAACTACTGTTTATTTTAGTTGAGGTCATTGTGTATGTATTCTATGTTTGTAGTCATTGTAATTTGCACTAGAAAAAAAAATCTAACCATGGGCTCAACAAACACTGTGTATATGAAATTATATTATATTGTATTTTATTGATAAGATGCAGAAGATACAAAAAGCTATCTAGATAAAACCAACAGAAAATTTAAATAAGCACTTGAGTTGGGTAATTGGGTTTAAATCTGGTAGAGCAATGTGGTATTAGTACTGTGTTGAACACAGCACAGTTGGACATTACTTCTTCCTTTATATAATGAATGAAATGACTCAGAGCAGTTAAGTTTTGTTAAAAAGTTTTATTTATCTTTGGCTTATAGACATATTATACACAGATGTTTTTACATGTCCATGATGCGCCTCATGCTCATGAACCTCATGCCGCTCCAGCCCATCTCTCTGAAGCTCCTGTACTCTCCAGGCCTCATGTACATCATCCTGCCTCTGTAGTGGGGCTGCTCGTACATCAGCCAGTGGCCGTCCATCACGTTGCAGGACATGCAGTCGTTCATACGGTAGCGGTCCATGATGTTGTCACAGTCATCCATCAGCTCGTACATCTGACCACCGAAGTTCTCTCTCTCGTAGATCCTCATTCTGAACTGGCCTCTGTGCTGTAAAGTAAAAATGGCTTGATATTTAGCATCCAAAACCACTGTAAAAAGCCAATCTGCCCTTGCAACCTCAATATGCTCACCATGGGGATCATACGACAAGACCTGATGCAGTCCCTCATTCCCATCATGCTCATGTAGTCAGCATACTCGCCCCTCCTCATGAAATACTGGTTTCCCATGTAGTTAGGACGATCATAGACCATGAAGCAGCCACTCTCCACCCTGCAGGAGTGACACCTGCTCAGGTAGGAGGTCATGTCAGAGCAGTCGCTCATGCACTCATAGGAGCGACCCTGGAAGTTCCTGTCCTCGTAGAAGATGATCTGAAAAGGATGTCAGAAATAGACTTATGGAAAGAAATATGGAAAGTAAAACAAGCTATAAACGGCCAACCTAATGCATGTAACTTTGAATGAATGAATTAAATAAAGCTGGGGGTAGGGGGGTGCTTACCCTGCCCATGGTCGCAGTGGTTGTGGGAGTTCCTCAGAGAACTGTGTTGCTGTTACAATGTGCATGTGTCTGTTTTTACAGTTACTTTTATACCTGACCAAAAGCAAAGAATCTGTGGCTCCCATTGTGCAAACCCCTGACCCAGCAGCATGGAATTGAGGCCTATAGAGTACCGAGGGGCATTTGTCAAATTTTCATGTGACTGGATCCCCTAGAAGACTTTAGAATAGATTTTTCAATAGGAACATCAATACAATAGGCAGTTTCAGGGTACAATACACAAGGATAAGCAAACAGAAAAATGGTGTTTCATAGGCAGTGTATGCTTTTGTGTGACTACAACTGTGCACTCTGTACACAGTGTGTTTCCAAATCAACTGTGTATTTGTCTGGTAAGTTGTACAGGCCAATTATAACAATTTTCTTAATATTGATAAATGTTATGTAAAGGTAAACTTTATTGAAAACTGTTAACCTCGTGAATTTGTCTACCACTTAAAAGATCATAGTAGTTACAGTCATAACGAATCAAAATCACAATCGACAGTGAGTCATGTCCCAATAATCTATACTCATACCTACTTTTAAAATATTTCATACTACCAGGAAGTTCTCCATTTGAAGCTAGTAAACACACATAAATCTACTTTTTTGTAACAGTACAGTCTGTATGTCATGGATGCATCTGTATAAAAATAGACTATTATATTATTATTATTGTAGACTTTATGGATATTATTTTTTGGCCTTTTCTAGCCTTTTCATAGACTCAAAGTAGATAGACAGGAAACAGGGTGGGAGAGAGGGGAATGACATAAAGCATATGCACACGAGCCTGAACCAAACTTGTGTCTCTCATGTATGTGGTATGTTCTGTACCAGGTAAGCAATTGTGTCAATCGTGAATTAACTATTTAAAGGTTAATATTTTTTACTTCAAAATATTGCAACATTTTTTTAAATATGGCTAATATTCTTGAGTGTTTGTTATGTACTTTTTACCTCTAGGTGGAGTTATGAGTGCAGGGCCTATTAGAACGACTTGTCATTAGTGTGAAAGGGCAGTCACTCCATAAGGTAAACACCTCACAGAATTGTAAATGATTCAACAGGCATGCTGGGATTAGGCATTTGGTTTGAGATCTTGAGTATTTCTCATATGAATATTTTTTTTATTTTTATATTTTTATACAATATATTTCTGTTAAACGACCCTATATTCTATAATATCTGTTATCATACACTAAATAACTGATAAAAAGGATAGGGAATATAATTTATATTAACCAAACATTAATAAATGTATTTCTGTATGTTTATTTATGCCATGCACTTCTTAATTTACCAGACCAACATTTCATTAAAATCAAATGTTGCAGCAGTTGTTTTTTTCTTGTAAATCCATCACAAGGACAGCAGGGGTTAGATATTTACATCATTTATTAAGTTCAAAATGTACATTTAACACATGTCCATGATGCGCCTCATGCTCATGAACCTGGTGCCACTCCAGCCCATGTCTCTGAAGCTCCTGTACTCTCCAGGTCTGAAGTACATCATCCTGCCTCTGTAGTGGGGCTGCTCGTACATCAGCCAGTGGCCGTCCATCACGTGGCAGGACATGCAGTCGTTCATACGGTAGCGGTCCATGATGCTGTCACAGTCATCCATCAGCTCGTACATCTGACCACCGAAGTTCTCCCTCTCGTAGATCCTCATTCTGAACTGGCCTCTGTGCTGTTTGGCATGACATAACTGTAAGACAAATCTTTTTTGTGTTTGATCATACTTTAAATTTTGTTTTACACTTACCATATGGATCATACGGCAGGACCTGATACCACCACTCATTCCCATCATGTTCATGTAATCGGAGTACTCTCCCCTCCTTAGAAAATACTGGTTTCCCATGTAGTTGGCACGGTCGTAGACCATGAAGCAGCCGTTCTCCACCCTGCAGGAGTGACACCTGCTCAGGTAGGAGGACATGTCAGCACAGTCGCTCATGCACTCATAGGAGCGACCCTGGAAGTTCCTGTCCTCGTAGAAGATGATCTAAAAGAGAACAGCTTTTGTTAACCTGTTCTGACCTTGTATTGGTGAATTGTCACTTTCACTATTTACCTTGCCCATGTTGATCCTGATGGTTTCACAGGTCTCTGAGAACGGTTTTGAACTGATAACATCCCTGGCAGAACATGCTACATTTATACCTGGCCAGACACAATGAGTGTGCCCCACCATTATTCAAAGCCCTGACCCAGCAGCCTAGTAAAGCCTATATAGTTTTGCATTGCCTACCCATATACCAAAATGTTCCCAGCCTCTAAACAGAAAATTCCTGTAGGAAGAACATTTTAAATGTGTATGTTTAAAAAAATGTGTTCTGTATATAAAATATTTTCAGTAGACATAACTCAACAAATGGAAAAAAATATAATGTACTGTACATCAGAACTGTACTGTACATCAGAAGTGACAGGTAACCAATTTTGCCTGAATTTTTTTTTTTAACCTTGAGCAAAAGACTGATGCCAAATCAATTGTAGATACATTGTTTGGTTAGAATGAAATTCACGAGTTGGTAGTACAGTGATATACGCTGCAGACCTTTTTGGTGCTGTTTAATAAGTGTTTAATGGAAGTTTTCTTGTTGCTATTATTCTGCCTTTTTTTGTGCAGGTTCCTAACCACCCTTCTGTTACAATGGAAAAAAATGCTGTTATAATATAATAACAGAAGTTTATTCTCTATTGGAAAAACTGGAAAATGCAAAGAAGCCAAAAATACTGGCTGATTAGGTTTGATGAATATTTATAGGCTCTTGTCTCACAACAGTGAAATAAATACACATCAAACATGTACAGTATTTCAAATGGATCAAGTTTCACAGTTGCACTTGTTGAGACTATGAGACTATGATAGTTTGCATAGTATCAAAGTAAATTAACAATGTAATAACAACAACATATAATGTTGCAAACACACTATAACCAACGATTAACGACATAAATATATTCAGAAGCTAATGGCTTACTGGGATGCAGAAGTAGACAACCAGCGGAAAGGTTACAATGTAGACAAGTACATTAGATAGAAATGAATCACAGGATGTTTTAAATATTAACTTAAACAATCCTTACTTAGCTAAATGTGGGTTTAGCCTTTATAGATGTAGACAGTGACAATAGACAAGAAACAGGGTACAGGGCAACAAATGGACCCGAGCCGGAGTCAAACCTGGGTCTTTCGTTTATATGGGGTCCACCAAGTGAGCCCCTGGTGTCACCCTAAATTTATTCATAAATTAATTTGCTGCTTAAATTTAAATGTTACCCTTGTTTGGGGTTACAGGGTCTCAGGGTTTCAGGTATAAAGCGTATGTACTCTCTATAGGGAGGCTGTATTTCCCTCTGGTTTTGGTTGATATTAATATTTGTGGCCTTGAAATAGCCCATTGACTTTATTATAATTTTTTTGGTGTGACTAATCCATTGTGCTTCTGTTTTAGGTATTTTAGTTGTTTGTATACATAGCCCCATTTTTGCTTTGAGCTACAGCTGTGAGTTCCTTCAAGTTTCCCATTGCTGATTGTTGTCAGAAAGCAATGGACTTTGTACTGTGTTAGACTGCCTCATTGCAGTGGTCTAAATTTGCCAAGGTCTTGCTCATAAATAAATAGGAAATTATGGATCATTATTAATAAATAATATCCTATTAAATGTTTCTTTTCGTTTTTGTTTTGAAGATGCATCTATTGTAAAGATGGGTTACTGTGTTTTAAAAAGAATTACATTGTTTTTATTCTTTTACTAAAAATAACACACTTGAAAATTTGACCAAAATTGTATTTATTAATGATTATGTTGTTCTTGTTTGTGAGAAGACAGTCCGGTCTTACACCCACATTCTTGACATTCTTCTTACTCCTATTCACTTTTCCTCCTTTGTTGTGTGAGCCACCAAACAACCAGTCAATCAAAGCCAAAATACACGAATATCTTTTTTCATTCATGGATTTTAGTCGACATTCAGTACCATGAATCCATGATACGCCTCATGCTCATGAACCTGGTGCCGCTCCAGCCCATCTCTCTGAAGCTCCTGTACTCTCCAGGCCTCATGTACATCATCCTGCCTCTGTAGTGGGGCTGCTCGTACATCAGCCAGTGGCCGTCCATCACGTTGCAGGACATGCAGTCGTTCATACGGTAGCGGTCCATGATGTTGTCACAGTCATCCATCAGCTCGTACATCTGACCACCGAAGTTCTCCCTCTCGTAGATCCTCATTCTGTAGGATCCTCTGTACTGTAGCAAACATTTAAGTGTAAATCAAACTTAAAATATCGACAGAGTGCAAATGAAATCTACAAGTAAATTTACCATGGGGATCATACGGCAAGATCTAATGCAATCAGACATTCCCATCATGCTCATGTAATCGGAGTACTCGCCCCTCCTCATGAAATACTGGTTTCCCATGTAGTTGGCACGGTCGTACACCATGAAGCAGCCACTCTCCACCCTGCAGGAGTGACACCTGCTCAGGTAGGAGGTCAGCTCAGGGCAGTCACTGCTGGTCTCATAATAACGACCCTGGAAGTTCCTGTCCTCGTAGAAGATGATCTAAAAGACAAATGTTTTGACTTAACTATTATAGCTCTCTAAGGCATTTATATTGAGCTTAAACACTTCATTACAGGTGTCTGATTGATAAGCTATTTCTTGATACCTACCTTGCCCATGGTCACAGTCTTGTTCTTCAGGCCTCAGTTCTGGCTGTTGTGCATTCTTGTCGGTGGGAACCCTTACTTTTATACTTACTCTTGGTGAAAAAGGTAGATAGAGCTTCTATTGTACAAATCCCTGAGCCAGCAGGGTGCCATAGAAAACTAAGCAGTCTGTTTAAAGGTTATTATCTAGCACCACCACCACACATAGAATTGTGTACACAGTATTGTTGTCCAACATAAAGAATATAAAGGGAACCTTCCAACCAATATGACACTGTGACTCTAGTGTATTCAGTCTTTATTAAACTGATTTGAAGAAATATCAATTAGGTAAAATAATAATAATAATAATAATAATAATAATAATAACAACAACAACAATAATAATAATAATAATAATAATAATAATAATAATAACTTAATAAATAAAAAAAATTATTACATACTTGTGAAAGCCACACCTTCTAGGCCAGGAATTTTTTTTTTCCTTTTTTGTCATTAGAAAAGAAATTAATTAATAATTTTAAAATAAATATAATATTAAGCTGTTTTTTCTGCACATTAGGATGGAAGTACACCTGAATAATAGTAAAAAGATGTAAGCATTACATAAACATTAAGTAATTTTAAGGTTTCTGCCTTATATATAATGAAAACAATAATTGTTATTGAGTGTTGTTTGTCTTTTTACACAATTTAGACATTCTGTATTTTAAATATTTCTTCTGTCGATTTAATGTACACAACCCTATCAGCCATGTAAAACCTAAAGGACCTAAAGTTTATTCGCTAATTCATTAATCTGCTAAAAAGTAAATTTTATATAATTAATATTGTAGGTTGAATAAATTAGATAGAAATGTAATAGTTTTATTGTATGTCTTCTGTAAAAACAAATGTCTGTTAAACTAGCTTGCCTTCATTATGGGAAATGTTGATAGTTTGTGGCTTGACTACATTACTTTGGATTTAAATTTTAAAATTTTGAAGAAAAATATTTTTATTAAAAATGCACCTCATATAGCAGAACACGTTTCAGACCAAACTGAGTAGGTTTATGAATTTAATTGTTAGTTTATTGATAACATTTTCAAGTCTTGGGGATTTTGTGTCTAACAGGACTCCATGATTCGTCTGATTGATCCAATCCTCATATCCATGGAGGCTGTTCCCATGTCTCTGAAGCTCTTGTACTCTCCAGGCCTCAGGTACAACATCCTGCCTCTGTAGTGGGGCTGCTCGTACATCAGCCAGTGGCCGTCCATCACATGAGCGGACTGGCAGTCGGACATACGGTAACGATCTTGAATAGAGTCACAGTCATCCATCAGCTCGTTCATCTGACCTCCAAAATTTTCCCTCTCGTAGATCCTCATTCGGAACGGACCTCTGTGCTGTAGAAAGATAAGTTATGAGACATTAAAGAACAGTGCTGTACCAGAATCTCAATTTTTCATCATAGATTCTTCCATAGTACATACCATTGGAATCATGCGGCAGGACCTGATGCAGTCACTCATGCTCATCCCCATCAAGCGCTGGTTGTCAGGGTACTCCCCTCTCCTCACCAGCATCTGGTGCCCCATGTAGTTTGGACGTTCATAGACCATGAAGCAGCCGCTCTCCACCCTGCAGGAGTTACAGCGACTCAAGTAGGAGGTCAGCTCAGCACAGTCGCTGCTTGTCTCATAGGAACGACCCTGAAAGTTTTTGTCCTCGTAGAAAATAATCTGAAACAAAAGGACAAATTGAACTTTTTAATGTATTATTGATTAAACATGATCCATATGATTTAGGACATAATAGAAACCCAAATAAAATAGATGAATAAATAAAACAAAAAGCTCTCACTCTGCCCATTGTGGATCTCAGTCGTATCCCTGATTGCACTGGTACTTTGTCCTGCCTAACTCTCAGTCACTTTTATACCCATCATGATAGCTAAATGATCTATGGAGCCATTGTTTGAATGTCTTACTCAGCAGCATAGCATACGGGGCTATAATGTGTGTTAATCGGTCTGTAAATGGTTATTATTCCAGAGTGTATGCACCTGGTGCAGTGCCAAGTGGAGCAGCTCTCCTATGGGGGACAGGTGGGTGACAGCCCGGAGTGAGTAATGACTGTGTGACTAAATGTATCAGCGAGGGTCCATTGTCCTTTTGTGCAGCTTATACAACAAATATCTGAACACACATTTATCTTTCACAAATGCACACACCAGAACTCGTAATGTTTAATATTTATCTCTAAAAATGTGTATTTTATTTGAGACTCTATGACAAACACGAAGATTGTCATGTGCCAAAGTGTTGGCTAAAAACTTGTGTTTTCAGGAATTGTGTTATTTTATGAATTGTAGTATTTTATCAATTAGATTTAATCATTCATTTGTATTTAGAAAGAAAATTACGTATTTATTTATACATTGATTTACAAATGCTTGTCTTTGATGCACTTAATATGTACATTTACTCAACTTTTTTACCAGTTGAATTAGTCTGTTTAATGAGGTAAGTGCAGTATCACAGTCTCAGGACCATTTTTTGGTTGCCCTCTGGTGTCTGGCTGCAGTACAGCTTATTAACAAGTTTCTCTTTAAGAGATCTATTCTATCTATTCTCTGACGTTTTTGTTCCACAATTTTTGCATCTGAGATGGGTCATGTAAGTTAGCAGCTGCCTCCTTCTTTGACAACTGGGCAACCGCAAAAATATACAAACTGGATTATGTACAGAATGTCATGTAAAGTGACACGTTACATGGAACTTACCAATGTGGATTTAAAGGGATAATAATACGCTGCTTTAATGTTATTGTTAACTTTTCACTGTGTGTTCAGGAACATTTCAGTTTTTAGAGAATATGATACAATTTTATAAAAAATACATTTAATCTAATCTAAATACTATAAACTTTAGTGTATAGAGCAACAACAGGGTGGAAATAGCTTAGCACTGTAACAACCTAATTTAACTTTATATTGTCTGACTGTGAGGTGAAAAAGCCACTTTTGTAAATGTGAATTGTAAAATAAGAATGTTTTTTAAAACTTGTCTATACCAAATTTTAGATCAGCAAAACAACAAGACAGATTCAAGTTCAGATTCAAGAACTTTTATTTCTCAGCACATGTTTTGATTGGTTTTAACAGGAATCCATGATGCGTCTGACGGAGCTGATCTTCATGCCGCTGTATCCCACATCTCTCATGCTCCTGTACTCTCCAGGCCTCAGGTACATCATCCTGCCTCTGTAGTGGGGCTGCTCGTACATCAGCCAGTGGCCGTCCATCACGGTACAGGACTGGCAGTCAGGCATGCGGTAACGATCCATGATGTTGTTGCAGTCGTCCAGCAGCTCATAACTTTGGCCTTGGAAGTTCTCCCTCTCATACATCCTTAGTCGGTAGGAGCCCCTGTGCTGTATTTGATAAGAAGGGTAGAAGGAAGCTACATGATGCCTTTGATTCAATTGGACTTGTATTTTGTTGTACCACATTTATCCCAGAAGTTGTTAGTAACCAGCACAAAAATGGGAGTTTGACTCATTCTAATAAATATCACTCTTACCTGAGGAATCAGACGGCAGGATCTGATAGAATCACTCATTCCAAAGGAATTATAGTCAGAGTACTCGCCCCTTCTGAGGAAATACTGATTTCCCATGTAGTTGGGACGGTCATACACCATGAAGCAGCCACTCTCCACCCTGCAGGAATTGCACCTACTCAGGTAGGAGGACATGTCAGAGCAGTCGCTCATGCACTCATAGGAGCGACCCTGGAAGTTTCTGTCCTCGTAGAAGATGATCTGCAAGAAGAGAAACAAAATATTTAAGGAAGTGGTATTTTAAGTAAGCCCTGAAAATGAGTTACAGTGTGTCTGAACTCTAAATGTGTGTGCATTACCTTGCCCATGTTTGATCTGATGTGCGTTTGTGGGAATGTGTCCAACAACCTGCGGCTGCCAGGAGGCTTTTATACTTTATACACGCTCCAACTGGGTTTTGTCATTCAAATGATCTGGAAGCTGATGAATAAGCAGCTCTGTGATCACTGTTAATTTCATTTGTGCCATCATGATCCAGAGCAAAGGGCAGGGAAATAAGTAGAAAAGACAGGCCAAGAGAGTGCCAAGAAAAACTGAGCTGTTTGTTCATTTCTCAAAGATAAGACAATTATATACTTTTGGGCTGTCTAGAACATCTAGAATAAGGATGAAATGCTACAAAACATTTACAGTTTGAGTCCAAATGTTTGTTTCAAAGCTGTTTCTATAAGCTGTTTTATGTAATGTCCACAATTTCACCTATTATGGAGCCCTGCCTCAGCCTTCAAACACCTAGCTGTGTATCCATCACTTTACCATTTGAACACAAATCAGGTGCACACTATGATGGTCTAATAGTGTAAGAGGCATTATAAAGGTTTATTTAGCTCACTTACTCTAAGTTTCTGATTGAATGCTCCCATGTACTCCTCAGTGTATTTGAGCAGGTGACCTTTGACATGCTTGCTAACTGCTGGCAGTGTTTATATATTATTAAGACAAAATGTATAATGATGATACACTGTACAATATTCAGAAAACAGTGTGAAAATACCTCAAGTTGTAAACATTCAAAGCCAGCCAACAATCTGTTAAACACTTTTCAGCTTGTTTCACCTCTGTCATTTATTTATATGAGGCCTATACATTTGGAGAGAAATCAAACTTGAACACACCATTTTGCTGATATGTAAATGGGGCTTACTTCGTTAACAATGGCTTTCCCTCGTCTGCACATTCTGCATTTCGATATAAACCACAACTCAGCTGCAGCTGACTGGGAGGCAAGCAACATCATTAAAATGGGGAAGGTAAGGGACCATTACTTGCAATACACTTCAAGAACTTCTACAAGGATATCAAACATAACCAGGTGTTTACATGAGATTGTTTCTTGCAGATTGTGTTCTTTGAGGATAAGAACTTTCAGGGACGGAGCTATGAGTGTAGCACCGACTGCCCAGACCTGCGCTCCTACCTCAACAGCTGCAACTCTATTAAAGTGGAGAGTGGCTGCTGGGTACTGTACGAGCGTCCCAACTACGCTGGCTACCAATACGTCCTGAGCCCCGGAGAGTACCCTGAGCATCAGCAATGGATGGGATTTAACAACAGCATTAACTCTTGCCGCTCCATCAAAAACGTAAGGCCCACAAGTAACAACAGAGAACATAACCAACAAACTTTAATAGCCTGGACAGTTCTTCACCATAAACCCACTGACATTTCACATTCAGAACCCCATTCTTCACTGAGTGTGCCAACCAGGCGAACAAAAGGAGAGCTAAATGGCTTATGATTTGGCAGCTGCAAACATCACACCCACACTCATACTCAGCAATTATTCAAGAAAACTAGGAAAATTGCCAACAAAACCAATGTGTTGCCAAAACAATACAAAACCAGGCCAGACTAGCCTACTGACTTCATATTTGATTCTGTTTTTTAGGTGTATGGAAAGTCATGGAAAATCCGATTTTACAACAAACAGGACTTTGCGGGGCAGGCGGGGGAGTGCGTTGAAGATTGCCCATCCGTTTTTGAAGCCTTCAAGTTTCGTGAGTTCCACTCTTGTGTGGTGATGGATGGTGCATGGGTCCTCTTTGAGAAGCCAGACTACCATGGGCAGCAGTACTTCCTTGACCAAGGAGAGTACCACAGCTACAAGGACTGGGGAGCTTCGACCCCCACTGCAGGTTCCCTCCGTATGGTCATAGAGCTCTAGGGCAGATACAGACCATGGGTTACTAAGGCATCAGATGAAGGGTTGAGGTCCTCGAGCCATTTGAGGTTTTCAAAGCCCAAACTGTGCCCAGCCTAAGAACACCCCTGCCCCCCTTTTACCAGTAGGACTCTGTGTACAATCGAAATAAAAGTTTTTGCCCTTAATATTGATCTCTCTTCTTTTATGCTCAAATAATAGTCTTGTTTAAGTGTGCATGACATGATGGCAGTTCAAAACACCCAACGCAACATAATTTCCTACATACTGAATGTTTATTTTTAGTCAACATTAATCTATAGGATCAATATAAAACATATCAGTAAAATACATTTTTTCACTGTCTAATTTTTTATTATTTTAGTATTTGTGTCACATACTAGTGCCTGCCTGGAATAATAAAGAAGCTAAAACTGTGCTTAAGCTTTATCACATGATTTATTTCTGTATGTCTCAATCAAGGCCACATGCAGACATGTATTTGGCCTCATTGTCATTGTCATCAAAATGAACGGAGCTGAAGGTAATTCATGTGAATTACATTAACAACATTAAACAATGTGAGTGACCACACTGGCATGACATTTTATATATAACTAAAACACACAAATCAGCAACAATAGAAAAAATAAAATATATAATTTGGGGTGTAGGGATTGCACGGTTACATTTATTTTTTATTTATTTACTTATTTAGTATAAGATTTAATTAACTCTTTTTCATTTTTCATTCACTTATTAGAGGTACAAAAGTGATGCAGTATATAGTAATGATAATAATGTACAAAAATAAATGAATAATTACATTTTGCTTACGAGTATAGGTTTATTCAAATATGAAAAGTCTGCATGTGGGCTGAGTTTGGACTGGATTGAGGCTGAGATACTTGGCACTATGAAACAACTATTGTTTGTGAAAAAGCCATTTGAGCTAGTTAGAACAAAAGGCAGAGTCTAGATAAACATTTGAATTGTAATAACGGTCGCATGCACTGCTAACCATGCGTTTGGGAGCATTGTGTCACCACATATAAAGAGTACTGCGTTTGCTTGCCGTTTATAACTCTAGAGATGGAGAAGGTGAGAAATAAATCCAATAGTCACATCTATTCTCAAGTAATAATGTAGTTTATATAATTTAATATTGTCATTCTTTCTATTTCCTGTGCAGATTGTGTTTTACGAGGATAAGGACTTCAAAGGGAGGTCCTACGACTGCAAGGGGGACTCAGCTGACCTGCACAGCTATATTCGACGCTGCAACTCACTAAAGGTGGAAGGTGGCTGGTGGGTGCTGTATGAGCGGAACAACTACACTGGCTATCAGTATGTCATTGGCCCCGGAGAATATAACACCTACCCGAAATGGATGGGTTTCAATGACTGTGTGAGGTCCTGCAGGATAATAAAAAATGTTAGTCAATTGCAGAAAATGGGCTAATTTTCATATTGCTTATTGTATTTGTTCCCAGTTTAATAAAGAATCTGCTTTCAGGCAAAGGGTCCATACAAACTGAGGCTCTTTAACCGACCTAACTTCGGGGGCCAGTCCATTGAGCTGACTGAAAACATGAAGTCTGTCCCCGAACAATGGCTGAGAAATGAGGTTCAGTCCTGCAAAGTCCTGACAGGGTCCTGGGTGTTTTTTGAACATCCCAACTTCAGCGGTCGACAGTTCCTGTTGGAGAAAGGGGAATACCGTCACCACACTGAATGGGGAGCTATGCAACCCACTGTGGGCTCCATCAAAAGAGTCATACAGCTGTGAAAACCTACCAGTGTCAAGCTATATTCTTCCAATAAACTTTGTCTTTGATGATTTTTGTGTTAAGGTCTCATCATGTTTAAGCTTAATAATTGTATTGCCTTATACAAATTATACCTGGATATATTACAATATGTCCACAAAATATAAAAACAGACATGTCAAGTTAAATAGCATCAGTTATTCTGCAAAATGTTGAACATGCATTCAAGAATAATGTGTATAATAATGATGAGTGTTTGCTGATAACTATAGTTCCAAATCCTAATGCAAAATGAACAGCACAATCTGAAACAACACACGTGCAAGATTCAAGTTAATGGTTTGCCATTTTGATATATTACTATTACAATTGATTTGATTATTGTTTAATATAAATAACATACACGCATTCTAAGCTATTATACTTCTAAACAATGTAATCAGAACAACTTCCAAATAATAACGGCCTGTTGTTGCACCCTGCACTGCCTTAATTCAGTACATTTTTTAATATAAAATAAGAACAATTGCTGTTTAGGATATACAGACATAGGGTGTGAGGGTGTAATGGGTATGCCATTTAACATGAGGTTCAAACTTGAACCCTGGTGTAAAGGTGCTACAAGCTAACTCCACCTCGACTGCATTAAAACCCAGCTGCACAAAGACACTATTTTGGATCTATAAAATCTTTCTGGAATCGCACATTGACAGTTTAAATGTCAAAAAATGTCAGCCACCACAATTGCTTTCACTGTGAGTAAACACTGTATAAGCCAAGCATTATGGACCATTGTACAGTTATAAATGCTGAGGCTTGTATAATGACGATGGCTCTAGCAGTGTATTTAGTGTGCCCACATACAGTATATAAATCTGGACCGAACGTGGGCAAATCTGTGTGTGACAAGTGCGAAAAATAAAAAGTTATCATAATTGTTGTGTGAGGCCAAAACATGGACCATACAGGCAAGGTAGGCTGTGAACCAAATAGAGACACTGTAGGTGATAGATACTTTAATGTAGTTTAAAACAAAATATCAAACTAAATTTTGCATTTCATACAAGTATATAAATAACTGTTTTATCTTTCTATCTGCAGATCATCTTTTATGAAGAGAGGGACTTCCAGGGAGAGTGCTATGAATGCAGCAGTGACTGTTCCGAACTTAAGACCTATTTTCATCACTGTAACTCTGTGCGTGTGGAGAGTGGGGCCTGGGTATTGTATGAGAGGCCTAATTATTTGGGTTTCCAATACATACTGACCAGAGGAGAGTACCCGGATTACCAGCACTGGATGGGATACAATGACAGTGTCAGGTCCTGTCGGATTGTGCGGAACGTGAGTCAAAAATCATCTAAAACGTTCCATCTTGATCTATGTTTCTGTTTTGTTATTTAACCCTGGTACTGTACCCTAGACCTCTGCTGGGTTCCGACTGCAGGTTTACGAGCGTCCAGACTTCGGTGGGAAGATGCTGGAGTGCATTTATGATGTGGACAACCTCCCTGAGAAGTGGCAGCTGCATGAAGTGCACTCTGCACGGATTCTAGAGGGAGCCTGGATCTTCTATGAGCTTCCTAATTTCAGAGGACGCCAGTACCTCCTGGAGAGGGGCCAGTACCGCCGCTACCACCAGTGGGCAGCCATGAACCCTAACGTGGGCTCCTTTCGCCGCGTCTGTGACATTTAGACAGTCTCTCTCACACTTTTGAGTATACTTCATTGTGCTTTGCACCTTTAATAAAAAAGTGTGGGCTCACCTGGTGCACTCTTCCGTTCACATGAGCATTTATCATTAGGCTTATAAACTTGTGAGATCATATTTGTTATCGTCAAATTGATCATATCTTTTAGTTTTTTTTAGAAAAGCACGACAAATGTAATATTAGTGCTGCAGAGTAAATACAGCTGGGAAAAAATGCTTAAATTCGAGCATAACTGCTCTCAGCAGCCATCAGTTTTACATCCTTCCTTTTCACAGAATAATGGGTTGCTTAAATTTACATGGGGAGATACATAATATAAGATATGACTAAATGGTTGCTTAGGACAAAAAAAAAAGTATAAATTAAACACACATTTGTGAAGTTTTTGGCTTTCATCTCTGAAGAAACTAACCAAACTAAAAGAGGAAGACTTGTGTGGCATTCTAACATTCTGAGGACAGAAATGGTGTCCTACTTCCTTTCCCACGTTAACATAGTCATTTTTATTTGTCAGTGAGTTGCATTTGTGGACTACTGTATATACCCCACGTGAACATTAGCACAGACCTCATTTGGACATTTGGACAGAACAGAGGGGGACAAAGCCATGCAGCTGATGACTCAGTGGGATTTACCAGATAGAGTGCTGAGCATACCAGCTACTGTTAGTGCTGACGCCCGGCTCACTGGAACAACACTATGCCCCCCAAAACACAAAAGAGTCCAGCCAGCATGTTCTGCCAGCTGCAGGCATTCAGCCCCAAAACCCTTTTGTGTACTGCCACCAAAGCCCCCTCACCGAGACACTGTGCTACATGTCACATCGAGACAATGTGCGCCCTCTGGTGGAGGATGGAGGGTAGACACACTGACTAGAGTTATGAGCATTTAAAGTCATAATATTCACTATCTCCGTGTGAATTTAAACCTATGTCCACAGTCTTGTGACCCAGATTTTTTTCTTCTTCTATGTTTCTGTGAGCTGTAATTGTCTGTTCTAAGAATGCCCATAAAGTACATAAAATACAGGCAAAGGTTGATTTGGTTTGCAGCTATGTTTACTTCTGCATTGTTTTAGCGAGCCATATTGTGTGGCAATTCTTTATTTTTCCATGAAACAGCTGCAAATTATACCTTTAACGCTGTTTAATAAGTGTGCCGATACTGCAGTATTAATATCCAGAATACTTCTCCGTGATTTTGTTGCTTGTGTTTGCAGGACATACATGAATGGAAGGAGAAAGAGAGGAGACGAAAAAGGAAAGTGATACAAAACCCATCCAGGATCCAGAACAAGGCACTGTCTTTGCAGATAGACAGTGACGTGAAACATGAAGTATGTATTTTTTCTATGTGCAACAGCAGTTTTCTTTAAAGGTGCTTCAATAAGTAATAAGTAACCGCTGGAGCAGTGAGTGAGGTAACTCTGTCATGGCACGTCACAGGGAAGCCTGCTCATCCATGCTGTCAGCAGCCATAAGTCCCACTACGCCCCCATGTGAAAGTGTTTTTCAGTGCACTGGAATGACAGAGACAGACATTTCTTTTAAAGTTACCGTAAAAAATGAAGGTGATAAAAAACACACTTACTTTCACCCTCTCGTCCTCTGAGGAGAACGGCTGCTGAGAGGTTATGTCCCTGCGAGGTGGCGTTCTGCCCACAACACGATCAGCCTGTCCTCACCTCGTGCACATAAGACACCTGTGTTCACACTCCTCTCACCTGCACCTGCTGCTCACACTGGAACTGCTTCATTCGGTCCTGATTTAGATGATGAATGTGCAGCTGATCAAAACAAAAATATTGATTAAAAATAAGCATTTTATATATATGAGATTACTTGACCAATCAGACTCCTGAACATAACTGTCCTGAACATAACTTATTTATCCTTAGTGCTTTTTAACCTCTATAACCAAGCCATAAGATTGAGCATTTGGATCTGGCAAACTACTCTCAATGTCTTCTGCAGTTCACTATTAAGCCTAAATGAAATTCTGTAGGCCTATTTCTTTATTTTCTTTTCTTTCAAGGCAAAGCAATATCTGATTTAGTTGTCAGTAGTCTTTATATACATATTAATAGTGTACAATTTGGATACAGACCCAAAAATGTAGTCTAGTATGTAGTCAAAATGTCACATTGACATTTCACTGACGTGCAAAAGAAAATAAGTGAAACTGAGCCCAGCTTTTATTTAAATCACAAGCAGAACTGGCCCACACCGAGCAGACTTTAGACTAAAACAGAAGTCAAAAACAGGAGAGAGGAAATGGCAGAAGGCAGTGGGATAACTGTTAACACAGAGATAAAAAAAAAACAAAAAAAAACAAAAACAAGTACGCAGACTATATTTATAATTATGAAATGATGTTTCTAGCGGTCACTGACTTTTTTCTTGTCATACCACATGTTCAGGTTTGGAGGAAGTTTTTAAATGATTTTCCTCTACATGCTTCTCAATTTTTAGAGATAAATAAAATCTACTTAAATACACTAAAAATACATGAATATTTTCATAACTTCAGTAATGTTGAGTAATGTTAACCAATATCAGTTGTAGTTATAATGGTACAGCATTCACAATTTAAAGCTCTAAAAAAAGCTGTTTCATAAATTCAGTACATGTTAGTGTGTATATCTGTGATGTAATTCTGCACCAACTCAAGTTTCTGTCAGTGATGGTGAGCCCACTAGATGGCACAATTATACATGAAGTTGAGTGGAAGCACAAGCATATTCCAATCTAAATGTGCCTCACTAAATGTCCTTAATCAAACAGAAGCTAGGAGAAGCCCCTAATACACCATCTTTAAATCTCACTTATGCTAATGCTGTTGTCTTGCACCTGCATTGGCACATGTTTAATAAGAAACACACTACAGTATGTCCAATATGAGCCAGTGGCGATCAGCAGATGATTTCTACTCAATTTGACGGTCTGAATGCCTGTCTGTCACCCAGTATTCACTGCTCGCACACCTTTATATTCAAAGGTTTAACCACAGATTATGACGTGATGTCACACTGGGAAGGAGGAAAAAAGAAACTGTATCGCCATGGAAACCCATCTCCCTCAGTTTCTGTATGATCTATGCTCTGTCCTGAATCTAAGTACATGAAGCTGTTGTTGTTGCTCTCACAGGCCACACCAAAGGAAAAACTATTTTTGGAAAATGACATGTTCCTCTAAATCATCATCATTTTTTTGTGTGTGTTTATCTTTCACAAGTAGCTTTTACCCACTTTGATTTAAGCCTTGTTTATTGTGAGCCACAACAGGGAAGCAATAACCTTTCTATTATTTTGACACAACCCCGAGCTGATGATCCTGCTAATTGTTAGCCTTTATGCTAAATAGTAAAAACAGTTTGTCTCTATCATTGAAAATTATTATTAAGAAACTTGTGATTGTGTGATTTTTATCTATTCTTAAGAAAAGTGAATGTTCATGATGCAAACATTAGATTAGGCAACTCAGGAGTTTGAAATAAATTTTTGATACATTTAAATTTCTAGGTGCATATTGATAAATAGAGTTATTGGAGTTTATGTTGCAGTAATTTGCTTAATACACTTTGATTTTTATACTTTTCAGTCCAGTCAACAAGACACACAGAGATTACATTTCGTTTGCAGATTATACACAGATGCTTTTTGTTGCTATGATACAATGCAGTGGTAATTAATTGAGAATTTGTGTGTTGTACATTTAAAGCAAAACTTCTTTGGAGTATATTTGTAACTGTTTTCATGGTGTTTTAGCTTGAAGGAGGTTCGTGCCACAGACATCTTTTATGATCCTTATTGGGTTGTCATGGTGAATCTATTTGGTGCGCTCAGGTGTACTGCTCCCATTGATCGGGCCTGTCAATATGAAATTAGCATTCAGCACAGTTTCCGTTCAGACGTGGATGCAGCAATAGTTAAATCAAGTGCTTATATAAAATAAAATTAAAAAAGGCACATCTGGCTTGAGTAGCTGTAGTTTTTTTTCCCTCCTTTTTCCCAGGATTCCCTTTTGTCATCTTTAGGCTGCTGTGCACGTGTTCCCTGCTCAGTCACATGGATTTTTTTTTTATATAGAGCTTTAAAGTCATTTGCATAGTTTACGTCACATTGGTTTGAACAGAAATGCCTCTGTTACAATTTATGGGAATCTATCTGTAGCTGTTCAAGAAGATTGATTGATTTTGCTTTGGGAGATGTGACAGTTTCATAATCCAAACCAATAAGGACTTGTTTGAACTTGCTTTTTTCATACACACTGTATATATGCACAGACTTTGACACTGTTTGCTTGTGGTGTGTAAAAAATGGACAACCTCTACACTCTCATATCATCCCATGTGATATGTATGCAGCTTGTTGGTTACGCTTTACATCGAGAGCAGTGACCTGATGGAAGTTTTACTTTAATAACGGCAACGTGGGCTGAATTATCAAGGTGACTGCTTTGTGTTTGCTGCAAAGCTGTGAGCTAACGTTCCCCAGACAGATGGCTTTAATTGTACAGCAGCTCTGTGATGCATGCGTGCCAAACCAAACAGGGCTTTATGACTGAGGAGGGGAGAGCGAAGGAGGACTGCAGTACTGGTGCTGCCTTTTGCTGGCTCTCTGAATGTTTACACTGCTGTATGAGGGGGGATCCTGGGAGGGTGCTATTTTTAGCTCTGGTTTCATCATTCCTCTCTCGCCACTCTGTGTGCAGCTGCAGCCTGGTGTTGCATTCTAATGAAGAGACGGGCATACGGCAGTGATACACCTTCTGTTTGCTCCACACTCAACACACAGAGCTCTGGCACAAAACAGGAATCTCTTTAACATCCTAATAAAGGCCTTTATTGACTGGGAAGCTAAATATAGGGCAGAGACATAGCACTGATATGACCAAATCTAAACCTCCAGTGTAGAAACTATTGCCGTACTCTGCACAACTATTGATGAGACCCACCACTGTTTCCTCACAACAGACGCAGTGCATCACCTCTCCTTGACTTAGATTCCACTCTCCTCTATACTCTTTGTTCAGTCGCTGCTGTGACACCACCATCACAACCTGAAGCAGGCTGCTCTCAGATATGCAGGGACATGCAATCTCCCGACCAAGGTCATGTCCGCTGTAGGGCTTCAACGCTGCTCTAATCAATATCTTTATGGACAGTGGATCATATGACATTGTGCAATGAGTTTTTACCGTGAGTGTCATCCAGTGCATTGTGGTTTTGATGTACATTGTATCATCCAAATCTATAAACTGGCCCTGTCTCTTTCCATACGTCAACTTCTTGCACCTGTACAAAGGCAGTGAAAAATATCTGTAAAATGTAATTAATGGAGCTTTAAATAATTAAAAATATAGGCATAACATAACTCTTATAGCATTGTGACTTAGTGCCGTTTACTGCTGTTGGATTCCTCTCTCTCAGTTCCTTTAGAGAAAAAAATGTGACTGTTGCATGGCTTTGACATGTTTATTGCATGATTACTAATTTGCTATTTGTTATCTTTGAAATTCAACATGGGGTTTACAGTGGAGGAGGGAGCACTTCTGTCTGTCTGCAAATAGTTTTCTGTCAGTGCCTACCTTTGTTTAACTGACGAATGTCCAGGGCATTTTCTAGAGTGTAAAACTATGGAGGATTCTTTTGCTTTGGAGGCACTTTCTTTGCCCCAGATATTATCTTTGCACTGCATTTAGAAATAAACAGCGCAGTGGTCTTGACCATGGCCCACATTAATACAAGTACTGTTAGCCTTTAGTAACTCTCTAGAGAAGATCAATCTGAATGCCTGTCATTGAGATGAATACAAGCATTCCAACTATTAAAGAAGTATTTAGCTATGTAGTTATCGTGGCTAATCCCTGATGCTAACATCTTGTATACATCTGGTACAGCTCACTCCGTATGTTACTCTTTTGGTGACAGTGATATGTTAAATTACAGTGTTGTCAGTAAGTTACTTCATAGTGTTTTACCTAAACATATATTAGTTACATTCATAAAATTAAAGGCATTAATCAGCTATGTAGATTTTCAGACTGGTTTTCTATTCTGGTAAAAAAAATTCTTCCAAATAAAACCCTCTTGGCCAAAAGAGATCATAAACAATCCTCTGAAAATTAGCTTTGACCCCAAATACCTTGGCTGCCCTGTCTGTCCTTCCGGTTTAGACACTGTATATTTTTAGAAATTTGCTTTCTGTAGCTTACATTTTGAAAGGAAATTGTCATGGAGACCAAGCAGCAAATCATGCTCATAAAGGAATCTGAGGTTCCCAAAACAAGATCTATTGATAGCCGTCGCCAAGTGGAAAGAGACATGTCCGGGATGAACTGGTGTGTTTTCCTTCCCTCAACCTTTCATCTCGGACTGCCCTCATGTTTTTACACAACTTCAGGCATTTGAGATTTTCTTCAACGTCGCAGCATTTTTATTCCAAACAAGTTCTGTTGTCTATTTCTGGAAATGAAAACTGAATTTTGCTGCAAAGCTGCACAGGCTTGGTTTGTTTAAAGAGACTGGTTACGTCACAGTGATTGAGATCTTGAGGCGGACAAAATGGACAAAACTGGGTCTGCAGTCAGAGCTGAAGAGAGGTTTCTCTTACTAGAGGTTTCTATTTTGTAAGGAAAATATCTTTGGTAGATTGTTGGTGCAATGGCTCTATCACTGTATGTGTCGGACATTCATTGCTCTTTTATCTTACACAAGACTAAACAAGGAAACTCATACAGCATACTATGTACAAATAAACAATTTCATAATAAATAGAAATGCATTGTTATCAGATTTGTCTTAAAAAAAAAAGCTAAATGAGAAAATTGTTAAGATGCAGAGCTTAAAAAAAGAGTGCATGAAAAATCACTTCATTTATCCACACTTGTGGTAACTCAGTGAAAATGTGTATAAAATCATAAAGCATAGATCATGGCCACCGTACAGTGTCATTACTGTTTATTTGTAAAAATATCTAAACCACAGCCTGTTCTGTGCATACTGTATGTAATTTTCTTCTTTTCTCCCTCCGTCTCACTGTAGCTTGTGAAAGTAAGAGGAGACATGTTCTGTTTTGTGTCTCCTTGTCTTTGAGACATGTCTGCTGCACTCTACTTGTCTGAATGTATGTGGAATTGACTTATTGGGTTTAATGATGTGCTTGGTCAGAGCAGATGAGTCACACAAACAAAGAGTAGCCCTGTATGTTTATAAAATGTCAGTAAAAAGATCGATGAGAGAGGGTTTTTGTGTGTGTGTGTGTGTGTGTGTGTGTGTGTTTTGTTTTTTTTTTTAGAAAGGATGAACTCTCTCTAAAAAAAGTAGTTATTAACAATAACTGCATATAACTAAAGCACATCATTGACATGGTGATCCTGGGTGGCATCAATGAACAGAGATACAGAGATGAACAGACTGGAAACAAATGTAACTTGTATAGACAAGCTACTTGGCTTAATAATACTGCAGCTCCAAGATGGTTGTCACTGTTAACATGGAGGGCTAGCTGCCCACTGCAGGATGAGAGGGCAAACAAATGGCCCCAAAAAACTCCCAAAGGCTCAAAGACTGGAGAAGAATATTTTACACACAGAAATGTGACACTGTATTTTAGGGCAGTGATGGTACAACATCGTGTGAAACATAACTAAATGTAATTCAATTTCATATCTTCTTCAAAGGTCTTTAAAAATACATTGTTACAGTAAGAGTGAGTTGAGTATAATATTACACAGGACATATAAAAAATCAAGAGAGTATTATACTGTCGACATACACCTGTAAATCTGTCCCAGAAGACTAACTGTATTTGCTGTGGGCTTAGTTTCTTAACGTCTGACATATGTAGAGCATGAGGAGGACAACATACTCAGAAGAAGACTTAGAAGAGAGAAGGGAGTGTTAAAGCAATAATTTGAAGCCATTCATCCAAAACAGACAGTTGTGACATTTCATCCCTCTCCATGTAACTATTCTAAAAAGAGTCTGACCATATTCACGTCAGATTTTTTTTTTGTTTTGTTTTCCCTTTAAATTGGCATTTCTTCCAGGTTTTGAGCTAATCAGCGTAAACAAGCCCCCAGATGTTGTTTTAAGAGCAGCAGATCGGGCCTAATGAAATGCTGCGTAACAGTTGAGCTTAGCCAGCAGCGATGGATGTAGTAAATTATTCTCTCGCAGGCAGCTGGGATAGGTGGCACAAATGGAGCATTTTAATTAAAAACTGCTGAGACACAGCAATTCAGGAAGAAGACTTGGCAACAGCAGACAAGTCTTCCCATTCCTGGGGTGAGTAGGAAGCACACTATGGAAAACTCAACGAAACAAACATAAGTATTAGCCAAAACTTCTTCCAAAACTTCCTTTTGTCTGGTGTTGTGTAAATCTAATTCAGTTCAAGATTGGGACATAGACAGATTGTTTTACATAATAGACTTAGAAAAACTGCATAGTGAAATCTGCAATAATCTGGTTAAGATGTGTTCAGGTTTAGAAGCACAATACTGAGCTCGGCTGAAACACAAGTCTTGCTTCACTTGCCACAGTGTTGTACAGTCTCGGTAACAGGATTTTATAAAGTGCTGCTCCATTTCACAGTCTGAGCACTTAGGCTAAGGTCACATTACACTTCTATCCCAATCACTTCAGCTACAGCCCATACAGTGCACAAATTTAAACCCTTTCAGTGTAATCTTTAGCCCCTATTTGAGAGAGCAAGTGGAGAATAAACATCCAGAATTAGTCATGAATAAATCATAGTTATTGCCTGATTTGATTAATTATTGTTTCTGCATTCATTTTTAGTTTTTAGTCTCCTTTGTATATTTTCTTTTATATGAAAATTTCCTTTTGTTGCCACTGCTTTCTGTAACTGACGCCCTCGACTACCACTATGGGATTTGTACAGTGTAACATAACTAATCATATTACGAGTAATTTTTTTGGCTTTGAAGAACAGTACATGAATGTGTTTACTTGGAGCAGCTGGAATATATCCATGTGCAGCAGCGGAAATGAGACAAAATGATCCGGGAAGATTGCATAAAGCTTTGTGGCCATTCTAATCAGATGACCATTCAGCTGGGGATTCTCTAATTTGCTAATAGCCCATTATGCCTTTTCTTGTTCCTCTCACGACACAGTTTGTGCACTCTGGACGCAAAGAACAGCCTGTGCAAATGCTGCTCCATTTGGCATCATTGCCTTCATTTCCTACTTAAGATGTGTCAAACTTCCATCTGTAAACTAATTACAGAAAAGAACACTGCATTTTCACTAAGATACAATAAAGTCGTCATGAACCATGAAGCTTTATTCAAGCAAGAAATTTATACTCACCTCCTCAAGATATCAGTCTTTTCCATGCAATCCTTAATTAAAGTGTACTTTCCCATTAGTTTTTTTCTGCTAAATGCTGTTGTTGTAGATACAATCTCGTACAACGAATTTGGGATCATTGTTTGGGAAAATGGTAAATGATTGATTTGAATGTCAAATTGTTAAGTACAAAGGTCTGGGTGACATTTTCATTTTGGAGCAGGGACCTCACTTCCATGCTGTGTCTGTTGCCAAGTCAGCCCTAATAGCTGCTGTCAGCTATTGTCACCAGTGAAGCACAGACATTTGCCTGCACCATTTTAACATCACACAAGGGAAAAAGCACAAGCCCTAAAAAAATACATGCCCTTAAAGTGACTCTTTGTTGCATTAAAATGAAAATCCCACAATTTATATCAGGGGTTATCAACTAAATTGAGGACCAGCCTGTTATTTCACAGGTGCTGCAGGGGGCCAGACTTTTAAACACGAATATATAGTTAAATAAATAAGTTAATACCTTCACTTTTTCCTGTTATCTAATTTGATTTCTTCACACTGAAATATCTTTTTGTGTTTTTCTTTTTTGAACGAAAAAAAAAAAATTCATAAAACAACAGCTTGTCGAAAAACCATATTTGATGTTTGAACATGATTTGTCTTTTTTGTTGTTCTCTTTCAACATTCGTTTAGGTATCTCACTACTGGACTCAACTGAGCCTGTCTCAACTGAGCCTGACACAAGTGAGCCTTTAACCAAGCTCACTTGAACCAAGCTCTGTTGACTGGCTTAAGTAAGCCTGGTTCAAGTGAGCCTGGTTCAAGTGAGCCTGGTTCAAGTGAGCCTGGTTCAAGTGAGCCTGGTTCAAGTGAGCCTGGTTCAAGTAAGCCTGGTTCAAGTGAGCCTGGTTCAAGTAAACCTGACAGTGCCCAATGGCGTAGATTAATAGATGTAAATTAGATTAAGATTGTCATTACAGCGAAATGAGCTTAATTTCAGTCGCCTTTGAGTTATTTTAATAGCTATACTTTAGTTTGAATTCTACCTGTTTTTCCCCATATATTTTCTGATTTATTGATTATGTGTTGGGGGGCCGGAAGGAAAGCTATATGGGGCCTGATGTGGCCCCTGGGCTACCAGTTGATAATCACTGATTTATACAATCTGTGTTGTTGTTGTTGACTTGTACTATGTACACCATTGCTGTTGTAAATGAAAAAGGGAAAAACACAATTCAGACAATGCTCATACCCTTTTAGTTCAATGTGTACTGCAGCATCTCTGGAGGTCTAATGCATTTGAATATTTAAAGCCCAATTTATGCATTTTCCTTTGAATTAAACATGAAATAATTGAAGTGGGGCTTTAAATAATTCAAGGACAGTGCGGGGAGCTGAGGTCAGCGCCATAAGGATCTGATCTGTAATAAGAACAGGAATTGTGCAAATTTTATACAAGCTTTACAAGCACACAACAATCGACTATACACAACAATGAGCAGTATTGTATGCTTTTGTGAGGCATAGGGAATCCTTTTTACCTTCAGGACTGTACTCCCTCATATTGTTACTCGGTATATTATTGAGATCATTCTTTGTCGCTGCTGTGGAATAAATCATAGAAACTACTTCACTCAATGTGCATGAAGCCAACGTTAACAAGGTTTATTGATATTTCGGGAACCCACCTTGTGACCGATCCATCATGACCAAAGAGCACAGTTTGTGTTTTCTCATTACCAGTGTGCGTGTGAGGAGTGACATCAGACAGGGGTTTACCTCGTACTGATCAAAGGCCTACTTGATATTAGTGTCCTTCACTGTCTCCTGCTCCTTATCCCCTTGGCTCTGACTCCACCCCCACACCACGCAGTCATTACAAGAGTGCTTCAGGTTATGTGATGATTAGCTTAGTATTAAATCCCTGTATTGTTTATCTCCGGAAAATAAGGTGTAACTCAATTTGCAGAAAGAAGAATGAGGAGAGATGTTCAGCAAAGTCAAGAGAAATTACTTTTCACTTCATGTCCATATTGAAGCATTTAAACATTTGACTGTAGAGAAATGCTGTGTTACTGTAAAACCTCATATTTGGATTTTGGATGCTTTCCCACATCATCAGGAGTTTGTCGTGAGCAGTGCCCAGGAGCTGACCTTTGGTTCAGATTTTTTTTCCTGAACAAGCCAGATGTGCTGTGGACACTGTTGCTACACAGACCTATGAATGTGAAGGGTTTATTTTTTTCATTCCTCAAGTTAAACTATTGATCATGTTGTTTAAAAGGCAAATTTGATGTCACATCATTCATCACCAGTATGGATTATTAACAACTCAATGAGGTGTGTTTTTTACAAGAATGCACCGAATTCACATAGAGCTTGACTATTTTTTTTTTCAACAATCAGTTTTACAATAGTGCAAATTAAAGAGAGAACACAGTGTATCTGTAAAGATTATTTCTGAGTGACACAGACTTGCAGCCACCCTCTTCACATCAGCAGTTCATTTACATTTAGCTGCTTGTCGACAGTTGGTGCTTGAGAAACATAACACAGTCATAAGTCTCGATATAAACGTATTACCAAATGCCATGTCCTGCATAAGCCAATCAATAAGTCGATCCTCTGTGAATCACTTTTCTTCTTTTACGTCACAAATGTCAAGTGACTCCATGTGATTAGCAGGAAAATGTATGTCAGTTCTACAGAAGAGGCAGAATCTGTTGTTTTTCAAACCATTGGACATGCATCTATTTGTATTTCACTGCTTGCATTAGAAAACTGTGCTAGCTCAGTGTTAATTCATCCTAATGCCTCTTCTCCTTGGAGATTGTCCGAGCTGCTCAATATTCCAAATATGAATCCTATTATTGGCTGGCTGTGATGGATCTGGATTAGCTGCATATATTACAACAGGTCAACCTCCAGAGAGTGAGCAAAAAAAAAAAAAAAAAAAGTGAACATAACCAATTCAGATGTTAGATATATTCCACTTACTGTCTCCTTTTTTCCGGGCCCCCCCCGGCCCCCCCCCCGGCCAAGGGGGGCCAAAAAAAAAAAAAAAAAAAAAAAAAAAAAAAAAAAAAAAAGAGAAAAAAAAAAAAAAAAAAAAAAAAAAAAAAAAAAAAAAAAAGGGAGAAACACAAAAAAAAGAATCCCTCCCCCCCCTTGCCTTTTTTTTTTTTTTGGGGGTAGGGGGAAGGGGAAAAGGAAAGGGAAATTGCAAAAAAAAGCGGGGGAGGGAAAAAAAGGAAGGAAAGGAAAATTACCAAAAACCATATTTGAGGATGACAGATGCCATAGTGCTATCCAATAATTTTTGGGACAAGTCAATGCAAGGTGCAGCTAAATAATATGAAATAATAATAAATTAATTAAATTATAATA
This sequence comes from Rhyacichthys aspro, assembly GCA_036850595.1. Classification (NCBI taxonomy): domain Eukaryota; kingdom Metazoa; phylum Chordata; class Actinopteri; order Gobiiformes; family Rhyacichthyidae; genus Rhyacichthys; species Rhyacichthys aspro. Next base: position 13,110,167 of record CM072168.1, read on the forward strand.
AAATAATAAAAAATAAAAATAATATAACAGATTCTTAAGTTCATGTTGTAGTATTATGGAGTGAGAGCCATATTGTAGTTGCATTTATTCAGCAGGAATACGCAGCACAAGAAATATAAGCAACTTCAGGATTGGATTTCCACTCCCTAGTCCACACCACCACAAATTCAATCCATTTAGGAGGAAATTGCTGTAACCAGTGACTGATTCTAAAAAAAAAATCTTCTCTGTTGTGGAGAAGGTGTTGCTGTTGCTGAATGTGAGGGAGATGAGTAGGAGGGACTGACAGGAAGTGAATGACTACAGATGCACAAATTAAACTGACACCGCGGTCATATTTCTTAGAAGTAAAGGAAACTTCTGTGTCTTGGCTTCGTCATGGAAAGCTTCTAAAATGATATCATTGTGACCATATGTGTGTATCTGGTTTTACATATTGGGCACTAAAATCTTGATCGCCTTCATTCAAACTAATCCTTTGGTTATATATATTTTACTCTTGCTACCTCTTGTCATCTTGTCTATTGTCTCTTTCTAGAAGCTATAAAATGTTCCACAGATGTTACAGATGGAGCTGTGACAAACTCAAAGCTGGTTTTGTGACGTATTGACAGTGATGCTCCGTGAAGCAACATAACGACTTTAGAGGAAGTGAAACGTGTCGACCTGGGTGGAGTGTTTCTGAAAGCTAACCACTGCGTTTAGAGATGGTCTCCTGAGGTAAAACAATAAACACTAACGCTAGCGGCTTCCTTTTACTGCGTTGTTCCTCCCTCGCAGCAGGTGTCACATGAAACTTACTTGTGACCTTTAAGCCCCCAGCCCACATCTTTTAAAAAACTGTCGTCTTTCATTTTGCAGTTTGGATGTTGCAACAGCTCGACATCTCGTCACTCTGATTGTTCGAAGACACCTGTGTCCAAACCCGCTCTGTGTGCCTGAACCGTTCAGGTTTAATATTTGGAAATACAGTGAGTTGTTGGAGCTATTAAAACACTAAAATTGCTCCGATGTTGTGTACTTTTCATCATGCAAAGGGGTTATTATTTTTGCTAGATGAATGTGAAACTGCTTGTGTCTATTTTGCTGCACAAATGCATGAGTAGAAATGCAGTGAAGACAGAAAAAGACATCAATTAAAGATTAAGTTAGTGACGGTTTATGCCACTCAAATAGAGGGGGCAGAAATAAGCCAATATACTGGACCCTAACAGAATCGTATTTGTACAAAATACACTAAAATTACCTGTTACTGTTTCAGAACACTTTTTTTTTTTCTTCCAAACTTGCCGCTTGGACAGTCTACACTTCAACTAACGACATCCATGAATATTGCGCCGCTGTCATAACAACGTAGAGGGATCTGCGCCCTCCACTGGCTAAAGGTTACCCCTTTTAATACAGCAAAATCTGTATGAGAATTATGTTGATGAAAGGTACATTGTTTGTGGTCACAGTGGTTTTGACTTTTACACATTAAAGATTGTAATAAGGAATAATGTTGAGACAGTTTCATTTTATAGAGAATTGGAATTTATCAAAATGTGACAAATTACATTGGATCGGTTTGTTGTTTGTTTGGCTAATGACTGGTAGTTACATACCTTCAACTTTATACAGTGACAGTCTTTGAATGTGTGCCACACAATTGGATCCTGATCACAAATGATATTTTTTTTCAATCTGGTTCATGTATGCAGGACACTGTGTCTGAGAAACCTCACAGTGGCCCTGAACTGCCCCAACTTCAAAGCTCAGACTGGTTTTCTCATCCTCACTCTTCACACCTGTACTACACATTGACAAAAGCCAGGAACAGAAAGAATTACACTGTACAGGGATACTTTTTTTTGTTGTTGGTTTTTTTTTTCCATTAACAATAAATGCTTTGAATCCTGAATATTTGCATCTTGAAAAGTCCCATTTCTCCTTTAGATCAAAATCCGCAAAAGCAACCATTAAACATTAGCTCATGTGTCCAGATATATGCTTTATCATTATGCATTCACTAAAACCCTGTTAAAAGCTCTGACAGTTTGACAGAGAAACAGCCTTTCTTGGAAGCTTAAGTGATTGCGTTATTTGGAGCTTAGTGTGTGGGATGTAATGTGAATGTGAGTGAAATGTAAGCCAGATGAAAACAATCTGCTTTTGATCACAAAAGAGCCAGCACACAGCTTCGGCTATTTTTATCCTGTTTGTCTGCTTCTCAAATTAAGCTGTGGGCCATTTGTTTTGGCTGCAGCACTTTAACCGTCTGCTCCTTTCTGTTGCCGTTACCAGACGTGTTTTGTAAGTTGGAATTAGCAGAATTAATGTGACTTTGATCCCAGAGGACGTGAACTTTGCTGTTTTGAGCTACATCATCATCAGAGTGCCACAAAATTTCCAAAGGGCACTTAAATGTCAGACATTTTTGGAGAAGTGGTAGAAAGCTGGAGTGAATTTTCTCTTCCCGTCACTTATACATTCCTTTTGGTTACTTAGAAGAACCAAAGAGACAATTTCCGCTTCTTGATTACTCTGTGCCCTTTTTAAAAACTCAACCTCAACATTGTTAACATTGTTAGTTAAAATTCTCTCCTATATTTACAGTCCACTGTGTACTCATTAGACTGTTGTGGTTTCATAGGACCAGAAACCAATAGTCACTACAGGAAGATGGAAACATTAGAAGCAGACGGACAGAAAAATAAACTGTGTTGTTCCTCTGGGGATCAGCCTCTTATAGCCCTACAGGAAGCATTGTGTGAATACGTGAAATGAGGCAACCCCTAACCTTGTGTGAAAACACAAATGAGTGGGGGTGTTCAGTCCATAAGATGCTGAGGATGAAGGAGGGCTACAGGCTTTTAGTCACTTCACAAACGCCTTCAACGTGACAACAGGCCCACACATTGCACTGACACTTCTAAAGACGTTTGACATATACAGTACAGGATGTAGTCGGTGTGTGTGGCTGTGAGGGTGTGAGAAAGACATTAGTATCACAAATGAAATCCCATCCAAACAACAACCTCTGAGGCTGAAACATACAGGTCATAAAGAAAAATAGTTCCTGACCTCTCATTTGGGGCAGTATCCTTAACATAATGGAAGCAATATTATTTTACCTTTATTCCGAAATACACTGGTCTCAAGTCACATGCTTTTTGACACCATACACAAGTGTTCAACTGTTGCTATTATGTAAAACTATGAATAATAAAGGTGCCACTGTTTTCATTGATGGTGTTATCAAAAACTGTCTCGCAGCTATGAGTTGACTCTGGAAAAAAAACCAACAGTAACAGCATACATATATTATACTAAAATGGTATAGTACTGGGTGCAGTGGGGCATGTGGAGGGGAATAAAGTGAATGCTACTGGCTCTTAGTGAGTCATGTGACCCAAACTAAAGCTCCATCTTCCAAATTTAACTCTGTGATTATCTATTGTTAATGAAATTTAGTATTATTGATGCAGTGCTGATTCATAACAGCTGTCGTGGTGTAAAAAACAACTAAAAACAACACATTTTACGTTGAACAAACAATTCAACCATACAAAGGAAACACATTAAGACATAAGGAGAGTGGTCACCTGATGAGACCAGCGAGGTTTGTCTGTTGATTTACGTTATGTTCACTGATGAGGTTCATTTGTTTCTTGTCAAACACACTGTGATCAGTTTGGACAGTTCGTGTGGGTTGGTGTAGCTGTTACCCAAACATCAGCCTCAGTCACATTTTCTTAGTCCTTCTGTGAAATGTCATCCATTAGGATAAAGCTGAGGCTGTGTTTAGAAAGGCTGCATGATACATCAACTACATGACATGCAAAGTGCAATATGACTATATTGTGATTATAAAATGTCTGGCAATATATTGAAGTGTCCCTTTTGATATAGTAAATGATGAATTACAAATAAACAATCTCAGGATTAACTTTATTTTTTACTAATATTATTGAGATTCAAATAGTTCTTTGAAATATGGCCATTGCAAATGTTAATAATAATTTGCAATGTTTATAAAATGTGATATAGGCTACTGTGCAGCTCTTTGGCAACATGTGCAATATTTTATCATTTTTATTTCATTTATTTTATTTTATCAAAGACACATTGTGTCTTGCTTGTCTCACCATAAATAATATAACATAAAAATGAAGCTTGTTAACTGAACCAATCAAACATAAAGAGTATTTTTAAACCAAATATAATGTACTTGAGTAAATTATGAATTAGTCTTTAGTTTGACATTTCTTTGGAGAGTCATATGTTTTCGAACAGAAGCAGCCTTCATGCAGCCACTGTAAACACGGCAGAGCCTAATTACAGTCAGTCAACAATTAAAGCTAAAATACTACGGGCTAGAGACCATTTTAATCCCTGGACGGTGGAAGGGATGAGAAATAGAAACAGCTGTTGATCAGTGAGACAGAAAGAGGCGAGAAGAGGGAGGAAGCAGCTCAGGAGAAGAGCGGCAGAGGCGCACAGAAGAGGGCATTAAGCGTGCGCACGAGAGAACAGCGGAGAAGAAGAGAAAAGAGGGAACGAGAGAGGGCAGTGGAGGAAGAGGAGGAGGAAAAAAAACCTTAATTAATTCAGGCGAGATGGGAGGGACGTTACCGCTGTCCCTGCCGAGGCTCCGGTGCCTGCGCTGTCGTGCTGCATGAAGTGTTTGTCGACTCCTGCCTCCGTCTCTCTGTCTGTTTGTGTCATTACGTGGAAGCAGACGAGTCCAGCCACCGGCAGAGACTGACTGACTGACTGCTCGGCTCTGCTTTCCTCTCCACGACTTCACGAGGATGTCATATGGACTGTAGTAGCATCTGCCATAACCTGAAGGTAAGGAAGACTTGATGATTTCCTTTTGCTATGTCCACCTCACTGATCATTCCTCCGTTGACATCACACATGTCTCATCCTTATGTGTGTGTTTCCGTATGTTCCCTGCTAAACCATGTGCCTTTTCACACTTTCACCTTACTGCTGTTTTGGTGAGCAACATTTTGCATTTGTGTAGTTTGCACTGAGTGGCACAAGGGTGGAGATGCTGAACCAGCTCCAGTCAGCACACACAACACAAGATGACTGACATTGAGACTGACACACTTAGAAAAAGCTGGTTTGAAAGTTGAAACACATCTTAGACCCCTGCTGTCATATTCTCCTTCAATAATATACCTTAGTCCTCATTTTAAAATGCCTCTAATCAAAATGTATGGGTCTGAGTATATGTTGCGCATCTTAATGTTTTTAATTCCACGCTGATTCCTTTGAGAAGCAGGGCTTTGGCGACCGACTTTCTTGTGATTAATCTCCAGCCGGCACGCCTAATTACATCTCATCAAGCAGTCACTAAATGCAATGCTTATTTATTCCTTGACAGCATCTACTTGGTTGGTGACAAACATTAGCAAATCAGTGGCCGGCTGTGACAGGGCAGAGTTGAAGCCGAGGAAGCCAGAATGGAGGAATAAAACGAGAAAAAGGGACGGTAAAAGAGACCGTGTAAAGAGAGATGATGTAGAGAAGTTGAAAAGGGAAGAGGATTATGGGAGGCTGTCTTATGCAGCTCACGTTCCCCAGTCCCGAGAAGGCCTAGAGTGAATCACCTCTACTCGGACTGTATTTGAGTGTCATGTCTATGCAGATGGAATCATTCATGTTAAAAACACGTCTTCTTCGTGTGGCCAGCTGGTGGGTCAATGGAGGTCCGCTGAGATGGTCCCCGGCGGTCATCAGTTCGCCGTCAGACACTAATTCATCACACGGATTAAGTAGTGAACAATCGGCTGTCTGAACATGGACCGGCGTGATTAGGACTGCAGCGGGCGCAAAACACTCAAATGGATTCTTTTAATTTTAATATTGACCTGAATATAGGGTGACCCCAATTGAAGGAGCCTGCTAACAGCTGTTTGTGTTACAGATAAGATACAACAACAACACATACAGTCTTTTTGTGATGATCTCAGTAAAAAAAAAAAAGTGCCCACATTGTGAGGAGTGTTGCTGTTGCTGTGTGTACTGTATGTGCAGAGCCTTTGTGTTTGTACATGTGCAGTAAGACATCCTTTTATCTTTTTGTGGACAGTTCCCACGTCGTTAGAACAAGGTGCATGTATGTTACACCACAGAAATTATTTAGATAGAATAAAATATCTGACATATCTGGTTATAAGCAGTGGTTGAGGATTTGTTGTCGGAGTGAAAGCCTTGTGTACATGAATCTTTTACACCAAAGTCTGATTTACTAAGTGCATTGATTCTGTGATCCAACAAACTCAATCAGCTTCTTGGAACCACATTCAGCACTTGTCCAAATACAGTATGCTATGTGCTGTGCATATGCTGTACTGTAAAGAACAAACTGGCTTTTACCAATTAGCTTTTTTTTAACTGTCTTAATTTGAATGTGATTGTGACAGAGGCCATTGATGTGGATTTATCATGTTCAATGCAATTACTTATCTAAAACAACAGCCATAAAAAATACACTTTGTAAATAGTGATCCTATTTTGATACAAATAAGTGACAGACCATGAGACAGTGAAATAACAGATAACACTGAAACACTTTAACTGTTATAATTAAATGCACCAAACCTGAGAACACTTATTTTGTGGTGTGTAAAGGATAAGTATTGCTAACATAGTAGCTATACGGTGCTGTGGAAAGCCTTAAAATAACTCCTGAATTGATTTACTCTGTGCGGAGTCTCCCTGGGGCCATAACCAAACCTCTGCTAAAGGGGTCCTCCTGCCCTGCCATGTCTGGATGGCTGTGCCTATCGCAGCTGGTGACATGCCATCTCATCTATTGTTGGCACAAAAAACACCAATACTACTAAAAAATACCTTTCTGCCCTATAACCAATGAGAAATTGAAGCACAATTTTGAATCAGTTGCCAATATCAGTCAATTGCTGCTGAACAGTGACATGTGATTGTGTTTTTAATCGGACTGTGCTTTGTGTGCGCATGGGTGTTTGTTTTCCGCTCGCACTGTTGTCTTTTATGATCTGTGTTTTATTGGAATCGATCAAATCTAATATTAAATAGTTGTATTACACTTTCATTTTTGTCAGACAGAGGCACAGGGCAAACTCCTGGAAGCCTATGACAAATAAGTAAAGCCTAGAAAACAAAGGTAGTCGCATAATATGGTCATCAGCAATAGTGATAAGTAAAAGTAGCAATAAAAGGCAGAATTCATGAAAAAAGGTCCTGCACTTTTTGGTTATACTGTGAACTAAGACTTAAATTATGTTCATACTAAGAGTAAAGTTGAATGTGGGGGCGGGACTGTGAAGTACTTCCTGGTGTCTTAAGTGAAACCTGAAGTTGCAATGTTAATGATGAGAAGCTTTGATTCATATACTAACAGCTTACTTTTGATTTAATGATGCTGGTCCATACAGTAACAACATCCTAAAAGTTTCATTTCACTACTCGACTCCTTCATTAAAATCTTTCCTGTGACGATGTTAGAAAAAAGTTTGGGTCTGAGCTCAAAGTTTTCTGGAGCTTGTTTACGTCCTCATTTATGTAAATAGGCTAGCATTCCCATTTAAATACAGCGTGCTCTGTTGTTGTGTATAGCTTAGCCTTTTCATTCCCCTCCGCGTTTTGCACACAATCCCACTGTTGCCATGACACCCGGGCCTTCCATAAATACTCCTGGTATTTGTAGCCGCTCCATCCCCTGTAGGTTGGACAACAGAAAGAGCGGGCCCTATGTGAGCGGAGCTAATCGGACATCAAACTGCTGTGTTTGCACATAGTTCAGGTGTCAACTGAGGCCGCAGAAGTAGAGATGGTTTTTAGTTGCTGCAGTGATACTCAGTCGAAAATAGAAAGTTTAGTTGAGGGTCATCATAGAACCTGGGTGGGCGTTTTAGAGAGTGTGAAAAAAGAAGCAATTTTGTCTTTCTTATGTATTTTATTGATGTTGTGTTGTGCTATTAACAGATTTTGAAATTGAGTTATTTAGGGGCCAGTTGTATATACCCAGATTAGACAAAACCTGTGTGGATATAAAAAGTAAACTATAAAGAATGTTTTCATTTTTATTAGTAAAAATGCAAAGTAAAAAAAGCAGAAGACAATTCTAAATCAAATCAATATTTGGTGTGATTTCAGGTGTAGTTCTCACTGTCTCAGTTTTTGACAGATCTGGGCAGGTTCTGATCTAACATTTGGACAATCCCAGACAAAACCAGACCAAACAGGACTAAACCAAACCATCAAATGTTAGAAGGAACGTAGGTTAAACCACACCATTTAATCCCAGCTAGAACCAGGCCAGACTCCATGTTGTTAGGATCATGGTTACACTATCACACTGGAAGGACTCCTTGTTCTGGGTTCACTCTCAATATTGAAGTGTTTTGTCTATTCACTCACTTGGCGTTTGTAAAAAAGATAAAATACTAGCCTGGTTCTAGCTGGGTTCTTTTAACATTTCATGGTCTGGTTTTGTCCTGATTGTCCTGGTTTTGTCTGGGATTGCCCAAATGTTTGATCGAAAAATGAGACAGTGAGAACTACAAGAACTGTTGCTGTTTTGAGGTTAAGTCACACCAAATATTGATTTGATTTAGAATTGTCTTCTGTTTTTTCACTTTGCATTTTCTAAACAAATACGTTACACTTTATAGTTTACTTAACTTTTTTATATCCACACCTACCTAAAACACAGCACACTGCACAGCACTGTATATTAACATGAAGACTAATGTAAAACCATACTGCAAAATGAGTGCTTCAGTCAATGTTTTAGTTGAGCTGTGCCAACACTTTTTTCACTCTCTTTGTGGCAACTTTTTGTTCTCTTCTTCCACTCCAACAGCTCGTTTTTTGTTGCTGATTGGTCAGTGGTCTGTGTTTCTTTCCTATAAACGACAGGGTGTATGCATGAATTATATTTAGATGATCGAATTACATGTTGTAAATCCTATTTGCAGCTGGGAATAAATGAAGTGGTTGTGAAATGTGAAGAAAGATACGTTGCGTGACCCCTCAGTGGCTCACCTGGCAGAGTCCATACCACATACTGGGAAAACCTGGGTTCGATTCCAGGTGCCCTATATCAACCCCCACCCCTCAAAAAATGTTGTAAATCAGATAAATACATATCAAATAACAAAACGTTAAATGTATATAGTTTTAGCCCAAAGTATGAGGTGCTTCATCATTGTCCTGTTTTGAAAAGAAATGATTACAGAGAACAAGAGATGCTTTTAAAGAGGGACTCAGTGGAAAAAATGAGCTGCGATAACAATGAGAGGGGTAAGAAACGATCCGAGACAGACAGAGACGATGACTGTAGTGTATGCATGCGCCTTGTCTGGACACGAACTGAGCTACACTCCTTTTAAGGCTAAAGATATAGCTCCGTGTGCAGCTCCTAAGGTCAACTAGGCCCCATGCAGTTCAATCTCTCAGACAATATTAGCCACTAAATCTGTCTTTAATTGCCTTTTTGACATGTTTCCGTTTGACCCTGCTCTTTGTTGCTGCACTGAGAAAGAAAATGTGGTAACAGGCCCTGGCAGCTGGATGATTCCATCAGAATAAAGGCTATTCTGATCTTTCCTTTTACTTCAAGACCTCATTTTTCCCATATGGTCATCTCTGTTACCACACATTCCTGTTGTTGGTTTGGCTTTAAATGGACTTGAGACGTGATTCTGCAGGGGCAACTTAGTTCACAAACGCATTTTTAGCCCACATTCTTTAACATGGCAACCAAATAAAAAGGGTCACACCAAATGAACTGTAGTGACTAAAAGAAATCTAGGAATGTGGTGGAACTGTGGTCTCAAATAAGCATAAAATCAGTGTTTCATTTTGGGGACAAACACATTTTGTGCAGTGAGAGCTCCAAAACTGCAACAATAATTAATGCATTTACAGTTAAAGGTAAGAATAGTGTGTGAGTTTGTAGTTGTCAATCTAAACATTTTTTGCTTAAATCTATTCACCACAAATAATGTTAATTAATTGTTATATCATGTAGATTATCATAGTCCAATCAAATCTTTCAATAATGTTTATTGAAGACATTAAAGCAATTGTATGTAACTTTTACTCAAAATATGGAGCATGAAAATCATGAAAATAATCTCAAATCCATTTTGCTGGTTTCTTGACATTAAACAAGGAGAAAAAACCCTTTAAAAATAACCTTTTTCCATTACCTTGCCAGAACTATTACGACAACACAAATCTACATCACATCTCACAAACATGGAATTAAATTACATTTTATTACTCTTGTGTGAGTTATCAGCACCATTTGTCTCCTCTAGTCCTTTAATTAGAGTACACCCTGAAAAGTTGCTTTAAAGGAACCCCATATTGTCATTGTAATGTTTCTGTTGCTCATTTAGTCAGTCTGTTTCAAATGATTTAATGCGTTTGGCACTTTGTCGATCACACTGCATCAAGAAGATCTTTCCATTACAAAGAGCTGATGGGTCATTACTGGTGTAATGGGCGTGAACAAAGCACAGAAGCAAGCTGCAGAAGCCTGAAGTCCCTTGTTTTCTAAAGAATTAAGCTATTTGATTTCTCTAGGTAGCACACATATTGAAATACATTTATCACGCGCGTAGGTCGGAGGACATGCAAATCAAGCCTTATGCAGACACAAACTACCACGAGTGTCGAAGAATCATGCGGCATGTTGTTGGTGTAGGTCCGTTCCCATGAGATGATTGACCTTGTTGTGGGAACATATGGTTTATATATCAACTCTTGATGTGATGGCTCTTGATTGAAGTGGCCCTTACCCTCATCTCTCGTGTTGAGCCTCGTATATCTTGGCAGAAAAAACCTACAGGGTTAATATAAGGCATACAAGTTCATGATAAACCTCCATCAGGTGTTAGATCACAACGCATTACCAGGGCATTGTTTCAGTAGGGGCTGCTGCATAATTAAAATGCAAAGTGAAGCTTGAATTTTACATTTGTGGAGTTGTTCAGGAAGCTACCGACCAAGTTATAGCTCGATGTCTATATTTAGCAAGTGCTTGGATCATGAAGATTATCTCTTCTGTGCTGTAAATGTTTGACACAGAAAAAAACTGCTATCCCTTTAATCATATGGTTGCATTTTTCTCTGGTTTCCTGTAGCGTTGAAAAGGCTTTGCCAGTGAGACAGCGGCATGTTGTGTTTGTGTGTGGGTCGTGAACTTTGCTGTTGTTATCATGGCTTTTACACAGTCTTCCTGTAGAGAGGGCATCCTGTATTTGGTTTTAGTTTCCGTCACAGCTTTAAGGGACTTCATATATCTCCCTCTGTTGACATTATTATGTGTGAGCTCGGGTTTCTGTTTACCTTATGACCTCATATGTCTTAGGGCTCTAATCATCATCACTCTCCTAATTTGGCATTGCTGCAGCGTCCTCGCACTCAAAGCTTCCGAACACGGCTCTGCTGCTGAATAGACACAAGGGCAGATAAGGCTGGTGTTTAAATAGAGCTAATAATAAAGATAATACATTGCACAAGGCTAACAAAGCACAACAGAAGCGGAGGAGTTTTCTTTTAGTAGACATCTTACTTATAAAATACTTTTCTTTGTTAACAAAGGAGACCAGAGTCTATTTTTACACTGTAATCGCATCCAACTCAAACCAACTCAATGCAGAGACCTTGCAGAGAGTTTTATGTAAGCTTTTTTTTCATTCATTAATTTTCTTACACTTTTTCCTGTTAGGTGTAGCAGGTGACTGGAGCCTATTCAAGCAGCTTTGGGCCTTGGCAGGGGGGCACACTGGACAATGGTCAGTGGGTCTCAGGGCTAACACTTAGATACAGACAATGACAGACAACCATTCATTATCACCATCATTCACTAAGGATACTCTAGAGTTGCCCATTTACCTGTGGCCTAGGATGGACAAGTTAGCGGACCGGGGTTTGAACTCACGACTTTCTTGCTTACCACTCTGCCACTGTGCCAAGCTTTAGATGATTCATTGATAAGATGAGAAGTGCAATAGTCAAGTTTACTTGTGATAGAAGTAAACTCAGAGAGGGACAAAGGTTCTAATTTAAGAAAGCATTTTTAAAATGGAAGACCCCCTGAAAATTTAGACCTGCATTAAAGATGACCTCAAGATGACTTACAAATTCTTTAAATGTGAGTACTACCCATACTTGTTAATGGTACTGGCTTTTCTCTAACCTTATTTGGGAGGTTGACCATATTACAGCAGGTTATTATCCTTATTATCTCAACCATCAGCTTTTGCTCATGTTCACTAATTGTGCTAACACATATTTTAAAACAAAGATGCTGCCTTGTCCTTTTCCTCCTTTATCTATTCCGTTATCTTGCCAGACAAAATGAAACAGACTGTAATGAACATAATCTGGAGGTGTAAATTAGCCCGTGTCTGTTCCACCGTCTCATTCTTTGTCAACAGTGAGAGGCTATGTGACGTGGTGTGGTGTGGTGGCTGTTATAAAGCACAGCACTACAACTAAACATTTCATGGAGCGTAGTACAACAGACAGTGCACGCTCTCTCTTCTGTCACATTTTGCTTATTATTGCGAACAACTTAAAAGCCAGAGAGATACGTAAAAGATCAACAGTAGAAAAAAAACTATGTAGGGCAAAGGTTTAGCAAAGGTTTTAAAAGCATAAAAATCAGCCTGTTTCATGTGTACCAATGTGCAGCTCAGTACAGTTTAGAGCCTGCACAGACTAAACACAGGCTCATGACAAATGCAAATCAACTGCTGCATATAACATGTTTACATCTGTGAAAATGAGAGATCTTTTCCCTGTCTCTATGTCTCTGTCATGGTGCTCCTCTTTCTCATGCACTTTAGTGACGTCATGGTTGCCAGGCAACGTCGTGAGCAAAACAGATTCCCTCTCTGATTGGCACGTGCTCTGCTCCCCGCCTCTGTCGCACAATCACAGTAAATGTAGATCCTCTCTCTGCCTCTATTTTTTAATTTATTTATTTTTTTAACGAGTGATGCCATAAACGTGTAGCTTTTAGAAGATGCCACTAGCTTTGGCTTTTGTCGAGGGATGAAACAGCTGAATAAAGGAGCAGGAGCCTAAAGTTTACTCCAGGCCTGTCTAAATGTCAATAAAATTGTTCATACACTATGTGCTCGGGAAATGTACTTGGATGAAAATATTTATTCATATACCCTTAAATAAAAAGAGATCTTTTTTCATATGGTATGTTTGGGATGTTTTTCTGCACATGAACTATTTATATAGCCTGACCTGTTAGCATCTCTTGTTTGCATTGTTTTGCATTTCAGCCTAAACTGACCCCTATTAAACCTTTAATAAACTGATTTTAATTTTCAGTTCTCTAAATGAACCCTAATTACATATATTTGTTTTTATCGTTCACTTTTTTATCCCGTTCCTAACTCCACCACCCTCATGTCTAAGTTCCCATTGTTCCTTGTGCACACTGACTTTTCTTTTGCATGTCACAGTGAGCTACAAATGTAAATGTTATTTTTCCTTACTCTTACTTACCTTTTTTTTCTCTCTCTTTCTAGGTCTATGTTTTTGCTGCTGAGAGACATTGTGCTGTCCGGTGTGGAGCCATGACGATTACATAGTAACAGAGACATAGACTCAACTTGACACCACTTACCGCTGCAGACTGGGAGCTGGAGCACCAATTCACACCGAGCAATACTCAATAAAATGAATGTGACTAAGAGCACTTGAAAACAACCCAACTACTATTCTATACTATTCTCGTGCTATTAATGAGGTGTGGACAGACATGACTTCCCATACCCTCTTCATCTCAGTCTTATTTCACCTATCGATCCGAGGATAACCATCAGTCCCCTTGGCGTGGCTCGTGGGCTGACTGACTCCTAAGCTCAGAGATCAGTCCGTGGCCCGAGGCATCATGGGAGACAGGAGCTGGGTGTGTTTGAGCCCAGCTGAGTTCAGCCAGCTGCAGCAGTACAGCGAATGTGAGTATTCATGTGTATGATTCTGGGATTAGATTTGTTTTGTTTTCATTTGTGTGAATGGGTTATTGATGTAAGACTGATAGACCATGTTTTTGTGGCCAGTGGTTGTCACTAACGTGCTTTGCTTATAGAAACAAATAATGTGGTCCAAAGGTTTATGGAAATCAACTTCAGACAACACATAGGAGTAATTCAGTTTTTCATTAACATTTTGTAGCGTCACATTTACAATTATTGGAACTGGAAATTGAGGGATAATGCCAATACGTTTTAATAGCTGGATGACATCTGACATTATTTAAATAATAGTATATAGAGTATAGAATATATAGAGAATAAATGGTCCTCTTTGATTTCTGCATTGTGCACTAGTTAATCAAACCACTGCTACTCATAATCATCATTTTGCTTAACTGACTTGCCCTTAAAGTTAATTGCTTTTTAGTCAGTTAATGGACATCCTACTTTAAATTCACTTATGTAATATAGAAAAACAACACCTGCTTTGAGGCTTGTCTTAGCTATTCTCACCTCAAACTGAATTAAGCTTGGATGATTGCTGTCACATTATTCTTTTACTGCTGAGCCCAGTGGCCGTTTTCCCTCGCTAACAACTACATTTGGTAGTCAAAAGAGCATCTGTCTTCTCGCTCTTTCTGCCACTGCAGGTGATGAATAGTAGAGTAGTAGTGGAGTACAATCAAGTCTGTTTGGGAGAGAGAGACGGGCATTTTCGTGCACCGCTAAAAATCCCATCACTTTATTTTAATCATGTTAGATGTCACACATTGACAGGAAGGTCATTAGCCAGACAGGAAGGTTTAAAAAGCTTTATACAACTTTTTTTTACCCTCAGCAGCAAATGACATAAAGTGAATTCAGGTTAATCTCCATCTCATTCTGGCTACAGTGAGTCAGTCTAGACACTGCAGGCTTAAAGGTAGCAAAACTGCAACAAAAATCAGCAACCAAAGGATTGGCTGCAAAAGAGGGGTTTAAAACAAGTAAGAAGCAAGAAGAACCAGGCTAAAATGAGTAGGAAGCCATTGTAAGCTGCAGCTCAGGGTAGGTGTTTTTATCTCAGACATACACCACTAAGGACATAGCTTTTCCAATGTTCATACACTGTTTTTAGTTTTTGCTCAGTCTTACTTATCAGCCTTGGTCTTGTCTTGGCCTCGTTCATGATTTGGTCTCGTTTGACAACAACAAGGATATCAAGATTTGTATTTTTACAGTTTGACAGCAGTTCTTCTTGGTTCTAAAATATCTCCATGATGTTTAATCATGTCTTTCTTAGCTAACCTGATATCCTGCACTCCTTTTCTTTTGTCTCGTTGTCATGAATATCTAATGGAGCACTAAAAAAGGAAGCCCGCAAAAACTGCAGAGCACTAAAAATAATGAAGTGAAATGTCATCCATAGTTGATTATGAGAGATGATAGGAGAGATTTGTTCTTCAGTTTTTCTGTGTGCATATACAGTGGTGATCCATGAGCCATGTCCATTTGTCCTAGTAATTGTTTGACAGATGATTGTGGGAGGAGGTCATTACAGAAGGTCATTAGGGGAGGTTAGTATCCAACTAATGACATGCAAGTGTGTCAGTAGTGAAGGGTTATGGGCAAGTGTGGATATGGGATGGACATTAAAAAGTGGTAAAAACATCCTGTTTCCTGTTGACCAACAGAAGAACTCACACGGTTTAGGATCACATTATGTTCAGCATGATAACTCCTAATGCACTGTCTGCACAATGTTTTCAACCACATTTTAACTTTGAGGTAATGCTTAATTTGAATAGACGTCACTGACCATGTGTTTTTACACACATTATCTACCACTAGAGGACCAGCGGACAAAATTACAGTTTGTGTTGTCACCGTTGAGAAAAATGTATGAACTCATACATTTTTCCTTATAAGAAAATAAACTGTATTAAAATATGTAAATATAGGTGCCCTATATCTTTTTACCATTTTCCATTATTTTTTTGAACGCACTGAACTAAAATGGAATAACAGTGAGGAGTTGGGGAATAGGACCTGTACTGTAACCAACATTTGGCCAAAGTTTTAATTTGAGCTGTACCAAGCTGGCTTTTCCACATTTATTTTCAGCCTTATGTTGCTTCTCTATTTAAAACAAACTTGGAAACAACAGTATTTTTCTTTTATCATTAATTATCAAATGCCTAAATGTTAATTGATATCTGATTTTTTTTTTTCCCTTTAAGACTCTACAAAGAAGCTAAAAGATGTTCTGGAGGAGTTCCACGGAGATGGGGTGCTCTCCAAATACAACCCAGAGCAGGTATGTCTGCACCCCACTGATTATTATTGGACTGGTGTCTGTTTTCAAATATTACAACAATTTGTAGTCTCTCATTTTTACTTTGTGAAAAAAATAGAACACATTGTGTGAGTTTAGCAGATGCAGAGACTTATTTAATTTCTCTGATTCATGTGTAAGATCCATCACTGAGGTGCTTTGTCACTGGCCACATTTTTAGATTAAAAAAAAAAAGCTGTAGCGGTCACACCCTTGGCATCAAATCCTGACGTCAGCAAATGAGCCTCCAGCTGTAGATGGGGACAGTAGGCTGCAGACATTTTACTGCCATCTGAACTTTTTCTTGTTGGCCTAATGCTATAAAGCTAAAGATTGCACACAGTAGCCATTAATGTTGCAATACTAAAGAGATAGTGTAGCTTAACCCATGGTGAAATGGTTGATGAATTAATTGTTGTATTTTTAGTCTTATAAAGAATTCATTCTAAGCTCATGCCACAGGAGATCATAGTTAAGTCCTGGTGTTGTCTTAACTGTTTTGCTGCCCTCTGTGTCAAATCCCTTTCATAGTGGTCTGCACTCTTGATTTAAAATGCTTAAAATACAGTTATCTTTTTGGTTTAGCCTCAAAACATATCATGGTCAACCTCTCTTTGTGCAAACTGATAAGATAGCTTGAAAAAGACCTTCTTCCGCTTTTCAATTGCTTGTGATAGTCATTTCTGTTCAGTGTCTGTTCCATTGCAGTAGGTACAGACTAGTCAGATGTTCTTAAAGAAATGCTTTTGTTAACACGTGCAACAGAATATTAGAATAATCACAAGTCCCTTTATTTACATATGCCTCGATTCCCCATCAATATTGCTATATTTCCTTCAGACGGTTAATTTTGTCTCAAGTTACACTTGCCCATGGCCATAAGCTTCTCCTTAGTATTTGTGATAACATGACTAAGAGTCTGGCTAGTATCAAGGCGCCACAGGAACTATCCACGCAGTGTGTCTGGGACTACACTGTCACCTGGCGCCACACTGACCACCGCGGCCCACTGCTGCCATTCATCAGCGTGCGTTGAAGTGCCTCTAATGACTCATAAGTCCATTGTGCCAGCTGTAGTGGAATATACTTATTCGGCTGCTGCTGGCAGAAGACGACCCTCACGACTCACTACATTTATGGGTTTCTTTCCGCCGGAGGGTGATGTGAGCTGTCTCTTGAGTTTGAATGACTGATGAAAAGAGCAAACAATGGCTGACACTTTCAGCTGTCAGTCGAACAGGGGTTTCACCACTGACACTAACAAACAATGATTCTGTCGTCATTCTTAGGATGAGAGACATACAAGCTGCATTACACCCACAGCATTTCCATTTGAAGTCGTCAAAGGCTCTATAATGTCTATCATGCTGACCGGATTTATCACTGACTTATTTAAGAAACAGCTTTATTATTAATGCAACAGCATTTTGTCTTTATGTGCCAACTCAGTGCTTTGTTTGCCTCAAGTAATTACTTTACTATGTTGTGCTATGCTAAACCAGGCATGGACTATACTTATTTTGTGTGTGGATACTTAGCCCTACATTGTGCTATAAAAATGACCAAAAAAGTTGTTTAAAAGTCAGCCAAAATGAAAGAGAATAAATGAAGCATGTAAATGTGTCATAGCTGCCCTTGGGAGATATTTTCAAACTGGCACAATTCAATGTAAGTCTGTTGAGGGGAACATAATGTTGGTTACTCTAAATGTGCTTTCCTGAGGGACTGAATTTCCCACAAATGCATCTGGGTGTACTTACATCAAGGCAACGTGTGAAAATAGGAGCATTTAATGTTTTCTGTGTGAGAAAGGCTCGAGTGTATTTAAGCGCGAGTGCACATGAGCATAGCTGTCTGAAGCCACTGCTATGTGATGCAAGGCAAATTAAAGTCTTGTGATTTGTTTGGCCAAAAAAGGAAAGTTCTTGGCTGATGTTGGGATATCTCAGGGTTAGAAGGGAGGATCCCCATCACGGTGTGTTCTTCTGTGATGGACAGCGCTCGGGAATCAGCAAATAGGAGCTTATTAAAAGCATATTTTCAGTTGAAGCCTTGACGTGCACAAGGATCAGCATTTCTTTGACCTATTTTGGTGTGAAGCAAAGTGCTTCTTCATCAGAGGCACAATGGCTCAGTCTTACTCTATTTGCTTTTATTTCATTAGGTCTGAAGATGAGACAAAATACAGGGTAAAAAGTTAAATTAATTGCAGTCATGTTTTTTATTACGTAATTTACAAAGACATGTTATGCTAGAAATTACAGCTCTAATAAGCTGGGTGCATGACTTAAAATCTTCAATAATCTTTTGGAGCAATCACTACAGCCCACCACAAGTCTCTATCCACAAATAATAGTTTGAATAAATGTCATTTACTTTGACTCTTATTCCATTTAATTACAGGAAATTTGATCCAAGCAATATGATAACCTCTGCTTGAACCATTAATGTATTTGATTAAATCAAGACCTGTCCAGTTTGTCACAATGTAAAATTCAGTTCAGTGTTCCTCAGGATCTCTACTTCATATCCTCACAGGTTTCAGACGCACAGTAGGATGTCTGCATTTAAAACTACACAAAAGAATACTTTCTTTGATAAATAATAATTCTTTGATGATAAGATGATAGACCAGTACAGTGCATTTTCTATATTACAAAATGCAAAAAAAATGCTAAAAATAAATGAATACAAATAACCACAAAAGCTTTCCCTAATTGAAGAATCGGTCCATACTTTGAATGAATTCAAAGTTCCCTTAGAGAAGAGTCTAGTCTCCACATCAACAATGGCACTCACTCTTTCCTTCCTTCCTCCTCCTTTTCATTTTTTCAACTGTAAAACAGAAGCAAGATGTTCTGAACCAAGTAAGCCCGAGCCTCTGGGCTCTGCATGCTGTGTGGTGTCTGTCAGTCAGCAGACTGCATGCACATTCTGTCACTGACACAACATAACCTCACCATTACAGATGAGCAGCCCCCACAGAGGGGGCCAAAGGTCATGTGGGTCGCTGAGGGGACTTTTACGCAACTCCTTCTAATATGTGTGATTGCTGCTATAAAATGTCATTAACAACTAACTTTTCTGTTGCTGGCACTAAACCTTTTGAATGGCAATTTTATTTTTTGTCATTTCATTATTTTCCATTTTAGTCATCAGCTCCAAAGACAAGGTTTTTAAACATGGTGCAGATTTCATCATACTTTAATTTTTGTCAGTTACTGACATTGACATTTTACTGATGTAAAATTATGCAGTGCACCTGTAAAAATGTTTTTATGTAACAACTTAACACCAAATTCTGATTAAGGTTTTGTAGGAGTGTAACACATCATACAAAATATAGATGTCAAACAGTCATCCCGGTGCAGCTCACTTTAAAATGCCAGCACTTTTTATTTTCTCCTCTCATTGATGTTGTGTGTATGTGCTTCAAAGTCTTTCACAAAGACACTAAACTAACCTCTTGTAACCCTGTCCTTGTCTTTCACACACAGCCCATTGACTATGAAGGCTTTCAGCTCTTCATGGCCACCTACCTGGAGAATGATCTCCCAGAAGAGCTTTGTCAGCACCTGTTCACCTCCTTCAAGAGTAAGTCGGGAGGCTGCTCACCGGATCAGTCTCGAGCAGGAACCAGTTTACTTGGTAGGTGGTGCTTGCCTATTTGCCACATCTCTTTTATTCATGTTTCAAAACAGTTTCAAAAGGTACAAATAGCAAATAGGTTGTCACTTCTCCACTAATCTATGTTTAGAGCTGTAACATCAATAATCTGAACGTAATAGCAATGTCCCATTTAAAAGCTACTAGTTCTTTTGTCTTTTGGTTCAGAGGCTTTTACTTTAAAATGTCTAATTAGTTTTAAGGTTACTCAACTTGACTTGCATCTTGTGAAGTTATTTTATAGAAAGAATTATTGTTTCTAAAACATTATCCTGAGAGCATTAATGGTTTAGTAAAATGAATAGACAAACCATGAAAAAGATTACTGTATAATGGTCAGTTTTTAATATTGCCACTTGGCCATTACAATAACTTTCTCACTGTTACCTACTTAGGCAGGAAATGCAATAATCAATGTAGTGTCTGATTTCTATCCTTTTGGTCGTCTTGCACTGTCTGTGTCTGTGTCTGCCTCCACCTTTCACATAAGAGCTGTGTGGGCCTTGGCACCGAGTTCATGGAGCCTGTCTACTCCTCCTTGTAGAGCAGCTGAGGAGACAGATGGACCATTGAATTAGAAATCTATTTCTGTGGTAGAATGCTTGTCAAAGTAAGAGGCAAGTGTAGAGAGGCTAAGTGAGTGGCAGCATGACACTATGGGCAGAAGAAGCGATGCTGAGATTTCCACTGTGTGAGTTTTGACGCCATCCAGAAACTTTACATTAGCCACATGCCATCCATCTCACTCTGTCTGCCATCCATCTGCTGTCTTGTCATTCAAAATTAATGCGGATATAAGACTGTCTTTGCTGAAATTAAATGTGTTAACAATGTACAGATGGTGCAGACATTTCCGACTGCTTTGATTGTCTTTATTGTTTGTAATAAATAGCTACACATGCACTTCTTAAAACAGTTCTTAAAGCTGTGGTTGCTGGGGCAATTTTTTGACCGCAATAGTCAATCAGTGGGACCTTTTAGCCAATTTTACCCAGTCTTTCTAATGCAAATAGCATTTTTATAAGGATTATTCTCATGGATCAAGGATTATAGTGATTATTAATAATTTCATATCATTCTTTTAATAAAAACAAAATCTTTTTTGCCCTGATCAGAACAGAAGTAAGTAAATGTTCTTCCAAAAACAGCCTCTCAGTGTATTCCTTCCTGCTCAGTTCAAAGCTCCTTTTGAGAACTAGTGCCCATAAATATACAGAAGATATACAGACTGCACTGCCCTCTTGTGGTCTTTCTCTATAAACTCTAGTCTGCATTAACTTAGCTAGTCATATTTTCCATGACCTTTATTGCTTTTGGGGTATAGTTATAGTTTTTGACTATAACTATAAATATCTGAGAATAGATTATGGCCTAGTCTCAGGTATTACTCTACATCCAGAATATTTTTTTGACTGATTTACTTTCTGTTGTTCATTTGTTGCATCTTCTATATCCCTTTTCCATCAAAACACTGGCAGAAACCCGCTCCATTGATGCAGGCATCTCTATACAGACCGAAGTGGCCTGTGCCCCCATTACAGGTACCTGAGGAGGTGGTGAGGTCATCCTAATGGGACAAGAGCCCCGCTGACTTTAATCTGCTGTTCCCATGTTGTGATGCTGCTTTTGTGGTTTTGGTGTGACTTTATTTTGCCTGTGGCTCAGTAAAGAACAGTTATATGGTGGTATTTTGTTAGTTTTGTAAGTAATCGTACCTGCTTCAGTGCTCTTCAATCTGTTTACATTTTGGTTGCTTTGTGAAACTGTTGCTGAAAACACACTTTGTAAGGTATCTATTTCCATCAGATATTGTTTCATAAACTATCTAAACCTATTTCCCACCTATTTTTGTGTTTTTCACATTAGGTATGAATGGAAAGAGTATCCTGTCTGCCATGGGCCGACACACACCGGAGCACAGTGTGATGAGCACAGCAGGTTCAGGAGCCACCACATCCCCGTGTTCGTCCCACTCCTCCTCACAGCGCTCCGGGACAGGGGGCCAAACACCTGGGGGGCCGCACAGATCACCCTGCGCTCAGGTCAGATCAACTGAGGGCAACAACAATAACGCCCTGACCCCCAACACGGGCCCGTCCGGGTCACCAGTTTCACCCAAACTGTCCCCAGGTGAGGGATTTAGGTTTAAGCTTCAACTTTTACTGCCAGTATCTACCATAAATTATTATTTTAAAGATTCAGTTTATGAACTGTATGTGAGTTTAATGTTAATGTTAATATCTGGTATTGGTAACAACAACCAGATTTGATGCATCTTTAATTAGAAAAAAAAAAGGTAATCTCCCTTTTTCCATTTCCAGGAGGTGGAAAATGGTTTGTGTACCTTTGTCTAAATATAGTTCTTTTCGCAACAATGACTCACTTCTTCTAGGTGCTGCTAACCCTGCAATGGCTTTTCAGACTGGTTTTAGCCATCACATGATGTCATATTGTTTTTGTCAGCAGGCTGTGGCATCACCTCCTCTTTCTGTACAGTGTGGATAGTGTTTTGTCTCCCAGTTCTCCACTGCTCTGTTTTGTCCACACCTGTAACTCTGACACAAGAGTCCTGTTAAACTGTGTTTCATTTGACGGTGGATTAGCTGGTGGCAGAGGCTTTAAGGGTTTATGTTGTATCATCAACAGAGAGGAGTCACTCGGAGAAACATTTGTCACTGCGGAGGAGCCCATCACCACAGAAGGTCTCCCCCCTGCCGTCGCCCCAGGTGGTCTTTCTCAAGGACATCGTCTGCTACCTTTCGCTGCTGGAGAGAGGCACGCCGGAGGACAAGCTGGAGTGTGAGTGACAGGGGATGAGAGATGTGGGCAGAAAGATCAGCTCTCAGATGGACATGGAGTGGGAGCAGCTGCTGTAAGCAATCTGCCAATGTGCTTGGACCGCTAATAGCGCCACTCTCAGTAGCCATGTCAGCCCAGGTTGACACAAAAGAGTAATAAGGCTGTTCCCTCTTCATTGGCTGCCTCCCTTGGGGCCTAACATACAGGCTGTTACACTTCCCACACTCACACAGGGCAGGTCAGTGACATGCTTAAGCACTGCTTTACCCAATTGACTTGTGCAGATTCTATATTGGCTCACTCTGACAAGGCTAATCTCTTCTAACTGGTCCCACAAGAAGCATGCTCCACTTCTTTAACCTCATGCCATTTGGAGACAGTCCAAGAGGCAATGTTAAATCTCCTAATGATGTGACGGCAGTATCTGAGTCATCATGGGATCTTTGTTCCTCCTTTCCCTCTAGTCATGTTCCGGCTGTACGACACAGACGGCAACGGTGTCCTGGACAGCTCGGTGAGTGGTCCGCTATATCCTTTTTTGTCTCTCTGTGTCTGCCCTCTGCCCATTGTAGATCCAGGAATAGTAAACCATACCAGTGTGTGACACTAGTTATGTTTACATGACATCATTTGTTCAGCACAGTTTAATATTAGCCACTTTGTACAGAGGAGATCATATAAACACAGAGTGATTTCTCAAGTTAACAATGGCACTTTGCATTACTTTAGAGCAGATCTGAAGAATGAAGTGCAAGGCCATATTTTAACACTGTTTTGAAAGTCAGGCTTTGGCGGTCTAATATGAGTTATGGTGGTCAAATGTGATGTATTAGTAATATAATATGTCTAATAGGTAAAATGTTTTCTTTTTGTAGGAGTTGGATCGCATCATAAATCAGATGGTCCATGTGGCAGAGTATTTGGAGTGGGACTCAACAGAACTGCGACCGGTGAGCATCTTTATACAATACAGCACAGGATCAGTAAAGATAAACTAATCTTTTCTTAGGACCTGACTTAACCCTCATAACTCATAACTTCATTTTTCATTATATATTATATATTATAATAATGCAATATGACCATTCATATGCAGCAATACTGTACAATGTAATTGTTTTGTGGAGTTCTGAATGAAATCTACAGCTTTTTGGCAACATTTCACATAGATGACCACTTTTCACCATCTAATTTTCATGTAGTTTGGAATAAGCCTGTTTATCTCCAAATGGAGGCATACTCTTCCATAAAGTCTCTAATAATGTTTCTATTTCAAATATTGTTATAAATACTAAATGTTGACCTCCCTCCTGCCCTGGGAAGTAGACAAAAAGGCAATCCGAAACCTCACCCTCTGCCTCAGACACTGCTTCTAGTCTATTTCAAACCAAATAGACTAGTGTGTTGGGCTGATTGATCACCACTTAGATGACCTCTTTGGTTTTAAAGACAGTGTGTTTCTTTTGCTACAGATTTTGAAGGAGATGATGGAGGAGATTGACTTTGACAGAGACGGTACAGTCACATTGGAGGAGTGGATCAGAGGAGGCCTCACCACTATCCCTTTACTGGTCTTGCTAGGCATGGATACGGTACGGCTTTGGGTTTGAGACTGTGTGCATCTGTGTGTGTATGTATACTTTCATTTCATAGCCAAAAGCTGGAGATTCTGTGGGAGATACTGTGTGGTGCCTAAGACACATCTTAAGACCACTTTTTAAAGTTCCTGGGACATCCTCTAACTCTGTCTTATTTACCAAACACTAATACACTTTTCCCTGGTATCTTTTCACTGGCCACTGCTCACTCTCAATACACTTGGTCATGACTTGTCCTTTGTTAGTGTGGTCTTGACTACAATACTAAGAGAGACTTATAGACTTTTCCCCCAAAACAGTCCTGACCCATAAACATGTGCAATGTTAGTAGTTAGTTTTTAAGTCTTTTAAGTTTTGTTGTGGACCTCAATGGAGTGGTTTGTCCAGTAAATCCCACAAATAATGACCACTGCAGATCTATAAATGTGTACTTGATGCCTAATATATCCCAAACACTGACAGGTGTATTGGAAACACAGTAATCAGTGTTCTTATCACTACTTTTGGTTGATCATATAGTTCATTCCTGGGTAATTTACTGCAGTTTTTAACTATTGGTCTTTAGATATCTGCATGGCCTCTGTAACAAATTGAAACGTAGTGAATTAATTCAAAGCTGCTTTATTCATTTATCCAGAATGTACAGGAAGATGGGCAGCATGTTTGGCGTCTGAAGCACTTCAACAAACCAGCGTACTGTAACTACTGCCATACCATGCTGCTGGGAGTCCGCAAGCAGGGCCTGTGCTGCTCCTGTGAGTCCCAGTTTGTCTATCAATTTGTCAACAGCTGTTATACGTCCTCTTTGAACTTCCTCTTTCTGTTTATATCATTATTTGTTCTCCATCCCTTTTTTTCCTTTTGTCTTTGTGTTGGTGGTTGTCTATAGGGCCTGAGTTAATGTTGTTATTTAATTAAAAGTCCTAGACTAATCATTATGAAACATTAACAGTCATTAAGTGTAATTATACTATTGATTTATTGTTCAGTGGTGTGGAGGATGTAATGAATGGACTGATTTATAGCAGAAAGTTGTTTCAAGCCATTAGCTCTGAAGGGAACTTTCCCAGCTTTTTGTTCCAGACTTTTAAAATTGTCCATTGTAATGTAAACCAATCTGACCAAACAGACAGCCTTTTCCTTAGTTTAGATTAAAGTGGTCTGTGATTGTGTGACAGTTTGAACCAACTGTAGTTATATTTGAACAACAAAACAATAGTGTGGTTTCATATGATCTAAATGCAATAAAGATTTTGTTCTGATGGTAAGTCCTTCATTGGAGTAAACTGCAGTGCTCAAGGTCACAGTTAGTACTATACTGATGTGTTGTGTTTTACTGTTTTCCTCAGTATGCAAATACACAGTACATGAACGCTGTGTGTCCAAAGACATTGCTGCCTGCATCAGCACTTACGCCAAGTCACGCCGACACACCAACGTGAGTATAAACACAGACTTCTTTTTGGGTCACGACTAGAGCATGTTAGCCCTGACCTGGTTTGTGCACATAACCTTGATACCTTAGCCTTTACAAAAGTTAGAAAACACTATCACAAGACACAGGAGACGACAGACAAAGTGATTGTTTGTCTGAGAAGTTTTGGCTGTAAGCAGAAATGTGGGTTAACTTTAGATTAGATGTGGATTAGCATATACAAGAGGATATATTAATTTGTTGATGCAGATGTAATTTTAATCCGATTTTGCTTTAACATTAAGAAAATTATATCAATGCTACAAAATGCCTCACCATTGCTGTGTCTCTCAAGGTTATGCAGCATGTATGGATGGAGGGTAACTCTCCCACAAAGTGTGACCGCTGCCACAGAAGCATCAAATGTTACCAGGGTCTGACAGGACTGCACTGTGTTTGGTGTCAGATCACTGTGAGTAGCTGCTCTTTGCTTTGTGTTGTCTATTTTAAAGTCCTACATTTGTTATTTATAGAATCATTTAAAAAACAGCCATTTAACTACATTTTGGTACACAGACGTACTATGGGTTAACATAAGTCTTAAACTAACAAGAATTGAAACTTCTGGTATTTAGTCGAATGTATTACGTGCAAGTGCAATGTCCAAAAGGCACACAACCTTTATCTTTTACTGTTAGCAGTACTTTGAAATTCCACTAGATGGCACCACTGTCCTATATTTTGCACACTAATGTCAGGTCCTCTTTTTCATTTTGGCAGAGGAGCTTCTTTTGAATAGTAATAAAATATCCAGAGAGAACTAATAGATATACATAGAATTGTTTAAGCGTTGTACTTTCACTTGGTATAGATGGTTAGAGTGACCTCATATGTGGAGCTGTATTACCATTTGATTCACTCAGCCTCACAGATGGATCCCACCCACAGTTCTTATGTTTCTCCTTGTAGCTCCATAATAAGTGTGCATCTAATGTCAAGCCTGAATGTGATGGAGGAGCCTTGAAGGACCACACTCTGTTGCCCTCATACATCTGTCCGGTCGTCTTGGTGAGAATAATTTCTCTTCTCCAGATTACTAGACAAATGCACCCTAAATTGTGTAGGCATTTAAAAGAGGTTAAATGTACTTTTGTCAAATAAAGACTGACTTCCAAAAAACCCCCCAAAATAGCCCTGCCCATTAGTGAAAATCTAAAAATGTGAAGCTTTTTCCTTCAGACATTTTATTGTTTTCAATATTAATGGCAAAGGACCAGTGATTGCAGAGAAGCTGTTTTAAAGGCAGTGAGATCTGGCTCTCTGGGTTGATAGTCTTCCACTGATATTGCTATAATACAACACTAATAATCACAATGTCAATAATGACTCGTTTCATTTAATTGTGCCCACATTTTAAAAGCATCTACTAATGTTTGTTACGACTGTGTTTAAGTAAGAGGAGCCCTATGGTTATAATGCTGTTTGTTGTAACAGAGGAAGCTGTTAACAGGCAGTGGTGTATAAACATAAGCCACCCACACTACTTTCCTATATAGACCTGACACAGTGGATGAACAGCTGGGTGAATAACTGATAAGTGATTATTCCACGGATGAATGGAGTGGACACTGAGTCTTAGTTTCTCTCAGACTTATGACTAGCACCTGTTTCAATTTCACACTTTGTAATGACACTATTTTTATCTTTCATGTTTGTTCCCAAGGAACAAATAAACCAATGCAGTAATCTATTTTGAGGATGCACTGTTTTATCTTCTAGTATGACTTGTAGATTCTTTTTAATGTAACCTGTAAGCTACACGCTATGTATTTCACTCCATCGGTTTTTGATTTTCCCAGGATCGTCATTCAGTGGTAAAGCGTGGTGAGGGGGATTCACCCCCCAGCACCAGCCCTGAAGACACCAATCAGACGTTCAAATTCAGCCCTGGAGATGGCCAGGCCCTGCAGGTAATCTCTTTTTCATCTTTACGGTCAGTACACTTCTTGCACTTGCAACTATTTGATTTATATTTTCTTTTCTGTCTTCAGATAACCCCACTCCCAGGCACTCACCCACTGCTGGTGCTGGTCAATCCTAAAAGTGGTGGGAGACAAGGAGAGCGGTAAGTTACCACTCAGAGCCACTTTTAGTGACAGACTGTCAAAACTGTCTCCTTTTATTTTGTGAAAATAAAGCAAAAATCCCTAACCATTTTCTGAATATGATACCATTCAAGGCCAACAGTGTGATATGACTTTCACCCAATGGGCCAATATCTAACAGTAAACTACAATTCATTCCTCCGTCTCTTCCGCTTCTTCTAAATACTGTAATTTAAAGATGACAGAGTCTATACAGGCTGCAGAGCAGTAAATACATGTCTTCACTGCTGCGTTGCCCGCCACTTACCACAGTAGAGCCAAATCATACCCTGCTGCTCTGCCTCAGCCTGTCACATTACCATAGCAACATGCTCTTTATTACCATTACAAAAGAAAATGATTCTCTATTAATAGACATCACAAAAACAAAAATAATTTTCCTTTGGAACACAAAACAAATGACTATTGTATTGCCTGTAAAGGTTTTTAATTAGTACATGCTTGGATTAAAAAGTTAATTTAAGTCTTTATTCTGGCACAACAAAGCCTAGAGCAGAGGCCAACAGTCTCTAATAAACGCGCCTCCACTGTCATCTGTTGATTGTAGATGTTGTAGATTGCCACGAAATAGGCACATTAATGCTCTAGAAAACACCTTTCCAGCAGAATGACTATGCTTTTGTTGAAGACTGTGCTGTATCATGCAAAAGGTGCATGAAAAACTGTTATGACAACTTCAATGAGAATTTTATATAACATTCACAAGGTTACAGGAAATCACTGCGTCAGTGTGAGTGCTGTATTTTCACAGTTGGCAAGAGCAAAAGGATAGAATAGAGAGCAGAATATCTATTCCATTTTCACACTGTATTAAATAAAATAAAATAATAATAAAATACATTCACTTTCTTGTTTATTTTCTAGGGTACTCAGAAAGTTTAGGTACTTACTCAACCCGAGGCAAGTGTACACTTTGGATCAAGGCGGCCCAATGGTCGGGTAAGTCTGTTGTAACTCACATGGTAGCATTTTCTGTGGCAGCAAATCTACCTAAAAAAAAAATAAAAAAAACAAATGGGGAAATTCACTGGTCAGTCAATTTAACAATTAAATATAAATATTAGTTGCCTTGACCAATTTAAAAGTGATTTTAATCTGCAGCCTTTCAAAATAAATGCATTTAAAAAGCAATTGATAAAAAAATGTAAGAATTAGAAGTGAATATACAGACATAAGTGCTGTCAGAGAGCCTTGTAGCTTCATGTCTAACTCATCTGCGGTTGAGGTCAGTAAAGGTAAATTGGAACACGCCATTGCTGCTGCTCTCTGCATTTGACCTCTTGACACACACTTTTGTATGCGTCAGAGCTTAGCACATCTTATACTTGAAATGAATCCTGTTGCAGTTACTGTTCACTTGTGTCAGAAAAATGCCCAGTTTCAGCACAATGGACATAAACGCTTTACCTTGAAGGTGAAGGCCTGCCCTCACTATCCTTATCCTTATTTGTGTTCCTCTGATTCTCAATCAGACACGACGAGCTGGGCTACTCCTCTGAAGAGCCCAGTGTAAGAAAGAAACCTGATGACGCACTCTATATCTGACAGAACTGTCTGTACATGATGCAGACACTGCTCATGCTTTATGATATTGAAAACTTTACATACAAATGCTCAAGTCTATGTCTCAGAAAGGGTTAACCCTCCCGTTTTAACTCTTCCGAAATGTTACTAGCTCCATAGCAACAGGCAGCACAGGCTTCGGGTGGCAGGCAGTGGCTTTCTGTGATTTGTTTTGGGGATACAGAACATAGCATGCTGTATGTAGAGGCTCTCTCTGCAGAGCTTATTATTAAATGAAATCTGATTTTATAAACAAGATACAAAACTTACAACAAACTACCCTTTGTCTGGAATAAATTTTAACAGATGACGATTTTTTTAACGTAATTTGTTATTTTATTTTCTATATTAAAAAAAAGGTTCATGCTCCAAGTGACGTAGCTTCTCTTGTTGGCCATTAGAGGGGGCTGTGTTAGTCATGTGACCCGCACTCTTTCCAGGAGAGCTGATTAATGAAAATAACAAAAAGAATGAAGATGACAAGAGTTCTGCGAAAGTTACTTTTAAACACAAATCCTTGTCAGCATAAATATTCTTCTAAACTTGCCAGTGCCGCTTTTGTTAGGTTAGCTTAAAATGTTAGATTTAATGTAACCTAAATAGGCCTATGTTAACATGAGCTAAGCTAAGTTGTAGCCTCCTCTAGTTAAGGTAACGCTAGTCAATTTTATTCTATGAGACTAGCTAAAACGAAGAGAAACATTGATGTTTTAAAATGTTCTCGCTGAATTGCAAGGACAGAAGTAATACCTAATGTTGCCACTGCTATTTTTCCAATTTATTTGACATTGGTTTGTACTCTTCTCATACTCCTGTTATTTTCCCCTTTAGATATACGTAGTAGCCAACATGGAAAACAGTAAGCCAGATGTATTACCAGTTGTCATTAGAGCAACACTGTTCAGTGCACAGAATAATTTCTTGTTACTTAATCCAAAATGTACACATACAGTGGATGTGGTACTGTACAGGACCAGGTGGTAGCTGTGAAAGAGCTCTTTGCCCTGTATGCAGCTGTTTCATGGCCAACAGAGATGAAAGCTACTGTCCACACCTTTGTCCCAACACACATTAAAGGTCTGTTTGAAGGACACACTCTTCACAACAGGGGATTCAAGGGAAAGCACTAAAAATGAATTCAGCAGAAGAAATATATTGATTCAACCTGTTATCTGTTCTGCTGCCTGTCAGCCTCTTAGTTCAGTTCATTAAATCATCCAAAGCTTATTAAACCACTGTCAAAACTTCAATAAATGGATTTTATAAACAGATTTGTGTTTCTGTTATTTTCTCATTACAGGCTGAATTTTTTTCACGATGTCCCTGACTTTCGGGTGCTGGCTTGTGGAGGTGATGGGACTGTAGGCTGGATATTGGACTGCATTGGTAAATACACTTTTTTTTGTATTTTCTGCTATCAAATTTAGATTTTCAAGTTGAAATTATGTTTATAACAAAAAGCTCTCTTGGAATAGTTAAAATGCTAGTATAAACTAAAACTCATTGTAGTTTGAATATTAACAGTGTCACTTTTTCCTGATACTGTACTGCAGAACGACTCTTTTAACACATACAAACACAATAGGTCACCTGTTTGTGTTCGTCTTTTCAGACAAGGCTAACTTTGCCAGACACCCTCCAGTAGCCATCCTGCCTCTGGGCACAGGGAACGACTTGGCTCGCTGCTTACGCTGGGGAGGAGGTAAGACTGTATCAAGTGGCTCTGTAGAAATTAGGCTGAGGGAAACACAACATTGCTTTTAGTGTTTTTCATACTAAACTGATGATAATATTTTGAATTGTTTTATTGCTGCACATCTGAGATTGTCAGTCAAATACCTTGTTATGGTTAATTTGTGTAAATGTTAGACTGAAAAATAATTGGGGAACACGTAAGACTGTGTGTGTGTTCATGTTCATGTTCAAATTAAAGATAGAAACTGGAAGAACAGGGGGGTTCCTTTTGGCAGAATTACAAATGGTTAATATGCAAAGCACATGTGCTGTAAATCCTTTGCCAGCTATTGACCGCTGCAGTACTA
Organism: Rhyacichthys aspro; assembly: GCA_036850595.1. Classification (NCBI taxonomy): domain Eukaryota; kingdom Metazoa; phylum Chordata; class Actinopteri; order Gobiiformes; family Rhyacichthyidae; genus Rhyacichthys; species Rhyacichthys aspro. The sequence continues at coordinate 13,141,719 of CM072168.1, forward strand.
TGGGCCAGTAATTAGAGTGACTGCTTATGAGTGCTTAATTGTGCTACTTGGAGGACCAGCAGAGGCTTTTGAATGATATTTTGTCAATAAGCTCCTGGGTTTGGGAGCTGCTGGAACCTCTGTGAACTGCTAAATATTTAACTTGGCAGTCAATATTGTCAGTTTCTGATACTTGTGACAGTGAAGTTTAATAATATTATTGACTTATTTTATATTCTTATCCAACCATCTTTAATGGTCTATTATTACTTTAATATCTACATCAAAGTATGTGTTTTTTAAGTGTTTTTGCATCTCTCAATTAAACTAATAATAAATAGCATTCCATTGCTGAAAATAATATATTTTTTACAAATGTGATCATATTATATTTTATGCATAACACCAGTTTTCTTTTAAAAGTTTCATATATCTATATAGATGCCAAGAGCTTTGTCAGGAATGAGCTATGGTCTGCATTCATTTGGGTTAGACTTTACACAATTTAATAATTATAGGTAATGTTTCTAAATGTTAACTTTGCTAACTTGGACAAAATGATGCATTTTGCCTATTCTGTGCAGGTTATGAGGGTGGCAGCTTACTGAAGTTCCTTCGGGACATAGAACACAGCACAGAGGTGGTGTTGGACCGCTGGAACATCGACATAGTCCCTGATGATAAAGAGGAGAAAGGAGACCCCGTGCCCTACAGCATTGTCAACAACTACTTCTCTATAGGAGTGGTAAGAATGCATTAGAGACAGTCACACTATTTACAAAAAAAACTAAAACAACTGACTGACTGAATATTTATTAAAAAAAAAAAAACATTGTTTTTCTACATGATATAACACTTAGTGGATATGTTATTAGTTTTAATAAATAAAAAGTCTAAAACTGAAAGTATAAAAATATGTTTACATGCACATACATGTTACATTTATTATTATAATGTACTTCGTCAACTCTGGTGAGATACCAGAAGATTATCAGATCTTTGTGGATATAGGCAATTAGCAGTTTCATTAGTGAATATCTTCTCCCGCATGGGTAGCTTTCCTGTTTAATTGGAGGAAAGACGCATGCTGCTAGGTTCCAGTTGCTTAGCAACCTTTTATCGTGTGCCCTGATGGAGATACTAGTGTAAAGGCTCAGAGACGTTTATTTGGAGGTGATAAACAAGGTGCTGGTCAGTGATTTAGCTTCAGTGTAGTTAAATTCTGGTCACATCTCCTCTGTCTATTTACATAGGTGACATAAATCACCAAAAATACTGTAGTTTATGCCATAAAGTCTTTTTCACAATTGTGTTTCAATTTAGGCACAATATGACATATTTAAATGAGCCCCACAGTGGCATTGTATTAGTGGCTAGTTTTCTTATTTTATTTCTTGTGGCAAATTGTGAACTATTAAAGACCATCGTACCTGAGTTGGGACTGTCACTGTATATTTTGAAGACCAAATGAAACCCAGACTGTTGGTGTTGTCGCTATGCCAGATTTTGAGCTGAGTCATCAGTTAAAGTAGGAGCCATCTGCTGTTTTTCTCGTCAAACCATGTACAGCCCTAAATGATTTATGAAGAAAACTACCACTAATTACATATACAGTATGTAAATAGATCGGATATTTGTGTATACAAATGTAAAAATCTGCACAAATTAATGCAAACATATATAAGAAGTATAATGTGCTGACCCATAACATCCAGCTTTGTTCCCTTTACTGTAATATCATATTCCCCAGAATAACCAGTGTACTTCAAAATAAAGATACTGTGGCTGTTACACTTATTACATGCTCTTCACATGAACTGCAGTGAAGGAAGTATTTTTACATGCAAAGTTTTAAGGGTTTTTAAGGTCAGTTTTGACATAACCTTGTCATATAATGGCGGCTTCAAAGTATTATGGAGGGCAATTGAGTAAAAGTGTGACAGTTCCTCTCAGGCTCTGACAGCACTCCTGTGGCATGGCCATTAAACTGGACAACAAATCACTGTGCCTCCAGGAGCCATTGTGACAGATGGCTGCGTATCTGGGAGCGCACGACACCTGAGCAAACCGATCTCTGACTCACATCAATGATGTAGCCATTAGTAACCCTCAAATCTGGTTTACTAACCATACAGGGTTTGCATTTCCTGTCGTCCTAACACAGATCTTGCTACTCGGGATTTGGTTGCTATGGAGATGGGAGGCTGGCAAGGCCAAATCTGAAAGCTTCCACAGTCATCTGTCCTTTATCTCACTGACTTAATTGAGGCTGACATGGTGTGGAGCATGCGGTTGGCTGAGCCAAGACCCTCTCAAATATAAATCATTATGTGATTTCTGTTTCAATTTATGCCCATATTTGAGATATAATGGTATTTAGTAAATTCAAGTAGCAAAAACAAATTATTCACATATAGTCTTTCCCAATACCGTATATAAATATGTGAAAAAAAGTTTAATTGTATATTTAAAAGTCTATCCAAAGATGTTTGTGCTTTATTCTAGGGTTGAGTAGGTTCAACAATTGTGTTGCTGGCAGAGCAATGTGTTGTGTAAAAAACTGCACTGCATGTGGGGGCTGGCAGTGCTACACTAAGCAGAAAAGAAAGCGCTGAAAAGTTACTGCCTCCTGTTTCCACAGCTCTGTCATATCTATGCAACATATTCATGTGTTGTTTACACAATGACATACATATTTAGACAAACAAAATAATATAAATGTTATTCTCTAACCAAGTTTGGTCGCATTAAACACACTCAACCTCGTATTAATGATCTTGTTTTGGCATGTTTTTAGTCTACTACGGCATGTTTATAAGTAGTGCGAGTTTCCCTTTAAGCAATCGCTCTAATTGGCCACAGTCAATACACTTATCAAACTAACTAACTTGGGTTCAAAAAGTATTTAGGTTTCAAGATCATAAAACTGTCACTGGGCTAAAGTTGGCTACAGTATTACAGTTACACAAAACATCATGTGACCTTCAAACTACAGTATGTCCTTTTTCTTAGCTTCCACAAAACATAAAATTGATAGTATGTTTCATTCAAACTAGTTTTAGTTAGTTAAATTTTAAAATGGTAAGGATTTCAGTAGCAGTGAGGTCTTCATTGGTCAAACTGCCAGCACTTGTCCTGCTGCTTGGAAAGTATTATGTGAGAGGAATTTGAGTGTAGGAAATCACACCATGTCAGCAGCCATTAAAGATGCCACCTCATGTTGCAGCGAGGAAGCTGATCTCTCTGCAGCTCGTCCAATGTGGCTTTCTGTTGTTGGTCGCCAAGTTGGGAAAGAGGATGTATATGCCTTCAGTTGACAGTGTGTATGCACTGAAAGATGAGTCCCTGTGTGAACGGCTGATCCCTAATGGGTAACTGTGTGTTGTTAAAACAGTTTATGTCCTTTGATGCACGTATGATTTGTCTGATGTTTTATCAAATAGTAGGTAACATGCATTGTCCAGACTATAGGTCAAATTAAATTTTTGCTCAATTGTGCCCAGATCCTGTTTTTATAGATATTTGAATTATATGTTTTGTGATTCTACATTGTGATCTGAATTCTGTTGGTACATATCATGCAACCAGGCTAAGACATGAATTTATTTGTGAGCACTTTTTTATCAGATTCAACAGCATTAGCCCTACCAGAGCGATTTAAATGATATAGATGTATTTTCATTTATTATTTCATAAGAAGCATTACATCTGCAATGATAGCAAGAGCTGGTTCAGCGTAACCCCAATGTGAGATTAAAAAATTGTTTTGAGTTAACCTTGATGAATTTATGTATAGACTCAGTCATCTTTATACTGAACTGGCTGATAAATAGCAACCTTTATGAAAACAAGCACAAGCCCTGTGTTTATTATAAAACCTCTTAGTTAATGTTTTAGCAATAAGCAGAATCCTCTCCATGACTATTGCAATAGCTAGGTATAGGTATCACACAAAAAGGGGTATGTCTTGTGGTCTGGGTAGCTGAAGACTATAAATTCATGCAGAGGATATGATGTCTTGCCTGAACCCCCCTACTCATACTATCAGTGGTGTTTGCTATTAAAACCCAGCCCAAACCAAGGCACTGCTATAAGAGGCAATATTACATCCTTGCAGCAGCTGGCAACCATGTTTCTACAAACAACTACAAGTTCTTTTTATTTTTTGTGTTGTTGTTTTATTTTTCTTGTTACTGTAGTGTGTATAACCCTCTTTAGAACCCAGCATAGTGAGTCAAAAGTGCTATTGATTTGTGCTTTTGTGAGTATTTGCTTAGTATTTTGTTAAGAAAACACTGCAAAGAAAGATGTTGTGCATATTAAATAAAAGTGTGTGTGACTGTGTGAGCAAGATCAAGAGGGTTGAGGTAGCACTGGCAAACACTGAAGGTCAAGGGAAGTATCGGTGACAGGAAGTCAGTGCCTGCCAGGTTCAGACCAGGTTACCACGGTAATGAATGACCGTGCTGAGTGACACCTGGCTGCTCTTAAAGCCGCACACATTTTCAAGAACATGATTTATTCAAATCAAGCAACATGGACCATAGTCTTTATAGTGGATTAAAAATAGTTTTGCATTTGGGGAAAAAAATGGGGCAGCAAAATAAAAGGGGCACAAAAATTGGCAGTGAATTTTCCAGAAATATTTAAAATGACAGAGATTACTGCAGGATCGAATCAATCTGAATTGAGCTCAAAGTTTAAGGTAAACTTGGTTTGACCTCATCTATTAGTGGTTTGCAATGGTTAATTGAATTTAGTTCCTTTTTATAATAAAATAAAAACAGGTAGGTGAGTATGTTGACAGCATAATTGAAAATGGCAAGTGAATACAAATCCAGTCAAGTCAATTTTACACACTGGAGCACTGAAGGCCACTTAGTTGTTTGACACCAACAGCTGAAATTGTTCATTACCCACAGGTGCAAAAAGAAACATGAAAAAATGCAACATGCATCTAAATCTCTAAAATGGGAAAATTTCAAAAGATGTGAAAAAAATGGTGGTGCTAAATTGCAAATATCTCAAACCTTAATATCATTCATATCTTAATATATTTAAAAAGAAGTATGTAAATTTCCCTCCTAGTATTGAGCTTTGAGCTTTGAGATTTTTCTCTCATTAACCAGTTAGAAGAGGCCAGTCAAACACAATAGGGCTAAGCAGACGAGTGTGGGTCCTACTGAGGTGACATTGTTGTTTTGAATTGTGTTTGTTTTTTCCAGGCCAGATTTTTTACTATCCTTATCACCTCAGCAAGCTCCCACACATGTTGAAAACTTCAAACAGCAAGATCAAAACAGCCTTCCTCGCACTGGCCCCAACAATGATAAATGTCACATATTGTTTCTGGCATGTTTCAGGGTGGCAGGCTGTATACAATTGAGACTGGTTAGTAACTGACTACTGCATGGAAAACATGGTTATTTGACACAAAAAAGACCTACATTTAACACTGCAATGAGATCAACTGTAAGGCAAGGCATTTAGATGTTCTTCTGCAGGCAAGGGCAGTGCGCTCTTTTAGGTTCATTTTAGAGCACTAGACCTCCTGTGATGTCCACTGCCTTCCCAGCTTGCAGTATTAAATCTCAGACCAGATAAAGCAGGGCTATTTTTATGATCAGATGTTCGCTGATGCTGTAAGATCTCAAAACAACACTAGTCTCTAGTTGAAGAAGGTGTGTCGTGATAGACTCATTGCACCTATGGATGGTTTTGAAGCTGACAAGCAAGGATGCATTTAATTGCATTGGTCCACCTGTCTTGTCATAAACCTTTCGTTCCCCTCTCACTCAGCACCAAAAAGCCTGCACAAACTGGCATGGTGCCAGACTGTCATCACAGATACTCTTGACTGTCACACTTGCAAAATATTATACTTTGGTGCTCACCAGTGGAATATAAAGAGTTTTAGAAAGTGTAAGACAGTGTTCTTAAACCATGGTTATAGATATACTGTATCTGGTAATAGATATTACAGCAGAATTTGACTGTTCACAAGACAACAACATGGATTTCGTTGTTTTAATTGAGGCATGGCATAAAATGTGCTAACCTTTATTGTGATTGTTTGAGTAAGAATAGCTGAGTTGATGGCCATTCCTCATTGGATTGTACAAGCATTTCCCAAAGATGTTACAACCTGATATCCCATACAGTAAATGCTTTCATATTATATTACCAGAATAATGGTTAAAGGAAGTATCGGTTTGCCCGGGGCTGTGTTGTAATTGTATTGGCCAGATATGTCCTCTCCACCACAGGTTTGACTGCATTTTTCATCAGATCTGATTATTGTCCAGTTGTGGATCTGTTGAGCATTTAAGTTGAACCAGATGATTTTATTTAGAAGAGTCTGCCTCATACTTAAATATCATTATTATTACTTTTACCAGCAGTGACAGTGCTCATGTGATATGTCCCATATGTTGTGTATATATGTTGTAATATAATGTCTGGTCCAACTATTACACTGGTTTTGGACATATGGCTGTGTAATCTTTATATCACATCTTTAGACCTGGTTCAGCTCAGTTGTCAAATTAAAGCTGGACAGCATGTGCAGCATGTAATATCAAATGTCTTCAGAACACTGTTTCTGAAAATGTGAGGTTATGCGAGATCTCATTCTCCACTTTATTTTACTATAACTATATTTTGTTATGTCTTGGCTAATTGTGTGCATATTACTGCTACTGATCACCATCTTTGCTAGGTTAGGTAAAAGCATAATTAGCATGATTATTGTTGAAATATGAGAATCTTTGATGTGCTAAAATAGCCTCAAATACGACTTTCAACACTAGGGGGAGTTGTGGGGTTCTGCAATAGTCATATTACCTTTTCCTTCTCACAAAAACAGTGGAAGAGCAGTTGATTTATGATACTTATTATTATAGTCTTAAATAGTGGATGTCTTATTTATGTCTTTTTTTGTTATTGTCTCTGTGCTATAAATATAAAGTGTGTTTGAGTTTCATTTGAAAAGCACTATGATGATGTTGATACAAATTGAAACTAAATTCTAGCTTTGCAAAAATTGGTCCCATAACACACTTTACTTGCAACAAAAAGGTTTGCACTGCATGATGAGCTCTGCTTCTCCTGCTTCATTTGCTTTTTATACTTTTCTGTTTATACTCAGTTGATTGCATTCATTTGGCATGACAGCATGTGGTTTCAACTTCAGACAGTCTGAAGTTTAATATTTAAAGCATTCAGTCAACAATTTAATCACTAAAAGTATTAATTAATAATGTCAAACATGATTACAAAATAAACACTTTGGCCAAACTAAATTCATCTTCATTTCTGTGGTTAATTAGAAAAAAACAATCCCAAGAAAATGCCTGCATGGTTCAATAAGGTAAAATTCATTCATCAGAGTATTGTGACAGTCTACCCCAGAGCGGCAGGTCACTGAGGTTGTGCTTGTGACTGATCAGGACTGCATTCACCTTTGCCCTGGGTGTCAAAGGTTAAGCACAAACAGGAAAACAGGGTCCAGCTCAGACTGACTTGTGACCTCTGATTTGTTGTTGTTTAACGTCACAAGTAGAGCACAGTACAGTACACATTTTACAATTATCCCGGCACCTAAGGATTTAAAAGAAATTATTGTAAAATTGTTTATATAATTGCTATATAGATTTTTACCACAAAGTTTTTGGTGTAGGCTGCCACTGATAACAACATAAAACACCGGAAAACAAATTTAAAAAAAAATATAGCTGCAAGCAGCGATGATCGGCCCTCGCTGTCACGACCCCCGCGACCCCGCGACCCCGTGACCCGGCGCTGGTGCCGAGGTCGAGCCATGTTGCCATGTCAATCTTGAAGAATGCTGCAAAATGTGTAGAAAATACACTGTGTATCTGACATGGCTATGTATCGGTCATCGCCATGGCAACACCGTACAAATTTGGGCATGGGTCCAATATAATTTTTTGACCCCTTTACTATAACGGACGTGCATGCCAAATTTCGTGCATTTCCGACAAACTAAATTTTGTTTTGCATATCTAGGGGGCGCTATAGTTCTCAGAGTTACCGTTTCAACATATATGTGGTTAGGCGGGGGGGTGAATAAGTCATTCAAATTTGAGTGAAATCGGACAACGTATGTCCGAATTATAACAATTTAAAAGGAGCGAAAAATGTCAAAAAAATTTCACGAAATTTGCAGCTGCGCCGCGTGAAAACCTTCATACTTTCGCGGAGGATTTGGATAACTTTTGACGGCACATGTCTTTAGAGTATCTTGTGTGAATTTGAGCTCATTCGGGCTTACGCTCTAGGAGGAGTTCGTTCAAATGCGAGGTGTGCGATTTTGGCCAAAGTCTGATTTTGAATTTTCAATCCAAGATGGCCGACTTCCTGTTTGTTTGTGGGCAGGGCCATAATAATATTCGAGGTTAGTCCCGACGTGAAGAATGACTGTGCCGAATTTCGTTCAATTCCGCCACGACGAGGGTGCGAAAAGTCCCATAGGGGCAAAAACGCTCCTTTTGGGGCGATCTCGCCATTTTTCATTTTACCACCAAAAATTACCATTAAAAAAAATTTTTCACCAGAACTGATGACCGTGCCAAATTTCGTGACCTGACTCTCACGTTTAGGGGTCCGAATTTGAGGCTAAACGTGTACAACGTATAATAATAATAATAATAATAATAATAATAATTCCAGCGATTCCAATAAGGCGTTTTTCTGTCACCCGAAAGTTACGTTTCAGAAAGCTCTCGCCATTCCCCACGTGTCCGTGGGTGCGGGGTCAACAACGAGCGCTTAGCTCGTGTTGACCCCTTCAATGACCTTTCACCCATTGATCCTCATTACATGCATTAGCAGTTACAATGATGCCGGTTCCCTGCCATATCACATATGTATATGCCCGGATAGTGCATGACACCGCGCACGTGCATGATACTCAATGACGAGCGCTTCGCGCTCGCCATTGAGTCGGCTAGTTACGCAGTGCGCTGCGCGCACTGCTTAGCGATCTCAATAGGCCCTTGCCTGCTGGGCTGGCTCGGGCCTAAATATCATTTTGAAATGTAAGGTTGGATTCTGGGTAAAGTTCCAATATTTCTTTTCCAGGACGCCTCCATTGCCCATCGCTTTCATCTGATGCGTGAAAAGCACCCAGAGAAGTTCAACAGCAGGTAATTCAATTAATCATTCAAAGATGTGATTCCAGTTCATTTTTCACAAGTAGATTTATAGACTATTTATCTTCTTTGTCTGACCCGTGTAATGAGTTAACAAGTTGACCCTTTATCTAGAAACCTAATATCACACAGAGCCTCGGTGGTCAGCAGGTCAGCGAGAGGACAAAACCTGCTAGGGATCAATATGGTGTTTCCTCATTTCATTTAAAAATGAACTGAACACATGCAACTGGATTTAGATAATATTTATTTTGTGTCCTGTAAAAGGACCACAAGGTTGAACTGACTAAAAACGTGCTGCAACGTAAGGGGGCTGAGCAGTGACGTAAAAGTATATCCATGCCATTAAAAAGGAAATATTGGCACGCAAAGCCATTTAATAAATTGCTTACTGACTCTGTGAGACAGAGTTTAGACAAATATCTAAGTATCTGTGACACTGGATTTGTTTGTACAGACTAAAATGTAAATGTGCCCAGATATCCTAAATATTACAATTTACTTTCACAAGATGACTAATACTTTTCAGACAACAAATGCTATAGCTTTTCAGTTTTTTCTTAGTGTTAAGCAGTTTTGTTACATTTGCATGGTCTAGTATTTTGTGGCAATAATGTGATCATGAAAAATCATTAAATGTAAGGTAAGAATTGTGCTTTTACACAAGAAAATTCACAGATTTTGATGTGATATTACATTTGATATTGTGTACTGTAGGAAATAGGGCTTTTTTGCATTTAGTGTTTACATACATAAATAGCATTGAGCTTGCATTTAAAAAGTAACACAAAGGTACACACTCTGTGACGACTCATTATAGAACAAACAGCTGCTGTGTGCATATAGCCTTTTGTAGATCTTAGATGTATGAGCCCAGAGGTGAATGACTGTTGTTAGCTTGAGGCTGACGTGTGTCCTCTGTACGTTTGTTTATGAATTTCAATATCTCCTCATATGTTTAAAACCTAAATGTATTCAGTTATTTGGCTGCTTGCCACCACCAGTTATTTACTTTACTATCCACTCTCAGTTTTGTTTTACCTAAATACTCATACTGTTGGAGCTCTTTGACCAAGTAAAGTGGTCCAATACCAAAGCCTTCAGCCTCAGTATTACCCTTCTTGATATGTTATGGTTTATGTTGTTTTTGCAACAGCATGACTACTGTACAGTAGTAGTAGGCAGCACCATGAACAACATAAAAACATGTAGCAGTATTAAATAATTGATGCATATGAATCCATCCAACCTCAGTCCACCTTTGACTCTGTGGGAGAAGCTTGCAGCTATGTGTAGCACTTAGTTCAGTGCCTTATTGTCCTCTCTGTCACTCAAAGCCCCTAATTGTATGCATGTGTGTGTTTGTCTCTGTCACCCACAAACACCATCCCCCGCTCGTCTGAGAACACAGCCCCCATCCCACCAGCACCATGCCTGTTGGGATAGGGGACGTGTGACTCCTGACACCTCAGACTGTGGACTTCCATCAGCATGTAATGATCACAGTGGCCAGACCTTTAGGAGCCCAAAGCTCAGGTGCTAATGACTTCCCACATGGGACAATGCTGGCCTCCTGAGTGTGAATGTGAGCGTTATTTCAAGTGGGGGAACACTGGAAAGAAAGGGTTATTTATACTAAAAGGCACCAATGTGGCAAGACATGACTTTTCAGCAGTTGATACAGAAAGAAGTTATATTTTGATCCTTGAATTTTGCTTCTTATGGGACAAGGATATACAAGAGCAATACACAGGGAATAATAAGATGCATAATTACATGGTGCGTGTACATCTTGTTTTTTTTTACATTGATCATAATTAAGTCTTAATTGTTGGGTAGCTCTATTTGTAAGCTACTTAGGTTAGTAAAACTACTATACCCGAATGGATTAACGATCAGAGCTCTTGTGTCAACACCTTCTTTTTTTCCCCACAAACTTGCACCTGGTGCCCGTTGGTGTCTTTGGTGAATTGAGAAATCATCAACAATTAGAGAAAACATTTAATGGTACTAGAGCAACTTCACCGACATTTTTTTTATTTTGTAAGGAACATTGCACTGCAGTGTTTTAGCTGTGTTTGGCTGAATTATTAGAGCTGGTTTCTGTTCCAGTTAAGTCTGCATGTTAGTTAAGATAATGCTGGTTTTTGCACACTGTTGCTGTTGGAATGGACTAAAGATAACATATAAATCAATGTGCAAGCAACTGATCAGGTCACATTACAGTCCATTCCCAAACACAGTAGCTTTTGCAACTTTCTTATCAGATACAGTTGATGATAAGTAAGTAGTCAGTTCAAATCCTACTGAGTTAACAACACACTTTGGCCTTTGTTCTGATGTGAGTAAACAGCACAGAATTAGGGGCAGAATTGAGGTGGTGGGTCAGAAGTTTACTGCTGACTGTAGTGATGAGGGCAGATGTTTATCTTATGATGGGAGTGGGCACAAATACAGCAAGAGATTTTTTTTTTAAAGCCAATGAACTGCGCTGAAGCATCTGATCTTTGTTTTCATATCAACATGCCCTGTCACTGCTACCTGTACTCTCTTTCAAAGGAAATGTGATTCCACTTGTGTTCCAGCTCATTTGTTTTTCAGTGAAATATTTCAGCTTAAAAAGATACTTTATAGATACACAGAATTAAGTGCTGCTATCGTTGTTGGGCATCAGCTGCGTGCTTACTGTCAACCACTGAAGTGATGCTCATGTGACCTCATTAGCTTCTTTACCAGAAAAAGCCCCAGGGTTAAACACAAAATGGGAAGATAAAAATGGCTTCCTTGTGACAATTAGAAAGGGGCTTCTTTTTTAGGCTAAGAGCATTTTGGTCTGAGGCTTTTGGATAAAGAGACATGGGAATAACGCAGGAAAGGTTTATGGATGTAGTCTGCCTCCCTGTTGCTCTTTCTGTCCATAAGAGAGGTGCAAAAAAAAAGAAACAAGTCTTAATTGCATTTTTTACAGTCTGTCTCAAGTGGAAGCAGCTTAATGAGGTTAGGCAGCTTGCCTCGTTGAAAGTCGCGACTGTTCCTAATTGTGATCTCAAATATGCTCATAATCCCTTGATTTGACAGAGGCTGGGGCTTCTGGGGAGGTATTAAGGTGAACAGGAGACAATTAGTCAGAAGAAAAGCATGCAGCAGAGCACAGCAGCTTAAAGATATTTGATAATTTGTCTGTGATGTAGCAGCAAACAATCTCAGTGTATTTTTATTTTATTTTACTATCATTAAGACAGTTTTGAAATGGATTTATTACAAAATTGAAGCAAAGCCACTGGAACCCAGGCATCTGAATACAATATAATACATATAAATAATATAATAATACAATAAAATACAGCCTTGTAGAATATCCTGTTTTTTGTAAGTCGGGTTCTGATCTTGTTCTAGCTGCTTTCACAATGTCAAGGCAGCACTTAACATCGGTGTACCCTCATAACGCAGCTGTTGTGTCAATAGCCATGTTGACTGTATCAGCTGCGCCTTGTCATATCATAAATTAGTGGATGAGTCACTTATGGGGAGATGCAAGGTGAGAGTTCAATCATTACAGCCTGTCTCTTACAAAATATTGGAATAGAAGATAAATAAAAAAACAGAAATATAAATGCCTGCATTGGAGGTAAATGAGATACAAGTCTTGACACATTACAACATAGAAAACCTTAATGTCCAATGAAATAGACAGTGGTCACATTGCACTGCAGCTATCACACACGTTACACATTCTGTCGACAAGTGTGAGCACATAGCTTTGGCAGCGCCTGACAGTGCTCACTTATGGCAGTATAAATCAGAAGCTAACTTTGGATAGCAACTTGAAGACACAACTCGCCTGGTAACAACTGCTGACAGTATTATAATAATAGTTAACTCCTCTACTCATTTTCTCCTCTTCAATGCCAGTTTCATAATAATTTGCTTCCAAAATGCAACACATGACATCAGGGCAAAAACAAAACGTCACCATCAGGTCACCTCTGACAAATCCATCTCAGGGCCAGAAATGAGAAATGAGTCCAACCTGTTTTTGGTTGCTTTGAATGTTTTGAATCATAATAACATTTACAGTGATCTGTTAGTCTCTATCAGCAATGTTTCCCCCCCCATCCCATGGTGAGGCACTGTTGACGTTTCATCTCTTGGCATGAGGGCACCCAGGCAAAAACATACACTGTTTTGAAAGGCAGACAACAGCAGAAAGCCTCTTTGACCGATGGCGTGGTTGAATATCTCACGTGCAGCTCTGCTCATCCCAGTGCCTCCTGTTCAAGGCTTTAGGGTGCCGCGTTTTAGAGTTGAACTCTGTCACATAGCCCCAGTGTGATTCAAAATGTGGAATGACTGAAAGTGCCAACAGCTTCAATATGTGTCCAATGCATCACACTTAAGGTTACATATACAGTATACCTCTCTAAATATGCTTGTTTCCCTTTCACCATTCAGAATGAAGAACAAGCTCTGGTACTTTGAGTTTGGCACCACTGAGACCATATCAGCCACATGCAAGAAACTAAATGAATGCATAGAAGTCGAGGTGAGTATTTTTGTGAGAGTATAACATAAAGACTAACTTGATTGATGATAGATGGTTTTATATATCAGGTCTTGTAACTGATTAATGTTTATATAGATGTAACAGAAACAACTGTCAAAGTAATTTCCCTTGTGGATCAATAAAGTTAAGTCTAAGTGTAAAAATTGCTGTATGGTTTTGTGTAAATGTACATTCTTCCTCAAAGTATTCATATTATATATTTGTCATCAACCCACAAACCCCTTTTTCCCAAATGGCTGTCAGCACTTTTCACTCAGTTATAGAAATCTTAGGAAAGGGCAAAAGGCATAGAGGTCTGTCTACATAGAGAGCACCAGCAAACACTTGGAGTGAGTGCTTTAAAAAAGCACCTATGAAATAGGATTATAGCTATTAGGTTTCCTTATATTTTGTGACTTTCAAAAACTCTCCCCATTGAGTACATATCTTCATGGTCTTATGGCATTTCGTGCTTTTTATAGTTATCAAAGTATTTCATCAACTTTTCCTTTTCATGCTGTCAAACTTTAAAGTGGTTTTATTTTTATCACAAAAAATTACACCATCAAGCGTTTTCTGGTATTAAAAGTTTGAGCTATTCATAGCACATCATCACTTTAATGCTCCATAAATTTGCTGATTGCCTCATTCTGTCACACGGCTCTGAATAATCTGTCACCTGGCACAGTGTGACCGTAAGAAAATACACAGCTTTGGCCAAATACATGCTGTGTTTCATCTCAAAGAGTCCACACTGTCCATTTTACTGTGTGATTAATAAACCTTTGGCAGGACATATTCATTCCTTCTCTGACTACTATTTAAATGCAAGAGCCCTGCCATATTATTACTTCACAATGATGCAAGAGCGACATTTACATTCATAATTTCTACGCATTATATAAACAGGCATGTTAGTGCACATTTGGACATGCATATGAACCTAAATGAAGCCAGTTTGCAACCATATTAATACTCCATACCACATCCCTGTGTTTCCCTCTTAGTGTGATGGGATCATCCTGGACCTCAGCAACACTTCTTTGGAAGGCATTGCTGTCCTCAATATTCCCAGCATGCACGGCGGCTCCAACCTGTGGGGTGAGACGAAGAAGAGGAGGAACTACAACCGCATGAGCAAGAGGGTTCCTGACAGGATGCCGTCCAGTACTATCACAGATGCCAAAGAGCTCAAGTTTTGTGTCCAAGGTGAGTGAGAGGAGGTGAGGATGCTTCCCAAAGGAGACAGTTTTTCTTTATGAATTTGCAAATACTGTTAATACATTATTTGCTTAATGTATAAAGGCATAAAAGGATGTATTTTGTGGTTTTAGTTCCCCCTGAATTTGTGTAAGTAATGTTCAGCACTTTTAAAGCTCAGAGCCTTATGATCTGAAATCCATCAATGTAACAATCAGTGGGCAACATTTTCTGATTTCAACCAACTTCTGTCTCCTCCGTTTCACTTCATTTTTGTTTCTTTGCTGAGTGTTTCCATGGAGATCTCTGAGCCACTCTGAAGCAAAGACGAGCAGGAAAAAGGCACACTGGAAAAAATTAAACAAAACTGTATACTATAGCAACACGCTCATTTATCTATCAGCAATATAAGTCAGTGGGTGAGTCACAGTCCTGCATTACAGTTAAGCAGTCATAATTCAACCCTTATATTGACTTTCCATTATTTATTTATTTTTTTTTTTTTTTACCATAGACTCTCTAAAAGAAAAATATCTTTTTACTTAGTTAAAGACTATTGACAGGTCATCAACGGGTCAACAGATAACTTTTATAATTATTTATTTAGGATTTATTTTACCCAGTCAAGACATTAATTTACACTAATAACTAGTAAAGAGAAAGGTTTAAAATCGTTCATAACATCATTTCCACACAACGCTTTATAACCTGGATTGGGTTGAACCTGTTCAACCTTCTATTCAGGAATGAGTCATGATTCCACTCATTTTACTGTTTTAGTCACTCTGACCACTTTAGACATAATTGGTATTAAATGTTACTCAACCTTAATTTAATTAAGCAGCAGTACCCACCCCTCACTCAGCAGCAGTGGTTCATGGTTAGTGATTACATAGCTCTGACATAACACACTAAGACGCCATAGTTTTGTTTTCAGATTTTCTAAAGGAAGCAAGTACATAATTACATTCTCGTCCACTTAACACAAAAGCCCTTTAGTCAAAGTTAAGTAGTTTCCCACGTTTGTATAAAGTAACTTAATGAGCTGTCAGAGATAGATATGATATATTAACATTACCACTTTAGTGACACAGCATAGTGAACACCTGACCAATATAATCCTGCAGGATTGGTTATGTTTTTTCAGAAACTTGGTTGATGTCATCCTCCAAAAAGTGGATTTTTAAGTTAAAGTCTGCATTTGGTCCCATCTCTTCAAGAAATGCAAACTTTAAATCATTTATTGTTAAACATTTTTTTTCTGAATTGGGGTTTTGCTGTTAATGGTCAGCTTATCTGTTTTAGGTATATCGCGGTGTACTCTCAGAACAAACTCAGAGTAAACACTTTCTGGCTTCAGTCATGTTGTAAATCTTAACCTAGTCTTAACTCTTGACCTAAATCTGAGTCATAATCCTATAGTAGCCTCTTAAAGAACAACACCATGCTCTCTCTTAAAAGGATTTTCTTCATCTCATTACACACTTTGATAAAAGGAACATTATGGATTCTCAATGAACAAAAACATACATGTACATTTCAACATTTCAACACTTGCTTAATACATAAAATATTCACAAGTAAATTTCTTATGGAATCTAACTTTTTATAATAAATTTATAATATAACTCTTTTATAATCACTAAATTAACTTCTGCCAATGCTATCTAGAAACCGGAGTCTGAGAATGATGTTCTAGTTTTAGAAAAACTGAGTGTCTGTGTGCATTAGTCTGGCTGCCTGTCATGCGTGCTACTGTCGGTACAGTGCATGTTTATTGTAAGTGTAATTGTTTATGGCAGTAGCTTTCTCTAGAGCAATAAACAAAATCTTTGAAATCCATTTACTGCAGATAATGCAATCAGCCAGGGTTAGGCGGAGTGAAAGAAGCCCAGGGCGATTGAGACCCCTGTGATGAAACTTAAAGCCTGTGAGTCACTTGAGTGCCCTGGCTTTTGTACGGCATGCTCAGAGACGACAAGCGAGACAGACACGCAGAGACAGTCCATACTAACATATAACTCTCATCTAATCTCTTGTGTCATCAATTTCATTACATTTGTGCAGCACACACAGTAGGATAGAAGTATTTAAAACAAACACTTCGCACATAGTACATTTTTTTAACCCATGGATCCAGTTTAACCACTTGCAGTGACAAAAGCACCCATACATCACAATTTAAAAAGAAATGCCTGAAAAACTCCTGATGCATACAGTCTCCCAAATGGGTGGTTAATAAGATGCATGTACAAAAGCTGCCGTATTATGCTATGGTAATAAATAAATGTACTTAAAGATTTTTGGAGTTACATCATTGAGAGTGCAGTTATCATTACCTAACACTACCAATTTAAAGATTCAATAGCCAATAAAAAAAGAGATTGGTACTGCGTCAATAAAAGCTTTTTATATAATATTCACGTCACTATTACTGCATTTCCAAAAATTTCAAGGACCCAGAGATTTCAAATACCCTTAAAATTTCTTGCTCCACAAGGGCCAAGATATGTTTTCTAATGCCATAGTGAAGAGACAAAGTTTAATTTAGGCCAAAAGTCAGTTTGTGTTTGCTTTGTGAAGACAGATACCCTTCTGAAGTGCAAGGTAAACAAAAAAATGCAATCTGTTAACAGGAAGAGGATTTGCGTACTGAGGTGATGTCAACCAAGCTCTTATTCAACTCTTATCTCAGCAGCATCTCTCTCCTCCCATGTTTATTTCCTTTTTCCGGCATCAAATTTCTTCAACTTCCTTCTGCTGTAAATTAAGTGATAAACACAAAAGTGCTGCAAGCCTTTGCCTGGTCCATTTAGTGAATGGATTGACCCGGGACATGTTCAGGCACCACTTTTTTAAGTGACTTTCTAAAATAGGACAGTCCAGGCTTCACACCTGCTTTTGAGCCGCTGCACATTCATACACCTGAATGAGGCCTGTTTGTTTCACAGTTGGGGAGCTAAAGTGCAATCTGCAAGTGTAGGCTGCCTGCTGGTTATAGCATTGTGTATTGTTATTGTGGTAAATCCAGCCGATGAAACATGTTTGGCTGGTTTAGATGACTGAAAAAGGGGCAAACGAAATAGGACAAATCTTACTAGTAACCACCAAAATATATAGCCACAAGGTTGTGTTGAAGGTTTCCCATTATGAAAAATGAAAATTTATCCTTCTTTTATGTGAACAATTACACATATGTGTGGTATTCATAAGATACACACATATTACAGCCCCATCAGTGCACAGCTGTGTAGTTCCAGAGACCTGAGTGCATATCCATAAAAGTTACATGTGTTGCTTTAATATGCAGCGTTGGGTTAATAAGCATTGTTTTGGTCTCATTTGGTGTCTTTTCTGCTTTAATCTCCCCATTAAACTACCGTATTTTCCACACTATAAGGCGCATCGGATTATAAGGCGCACCTTCAATGAATGGCCTATTTTAAAACTGTTTTCATATATAGAGCGCACCGCATTATAAGGCGCATAGAATAGAAGCTACAGTAGTGGCTGGGGTTGCGTTATGCATCTACTAGATGGAGCTGCGCTAAAGGGAATGTCAACAAAACAGTCAGATAAGTCAGCAGTCAAACTTTATTAATAGAATACAAACCAGCGTTCTGACAACTCCGTTCACTCCCAAAATGAATAAACAGCTGTTTTATTGTTTTCCCCGAGGTAATGTCAGTGACGTAGTATTTTCGCGACACAGTTTATCTTTTAACAACAGCAAGGTATAACAGGTAGTGCAACTTTTTTATCACGTAGTGGAGGGGAACTTTTCCTCGATTCAGTAAACACGTAAACGACGCCCCCTGACTACGGTAGCCATGATTAATCAATATTGATCCATATATAAGGCACATCGGATTATAAGGCGCACTGTCGGCTTTTGAGAAAATTGAAGGCTTTTAGGTGCGCCTTATAGTGCGGAAAATACGGTATATATTTCACTTCTCTTTGGCTTCTCATGTTATTCTTTTTTTTTTTGCTTTTTTCATCCAAACCCCTGCCAAACCTCCCTAAACAGTTAAACCATGTGACACATACAGCAAAGAAGACTGTATTAAGACTTTCTTCTCTCACACAGCAGAAAACTGCAGACTATAATTACTTTGAATCACCCCTGTTGATAAGTGCAGCTAGAAATAGATCCAGTATAAAGCTGATCTCCTGGAACATGGTGGGAGAGTAACGGCCTTCCAGTTGTTCTTTAACTTAAAGTTATTGAATGGCAGTGCATGTGGTCCTGGGGGCAGTCTATTATGGCAAAACAGGGAGAAAAATATGGTTAAAGTGATTTTTATTAATTACGCTTTTGTGGTATGAAACCTCTGTGGCTCTTTGGGTCTTGACATTTCTGAGAAGTCACAGGCAGAAATGAAGTGACATGGTGCGTGGTATGTTGTCAACTGTTCTCTAACATATTGTTCTTTGTCAAAAGGCCAAGTGCTCTCCCCTGTACCTTTACCTCTGTTTGGGGCCGGTGAGGTGAAGTGGGCTCCCGTTCCTCTGACCATCTGCCACAACTCTGTCCACACTGAGACAATAACACTCCAGCCAGAAAGAGCGAGGGAGGGCCAGTGGGTGGAGGAAGGACACACAAATATGCCTGCTTATAATTATAGCCCAACACCTCAGGCTCAGAAAAACTGCAGCTAAGGGAAAATTTAGTTCATTATTTAAAGAATCTTCAACACTAACATTGACACAGCAAGTACTTCTTTTAGAAATATAGTTTCTTGAGCCAAATACTACATATGACAATGATGCTTTATTAAGCTTAGCTGGCCTTTACTGGCTATAAGCATCAATACTAATATAACTGGCTTTTTGAATCACCACTTCCAAGTTTAGTGTGTCGGTCTTTCAGACAATCTCAAGATGACTAAATCTAGTCATTTCTCAATATTTTTTCATCCCACAAAGAAAATAAATCTTATACTTGTATCTAAATAATAAAAGGTGTTGGAAGAAATGCATAAAAAGGCCTATTTATCTGCACTCTTAAAAAAACAAAACAATTTTGTTGCAAGTTTATTTTTGTATTAAATTATCACTGTGCAGCACTCAAAAACTTGACTTACTCAAGTAGAAAGAAGGTTTTGTTGTAAAGATGCTTACAGGCCACCGTATGAATCTTTAAATGAGTGAATGTCTTTTTATTGACTTCACAATGGCTGCACAGCAGAGAAAATAGTGCACGCAGCAGTAACAATCCTAACTGCCCGCTGTTTGGCAGAGCAGTACCATCCCATCCCATAATGCACCATGGCTGGATTATGTAAGAGACTGTTCTATTCTATTCTTAGCTCTACCTCACTGCGAAGTAACAGCGCTGGTTGCCTGAGAGTCAAAAGCACAGAGATCTGATGAGGCGGGAACAAGTGAGGTGCGAATCAGCACAGTGGGCTACTCTGCCATCAGGCTCTTTTACCGGGACATAGGCAGGACAGCATGCCCATTTTTGGTTAAGGAAGTGTGGGCGTGTGGAGGAGGGGGGAGATATATTTGATAGTACACAAAAAAAGAATTTATGAATAGTACAGATTTATAGTCCTAAAATAAGACACACATTGAATTTTAGCTGCACAAATACACAGCCATCTTTACATCCATGTTTTTGTTTTGTTTTTTACATCTATCATGTGTCTTTCGTGTCTCTATTTCTTGTCTTAATCACTTTGCCTCCCAACTGTCCAGTGTGTTTTAATGGACACCAAATCCTATTATTATGATTTCCTGGAAGGCCTGGGAGAAACTGGGCGTCACATATGGTGAATATGTGTTGTTGCTTCTGTGCAGCATCATGTGGTCTTAAGACTTCATTTGACGCAGGGTATCATGTGATCAACTCTGCCACTGACGACAGTGAGGTCATGGCATCTGAGAATCTGGCAATGAACAATGGTGAGAGAGTGCTTTATGTAATACTCAATAAATTACTAATGGTATGCAAATCACTGTGCATACTATATACTGTAGGTATAGTATAGTATTGTTCTTATGTTTTATCAGTAAAAAGGAGAAATATAGGACATATTTCTCCTTTTTACTGATAAAACATAAGAACAATACTAGTCAGTTAATCCGGAACATTTTATTCTTGGTGCATGCATCAACTGATGTTTGTTCCCTTTTTGCTCTGACATTTTCTTTCAAATTGTCATTAGAAAATTTGAGCCAGTGAGTCAGCACTAGACACATTCCCATATAAACCTTGGTCACCTCTAAAGCAAGGTACAAAATGGCACTACGTTTAAAATGTGAAGCATACATTTCCACACTCATGCTTATGAACATGTGCTACTACTTAACCATGCACATTTTTGTCATCTGGTGAAGAAATAAGCAATTGCAGAGTTAAAAGGTAAGTAATGAGCCAAAAAAAAAAAAGCTCTGTGTTGCATCATGCATTTCTTTTAACCATACTTTCCAAAGCAAAAACACACAACAGCTTCCTGTTGCCTGAAACAAAAGCAGCAGGGTGAGCGAGGTTCGACAAGATTGGGAAATTATTAACATTGTTTACTCTGCAACAGACAGACAGACATGCTGCCATGTCACCAGCCACTGCAGGCGGATAAGCCAGTCAGGGCTTGTCTGGCCTGGATGGAGCACTGAGACCCTTGGGCAATGGTTAGACTGGTTCTTTGGGTGTCTCTGTTTATTCTCCTACTACAATCCAGTAGCCTCTGCCAGACACAATAAATCTACAAGGTGTTTAGACATTTTGTCATTCACCTTTCCTTCTTGCTGTATATTAGGAGGCTGTTAGCAATTAAAGAACTTTGTCACTTCATGCATTAGATAGGACCTGTTTACAGTCGATCAGTTGGAACCAGCACATCTAGCGCAAAAGAATGTCTTACCTACCTAGAAAATAGGAAAATGTGAGGATTTAGTTAAAAAGTGAATGAGTGTGTTCTTGTGGCCAACTTCACCAAGTCCAAAAGCTACAAAATACAGAACCAAGAGACAATCAGTGAATGAATTATTAGCAAGTCTGTCCGTTGAGAAAATTCCCTACTAACAAGACTGCTTTGCAGTTTCTGTCTAACAGTTAGTGTAGTTGTCATCACCACAGATGTATAAGTGAGTATGAGAGTTGATTCTTACAGCTCAAAAATTATCGTACCAGCTGTGAAGATGAAACATTTCTCAGAATCGTCTCTGATAATTTATTTCACTGAACATTTGCAAAACCAGTGAAGTTGTTTGAGCCTTGGAAATACATCATTTTTTATATGAGATGCTTTAGCTCACATTAATGTCAGAATGGCAACTTTAAGGTGACACCTGTAAATATTTACTGAATATTATACAATTCCTGAGAGTAGAGGGGGAGGGCTGGCGAAATAACTGCCCTTTTTTCTGTTTGTTTTTTTAACTCAAGGATAAAATTTCAGTCATGTGCTTTGGCAAACACGAAGTAGATGTTATAAATGCAAATGGGTGGAGAGTAAAAAGCGTATAAAAAGACCAGAATTATGACAAATAATGACTTAATAATTTATGAATTTTGAAAGAGTCGGTAAGACCCAGACACAGTTTTTGCATATGTTTTATCACTTGTAGCTGAACACTGTCCAATATTTCAAGAGTACACATCCAAATTGCTTACATAAATACAATAGACAAACAATTGCACAACACGACGGCCCCAAGGCATCACTCAAGACTATCCATTACGGTGCCTGTCAGCCGCCTATCAGCCAGCAGTAAAAAGCCTAATGCATGCCAGAAAAGATTGTTGTCTGCAGTTCATTTTATCCAGAGGCCCACTGTCTTTAATAATGAATACTTTATTGTCCGACCACGTTTTTATGTTCTTATGTGAAGTTCTCGCATTCAATATTATCAGAGAATATGCGGTATATTGTATGTAAAATCAAGCTGTACAATGAGCTATGACGTTTAAAAACAAATAGCAATACTGTGATTGGCAAGTGACAACGGGAAAACTTACAGTACACCTTATTACTATTCATGTGGTCATAATGTAACCAATCAGCCAATGGTTTTGTGTTCCCAGACTTCAGTGACCAGCTGTTGGAGGTGGTTGGTCTGGAAGGGGCCATAGAGATGGGACAGATCTACACGGGACTGAAGAGTGCAGGACGCCGACTGGCCCAGTGTACCAATGTCACCATCAGGTCAGTCTTTACAGCCTCTGTCTTGCTCTGGTGTGTCTGTTCTCAGTTCTCTTCATCTGTAGCTGCCATTCGCTTTGTGTCTGCGTAACCTACTGGAAAGTGAAACATACATGTATGCATGTAGGCTCAAAAATGTATTTCCTGAGTGCTCTGTGCCCTCAAAAAGTGTAGCTGTTAAATTATATATGTAAGCAGAAACAGTCAGTGATCCTTAGATTCTGAGAGGTTCTAGTGTGCAATATCTGTCTGACTTGAGAAAAAAGTTCAATTAATTTCATGTTCAATACAACGCTGTACCAAGGAGGTGACATTGACAAGCTGTTTCTGCTCCTAGAAATGATTTTCCTAGAACTGAATTAAAAGTGCATTCTCCCATACTGTGTTTGTTTAGCTGGAGAGGCAAGTATAAAAGTCTTAAATCAACTTTTGACTGTGTGTGTGTACAGTATGTCTCAGAGTTTAAACAGTGGGGGCCTGTCTGGGAATGAGTCTCATGGGAACAAAGGGTTCAGTGTTTGACCCTGTCCTGGGACAGTGTGAACAGGCCTCTCATGCCTCAGAAGTGCGTGTGATCTGACCTTCACAACCTCCCAAACCACTGCATCCAACCCTCCTCTCTCTGCCCCCAACCCCCTCCTCCCTGCTCTCTCCTCACAGGACGTCCCGACGGCTGCCGATGCAGATTGACGGTGAGCCGTGGATGCAGCCGCCATGTACGGTAAGACCAAATGTACTACCCCTTCTGAAGCACAATGAGCACATACAGTACTGTGTCAAACTTTAAGTCAGGTTAGCTGAATGCTTTCAAAAATATAACATTTAAATGTTTAAATGGAAAATAAGCAACTTCACACATACAGCAAAACCATATAACCAGTGTCATTAGGGACTATCTTCAGGGTAAAGAGGAACAAGGATAGAAAAATAGAAAAAAGCATTCTTTCCTTACAGCATTAATTTAACTTTAATAACGTGTTGTAGAATAGCCAAACACAAAAGGTGCTATCTTTAGTCACCTATGTACTAACACCAAAATTCCCCCAAAAAACAAAAAAAAATTTCAAAAAATTCCACTGATCAAAGCAAGTCTTAACTGTGTGTGGCCAACACTCTTTACTTTCATAAAAGGAGGACATCAGCAATAACTTATTCAACAGAACATTTCAAACATTGTGTGTTTGGTTATTGCAGACTGATGAGGATGGATGGTAGAAGGGCTATTAGAAGGCGGTTATGCTATATGGATTTTGTGCAAGGCCACTGATTTTGTCTGTTTTAAAGCTGTAGACTATTTTTAAATAGAGTGTTGAAATAACTTTCTGTAGTATAAAGAGATATGTCAACCTTGAATGGAAAAAAACGTATTCAGAACAACATTGCTGCAGAAATTCTTTATTTTAATGATTTATAGTCTATTTTTATGTGATTGTTTCAGATACGAATCACACACAAGAACCAGGTCCCCATGCTGCTGGGTCCACCACAGAAGACACCGTTCTTTTTCTTCAAGAAACGCAACCGGAGTCGTGACTAAAGACATATACTATAGAAAAACACAAATACTGAATATATATGCACACACCTAGCCTTTTGCTACTGTATAGGCAGCTTCATAAAATGACTGGTATGTTCTTCCTTGATTGGAGAAGTGATCATTTAATTTACAAGCTCATATTTGACAAGAGGATTCTCAGTGACCAAAAGTATAATTTCCCAAAGGACTCTGCAAATCCTACAAGAACTACAAGACTCAGAAAATCGACCAAGTCCTGTGTAAGCACCCTCTCCGTCTGTTTTCATGGATTTGGCCTCTCACCCTCACATACCCAGCCATATACCAGTGCTGCACTGCCTGCTCAGTACAACTTTGGTTGTTGGGATAAACTTGCAGCTTAAGGCAAAATAGTAGACGGTAAAACTGTAATGATGGACATATCCAGAGGTGAATAATAAAAGTGAACGTTGTTTTGCAGTAAAATGGACTGTTTACAAGGCTATGAGTAAGCAGAGGTAGATCCAGATCTCTGTTCAAACACCTGGATGAATAATAGAAGAGTGGCTGCTTGTTGGAGGCTGCCATGCAGGCTTCCCCACAGACTGACAACACACCACAGCAGAGGGAAGGAGGGCCGTGGAAAAGCCTCATCCATTATTGACTTATTTTGTTTGTGGGTTGATGGCAGTGGGACGCAACAGTGAAAACATGCAGGGATTGGAAGCCTCTCAGCGGCACTGGCCTCAAAACCTTTAAGCATGAACTCAAGGCAGAGGAAGTGCCTGTATAGGACCCACAGCAATCACAAAATGCATTGTGTCAAGATTGATAGAAGCAGATATTTGAGATGCTGTACCTCTGGTGCTTCTCTTACTTTGTGAATATAATTTATTTCCATGGTTGCTACCCGCTAGCACTTCCATCCAGACTGACTCAGCTCCTCTGCATCGTTTGCCATAGGACGAGGTCGAGGATTGAAATAAATCCTCTCAAGGGTATAAGAGCAGGGCCCCTGGGGTTTTTATTTACCAGCGCATTGACAGGAGACCTAAAATTATCTCTGTTACAGAGTGTATGTGTGCTCCTGTGAAATCCTACGCCTAATTACCCTGTCAAACATCAATGTGTGCTGTCGGAAGGCAAATCCTGCATGGAGCCTCTCTCTACTGTGGGCTTCTGGTGGCTTTAACTCATTGATAACTCCTTTAAATACACCAAATATACATGCAATGGTAAAGAAACAGGCACAAAATATAGAAGGAACTGTATCCGAGAAAAATATATGTTAAGAATCTATTATTAAGGGGCTGTAGGCCTGTTTATCACGAATGTATCTCACATGAATATATTCATGTCCCAAAATATTGCAAATTATATTCTATAATATAACATGTGCAAACTAAGTATATGTATATTTCTGGAAAGTAGGTGTAGCTCACATATACTGTACACACGAATGTGTTTTGAATATATCATTGTTAATGTGAAAGTCTTAGTATAGAGGGGTTTAGATCAGTGTTCTCCTCTGTTCAGAGCTGCTACAGTCACTCTCTGTCACTCAGATCTATGTCACTACATCTGTGTCAAACATAGAAGATGTCTCACTCTCATTAGAGACAGACAAACACTTTTTTTAGAGCTTTTAGCCACAGAATCAACTGGGGAACCGCATATGATCCACCAATTCTTTATCTTTCTGTTGAAAAATAATATAATGTGTACATTAGCTGAATAGGCTGGGAATGTTCTGCTTTGTTTATGCCTTTTATAAAACTTTTTTAAATTACAAAAGCATATTTTTCCCTTGTTTTACACTGTGTCCTCACTAAGTCATATTAGGATTGTTAAAATTCAGAATTTAGAAATTCTAAACATCAAACTCTGGGCTTAGTGTGGACAGACCCATAGAGAGTCTTTTCAGCACGTGTTGCCTGTGCTGTATCTGGAGTTGGAGAAAAACCATGCATCACTGAATACAAGGTAATTCCAAATCATGTGAGGCATTTTGGCCTTGATTAAATGTGTTGGCATTATATAAAACACTTCTGTTTAAGTTTTCAAATGAAACACTTCTTAAGTGTGTATATGGAAAATAGCAGGAATTTAAAATATAGGACTACTGCTGTTCATAACATGGAAAACCATCTTAAACTTGCTGTAAGCTGGTGGTGTTGGCAGCAGTGATGCAGGGAGTGACTGTGCAGACATTCTGATGGTACAATCTGAGCACCACTGTGGGGTGAGGCTGCGCTGCCATCAAACCCCTGTTCCCTTTAAATACACTGAGTCATCACTCTTGCTCCCAGGCCCCACAGAAACATCCAACTTATCCTGTGTGAGAAAAAAATACAATTTCTATCCAAATCCAATAGATTTCTAAATATAATTTTATAAAAAATGTACACATATCATATCAACGTTTGTTTCATAATATTCACCAATTAAAGCTTTGTGATACAATAACACTGTGGAAGCACCTCATCCCTCATTGTTCCCATTGGAGCCTGGGCCCAGGAGAAGTCAGTGTTAAAAGAGTGCATGTTTACAGTAACTACATTTAACGATAGGATAGTTTTGAACAGCTATATTACCAAGTGTATATATTTGTTTGTAATATTTTATCTGAAGTTATCTTCATCACCGCATGCCTGCTGAAACAAAGGGAGAGTGAACAAAAAGCGTGTGTGCATCAGAATATTCAAACTCATTACTTTGCTTTGCTATATCTGATATATTTATTTGTTGTGATTTTATTTTTGGTAGCATGTTCATAATCATGTTAAGGCAGTACAAAACTGTCTTGGTGAAATTAAAAGAGAAAGTAAAGATCCCAGATGTGTCTGCTATATATTGTGTGTGTTATTGGGGGCAATAACACACACGGAGCAAGTGTGTGTTATATACATCTACAGATACATGTTGTTTAGAAATTGTTTAATTTTGCAACATTGCAGTAAAATGTGTTGTTATTCAGTCTGCATTTCTTTAAGCAAACACGCTTTCACACTTTCTAAAATGATGATACAGCAAAGATTTCCTAAGCTTTTGTCTCCTCCTTGTTACATACAAGAAAAGAGCTGGTGTGTGAAAATCCAACGACAGGCTTTCTCTGCTCTGCACACGTCCACTGTGTGAGAAGACACTGCCTTGATGGCTTTGGAAAATTACAAGTTTTGGACACAAACCCCTCAATTGCAAAGTGGGAAGGTTGGAAGGTTTGAGGACTTTGGCTGCTGAAACTTCATTAGCATCTGTGAACACTTCCTGAGGCCTTCACTCGTGTCATGAAAGTAAACAAAAGCATTTCCTCTGTGGCTTCACTCTGTAATACCGTGTCTCTGGGCATCTATAAATGGGATTCTCTGCTCAATCAATCAGCTCAATCAGCTGATTTATTGGTTTCTATCTGCTTTGTCTATATGTGGAACAGCCCCCCCACCCACCTACCCCTTCATTTTACTTGGCCGACCTTCTCCTGAAGCAGAGGTGCATGTGCCCTGATCTTGTCCTTATCACATTACCAGTATTGAGTGACTTCAGGGGCCTATAGTGCAACATCACACAACATAAATAGAGTTTGAAAAGTCTGACAGCTTCAGGGGACTGTCTGAAAAAAGATGTTGAATTCTGAGCCAGGACTGACATGTGTAGTGTCCTGTGTACTATGTGTGTCTGCCCTCAGGGTTGGTATGACAGTGCCCTTTGAGCCCAGAGAGGGTCAAGGGCAGACCTCCCCCATGCATCCCTAGAGACCCGACAATAGAGGTTGAGGAATCAATATCTGCAGTTCTATAGTCGGCCTTTGTGTCTGCCTGTGTAGTGTGTGCACAGTTTTGGTCTGATAGAACATTTCATTCAATAAAGAGAACAAGTTAAACATGCACGTTGTCAACAATTGGTCTAAATGTTGTGATTGAATTTGAAGAGAACAGATCAGCCTGCAGTCTGTGCTCACTTTGCTCCCTTGTGATATGATTAGCAAGGTATAAACTATACTAATGATATGATGCCTCTTGGCACACTGTGATAGTAACTGAAGGCTTTTTAAATTATCATGGGTCAAATACTATGTGAGTGACTCACTGATGGACTTGAATGAAGTGAGGAAATCTTTGATGACAATGACTGAGTGAACAAACAATGTCTTGGGGGAGTCAGGGTACAGACCAAGACGTTAGATGATAAGCTTTAGAGATCAACTTCAAGGCCTCATGGAAGCCATTGAATTGAAATACAGAAAATGTGTGAATTTGCCTTTTCAAATTAGTCACTATATTGACAGTAATCAAGTGTTATATGAAGTGTATATATATATATATATATATATATATATATATATATATATATATATATATATATATATATATATATATATATATATATATATATATTCAAACTTGAGTTGCCCATTTCCTGCACCCTACAAGTTTCATAAAGACATCACAACAGTAGTTTGTGTCCAATGCACAACAAAGAGCAAAACTCTTAATCAAAAGGGACCTATGTCTATATATATTACATATGTGTTAAGGCCTTGTAGTTGTTTCTTGTGGAACCAGTAACAATAAATAAATAGTATGTTATTGAAAAAAGAGAGAAACATTGATGGAGGAAGAAGCCATTGAATTAAGAACTGAAAGGAACAAAAGAGATTGTAAAAGAATGTGCTGTTATACAACTGAGAGCTTCAAAAGACTCTGCCTTTGGCGAGGCTTCTTGGCTAGGCAGTTAAGATAACAAGGAACGAATTAACTCCCAAAGTGCTATTAATAGATGGCAAGTCAGATCCTGTCTCCAGCAAAGAGAACATCCAGCAGCCAGAGGCGACTGCATTGAAATGCACTTTTTGACAGATGACAGATTTGACAAGCCATAGGTCAGAATGCCAAGACACTGCATGAAGATGCTGTCACCCTATACCACATGCCATACCACAGGGAAAAAGAAAGAATGTGAATGAGCCAAAAATTCAGATTAGGATGTTCAACCCCAAAATGATGAGTTTTAAAAATACTTATTTGTAATTTTGGCTTGTCTTGTATTGTTCTCTGACAAAAACATTTCTGTATTTGCCATATTATATGAATATGACTTCAGCTTTCAGGGCAACATGGTCAATAAGTCCAAAATTTAGATTATGTCTATAGTTACAAAAAAGAGGCGAGTGTCAAAAGAAAAACAATCCCTTTAATTACCTGGCCAGCAGGAGCATGTGTGCTGCGGTGCAGGAGCCCAGAGTGTGTTCTCACCTGTCTTAGAGAAAGTTGGGATTAGCCCATATTTCACCCAGGCAGCACTGACCTGGCCATTATGTCAGTGTCACACTAACCTACAGTAGTCTTTGAGGGCACCGGAAATTGGTGCCTTAAAGCCTGTCTTCGCAAACCCACTCTCACACTCCCAGTCATCCACTGGGAGAGCAATGTATACAAGCAGCATGTCACCTTTTGCATATGGCATATTTATTTTGGGAAAGAATAAGAACAGCAACACAATGTGCTCACTCTCCACACGCCTCCAAGTGACCACCCACCACATCCGTACCAGTGTAGCAGTGCAGCGTTCAGTGAACCTGCAGGCTGTGGGTTTTGCAATACTGAGATATGTCCTCTGCTATTTAATGCTTCAACAACAAACATAATTAAATTAGATATTTTTAAACCACCCTCACGTCCCTTTTTTCCACTTCTAATGAAAGATGAGCTGCTTGCCTTTGGCCTTTTGACTTACGGGACCACTTACATAGTCATTACTGTGGCTCATGCATGTTTGACGTTCTAATATTATGGCTTCTGCAGAAGTCTTGTAATCATAGCTGCAGGGATTACACAGGATTACTGCTCTCCTAATGCAGTTCATTTAAACATTGAGTGACGTTTTCTGTGCTTTTATATGATTGATCCTTATTTAGTGACTGAGGTGATAATGGGAAAGGTTATTTATTCACGACTCCCTTTGCTTTAGGGTTTATGAGCCCTTCCTATATACACATAGATTCAAGCAGAGATTCAAGGTAGCATTTTATTTAGACAGTCATCATTTGAACATCTGTGTTTGCTGTGTGGATTAAATAAATGAAGATTAGTATTGTCTGAAGAATGTTGTTTTTAAAAGGACAGAGCATATTTATGTTAATCATACAGGTCATTGGGATGAAAGAAATCTTTAATATAGTTTGTAATATGGTATGATAACATTTGTGTTTCTGGATAAGGAAATTGTATTACAGTCAACTTGGATTATTCTCAAGGTTCAGATCAAGGTGATATAAATATAAATGTAGGGTTGTTCTTGCTTAAATAAACTACCATTTTGACTTTCACTAGGAATAGCAAATAGGATAAACCCATAAAGAAAAGAAAACAAATGATGCCAAAAGAAGGTCACCTATCCTTTAGAGGATATAAAACCAATCCTTTGGGGAACATAAATAGGCTACCTTTGCCAGATTTGACACTTGAATGCAGCTGCGATTTAGATAATAACACCACTATTTATTTGTTGTAGCATGCCATTTTTTTTACTAATTATTTTGTTGCCTACTTGTTAAAAACTTCTGATCTGTGACGCAAAAAAATATATTATCATATCAGATTTTTTGTTCTTTTTTATGTGAAGAGTCCAGATAACGTCAGCGTGGGCTTGAGCGTTAGTATATTTCCACCTCAGCTGTCCCTTTAAAACTAGCTTGGCGTTGAAGGTTGAAAAAAATGTGAATGAAGTCCAGCCATTCATAAAAATAGGCCAGTGCCGCGCTGTGATTGGCTAACAGGGATTGACTGTATAATTCATGAGCTACAGAGACACTATTGGTTACAAACTAAACAGACAGGCCGCTTTGACCAATCAGCGCCTGTCTCTGCGTGCAGCTCGAGCCCTGGGGAAAACTGGCTGGGCCATTAACGAAAAGCTCAGTCAAGTTTTGTGAGTCGACGGAGGTGCAGCAGTTTATCAGTGCGCAGACGATTGCCCGACTATCGACACGTTGTGTTTCAGTTTTTGGACTTATTGTTTGCCTTTTTTTGAAGTGAGGGGACGTATTAAAGCACATACAAGGTAGGCTGCAGCATTTTAAACAAATGATTACTCTGATTCGCGCATTTGAGCCCATTGGTTTTTAACGCTTTGAGACTTCAAACGAGCGCACGCCATCTTTATTTAAAAATATTTACTTAGGCGACCATTTTCTGTCGTCTTTAGTTTACAGAGAATATTACGCATTGTGTTAAGTGGCCGCTGTTGTCTCGGGCTTTGACTTCGTCGCGATGAGGAGACTGTGATTTTTATGAATGGACGAGACATTTCTTTCCTCCCTGTGTTTCCACACGGATCGAGTTTCACTTCATTGAGAAAAACAAGAGGGACGGGAGGCTGTGTGGGGGAAGGGCTGGAGGAGGGGGAGGAGAAAGGGCACCGTAGGGGGTGTCGGGACTTTTTTTTCTGTTTCTCCCCCGCGGCGGACCCTGCTCTGTTTGAAATGTTAAATGAAGTTTGGAGGAAATTTTCCAATGAGTCCAGCGGGCGACAAACAACATGAGAAGGAAACGAGCCCCAAGAAAACATAGTAACCCTGTAGCCTGTGTGTAAAAAGCACTTGACTGTATATGTACAGTTTTGCCTGTCCAGTAATGTGCTGTGCTCCACTTAAGTGACGCAGTTCCTTCTTTAGAAGCTAGAAAAGCCCTCTTTCTACTCTTACTGTGGTCGTGCGTACAGTGAGGTCTAATGGTATAAACTCGGCGCCTGTAATCATTGCCCAGCAGCTATCCTTTTTTCGTCATCCATTAACAGGAGATAGAGGGGTGAGTCACTGTTGCTCAAGGAGATGGAGCAGAGCACACAGTTAGTGCCTCTCTGTGTTAGTGTTGTGCTCTCTGCTCACTACTTGCACTTTCTCACAAACAAAGTTCAAATCAGTTTTTAGACTCACACTTTTATCTGGCAAGAAGGGGTTTTGTAGTTGTATCCAGCTCTCTGTCCCATCCACCAGCTATTTCAGTTGGAAGTAGTGCACACAGATGGTCAGTGAATGTGGGTTATATAACAGTGTTACGTGTTCTCTAATGACATTTATAATGTGGAGCCAAAGAGTTTTTTATTTGTCAAAACTAACTATGAAGCATTGTGTGTTCTCTATTCTTGTTTTGTTATTAACAAATGTTTGCATAGAAAAGACTTTTTGCTTTGCTGTGACACCTGATGTAGTCAACTGTGTTTTCCAGTGACCCAGAAAGTGGCCCAGGTGGCTCTGTCGCTTTAAAGCGAACCCCCTCCCCTTAAAATCGGAGCCCCAAGCCATTGAGTTATCATGGATGGATTCTATGACCAGCAAGTCCCTTTTATAATCCCACCCAATGTAAGTGGATACACACCAACCCTGCTCATCACATCTCTACACTTAGATCAGGACTACACCAGATTCTCCCAGACAGCATGCTTTGGTTAAATTGAGTTATTAAGTAAACTCGCATGGATCTACACTGTCTATTGGGCATGGAGTAATATCTTCTGTTTCGTTGGTGTTTTGGTCTGACATGTTATCATATTTTTGTGGGCAGCATAAGTCTCGTGTGGAGGAACCATCTCACAGCAGGCCACTAAACGAAAGAAAGAGGAAATTTATCGACACCGAGCTTGCACAGGACACAGAAGGTATGATATTCGTCTCAACTGGAAATGCAATGTATGTCTTTTTTATTGTAGTGGACTCTAAATTATACGTTATAAAATATTTTTCAGAACTTTTCCAAGACCTCAGTCAGCTGCAAGAGATCTGGATTGCTGAAGGTAATTTGTGCTTCACTATATCTTTTTTCTAATTTTTTTTTTTTTTATGGATTTCTTGTCAAATGCATTTAAAGTTATCTGTAGGCAGGAAAATTATGTTTTAGTCAGATTTCAGGATTAAAGATTAACTTGGTGGGAATGTGGAATATTCCTATTTTGTGGCAGCAACTGAAGCAAAAAGCACAAAGTCCTGTTTTTTATGTAAAAAGCTAGTAACAGCATGTTTCAGAGGAACAGGTGCAATATAAGATTGGATACAAATAATCTGAAATCCCGCTGTGTCTTTTTACAGCTCAGGTGCCTGATGATGAGCAGTTCGTCCCAGATTTCCAGTCTGATTGTGAGTATCTAATTGTTGCTCTTGATCATCTTTTTCCATGCCCCACACATATCAGTTTTTCCAGTAATTTATAGTATATGTCCAGTCTTAATGTGCGACAGTGCTTTGGAAGAAACATGTTTCATTTTTTATACACCTTTTTATAATGTTTTAGGTAAATACTGGCTCCCTCTTTGTTTAGTTTATTGCATATTTTTTGTCTTCAAAATTCAGTTTTGAGAGAGGCATGTTTCCCTCTCCTCCATTTTGAGTTTAATCAGCCGATTGGCATTGGGCACCACATGAGCCAAACTCCTAATCTGATTTTACACTTTCCCGCACTCAGCCACTGCTGCTGGAGTGAGTTAGATTCCAGGGAATAGTGCAGCTTCAGAGCTGCCTGTTTTTTTCCTGTTCCTCAAACAGTTTATTCTCCATTACCAGCCTCCTCCCAATGAAAGCCCACAGATTGTTTTGGGCTACAGCTGAAGAATACATTTGGATTATGCTCATTGGGGCATTTCATGGCCACTACCCTCTCCTCACACTTTCAAAGTATATTTTTATTTGGCGCGTAGGAGGTGGAGACAGGGTGTGGTGCTCCCTGTCTTTGTCGGGGCTCTTTTGGATTTTTGTTATGTGGCAGAGAGCATGGACTGATGAAAGGTTGTGGTGAATTCAGTCCACTGAGATGGTTAGTCCTTTCTGTTGAACTTTTGGGACGTGTGAAATGTAAAGTTATGAAACGCTGTTTTTTTCTTCACAAGCTTGATTTTCACAACGTTTAGATCTGTTTATTATAGCCGCAAAGTCTGTAGGACATCACATGAGAAAGTCACATCTGGTTGACTTGAATTTATTATTTAGTAAAACATTGTTGACAGAGTAGGTGATCTTGGGACAGCACACAGCTCAGTGTGGTGTCTTTATAATTCGTTTATTGTCTCAGACCAAGTATGAGAAAATGATATTGTCCAATATTGTGCATATTTGTCTTTCTCTCAGTATAAGAGAACCCATTAGGTTTCCAAGTGCACACAGGTCAGCTCACGTGCCCATTGTTAGACCTCTTTGGTCCATAAGCACCCTGGGTGATTTATTTGGCTTCTGTTCCTCTGTGCCAAGGGATCCAGTTTCTGGCTGCTATTATGTGGCGCCCCGGAAACTGCAGCTGATAGACAGAGCACTGCAGCGAGTGTCTAATGGTTACAGCATGGGAGAAAGAAAATCATTCACCACCATTAGATTACAGCCCCTCTGATTCATGGATATTGGTATTGGCTTGCCCTAATGGGAATCAGAGGAGCAGTTTGATAGCTTTTGTGTGTACAGTGCAGTTAGTATCATGCTACTTAACAGTGGTGGATAAATGTTGTTTTCAAAGCCCAGAGTCAACTGTCATTAATGCTCAAGACAAATAGCTGTTAAATGGCTCTACCAGTCGAGGGAATATAGACACTGACCATGCATCCATTTATCCATCAGTTTAAGATGTGGTTAAGATAACAATGCACTTCTGTTTTATGGCCTTAATTAGGTGATATCTGGAGTTTATCTAATGCACTCAGTTGTGTTGTTTCTCTGATTGTGTTACATTTTCCTCCATATAGTGATGTTTCATGGTCCCCCACCAGCCAAGATCAAACGAGAGCTGACGCCGTCCAAAGAGCTTTCTCCCTGTCGCCAGGACAGGAGTCCCATGCCCTACGGAGAGAAGTGCCTTTACAGCTACAGGTACATTACTTCTAATTAAAGCAAGCAGCTATATTTACCAATCACATCAGATTTAAGAAATGCTATATTTTATCTTAACACGTCTGTTTTCCCACAGTGCCTGCGATCGGAAACCCACACCTGTGTTCAAGCCGTTAACTCCTCCCTCCACCCCAGTCTCTCCGTGTGGGCCAACAAGCACAGCAGGAACACACTCACTGGGTGAACAGACCCCTCCCTCACACCAACACGGAGCCAGTCCAACCCCAGGGCCACGGCCAGTCCACACACAGCAGTCTTTAACGTCAAGTGGTGGGCCTCCGAACCAGCAAGCACTTCACAGCCTGCCCTTTGCTGTTCCCTGTGCACCTATTAACCAGGATGCAAACAACTTCTCCCCTGAGCACAGGTCAGCATTTCCTTTAACATTAACTCTGCTGTGATATTGCATTGTTAAAGCTGGTGTTGACTACTCTCTGCGTCCCAAGTGAATGTAATAATTGTATAAAATGTAAATGTGATGTATGTTTTAATTCTAGGTTTCAAAGGCAGATGTCAGAGCCATGTCTACCCTTTCCGCAGTCAGAGAATCAAGGACGGCCACAGTTCTTGCCACAGACCCCCAGCAGCAGCAGCAATGCTCTGCCCCGTGAAGCCCGGCCACCGTACCATCGGCAGATGTCAGAGCCTCTGGGGGCTGTGCCGCCACAAGGTTTTAAGCAAGAATTTCTCGACCCACGATATGCTGAGCAAGGTGTCCCCACCATGGGCCCCTCAGGCTCGACTGCTGGTCCACCTCATCAGACTCCCTTTCACCCTATGACCATCAAACAGGAGCCCCGGGACTTTTGCTTTGATTCTGGTGAGTAGCAAAATGGCACCAGAGAACCTAGCAAGAAAAATATCCACGCTGTTTATTCTGGTGAATGACACATGACTTTTGCCACGCAATAGACGTGCAAGCACTCACACATAATCTGCTTCGTTCCTCCAAAGCCACGTCAGAAAAGGAAAAGTGGGTCTTTTAGCTCAGCCTAAGCCTTCACAGGCACAAAGTAAATAGGTTACCCAGCCAGGTGCAGAGAACCTTTTCACTGAGCCTACCTGGAATAGATCTAGGCCACTGTCCTCGGAAGACAAGGTGACCTAAACCACTCTGTGGAGTGCAAGAGCCTAGCATTTCCCCAAAACCAGTCAGCTATAGCAGGAGTGATATTTGTTTGTGACATGTAATAAAAATGTGTGTTTTGTTTAAACCGAACACCCACATACCCAGCTGCTGTTTGCCAAGCTACATTAACAGCCTCTAGCAACACTCTTTTTTTAAATCTTTGCTATTTCACTGAGTTTCAAACACACTCAGTGGTTGCCTGACTGGTAGTGATGTAATGACAAATCCTCTTAGCTTCTTATGGCCTTTAAATACCCACGTCACAGATTTCTAGCATTGCTTAGATTGCTGGGAGATGCATGTTTAGCGTACAACCACAAAAAGTATTGTCATTGTAGGGTTTTATTAAATACTAATAGTGGTGTCAAAAGTGTTGTCTTTTGGTTCACAATGACATCCTGCAGACTCTTCTAACGTGAGGACAAAACAGAACAGCTTCTTGGAGACAGTCCTTGATTGATCTCTGGTTGTCTTATCCTTTGATAGGAAACATAAGGGTTCAAGACAGACTTTGACCTTTCAGGATGAGGGCTGGCATAACTCAATTGTCATTGAGATTTAATACAGTGACCATGGTGCTAATCCTATTTAAGGGCTCGGTGGACATGCAAGGGATGTTGTGTGCTGTTCTTTGTACTTTGGACTGGGTATTAGACCACTCATAGGTGTGTGCAGAGGGAGGGAGTAAAGCAGAACTGCAGATGAACATAGCTTGTTGTTTTCTGCATTTGATTATGACAGTATAAATGGGTCTAAAATCTGTGTTCTTTGTTTACAGAAGTGCCTAACTGTCAATCATCATTTGGGAGAGCAGGAAGCTTCTACCAAAATAGTCAAGAAAGTAAGTTACATAGCACTTTTAGCAAATATTTCAAGAATAATTTATTTGAAACTGAGTTTGTTATTTGCGCGGTAGTGATTGCTCAAACAATATAGTCAGCAGCACACATAAATCTCAAGAAGCAGAGAATCTCCCAGTGCTGATTTTATCCACACAGTCAATTTCTTATATATGCTGGCAGCTGCTCAGTACAATACAAACTCGCAACCCTTGGAAGTTGCTCAACTATAATGCTTTGATGCAGTTTGACTCACAGGGATAAATGTGGCCACTGGCCTCCTCACTGTGATATACAGTAAGTCTGATTAACAATGCCTGTCTTTATTCTTGAATTTCAGGCTTCTCCTTTGACAGAGATTCTCAGCTCTATTTTGATGATACTTGCGTGGTCCCTGAAAGACTAGAAGGTAAGACTGGTGATACATAACACAGTAGACGATTCCTCCCATAAAGCAAGTGCACTTAACTGTTGCCATTTGGCATGCATGTACCATCATACTGTGACTGTAATGTAGCACTGTACTGATCTGCACTATTATTTTCAGTCCTTCTATTATTATATCTCCTAATTTCTCTCTAACTTTATCCACAGGGAAAATAAAACAAGAACCTTCAGTGTACCGTGATGGACCACCATACCAGCGCCGTGGCTCCCTTCAACTCTGGCAGTTCCTGGTCACTTTATTGGATGATCCGGCCAATGGACATTTCATTGCCTGGACTGGTCGTGGCATGGAGTTCAAGCTTATTGAACCAGAGGAGGTAAGTCCCCTCTTTATTCTCTATTTTTATGCAAATTAACACTTTCTAATGTTACGTTGCTTTTACAACACATGAACGCCTTAGTAACTTCTTATATATTTTGTCTTGCCATATCTCAGGTGGCTCGTCGCTGGGGCATACAGAAAAATAGACCAGCAATGAATTATGACAAACTGAGTCGCTCTCTGCGATACTACTATGAGAAGGGCATTATGCAGAAGGTAAAGGCACGTTGACTCTTTTCTCTTCTCTCAAGATATGGTAGCATTAATTAAATGCAACCTAGATGTATTTATTGTACATATTCTATACAATTGTATAACTTTATACTTTTCCATGCTCATTTTTACAGTTGTCAATTGCAAAGGGTATAAATGAAATATTTTGTCTGACTTTTCAACTGTTTTGCAGGTGGCTGGTGAGAGGTATGTCTACAAGTTTGTGTGTGACCCCGAGGCCCTGTTCTCCATGGCTTTCCCCGACAACCAAAGGCCCAACTTGAAGGCTGACCCAGATAGCCTCCCTGGACTGGACGATGACACAGTGCCCCTCACGCACTACGACGAAACCGCTCCATATCTGCTGGATGGAGGCGAGCAGTGTGTGGCTGGCTTACCCTTCCCAGATGGTTACGGCTACTAATACATTGTGCTTCTGATGCATAACACACATGTACATGCAGACACATGAGGTCTCTTGATGGCTTTGAAGCTTGAACTACAGAGTGACATAACAAATGATTTGTGCTCTGCTCGTTCCTGTTTCACTCTCCTCCCTGGACACCAACATGCCAACTAAGAATGAACAAGGGAACAATCGACAAAAGCTTTTTGATAAATCCATCTTGTGAAGGAGGAAGGAGAGACCATCATGCAAACGGTTCTGCCTACCTTACACAATTTCTAAAGTAAGGCATGGAGCTGCTGTTGCCAAGGAGACCAAAAAAGCAAGGCCCAAGGCCTCCTACTTTAAAAGAACTGTCAGATTCCCTTTGTATAAGAATGCAGGAGTTGTTACATTTCGTGACAATCTGCTTTATTAAAAACAATCAAATTACCGTCAAAGTAAAATATTTGGAATAAACTTTGCAGCGCTATTCTATAGTTGCCTTTTGGTCCCTCAATTTCATGTCATTGCATCTGGAGTACAAAATCTGTTAAAGGGCTTTAATTTGCATAAACGGATTGTTAGAACTCCATAACATATATAGACCCCACAGACCACTTTGTTTTCTGTAGATATTGCTTTAAAATATGCCATGTCTGTTTTGTTGTGTTTAATGACCCAGAGCTCAGGATTCTGGGATGTTGCTGTATTTCAGGCTTGTTGGTTGGGCTGCTCTTGTGTAAATGCTCTCTGCTTTCTAACTGTTCTGCCCATGGAAAAGATTGTAACTGCTTCCTTTTAGAGAATCAATGATGAAGTGTATCCAACAGTCTACTGTACACTCCTCATGTCTATCCATCACTGGTGGGTCCTTTCATGCTCAATATTAGAAATAATTAGCACTCCACCTTCATTTCAAAAGGGATACAAACACAAGTGGTTTCTGACCCTTCAGCATTATCATGTATTATAAACAATTGCTCCTTTTTGTATTTTTAGGTGGGGGCTTGATGTTTTTTCCCCATGACATTGTACATGTTCCTTGAATGCACCAGTGTATGGCAGGAGCTTCACAACCTTGCATGCAAAAAAGAAATGGGTGACAGTTTGCCACAATTGTATGGACATTTACTGCTCAAGTTGTCAAGAAGAAGCCATTGCTTCTCTTTGCATGCCATCAAGACTGTGTCCACTGACATATTGCTTCACTGTTTTTGGACAAAGAGTTTTGTGATATTTCTGCAATCTTTTGTGTTCATTGGATGTTTCTGAATTGGGGCAAGTACAAACCTATATAAAGTATATATTTTTGCTAAAATGCTGCAATTGTTTTCATTTTAATGTATAAGCTGTATAGTTCTGGCTCTAATAGACATGTACCTTTTAAAATAAAGTATCTTGTGCTACTTTACCTTATACTACTACTGCAGACTGTTTCTTAAAGATGTGTGTATTGGGTTGGACAGTTGATTTTATAATCTGGGCTGTAAATGCCAAAGTTCCAGCAAAGGCCACAGTAACAGCACGCATTATATCATAAGATCCTTCACAAGCACCAGACTAGTCTGCAGTTGTACAGGCTTCATTCCCCTTCTTCACAATGTGTTTCTTACACTGTTGATGATATATGTACTGGGTACAATAAACGCTCCTCTACGCTTCACTGCCTGTCATCTTTGTGTGTTTCTTCATTTTTCCCCTCCCCTCTCTGCATGCAGTCAGCCAGCTAATAGGCTGCTATGGTACTTGACCTGGGTCATTCCTTGAGTCGCATGCTTTTCCTGGTTCTTAGAAATACATTTCTGGGTGAATAATTACTGCACTCACAAAAATGTGTTGGAGACATGTCAGCGCTGTCGATTTGCAATAAAACAAACCCAAAAACACACAGTAACCTGAATGTTATCAATTCATTCATAACAATTTCTGGAACGTACATTGTTTCTTGATTTGAAAGATGCCACTATAGTGTTTTTTTCTAACTGGATAAAATTTAATTTTACCTTATTGCACCTTCTTACGTTGGCATTGTATGTACCTTTTTATCCTTGAAACCAACTGTCCTTGATATATTTGCCTTATATAATGGCTGTGAAGCAAATACAGCTTTAGAAGTAAGCCATCGGGTCATCATTGAAACAGTCCATCTGCTGTGTGTCCATGTGCAAGAGTCTAGGATAATGGATAAA
This sequence comes from Rhyacichthys aspro, assembly GCA_036850595.1. Taxonomy (NCBI): domain Eukaryota; kingdom Metazoa; phylum Chordata; class Actinopteri; order Gobiiformes; family Rhyacichthyidae; genus Rhyacichthys; species Rhyacichthys aspro. The sequence goes on from CM072168.1 coordinate 13,182,653, forward strand.
CATAGACTGCATGATAATTTAGAGTTTCATCCACAAGGCAGGACCCTTAACATTACAGTAAATCAATATATACACAATTATAGAGTGCTTGAGCAAAGGGAAAAGAGAGAAACGCAAAATGGTCCATCAACATACACTGCTGGTTCAAAGTCAATTATTAATTCACATAAGCTACAGACGTGGCAGCTCACACAGAACCTAAGTCTCACTGCTAGTCCACACCAAAGTCCTCTGGTTCACAAGAGTAAAGTAGTCAGTTTTTTTAAAGTTTGACTTTTTTGGGGGGTGGGGGGAGGGGGTGGGGGCTGGGCATACACTGAATTTCCAAAATCCATGTTAGGCCGAATACCTTAGTCCAAAACTGTTAGTAGCTTTCACACACAAAGAGGAGCCATGGCACGCATTCTAGTCCAGCAAGAGTGTAGGAAAATAATTATCCATTGGTGCAAGAATTGGCTGCAAATCACGACTGCCCTCTTGTGGATAAGTCCCATTCCTACAACAAAATGGTAATTAGCTCCATAAACTGGCCAAACCTTTACAAATAACACTAGAAATGTTGACGTGTATGAGTTGTGTGTTAATTTAGTCAAAAGACACTTCTTTAATTTATGTAGAAAATGTAGTAACAGTAATAGTAAAAATACGTTTTGTGGTGGGCCTATATCATAACACATTGTTTGTTATTTAAAAATAATGTAGCTAGCTAACTAGTAAGTTGGCTAACTGTCTGCTAAGCGATGGGCCTACCATTGCCTACTCACTACAGCCCTACCGCCAATAGCGACTGATGTAAGTGTGTTAGTGTCTTACTTTTTATATTTACTTTCAACATCACAAAAAAACTTGCCTGTTTACATTTGGAAAATCAATTTGGCAAACATTTGTCTCCTTTCCTTTCTTGTTATAGCAGTATATTAGTGAATTAGGACAGATTTACTAGCTTTAGCATTAGCTGTAGAACAAACGTCAATTTCTCCAGAGTTAAGTTGATTGTAAAATATATCTCCAAAATTTGCTTTTTCTGGTAAAAGTGACTGTTTACCAATTTGGACAACAAATGTGACTATACAACTGTATTAAGTTTGCCAATACTATCCCATTCAGTTGTGAATCTTATTTTTACAATAATACTAGTAGTAATAGTTCAAATACAGCAGGAGCAGCACATTACCAATCAGGTAGCGTCCATGCTTTCTAATCTAATTGGTTCGTTGTGGCATCACTTTTTAGGCTTACGCCCATTTGTAAAATCTTTGCAGCCTTAGTGCAAATTGCGTTTTACTTTGTTATAAATAGATGTTTGACATGTTTAGCTCAATGAACGCTTTGCCAACGATACCACAGCAGGTAACACTAAACAAAAAGTTGAACTTTTGTCAAATCACGTCGTTGTCCTGTCTTTCACACGTGTTAGCTGGTCGTCACATGGCGCTGTCTGCGGCTCAAGTCTTATCTCTGAATGTTTGAATTATATGTATCGTAACCGTGTGGATGTTTTCTTCTTTTTCAGACAGCGTGGTCTTACTGTCCTTGCACCTTAAATCAAGAAGTGAGGACGAGAGCACATGCTTGCGTGCTAAATGACTATCCCTCCATCCTGGTGCCAACGCCTGCAATACCCTTCTACTACAGAACAGCCAGTGAAGATCCAAGTAAGTTACAAAAAACAACACTTAAAGTCCCGGTCTGTCAAAAGGTAACCCTAAACATGGTGATTTGAGGGAATAGTGAAAGAAAAAAAGACGTGTTATTATGTCATGATGCATTTATATCTATACCTTTTTTGTCCATGAACAGGATATTGCAGAAAGGTCTTTCTGAGGAGGTGTGTCTTTAGATTGATTGAGGAGAATATCTACCTGGCTCTAACTGACCCTAAGCTTCTGGGCTGGTTTCTTGGCTTGTCTCCTGAAGACAGAAAGATTATACAAGGTCAAGGCCAATTTTTTTTGCAAAGCTAAATTTTAAGCCATTTAAAATTTCAGTGCATCACCTTTAATTTAAGTTTCTGTTGTTCATAACATCTAAATGATTTTGTAATTGCAATACTACTAAATAAATGCGTTGCCTGATGTCAAATGGTTGAAAAAACATGTCAAAAACATTCTGTGAACCAGCCTTCACGTCAATAAAATATATTTTCTTTCTTTTTTTTCCCCCTAGATGAAGGAGGCCTGAACCCGTTTCTGAGAGGTCATCCTGCCTTAGGTCTGACAAAGCATCATGTCTATCTGAGAAGTAAGTCTCTTAAGGTGAACTGAAATAAATGGGCTTTTGATTATAGCTTTTTGATAAATTTAATCCTGTGCTTCAAATTTAGCGGGACTTATGTTTATTCTCAGCAGTGCCCACTAAATGCTTGTTTATTACCTAACAGGACCTTAAGCTGAATGGTCTATTATCTATATCTAACATTTTATTTATTTATTTACACAATTATTGATTGTCTGAGAGTTTAGCTTTTATTTTTCTCTCCTTCCCCTCTTTAGAGACTGTTCCTGAGGGGGCAAGAGGGAATTTATCTTTGTGGGGTAGTAGTGTGAACAGTTACAGCCAACAGCAGGACAGCTTCTACACAACCTACAACAGCCCTTTTCCACAGATAGAGCACCCACAAGCATCTCAAGTAAGAAATGTCTCTCATACCATGTGTTTCTGTCTCACTCTGCAATGCTCAGTTCAAATATTCACATAAGTTTGCCTTGAGTGGGTTGCACCATATACAAATGACTTCATGTCAGCACAGTTTTTCAAGCAGTTTCTGGTCAGTCTAGGTGATTTTTTTGTGACCCTCTTGGCCTTCTTGCCAAATTAGAGGGGTTTTAATTACTTGTACACAACTGGCAGGTGTGTTGCAGGAAAGATTACAGGCTCTTTACTCTATCACAAAGTAATGTCAAGATCAAGGCAATGGGTCTAGGAGTTGTGTGGGTCAAGATTTGTTTAGTGAATGTTCTGCTGTACTTTCTGAGCTAGCCTCTACATCCTCTAGGATAGCAATTTAACTTGGGATTCCCTAACCCTAAGCAAGTCAACAGTAATAAACTGCCTGAAATGTATTTTTTTGTACTGTCGTAGCCAAGTGAACTGACATTGCAGATGGCGAATAGTGGCAGTCGTTATGTTTTCAAAAACTCAGAACCCCTGGCAAATTTCTCTTTGGATATGGAGTTGGAGAAACGCATACAAGGGGAAAATGACCAAATCAGTTCAGTCAAGTAAGTGCATATAACACAGTTACAGTAAGTCTACAATATTGCATTCAATTTCAAAATGCAGGACAAAATTGTTTGTCACAGGTCAGCTGTGGGAAAAGAGTTTTCTACTGAATGTTCCGGCTTTGAGAGTGGCCACCTGAATAGCACAGAGCCTCCCAGCAACAGCAAAAAATTTTTACGGGGGTCTGAAGATGAAACAAACTTAAGTTTAAATGAAGACACCTTCTATAGCATCATGAAGGAAGATAAAAGCGTACTGATGTGTTACCCAAAAGAAGGTCCTGAAACAAACACCACAGGGTTTCACTCAGAAGAAGTCAGCTCTGAAATCAAAGCCCTAGTCTCTAGTAACACTGAAAAGTCTGTCATCAGGACCACAGCAGAGAAGTCCACCTCCGCCATGATCTCTGTTTGTACTTGTGACGTGATGGTTGGCACTGAGCAGCCATTTACCTCGTCCGCTCTCACTCAAACTGAAGAATCACAAACAGCTGATAAGCATGTCAATACTGAAGTCTGTATGTCAGACCTGGACTATCTCACCAAGGTAAAATGTAATTAAAAAATGTAAGTAGGCATTAATAGCTCTCTGACACTCTCTATTTCTATTAGGAATACATTACAATCAAGACGGAAAGGGATGAACTTCTAGAAAAGGTTAACATGCAAAGGTAATGTGATAGGTGCATTGTATTTAACTAAACATTAGACAGACTTGTTCTCTTAGTGTGTAGACTGCATTGCACAAATTCTTTTTTGTATTTTCTGTACTGTTACAGCTTTTTGACCGTCTAATCAAACTGTGTTAAAGCCAACACTGTTGTTTGTTTGAGGTTTTTGTTTTTTGTTTTTTTTACTCTTGCTGTGCTAGGACCAAATCCCCTTCTGCAAAAATTGTAAATGACCTAAAAATACTGGAAAGTGACTATAACAAAAAGAGAGAAAAGATCCTAGCTGGGATTTCTCTTCAGGACGATAAGCCACTGTCTCTTGACTCAGAAGAAACAACAACAACTTGCATCCAAACAAAGGTGGGATGTATAATAAAAAAAAACATTTGAATACAACATTTTATGCTGTGTATGTAAAAATAGTTATTCTATTCTTCCAGAAGATTTTTAATGTTGGACTCGGGTATGTTGCTTATACATGGCTTTATCTCTGCCATTCAGTGTATCCTTTGTCTACTTGTATTGCTGTAATGTTTTGTCTGATCCAGCTCTTCTCAGCACCAGGATAATGGACCATGTGGACAAACCAGTCCTAACTGTGAAAACACCAAAGGGAGCAAGGCAAGTTTATTCCTATGAAAACAAACTTTTGCTATCTCTTAACTTTAAAGCTTTAAAGATGTAATTAATATATATGCTTAGATCTGGTGTTTGACTGTGTATGTGCAAAGCAATAAATACACACTACAAATGACACACGTGTCACAAAGCACAGGGATCTAAAATGTAATCTAGGCATTTAATGAGAACCTAGATTTATTTCATGTCTAAAGCCACACATCTTTCTTTTCTGTTTGGCTGATACATGCTGACATTGTGCATTGAGAGATGACTGAGAATCGAAGTTATTAAAGTGTATTTTTCTACAGGACAGCCAGAAAGTGAGAGATGCTCCCAAAACTGACCCCATTAAAATTAAGAGGACTGTCACACATGTCCCGAAGGACAAAGGCAAAAATCTCAGACCAGAAGGAAAATATAATGTTTTGATTTATGTTGTGGATTTGAGCTAAATTTCTCTTTTTTTGTTCTATGGATTTATAGATTTAAACGCAAGTGAAGCATGGTATGATGCAGAAGAAGACCTACCTTCAGTGATTTGCGAGATGCAGGAAAACTTAACAGAGGCTAAAGAATACATTGGAGATAGTAAGCAGGCTGTCATTATGTACAGCTTAGTAAAGTTATTTCAGATCAAATTGTAATTTTCTGGCTAACAGATTTGGCAAGTGATGAGCAGAAGACTATGAGTGCTGTCCTCTGTGTTTCTGGTCTACCCAATAATGTCACTGAGGTGAGTGCCTATGTGTTTTTAGGTGAGAAAGTTTGTACAAGGGTTCAACATTTTTCACAATATTCAGCAGAGGGAAATATAAACCACAAATTATTTAATGTTCATCTTGATTTCAGAGTGATGTGATGCTTTGGTTTGAAAAGTATCTTGTATCTGAGGTTCACATCTCTACTTTAAAAGAGCTGAGGTATTAAGATTGTCTTGAATGGCTAGAACTACTGTCACATTTCAGTTCTTAATAAGGCAGCTACAGTGTAACAAGTGCCCGTCTTATTGTCTTCCTGTCTAGTGTTGCCATAGTGACAGTAGGAAGCCACCAGTCTGCTGAAACTGCAGCAAGAGAGCTAAATGGCACAACAATTAAAGGCCGTACTGTACAAGTGGACCGTATTAACACAGGTCGCCAGGAATATCAGGATCAAGCCTCCACCTGCACCAGTGACCCGGAGCCTTTAAGTAGCTCAAGCAAGAACAACAATCAGGTCAACATAACTTTTTTTTTCTATTCTGCTCAGTGTCAATGTTTTTGTTGGTATTGTTGGATGATCCCCTTTCAAATTTTGTTATTGCTTGAGGTTACATTTAGCTTTTTGTTGCTTCTGTTTCTGTTGCCTGTCTTCCCACTAGTCAACAACTGACCTGTCATCACTGACCTCTAGTTCAACAAAGAAGAAGGTGGTATGTATCTCACCCACGGCACAGGAAACCTTTGTGCCCCAACACTACGGTGCCATGGGCAGCTTTGACATCCTCATGTCAGATCTAACACAGCGCCATCCAAATGTGGGAAGGCAGAGAATTGTGGATGCTCTGCTGGAGCTAAGGGCCAAATACCGGGGTGTCCTCAGCGGGCTGCCCCTGAGGGTCATCAGGGAGATGACATCTGATCTTCTGACCCGGCCTGCAGCGTGCAAAGAAGCACAGATTTGTTAAAAAAGAATCTAAAAAGTGATGTCAGTGATGTGAAAAAACAGGCCTAGTTTTAGTTGTTTTTTTTAAGGTAAAAACATTTCTTAATCTTAATGTTTGAGGGAAACATTGATCTCTGTTTTGCAGTAATTTGAGCATTAAAAATGTGTTGCAACTTGTTATAGAGTTACATACTAAGTAATTTCTGTATTTTTTCTGAAGGAGTAAGTTTGATTTGTTACTAAATACTGCATTCTCAGTTGACCAATAAAGGTGTTGTTCAGCTTATGTGTCCTTCTCCACTGACTTACTATCTTAAAAGAATATAACACTTCCTTTACTGCAATATATGTAAACAAACACAATGGTTGACACAACTGAATACAATAATAAATCAATAACTACTGTTATCATCTATTTCTTGGATTTTCGCACTTTTCCGCGGTCAACTACTGTGTCAGGGTGGGGGAACTTTTTTAATGTTAATTCCGACACAACCGGGGGGGGGCCCTTTTTTTTGCTCCACTACATCAACTTTTTTCTTCATTGTCCTGGATGACTGAGAAGCTCCACAGTCAAGAAGGAGATTAACTGTGATTAAAAGAGGTGTGCATCATTCTACCAGATTTGTGTTAAAGGAATTAAGTGATTTGAGGTGACTGTCACAGGACTCAGGAACTATTGAAAGAAATTGACCATGTTTAGTTATAAAAATTAATATATCCATAAGACAGGAAAGATACAATAACTAATATCTTCTTACAAACGCCATCCCCCGTCATAGTCCTATAATCTATAGTTTATTGACGGTCCCTAAGTGTAAATGCTCCGTACTAAGAGCGGAGCTTCCAGCGTGAGTTCCCCGTAACCCCGACACAGTAGACCAGACCTGGGCATTTTAAGGCCCAGGGGCCACATCAGGCCCTCGACCCTCCTCTGTCTGGCCCTCGACTTTTCAGAAAGGAATTAATACATGTATCTTACAGAACAGAATACAAACATAATACTTTTATGTTGAACGGAAAACCCTTATTAAAGTCCTGGTAATTTAGGAAAACTATTTAGCCTTTTTGGAAGGACGTTATATTTTTTCTAGGAGACTAGACTTAACTTTGTTTTTTGAGTCTTTTTATGTCAATAAATGTTGACAGGCTTTTTAGAACAAATGGAAAGAGTAGACTTAAACAGAGGAATAATGTAACAGTGGTATATTTACAATTTTTCTTTGTTTAAACTTTAAAGAATATGTCTTTTTTTAGCGTAGTACGTTGGCCCGGCCCACAATCCCGGGTTCTAATTCCTTCGAGAAAAATAATTGCCCACCCCTGCAGTAGACGGTCACAGACAAGGCAACCTCTTGGTGACAACGTCAAACTAACTTCATCGCGGTTGCCGCCACTAGGTGTCCGCACTAGCGCGCTCTCGTTCACCAGAGCGAGCTGCCTCTGCCTGAGCTCCAAAAGCAGTGAACGGGTTAACGTAATCCCTCGTAGGGAATGGGCGGAGATTCATGTGGGACGCAAACCGGACAAACGACCAAGCAACACAAATTGGTGAAAGGAAAGAAAGGAAATCACAGTAGGAGCCTGTGTCCTAAACCATTTAGGTGTTTGGATTATAACCTTGGCATACGTTTGGAAGGGTAGCCGACGGAGTGAGAGGTCTTCAGACATGGAGAAGATAATCGATATTTCTTGTCAGTTTTGGGTGAAGGAGTCAAGACGTGGAAGGTTGTAGACACGTCCAAACAGAGAAAGTCAGTCGTATTGGACTAGAGAAAGAAGATCAACAGGACGGCGTGGTGCGCTCTCTGCACATACCCAAACAATGGGAAGCTGTCATGGATCCTTAATTTGGAGCAAAAAATAGCTGCGGTGCGGTGCTGTAATGGAGTAATTACAATTCTCCGTGGTGTTTTGCACCGACCGAGAGGATCTAAACAAATGAGCGCTCGGATGGTATTGTATAAATTGGTGTAGACTGCGCTAATAGACACAAATCCAATCATTAAGCAAGCGTCGGTTTGCAACGCGAGTGGCACCATGTGGAGCCTATGGACGTGGATGCAGCGAGCGGCTTTGTGTTGCGTGCTTCTGGAAACCTTTCTGCACAGCACTTGGGGTAAGACAATGCGAGATTGTGTGCTTACAAATAAATGGACTCTTATCAGGAATTAGACAGTTGATGTTGCAACAATCTTTTGTGTTGTCAGGCTTCACGCATTCATTTTGGGGCAGTTGTGCTCACTGACACATTGGGTTAATGCATTTGTTTACATGTACAAGTCCAGCCATCGCTGTGTTAGAGAGATGACACTGATAGATAAGTAGGTTTTGTGTACATTTTGTTCTGTTTGACTTTCCTATCATAATTTAATGTAATGTAATCCTTAATATTCTTCACAGGCGTTTGCAGGCCTTTTAATTCATGTGTTGCTCTCTAATGAAATGATTAATGACCAATCAGATGCTTTATTATGTTGACTGGCATGTTTGTTTTTAAAGCCATTGCCACTGGAAAAACCAGCAAGTGTCACAGCGAATTATAAACCTGTCCAGAGTATATAAAGAGAAGTGTAGAAGCAATGTACTTTTTTTACACTGTCCTACTGATATTTTTATTATCTTTTGTCAGGTCTCAACATGTGCATGAGTGGCAGCGCTACCTCCTGTGAAGAATGTCTCCTCATTCATCCAAGTTGCGCCTGGTGCGCACAAGAGGTATGACTTTTACCCATGTCTTTGTGTTTTGCTGAAAAGAACAATAAACACATGCAAACTGATCATTCGCTGTTGTCAAGGAGCCAAATGTTGCCTTGTCAGGTGTCACAAATCTGTTTGTCTTTTTTTAGGATTTTGGAATTGGACGCACTCTGCCATCTCGATGTGATTTCAGTTCAAATCTAGTGAAAAGGGGCTGTGACACAAGGTACATTGAGTTCCCCAAGAGTAGCATTTCTGTGCTGCAGAATGAAGTTCTGAGCACCAAGGGCTCCGGATGGACTCAGCATAATGTTGTCCAGATCATGCCTCAGAAGATTTCTCTCAGCCTGCGACCAGGTATGCAGAAAGCATCATAAATAGTCACAGATTTATTAGGCTGAAAACAACAACAACGGCACACACATTATGTGCAACAAGACTGCAGACTGCAGGAATAGTGGTTGTGGTTTAGGAGGGAATATATAACAGCTTGATTATTCCTGATTTAACAGTCAAATAATCACAAAGGAGGCTGAAAGTAAATGTTTTGTTACCATTTCTTACATTGACACTCTAAACAAGTGCATATTTTATGTGCCGCATGAAGGACAGTGAGATTATGTTTATACATTTATGCATGCTTGTATAACTTCAAGACTAAATAAATATTTTTCTTGGTGCACATAGGAGACCAGACTTGGTTTGAGCTACAAGTGCGACAGGTTGAGGACTATCCAGTGGATCTCTATTACCTAATGGACCTCTCTCTTTCCATGAAAGATGATCTGGACACAATCCGTAACTTGGGCACAAAGTTAGCCAATGAAATGGGGAAACTCACCAGCAACTTCAGGCTAGGCTTTGGTTCCTTTGTGGACAAAAACATGTCTCCTTTCTCATACACTGCACCTAAGTATCAAGAAAATCCTTGTAATGGGTGAGTAGTGTCAACAAGTTTTTGCATTCATGTTTACTGATACTAAAAAATGAAAAGGCAAAACAGTGCAGTTCACTCTGTAAACTCTAAAGGGTAGGTTTGATTAGTGTTCTTGAATAAGCCCACTGTGATTCTCAGTTCCACATAGGCTATTTTAAGCATTTATAAATTATCTAGGAATCATGTACTTGCAAGAATAATTGATTGACATATTTTATAAAGTAAATAAGCAGTTCCTTTTAAATGGCTCGTCTATGCCCAAACTCTCCTATGTTGTTGATGTGGACAAACTGAAAGAAAGCAGAATAGATAGAGGGTAAAAAGCTGTGGCACATGACGTTTGCCCCGGAGGTGAGATTGCACTGCACCATTGCGCATCACTACACATCTGGGTTAGATCCTGGCATGCATGTGTGTGAGTGCCCTTGACACTGCAAAGCACAGTGGGGGAATGTTTACAGCATGGTTTACCACATTCTGACCTCTGATCAATCAAACCTACATCAGCTATGGCAGTCAAAGCAAAATTACTCTTTTATTAGGGCTTCTTAAGATCAATGTTTTTATTTCAGACAAAAATCTAACCTAACCTCTGCTCCTGTCATTCCCCTGCACAGATACAAACTGTTCCCCAACTGTGTCCCCACCTTTGGTTTCCGTAACATCCTTTCCCTTACGGATAAAGTGGACCGCTTTAATCAAGAGGTGCAAAAGCAGATGGTATCTCGCAACCGGGATGCACCAGAGGGTGGATTTGATGCTATCTTGCAGGCTGCTGTTTGTAAGGTAATGGGTGTTTTATTTGTCATCTCTTTGTTTATTGTCTAAGCATTCATAAAAGTAGAACTTCACTCTTTGAAAGCTACCGAGAAAATACTACATTATTTGTTTCAGAATGGAAGGAAAAGCTATGCCCCCCGTGACTAGCACTTGGCCTATTTGCTTGTTAATTAAAAGCACCAGGGGGGATAGACAGGAAGTGTTGTCTGGTGCAGCTGGCTAAACATGAAGAAGAGTCACTCGCAGGCCCAGTCACATCCCTGTTTCCTCGTCCAATTTAATTGTTTTCTACAGGAAGTGAATGTCTCCCTCCAAGTAGCTCCTGCCTTGTAATTTACTTGAGCTGTACTATTTCAAACGCTCAGTGGTTACAAACTTGGCTGAGTCTGGCCAAAGGTCTAATCGATGTAGGCTATTCTATTTTCAGGACAGCCATTAGGTGTCTGTGGGTTTGGTTTGTTGAAATTCATTAATAAGATGTATTTACTTTAATTGCATCATCAATTCTGTGCATATTCCAGTAAATAAGGCCAAACCCTGAATAGTGTATTGTTTATCTGAGCAGCCTTTTCTGTAAGAGTCCACTGGTCAGTCAGCGTTCACAGGGCTGTGTCAGGCTAAATGATGGACAAAGGAACACAAAGCCTCTGTTTTCTCAGTGGAAAATGTTATGTTTAGGTGCACTCAGTCAGCATTTTTGTCGCATGCACATTTGAACACTGTTTATCCTTTGTTATGGTTCGCCTGTTTGTCGTCATTCTTTTATTTTTGACCCAAAGCTGTTTCTTAATCATCAGGAAGAAATAGGGTGGAGGAAGGAGGCCTATCACCTGTTGGTGTTTGCCACAGATGACGTGCCTCACCTTGCTCTGGATGGGAGACTTGGAGGCCTTGTACAGCCTCATGATGGACAGTGTCATCTCAATGAGCAGAATGAGTACAGTGCTTCTACTAAAATGGTAAGAATCCACTGTAATTTGTGCCATGGTCTAATTTAATACTTTTTCTCTATACTTCAGTCCATATTGCCTTGTTCTAAAGATAAAATTAAATAATAAAATATCTGACCTCTTGGGTGCTAAGATTATTAATCAAAACACACCATTTACCTTAATTTTGTTAAGAGCATATATAATAAAAGTTCAAAGATATTTTACATAGACATTATTGGTATACATTTTCAACCAGACCATGACTATCCACTGATCTAGACACAGAAGAGTTTCAGTTCATTTTGTCATTAGGTAGATCACAAAGAAAGTCTTTCACTGTGGTAATTACATATAAGGTTTAAAGTAGCTGCAGCACTAAAACTAAAAAAATGACCAATTTCATGTGAAGTCTGTTTTGCTCCTATTAGACTTGATATTTCTTCTCCACCTAAAAGCACAACATAAAAAGTAGCCACATGATAGCCTTATTTATTACCACTATATGGGCTTTAAATATTACAAAGCAAACTTCTTTTGTAGTTGTATATTCTTTTTGTTTTTACAGTTGTGCCAATAAAACTAAATAAAGCCCATATCTTATACAGCAAGCTCATGCTGATTTCAAAAGGCTTGGAGAGCAATGTAAACACAACTTTGGGTCACTTAAGTGTTAGCACCATATAACACGCACAATTGAAACCATTTGGGCTCTCTCTTCACAGGACTACCCTTCTCTGGCCCTTCTTGGAGAGAAACTGGCAGAAAACAACATCTTTCTCATTTTCGCAGTAACAAAACGGCTGTATGTTATTTATAAGGTACTGTTACTTGTCTTTCTTTTGGGTAAAAAATGTTTGCTCGTCTAAACTGAAACAACTAATGCTTTCTCTGAATGTGTTCTTTGAAAGAACTTCACAGCTCTAATACCCGGGACAACTGTTGAAATCCTGGACCAGGACTCCAAGAATGTCATACAGCTGATCATCAATGCGTACAATGTGAGTCCAAAATATCAAGTGTGGCGTTTCCTGTTTGTGTGGGAGAGAGTTGGATATCTACAGAAGCATTTGAGAAAACAGATAAGAGGAGGGGAAGGAAAACAGAGGCAGATTCTTTTAAGTCTTCGCACTGCTGTCACACAGTTAATGAGCCTCCAGCTGGATTTCTCATTTTAGTGAAAGGCTCAGGTCAAACACAAGTCTGTAATGAAACAAGAGGCTCCCAAAATATAAACCATGTTGTAGGAGAAGCTGTTTTATTGACTATGTTTATGTTCACAATAACTATACAACAATGTGCAAACACCAATATTAATTGAATAATACCACCATGATACCAGTATGATACTTTTTATCAACCTGTAGTAGAGCAACAGCTAAAGCTAACCATATATATAGAGTTGGAAAATAAGCTGCATAAATGATGGTTTGGCCATTTCTTTCTGATAAGGTGTAAGGTAACTGCAAATCCAAGTACTACAATGTATTAAATCGCAGATAATTTCTTTTGTGTTTTATTATTAACTACCGCAGTATTTATCTATACTTGTGTCTATGTTCCATAACTATTGTAGCTTTAGTCAGTCTTTCCCTTAATATTTTCCTTGTGGGTGTTGAGATTTTTTTCCCCTTTCCTCAGTTGAAAGGATTTGCATCTTATTTTTCCCTGTGAAATCATACTCTCCACTGTCAAATGTAGACTTGACACAGGGTGTAAGAGTCGGAGTGGGCCTGAATGAAAAGCTTTGACGTACCAACTCATTAACATTCCTTGCAGCTGCCACATTATATCCACACATGGGCTGCTGTGTACATTGGGTTTGCCAGAACAACATATTGCACAACACATTTTTCTTCAAGGTATATTGAAGTACAAAGTGGCTGCCTACTGCCATTTTCTAAATGGCTAGAAGAGTTTGGCTATGGATGGATGGAGCATTATTTGGGGGATGCATGACCAGGAGCACCAAGTATCAGTGTGATTTACACTTGGCACAGGTACATGGCAGTAAATGCACAAGAATGACTTTGCATTGGCGGTGCACATGCTCCTCAGAGACATGCAGCTGGCATTGCGTACAGCTATGGCATTCAAAACTTCACAACCTGCGTTAGTGCACTGTGTTTGCGGTTGTGGTTGGATTTACTTTAAAAATGTGCCAAACCAGACGATGCATTCCCCATGTTTCACTCTTTTCCACTCAACCAAGGCATAAAGAGATGAGCTGAGGTGGTTTCTGTAAAAATTTCTTTGTGGGCATGGCAAGTAATGTGGCTGTACTATTGGGACTGTAAAAGATGTCTGTGCATACTAATCTGATGGAAATGTGCGCACTAGTTCAGACATTGTTGGCAAAAAATGCTTTAAAATTCACATCCCACAAACCCACAATTTTTCTACCATGTGTTCTCCTCAGAATATCCGCTCTAAAGTGGAGCTGTCAGTGTGGGACCACCCTGAGGACATTAGCCTTTCCTTCACCGCCACCTGTCAGGATGGAAAGCCACTGCCGGGCCTCAGGAAGTGTGCCGACTTGAAGATTGGAGATACTGTGAGTGTATAAATTACCTCCTTTATAAATGTATTGTGCTTCCTGTTGGCCACAAAATACAGTAACTTATAGTAGCTGGTAAAACAGCTTATACAGATGGATACAGAGAGGTTTTTCTTAATTGTATTTGAAGATGTTCACATGCAGACAGTGCAGTCATATTACATGCTATTTTTGTTGCAAACACCTTATTACAATTTAAGTTACTTTAGTAATCATCATTGGAATTCATTTTTTAAGCTTAGTATATTTTTGTCTGCCTGATATATAGTGACAAACATAGGCTGTGACTAAACAAAGAAACTTGTAAATCTTTCTGAAATAAACCCTGCGTGACCTTTGGATCCTCTGAGTTCCTGACTAATAAATTAAATAAGGAAGAGACAGCAGAATGTATACCACACCTCTAGTATTTGAACCTTTAATGACCAGTACTTGGGCTTGACCTACTTATTCCATGTCATCTTTGTTTTGTATTTATGCAGTAATGAAATTATAGTGTATTTATTTGCATAATAGAAAGGGTATGTGTATGCAGCTTGGCTTAATATGTGATTCTATGGGACTATGTGATTCACTAAAGTCTCACAAAGCTATTCTGTCATTCAATCAAATATTGTTTTTTCCAATGGTATTATAAGTGTTTGAGGTGAATCAAGAATCACATTTTGTCTGAGAGTATGATATTGCCTGCATAACATCCCCAACCATAAGGTTTCACTTTAGTCTGTTATTGAATGCTAAACGTAGATTGAGAGTAGTGCCTGAAGAATACCAATGAAAGGGGCTTGGGTTTTCTGCCATAAAGGAAGACAAGTGGCTTGCCTTGTTATTGTTGGCATGGAGCTGTATAGATCATTGTGAAAGCCTATGATTCACTTGCTCTACATTGAAGTTGTTACTAAAACTCTTTATTGCTGTTGTGAAGTTGAGAAGACTCTTCCATGTGTTGACCTAAACTATTTTTCTCAATTTTCATTATTTCTGTTGGACAAAGAAACATAGAGCATGACTGAACTTTCATTGCTTTGAGTTTTGTAGACATTCCGTTTTGTTTTATACAAACTCACTTGGTTACGGTTAATTTTGGCTTTTTGGAGTCCTGGATCCTTTGATAAAAGCCTGCATGGGGCAGCTAAATACATGCCATCACCGGGTAGGCTTCAGCCCAGTGTATGTATTCCCCAAAGCTCCCTGTGCTCCTCTCTGCCTCTTTCTTTTCTTTTACGAAATGGGAACGTGTTAAAGAGGAGCTGGGGGTGATTGAATAACACTAGTGAATGGAGGGGGTTTCAAAAGGCTTGGGTGATGGGGCTCGCTCATTATTCTCTGTGGTCAAAGAACATGGAGTGTGTGGTGTTCGCCAGGCTTCCCGATCTTTACAGAGGAGGATATGGCCCAGGTGTCACTCACAGTGTTGGAGTCTCATGCTGCATGCCAATGACCTCACACACAAAAGTTGGCTGGAGGGGCCGGCGAAACTGCATGGCATGAAAGAAATACACTGGCAGAAAGAAGCCTAGTTAAAGTAGTGTGTAGTTAAGCTGGCATCCTCATTATTACACAAGAGAAATGTATAGCTATTGAACAGACTCATGCATATGAATAAAGCCACATTTGCAACAAAATACAATTTGTCAGTTTTGTTCAAACAAACCAGAGCCATTTAAATAAGGTCATACACACATACTTTTTTTTGTTTCTTTGAGTTTGGTCCCCCTTAATTTAATTTGTGTCATACAAATTACATTATGGAAAATGTTTCTAAAAGTTCCATTTGCAGATATGAAAAAGAGATTAATTGTCTATCATTATATTTATTATAAAACCAACAGTTCACTATGAAATGTTGATTTCATTGTACCTTTTCTGCTCCTGAAACTAAAGACTAGCTATTTGTAAATCATTTCATTGGTTGTGGACTAAACGGGGAGTTACCGGACACCCCCTTGCATTCTATCTACAACTTCCTGTTCATATTTACCCCCTCTGTTACTTCACATCCTCATAGCTATCCTAAAGCCTCATGACTGGGGAAACCAGTCTCCTCGTGCCTCAAATTTACAGTAAATTCAATTGTGCCTCTTGTTAACTCATTAAGTTTCCCGCGTAAAAGTGTAGGGGGCTTGTCTGACAGCTTATGACATAGTATATTCCAGAAAAACATCCTGAACTGGCCAGTAATATTCTGTATTTTATAACATAGAAAGCTAAAAAACTGTCACACTGACTGAAGTGAAGCATACCAGTTGAAATATCGAAGCAGCCAAAACTGAGGGGAGCTTGGCTTTTCATCAGGACTTCCTTCCTCAAAACATTAAATGGGTGTTCCACTTTCTGAGGAAAAGCCAGTCATTTGCACACTTCTATTTGGGTGAAAAAGGCTCCCAGAGTGTAAACAACACAGGGTCATGTGTAGTTCATGTCCACAGGCGAAATGAAATATGCAAAGAATTTGAATATCACTGATGATACAATTTGACAAACTTAAGCTTGTGTAAATGATTGCCGTTTAGATGTGTTTGTGAATAAAGTTAAACAGGAAGTTTCCATCAATTAGGGTCAGTGTGCTGTGTTGTGACCCTACCTAATATTTTCTTATTAGGTGTCGTTTAATGTGAGCGTGGAAGCAAGAAGTTGTCCTCCTCATGGCACGGACCAGACCTTCACAATTAAACCAGTGGGCTTTAAAGACCGTCTGGAGGTGACAGTGGATTATCAGTGTGACTGCAGGTGCACCCAGAGAGCACAAACCAACAGCAGCATGTGCAGCTCCATAGGTAATGCTGTTTCCCTCACTGTTTAAATAAATTAAAAAAAATATGAGCATTTTGAAGTATTTTAAAGCAGAATTAAATCTTACAGTTATCTATTAAGCATATACTATTCTTATGTTTGCATTGCAGGCACCTATACCTGTGGGACTTGTCAGTGTGAACCTGGCTACTTAGGGGCCCGGTGTGAGTGCCAGGAGGGAGAGGCCGGCAGCATGTACCTGAGCGCCTGCCGCGAAGCCGAGGGGAAGCAGATCTGCAGCGGACGAGGAGAGTGCAGCTGCAACCAGTGTCTCTGCTATGAATCGGAGTTTGGCAAAATCTACGGCCGCTTCTGCGAGTGTGACGATTTCTCCTGTGCCAGACACAAAGGCATTCTCTGCTCAGGTAATACATGTTATTTTTTGGCTGAATTTTGAAATGTCTGTGTGTCAGTGGAGTTGTTGTACATCTATTGATCAAAATAATACAATGGAAGATCACACAATCATCTCTGTTGCTTGTTGTAATTCAAATGTTAGGCACACTCTTGTTCATTCACTATCTCATACTTGGCCTAGGTGTGTCTCTGTGCTTTGGTCCCTAAATTAGTGTCTACTGAATCAACTGTATTTTGTCAGTTGAAAAAGTCACCTGCAGCGATTTTGGCTTTGCTCCAGACCAAGCTCAGAGTTGCAGCTGCATGAGTAGTTACTCAGACTTCCTTGTTTATGGGCTTCCTCTGAGGTTTTGGCTGGATATGGTACTTGTTTTGTGCATAGAATCATCAGTGGCCCACGTTTGTAACATATTTAATCTAAGTAATGTGTGTTTTGCTGTGCTGTGCTGTGCTGTGCTGAAAGACTGAGTAAAACTTTGAGCTAGTGTGCTGCCAGCTCCATATTTTCATCCTGAGGCATAAATATGTGAGCCATGTGCTAA
Source organism: Rhyacichthys aspro (assembly GCA_036850595.1). Lineage (NCBI taxonomy): Eukaryota > Metazoa > Chordata > Actinopteri > Gobiiformes > Rhyacichthyidae > Rhyacichthys > Rhyacichthys aspro. The sequence continues at coordinate 13,200,405 of CM072168.1, forward strand.
TAATACCTGACTCTGTTTAGTCTCACTTTGAGGATAGTGAGACTTGGTATATGAAGCTAGAGCTCATATATAAGTCAGTCCAAATAGACTGCGGCTGTTCCCAGAACATTGGGTCCAAAACTGAGTTCTGGTTCAAGACCTCCGGGCTGGAGGGAGGCCCACTGGCTCATCCCCAAACCAAAGGCTGTTCCAGTGAAACCACAGAGAGCGCTTTGTGACAGTGGGGCCAGCTTTGGCGCGATCTGCAAACACAATGCCCGCCTCTATTTATCTGCTCTCTGTAGAAACAGAAGTCTTTGGTTTTGTCAGCAACAAGCCTGGACATTGAATGTACAGATGCAGAATAGCAGTTTGTTTGTGCTAATCATCCATAAGTCATTAAATGTTAACAGTCCACTTCTTTTGGTGTTTTCTGTCATCTCTCTTCTCTGTAGTGCTGCACAATGTGAAGGCATAATGAGCTCCTAATGGTATCAAACATTACGCCTCCTCCTCACTCCCACTCCTCTTTGCTTAATTATCATGAAGTATGCTGAGCATGGCATGCTGTAAAAACTGCCAGCAGAAACTAGCAGAAAATAGGACCGGGCTTAAGCACAAATAGGGGTGTTGTAGGAAGGTGCTGCACATTTGCCACTGTATTTCTGGATTGTATAGTCTGATAGCCTAAAGGTGCAGCACACTTTTATTAGATCATAATCAGCTGGAAGTACATATCTTTACTCTACTCCTGTCTAATAGTGGTGTTGTCTTGGAATTCAATTTACTTTTACCTAGAAGCAGCAATAATGTTGCAGCAGCCTTGTGAATATCCACTTGGCATAGGTATTCCACAAAACCTGCTCAAAATTATGGCAGGGAGTCTGAGAAGGATGTGCTGTAACTGGGCACAGATGACCTCTGTTGGACGTCAGCCTGTCTATGAATGTTATGGTAATCTTATCCCCAGTGTCTGTGAAGGTTGAGCTGTCTGTAGAGGCTTGGACATGTGCACTTACCCCAAGGTGAATAAAACAAGTGAGCATTGTATAGACAGTGTCAGGGTTATACAATGTATCAGTGTATGGTCTTATTTTGTTTTTGTCTATTGGGTTAGTGCAGTGTATGTATTGCTCACACATTTTTTCAGTTATTGCTTCAACATCTGCCTTAAAACCTGAATTCCACTGCTAAGTCTGTTTTTGACATAGCTTGAGTGTTGACTTCCTAGTCCTCCTGCTCCCCTGACCCACATCTCCACTGCTGACGTGCAGCTGCGACTAAATAATGACCTAACCGCTCTGCAGGCTTCAGTTTCCTTAAATAGCATCGCTTTATTTCCAGCGTTTTTAATTTCTTAAACATAAACTGACTGCTCTGTGTGCCATTATGTGTATTTTCATGCCCATGTGTTTTCTAAAATGGATAAATGGGAACATGTGTGCATATTCACGTTGGTGTCTTACCAAACAAGAATCCACATTTTTTCTTTCGGGGTTTAAGAAGCTGATACTCTTCAGTCTGAGGGATAAACAACTCAACTAAGATGAAGACTTTAGTTTGTGAACTTGCACACTTCAGACATGTCATAACACAGATAGTACTCTGAAAACTCTCCTATCATTAGGGAAATATGTGCAACTTCAGCTTTTATCCTTATTTTGTTGCAGAGAGGCACCACCATTCATGTCCCTAAGTTTAACTCAGTTTTTTCACTCTTGTTTTTTGTTTTAGCGTCATATTTTTGCCATACAGACTGCTAAATCATTTTGCAGGGATGAGATTTTGCAGTTCATCAGCTGCTCTTTTGGGACGATCCCTTTATTGAGATCTGTTTGTTTCTGTCTGTGGTTTACATTGAGTGTTTCATGCCTTACCTCAACGTGCAGCAATTTGTGTTTCTGGTTTTTATTAACATTTGTCTGACAGCCACCAACACAGAGAATTTCTGGCAATATCTCTGTATTGATTTTGGAATATTTGAGTCTGTCTGTGCACTAGGTGAAACAAAACTTCTTTTCAGTTCTACATCCAAGACAATGAATATCCCTAGCAACAGAATAAACCTATTGTTGCTGGTTTGTGAAAAAGCCTGACTAAAGACTACTATCTGTACAGCACCTGCCCTGGGAACATAGAGTAGAACAAACAGTAGATGACTCCGCCCTTCTGTTGGCACTTTAAAACATGACTGAACTTGACCACGGCAGACAAAAACCCCAGTTCAATGTACATGGCCCCACCTATTAGTGTTTACCAGCTTCTAATACTTTTTAGAAAGTGTTTGCCTGGAAGTCTTTAAATTGCCACCTCACCACTCAAATGTAGAAACTTGGCAAAAAAAAACATACTCTTAGTTGATGTTGAAAGCAGTCTATTATTTCATTGTGATTCAAATGATCCTCTACGTAAAGTGAAAAAAATATGCCAAGATGAAAATATAAAGAACTTTTTGCATGTCTCAAAAACCAGAGCGTCTTGCAGTAAACTGGCTTAAGATATGCACAAAGAGCTGCCATTTAATTTCTTTCAGCAGCTGTTTTCAGGGTTCACTGTAAAACCCGGTAGACAGGCTTATGGCCAGTTGAGCCTCTCTTTCTTCAGCTTTAAGAGCCCCCAGAGGTTATTTGTTCAGCCCCTGGATTCAGATCTTTAAAGCTCAACAGCTGACTATAATTGTTAGAGAGGAGCAACAAATCACAGCTGTGTAGAGTCCTGCCGTGGCATCTGCAGTGTGTTGAACCAGGGAGCTTATATGATAATAAACAATAGGCTTCTGAACTTGCTCTGGGAAGCTACAATCTTAACTCAGGACCTATAGCATAACACCAGTGTGTCATTACTGAATGGTTTTGGGGATATTGTTGTGCTGCCATTTGAAGGCATTTTACAAGTGTTGACCCACTGTCATTGAGCGTCTATGTACTAAAATAGATTGACCTGACAGTTTTGAATTTCGACTTTGAGTTTTGACCTTTTGAGGCTGCTGTAGTTTGTGTTAAAGCTGAAGCACAGAGGAATAGATTAATTCTAGTGAAATAAAACAACGATTTTGGTGTATATGACTGTAAATGAGGAGGATGCTGTTCCTGAATTGACAAAAAAAAGTCCTGGAAAAGTGTTTATTTCAAAATTGTGGAAGGCGTGATATCTTAAGACTTAGATTGTCAACAGATGCATACTCAGCAAATAGCAGGTTGAGTAAATGTTAAGAAATGGCTCTCAGAGGAGATCATTGTTGTTCTCCTGACATTTTATGAGTTTTTGTCTTCTATCTATGACTAATGTCTGTGGATGTCGAGGCATCTTATGACGAAGAGACAGAGCAGAATTTTGAAGTAAATACTATTTTCGTGGCTGCTAATGACTGTTGTCTGTCATGCATGTGATGTTGTGCCACACGCCAGAGCTGCCAATGCCTGTAATTGCCTTCAAAGGCAATTCTTCTGTGTGTTCTTTTTCAGGGAGCTCTTTACAGGGCTATTTTTTGTTACTTTGGCACACTATGCACAACTCTATCTACAGAGGTCATTGTTTCTTTTATAAAATTTATCCCTTCAGATTTGACTATTCCCAATGTCTAGCAACTTGACTTACCTACAAGACAGAGCATGTTGTCGCTTGCTCTTTTTAAAAGCCCACATTTTTCAGATGTTTTAGCCTGATTTACTCGTTTTCATATAAAACTGTAACATAAAACATTTACATTAGAGGTGCACCAAAGAAATCATACTTTATACATTGGAATGAAACTGCTTTTAAATGAATTAAACAAACCTTTTTCAAATCTGAATATATTTACCTGTTGGCCCCCTTAAAACATATAGGTCTTGTCAAAACCCAGAGGGTGGAATCCAGACATGTGTGCCTCTTAATACACAGTTAATCCCCAGAAGTATTTTTGTCCCACTCGTTTATTTTCGAGAAGCTAGTATTAGACTAAATTTTCTGTAGCACAAGACATAGTGCTTCCTCAGCAGTTCTGGTGCTTGCTGACTTCACATATTTACAGAAGCTGATGTTACTCTAGAGGTTTCGCAGGGCATACTTAGAGGGATTCCACGCTGGTGCTTCTTGTCATGAAAACATCACTTCTGCCGGGACTAAAACAATTCTCCACCACAGTGTAGACATGGCGCTTTTGAATCTACAAACACTGCAAATAGATCTCCTCTATAAGACACATACACACACTATGTCTGTATTGATCACTTTATAGTGCTCCTAAGAGCTCATTCTTTTTTTAATCTCTGAAAAGATGTTCTCAGCTGTGGCTCTACGGTATAACACCAGTGTGTCATTATTGTGTGGTTTTGGTGATATTGAGCTGTCATTTGAAGGCTTATTCCAAGTTTCTTCCCACTGTCAGGGAGAGTTTGTGTGCTGAAATAGATCGGTCTCACAGTTTTGAAATGAAAGTATATAATATAACATAATACTTTGATTATGCTGGTTTGTAATAAAGCTGTGGCTAGGTTCATAACAAATTAAATTTTGCAGAGATGTGAAGGATTTTACTGATTCCTCAAGAAACTCTTAAGTAGTAGGAGCTTTTACTACAGGACTTATTCTTGCCTTCGCTGTGATTATCAATTCAGCTCAGCTTCATATATGCTCCGGTTCTTTGTTTAGTTTGTTATATATCACTGTCAGTCACTGAAACATGATCCAAGGACAGTGGTGGGTTTTATTTGATCGTAACCAGCTCTATACTCTTGTGGCGAGATAATACGAGTTTCCAAATCTAGTCTAGATGTGTGTTGTGTCTGGCTGACTTGGCCTCGGTCACTCCTTTAAGTTAGTGCTGTCTGGGTTTCGTTTCCCAGGGGCTTTATTCAGCTCCACTCACATCTGACTTAATTTATACCATTTGCAATTCCCCTTTAGAATAACTTCCCTTTGTGCAATAAATAATTCCCAATTCTCACTTGTCACTTCTTATTTTATGCACCTTATTATTCAATCACTTTTATGTATATAATTTATATTCTATATTATATTTACTTCTTTATTTATTTTTGAGTTGTGTGTTGTTTGTTGTGTTTATAAGTGTTTGTTTGCAACTGAGCTACTGTGACAAAGCAATTTCCCTTGTGGATTAATAGTACAATAGTAATAGAAGTCTACAGGATCCTCTGACAGTTCATGGAGTTTGACACTAACCTGGTAAAGTTGTATCTTGTTAAATTTTCACTTGCTTATATATAGTTAATGACATTATATTTAGAAGCCAAGGATTTCTCACAGGAAATTGCAAAACACAGGAAATGCACTTTACGGTCCCTAAAGACAGACTCGTAACTTGGTGCAAAGTTCTTAAAGCGGGGTGCACCACAAGTATTTCAAATATTCAGTGGAGCTTTTCATCAGCTGAGCGCAGAACATAGGGCTACGCTACCGACTGCAACTGGAGATGTGGGAGGTTAAAGTGCATGTTTTCTTTCTGTACATCCACGAAACGCACCACATCCTGCGGGACACAGACAGCTCTTTGACCGCAGCAGGAAGTGACTCTCTCCTTCTGTCAACACAAGGTGAAGGGCGGGTTTCCGTTTTTGGGAGTCCTTCTCAGTGCTACATCATAACACCCTCTGTATTTTTAATGAGGGTCAGTGAGTGCGGGGGACAAACTACATTCACTGGCTTGAGTTCAGTCTTAAAGGCACTGAATAAAAAATGTTTCCAGAGTGATATTTCAGCTTGGAGACATGCTAAAATAAACTCCTTTGGGCTCCAGGCTCTGGGGTAGTTTTTAATCAGATATGTGAATAACCAGGAGACGTAACATAGTGTTTATTAAATGTAACTTGGTATAGCATAATGAGGATGATGGATAACATAAATATACTGTAAGTATGTGCGTTTGCAGTTGCCAAAAATGTAGTTTATATGAAACAGTATCTATCTAGTCACTCAAGAGAAATTTGGTCTTAATCTAAGTTTAACATTCCCCGAGTGTGCATGAGTGAATGTAAAAAAAATGATATCTTTTGGGACTTTTTGTGCCTTCATTAGGTGAAATATCTGTGCACCTTTGTGATTTCTTTTGTGCCTGACCTTTATTCTTATGCTGCAACAACTCACCAAATGTTAATTTAGCTTAAAAAGCAATAACAACCAGTCTTTTGCACATTTATATGCAAAACCAGAGGACATACATTAACATTGGCAAAGTGTTTATATTTGGTAGAGAACTCATGCAAACTGGATCTGCCAGACTCCTGACAAAACTGCAATGAAGTTTGTTTACATCTGTCAGGTCAAACATCTGCTCTCTTGCCTGCTTCACACTTACAGAAAGCGACAGAAAGAATGATATGAACACCCACGTTATCAGTCTTCACAGATCACAGCGGGTTTTGCCTCCAGATGTCTGCAAAAATATGCTCTGGGAACATTTTGTTTATTTCAACAGTTTATTTTTTATAAAGAGGACTGCATTAGCTGAGCTCCTGTTTGTTTTTAAAGGATAAGCTCATGCTGTCTGTCACATATTCTAGAAATGATAGGGTGCAAGATTAGTGTCTAAAAATAACCCAGCCCCTCATTTCCTCTTTATATGATGTGAAAATATTTACATAAGTCTGACACGTGCTGTTGAAATCCAGCATTTCTCCAGGCAGAAAAGTGAATAGACCATGTCTCTACTTTATTAGGCACAGGGATGGTTTTTCTATTATTTCTAATGCCATAATGATGGTTTTTAAACTGCCCGTCTGACACCAGAAACAGTTTATGATTCATCCGGGCATTTTTAGGTGACTAATGGGTAAAAACAGCAAATGAAGTGAAACGTTTTCAGCTTATTGTGGTATTTATTTTGTGAAATGTAAATAAACTCAGCCATGTATAATTAACTGAGTGGGAGTGAGCAGTAGTGGAGTGACCCAGCTGGACACTTAAAACGTCTCCTTTTTTTTTGGTTGGCAAAGATGTCTTACAGTCAGACTCAGTTTCGATTATTTGGGAAGGAAGTTCTTAGTACAGAGAAGTGAAATTTGCCTAGAGTGACTTATTTTTGTAAAATAACCTCAACTGTTTGCTCAGTCTGACCAAATGTCTAGATGCAGCGTCATGGAAAAGTTTCAAAGAAAGCAGGAATCCTTTGGCACAGCTGTGTTTATCGTGAGTACTGTTTAATCTCACTGTCGAGCTCGTGTCATAATGGCCTGGCCCTACAGCCAAAAGGATTGGTACCATTCAGAGCCTCACTAACACAATAGAGACGAGAAAGTGTATGCACTTGCTCCAAACATATGTTTTAAGGCACAGTGTTGGATCGGATGTTGGCTCATGAAGTGTTGAGCGCTTGTGTTTTCGTGTGACTGGATGCCAGTTCATTTCATAAGGGGTGATTTGTGGCAAGCAGCTTGCTGTCAGTGTGAAATTTTCACAGAAACATTCAGCTGCTATGTTTTCAAAAGCTCAATCAGCCGGGGCCATAGACAATCGACAGTGCACAGAGGTCATGATTGAGAAGAGGGAAGTTGAATCCTGAGCAGAACATGGGTCTGTGTCCAAATTGTTTGACTTAAATTTTTGACTTCCACAAAAACAATGATTTTACAATATTTTCGAAGTCGTTGCTTCTATTTGAGGACATTCATAGTTTTCTAAGACACATCTGTATGTTATTACTTTTTCAAAAAAGATTTTTATCATGCATATGAGACAAATTTGTGCAGCTTTTGATGGCAATTGTTATCCACAGCATCTTCAAGATTCACTGACATTTTACAAAAGATTATAAACATTTTTTGTTTTGTTTTTTTCCCCAAATCAAACTGGTAACTGTAGTTGTGATAAGAATGTTTCAGAGCCAGTATGTCTCTGTAACATGTCTTTTAGTGATGATTATTTCCCAGGCCCACAAAATGATTTATGTAAAAGATTGTGTGGGCTGCGATCTATGGAGATGCTTGTTCAGACACATGTTGAACAAAGATCCCACGTCAAATGAGCTTCACTTGCACATCCTTTATTTTACCCATGCTGCCAGAAAATAAACTCCACTCTTTGCCCTGAGAGTGCCCAAAAACAGTCCTGTCATTTAGGGGCATGTCTTTACAAAGCTGGTACCATGACTCAGCCACATGTCTACACATAACTCATCATGGCTGCCAGCTCTCATAAGCTCTGGGAGTGGTGAGTGTGAGGCTCAAGAGAATTCATTTGACCAGTTTCAATGTTCCACTTCAAAAATCCACAGTTTGGCAGTTTGCAAAGTGAGAAGTTATGTGTTTTGTACAAAAATAGAAATAAAGTACTGCGTGTCTGGCTTGTTTCATAATACTTACCATGTGATGACTGCATAAAACAGTTCTTGTTCGCTCATGGAAGTATTTGACCTCTTGAGAGTCTGGGTTTTATCATAGATTGTTGGTATTTGAAGCTTAGTGGCACTACAGTCCAGACTCCTCTATCCCAGAACGTCTGCTGGACTCATTCAAAAGCCACTCCTTAAATCAACACCAAACTGATTCATCTGTGACCCATTTCTCTTCCAGACTACTCCACCATATTTGCTTGAATTCCTTTTCTTATACTAATATATTCCTACAAAACCATTACTTTACTGAAATCTTGATACTACAACACCATACATAACCTGCGCTGTGTGTTAAGGCTCTGTCAGTCTTTCTTCTGTCTGTGCCTCATCCATCAGTGACACTACTTTTATGACTGCACTCTTTGTAAAAAGTGTGAAAAGGCCTTGTTGAGTACTTCATTGATTAAAGCTGCTATAAGAATTGTTCTTGCCTTGTTGTGGCTAAGCAGACAAAAACAGCTGAGACAAATCAGAGTTTCAACAAGACTATAACAGGACACCATTTATTGTCTGACTTCAACATGAGCCAGAAAAACGAGTTAATGAGTGTGGTACAAAAGAAGCTATGGAGGTTTTGGGATAAGGCCACAGCTGTAGAGTCCTCTGCAGCTGCTCCAGTTGTTCACAGTAGAAGGTCAAATGTTTTCACAGGAAAAGGAAAACTGAACTTACTCAATGTGGCATTTCACTGCAAAATGTTTATATTGTTTCTCTGTGTTGTTGTCATTCAAGTACATTACTAAATTATATTACAAAACCATTTAAAAGCATACTGTTATTCAAAGTCCTCTTATACCTTTGTTTTTTCCTGATTAATGTAGAGAGAATATATTCCAAAAACTATTACATGTGTATTAAATGATTTGCATTATCCTACCACATACATATCTCAATCAAACACAGTCCAAGACATAGTAACAACACACAGCTCATTTTGTGCTATGTCAAAGGGGGATTAGAAAATCATGGTAATTGCCTATGCACCAAAACTCAAGACCATTGGGTGTAAACCTCATTTACAAAGACACTGAGCTGTAGCATGAAAGCCAATACAGTTTAAAGCTCATGTATGTCTGCATCTCTGTCTCAGGCCATGGAGAGTGTCACTGTGGGGAGTGTAAGTGCCACGCTGGATATATTGGAGACAACTGCAACTGCTCCACAGAGACCACCCCCTGCATTTCAGATGATGGACAGATGTGCAGTGGACGAGGCAACTGTGTGTGTGGCCGCTGCCAGTGCACTGAGCCAGGGGCCTTTGGAGACACTTGTGAAAAATGCCCCACCTGCCCTGATGCCTGTGGCACAAAGAGGTACGTCAGTTGGCAGGTTTTACAAAACAACAATGTGTAACACTTCTGGTCTATTTAACTGTTTAAAGAGGTTTTTTTAATCTCTTGTTACCAAAAAACACCTCACGTGAACACATCTAATACAGTGTATGAGGATAGAATACATAAATGAAAACCGGAAACTGGAAAATACAGAGAGCTAAAAGGTAAAAACAAATTTAAAACTGAAAACAAACACTCCCAAGCCTCATTTACTTGAGTTATCTCAGCTTTGATGACTGAGTCATAAGAGAGCTGTTCAGATAACTTTCATGCCATTTGTGACCCTTAAAAATGAAACGTCTGGCCTGCTGTTTGAAGTTGCATCACTCACTGTGGCAGCTCCATCTCTGAGGTTAGGGTTAACTGGCTTGGACTCTAGTAAAGTGAATAGTTTTCTGTCAGGCAGAGTAACTGCTGTCTCTTCTCAACAGGCCTATTTACATGCACATGGCTTGTGTTTTCAAGGCAGTAGTTGTCTTGATGGAATGACCTTTGACCCCAACAAGACTTGAGCTTTGGAGTCAGGTCATCACTGCTTTGTCAACTGAGTTATATCACATCATATGAGGGAATATAACAAGAAGTACTCCTCATTTTGAAATCTAAAAAACAAGAAATGATTGCCAGCTGATCCAAAAGTATTTTTATCTGTAGATTGATTATTTAATTTTGAAAAGTGATGAATTATTATTATTCTAGTTAAGGTTCATGTGATGTCTCTGCCCATGTGATCACATTTGCACTTTATTTAATAAACCACTTTGTCACAAAACAGGAGTTGATTAACTCAGAGTTATTATATATTGAACATTTCCAGTGAAGATCTAAATCTACTTTTTCTTGAATTACCTACAAACAACAATAGGGCATAGATAAGGTACAGATAAATTGCCTTTCTTTGCTCTAGGGAATGTATCGAGTGTCGGCTCTTCAACTCAGGACGACTGGCAGACAACCAAACTTGCCAGCGTCTGTGCAAGGATGAAATCATCACTGTGGAGACCCTCAGTGAGTAAACACTGAACAGACACGTATTCACGAATGTGCTTCCTGGCAGACGAAAATATCAACATATGTAACATCTGCAACAGTTTTATTTCTCACATTACATACAAACCTATTGTTACTTTTATTAGTCTTTTTATTGATTTGTTATTGGTGCCAGTGTGTAAGTGGTCCAGTGATTTGATCTAATGTGGCACATTTAACACCTCCATGCTTTGTGCTCACTACAAATTATTAGACTGCATGAACAGGCTGGACCTTCAGTGGGGTTCATACAACATTAATAAGTTAAATACAAGCATTTTAACAATGGTGTAAAGGATATTTTTCATAAATATAAATGCAGATGTCATTTTATGCTACTGCATATTAAAAACAAGTATTATACAGTTATTGTACCAACTGTCCCAAAATAGACTTGACTCTTGTCAGGTCTTAGTGGTATGGTGCCATAATAATGGAAAATGTCAGGAAAAGCTAGATAAATTGCCTTCACACACAACAAGCATTGTATTTGTTTCAAGTACAATTCACCATTTATAAAGTCAACATTTCCCTCCAAATGCGCTCCATTGAAAGTTTTTCCATTTCTACTCAGCATGTCAGGAACTGTCAGTCCGGATCTGTTACTGTATTAATAACCTCATAGTGATTTATAGTCACCTTTAATCGAATGACATGCTGCAGCACAGAGGAGATGTAAAGGAAAGATGGCTGTTACTGTAGTCTGCTTTTAGAGACTATTAAAAGATCTTCTTGTATTGTCCCAGTGTGGCTTTGGCCTAGATCTGACGTGTTTCATAGCATTCTCCACTAGCTCAGCCATCTGACTGGCCCTAATGGACTCCACATGTACATTCCACATACTTTGTGCATGAAATAGAGGGGGGCAGTGAGTGGGGTGGACCATGAGCAGTGTGACCTCAGCCTCCCTTGTGCATGTGTTTGGATGCAAAGGATCGACTAAAAACTAGTGCATAGAACAGCAACAGGGGCATTGTGGCCAAGGGACAGTTGAGTATTTTGATAACAGCGGTCTAAGAGATAATTAGGGATAGCCACAACTCAGACTTTATATTGTATATGGCAGCTAATGGGTCCATTAGAAACAACATAAAATAACTAACATAATAGATATCCAATGCAATGTGCATGTTTTTATACTCTATTTCTTTTGTTTCCATAGAAACGGACGAGCCCGGTGCTGTGCTTTGTCTCTATAAGACAGACAACGATTGTGTCATGAAGTTCACATATTCTGAGCACGCCAGTGGCCAATCCATCCTCACAGCCCTTAAAGAACCAGGTCAGTGCTCTGAGTAACGACAGATTAGCTGCGCCTTTGTGGTCATTTGTTTTGTATCAATGCCACATAAAATAACCTTAAATTTAATCAACATGATTGATTTGTTCTGTCCTTAAACTGAACTTTTTTTCATTGTGGCCTCTGGATGTGAGCCAACAGTCTGAAGCAGTTACTCGTTTACTGAATCCGGGCCCAAAGAAAATAACACATGACTGTGTGATGATGTGTAGATGTAATGTGTTCATACAACATGAAGACATGTCCAGTGTCTAGGGTAGTTTATATAAGTTTATATAAACGCACATAAATTGCATCTAGTGTCAGTTGTTTATGAGAAACATTAGCAGACATAAGAGTTGTGAACTAACAGACTATCAGAAAAAGTCAAAAGGAGCAGGAGGATAACTTTAAATGGTTTATTTGTAAGTAAAAACTTTGTTTTTGTTGAGTCTAGCTTGTGTCTAACTTTGTGTTTTCCTGTATCAGAGTGTGCAAGTGGCCCAGATGCTCTCATGGTGCTGCTGGCTGTGGTGGGAAGTATCCTCCTGGTGGGTGTGGTGCTGCTGGCTGCCTGGAAGCTGGTCATCACCATTCACGATCGAAGAGAGTTTGCACGCTTTCAAAACGCACGTTCACGAGCAAGATATGAAATGGTAAGAATACATGAAAGATACAATCAGGCCTGTGGTTTAAGTGCTCTGCATAGTTTTTTTTTTTTTTGTTTTTTAAACCTGAGCTGATTAAAATCTAATTCTGATACTTCTGAAACTCAAGCCTCTCTTCTTTGTGTCATTAACTTTTTCTCACTCTCTCAGGCCTCGAACCCTCTGTACAAGCAGCCTGTCTCCACTCATTTTGTTGAAACGGACTTCAACATGTATGGGAAGTCATATAACGGAGGGCTCCACTGATCCCTCAGCACAGGGCGCGGCAGGACCGGTCCAGATAACAGAATAAGGCAACCCACTTTTCTCTCTGCTCGGCCCACCACTGTTAACACAATGAAATGAACTTGATTGTACCAGAGGTGCAAGTCTGTGGCCTTTTTTATCTTTGCAGAGGAGATTCACGCCTGCCACTGCGGAGATAGGATTTCTTTTTGTTTGTTTGCATTGTTTGCTGATGGCATTGACAGTCAGCAGAAAGGCAACGGAGCGTGAACTGTGTGAGAAGGGTAATTTCAGCAGTCAGTTTGTCCACTGTACAGCACAAACAAACTCAAAACACAACTTGTACCACATTCAACCACCTTTGTACAGAGCAGACAGAGCATTGGCCTATATTTGTATATTTTTATAAACACTAAAAGCCTTTTTAGTATCAATTATGGATTAAACAGGATGTCTTTTTGAAAACATTTAATATCACTCAGCATTAGACAATTGACATTATTAAAAGCACATACTACAGAAGGTGGCTGTCATTATGTGGTACTACTAACATTTACTAAGCAATACAGCCTTCATTTTGCACAGAGAATAGTAAAGAGTCTTGTAAAGATTTAAGAAACATTTTTATATTGTCTGAATGTGTTGTGAGCTCCAATTGCACTCCCCTCTGTGATCAGATTCAGACTTTCCATTGCTCCCTTAGCCTCTTATTGTGTCTGTGTATCCTTGTAAAACAGCAGACATAAGGTTTCTATTTTCTCCATTTATGTCTCTTTAGGATGTGTTTATTCTGGTTTGTACTAGGACCACTGCTCAAATTAAGTACATAAAAAGGGCTAATATTCATTCTGAGGGGACTGAGACAAAAAGAGAATCATTCCTTTTATTAATTAATGTGGTTATTATTTTTATGGCTGACTGGTGTGCACCATCAGTTGTTAACATAACATTTTTTCACAGCTCTTTAATATAGGAGTCTGTGTATGGTGCTTAAATTATAGCCATTGTTTAATACATTAAGTATTAAGTAACAATGGTGCTCTATATCAGATAAACCAGCTTAACCTAAAATAATTGTAAATCTTTTGTTTGATGTGTTGGCATTAAGAAAAAGGAGGCTTAAACCAGCTTTTGAGAAGTAATAATTCAGAATTCAGTAGCTGCCTTCATGTGGATGGCCTCTTATTAAAAATACAAACATATGGCTGCTACATTATTAACTCCATGTGGCAGGGTGGAAACTTTGAGTCCTCAAAGGACAGTGACCAGAGTCTTAAATCTGCCGTCAGTTTTCCCGCAGGAAGAGGCTGGGTCTGGACCGTCACATGGGTGTGTGCAGCAGGACGGTGCGGCTGAGGGAGGTGGCTGCTTTCTAGCTTTCTGTGATCGTCCTAAAAGCTGTCAGGGACTTGGAGCTGTGTGCGAAATGTGTGTATGAGTGAATGTAAATAATATTACATGGCTTTGTGCAGTATGTACATATGGTGCCAAATGAAATGGAAACAGAATTAGCTGTAAGTTTTGGCACAGTTTACAAAAAAAACAACAGTTCACTAGTTCAAGTACTATCCCTCATTTCTCTATACAGTCATTAAAATGTTCATTTAGAGCAACAGTCCACCATTTGATGTTCATGTAACTGCACATGAAGCAACAATAAATGTACATATGTCTTAAGTGGTATGTGTTGGTTATATTTATATTGTCCTCATTAGGAAATACCTTTATAAATGCATAACTGCTCCTGCAAGTCTCACTTCAAAGATGTGTAAAATACATGTTTAAGACTGTAAGCTGTAGTTGTCTGTATGTACTGACGGGATCCGCTGCCCTGAAATGTTGTCTGATGCTATAATTTACACGTTCTTGCCTTGATCCTCCCCACATTACTCTTCATTGTGGGGATGAAGAAGCCTCTAACACTGTCCTGTAATTATTGCCTTTATTATAAATAGTATAAAGCTAAAGTTACTGTAAATGAATAATGCTTTGTAATTTTTAAACAACTAAATAACTATCTTTAAGTATGCTCATAAACAAATTAACAAAGTAGGCCTCTGTAGAAGAAGTGTTATAAAGCCCTTGCAGATTTTCTCTTTTTTCATCTTGTTAGGACTGGTATGTGTGGGTTGGACTACAGTCATAGTGACACCTCTTACAGACAGTTTTCACTGGGAAAGCTGAAAGTTTAACCTTCCTCTTACTTAAACAGTTAACACAGTGCCTTTCCATTCTCCATATTGCATTGTTTCTCTTTTTTCATAGACATGTTATTTGTAGGAACTGAGAAATGTCACAGGCTGCTGTGTATGCACAAGGTCTCATTAGCCTTGCTGAGGAAATCCAATAATTGTCAGTCATCTGTGACAGCTTTGGGATCAGAGTTAGAGAAAAAGTGGTGAGTTGTAGAAAAAAGATTAGTTAATCCCTGCTGAAAATGTTCCATCTCAAGTATAAATCCTTGATTTAGCATTTTTTAAAGTGAAATGTGTGTTCAGCAGTAGATCAGTGGAGCTACTGAACAAAACTACAGCAAAACATTTAATTTAAGCAATTCTCAAGCTTTTAATATAAAAAGGTAAAGGGAAATAGATGTTTTGTGTGGACCATGGGCCTCTAAGTTATGAATTTCTGCATAAGCACTTCTTTACTACACTCAAGGTCAGATAAACAGTGCTGCTGTTTCTTTGCAGCGCTATCCTGTGTTTATGATGTAAATAGTGTAAACTGCAGTATCAGATCAGGGATAGGAGGTGAGTTCACATTTAAGCCAATGTGTGTGTCAGCAACTCGGCCTGTCGCTGCTGTTTTTGCCCCTGCACATCCAACTCTGTGTTCGCTGACCTCACATGGCTGCTCTAACCGCAGCGACACATTCAGGCCATATACATCACAAAGGCTCATGTGAACCGTGGTAAACAACATTGTCAGAAAGTCACAGTGTTTTAACCCCTGACCCTCAGCTACTGAATGCTGTTATTGTTGTCAGGGCAGAGAGGGGTGTCAAATCCATCATTACATAAACACTGCACTTTCTGCAATCCTTAGCACCTTGTTTCACTGAAGTCTGGTCTTCCTGATGTAAACACTTTGGAATAAGGCGTCCTTTCACTGCCACATGAATCCAGACTTTGATTCATATAGCACAACAGCTTCAGACTAGAACAGCGCTGCCCTCATGTGGGACATTTGGGCACAATATTTGTGATTGTAGATTACATGGCTTTATTCAGACCAAGGGTGCCATCTAGTGGACGGATAAAGTCTCAGCGTATGTCCGCAAACGCTACTGGACTTGAACTTCCGATATTAGAGTTTCTGTCCCGTGATTGTGTTCAAACATTAATACAATAGTTCTTCACGAATGGGCTGGGCAAATTTGTCTCATTAAAAAAACAAAAAAACAAAAACAACAACTCCTATATGCTGAATTTCACTAAGTAACAACAGTACCATCTGGTGGCCAAGAACAGGCAGGACATTAAGCGAACATGTTTGTAAATGGTTTCATTGATCATATACTTAAAGAATACTAAAGTATTCCAGAAACCATATCCAGATGTCTTTGTTTTAAACCAGGGGTCGGCAACCCGCGGCTCTTTAGCGCCCCCCTAGTGGCTCCCTGGAGCTTTTTAAAAAATGTATGAAAATAGAAAAATTAATATGGTTAACGTTTTCCAATGCTGTAAAAATGTGTATAATAAATATTAAATTTCAACATTTCTGTCAACGAAGATTTGCGTCATATCCTGCGACACACGTTTGAGCGCGGCGCGGTGCCAGGCAGGTGGCTGTTGGAAACAAACCGGCGGGTGTGTTATGGGCTATGGTTCAAACGCAGCACTTCCAGACTGATTTCTCTGTGTGTAATCCACTGAAAAGTCAAATTCGTCTGGCTGGCCAGCCTATTATTAGACAACCTGTTTAAATAAGAAAATTTTATATTCAAAGACAGTATTCTGTGTTAAGGAGGAGGCTTTAATGGTATTTTTGGTCATAGTCATTTCATGCCAGCTGTTTAAGATGAAATACCAAATGAACACTGTGGGTAATTAATGAACCCTTAAAATTAAGTTAATGAATACCTATGTGCCAATGAGCTCACATAAAACAGCAGGTAAGGAATATGATAAAGGTTGGGAGAGATAGCTTGGAGTTCACTTGTCCGAGGATCTGACATGGGGTGTGAACACAGACAGCCTTGTCAGAGAGGCCCAACAACTACATTTTCTTCTTCTTCTATTAAGAGTCATACATTTAGACCCAAATGACAAATGTACTTTATTGACCTATTTACTACGGCAATGTGGTGTCAGTATAGTATTTACAGATGTACATTTAGAGAAAATAGTAAAATATCTAAAATAACTACATATCCCTACAACCGTGCTATACATTGTGTATAAACCAGCGCCATATTTGTAGTTCCTTCAGTTGCCAACCGTAGGTTAGGGTTAGGGTTACTAAATTGTTATGAATGCAATGTAACGCGCCATATAGTGCTGCCGAATCTTACACACCCTATGGCATCTATTTTTTTTATATATTTCATATATTTTAGGTCGGAAGTTCTTTAAAAAATGTAGAATTGTTATTTCTGGTGAACTGTTGGGAAATACATAGACAAGCACATGTTGTATTTCTCACCTTATATACAAATTATGTACTTTGAGTTCTGGAAAATGAAAAGTGGGAAGTTTTTTAGACATATTTTTTTTATTTTCACGACCCATCAGGCAAAAATAAAGGCGGGAATCATGCGTTGTCTCTAGGGATTATGGGAAGTGTAGTTAGCTATCTTCAGCTTGCTTATCTTTGTCTAAAGACGAAAACAGGAAGAGGAGCATTTATTTTAAAGTGGTCTTAAAATGTCACGTCGCCCTCCTCTCTGGTCATCGCTGGTCAAACCTCGTCTATTTACGGAAATCCAAGTGGTTGGTTTTCTTCGTGTGGCTTTACAGTGGGCTTGGTCCTCAGGTTTAATTCAGTAGAAAAAAGAAACTACTTACTGCTGCACTTTTTTTTTTTTTAATTATAATGCATCCAATACTTTTTATACGTAGGACTGCTGCAATAATATAATAGTTATTGTTTAATGACAAATGTTTAAAACACAGTTAATTTGGGTTGAGCCCAACCTACCTGTGATGTAATACCATAGTGTAATACTAACTTGTGGACTGCAGCTTCTCTATCAAAAATGTATGAATGAGAAAATACACAAATTTTACTAACTTCCACTGTACAGTGGTTGCGCCTGGGTGGGAAAAACATCCAGCTTCAACTACCTGGGTTTGACTGCCACAAGGTTTTGGATTAAGCACACAGCACCTCTGTCTTCTCAGATGGCCCAGACTTTAAGCGCCCTCTTAAAGTGATCAGGAAGTTTGCCTACACCATCTACAGCATCTTTTTAAAGGTGTGGGCCAGTCAGTGGGGCCCAGTCAGCAGAGGAGACCATCAAAACTACCCTCTTCAAACTATAGAATATAAAATAACTGTAAACTACAGCTAAACAATTAAATAAACTGAACAAAATGACAACACAAACATAACAATTTCATAATTTTATTAAACTCTATGCATACCAGGCATTTTGGAAGCATCAGAAAATATTTTTACTATTTATAAAATAAATTTTAACTAAATGTTTTAGCTGGATGGCATTTTTGTGAACATCTGTTTTCTTTCTTTTTTTATGTAGCATTGAACTTTAACTTTAGCATATTGAGAATAGTGACAAAAAAGAGAATGATAAAAAACACAACATGATTATTATTCCTGATTCTGGCAGTTCCTACACATATTACGTTTGAAGCCACACGCTGTATGGGGCCATGTTTGGCAAAGATAGCATTAGGCCCAAGAGCGCCATTTCTTCTTCTTGTTTTTAGCTGGGTCATAGAAATCTATGCCACAGACACTGCATCTTTCTTCTAATGGAGACAAAAAACAATTTAACAAAAGAGAAGTAAAGAGAGATTAGGAGAAGAAAAGAGAGGAGGGAAGAAAAAATACAGGAGAAGAGAAGAATATGGTTATGTATGATGTTTGAAAAATAAAATAAAAAATATTGTGGTTTTGTGTTGCATATGCTTATCTAAACAATGATCGGTGATATGACATGATGAACACATACAAAAACTATTTGTGTGTAATGTTTTTGCGTTGGACTGTACCTTCAGTGACATTCTGTTCACCAGCTGAGTCCCCAGCTTCTGAAGCCCTTAGATGTACAGGTCCTGGCGCTAAAGATATTTTTACAGTTTTTTTCTTCGAATGTGATGTTTAATACATAATCACACTGTATGGATTACTTTGTATGTAGGACTTTAGTAAAATTAAAATTCTAACAATATCAAAGAAAAAAACAACACAAGAAAACAATAACAGCATTTCAACAATATTAGCTACAACCAGTACATTATAATGTTTTATAAAATCCTTACCACATATTGATTCCAGAATTTCTACTGCTGTCATCTTCTCGACATCTTCTTTTTCTAGATTCACACAGAAAAAAATTAACAAGTCAAAATCATCTAATGTATATAAATAATAAATTTCGCATTAATTTGCGAATTAAGATAGTATTTAAATAATATTTTTAAAATTTAAAATAATTTAAATAAAGCAATGAATGGAAAATGCACCACATACATCTGATCACAACTCATAAAACGAAAGTTCGTATGTCAGTGCTTGAAGTTTATGAAAAGAAAGCCCATACTTCTGGCCAGAAATCTTATCATTCATTCATCTTCTACCGCTTATCCCACTAGTTGATTTTAATGCACCAAATAAACAATAATATTGCATTTTATCACAGAAATAATTCATTAAAAAAGGCATTTAATATGAGAGCTGAGAAGTTATATTTTTGTCCAATGATTGAGAAAAATGCACAAATGTAACGTTAGAAGCTGAGTTACCTTCAGAATAAAGAGTCTCTCCGATGTTAGCGCGAATCTTTGGATCCAAACTCCATAAAGATCTCCACAAAACTCAACTAAACACGGCAAAAAGTCACGTTAACGCAATTAAAATGACAAATAATCTCCCAAATGTCAAAGAGATGATGGAATTAAGCTTAAAAACAACGCAAGAGACGTGGTTCCACTCGACCTCTGACCTCTGTGTTGACAGTGAGTGAACTGCAGGTGACATTAAGCCTTGAGCGCCTCTGGTGGCAGACACGTGGTACTGCAGCCAAAAAAACTATTAAAGCAGTTTAAACACATTGAGCCTGGACAGGATTGTGCCACAAAACTAAACCATGTTTCATTCTCAGACCAAAATGTGTGCTTGTTTAATTTATTTAAACTCTAACAATAATTTAATGAATGCGCTAGTTTTCAAAATAAACAGAAAATGCAAACTAGAAAAAATACACCCTGCAAACTTTGGTTATCTTTTGGTTATTGCTACTTGTATTATCTTTTCTCAATTTTTGAAGGGTCCGTGTAGGCTACAGCAGGTAGGTAGGTATTATTATTATCATTATTATCATTATTATTATTATTTATTTACTTTTTATTTTTTATTTTTTCCACAAATCATTCAACTTTTTCTCTGTGTTTCTTTAGATTTAGTTTTGACTTCACCAAAATGAAAGCAGTAGTTCTCGAGCTCAGGTTTGGTGACAACTGGTGCAGAATAGAATAAGTTATAGTTTGGGCCTAGATTACTATAGAAGAACTTACTTTATACTCTTTTATGTTGACCATATGTCACTTGGAACTTAAACTATTATTATATTAACACAGGTGGATGAGGGATTTGAACCTACAACCTTCAATGTTTAAACCTGGCTCTACACTATAGTATTTATTGCTAGTTCTTGCCTCTGTCATCTGTCTAAGTGTTTGGTAAAAGAAACATGCTACTTTTAAACTTTTACGGGAAGCATGGAGAGTCCTGGGCTTGATCCTGCGACCTTTAGAACCTTAACCTGGTTCCTTTTCCTCTACTCCGTCAGTGCATGTTGACAAAGGGGTTTTATTTTATCATGGTGTCTTTGTTCTGGTAAAAACATGCATCACTAGAACTACTAATCTATTCATTTTCAAGCAAATGCGTTATCTACTAAACTGAAGCCAACATGAAGTACAAATTATGATTTTCTTTTAAAATCCAAATATCTGCTGAATAGACCTGAAAATCGCCAGAAAATGTTCTTGATCTCATAACCTCCTGGATTTAAAGCTGATGTGTCTCCAACTAAACCACAAACTTAGCAAAGTGTACTCTTTGGTTCTAACTTTTGAGGAACGTGAATAAATGTGAAGAGTTTATAACATAAGGAACCACTGGGGTTTGAACCCATAACCCTGTGTATCTAAGGTTGGTCCCATACCCTCTGTACTATTGATCACTCACATGGAAAGGCTTTTAAAAATGGACACAGTTGTACATTTGAACCACTTACTTGAAGCATCTTTACAAAATTTGAAAAATAAGAGGTGTAGGAACAATAACATGAAGTGGGACTTGAACCAAACAAAAACAACAACAACAACAACAAAAAACCTTTAACCTATCGAACCCATTGGAAGTGAATTCAAACCATACTTTAAGATTAAGATGTTAATGTATATAAAACAGGAATGGTGATGGGAACTAAAGAACATATCGTCAGTCAGAAGTGAGGGCAGGATTAGAAACTACAACCTTCCAAGAGTTAGAGCCCATGACTCAGACTTTTAGAGGAAACTGTTTAAGAAGATCATTTTGTTTTTATTCTTCTTAATTGTCTGGATTGAAACTGCAGCAAGCAACATTTAGATTTTTACGTCATTGAAAAAAAAAATTAAAAAATTAAAAGA
Organism: Rhyacichthys aspro; assembly: GCA_036850595.1. Taxonomy (NCBI): domain Eukaryota; kingdom Metazoa; phylum Chordata; class Actinopteri; order Gobiiformes; family Rhyacichthyidae; genus Rhyacichthys; species Rhyacichthys aspro. Next base: position 13,222,073 of record CM072168.1, read on the forward strand.
ATCCTTCCATTTTGCGTTTACGCCCTCCGGCTGTTCTCTTACCCTTCCTGTTCTCCCATTGCTCCTCCTGTTGCCCCTTCTGTTACCCCTCTGCCAGACTACTCATTGTCCCCTGCTTTCATTGCCCTTATTTCTGTCCTTTGTTTATTTCCCTGTCCCACCACATGTGTAGTTTGCCGTTTATTTGTCACCAGTGTTTGTGTTTGAACGCCCTGTTGCAGGATGTCACCCTCCGCAGGGGACTCCTCTCATACTTGAACTCTCTCTTATGTCTGGTTCTCCTCCGCAGGAGAACAACACCGCGCCAACTCTCTGATTTGAACCCGGGTTCTCCGATAGACGTCCATCTGTTTTAAGCATATGCCACCGTTGCAACTGCCCTGACCTCTGTATTTATCACTGAAAAGCTTAAATTTGTAAGTGTTTGGCAAATAAAACAGACTAATTTTGAGTTAGTTTGGTTTACTGGGTGTCACTGGGCTTGAACCTGCCACCTTTGTGATTCTAATCTGGTTCATTTACCTCTGTTCTATCATGTGCACGTTGAAAGAGGGATTTTATTTTATCATGGTGTCTTTGATCTGGTAAAATCTTCACTAGAAGCATCACTAGAATTCATAACCTATTCATTCAAACTGATGCATTTCCTACAAAACTACAACCAAAACCAAAGACACACTCAGACTCTTTAAAAGTCTAGAATGGTGAATGTTAATACAAACCAATGGGATTTGACCTTACAACCTTCTACTTCTTAAGCAGAATCCATTCCAACTTTTTTTGTGCTCTGATTGGTTATTTAGAGCTTCCTGGTTCTTCCACTGCAACTCGCTTGACTTTTTATTACTTTAGTTTGGTTTTATCCAGATTTCTTACCGACATTTTTCCAAATATGGTCATCCTTTCTTGCTTTAAAACCCTCCATTATTAGTTTATTGGTGAGCCGTCCACTGTTCTCCTACTGTCTGTGCTCGAGATGCTTATTGTTAAAAGTCTTCTTAAGGTAAAAGCGTTGTACAAATGTCGGATCACGTGACTGGTCCATCTTCATCTGAGTTTTTAGGGATTGTTTGCGTCACGTCCATCTTCCGTGTAGCTGGCATGTGTCCTGACTGCAGAGCATGTTCCCTCTGACTCCTTCTGTAACTGATGTTTGTAGAGCTATAGGACGCCTTTCTGTACAAAAAAAAAAATAGAAGATGGTCTAAATTCAACATGAATGATCCCTGAAAGTCTGTTGAATCAAAATTTCAGTGGATGCATGATTGATCCTAGTTTTAATATAAAAAAATTAGAAAACAGTCAGACACTGATGTAGCTCCTTTAAGGTTAAGCTCAGACAAAATGGGACCAAACGTTCATTGTACATATCTTTATTTCTTAACATATCAAAATGCTCACTAAACAAGTTGCTATGTAAGTTACTTGAATTTATTTAAAGGGATAGTTCAGTATTTTGTTATAAAGTGGTTCTCTCTGCTTCTCTAAACTGGGAAAGCACTGACAAATATAAGGTAATACATAAGCTCCTAATCCGACTTTTTTACAAAATACTAGACTATCCCTTCACTAAAGTGTCTTTCACTGCGTTCATGTGCTTCTCAGATGCCCCCAGTTCAAAATTAGGAGGTCTTCTCTTCTCATTTAGGTGTATTTACATGCTTTTCAGTTCTAAAAGTAAGAATTTGGACATTACAAAATCAAAAAAAACATTACAAAACCAGTTTATCAACACATGAATGCAGAATTGTAAGTTAAGTTTGCTTTTTTTTTTTTTTAAATAAGGACCAAACCTGAGCCATTTTGTTTTATTTATTCAAGGTAGCACCTGAGTTAGAGGTTGTGTGCAGATGTGTAGACTATAAAACATGCATCTCAGATGATTTGTGGCATGTTTAGACCAATAACAAAGTCTGATGGAGTAAAGCTGCAAAATGGTCTTTATCCAAGTCCAAAGACATTGTAGTTCTCTTAAATCACCACTAGAGTGCAGTAGAAATTGTTTATTTCCCATTAAAAAGGCAAAAGAGGCCAAACTAACTACAAAAGCCCAAGAGTGGAGAGTGATTAGTCCCAATTTTTACGATTTCAACTTCATTTTGACTTTAAGCCCAAAAAAACAAGCAAAAAAATAGACTAGACTCTGAGTTCCCACAATGTGAAAAGATATTAGTTGTAGTTTTTCTTTACGTAGTGTAATGGTTTATCATCAGCCCTTAAAACCAGACCAGACCTGAGCCCCACGGTTGATCCACGCTCACCTGTGCCCCTGGTACTCCAGACACATCAGTAAACACTGGTATGTCTGGAGTACCAGGGGCATTATGTACTGATACCGGAGTAACGGAGGCACGAAACTCCAGCAGGCCCGGGGATTGGCAAATAACCCATGAGGGGGCTTAAAGGTGGGTGAACGTGCTCGAGAGGAGAGCGGGGAGCAACCGTGGGCCCCGAGCGGCGTCTAGCCTCTGTGTTTTTAGCCGGTTGTGCGTGGATGCAGACCCCGTGTGAGGCCGTGGCTGTGACCCAGGCTGATGCAGCTGTGTTCTGGACAGCTCCCCTCACGTTTACTGCGGGCCTGGGGGCGTCCAGTCTCGCTCCTTTAGCCGGTTCTGAGTGGATCCAGACCCCCTGTGAGGCCGTGGTTCTGACCAGGCTCATGGAGCTTGGTCCTGGCTTCAACTTTATTTTAGACGAGGACAGTCACACGGGGAGCCAGCGACCAGCAATAAACCTCGGCGTCTAAAGGGCTAATTAAAAAAAAACAAAAAACCTCCACCCCTCCTCTCCGCGCATGCGCAGCTGAGCTCTAGGAGCTGCTGAGTGTTTTCACCTTCTCACAAGACAGGAGTCATTGAGGAAGAGTTAAAATGTCCGGTGTGCGGTTCTCTGTTCAAGGAGCCCATGTTGCTGCCGTGTTCACACAACGTGTGCCTGGAGCATCACGGTTTAGAGCAGAGCCTCGGGCAGCTCGCACTACGACTACTTGGACATGGACAAGACGAGTCTGTACAGCGAGACGGACAGCGGCTACGGTCCCTACACGTCCTGCCAGCTCAAGTCTCCCAACGGCGTGAGGGTCGGCTGTGTCACCGGAGCGTGAGTCTGGACGAGCGGGGGGCTGAGGGGCTTCTCGAGGAACCGGCTGCTGGAGGCAACAGTAGCGCGGCACTAGCAGAACCGAGGTGGCGCCGGTTCCGCCTCATCCACGGCCGTAAAGTGCCAGCTGTGCGACTGCAACCAGTGGACGCGACCGTGATGTGTGAGCAGTGCGACGTGTTTGACTGTAACTCGTGCCAACAGCGGAGCCACCCCTCCCGCGGACCCTGCTGTTAGAGACAGCCAAAGAATTTGAAATGGACTTTGCAGGAAACACAGGCTGCTCCTCGACCTTTGTGGTCTGGTCCGGATCAGCCGTGAGGATGTTTGTGGATGCCTTCAGCAAACAGTTAGGGAGAAGACGCTGGGGTAAAGTTAGTACAGACTAAAAAGAAATCTGGACAGTCCACTAAGATGAGCTGTTGTGTTTCGCAGGTGTAAAGAGTAAAGAGAGCCTGTCCACTGCAGCAGAGTGTGTTAAAAAGGCCAAGGAGCAGCTGACTAAGATCGCCTGAAGCTGTACTTCCCTGAGCTGCACGTGGTTCTGCTGGAGATGATCCTGGTCGCTGTGCAGCATGAGGACTACAGTCTCCGCTGTGAGCAAGACCCGGTGAAGAAGAGTTTCATGGTGCTGCCTGTGGTTAGAGCTCAGGTTTGAGGAGAGCGTAGGCAAACCGGCTGGACCTGAGGAAGAGGACCAGACCCTGAGAGTAGCACATCTCTGGTCTGAGACTCATGAGAACTAACAATTCACAAAGAGCGTGAGACTAAAGGAAAGTGACTCCCAAAAACACAAAACAAAAGAACCCCCTTCACTGATCTGTAATTTCAAATGTTTCCAGATGATGTTAGCATGTTTTGGATAAACAACCTCTTGATATTAATGTTATTTTTACACTGCCATGTGGTAAATGACACTATTGTAAATGAATGTTTGCACCAAAAGATGATTTGTTTTTACTTTAAATTGTCATATAATGTGTGTGAGAGCTTTTTAATGCTGGATGAGAGTTTGGTGTTGATATTAGTCTGTTGTATTTAAGCAAACTGAGACTGAAAAAAGGGACGACTGAGATTTGAAAGTCAAAATGGCTGATTTGTTTCTTGTAAATAAAGGTAATGTAATGAATTGCTACCATTAAAGGTGTCCATAGAGAAATAGCTTTTTTCTTTGTACAACACATTTTAAAAAGGTGTCACTATAAACCAGTAGAGACAGAAAAATAACCTCCACAAGTCCTAGGGTTTGGTCGGGCCAAGAAAGAAACATATTTGCGAAAATACAACTTCTTCATTAAACTTATTATGTAGTAACATTTTGTGGTGGTCCATGGGGGGTGCAACTGAATGAACCCATTAGGCGCCGAGGGTTTTTTTTTCACCTCTCCAACCGCACTCTTAAGCCCCCTCTCGGTTTATGTGCCAAGCCCCGGTCCGGCCCGTGCTCCTGGTTCTCTGAACACTTTAGAGGGCCAAGCCTAGACCCGTGCTCCACATCCAGGCCCCTGGTTCTATACACGCACACGTAAAACTTTGTGCCCTTGGTACTCCGTGACAGAACTTAGAGCAGGAGCCACTCCCCGGAGTATAGCCCCCAACACCCGCTCCTTCACCCAAGCTTAAGCCCCCCCAGCACTCCACCCTTTGAGCCCTTCTTCTTCCTCCTCCATCTCTCTTTTTCTACGGTTGTGTGTTTGGTTGATTCTACATGGATATGAGTTCTTTCTACGGGGACATGGTAACCCATACATAATTCAGGCCATCTTTCGGGAAATTTCACAGGCGCTTATGCGCTTGTTTCGTGTGGACATAAACTCAGAGACAGGTTTCAAGTATGATAAAGGACCTCACAGGCGCTCCATCCTGTTAAGCCCGGGTCAGAACAGGGTAGGAGACATTGAACCCCCCGCCTCTCCCCGGTGAGGAGAGGAGAGTTGGGTACCCAGAGGCGCGCGGTGGGACCCCCACACCGTGCTGCGTAAAAGCCGACAAACAGCCGGGAGGAACGGGCCTCCCCACGAGACTGGCGCGTGCGCCGCCCCGTGTATACCGTCGGAGCTAAGCGCGCGGGCCCCCCCAGTGGCAGAGAGCTCTCCCCGGCGGTCAGTTTCCCGGCGCAGGCTAAGTTCATCAGTCAACATGACTTAGCCTTTGAGACAAGCATATGAGACACAGTACTATAGCAGGATTAAGCAGGAAGCCCGTGTGGCTGAGCGGGGCATCACCGCTCAGCTGGTTTCACCATACTGCCCCGGGCCCAGGGCAGCAGGCTTGAGTCGAGTCCCCCGGGCAGGGGTGGCTCTTAGTCAGGCTTTGAGGAAAAAGTGTCTTCCGGACAATAACCTCCACTCTGTGGCTTGGCCCCCCGCCCAGGGGCCGCCAGCCAGGTGGAGGGGTTCCGTCGTATGGCACTTTGGACAGAGGGGGTGTCTGGGTCTCGCTTCCCACGGATCCGGCCGGGGAGAGGCCGCCCTCCCCCGGACCGCAGAGGCGAACTCCCAGTGCGCAGGACACAAACTCAGAGACAGGTTTCAAGTTTGATAAAGGACCTCACAGGCGCTCCATCCTGTTAAGCCCGGCAGGCTCACCGGCCGGGGCAGAACAGGGTAGGAGACATTGAACCCCCCGCCTCTCCCCGGTGAGGAGAGGAGAGTTGGGTACCCAGAGGCGCGCGGTGGGACCCCCACACCGTGCTGCGTAAAAGCTGACAAACAGCCGGGAGGAACGGCCCCGCCCAGCAGACTGGCGCGTGCGCCGCCCCGTGCATGCCCCCGGACCTAAGCGCGCGGGCCCGTCCAGTGGCAGAGAGCTCTCCCCGGCGGTCAGCTTCCCGGCCCGGGCTTGAGTCAAGGACCCCCGGGCAGGGGTGGCTCTTTAGTGTCTTCCGGACAATTCCCCCCACTCTGTGGCCGGGCCCCCCGCCCAGGGGCCGCCAGCCAGGTGGAGGGGCTCCGTCGTATGGCACCTGGGACAGACGGGGCGTCTGGGTCTCGCTTCCCACGGGTCCGGCCGGGGAGAGGCCGCCCTCCCCCGGACCGCAGAGGCGAACTCGCAGTGCGCAGGAACCGACCGCCCTGGACCGGAGCCGGAACCAGGCAGAGGCCCTGCGATGGCGAGTCACGTAAGCCCATCGACCAGGCAGGCAGGCAGAGGGGCTCCGTCATATGACACCTGGGAAAGACAGGGTGTCTGGGTATTGCTACCCATTCTGCCCCCCATTTCTGATATAAACCCTTTTATTTTATCATGAACACAGTCGCGTTCATGTTTAAGTTTTTCAATTTTGTACACCTGGTTTTTATAAAGAACACATTTGCGTTCTCTTTGCAATTTTTAAATTTTAAAAACCAAGGCATGTTTAGTAAGTTTGCTTTCCTGTATTTCCCAAATTCCATTTTAGAGGCCCCCCTCCCTGGCAAAACGGTGCCCAGGACACAAACTCAGAGACAGGTTTCAAGTATGATAAAAGGACCTCACAGGCGCTCCATCCTGTTAAGCCCGGCAGGCTCACCGGCCGGGGCAGAACAGGGGAGGAGACATTGAACCCCCCTGCCTCTCCCCGGTGGGGAGAGGAGAGTTGGGTACCCAGAGGCGCGCGGTGGGACCCCCACACCGTGCTGCGTAAAAGCTGACAAACAGCCGGGAGGAACGGCCCCCCCACGAGACTGGCGCGTGCGCCGCCCCGTGCATGCCCCCGGAGCTAAGCGCGCGGGCCCGCCCAGTGACAGAGAGCTCTCCCCGGTGGTCAGTTTCCCGGCCCAGCCTAAGGTCCCCCCCATCCTGTGGCCGGGCCCCCCGCCCAGGGGCCGCCAGCCAGGTGGAGGGGCTCCGTCGTATGGCACCTTGGACAGACGGGGCGTCTAGGTCTCGCTTCCCACGGGTCCGGCCGGGGAGAGGCCGCCCTCCCCCGGACCGCAGAGGCGAACTCGCAGTGCGCAGGAACCGACCACCCTGGACCGGAGCCGGAACCAGGCAGAGGCCCTGCGATGGCGAGTCACGTAAGCCCATCGACCAGTGATCGAGATCGGCTACACAGGAACCGTGATTTGGACCTATCTCTGTTTCCGAAAACCAGGTTTCTGAAATCCTGCCGGCAGGTCGAGCGCTGTGTCGGGGGAAAGTGCAACTGGCCGCGCAGCGTGAAAAGGCTTCAGCCCGGGAGTCCCGGGCCTATGCAACTCTCACGCTGCGCGGCAAAACACTTAGTCTTTTTCTTGCAGCCTTGAAAAACAGACTAAGTGTTTTGCCGC